>CM060928.1:899255439-901755439 GCA_030765085.1 Allium cepa | reverse complement strand
TACCAGTCGAGATTTGCCGCTGTCAGACGGTCGAAGACCCGAGACTATCGCATTTGGTATGAGAGCTAGAGGTTGAGTAAGAACTTTAGCTACGGAGTGTAACACATTAGATGGCTCATTAGAGATAGGGTGAAGTATACCATAGAATGAGTACAATCAGTGGAACCAAAATCCAAATTTCTTAGTCTATTCTCTTTATCTATTGTTATTCTCTAAGATATTTCGTCCGAACGCCTAAATCGGTCTTCTTACTATTCACAGATAGTAAAAATGAGTGGAAAAAGAGGACGAGATTGGGGACTGGGAAGTACCACTTCAGCTGGTCAAAGCCCTGCAACGACAGATATTCTCATTCGATCTCAATCAAATTTGGCTGATTTATATCGAAGATTTTTTAGACTTGGTGAAAAGCCATTCACTGGCAATGAAACTGTTATTGGAGCACAAGCCTTGATTCGATCATGTGAAAGGATTTTCAAAGGACTAAAATTAGAAGATGATCGGATGCGATTTATAGCTTCCTGGCAACTCTAGGAAGAGGCTTTAGTTTGGTGGGAAACAGTTACATTGGATGAGCCGGCGGATGAATTTACTTGGAGTCGTTTCAAAGAAGTGTTCGAGCAGCGATATATGCCGTCTGTTGGTATCTCTAGAATGTACTAAGAGTTTATGGATTTGAAGCAAGGAAGCTTATCATTTGAGGAATGCTTAAAAAAAATTAATGAATTATCTCGATTCGGTCCAGAATTGGTGAGTACACCGTTAAAGAAGAATGAAAAGTTTATTCGAGGAATGAACAAGGAGTTTCAAGAAAGGATGACTACTCACGTAAAGGAATCTTTTTCTGAATTAATTGATATGGGCTATCGATACGATACTCTGGATAAGCAGAAAGATCCAGAGGATAATGGAAATACAAGTAATCTGAAATGGAGGAAAAAGAAATTTGGTGGAAAGAAACCAATGAAAGATAAATGAAAGAAGAATATGTAGAAGAAAAAGGTGAAAGATGTTACTTGTTTCAACTGCTTGGAGAAAGGCCATTACTTGAACAATTGTTAGAATCCCAGGAAACAAGGAATGAGAGAGCCATTTATGAATCCAGAACAAGAATCTAGGGAATGTTGTTACTGCCACAAGCCGGGACATAGGATCATGAATTGCCCAGCACTGAAGAAAGCTCAAGCAGCGAGGGCGTATGCGATCAAAGGTGATTCTTCAACCTCAAAAGCTGATTATGGAAATGAAATTGTATAAGGTAACTATCTCGTTTATGATTAAATTGTTCGAATTTTGTTCGACACAGGAACTACCCTTAGTTTTATTTCTCAGCGAATCGTAAATGAGTTAAATCTTGAATCTGAGATCGTAATCAAATCTATTTCTTTCTATTTCATTGGGTTTTGATATAATGTACGAATGGTTAGTTACCCCTTCGAACTAACCAATACCCCTGTATACTTCGTAGATCAGATAACCCAATTGTTTCATAGTTGATTGAGTTTGTTCTCATATCTATTGTTGATATTCTGATTTGGTAAGCCAAACGCAGAATAAACATTCAGTTTAATCTGAAAAGATATTTCTCTATCTTTCATCTGTCTTTGTTATCTCCTTGGCAAATTTCGAGGACGAAATTTCTTAAGGGGGGAATCTGTAACGATCACGGTTTAAAGACGAATTTAAATTTGTAATTTAATTAAATTTTTAGGTTAAATTGTAGATTTATTTGAAATCTTCAAATTTAATAAGAGATATATACTTATTTATTTTAGAATTTGGATTTGAAGCTCAAAATGAATATTTCAATTGAATTGGATTATAAATAAAATTTTGATTTGGAAATTTCAAAATGTATTCAAAACAAATTGGATTTAAAAATTATACTTTGGAAAAATATAATATGTATGATTATTTATTAAATGTATAAGTTGTGTTTTAATTCATTTTCTTTAAAAAGTTATAAAATGTTTAAGATAAAAATTTATCCTATCAATATTAAAAATAAGTGTAAGATATAAAATAAAATATAAGTTATAAATTTAATGTTTGATAGATAAACTGCAAATAGAATTGTATGTGAATTTGGCAAGCAAGAAATAATAAAACAAAGTGTTATGTGCATAAAAAGAAGAAGAAAAGAAAAAAATAATAAATAAAATACATCCAAATTTGTATTTTAATAATAAAACACAAAGGCTTACAAAAGAAGATAATGAAACAAAAGAAAATATCTACAAAACAAAACAAACAGCATAAGTTGTAAAAAAAATAGGGGACATATGAATTCATTTCCATCATCTCAGCCAAAATAAGAATTACTCCCTTTCAGTAACAAAGAAAAATCTTTAGTCAAAGCAACAAAAAAAAAATCTATTCAACCAAAGATAAAACTAAACCAGTTAAAGCCTTTCCCTTATATACAAACTGTTATTTTCTATATATATGTGTGCGTCCTATTCTAGTTCGTTCAGAAAGAAGAAAAAAACTAAGCAAACCAGAGAAAAATAAAAGGAAACTTCACTATCTATAAACTCAAAATACCATTCGAGTTCAATAACAAAACAGATTCAAAGGAAATCAATACTGCAGGCTTTCAAAACACAGAGCTTCTCTCTGTTCTTCAAATTGATGTGAGTAAACATACTATTTTAAGCCTTTAAACTTGTGTGTTTGATTCATGCTTTACTGTATATTTTTAAGTTAGAAATCCTGTGCATATATGATTGTGATTTGTTTCCTTGTATGATTCTGTTCTTCTTGTTTCTGGTTACAGAGTGAACATAAACAAGAAAATTTTTGTAAATTTTCATGCAAACATCTTTAAACTAGAATTTTTATACAAAACAGGTTTGTTTAAACTTAGACCATGGTCCAGAATTTTTTTTAGCCTGAAGATGAAAGAACTTGACCCTGTAAACTCATTTTACAGTTAAATAAAAAAATCATATGATTTATTCGAGTAGTTTAAATTATGGATTTGATAATGTAACTTGGATAAAAAGGTAAAGATAGGATTTTTGAAATTTATATGATGATTTCTAATGAAGTATTCCAAGTGCAGTTCACATCCGAACAAAATTTACATTTCAATCAATTTCTGATGATCGAATCCATTTTGAACGCCGAGATCTTGCTTGAAGCAAGTTTGGTAGTTGATGGTAATGGGAAATTTATTGAATAATTTTTTCATCATACGAATTGAGGGGACGAGGTGTAATTAGGGTTCGTGATCGAGTTTTTGAGGTGTTTGGAAATGAGGTGATTTCATCACCTCTGATTGATCGAGTTTCTCGAAACTCTACGGAAGCATAGTGTAAGGGTTGACGTAGTGAGGCCGACGTCGTGGCGATTCTGGTGGTGGGAGCGACCGAGGCGAAGCATTTAGCAGGGTTGTTCAAGTTACAGGTTTTGCAATGTTATGCTTAATTTCGATTTGGACAATTTAGAGTCGAATCGAGTTTCGATTTCTTATGTTGAGGTGATGTGTGACTTGCCTGGGATCGTGGGGTTCGCCGGAACGGCGGCGCGACGCCGTGCACCTGCACGACGACGAATTGATATCTGGGAGATTTTGGTTCATGGAGACTCGAAGGGGAATTCGTGATTTCCTTATGTGGGCTCGAGTTCTTTTTCCTAGATTTCGCGTGAGTATTTTGTAACTTGTTACTCAAATTTTTTTTAAATGTAAATAAGAAGAAGAACGCATGTGAAGAGGGAGAAGGATGCGGGGAAGATATGGGAGAAACTCGAGTTTAACTCGAGGGAACGGGGGAAAGTTCTCGGGTTTGATTCTACAGTATAATAAAAAAGTAAGGTTAAGCAAATTATTTCAACAAGTTTAAAGTATTGATGACTTAATAAAGGTTTGACAAATTAAGCTAAAAAATTACTACAAGTTTTAATTATTTAAGCAAATAACAATGTTTTTTTTAAATCCAATTAACACTTTAATTAAGTAATTAATGTAAGCTAAGTTTTGAACTTTAATTAGCGTTTAAGCTTTTAAAGTTAGTAATCATTTGACTTCAAAAATTTTAAGGAAGACTTTAAAATGTTAATTGAGATAAATAATTTTTATTAATTAATTAATTGCTTTGGAAAGTAACGAAGAATGACTAATTTGTAATTGAATTAAAGATTGGTTAATTAATAATTAAGTGTTTAATTTATTTGCAATTGAGAATTGTAAATTAACTACTTAAAGTTAATTAACGTATGATTAGTAGTTAACTAGTTAAGTAATTTAATTAAGAAATAATAATTAATTAATTAGTGATAAATTAATGGGTAATTAAGTTTATATAATAATTTAAGGATAATTATTTAATTAAAGGCTGATTAATTTAATTAATAAATGATTAAAGGACAATCAATCAAATGATTTGAAATCAATTAATATTAATTAACCATGATTGATGACTTATCTGATTTAGATTAATCAGATAATTAATTAAGCTTACTTATGGATGTTTGAATTTTATTGATGGTCAAACGGTTTGATATTTCTGATATGTTATGCTTTGTGCTATGAATTGTTTCGGTGTGATCTGTGATGAATGTAATTTATTTATCTGTGATAAATTTAAATTATTTATCTGCGACTCTGTGAATGAACGATAAGCATTATGGATTATATCGCTTATCGACATTGATATGATTAAATCTGTAATGATTGATGCTGAGCATTATTGCGTAAGACCCCAAGACCACACTTACACACACAAATATGGATTGCACGTGGAAATCGGTTAAGTCAAAATAGTTTTGAATTTGAATTTTAAATCTAAATAGTTTTGGAAATGGATTGGGTTTTAAGTGAAAAGTTTTTGAAACAAGTGTTTTAAAATGAAAGTTATTTTGAATAACTTAATAAAGATTTGAAATTTGAATGAATTGATTTAAACTGGAATTCAATATCTGAGAATTGGATTCTAGATTTGGTATTAATGATTTAAAAAGGGATTATACAAGTTTATATGGGTTTTAAACCATTTTTAAAGTGTTGTTTTAGGAATTTGATTAACCCAAAGATCTTAACTTGTATAAATGAGATAGGATTTTTCCGAAACAAAACTGTTGTTTTCAAATGATAAAAGCTTTCGTATAAGTAATGAATTTCCAATTTGTATTAAAGGAATTTCAAGTTTAAATTGAAATGGTTTTCCAATTTATGGATGAATCTTTGGAAACGAGTTTTGAAAGCTATAAGTTAAATCTTGATTTAAAGATTTAAATGAATTAACCCAATTGAAATGGAAATTATTTTGAAACCCATGAATGGATCTTTGTGAAACTGGGTGAACTTTGTGAAATAAATCTTTTTGTTTAAAAGATTTGAAATGGTAATTGGTTTAAACCATTTGAAAGAAAGTTTTGAATATTAAAGTTTTGACTTAGATGAAATCCCATATCCATATGTTTTTAAATATTGCGCTCATTATTCGGTTTAGCCGGGAGAGGACTTTGTGTCATATAACCTATTCGGAATAATGATACGACGTTATGGATAGCATTGAAGACCGGTGGTAAAGACCTGGTATTTGTGAGAACGATAGGATGACCTATCGATTGTCTCTACACTGAGTAGCTACGGTATAGATACTTCCTAAGTGATGGGAAGTCCGATCGGGATTGTGAATACCCGGATTGCAAGGGCATCTTCGAAAGTGCCTTCGGTTCTATTCGAACCTGGAAAAGACTTGTATGGTTGTATGTCTGACATTACACATTGAGATATAAAGCAGATTTCTTTTCAAATACATATATGTTGGTGGCGGAGAATTTATTCTCTTAGCTTAACACCCTTCTCTGAGACGTACGAGCTCAGAGGTTATGTAGTTGAAGGTTATCAGCGATATACTCCCAATTTGGTAGTGTGGCATGCTAAGTGCTGCTGTGTGTTGATGATCATTGGTTGATCATTTGTGATCAAAACATGGCTTTTGTGTAAAGCGTAGCTTTGTGGACGAAACCTCATCGAGCCTCACAAACCGGTAATGGTCGAAACAGGAAAGATGCGACAAGGTTTCAGGGGTAGCTCCTCTATGGTGTGACCGTTTCTTCTGGAAAAGGGTAGTATCATGGTATGTAGCCTAGATACTTACTCATGTGGGAACTGTAGTATATGTATTACTCATGTGTGATGTTGTTGGTGTAGAGGATCCTCGGATAAAGTTCGCAAACGACCGGGGGTGGCATATCTTTAGGTATTACTCCCGGGCAGGGAGGAAACCGGCCTTGTGTTGGCAGAGAGCCGGGTAGGTTCTCGGGGCGTCCCTCCAGAGGCGTTCCCATGTGGCAATAGGAAGTTCCTTAGCCTGACCATTTGTTGGAAAATCCAAACAAAACAATACGCGCCCTGTACGGTTTTAGTTGTATAACCTGCCATGGAATGTGGTGGTAACCTACTATTGAACATGGTAGTTATAGTAGGCATAAGTGCGAAATGCCTATGCTGGCTAAGATTAATATTATACTTTCGAAATGTTTTCCACTATGCACTAATAATAATATCAAAATGGTTTTCGCGTATCAAGCATTTTTGACTATCATAAGGAGAAATCTCCTCCAATTTTGCGTTGCATGGTGTGTGTGGCGGGAGGCCTTATGGTAGTTTCATTTTCAAAAAAAGCATTGCGGATTTCAAATATAAATCCTTGTAATTGTTTTTAAAGATAAACCCTTTTTGCTTGCTAACACCAGTCCTATGACTGACTCGGAGTTTATTGTTCCCTTTCTAAACTCGGGGTGCCCACAATTTTCCACACGGGCAGTCTAGAGTTTGATTTTTCAGATAGTCAGGTTTAGTAGATTATTTGGAGCTAGTTCAGTCCTTGGAAGACTAACCTTGCTTACTTATCTTTGTGCAACCTTGATGGTGGATCGAGCTTGGAGTTATGGAGCTTTGTCTTTGGAGCTTTGGATCAGAGTTGCAGCATTGGATTCTGTGAAGACTCATCTCATATTGTATCGTTTTCCGCTGTATTTGAGTTGCATATTCTCTGATATTGATGATTATCATTATATCAAATTGATGTATGAGATATTGTATTCATGTTGTATAAGTGATATCATCTTTTATTTCCGCTGTATTATTTATCATCTAATGGTGTTGCAAGCTCCGGCGATACGAATTTGATGTTGTTTGTCGGACATCGAGTTCGGGTCGTCACAACAAGAATATGGAAAATCTTGATACTTCAAAACCATATTTCCAAATTCAAATTAAAATATTTCATGTTCATTACATAATCCTAAAATATGTTGACACGTTCATCAAAATATAATTATTACAATTACACCAAGGGCGACATAAGAAGATGCCCCCTTAGTTGGTCAGAGTATATAGTACGGCTAATAAATCTGCGTTTACATCCAAATACATAGTGGAAAAGTAAACTCAAAGTAACTATCTTCCACCTGCATGCCATTGGAAGCTTTATTCATCGAAGAAGCGAACCTGAGAACCCAAACTCTCAAACTACCCAAAACAATTGAGCACTCGAGTGTTTAAGGGGAAAATAAAATGTTCGAGTCAAACATAAAGCCTAGTGTGAGTAATATTCTAACATATCAATCCTTTTAGATATCTAGTGAGACCATGCTGCTTAGCAGAACGGATTTTCCCCTCACTAGTATCCTAAAACCTTTATAGAACTATATACTGTGCACCTGCATCCATAATGGTTAAAACATACATTTTCAAAATATTATGATGATATGAATACTTGAAAATAATTAGGATTTCTCATCCCCAGTTTAATCTGACTCCCTGTCATAATTATAGTTTCTAGGTCACTGTTAATCTTTTAGTTTTCTAATGACCTTTTCGTAATTAGTGAACACCTTATTATATTCATAGTTTTCATAGGATCATTAAGAACCTATAGGCTCCTGCCAACTAACTTCATTAATTCATGGGTCTCCCTAAACTTATTAGTCATTTCAATAACTAATCCACTTATCCTAGTTTTCATGGGTTGACTAGGAATTTGTGGACTAGTCTAGTAACTCACTTTACATCCTAGTTTAACGGGTTGACTAGGAACCTACTGATATTTCCATTAGCCACTTTCTTATCCTAGTTTTCATGGATTCACTGTAAACCAATTAACCCTTGCTAATTGTCCTTAATACATAGTTTTCATGGGTTAACTATGAACCCATTGGTTTCCTCGAATAACTAATTAATCATACTTTTCTTGGGTTTACTATGAACCTTTTGGTTACCTTCAATAACTACAAAGTTTAGGCATCCTATATTTTTGGATCACCCTGACTCCTTGGATGCAATTCTAATCATTCAGGATTTTAAACAATTTTTTATATTCACTACTGAATTAACCTAGCTGGTTCTTCTACCCTTTTTCCCCAAAATACAGTTATGGTTACCATGTGAATATATTCCTGTTTGAAGAAGCTAATAACAATTTTACAATATCACTCATGTGGGTTTAAGGTCCTTGAAATACATTTCATAAAACATAGTTAACACCTTTAACTTATATTTTTATCAAGGCAATACTTCTTCAAAATTGCATACTTAAAAGCATTTCAAAACTCCTTTATATAAGCCTGGGTTTCCTTTAAAAATTTGAGTTTGGGTTTTATAAGCTTTGGACAATGTCGAAAGCTTCTACTTTCAAACCTTTCGAAAGCATTGATTTCGACCCCTTCGAAAGCATAAATCGTTGCTTTTAAAAAGATAAGATCTAGCCTCTTAAATACTTTAAAACACTTCTTTCGAAACCTTCCGACCTTGTTAAATTATCACTAAATGAGAGTAGAACCTTTCAAAACCAGTGAAGGTCAATCCTTTCAAAATCGTTGAAAATCAAACCTTCCAAAAGCATCAAAACATCTGGTAAACAATTAAACCTTTCGACAATGTCGAAAGCTCCTTCTTTCGACCCCTTCGAAAGGTTTGGGAAGTGGCTTGTATTTTTATAAACAATTTAACCTTTCAACAATGTCAAAAGCTCCTGCTTTCGACATTACCAGAAGGTTTATTCAAAAATAAAGGCAGCAGCTCGTTTTCAAAATCCTCTTTGAAACAACCTTTTGAGAACATAGCTTTCAACTGTGTCAAAAGCTCCTTTAAAAACTATCCTTTTGAAATCATAGCTTTCGACCTTGTCGAAATCAAGCATAGTTTTCGACCTTATCCGAAGCTCTATTAAACACCAACCTTTTGAAAACATAACTTCCGACCTTTCGAAAGTAAGCATAGCTTTTGACCTCGTCAGAAGCTCTTTAAAATAGGCAAGTGATTTTCTTCTTTTCAAATCAAAGTAAACTAAAGAACCATCTCCTTCAAAAGAAACCCTCCGAGAGCAGCCCATCAACACCATACCTTTCGACTTGGTCTAATTCACTACATACCACCTGCATGATATCACGTGCATTGGTTTCGACCTTGTTGGTCAATGAAGTGGAAAAGGCTTTGGTCGAGATGTCAGAGCCGAAAGGTGTACCAAAGAAGGCGGAAATACCTTTTTTTGGGAAATAACTAATTTTCCAAGTAAAGTAAACTTTTTGTAACAAATTTTCCTACTTGTAAACATTTGATTGGATTTTACAATTTTTTTAAATAATTTGGATAATTTTGCTGCATTTTCTCAGATTTATAACCAGATTAACTTTTAACAAATAAGCCCTCCAAATTATCAAAAAAATCAAATTGTTTAAGTCTCCTTTCAAAATAATTTAATTCCCATACTAAATCACTTAGTAAAAATCCCCAGTAATTCCAAAAATTCACTTTAAACATGTTTTCTAACATATTAAAATTTCAGATCCAATTCTTAAAATATTTCTCAGAATAAATTTATAAACTCAAATAGCCATATTTTCTTTTGAAAATTTATGACTAATTCTCCGCGGCTTGGAAAATTTTGAAAATTTAAACCCATCTCCAAAATCAAATTTTGCATAACATAAACATTTCGCATTTAAAAATCATATCATCTTGGTTTTACCTTAAAACCATGTATATCTCCTTTAAATAACCTTGTTTAAACCATACAAATCATAGATCACGCATATCATTATTCAATATATAATAAATGTAGATTTATCCGTAAATCCCAAACAATATGATTATTAAACAAAATAGAGATGTAGAAATTATTATTCAGCTTAGATTAGATAAGAAAATTGAAGAATGATTTCTTCTAGCTTGAATCCTAAGCTTTACTTTGATTTTCTCTTCTTTCTTCCTAATGGTCGGCCTTGCTCTTTCTTATGTTTATAAGTTTTATTTGAGATAAAATGAACGTGTATGACTAAGGAGAATAATATAAGGGTGGGAAATATGGATGGCTATTTACCTTAATGCCCTAGTGTTTAATTACTTAATCATTTATAAGTTCATTTAGTTAAATAAGCATGGGCACTAAATTTTATTAATCAACCTCAATCTCTTTATCTACACTATTCTATTTAATTTATTCTAAATCCTGAATAATGTCAATAAAATTAGGGGCGTTACAGACTCCGTAGTGAAGGCTAGAGTACTCTAACTCCCTGCAACACAGACTAGGGTATAAACAATTTGAGAAAAATCTCTAGGCCCCCAGAGTGTGGATCGGAGTACTTAGAGTCCCCAAAGCGCAAGATAGAGTATAAACGACTTGAGGAAAATCTCTAAGTCCTCGGAGTGCGGACTAGAGTAATCTAAGTCCCCGGAGTGCCGACTAGAGTATAAACGATTTAAAAAAATCTCTAGGTCCCCGTAATGCGGATTAGAGTACTTTGAGTCCCTAAAGAGTGGGCTAGAATATAAATGACTTGAGAGAAATCGTTAAGTCCTTAAAGTGCGAACTAGAGTACTCTAAGTCTCAGGAGCGTGGACTACAGTATAAACGATTTGATAAAAATATTTAGGTCCCCGGAGTGCGAATTACAGTACTCCGAGTCCCTGAAGCACAGACTAGAGTATAAATGACTTGAGAAAAATCTATAAGTCCTCGGAGTGCCGGTTAGAGTACTCTGAGTCCTCGGAGTGTGGACTATAGTACAAACAACATAAGAAAATTTTTTAAGCCGATGAAGCGGACCAAAAAATTCTAAGTATCCAAACCGACGGATAGGCAGTGGAGCTTTCGACCGTTCGCTATCCCATAGACTCTGATCTAATATCGATGGAAAATGCTCAAACTGTTAGCGATGGAATATGACCATTGGTTACGATTCCGGCTTGGTATCATTGTGACTTAAGATTGAGCCTACAGAGGAGCTTTGAGATTAAGATAATGAATTATCAATGAAACTTGGAAAAATTATCCCAAGTACTTGGAACGGGAAAAGTTACTTACTATGAAATTATAGTTCACTTAATGATTGACCTAGGAACAAAAAATTCTATTTACAATTCCGAAATTCCTTAAAACCCATCTGAAGGTTCGAGGCACACCCGTACATGTGCTACTAAAAAGAACGAAAAGAAGGGAGAAATAACAATGCAAGTCTGACTTATTTGGACTAAGCACAATAATACAAGACCCCAACTTTTTCTTTGACTTCCTCTCCTTCTTTGGCTTTTTGGGGGTCGAAACGGTTGAGCGTCTTTTTCGAAACCATTTGCCGCCATGAGTAGAAGTAATTGAGGAAGGAGGAGGAACCACAATAGGAGTGGACCCATTGGGAGGGGTGAACTGTAAAGGCCTATGGAGAGGATCTTCAAACACCACCATATTGGGTTCACCGTTGACCTTAATCTTTGATTTCTCCTCCTCTTCGACCAGTTCCTTCAAGCTGAGCTTAGCAGTGTGCTTAGAAGCACCCGTAACTACCACATCATCATGTTCCTCGGTAAATGATGGGTCTTCAGGCATGTCCTCATCAAGCGCACCGATCACCTAAGCATCAAGTCTTGGAATATCTACGGCAACCAGAGCCTCAGCTACCTTTCCTTCCAACTCTGTGGTGACATTGCTCCTAGGAGTTAACTCGGGATCGAGATGACCTACAAAGTTTCATAAAAAGCAAAAGTTTCGTAAAAAGCAACTTTTGAGATTAAAATAGGCTCTATATGGTACCAGGATCCGGTTTACTCTCAGTAGTCACTGGAGTACTCCCTTCGACGATAGGAGATAACATGTGTATGTCAAGTCCAAGTATTTTTGGATCATAACCAACGTGTTGCTCGATAGGTTGAGAAGATGAAATCCTAACCAGTTGAAAGGGAGAAGGACCTTGGGGATCAAAGCTAGATGACCCAGTAATATCTTCCTTTTCCTTAGGCAGTGTGGGAGCTCTGACAAATTGAAGCTTTGCGGTGGCCAAGTTGGATAGTTTGTTTCGTCGGAGCACTTCCCATGCAAGTACCCCTACATCAAGCTATGCCACACCTAACTCCTCTTTCTTGATTTTGGTGATGATATCCCAAGCCTCGAAAAGCGACTTAAGATAGCTTTTGCCCAAGAAAGTAAGTCGCGGTGGAGAAGGACGTTTGCATTATACTCGGCAATGAGCGTATCAAATAAGCACTTGATTTCCTCTATATCGGACTCGGTCACTACCTCAATTCGGAAGTCGCCTTCTACAAGCACCGCTTTCTTGTCCTCTTCGCAGACGGCTTCTTTTAAGGCTTTGTTTTGAGAGAGTTGCTCGTCGAGTTTCATTTTCAGGTTTCTTGTTTCGACATTCTCCTCATAATACCTTTGTGACTCTTCTTGCGCCTTGAATTTCTCCTTCCTCACCTTGGAAAGCAGTTTTTCTAACTCCTCCACGCGACGGGCTAAAATTTCTTTCTCCTTTTATAAGGAGTCCTTTTTAAAAGCCAAGGTGCCACCGCGGTGGAGTGCATTATCCGGTTCTTTCTTATGAGAAGCCTCTAGGAGACTATTTGCTTCAGCCGTCACCTTCGCATTCTTCTTCGCCTCATCAAGTTGAGCTTTGAATGCGAGCAGCTTAGTATCTTGATGCCTAATAATGTCCTTATCGTGCCTAGCCTCCAGCTTAAGGTGATCAATCTCATGTTGACATTCAATAGAAACCTTGGAGACATTTTCGACTAAATGAATGAATGCTTCATATTGTACATACACATCATTCACACACGTCGGTGAGCTCTCTTTAGCAGTTTCATGGATAGTATGTATAGATGGGAGGAATTTGTGCCCATTAAAAAAAATCTTTGGAAAGGTAGCTTTAAGCTAAGCTAGTTTCTCCGCCACAGTTAGATCGTGGGCAGGAACCCGAGAAATTAGTTCAAATTGTTTGTTGACGGTGCTCGTGGGACTGCCTGGCTCTTGATGATTCAGAATGTTGATTACGAGGAGCGTCAGATTGAGAGCCTCGGTGCGCAAACTTATCTCCACTGCATGCAGGAGGTTAGTTGGGTCGCTTTGACGCGAAGCATGTGCTTGAGACTTCCTTTTAGATGATGAAGAAGATTCTCGAGAATGATAGTCTCTTTCCCGTTCTTCATCTTTGTATCGGCGTCCTCCGAATTTGGAATCCCAACTTGAACGGCGGAAGAGCCTCGAAGATGATCGAAAGCATGTGAATAAGACATTGCACCAATAAAATAACCAAACGGGATCATGTTATGAGTTGTTATGATAAGAGTAAATCATAAGTGGATGGTAAAGTGCAAGTTCTTGTGTATGTCCTAGCGTTTCCCCTCGACGGAACAGAATGTTTGCTTTACTCGTCGGAGTTCTTTCCCTCTGTTGGAGTGTTGCACGCCTTCGCCGCTTCTCCCGGGTGAATTAAGCCCTTCAACGTCTAGGTTGGTGAAGTTGTAGTTTAATAGATTATCTGGGGTCGAAATGTCAAAAAGTCCCTTCAACACACTCTCCATATGATGAGAAGATGATCCTTTTACGACTAAAGTTATGACAAATTTAGGGGTTTCTCCAGTCTTATTCTTTCTAATCTTGAAATCCAAACTTTCCCCCTTCTCGGGAGAGGTAGCGATTGGCTATGATGTGGCGTTTCAACTGCCAATGTTTTTCCCGGGCCTGTGTCTTCATTTCTTGGCCCTACGTCCTCTGTTTCCTTTATTTCTTCCTTTTCTGTTCCTTCTTGGATTTCCTCAACTAGGGGAACTATGGGATCATTTGTTTCTTCCCTTCTGCCGGTGAAAACCTTCGAAATCGCTCTGCTTCCTGGGGTGACCAATACTTTAATCATCCTCTAAAGGTCTGGATAAAGAAAGAAACTCATCGGTGATAAGGAGTTCGATGTCCCGATCCTCCATCAGAGTAGCGCGGATGGTCGCGATAACCCTGGAATATCTAACTCCTTTAGGACAAGGGTTAACCACTGAAAAATTGAAGGAATTAGTACGGTCAAGAAAAAAACCTTAGTTTGAATCTTTAGGTTAAAGGCAAAAGCCAAAGTAGTATTTACGTCATTCCAGCCACCTCTTGCGAAGCCAGGAGGACATCGTACATAGAACCATTCTTGTTTGAACAAGGAGAGTTTATTCAATGCTCCCATTAAGACTTGACATTTGAGCATGGGCTCAAGGAAGACATACGAAGGACTATCGGCCCATCTTTTAAAGTTGTAAACGTACCGGATATCTTCGAGAGTTGGCAGACGAAATAGGACAATCATAAAGAGAAGGAAAGTACCATGGATAAAAGCATAGCTACTGGGGTGCAGTTGAGTGGGAGCGATTTCCATGTACCTTAGCATTTCATGAATGAAAGAGTTGAAAGGTGCACACATCTGGCCCAACATATAAACTTATTGCATGCGGTATATCCAGCTAGTGGCAAGTGAGGCATGTCTTGCCTTGACAGAACCAAAACATCTTCAAAAGGAATCATGTGGATAGAATAAAATCGACGAAGAGAAGCTTCGTCGATTTTTGAAGCTTGCGAGTCGGCCGGATTATTTAAGATGATGGCATCCTCCACAGCATCAGGAACTGAGCCTATAACTTCTGCAGAAAGAGTCAGAATATCAGAAAAGAGATTTGCATGTGGATCAGATGTCTCTACTTCTTCTCTTTGCTGGCTCGAAACAGGCTTGTCAGACAAAGTAATGGAGCTTGATTTCATATCTAATCTAGAAGACATTGTGGTTGAACGCTTCGTATAACTCAAGTTTAGTGTCAGCTATACTTAGTAGATAATCAATATTAGAAACAATAAATTGTCCCCTCGTGCTATATGTGAACTAGTGCAATGCAATATGAAATGAATGTGAACAGTTTGAAATCTGAAAAGAAAAAGTAAAACATCGATGTTTAAATGTTTTGTCCAGAGAGACCATCATCATTGACCATCTCAAATGACGTAAAGGATGATCGATGACAAAAGCTTTAGGACGAGGTGATGATGTTCGGGATTATAAAGTCCTTTGTACGAATATGTTGGATTAGTTGTATATTTAACTCATGTTGAGGAGATTGCAAATTTTTTCGTTCGAGTCGAAGTGCATTAATCCATATATGCTCGTCATGTTGTTGTTAGTCACTTTATGCTTGGGCAAGGCAGTATATAGTCATATGTTCGAATAACATGAGTTAAGATGGTTTTGATTAGTTAACACCGACCAAGCAATTTATGTCGATCCCCATGTCCTAGATCCATAGCCGATCCCTTCCTCTTCAACCTCTATACCGATCTCACCTTTCCTAGCATATACCGATCCCTAATCTTACTGATCCCATCTTTTACATTTTCTTCACCGACCCATCTAAGTGACTTAGATATTGAATCTTATATTTCAGCCTTCATTGTCGATCCCAATGTTGGACTCTTCTTCCATTTCTACATTTATATTGATCCCTATAATAATACCTAAACCGATCCCTTTAAATAACCTCACCTACACCGACCCCTTTCCATTTCCAACAACAGATCTCTCACCAACTATCCCTCATCGTGCCCTCGTCTACTACCGAACCCTCCACCTCCATCCTCTTTTTTCTCCCCTACATCTTCTTCCTCCTTCTCCTAGCGTGATCAACTCCACTTAATAATACACCTAACCAACATTTAAGAATATCTAAACTTGAAGGCTCATGACCCAACCACATAAACAAGGACCTATTTGGTTTCAATTGCAAGGCCGTGACCTAGATTAAAAGCGACTTAATATTTTGAAGGTCGAGAATATGATTTTATAGTTGGATTCGAATTAAGAAAGACGGGATCTAGCTTTACTTTGGAGCATTTGTTAAGAGGAGAGAGGTAGATAAAGTTGCAGGTGTTCGGAAGATAGAGTGAAAGAGAAAGAAGAGAAGGAGTGGGCTTTTATATGGGCAGTGTGGAATATGAACCGATCACTCCGAGTGACTCGTTCATAGGTTGAAAACGGGGTCGGCCTAGAGCTTTACTGACCCCTATATGATCATGCCAACTACGGGTCGGCATACAAAGATGCCAACCCCATAAAAAATATAATATATATATATATATAGTAAACAATGAAGGGGAAGGGGAGAGGTGCTTGAATAATGGGTGTTCATGAAATAGAAAGGAATTTGTAAATTTAACCTTTAAGAGGTTAGGCTAGGAAAACTTGAGGACTTCATATAACTGAATTTATGCATCCAAATGGAACGAGACTTCGTCGAAGATTGATAAAGAACAACGATCAACCAATGACTTGCATAGGCTTGCCTCCGGGAAGCTTGATTTTTCGCTGACTCAAAGCACGTTGTGTTATTAACAAGACATACTTTAGGGAGAAAGTGTTACCTAGTACCTTGACTCGGCTACACAAAGGCGATTATAGAGATCAGACTTGACTATTGGTGGGAAAGATGGCCACAAGACGACATCTATGTGACCAGAGTGTGATTTTCGAGAAGCTATATCTAATCCAGGGCAAATAAGATCAACAAACAGACGATACAAGATGTCAGAATTATGAAGGTTAGCTTGGTGGGATAGGGGTCAGCATAGATGATTAATAAGTTGAAGAGTGTGTGGCATCCATTGGGTCGGCATAACACTTGTTGTGGATGGAACGACATACTATGTAATGGGGATCGATATGGCTAGGTTGTGTTGTTGGGGTCGACAAGACCAGTTGGATGGTAGTGAACATGGATGAAACATTGTTCGAGTCGGCATAGAGTACAAATACCATCGGGTCAACATAGATGCGACGACCCAGATTTTTAACGTGTGTTAATTGGGTGATTAACTGAATCAAAATCATTGGGATACTAAATTTATAAGTCGAACAATTAAAATTCTGATAATTTAAATATCTGGATATATATAAATTGATTTGAGAACTATAATAAATATTGAATTATAGGACCTAGGGATATGATAAATCTTATAGGAAATAAATTATATGTATATAGAAACTCCACCATTTTAAATCTAAGATAAGATACCCACAAATATAATATATATATATATATATATATACACACAAATTTTATTATGTTGAATATATATATATACAAGTATATATATACAAGTATATAAGTGATTTACATTGTGTATGAAACATAAGTAAAACATATGAGATTAACCATAGTAAAATATACATGAATATTTGAGTGTATGTAAGGCAATAAAACAAAATATAATATGTGTACATATGTATAAGATATGTATATACATAGGAATGGATATGTGTAAACAAAAAGTGGGACAACATTTAATCCAAAGATTACAAACCTTAAATCAATCAATTCAAGCATATAATATATCATATCAGCCCCAAAACTTCAAATCATCTTATCCAATCAGATTTTCATGTTTACCAATTAAAATTACAAAAGAAAATATGTGAAACATTGTACACAAAACACCTCAGCCTAGCTTCTTCTGCACACCTCTATTCTATGTATATATACATATATCCATCACTACCTTGTTTCACACTTTACTGCATTCGAACTAAGTAAAACTGGTAAACATCACTACCATCTCAAAAAAGCTTAACTGAAAATAAAGGAAAACTCAACAACTAAACAAGAGAGGATCAAAACCAGATCAAAAGAAAGTAGTAGTGTTTCAATAACATCTCTGTTCAAAAGAAAGGTGAGCATTCTAACCCGGTTTCCTCTGTATATTTTTGAAATGCCTGTGAGTAAACTCTTAAATCTGATTTAACTGAATAAGCATGTGATTAATCCTTGAGATATGATATGAACTTTGTTGTGCATGCTGTTATATGTGCTCTGTTCTTGTTTGTTTTTCCCAGGTTCAAAAATTTCATTTAAATCCTTACCAGTTGATCCAGTTCTTGATAGTATTTGATTTACAAACAAATGTTGTTTGATTTATTATGGATTAAGGTTTAAAGATTTAATTAAATTAAATTAAATTAAAGCTTGATTATCTCTGGAAAACAAAAAAACAACTGTGCGTGTCAATATAAGTGAAAACTCAAACTGTGTAATTTATAAATTCAGTATTATAAATTGAATTCATAAACGAAAACATGATTTTAAAACGAGAATCATAATTTTTAGTGCTAGTTGGAAGGAGCAGTTCTTGTTTGAACTGAAAGTGGTAATCTGGGATTTTCTTGTGATCCAAGTGATTGGAGGGGTCGGGATCTTGGGTGATAATGGAGGAGTGATTGTAGTGACGGGAAAAATTGCCTATTTGCGATGCAATTCATCGAGGAGGCAGCGGTGGTGAATTCTTTTTTGTAACCCTAGTTTTTAACTAGGCTAATTGATTTGGCCGGCACGGCTTTTATGATTGATCGAGTGCAGTGGGGTTTGGAGAGATGAAAGTGTGGCCATTGAGGAGATTATGGCCTGAGTTGTAGCACTTCTGATGGTTGGAGTTTCTTGGTCGAGGCGTTTACAGGTTTGAAGGTGGCTCCGGTTTTAGTTTCCAGGTTTGAATGTGACATTCGAATTTGATTTGGAGTCTGGATGTTCGATCTGAGGATCGTGGAGTGGTGTTAGGGTGGTCGTCGACGTGAGGAGATCATCGGCGATGATCTGAGATAGTCAGCGGCACCGTGCATGGTGCACTTTCTTTGGATCTGTTGTGTTTGATCTGGAAGGGTTTTCGGTCTCGAGTTTTACTTGAAGCGTTGTGAGGATTTGCTCGATGCATCATGGGTTTTGAATCGAAGTCAAATGATGGTGGCTTGGGTAGAATGATGGGTTAAAGGTTTTAACAGAAACCGGCTTAGTTATGTTTTAAAAATTTTAAAATGGAATTTAAACTGAGTTTAAAATGTATGTAAAGTTTAAATCAAAGTTTTTTTAAATCTGATTCAAGTTAAATCTCAGTTTTAAAAACAAAATAGAGTCTTCGAATTTAGATTATTTTAACTACTTTTAATAGTTGAATAGTTTAAATTTTAAAATGAAGTTTAAAATGTAAGTAAAGTTTTTAAATCTAAATTAAATCTGGAATAAAAATTTAATACGTATTCCACTTTTGAAATAAATGAAAGTTTTTAAATTTAAAATGATTTAAACAACTTGAATGTTAAAGTGTTATTTTAAATTGATTTGAATTTAAAAATGAATTTGGTTTTTAAATTCATTTAAACTTCTTTTATAAAATGAATATTTCTTTAACATGTGAAATTAAAGTTTTCTGAATTGTTTTTAAAATTTTGTTAAAGTTAATTTGTATTCATTTTAAAATCTTAAATTTAAAATGAAATTTAAAATGAAATTTAAAAGTAAATTTGAAAACAAATTGTTTTTAAATGCTTTGTTAATGATAATTTGATCATTTAGAATTTTTTTATCTTTAACTAAATGAAGATTTAATGAGTTGTGATTCATTAAATTAGTAGGGTAATTAAAATGGATAGTTAATTAACTCAATTAATTAACGATTTGGGTTAATTAATTTAGTAATTAAGGGTTTGAATTAATTAATTAAGGTTTAAGTTAATTAATTAATTTTAATTAATTTAGAATAATCATTGGGTGGTTTGATAGGTAATTACTTAATGTAATTAATAGAATATAATTACTTAGGAAAGTAGTGAATGAATAATTTCTGGATGTAATTGGTTAAATGATGATTTGTTAATAGAAGTAATTTGGGTATAACTACTGTGTGTAATTAATCAATAGACTAATTAAGATAATTAATTAAGGAGTAATTAATTTATTTAATGAAGTAATTAAAGGGTAGTTAATTACTGGTTGGGATTAATCAAGAGTGATTAATATTTGTGGTTTAAATCCTACCTCTGGCAAATGAATCATTCGATCGATGGAATGATTAATTACTTAATGTAATTAATTTAAATTAGGATAATTAAAAATGTAATTAGGAATCATTAATTTATATAATAATGATGTAATTAAAGGTTGATTAATTAAGATTAATTAATCAATGATAAGTGATTTATGAGTAATTAATTGATATAAGTAATTAAGGATTAATGTAAATAATTATAGTTAATTAATTTGTGAAGTAATTAAAAGTCAATTACTGCACTTGGTTAAGAATAATTAATTTGTGTAATTAATTAAAGATAATTACTTGAATGTAATTAAAGGATAATTAATCCAGGGTGATTAATTAAGATGGATGATTAAGAGATGATTAATTAACTGATTTGAAATTAATTAATGTTAAGTGAAGGAATCTAAGTGATTGAGGTTAGTAATTTAATTGGAAATAAATTAAATTAATTTTGGAAGTGATCGAGCTTTGCTTATGGATGATTGAATGGTATTGGATACCTTGAATGAGTTGATGTCTCTGATATGAAATGTTTTGTGGAATCATATGTTTGGGCGGACAAGATATTGTGGTTATCTATCAATGATGAATTGTTGTGTAAAGTGACATTCTATATTTAAAGTTTGAAGTGTATTTCATTTGGATAACTTGGGTTAGGATGACATGAGATTCGAAGAGACCGGGGTCGGGTATTAGAAAATACCCAAAACCACTTCGAATTTTTATAGATTGATATGTGAAATCAATAGGCTCGTATGGAATGATTTAAGTGAATTGGACCATGTAATCTAAGTTTTTGGTACTTAGATATTGATGTGTGAAATTAGTGATGCCTACAACAAATTGTGAATTTGAAAATTGGTATGAGTTATTTCGGGTTTAAATAAGTTTTATGCTTTGGAATTTCATGTTAGATGAGTTTACTCACGCTGATTTCCAGCCTGACTCGAGTGTTACTTTGATGTAATGCTCGGGTCAGACCGAGTATTACAGATTTTCAGGTAAGGACAATCTAGAGCTCAGGAAGCGAGCTGGATGGCGGAAATATATGGAGTGTACTCTTCTGAGAGATATTATTGTATGTTGAATTAACTGTCCAGTTTGTTAGTGTAACCTTGTAACTCTAATGTATTAAAATGTAATTGACAGATACAGTATTCTTTTGTAAACTGATATTATTTGATATTATGTTTTGATCCGCTGCGAATGTGAGAATCTGTGTTGTGTTTCTGTTTCTTCTCCTTCTATCTCTTTCTTCTTCTTCTTCCAATTACCTGGAATTTTCGGGATCGAAAATTTTGGGCCGTTGCATTTGGTATCAGAGCGAAGGTTAAGCATGAACCTTGGCTCTGGTGGGGGAATACTCATTAAGAATATGGTCAATAGTACCCTAGAATGAGTTGGGTGAATATATATATGAGAGCGTACTTGATATTTTCTTGTATAAAGATTTTAAGTGACTTTATATAAGAATATATTTTGATATATAAAGTAATATTTCTTACTAATAAATGTTAAGGTAATTGGTTGTTAAATTATTGGAATTAAATTAAGAGGTAAAAGAAATACAACCAAATTGAAATTAAATAAAGGTAAGTTTGAAATGGATTCAAACTGAAATTAAATCTAGAATTTGGGGAAAAGTTTCAGAATAAGATAATAATGAATTGGTTTTAGATATGATAATCTTGGTTATTATCATTGTTGTGTTTAATAATAAGATGTGTATTAATGAGTAAGAAAAATGAAATGTTTAGATAAGTATGACTTATAAATTGGAACTAAAGATGATCTAGATTGTGAAGTTTTGAATCTAAGCCAGAAAATTTGGAATTTGTTTCAAAGTGCTAAAAGAAATAATAAGTATTATTTGAATGAGTTCAAATTCAAATGGGAATTGGGATTAATTTAAACTAGAATTGAAATGATTTGAAATTAAAGCATGGCTGGGAGGGCCAAGAAATAAATATGTATATATGTATGGAATATACATAATATCAAAGATGGTTTGAAATGAACTCTAAATGTTGAGTTTTAAATTTGGAATTAGATGTGATACCCAAGGTGATAAGTTTTTGAACTTATAATATTATTAATGTGAAGTTTAAAATTTGAAATGGGAATTCAAATTGGGTAAGGATGGTTGGATTAAATAAATTGAATTGAACTTTGGAAAAGTTAAATAAGTTAACAAGCAACCTGAATTAGAAATTTCAAGAGGAAATAGGGATTTAACTTGGAAAGTTAAATGGTTGATTTGAATGTGGAGTTTTAAATGAGATGGATAAGTATAAAATTCAAATGGAAAATTTGAATTGGATTAATTTGAATAATTTGGAATTGAAATTAAAGTTGAATAGGTTTAAAATCAAATGGAATTTGATTTGAATTTGGAAATAAATTAAGGATTAATTCAACTTGAATTGGTTTAAATCAATTTCAATGGAAATTGAAGTTATTTAAATTATAATTGAGTCAATTTAAATGGAAATTTAAATTGAATTGATGGGAATGGAGATTAGGAATTGAACGGTTTTGCTCTGAACTATTTTTCCAAATAAAATATTTTAACATAAACTGTTTTAAATCTATTTTACTATCTATTTACTATATAACTTTTTAAACCTAAAACTATCCTATACTTGTTTTACAATTAGTTTTGGAACTATTTAACAATTTTTCAACTATTTTATAAACTAATTACTGTATTTCAACTACTTTATAACTAATTACTATTTTACAATTATTCTGCAATTATTTTACTATTTTTCAACTATTTTACAATTATTTAACTATTTTACAGTAATTTTACAAACTAATAATTATTTTTCAAATACTTATTTATTTTAAAAAAATTCAGGCTATTTTCTAAATTTAAACTGGATAGAGTTTGAACTGTTTATGATTTAAACATCCATTTGAAATAAGAATTGAAGTGATAATCTAAATGAGGGTTTAAACAAATGTGAGTAGGTGGATAGAAATCAGAGTGAGGATGAATAGAAAGGGAATTGATTTGGCTAATAATCAATAAAGATAAATACGTAGGATATACGTATATTATTCTATTCACATAGTGATTTGATCCAGATTCGAGCATAGAATTTCGAGATAGTTATACTGATCCGAGTTGGGATTTTTCACTCGATTTTCGACGGCGAACCTGGACATGGATTGTTGATTGGTTCTAAATACCCTCTATCATAATTATGGCTATACAAGGAGAATGGCAGTTTTTGATCAAGAAACCAGATCTGAGTCCGCACTAGGAAGTCAGGTGGATGATACTAGTTCGGAAGTGAAACTGTGTGATCGAGTGAACGATCGACTAATATAGTGTACGGATGATATATGTACATCATACGGGTTTGAATGAAACTGATATTGGAAATTTCTATGATAAAATTGACTTTATAGAGTAATCAAATTTGAATATTTGATTTTGAATAAACAAAGTTTTATATCTTTGTTATATAAGATAAATCTCCCCTTGTTGAATCTATTGTCGGAAGAAAAGGATTTTGAAGGTGTTTGAAGTATAAAAGGAGTTTTATACAAGTTTGAAATAATCCAAAGTTTAAAATTTTTTTATATATCTATATATATATAAAGGATCTTATGAGGATTTTGGAAAAACGTTTTGGGAACCTTTGGATTTGGAAAGACTTTTGATTTTTGGGTAAAATAAATATTGGAATTTGGAAAGCCTAGTTTGAGAATTATCGATTTTGGTATAATTGATTTTGCGTAAAGGAGCTTTGTATGAAATCATACTAGGTGTATGATTTGGGAGATACTATATGTGTATAGTATAAAGTGTTTTGAAAATGGCTCTGGAGAAAAAGGCGCTCCCCTAAAATGAACTTCTCAGGAGTACCACAGGGTGGTACTGCCTTGAGCCCTAAGGGGGGGTTCTAAAGTTGATCATGTGAGGAGTCCAGAAAAAACTAGTTCCTGAGGATTATGTGTAGTGCGTAGTGGAAGTCGAGGGCATTGATGCCTACAGAGGCATTTGGGTTATGCTGTGATGACAGTGTAACTCGATGTCACTGCGATCTACTACAGACCATAGCGAAAGCCGTGCGTGCTGCTGAGAGCCAACAGTCTGCATTTGATTTATATTGGTAGACTGCGACCTATGGTAACATAGCGAAAGTCGTGTGCTGCTGAGAGCCAACAGTCTATGTTTGATTTTACATCGGTAGACTGCGACTTATGTGGGAGTAGAGAAGTTTCAATTTTGGCAGCGAAAATCGAAGGCGCTGATGCCTACAGTTACATGGACTTTTGCTGTGATGGCAACGTAACCTTGGAATGTAACTGTGATCTGTTGTGGGTTCCATGGCGTAATCGGGGGGCGCGGAGTGCCTACAGTTATATGGACTTTTACTGCGATGACAATGTAACCTAGGATGTAACTGTGACCATGGATGGGGGAGATGATTTCCATAGCATTCTCACCAAAGATATTTCCTCTATTTTCAAAGATATTTTCGATGTTTTCAATAAAATTATTTTCCAAGTATTTTCATTAGGTGTTGAAATGGGTCTGCTAAGTACTTATAGATTTTCAGTCCTACGCCTGATCAACGTATGACCGAATTTCTGTGAGAACAAGGATGGACTTGTCAAAACATCGAGTTATAAAAGTATTTTTATAAAAATTATCTTAGTAATATTATATAGATTTTTAAAGGATTTTAGAAAGGATTAAAGAAAATTTATCTGATCTTAAGCATTTTCATAAATTCTGGCTTTGTTCCTTTTCGAGGACGAAAAGTTCTAAAGGGGGGAGAAATGTGACGACCCAGATTTTTAACGTGTGTTAATTGGGTGATTAACTGAATCAAAATCATTGGGATACTAATTTTATAGGTCAAATAAATAAAATTATGATAATTTAAATATCTGGATATATCTAAATTAATTTATAAATTATAATAAATACTGAATTATAGGACCTCGGGATATGATAAATCTTATAGGAAATAAATTATATGTATATAGAAACTCCACCATTTTAAATCTAAGATAAGATACCCACAAATATATATATATATATATATATATATATATATATATATATATACACAAATTTTCTGATGTTGAATATATATATAGAAGTATATATATACAAGTATATAAGTGATTTACATCGCGTATGAAACATAAGTAAAACATATGAGATTAACCATGGTAAAATATACATGAATATTTGTATGTATGTAAGGCAATAAAACAAAATATAATATGTATAGATATGTATGAGATATGTGTAAACATAGGAATGGATATGTGTAAACAAAAAAGGGGACAACATTTAATCCAAAGATTACAAACCTTAAATCAATCAATTCAAGCATATAATATATCATATCAACCCCAAAACGTTAAATCATCTTATCCAATCAGATTTTCATGTTTACCAATTAATATAACAAAAGAAAATATGTGAAATATTGTACACAAAACACCTCAGCCTAGCTTCTTCTGCACACCTCTATTCTATGTATATATACATATATCCATCACTACCTTGTTTCACACTTTACTACATTCGAACTAAGTAAAACTGGTAAACATTACTACCATCTCAAAAAAAGCTTAACTGAAAATAAAGGAAAACTCAGCAACTAAACAAGAGAGGATCAAAACCAGATCAAAAGCAAGTAGTAGTATTCAAAACATCTCTGTTCAAAAGAAAGGTGAGTATTCCAACCCGGTTTCCTCCGTTTATTTTTGAAATGCCTGTGAGTAAACTCTTAAATATGATTTAATTGAATGAGCATGTGATTAATCCTTGAAATATGATATGAACTTTGTTGTACATGCTGTTATATGTGCTCTATTCTTGTTTGTTTTTCCCAGATTCAAAAGTTTCATTTAAATCCTTACCACTTGATCTAGTTCTGGATAGGATTTGATTTACAAAAAAATGTTGTTTGATGTATTATGGATTAAGGTTTAAAGATTTAATGAAATTAAATTAAAGCCTGATTATCTCTGGAAAACCGAAAAAACAACTGTGCATGTCAATATAAGTGAAAACTCAAACTGTGTAATTTTAAATTCAGTATTGTAAGTTGATTTCACAAAAAAAACATGATTTTTAAAACAAGGATCATAATTTTTAGTGATAGTTGGAAGGAGCAGTTCTTGTTTGAACTGAAAGGGGTAATCTGGGATTTGCTGGTGATCCAAGTGATTAGAGGGGTCGGGATCTTGGGTGATGATGGAGGAGTGATTGTAGTGACGGGAAATATTGCCTGTTTGCGATGCAATTCATCGAGGAGGCAGCGGTGGTGAATTCTTTTTTGTAACCCTAGTTTTTAACTAGGCTAATTGACTTGGTCGGCACGGCTTCTATGATTGATCGAATGCAGTGGGGTTTGGAGAGATGAAAGTGTGGTCATTAACGAGATTATGGCTGGAGTTGCAGCACTTCTGATAGTCGGAGTTTCTTGGTCGAGGCATTTACAGGTTTGAAGGTGGCTCCGGTTTCAGTTTCCAGGTTTGAATGTGACACGCGAATTCGATTTCGAGTCTGGATGTTCGATCTGAGGATCGTGGAGTGGCGTTAGGGTGGTCGTTGACGTGAGGAGATCATCGGCGATGATCTGAGACGGTCGGCGGCACCGTGCGTGTGCACGATGCACTTTCTTTGGATCTGTTGTGTTTGGTCTAGAAGGGTTTTTGGTCTCGAGTTTCACTCAAAGTGTTGTGAGGATTTGCTCGATGCATCATGGGTTTTGACTCGAAGTCAAATGATTGTGGCTCGGGTAGAATGATGGGTTACGGGTTTTAATAGAAACCTGCTTAGTTCTGTTTTAAAATTCTTAAAATGGAATTTAAACTGAGTTTAAAATGTAAGTAAATTTTAAATCAAAGTTTTTTTAAATCTGGTTCAAGTTAAATCTCAGTTTTAAAAACAAAATAGAGTCTTCAAATTTAAATTGTTTTAACTACTTTTAAAATGGTTAAATAGTTTAAATTTTAAAATGAAGTTTAAAATGTAAGTAAAGTTTTTAAATCTAAGTTAAATCTAGAATAAAAATTTAATTTGTATTCCAGTTTTGAAATAAGTGAAAGCTTTTAAATTTAAAACGATTTAAACAACTTGAATGTTAAAGTGTATTTTAAATTGATTTGAATTTAAAAATGAATTTGGATTTTAAGTTCTTTTAAACTTCTTCTATAAAATAAATATTTCTTTAAATGTGAAATTAAAGTTTTTTGAATTGTTTTTTTAACTTTGTTAAAGTCAATTTGTATTCATTTTAAAATCTTAAATTTAAAATGAAATTTAAATGTAAATTTGAAAACAAATTGTTTTTAAATGCTTTGTTAATGATAATTTGATCATTTATAAGAAAAATGGTTTTTTATCTTTAACTAAATGAAGATTTAATTATTTGTGATTCATTAATTTAGTAGGGTAATTAAAATGGATAATTAATTAATTCAATTAGTTAATGATTTGGGTTAATTAATTTAGTAATTAAGGGTTTGAATTAATTAATTAAGGATTAAGTTAATTAATTAAGTTTAATTAATCTAGAATAATCATTGGGCGGTTTGATAGGTAATTACTTAATGTAATTAATAGAATATAATTACTTAGTGAAGTAATGAATGAATAGTTTCTGGATGTAATTAGTTGAATGATGATTTGTTAATAGAAGTAATTTGGGTATAACTACTTTGTGTAATTAATCAAGAGACTAATTAAGATAATTAATTAAGGAGTAATTAATTTATTTAATGAAGTAATTAAATGGTAGTTAGTTACCGGTTGAGATTAATCAAGAGTGATTAATATTTGTGGTTTAAATTAATGATTAATTACTTAATGTAATAAATTTAAGTTAGGATAATTAAAAATGTAATTAGGAATCATTAATTTATATAATTAATGATGTAATTAAAGCTTGATTAATTAAGATTAATTAATCAATGATAAGTGATTTATGAGTAATTAATTAATTTAAGTAATTAAGGATTAATGTAATTAATTATAGTTAATTAATTTGTGAAGTAATTAAAAGTCAATTACCGCATTTGGTTAAGAATAATTAATTTGTGTAATTAATTAAAGATAATTACTTGAATGTAATTGAAGGATAATTAATCCAAGGTGATTAATAAAGATGGATGATTAAGGGATGATTAATTAATTGATTTGAAATTAATTAACGTTAAGTGAAGGAATCTAAGTGATTGAGGTAAGTAATTTGATTAGAAATAAATTAAATTAATTTTGGAAGTGATCAAGCTTTGCTTATGGATGATTGAATGGTATTGGATGCCTTGAACGAGTTGGTATCTCTGATATGAAATGTTTTGTGGAATCATATGTTTGGGCGGACGGGATATTGTAGTTATCCATCAATGATGAATTGTTATGTAAAGTGACATCCTATATTTAAAGTTTGAAGTGTATTTCATTTGAATAACTTGGGTTAGGATGACACGAGACTCGAAGAGACCGGGGTTGGGTACTAGAAAATACCCGAAACCACTTCGATGCTTTATAGATTGATATGTGAAATCAATAGGCTCGTATGGAATGATTTAAGTGAAATGGACCGCTTAATATAAGTTTTTGGTACTTAGATATTGATGTGTGAAATTAATGATGTCTACAACAAATTGTGAATTTGAAAATTGATACGAGTTACCACGGGTTTGAATAAGTTTTATGCTTTGGAATTTCATGTTAGATGAGTTTACTCACGCTGGTTTCCAGCCTGACCCAGGTGTTACTTTGATATAATGCTCGGGAAGAATGTAATGACATAGAGTTTTAGACATTTGATGTTGGAATATTTATTTAATTTTAAATATTGAAATAGTAGTTTCAAAAGATAAACAACTTAAATTTCAATTATAGGGATTTATTTGAATAATGAATTTAATGAGTAGAATATTTAAAATAATTGAATCTTGAATTAGAAATGAATGAAAATGATTTCGAAAGCTGATTTAAACTCTATTTGAATAAGAGTGAAGATAGTAAACTTTTGAATTTGAATAAAAATGAATAAACTGGTTTTAATAATAATTGTTTTGATTTCACCATCATAACCCATACCATGGCCATTCCCAACATGCAGCACATACCCTCACGTTATCCAACCTATATCACTTTCCCTTGTATAATTTGCGTGCAACCAGAATGGCTCAAAATTTTTGAATTAAAGCATAGCCTCGTCTAATGGCCTGAGATCATCGATGCCACCACGAACAATTTCAACCTTCGACTTCAACTAGGGAAACATGCGTGAGGCCTAGACAAAGACAATTTTTGTTAGCAACAAAACGATTTCAAATTGGAAATTGAAATAAATTAGTGGATGAAACTAATTTGAAATAACGATATGAATCAGTATAAATCGAAGGTAAAATTCAATATTCAGAGTTGAAGATAAATTGAATTCATATGGAAATGGGAAAACTAATTTGAATAAAAGTAGATATGAAAACTTCTGTAAGGAAATATATAAAATGATTTTAAAAGCTATGATTGGTATTATTGCTAAGTAGGATATGCAGGTATTATAAAGGGAAAGGAAAATTGGTTTTGATTTCAAAAGATAAATTTGAATTGCTCGACAAAAAGATATGTGTTTAAATTTCTGTATGAAATTTGATTGGGTTTTTGATCTAGCCACTTGGCTTTTTGTTTTCTTTTGGAATTTGGGAGCCCGTAGAGGCATTTTGTAGTTGTTCCGAGCTAGCCGCACAAAGGAGACGCTGGCGAATTTTTTTTGAAAATTTAGAGACTTAGAATTTTTTTGAGAATGTTTTGATAATTTAAATTTGGATTTAAATTTAAATTTTAATAAATAGAGTAAATAATGTTGTTGGAAACTATTGAAGGTTCTGGAAAGTTGGTTGAAGTAATAGTGGGTCTTTAATAAAGATATGTTATGGCAAGTTGATAAAACTGTTTGGTTTTGGAAAATAGTAATGGGATTGGATCATTCTTCTTAACTAGCAATTTCGGGGACGAAATTCTTTTAAGGGGGGAGGAATGTGACGACCCGAAATTTTTGGACATTTGAAATCATAATATTTAATTGATTTTAAATATTTAAAAGATAATTTTTAACTTGAATTCAAATATCACCATTATTTGAAAATTTAATTATTGGATTTAATTACTGGAAATTGGGTAAAAATGATGAATCTGGAGTTTTAAGCCTGCTAAAAATAATTTAAGGGTTTGTAAAATTTGTAGTGATAGTACTAAAGATAGTTAGAGTGTTGAAATTGAGTTTAACAGTGATTTGTTCAGTTTTGAAAATATATCGTTCAAAATTGATATTTAAATAGCCTTCTGAGGCACAGTCTCGGAATTCGACGAAACTAGTTCCATTGGATCCGTAATATTGTATTATTATCGGATTTCAAATTTCGTAGTGATCGGAGTTGTTGTGTGAGCGTACGATATATAAACACGTTGAAATTTATATCGAATTTAATGTAATAACTGGGTTCAAAAGCTATCTTCTCCATATGATCGAAGTAGGACTTGAAATCTTTTCTAGTGCGTTTCGAGTAGGGGTATAACATTATGAACGCGTAGCGGCATATGCCTCAATAGGGGGTTGGGATTTTACTATATGTAATTGGAGACATTTGGAATAAAAATCTAGTTAAAAATCAAATCATCCGCCTCCTTTTTGAAACGTACACGTTTCATATATCGTCTCCAACACGCCACATATCTATTCATTACTGTACCCTTTCATTTCCTTTTAGATTTGTCTTTCCTCTCATGCTTACCAAAAATCAATCCTGTCTTTAAAAAAAGGGGCCGAATTCAAATCGAAAAAAAGACGAGAGAGCGAAATCAAACGAAGGCCTCTCTCTCTCAGTCTCTCTCCTTTTACGACCTCTTTCCCAAAGGCGAGGCTGCGTTCGTACTTCGCCGTGGCAGCAGAAGGCAGGCCACGATCGGTTTGGAGAAGCTCGCATGCGCGGTGGCATGGAGCTGCTGTAGCCGTGCGATTTAGGAGCTGCGTTCGACTTCTGGAAGTAAGCAGCATGGAGATCGTGACTTGATTTTGGGGCAACGTTTGCTGGAGCTCGAGATCGATGGCGGCGGCAGTGGTGGAAGTTGCAGGTAGGAGGCGATGAGGTATATTAACCTATTTACTTTCAATTTTTATGTATATAAAATTATACAGTAAGTAAATATATATATATATATATATATATATTTACAGTAAAGTAGTTTTGTTTTAACATATATACAGAAAAAGAGAGAAAAAATTAACAGAAGTTTTCTCTCCATTTAAGTTAATACATATATGCAGAAATCAAGTATATAACGGTGAAGTTTATAACAGAAATAGTTTTGTATAGAGAGAAATTTCTAGATGAAATTTTATATTGTTTTTATAGTATTAAACTGAAAGGTATATACAATTTATATAAGCAGAAATTTTAAATGTTTGAATTAGAAAGATATATAAAATAATAGATTTGGTGAATAAATTGTTAAATTAACATATTTAATTATTAATATAAAGGGAATAATTTGTTTAACTGGATAATCAATTATTTTAGTTATTAAACGCTTCTTAAAAGAATTTTTTTTTAGAATGAAATAATTAGTAAATTAAATCTATTGAATGGTAATTAATTTGTTTGATTAATTCAAATAATAATAAATCGTGAATTGTATATATGTATAAGATTTTGGGAAGAAATGGAATTTTATACTATTTGGGAGTGTATATAAAGGTAGATTTTTTGGAAACTACAATTTATTATTATGAGTATATATATGTTATTTCAAAGGAAGACAATTATACATACTCACACTTTAAAACTATTAGGTTATTAAAAAAATATGTGTTTAAGGAAATTAACGTATTTAATAAATTTATTTGATTTATTTCAGTTACTAAAGATTTCAAGGGAAAATTTGCTAAATCAAATTATAAGTTAAAGTCAAATGTGTAAATGGTGATTAATTGTTTGATAAATTCAAATAGTAATAAATTGTGAATTGTTTATACAACGTCAAAATCGTGAAGGAAATAAGCAGGAATGGAAATGGATTGCAAAATAAAAGGTGAGTTAATCTCACTCATATGGTTTTAAGTTAAATTTAAAAGGTTAAATTTAAATAACCGGTTGAATGATTGAATTGATTTGATGTGCTATATTATATATAGTAGTATATAGTATATTGGAGTAATTGATTTTCCCGCATTATAATAGCAGATGAGACCATATGCACCGTATAACAGCGGATGATATTATTTAATCCCACATACCGTGATATTCCACCTCAAAGTGGAATTGGTATTTTATGTTGTGCTAACATCTGTGGATGCAGGGAAACAGGTTGGAGGGATCCAACTGGATTCCTCAAAATTATTTAGATTGTTTAATATTCTATGTTACGAATATTTGATATTCTATGATGAATATTATTGATAATTGGAATATTAAATGTTGTGATTTGCTTTAATATATTTCGGTACACTGAGTTCTCAAAATATATAGAATTGGATTTTTGAAAAGAAAATAAAAGAGTGAATTTTTAAGTAAAATAATCATAGAGAATTCGAATAAATTTAAGAACGAATTTGAAAAATAAAAGTGATTTAAAAATTTTAATAAATAAATTCCATGTATGAAAGGGGGATTTTGAATAAACAGGAAGATAATGAATTTTAAACTTAAGTGTTACTATTTAAAGGAATAAAGCATTGATTTTAAATTTAAGATTTAAATTATTGAAAAATATAAAGAAGGAATTTAGGGAATATGAAATTGGTATTTTCAATTAAAAGATTTTAAATCATTATTAAGAAATAAAAATCTAAAGTTAATGGATTTTGAAATAAATTAAATAAGTAAGGAAATTTATTTAAAGGTGAAGTAAATTGGAAATCAATTTGGGAATTGATTTAAGTGTGTAAAACCGGGATTTTCAAAAGAGAAGTGAGACTTTGGAATTTATAAAATGGGTTTATAAAAGTGAAGTAATATATCAGTAGATATTGGAAAGAATAGATTCACGATGGGAATTTATTAAAGGAATAAGAAAATTTGTTTAAAAATAAATAGTGAATTATTTTTAAAGGATGTGAAGGGAAGCGTATTTCCCTGGATAGCCAAGTACGTTTTCAAAGCAAATTTTTAAATATAAATTAAAAAAATTTAATGTTGTTCTAAAAGCATGTTTTGAAAAATTTATTATTTCTAAGTGTTTAAATTCTAAAGAATTTTTTTTCAAATCTATTATCGTAGTAATTATTTAAAAGGTGACTTGGTATTTTGTTTTATAAAAGTGAAAATCTAGTTTTGTATTTTATAAAGTAACCTTATTTTCAAATATTCATATAGTATGTATTTTTAATAAAGTAATGAAGTATTTTTTAACTTAAATGTTTTAAAGTATATTTCAAAATAAAGCGTTTTAAATTATTTTAAAAATCTAGAGTTTTTGTGGTTAGTGCTTTCAGTGGAAATAAATAGTTGGGAATTTATTTCATGAGAAAAGTATGGTTTGAAAACTGTTTTCAAAAAGGGTTGAAAATGGAAATATATCTTGCGAAGATATTTTGAGATTAATAAATAATATGGAGAAATTATTTATGGTTGATTGTTGTTGTGAATGTTAATTGATAGTTAAATCGCCGACTATCAATATTGGCCAATGCGTTGATCGTTTCGAAGAGACCGGGATCGGGATTTATTTCTCGAAAACCACTTCGATCTGGTTTGTACGTTTTCGTGTGAAAAACAGGACTTTGGATTCGAAGGTGGAGCAGTGAAGTGCAAGGGCTAGTCGCTACTAATCCTGAGGATGATTCCAAAATGGATGGAGTAGGAGTAGTGCCTTCGGTTCCGTTCGAACCCAGGAAGGACTTGTATGGATGAATGCTTTAAGAACATCGTCAGGTGGACGGCGAGCATTCTAAGTGAAACGTTGTAAAAAGGTAACGCTTAGCCTTAAGCCTCATCAACCGGGAATGACTGAAAATCAGGGGTTATGCAGCAAGGCTTGGTGGGTAGCGCCCATAAGGGTGAGGTCATTCCTGTCTAGATGTCCCTTTTTATTCGGCTTAGTGGTGCGGTTGCTGATCCCAACCATGGGGTGATTTTACTCGGGATTATCCAGCAAGGGGTAGTCCCGGTCTTGTGTTGCAGGGGATTGGGCGTAATCCTCGGTACGGTGATCTAGGCCACGTACTATGACAGGTGGTACCCTAGTGCCTAGTCATTAGTTGGAAATCCATTCTCCCTACGTGGCTTTACGATTTTTGTTTGTATAACCCACTTTGTGGCTAGTAGCTGGAATTTAATCATGTAGCAACTTCGGCTATTTTAATAAGTATTTGTAAATAGACCCTATTACAATATCAGAGGATTTTATAAGAAATATTTTGCCTATCGTAAGGTAATAACCCGACATATTTATTTGTGGCGTGGTCTTACGAGATGCTTTTGTTTTCAAAAGGATTTTGAAACTTCAATAATCAATTTGAGTGTGATTTCTCATGCTGGTATTCCAGACTGACTCGAGTGTTATTTAACTATAATGCTCGGGTCAGACCGAGTATTATAGGATACAGGAAAGGATGCTGTGAAGCTCAGGAGATGAGCTGGATGGCGATACGTACTTTCGTACTTGATTATTATGCAGCTGTGTATTCAATTTTGAGGATAAGTGTATATGACTGTCCAGCTGTATGTGATTGATGTTGTTGAACTCTGATGATGTATATATATAAAACAGTTATAGTTTTCTTTTGTATAAAGATCTGTTATTACCTATTATATTTTATTCCGCGCGATGGTTAGATTCTGATGTTGTTTTCAATTTTCTTTTTCTACCTCTTCTTCTTTAATCAAATGGTTTGTATTTCCGTACATCTTGAGTTGATTGAGGGAGAATAGTGTCGACTCTAGGGGTACGGATTTGCGGGTCATTACAGTGGTATCAGAGCTTAGGTTGGTGATAACATTGGCTCTGGTGGGGATTACTCATTGAAAATAGAGTATGTACTACTCTAGAATGAGTTTGAGCGTACTAATAGATATGAGCGCGTATTTGTTAGTGAATATAAATTTTTTGAATATTGTGTTGACTGATTGGTTGAGCGGAATACGAATTCTGATCGAGTAAGTTGGCCGCTATTCGAGAAGAGTTTATAAACACTTGACACGATAAATTGACACATTATTGTTTTAAAGGTGGGTGAATGAAATAATTTTACCCAAAATATTTTGACATAAAGGAATTATTTTCTAAAATTGTTATATAACTTGGATGTTTGGATGATAATATTTTAAACAAATAATATAATAAAAAAATTGGAATGACTTGGATAATCAAATGGAAAAAAATGGAATGAGCATAAACTATAAAAATAAATTATAGTTAAAATTTGATTTAAATCAAATCTGTAAATTTAAAACCCGAAGATTTTGGAAGTGTTTTTCGAAGTATTTTGAAGACAAATAATAGCATTATTATTTTAAAAGCATTTCTGGAAGGAAATTGTTTAAAATGGATTTTGGGAAGGGATATAACATTGAACTCACTTCAGTCGCAGGAAAATAACTTCGGTGATGACTGCAGCATCATCGTTGTTCATTTTCGAGTTTCTAAGTGACGGATTACTGCCAAATTGATTTGTTTAGAGGAACTAGTTTGTTTTTGTAATCTCAAAGAAAATTTGTTGGGAATAAAAACCAGGATTGGTTTAAAAATTTGAGAAATGTGATTTTGGAATAATTGTGGTTTTAAAATGGTTTGAACCAAAAGCCGGGTGTTTGAAATCCTGAATCCTTATTTGAATTGAAAGTCCTGCTGAGATAAGTTATAAACTTGTACAGTTGAGATGATTTTTAAATAAGGAAGGAAAATATGAGCTTTGAATGTTGGAATTAAAATTAAAGGTGAAAGTTTAAAAAATGAGAATTTTCCTTGGGTTAAGATTAAACTTTGAAATTTAATTGGATTGAGATGAATTGAATTAAACTAAAAATAAAACCCAGTTGTATTCGAATTAAGTTGAAATCGAATTGAAATGAAATAAATTGAGATGTAGATGACATTAAGTGAAAATAAGTTGAACAAAAATTAAACTGGAGTAAATAAATTCCGATAGCTTATAAAAGAATTGAAACCATTGAACAAAAATATACTTGGCTAAATAAAAATATGTAATCCCTAGTTAAAAAGGGTATAGTGTGAATGAGATTGATTGTAAATGGATGAAGGTGTGGATATAAATAATTGTGTGACTTATAAAATTTAAAAGTAGAATGAATAAGTCCAGAATATTTCTTTCATATTTTGGAAAATGAATAGAAATCCGAACTTGAGTTACAAATTAGAATTTAAACTTAAGTAAAATAATGGAGTGATTTTAAAAAAAAAATCAAATATTGAATCGGAAGTGGGAGTGAACTAATTTGGGATAAATTAGTTAAGTGAGTATGTTAATAAGATTTAAATTGGTTAAATGAAGGTTGAATTGTGAGTTAGTAATGGAGTTGGAAATGAACTCGAGTTAAATAAAATTCAACTTGGATTGTCGGCGAATTGAATATAATTGGAAATGTTGTCGAATAAAATAGAGTTGGATTGAAATAGTGATGGTTTGAGTTGTAAAAAAAATCTAAGTGAATAGAAATAGATTAAAAGAGCCTTGTTATTAATATAATAAATTGTGAATGGGAATAAAAATTTAAAATGGATTAATTAGATTAATGGCTAAAATCTGATTGGATATAATCGAATCAAGGATTTAAATTGGAAATGGTTACAAGAAGACAGACTTAAGTTTGGGGTAAAATAACTTGAAGAGAATAAATAACTTAAGTAAATATTTGGATGAAAGCTCGACTTAAGTAAATTGTGAAGTGGTTGTTGTCGAGATTTATGAAATGGTTTGAACGAAACTAGTTTGGTTAATAAAACGAGATGCAAGTGAATGGGATTAAAATTAAAAAGGATAAAGAGTGGGGTAATTGAATTTGATAAGAATCAAATTAAATAGAAATGAGGTTAAGTTACAAAGTTGAGATAATTTGAAGAAAGTAAATTAACTTAAGTTGAAAGTTAATAGAAGTTTGGCTTTGAGTAAAAGTGAAAGTCCGTTAATAAAAGTTTGGGTTGAATTAATTTGGAAATGGTTAGTAATATACGAGCATGGAATGTGTCGAGCTAAATAAATGGTTATGGATGAATTAAAATGGAAAGAATTAGATATAAATTGAGTTGGAATCAATTTAAATTGGTTATAAAACTTAAGTAATTATTTATTCACATGGATATCATCAAATTGCATAGAATGAATTGTCGTTTGAATTAAACGAAGGTAATTAAAATTCTATGAGTTGATAGAGAATAATAAATTGATTTTAAGATCAAATGAAGTGAATATGAATTTGTTTTGTTTAAAAATGAATTGAATGTGAGTGTAACGACCCGCAAATCCGTACCCCTTGAGTCAACACTATTCTTCAACAATCAACTCAAGTTGTACAGAAATACGAACCATTTGGATTAAAGAAGAAGAGGTAGAAGAAGAAAATAGAAAACAACAACAGAATCTAACCATCGCAGCGGAATAAACTATAATAGATAATAAATAATCTTTACTCAACATTAAATATCTCTATTTATATATTACATCATCAGAGTACATTAATCACAGCTCAACAGCAATATCATACAATGGATACTCAACAACTCAAATAGCGGAATATATATATAAAGCAAGTACGAATATACGTATCGTCATCCAGCTCGTCTCCTGAGCTCCACAGCAACATATCTTATATCCTATAATACTCGGTCTGACCCAAGCATTACAGCTAAATAATACCCGAGTCAGTCTGGAATACCAGCGTGAGAAAATCACACTCAATTGATTATTAAAGTTTCAAAAATCCTTTGAAAACAAAAGCATCTCGTAAGACCACGCCACAAATAAACATGTCGGGTTTTTACCTTACTATAGCTAAAACAATTTTTTTATAGAAATCCTCTGATATTATAATAGTGTCTATAGAAAGTAAATAGAATCTAGCTGAAATGCTTGCATCTCACGTTTCAGCAATAGTTGGGCACAATCAAAACTGTACGGGCGCGTAGGGAAAATGGATTCCAACTAATGGCTAGGCACCGGGGTACCACCTGTCACAGTACCTGGTCTAGATCAGCGTACCGAGGAGCCACCCTAACTCCCCTGCAATACAAGACCGGAACCATCCCTTACTGGACAGTCCCGAGCAAGATCACCCCGCGGTTGGGATCAGCAACCGCCCACTAAGCCGAAATAAAAAGGACATTTAGACAGGGATGACCTCACCCTCTAGTGGGGGCTACCCACGAAGCCTTGCTGCATAACCCCTGATTTTCAGCCATTCCCATTTGATGAGGCTTGAGGCTAAGCGTTACCTTTTAAGAATATAACCCTTAGAATGCCCATCGTCCACCTGACGATGTTTCGCAAGCATTCATCCATACAAGTCCGTCCCGGGTTCGAACGAAACCGAAGGCACTATTCCTACTACATCCATTTTGGAAATATCCTCAGGATTAGTAGCGACTAGCCCTTGCACTTCACTGCTCCATCTTCGAATCCAAAATCGTTTTTCACGAAAACGTACAAACTGGATCGAAGTGGTTTTCGAGAAATAAATCTCGATCCCGGTCTCTTCGAAACGATCAATGCATTGTCCAATATTGATAGTCGGTTTTTTAACTATCAATTAATATTCACAAACAACCATCACACAATAAATAATTTCCCAAATTATTTATTAACTTCAAAATATCTTCACAAGATATATTTTCCATTTTCAAAACCCTTTTGAAAACAATTTCTAACCATTCTTTCTTTTTCCCAAAATAAACTTTCCCAAATATTTTCTATCTCCACTGAAATCACCAAGCACAAAACTAGATTATTAAAATAATTTAAAACACTTTACTCTGAAATATACTTTAAAACATTTATTTTAAAACTACTTCGATGATTTGTTAAAATACGCACTATATGAATATTTGAAAATAATGTTACTAAATAAAATATAAAACTAGATTTCCACTTTTAAAAATAAAATACTATCACTCTTTAAGTAATTGTTGCTATAATAGATTAAAAGGAAATACTTACTTTAGAATTCAAATATTTAGAAATAGTAAATTTTTCAAAACATACTTCTTAAAACAACTTTAAACTTTTAATTTATATTTCAAAAATTTACTTTGAAAACGTACTTGGTTATTCGGAGAGAAATTACCAATCTAAATCACTTAAATCAATTTTCCAAATTGATTCCCAATTTATTCCATTTGAAATAAATTTCTTTACTTATCAGTTCATTTCAAAATTCATTAATTATGGACTTTATTCGGTTTGATTTTTTAAAACCCTTTAGCTGAAATATACAAATTTCAGGTTATTCCCAATTTCTTCTTTATTCTTCTTAAATAATTTAAATCCTAAATTTAAAATAAATGTCTTGTTCTTTTAAACAATAACATTGAAGTTTAAGTTTCATTAACTTTCTGTTTATTTAAATTTTCCTTCCCATACTCAAGATTTATTTATTAAAATTTTAAAGTCACTTTATTTCCTTTCCAGTCGTAAATTTTTTCAACTTTTCTATAATTATTTTACTTACAATTTCACTTCTTTTATTTTCATCCCCAAACTCAATTTATATATATTTGGTAATTCATTATTGCCCGCTTATAACAATCAAGCCATAGCATTCAATATTTCCACATAATTCATTGCAGAATATCAAATATTCATAACAGAGAAAATTAAATAATTAAATAAAATTGAGGGATCCAGTTGGATCCCTCCAACATGTTTTTCCCTGCATTCACAGATGTTAGCACAATATAATATGCCAATTTCAAAATATCCCATACTATAGCACATCACTCAATTCAACCATTCAAACAATTATTTAAATTTAATCATTTAAATTTAAACTTAAATTAACCGAGTGAGATTAACTCACCTTTGCTTTAAAATTTGCAGCCTATTTCACTCCAGCTTGTTTCCATGATTTAAACCTTTATTTTTAACTGTAACCCGTTCCAATTATGATTCCATTGCGTATATTCCGTAGCTGCGAACCAAATACGGCTTGTTCCATCGATTTTGATTCTCGCACGATGTAGTTTTCGAATTTATGAATTAACTTATTTAAATGAAAATTAAACTAATCAAATTACATTCCTAAAATTTAATTACCTTCATTTATGAAATATGCTCCTTCCTCATACTACTGGAACACATGTACGCAAACCCCCTATCTCCACGTCGAGCCTGCAAACCATAAGAAAATGCGTCCAGATTCAAATTCGACCCAAACCCTAGCTGCTTCGAACAAGTATCGTGCCTCCCTTGTCATTGACGTGCTCACGTCTCCCCATACATCACCGCCATCATCGCTCAGCCCTCCTTCCTTGCATTCCAGGTCACAAGCATCATCGACGACGCATAGTCACGAGGCCGTAACCTCCACCGAGTCGCACAACGTAACCCGTCTTTGGTCACCAGGCCGCAGTTGCCCATCACAAAATCCCAAGAGAAATCGAACGAGCCTCTCACCGTTGACCATCGCAAGCGCCGCCGTACCCTGGCGCGCGCGATTCGAGATGCCGTGATGCCCTCCCCTCCTTCCAGCTCTCGCGACAAAATTCAATCACTCTCCTCTTTTTTTTTTTTTACTGAACGAGATCTATTTTGGAACGCAAGAGCTTAAGGGAATCGGCTTCGGTCCAAGTCAAAAATGAGGGAGAGGACTTTATTATAAAAACACAGCTAAAACTTCCCCTAGAAGCTTCTCTTCTTTATATATATTTTTTATTATTTTTATTTTTCGGCTGTTAATATTTAAAAAGGGAAACGGTTTGGAGATGCTTGCTACAGTGTTTGAGTAGAAAGCAAATAAATTATGACGTTTAATTTATTTGACCAGTCAAGGTATATAATATTTTAAAATTTAAATCGTCTCGAATTTTCGATATAGATTTAAGCGTGTTTATATGTCGTACACTCACACACTAGCTCCAATCAATACGAAATTTGAAATCCGATAATAATTCGATATTATGGACCCAATGGAACTGGTTTCATCGTTTTTCGAATCTGTGTCCCGGAAGGCTATTCTTAAATTCAAGTTAAAATGATATAAATTCTAAACTGAACAAATCAGTGTTAAATTCAATTTTTACAACTTCTATTATTCTCAGTATTATCAAAAAAAAAATTCAAGCCTTCAAATTATTATCAACAGGCTCCAATTTCAAATTCAACATTTTACTCAACTTCAAATTATTTAATTCAATAATTTAATTTATCAAATAAATCGTGATATTCATAATTCAAGTTAAAATTACTCTATTGAATATTTAAAATCAATTAAATATTCCAATTTTAAATGCTTGGAAAATTCCGGGTCGTCACATTCCTCCCTCCTTAAAAGAATTTCGTCCCCGAAATTACTAATTAGGAAGAATGATCCAATACCCGTTTACTTTTTCCCCGAAACCAAATAGTTTCTAACAATTCAACCTCTTACCAATTATATATTTTTTTTATATAAAAGGTCCATTATTATTCTTATTAACTTTCCAAACTTTTCCAAAACCTTCTATAGTTTTCAAATAACTTACTTGTTCAGCTACTCAAATTATAATTCAAAACTAAAAATTTGAATTATCAAAATTTTCTCAAAATTTTTCTAACTCCCTAAATTCCCGAAAAATTTCGCCAGCATCTCCTTTGCGCGGCTAGCTCGGTACTACTACAAAATGGCTCTACGGCCTCCCAAATCCAAAAAGAAAACAAAACGCCTAGTGGCTCGATCCAAAAACCCAATCAAATTTCACACCGAATTTAAATACTTACATTTTTGTCGAGCATTTCAAATTTATCTTCTGAAATCAAAATCAATTCTCTTTTCCCTTTATATTACCTGCATATCCCGCTTAGCACTAATATCCAGTCACAACTATCAACACATTTTATCGACTTTCTTACAAATGTCAATATATATTTTTTTCCATTCAAATATCAACTTAGAATATATTTGTAATATCAACTTCCAATTGAGAATGCACCCCTCCTTACTTAAGTTTAGTATAAGCATTTTATATGCTTTTTCGTTTATTTCCACCTTACCACTTTAGTTTATATTTAGTTCTATTAAAATTGATTCTTTCTTTTCCATACGAATTCAATTTATCTTTAACTCCGAATATCTAAATTCTATTTTTTTCATTTATAACTAATTCATGTCATAATTTTAATTAGTTTCATTTACTAACTTATTTTAGTTTGCAATTTGAATTTGTTTGTCGATAACAAAAATTTCAAAAATTTTCTAACTCCCAAAATTTCCGAAAGTTTTTGGCAGAGTCTCCTTTGTACGGAGGAGTTTTTTCAATTTGACAAAAGAGATAAATATATATACATCGACCCACACGGTCGGAAAACAGAAAAACAGTTCATATTTCCTATTTTTATTGCGTAGGCGTACCTTATTTAGCATTTTTAAGCAAACAGCTCATTAATTTTTGGCAATAGTACAACCAAATCCAGCCACACGGCTTCCATGTACCTGTACTTACTCAATTTTAAACATATAAGTGCCAAATATATGCAGTTTAACTATATTTTACTTAGTTACAATGGTTAAAACATATGAATTCTAAAAGAAATGCACATCAAACATTTTCCGTAAGCAACTTATACAGTTTTCATACTAATTCCACTGTTCCAATTAATTTATAACCATTTTCATTCAATTTGAATGGTTTTCAATTCATTCATATACAACTTCATCAATTCGAATGGTTTAGAACTCAATTGCTTACCTTAATTTATTTTTTAAACAAACTGAACTTATATTTAGTTCAATTGCTCTCAAAATCAATTCATTTTACTTCTATCAATTCATTGGATTTTAATTACTCTTATTTGCATCCAATGACAATTTATTCTATGCAGTTTGACGAGAATTATGTGAATAAATAAGCACTTGAGTTTTATAATCAATTTAAATTGACTCCGACTCAACTTACACTTAATTCTATTCCATTTCGGATTTATTCACAATCCATATATTCTCAGTTTCATTGCATTTCAATTTTATTAACCAAACTAGTCCATTCAAAACCATTAACAACTTAGGTTCCATCTCCATTAGCAATTAAATTTCCTTTTTATTTTAATCCATTCACAATCATTTATTTAGCTCGACACATTCCATTTAAATTTCATTTACAATCCATTTATTTACATTTCATTCCATATTTGTTTATTCCAAACTATTTTATTTAGCTCGAAGACAATCCAAGCTATTTCATTCAATAACCATTTCTCAACTTATTTAAACCACATTTCGTTTGATACTTATTCATTCCATCATTTATTTATTCAATATAATTAGTTTATCCACATTCACTTAAACCATTCTAATAAACTCGAAACATTCTATTTTCCTTATTGTCTCAAGTTATTTCAATCCCTTAATAATTTAAATGGTTTACAATTATTTATTTAAGCATTTTCATTCCATTAAATATTATCGGCAACTCACCGAATTTTATTTCAATTAAAATTTATTTTTACTTGATTTAAATCCAATCCACTATTATTAAACTTAATTTTTAGTTGAATTCAATTCAACTCTTTTCCATCTTTTAGCTTAAGTTTATTCACTCCAATTTTATACTTAAGCTCATTTCGTTTCAAGTAAATCTTTCTCTTCAGTTCAATTTAATTCTTTTTCAGTTAAATCTCATTTTAAAATTTACAATTTCATTTGATTTGTTATTATCAAATTTAACCTTTTAGATTCAGTTCATCCAATTTATTACATGGCCATTTCCAATTTATTTCCACTTAGTTGGATTTTATTTTCAATCCAAACCATTACTATTTAAATCCATTTCCATTTTTTTTTTGTTCGATACATTTCAGTTATATCTAATTTGTTAACACTTCAAGTTAAATTTTAATTAATAACTCAAGTTCTGATTCCACCATTCACTTTTTAATTTACCACCAAATTTCATGAACTCACAATTCAGTTACAGTTACCTTACTGACAATTCAAGTCGAATTCAATTCATAACTTGAGTTTTATTTCCAATCTTCATTATTAACTCACAATTCAGCTTTATTTGACATTTCATTAATTAATTTATTAACAAATTAGTTCTCCCCTATTTATAGTTCAATACTTGATTTTTAATTCCAAATATCACTTCAATTTATTTTATAACCCAAGTTTTGATTTTTATTTTATTTCCCAGTTCATCAAAAAATATTTATTTTGGATTTTTCTATCCCACTTTCAAATTTTATAAGTCACAACTTATTATTCACACAATTCCATTCTTCATATGCTTGAATATATTATTCTTTTATTTTTAACTCAAGCCTTATGCTTATTTATAACCCAAGTATATTTTTACTCCATGCAATTTAATTCTGATTCTTTTATAAGTTATTCAAATTTATTCACTTCAATTCCAATCCTTATTCAATTTATTTCCCATTTGTTCAGGTAAGAATTTAATTCCATTCATTAATTCAGTTGAATTTCTTATTCCAATTCAATTTTATTTAACTCAGATTTACTCAACTCAATTCGATTTCAACTTAATTTGAATACAGCTGGATATTATTTTCAGTCTATTAATTTTCAATCTAGTTAAATTTTCTTATTTCCCCATCCAAGGTAATTTCATTTCTAACTTTTCCCTTTAAATTTAAATTCCAACATTCAAAGCTTATATTCCCTTCCTGATTTAAAAATCATCTCAATTTACAAGCTTACAATTTATCTCATCAAGATTTTTAAATTCCCGTCTTTGGTTTCAAATTATTTTGAAATCTCCAACATCTCAAATCACATTTCTCAAAAATTAAACCAATCCTAGTTTTATTCCTAATACATTTCCCTTGAAATTTCCAAAACAACTAGCTCTTCTGAGCAAATCAAATTTTTGGCAGCAATCCGTCGCTTAGAAATTTGAAAATAAATACTGATGATGTGGCCGTCATCATTATATTTATTTTCCAATAATCCAAGTGATTTCAATGCTATTTCATTTCAAAATCTCTTTAAAACAGATTTCCATTCAGAAATGCCACCAAACAATAATGCTATCATTTATCTTTAAAACACGACAAACACTTCCAAATATTTGAAAATAATGTTACTAAATAAAATATAAAACTAGATATCCACTTTTAAAAATAAAATACTATCACTCTTTAAGTAATTATTGCTATAATAGATTAAAAGGAAATACTTACTTTAGAATTCAAATATTTAGAAATAGTAAATTTTTCAAAACATACTTCTTAAAACAACTTTAAACTTTTAATTTATATTTCAAAATTTTACTTTGAAAACGTACTTGGTTATTCAGAGAGAAATTTCCAATCTCAATCACTTAAATCAATTTTCCAAATTGATTCCCAATTTATTCCATTTGAAATAAATTTCTTTACTTATCAGTTCATTTCAAAATTCATTAATTATGGACTTTATTCAGTTTGATTTTTAAAACCCTTTACCTAAAATATACAAATTTCAGGTTATTCCCAATTTCTTCTTAAATAATTTAAATTCTAAATTTAAAATAAATGTCTTGTTCTTTTAAACAATAACATTGAAGTTTAAGTTTCATTAACTTTCTGTTTATTTAAATTTTCCGTCCCATACTCAAGATTTATTTATTAAAATTTTAAAGTCACTTTATTTCCTTTCCAGTCGTAATTTTTTTCAACTTTTCTATAATTATTTTACTTACAATTTCACTTCTTTTATTTTCATCCCCAAACTCAAATTATATATATTTGGTAATTCATTATTGCCCGATTATAACAATCAAGCCATAGCATTCAATATTTCCACATAATTCATTACAGAATATCAAATATTCAGAACAGAGAAAATTAAATAATTAAATAAAGTTGAGGGGTCCAGTTGGATCCCTCCAACCTGTTTTTCCCTGCATCCACAGATGTTAGCACAATATAATATGCCAATTTCAAAATATCCCAACTATAGCACATCACTCAATTCAACCATTCAAACAATTATTTAAATTTAATCATTTAAATTTAAATTTAAATTAACTGAGTGAGATTAACTCACCTTTGCTTTAAAATTTGCAGCCTATTTCACTCCAGCTTGTTTCCATGATTTAAACCTTTTTTTTTAATTGTAACCCGTTCCAATTATGATTCCATTGCGTATATTCCGTAGCTGCAAACCAAATACGGCTTGTTCCATTGATTTTGATCCTCGCACGATATAGTTTTCGAATTTATGAATTAACTTATTTAAATGAAAATTAAACTAATCAAATTACATTCCTAAAATTTAATTACCTTCATTTATGAAATATGCTCCTTCCTCATACTATTGGAACACATGTACGCAAACCCCCTATCTCCACGTCGAGCCTGCAATCCATAAGAAAATGCGTCCAGATTCAAATTCGACCCAAACACTAGCTGCTTCGAACAAGTATCGTGCCTCCCTTGTCATTGACGTGCTCACGTCTCCCCATACATCATCGCCATCATCGTCAGCCCTCCTTCCTTGCATTCCAGGTCACAAGCATCATCGACGACGCATAGTCGCGAGGCCGTAACCTCCACCGAGTCGCACGACGTAACCCATCTTTGGTCGCCAGGCCGCAGTTGCCCATCACAAAATCCCAAGACAAATTGAACGAGCCTCTCACCGTTGACCATCGCAAGCGCCGCCGTACCCTGGCGCGCGCGATTCGAGATGCCGCGATGCCCTCCCCTCCTTCCAGCTCTCGCGACAATATTCAATCACTCTCCTCTTTTTTTCTTTCTTTTTTTCTTTTTGTTTACTGAACGAGATCTATTTTGGAACGAAAGAGCTTAAGGGAATCGGCTTCGGTCCAAGTCAAAAATAAGGGAGAGGACTTTATTTTAAAAACACGGCTAAAACTTCCCCTAGAAGCTTCTCTTCTGTATATATATTTTTTATTATTTTTATTTTCGGCTGTTAATATTTAAAGAGGGAAACGGTTTGGAGATGCTTGCTACAGTGTTTGAGTAGAAAGCAAATAAATTATGACGTTTAATTTATTTGACCAGTCAAGGTATATAATATTTTAAAATTTAAATCGTCTCGAATTTTCGATATAGATTTAAGCGTGTTTATATGTCGTACACTCACACACTAGCTCCAATCAATACGAAATTTGAAATCCGATAATAATTCGATATTATGGACCCAATGGAACTGGTTTCGTCGACTTTCGAGTCTGTGTCCCGGAAGGCTATTCTTAAATTCAAGTTAAAATGATATAAGTTCTAAACTGAACAAATCAGTGTTAAATTCAATTTTTACAACTTCTATTATTCTCAGTATTATCAAAAAAAAATTCAAGCCTTCAAATTATTATCAACAGGCTCCAATTTCAAATTCAACATTTTACTCAACTTCAAATTATTTAATTCAATAATTTAATTTATCAAATAAATCGTGATATTCGTAATTCAAGTTAAAATTACTCTATTGAATATTTAAAATCAATTAAATATTCCAATTTTAAATGCTCGAAAAATTCCGAGTCGTCACAGTGAGCAATTGAGTTGTAAATCATTTAAATTGAATGAAGTTGTACGTGAATTGGTTGTATAAACTAAAATTAATGTCGGAACCCTGTAAGTTGCTTATAAATATTGTTTAACCTGCATTGCTTATAGAAACTCGTATGTTTACTAGTTAAATATGTAAAATGTTATTAAGTACATGATTTTGGCGCTTATTTTTTTTAATTGAGTAAGTACAGGTACCGGGTAACCGTTTGGTTGGATTTGGACGCGCTAATTGCTAAATTAATAAGCCGCTTATTTAAAAATGCTAAATAAAGGTACGCCTACGCAATAAAAATAGAAAATATGAACTGTTTTTGTTTTTCCGACCGTGTGGGTCGATGTATGTATATTTATATCTCTTGTCAAATTGTGAAATCTCCTCCGTACAAAGGAGACTTTGCCAAAAAAATTCGAAATTTTTGGGAGGTAGAAAAATTTTTGTTGGCAACAAAACGATTTCAAATTGGAAATTGAAATAAATTAGTGGATGAAACTAATTTAAAATAATTATATGAATCTGTATAAGTCGAAGATAAAATCCAATATTCAGAGTTGAAGATAAACTGAATTCATTTGAAAATGGGAAAACTAATTTCAATAAAAGTAGATATGAAAACATCTGTAAGGAAATATATAAAATGATTTTAAAATCTATGATTGGATATTATTGCTAAGTAGGATATGCAGGTATTATAAAGGGAAAGGAAAATTGGTTTTGATTTCAGAAGATAAATTTGAATTGCTCGACAAAAAGGTATGTGTTTAAATTTCTGTATGAAATTTGATTGGATTTTTGATCTAGCCACTTGGCTTTTTGTTTTCTTTTGGAATTTGGGAGCCTGTAGAGGCATTTTGTAGTTATACCGAGCTAGCCGCGCAAAGGAGACGTTGGCGGATTTTTTCAGAAATTTAGAGAGTTAGAAATTTTTTGAGAAAATTTTGATAATTTAAATTTGGATTTAAATTTAAATTTCAATAAGTGGAGTAAATAAATTTGTTGGAAACTATGGAAGGTTTTGGGAAGTTGGTTGAAGTAATAGTGGGACTTTAATAAAGATATGTTATGACAAGTTAATAAAACTGTTTGGTTTTGGAAAATAGTAATGGGTATTGAATCACTTTTCTTAACTAGCAATTTCGGGGACAAAATTCTTTTAAGGAGGGAGGAATGTGACGATCCGGAATTTTTGGACATTTGAAATTAGAATATTTAATTGATTTTAAATATTTAAAAGTTAATTTTTAACTTGAATTCAAATATCACCATTATTTGGAAATTTAATTATTGGATTTAATTACTGGAAATTGGGTAAAAATGACGAATCTGGAGTTTTAAGCCTGTTAAAAATAATTTAAGGGTTTGTAAAATTTATATTGATAGTACTAAAGATAGTCGAAGTGTTAAAATTGAGTTTAACTGTGATTTGTTCAGTTTTGAAAATATATCGTTTAAAATTGATATTTAAATAGCATTTCGAGGCACAGTCTCGAAATTAAACGAAACAAGTTCCATTGGATCCGTAATATTGTATTATTATCGGATTTCAAATTTCGTAGTGATCAGAGTTGCTGTGTGAGCGTACGATATATAAACGCATTGAACTTTATATCGAATTCAATATAATAACTGGGTTCAAAAGCTATCTTCTCCATACGATCGAATTAGAACTTGAAACCTTTTCCAGTGCATTCGGAATAGGGGTATAATATTATGAACGCCTAGCGGCATGCCTCAATAGGGGGTTGGGATTTTACTATATGTAATTGGAGACATTTGGAATAAAAATCTAGTTAAAAATCAAATCATCCGCCTCCTTTTTGAAACGTACACGTTTCATGTATCGTCTCCAACACGCCACCTATCTATTCAATATTTTACCCTTTCATTTCCTTTTAGATTTGTCTTTCCTCTCGTGCTTACCAAAAATCAAACCTGTCTTCAAAAAAAAGGGCCGAATTCAAATCGAAAAAAAAGATGAGAGAGCGAAATCAAACGAAGGCCTCTCTCTCAGTCGCTCCCCTTTTTCGACCTCTTTCCCAAAGGCGAGGCTGCGTTCGTTCTTCGCCGTGGCAGTAGAAGGCAGCCCGCGATTGGTTTAGAGAAGCTTGCATGCGCGGTGGCATGGAGCTGCTGTAGCCGTGTGATTTGGGAGCTACGTTCGACTTCTGGAAGTAAGCAGCATGGAAATCGTGACATGATTTTGGGGCGATGTCTGCTGGAGCTCGAGACCGATGGCGGCGGCAGTGGTGGAAGTTGCAGGTAGGAGGCGATGAGGTATATTAACCTATTTACTTTCAATTTTTATGTATATAAAATTATACAGTAAGTAAAAATAAATAAATAAATATATTTATATATATTTACCTTAAAGCAGTTTTGTTTTAACATATATACATAAAAAGAGAAAAAAAATATTAACAGAAATTTTCTCTCCATTTAAGTTAATACATATATGCAAAAATCAAGTATATAACAGTGAAGTTCATAACAGAAATAGTTTTGTATTGAGAGAAATTTCTAGATGAAATTTTGTACTGCTTTTATAGTATTAAACCGAAAGGTATATAAGATTTATACAAGCAATATTTTTAATGTTTGAATTAGAAAGATATATAAAATAATAGATTTGGTGGATAAATTGTTAATTAACGTATTTAATTGTTAATATAAAGGGAATAATTTGTTTAACGGGATAATCAATTATTTAGTTATTAAAGGCTTCTTAAAAGAAATTTTTTTAGAATGAAATAATTAGTAAATTAAATCTATTGAATGGTAATTAATTTGTTTGATTAATTCAAATAATAATAAATCGTGAATTATATATATATGTAAGATTTTGGGAAGAAATGGGAATTTTATACTATTTGGGAGTGTATATAAAGGTAGATTTTTTGGAAACAATAATTTATTTTTATGAGTATATATATGTTATTTCAAAGGAAGACAATTATACATATTCACACTTTAAAACTACTAGGTTATAAAAAAAATATGTGTTTAAGGAAATTAACGTATTTAATAAACTTATTTGATTTATTTTAGTTACTAAAGATTTCAAGGGAAAATTAGTTAAATCAAATTATAAGTTAAAGCCAAATGTGTAAATGGTGATTAATTGTTTGATAAATTCAAATAGTAATAAATTGTGCATTGTTTATACAAGTCAAAATCGTGAAGGAAATAAGCAGGAATGGAAATGGATTGCAAAGTAAAAGGTGAGTTAATGTCATTCATCTGGTTTTAAGTTAAATTTAAATGGTTAGATTTAAATAATTGGTTGAATGATTGAATTGATTTGATGTGATATATTATATATAGTAGTATATAGTATATTGGAGTAATTGATTTTCTCGCATTATAATAGCGGATGAGACCCTATGTGCCGCATAATAGCGGATGATATTATTTAATCAAATATGCCGTGATATTCCACCTCGAAGTGGAACTGGTATTTTATGTTGTGCTAACATCTGTGGATGCAGGGAAACAGGTTGGAGGGATCCAACTGGCTTCCTCAAAATTATTTAGATTGTTTAATATTCTGTGTTATGAATATTTGATATTCTGTGATGAAAATTATTGATAATTGGAATATTGAATGCTGTGATTTTCTTTAATATATTTCGGTACACTGAGTTATCAAAATATATAGAATTGGATTTTTGAAAAGAAAATAAAAGGGTGAATTTTTAAGTAAAATAATCATAGAGAATTTGAATAAATTTAAGAACGAATTTGAAAAAGTAAAAGTGATTTTAAAATTTTAATAAATAATTTCCGTGTATGAAAGGGGAATTTTGAATAAACAGGAAGATAATGAATTTTAAACTTAAGTCTTATTATTTAAAGGAATAAAGAATTTATTTTAAATTTAAGATTTAAATTATTGGAAAAGATAAAGAAGGAATTTGGGGAATATGAAATTGGTATTTTCTGTTAAAATATTTTAAATAATTATTAAGAAATAAAAATCTGAAGTTAATGGATTTTGAAATAAATGAAGTAGGTAAGGAAATTTATTTAAAGGTAAAGTAAATTGGAAATCAATTTGGGAATTGATTTAAGTATGTAAAACCGGGATTTTTAAAAGAGAAGTGAGACTTTGGAATTTATAAACTGGGTTTATAAAAGTGAAGTAATATATCAGTAGATATTTGAAAGAATAAATCCATGATGTGAATTTATTAAAGTAATAAGAAAATTTGTTTAAAAATAAATAGTGAATTATTTTCAAAGGATGTGAAGGGAAGCGTATTTCCCTGGATAGCCAAGTACGTTTTCAAAGAAAACTTTTAAATATAAATTAAAAAGTTTTAATGTTGTCTTAAAAGCATGTTTTGGAAAATTTATTATTTCTAAATGTTTAAATTCTAAAGTAAATATTTTTCAAATCTATTATTGTAGTAATTATTTAAAAGTTGACTTGGTATTTTGTTTTTAAAAAGTGAAAATCTAGTTTTATATTTTATAAAGTAACCTTATTTTCAAATATTCATATAGTATGTATTTTTGATAAAGTATTGAAGTATTTTTTAACTTAAATTTTTTAAAGTATATTTCAAAATAAAGCGTTTTAAATTATTTTAAAAAAAGTTTTTGTGCTTGGTGCTTTTGGTGGAAATAAATAGTTGGGAATTTATTTCATGAGAAAAGTGTTGTTTGAAAACTATTTTCAAAAAGGGTTGAAAATTGAAATATATCTTGCGAAGATATTTTGAGATTAATAAATAATATGGAGAAATTATTTATGGTTGATGGTTGTTGTGAATGTTAATTGATAGTTAAATCACCGACTATATATATTGGCCAATGCGTTGATCGTTTCGAAGAGACCGGAATCGGGATTTATTTCTCGAAAACCACTTTGATCCGGTTTATACATTTTCGTATGGAAAACAAGACACTGGATTCGAAGGTGGAGCAGTGAAGTGCAAGGGCTAGTCGCTACTAATCTCGAGGATGATTCCAAAATGGATGTAGGATAGTGTCTTCGGTTTCGTTCGAACCCCGGACGGATTTGTATGGATGAATGCTTTCAGAACATCGTCAGGTGGACGGTGAGCATTCTAAGTAAAACGTTCTAAAAAGGTAACGCTTAGCCTCAAGCCTCATCAACCGGGAACGACTGAAAATCAGGGGTTATGCAGTAAGGCTAGGTGGGTAGTGCCCATTAGGGTAAGGTCATCCCTGTCTAGATGTCCCCTTTTATTCGGCTTAGTGGTGCGGTTGCTGATCCCAACTGTAGGGTGATCTTACTCGGGATTATCCAGTAAGAGGTAGTCCCGTTCTTGTGTTGCAGGGGATTGAAAGTAATCCTCGGTACGGTGATGTAGGCCACGTACTGTAACAGGTGGTACCTCAATGCCTAGTGTAGGATCTAGATTAACCCTAGAGGAGGGGTGAATAGGGTTATAGAAAATTTTCTCGATTTAAACACAGAAACAAATATGCTGAAAAGTAAATCATACACAAAATTTACCCAGCTTCGGCAACCCCGGCCTACTGCTGCATTCCCAGATTTCTATTAGAATTAAACAGTATCCCGCTTACAAACACTCTAACAGACTCGCAAACCCTTGCTCCCGCTCACAAACACTCTCATAGACTCGCACACCCTGCTCCGCCTATAGAGTTACGCAAACTCGCAAATTCTGCTCCCGCCTATAGAGTTTTGCAAACTCGCACACCTTGCTCACTGAACTAATTCTAACTAGACAATCTGACACTACCTACAACCTAGGTGGTGATTTACCAATTCTTTGACTCGAAAAAGAAAAACAGACTTCAAAAATAAAAGCAGGAGCAAAAATTAAAATACAACTTTGAATCCATAATTTTTGCTCAAATAAAACTAAAAAAACCCTTTAAAAAATTAAACCCTAAATAAAAACTAAAGCCCTTCTATAATAAACAAGGCCGGCCCTTTGTTTTCTTTCACCCGATCCACTGTGATAATTGCAGCCGTCCCTCTTTGCAACTAAATTAGGGCTTCGGCTCTTCAATGAAATTTGGGGCTTTGTTCGATCTGATTTGTGTTGCTCTGCTCGCGCTCGTTCTCTGATGATCGATTCTTGTTTTCGTTGCTTTTGCTCGCTCGTTCTCTGATGATTGATTCTGGTGAACTTCGAGATTGCAGCTGCTCCTTTGATCGAGTTCGATAGATTGGTATGTATTCTTTTTCGTTGCTGGTTTAATTGCTTGCTTCAATTGAACTCGATGCCTATGATGATCTTTTGGGTGTGGTATTTATATGAATTCGTGACACTTGATTTTGTTCGTATCAATTCGATACTTTCCAAATTTCTGCTTTCCTGATGCGCACGACTTTCCTGATATAACTTCGACTTGTTACTCACGGCCTTGATTTTCAATCGTTTGATTTTCCTTGAATAATACGGAAAAAACTTTCCTAAATTGATTTTTGACTTCGAACATGTTATTCACTGTTTCCTCATGAACTTCTATGACTTCTGTATGCTTCCACCTGAACTTGTTTATATGATGTTGTGTCTCTGATCTTTATCGGCACTGGCTGTTGTCTTTGTGAAGTTGTTTCAGTCACTTGTGCTCTGGTCATTGTTTGCTTAGTGGCATTTCTTTATAGTCTGCACTGTGTATATGATCTGGTTCTCTGTAGTTGTAACTGGACATGTTGCATACTCTTTGTATTCTGGTCATTTTGCTCGAGTCACTTGCATTTGTTTGCTGTCATGTTGTTGCATTCACTTGAGTCTGTTGCATTTGTGCATTTCCTTACTGAACTTGATTCATGCTGTATTGTCTCTGGCCTTGGTGCATTGAGCATTTTCACTGTGTTGCATCACCATCATTGCTGCCTCGTCGACTTGATATTGTTGAACCTGATTTTCATTATGGGTCTGTTCATTGTGTTGGTTACTACTTGATGTTGTAGTCTTCAAGCATTTTTGATTGCCATGTGCATCAGTTGTTCATTCCACTGTAGCAACTTTGTGCATTTCTCTGGCCATTTGTGTTTGTTATGCACTTGTCTTCTGTTTGGACTGCACTTGTATATTCTCCATTTTGCATACTAGATTGTATTGAGCTCGACATGCTTTATGTTGCAGTCATTTGCTGTTGAGTTATTGTTTGGACATTTGCTTGTGTGATCTTGAGTTTCTGGTTATTAGTGCACTGTCACTTGTGTATTGCCTTTGACATCCATGTTCTTCACTGTTTACATCACTGGACTTTGACTTGGTCTTTGTTGTAGTTGCTATGCCTTTGTGCATTGTTTTCATTTGAGTTTTCTGCACCTCTAGTATGCTGCAGCTTGGTCTTTGTTGCATTCATGTTGATTTTTGAAATTTCACTTGAGTTTGGTCGAGACTTGTTTGTTTATGTCTGCATCTTGTGGTTGCCATTGTGTTACATTGAGCTTCACCTCTATTGGTGTTTCTGTGTTCATGACTGTTGTGTCTGCACTTAGTGTTCTGGTCATTTCATCTGTGATGTTTTGATGTTGTTTCATTTCTTCAAATCTGTAGCTTGCATCACTTGTATCACTGCATCCATTCTGTAGCATGGTCTGGAGTTGTAACTGAACATGTCCACTGCAGTTTCTTCACTGATGCATTTGGACTTGGTCTGTTGCACTTTGGTCTTGCATTTGTGATCTGATGCAGTTTTGATTTGTCGAAGCTTTGCATTTGAGTTGAGTCATGACAACAATGACTTGACCTTTGCATTCAGTTTATTGTGTCTTGTGTTGAACCAGTTTTAAAAACTCGGGTTTGACCTTGTGCTCGTGTCGTGATTTTCAATATATTGCACGTGAGTTGAACCCGATTTTTCATTTGGGTTTGACCCGTGCTCACCTGTCCCTGTAGCATTATCAAGTGTATATTGATGTGCACGGCCTTGTGGCATGTGCAGTGATGCACTGTGCATGTCACATTGTTCGTGTATGATGAATTCAAATGTGAATGATGACGAACAACCCAAATAACTGAGGCAAATCATATTTTATTTTATATTGCAAAAATATTTCTTTTTCAATTTTACTGCGTTAGTGAATATTTTTGCAGATTGCTCAGATGCTGGATTCAAACTGGAATGCAGTTGAAGAAAAAATACGAGTGTGAGTGATATGTAGTGAGGAAATTATGTAAACTGAATTGCGATGTAATTGTGATGTAATCAAAAATGTATATGTATAGTGAGAGCTTGAATTTGTACTATTCAAGATTGTAATAAATATTTGTTTGAATAAAATTTCTGTTTGAAATCAAATTCTGTGTAACTTGTTCTGTTTGAATTCAAATTCTGTGTAATTTATTTTATTCAACAAATATTTATTTAATCTATGAAAAACAAAATAGTACATTACCAAATACATTTAAATGAATATATATGTTTATTATCATCAAACAAAAACATATAAGCGCATATTCATACACCTAGTCATTAGTTGGAAATCCATTCTCCCTACGTGCCTTTACGATTTTTATTTGTATAACCCACTTTGTGGCTAGTAGCTGGAATTTAATCATGTAACAGTTTCGGCTATTTTAATAAGTGTTTGTAAATAGACCCTATTATAATATCAGAGGATTTTATAAGGAATGTTTTGGCTATCGTAAGGTAAAAACCCAACATGTTTATTTGTGGCGTGGTCTTACGGGATGCTTTTGTTTTCAAAAGGATTTTGAAACTTCAATAATCAATTTGAGTGTGATTTCTCACGCTGGTATTCCAGACTGGCTTGGGTGTTATTTAACTATAATGCTCGGATCAGATGGAGTATTATAGGATCCAGGAAAGGATGCTGTTAAGCTCAGGAGACGAGCTGGATGACGATATGTACTTCCGTACTTGATTATTATGCTGTTGTGTATTCAGTTTTGAGGATAAGTGTATATGACTGTCCAGTTGTATGTGATTGATGTTGTTGAACTCTGATGATGTATTCTGATGATGTATATATATAAAACAGTTATAGTTTTCTTTTGTGTAAAGATCTGGTATTATCTATTATATTTTATTCCACTGCGATGGTTAGATTCTGATGTTGTTTTCTATTTTCTTCTTCTACCTCTTCTTCTTTAATCCAAATGGTTCGTATTTCCATACATGTTGAGTTGATTGAGGGATAATAGTGCCCACTCTAGGGGTACGAATTTGCGGGTCGTTACAAAAGTGTTAGCATTCTAAGTGGGAAATGTTATATAAGAGGTAAAATGTAGCCTCAAGCCTCATCAAACAACAAATGACAAAACTCGGGCATGCAGCAGGGCCATTTGGGTCGCTCTCATCAGGGTATGGTCATCCCAAAAATCTAGATCGATTACAGTATACTCTTGTATGCTTTGGGTCCTACTATATAAGGGGTGATCATCTTCGGTACTACTAGTCAAGTGGTAGGCCGATCATGTGTAGCAGGGGTACAAGATATTCTTATTAGACCTCGGTGCATTATATCTAGAGATGTACCATAGGAAGGAAAACTCGTTCGATGTGCAGCGTGGTCTTATAAGTTATCTTTATTTTGAAATGAGTTTGACAACTTTGAAAAAAAATCCATTTGGTGTGTTTTTTCACACACTTGTTGACCGATCTGACTCGAGTGTTATTTTATTATAATGCTCCGGTCAGGCCGAGCATGTTGCAGATTGTTTTGGATGCATTGGAGCTTAGGAGATGATCTGGAGGTCCAAGATGTATCGACATATTTCTTTATGTTTCCACTATGTTGTCTGCTGGTTGTATTATCATTAATTGTAAGGACATGCCGTTATAAATGTCTGGGCTGGAATAGGTTCGTACACTCTGAATGGCCTATGTATATTATACTTTTCTTTGGGTAAAGTTTTATTTTATGTTATAGATTATTCGTTCTGGTGTGACATTATGTATTGTTTAATTTTTTTCCTTCCTCCTTCTTTTCCTTAACAATCGGGTTTTCCGGCATTTGATTGTTCGGTAAGAAATACAGTGGACATATTGGTGTCGATTTTCGAAAGTCGAAAATTCGATGCTATTGCACAAAGATCCCTAGTTAAATTATGGGAATGTATTGAAGTTCATGTGTACTTATTACATATACATAATATGATTGCTACTTTATATTTAAGCCTAATAATATTATTAAATATCTACTAATATGTTTAAAGAATTATCTTAACCATCTTCATATTCAAGTTTAAATACTTGTAGCATTTATAATCTTTATATTAGATTAAAAGAAAATTAAGGTAACATCCCAAAGTGTGTACAAAATGTTACGGAACTTATTTTTTTAAATCGTCTAGTTTCTTGCCTAATCCTTTTCTGATTCAATGCAATTCATTACATAGTTGATCTTATATCTCAAAATCGCAGCAAAATAAAAGAAAGGTCTATTTTTGAATTTAACTTAATGAATAATGTATTAATGATATTGGATAAGAAATCAAGCTAAAGGTGAAAAATGTGACACAATAATTATGAAATAAAAACTTATGTTTTTCAACTTTTATTGTTTTTATATGTCTTACTCTCTAGAAAAACTTTTAGATGATAAGTTAGATCATTTCTCATCAAAATAATGAGACTGAAAGAGTAGATTCGATTTTAACCTTGTTACTTTCTTTAACTATACAGTGTATAGGCATACGCTCTGTACGTGAACAAAGAGAACATAGTCAAAAAAAGTTATAAATATCCAATTATATATATTATGTGCATAAAATTTCATATAAATGGTGACTGAAACAACATAAAAAAAAATGAAAATTGGGCTCACAACCCTAAAACCAAACATAATACACAAAAACTCCATCCTTTTGAAACTTTATAAATCTGGTCCATATTTTTTCAGCTTAATTCTTTTCCATAAATACCCTCGTTTATTGTCAAGGTTTTGTGATTGCAGCCAATATTTGAAGTCTACTTTTCCATTTATCGATCTACTTTGTGAAATCATATTTTCACTTTAGTATATCTTCATCATCTTCTAGGTAAAGAAGAGATCTACTTTTTAATCAACAGTTTTTCTTTCTAATTGGTTGTGTTTCTTTTTTTATCAATTATTGTAAACGATTGTAGAATTTAATCGGTGTTTGTAGATCAATATTCCATTCTAGTTGTAGAAGTTTTAATTGAATTATACTAGTTATAATTGTAAATAAAAGTAGATTTATATGCGAACATTGTAAATAATTGCAGACTTGTCAGCAAGAATTGTGAATAATTGCAGACATGTTTGCAATTCTTAATATAACTGAAGGCTTGTATGCATTTATTGTATAACATGCAAACTTGTCTTCCATTAGTTGTTTATTATTTTTGTGATTGTTTAGGTTAAAAGTTGATCGTATTCATAATATTGTTTTAAAATTGAAATTCTCGTTTTTTTTGCGGATTTATCTGTAGTTTTTTTAATAATTATTGCATATTTATCAGTAAATAATCTATTTTCTAGCTGCAACTTTTAACTATATAACATATATGCAGCTAAAAATAATACAATTAATAACTTTATATTAGATATGTATCCAAGAATATTAAGAATCTTATGAATTTTTAACTGCATAAGTGAAATGTACTTCAGAATTTGGTTGATTCAAGTGTAAATTTTAACTGCATATGTTATATGCAATTTAAAAATTGCATTTAACATGTGTTATTTTTCAATGCATAGCAGATATGCAGTTAAAAATAGTGCAATTTATAATTGCATAAGTGAAATGCAGTTAAAAAATGCAGTTGTTCATAAATAATTTCAAACAAGTATGCAACTATTCATAATATTTGCATATATGTCTGCAAGTATAATAAAAATCTTATGACTTTTTACTACATAAGTGAACTGCATTTAAAATTTGCATCATTTAATTACATGTTTTAACTGCATGTTTCATATGCAGTTAAAATTTGCATATAACAGCTATACTTTTAAGATGCATATTAGACATACATATATTTGATGTAAAATGTAGTTAAAGTTTGATTTAACAACTATATTTATTAACTGCATATCAAGTATACAGTTAAAAAACACATTTAGCAGTGCAATTTTTAGCTACATAAAATATATGCAGTTAAAAGTAATACAATCAATAACTTTATATTAGATATGTATGCAAGTATAATAAGAATCTTATGAATTTTTAACTGCGTAAGTGAAATGAACTTCAAATTTTGCATGATACAAGAGTATACTTTGACTGCATATGTTATATGCAATTAAAAATTGAATTTAACAGGTGCTATTTTTCACTGCATAACAGATATGCAGTTAAAAATGATGCAATTTATAACTGCATAAGTGAAATGCAGTTAAAAATGCAGTTGTTCATAAATAATTGCAAACAAGTATGCAACTATTCATAATAATTGCATGTATGTCTGCAAGTATAATAAAAACCTTAAGACTTTTAGCTGCATAAGTGAAATGCACTTAAAATTTGCATTATTCAATTATATATTTTAACAGCATATTTCATATGCAGTTAAAATTTGCATATAACAACTATATTTTTAAGATGCATATCATACAAGAATATAATTGATGTAAAATGCAGTTAAAATTTGATTTAACAACTATATTTATTAACTGCATATCAAGTATACAGTTAAAAAACACATTTAGCAGATGCAATTTTTAACTACGTAACATATATGCAGTTAAAAATAATGCAATTAATAACTTTATATTAGATATGTATGCAAGTATAATAAGAATCTTATGAATTTTTAACTGCATAAGTGAAATGCATTTCAAAATTTGCATGATTCAAGGGTAAACTTTTACTGCATATGTTATATGCAGTTAAAAATTGCATTTAATAAGTGCTATTTTTCACTACATAATAGATATGCAGTTAAAAATGGTGCAATTTATAACTGCATACGTGAAATGCAGTTGAAAATGCAGTTATCCATAAATAATTGCAAACAAGTATGGCGACTATAATAATTGCATATATATCTGCAAGTATAATAAAAATCTTATGACTTTTAACTGCATAAATGAAATGCACTTAAAATTTGCATATAAGTATGTAACTATTTCGATGCATTAAATTAGACATAATATTGTTTGTATATGAATGTTTATGAGCTTTTCTAATAAATATCTGCAATTTTATCAAATTTAGTTATTAAAATAGAATGAAAATCGAAATGACCAAATTTCTTAATAGATAACCATCGATTTCTGATCTGAGTTGTTTTCATTTTTGAATCTCAATTTTCTTCAGTTCTGGACTCGATTCGATCATCGATTTTTGAAGTTGGAACTACTTTCGATTTATAATTCAAGCAATTAGGGTTTTCCTTTTTTAAGATGTTAATCGATGAAAAGAATTTGAAAGGTTCTGGATTTTGTTCGAGAAAGACGTAAGGGTATTTAGGGGAAAAAATTGTTGCATTTAAAAATAAGGATGCAAAACTTATAATTAAAATGAATGGATGTTTTGTGTATTTTCAGATCTATTAAGGATGTATGTCAAATGTTCCCTAAAAAATAGATACCTATATAAACAATCCATGTATTCCACCTATAAACAAATAGACATATCACGTGTATTCATTAAACTATCTTTTACATAATCAACCAACATTATCCTCAACTCTTCATCAATTTTTCAACAACTGTTTAGACTTGAGAGAAGAAAGAATATTGCCACTGTGAAGTTTTGAAAGTAAAGTCCTATATTTTTACTGCTATTATGCATCATGAATGAGAATATAATTTAGTTGAGATGGAAAAACAAAGAAAGTGTGAGATTTGTTGCCCAACAATAGAGGGACGCTTATAATGGTAATACTTAAACATAAAACAAGGGCTCATTTGTTTTCATTTTGATTTTTGTGTTTTGCGTTTTAATATGCATTGAAAAATACGAGGAGATGATTTAAAATTGTAAGTCAATATAACGATGGAGGAACGATGTATGAGATGGATTATTTTCCATGCTTTTGTTATTTAGCAGAACATGAAAAACATAATAAATTTATTTTATAATCTATGTTAACTTCGTTTTGTAAATTGATTGTCTTCTAAAAATATATACACATGAATTTTTGTTTGGATAGAAACCCAAAATTAAAAACAGCAATCCAAACGACGTCTAATGCTTTAGAAGTTTATATTTTAATGTGGAGAACGTGTTTCACGGTGCAAGCCTAAAAATGTCAATATCATTTGTTTCATTTTGGCCAAACATCAATAAATATGTAATGATGCAAAAATTGTATTACAAATTGGTAGCACAAAATAACTTTGATGTCATACATACATGTACAGAATACAAAAGAAATGATCCAATATAGAAAATGCAACAAAATTGAGATACAGTTAATCACATTATCCTCTGTATTATTTATTTAAAAATGATATGAGTAAAATAATGGTATCTCTTTTTTTTCTTGTTACATACATTGTGATAATCAAACGATGATAATCCGCTAATAGAATTTCATTTAAGTTGAATGATTTAAAAAGCTTATTATTAAAAATAGCAAGCATATAGAATCTGTAAAATAGGAAAATCTAAGAAACTTCAAACTAAATAAATAAAAGATAAAAGATCAATATACGAATGCAAGTATAGAAAACATTTTGAATGAATCAATAACAATTCGCTACAAAGACATTCATTATTTTCTCCATATATTAAACGAATGAAAAAAATATTAATCTAGGTATTCAAATGAATACAAAAATGCATCTACGAAAGATAAAAATAATCAATAGCTTAACTTGATGGTTGTTCTATGCAACCTACACCTGAACTGCAAAATCGAACGATTATTTCAGAAAAAATAAGTTTAAGGATGATTTATTTAGTAACATAATGACTCAAAAGTAGAGTTCAAACAGTGAAACCAATTCCACCTAATGTTAATATATTTTCTTAACAGACAACAACAATATAATGCAAATGGACTATTTTGCAAAATTACTAATATTGACAACAAAATTAAATTCTTCAACTGTTAAATCTCTGTCTTCATAACGGGATTGAATGTGATAAGCATATTTCAGCAAAAACTACATTTCTCAAATGAATCTTATGAAACTGAATAATAGTTTTGAAAACAAATCCAATTTTAAAAAAAGTGTCAATGAAGTATTTAGGAAATCAGTTCTGCTACTGATAATAAGTAACAAATGTTCGTGACTGGTAATAAATAAGATGGTTTCTTATCTGTTTGAATATTTTGAACGAATTAAGCATGGAAGCAGTTAATACTCTTTTTGCTTGATCATAGAATCAACTGCTACACTTTTTTGCTCGAGTTATTGTTTTTGACCCTCATTTCATTTCTTAACTCTTCAAGAGAACATTTAGACAAAAAATGTAAGTTAATTTATGGCCACTTAATTGGTAATTAAAATTAGCTACTGTGTAGATCAAAAGCCTCATCGATTTTAACTATCACATCATAAAACTGTAAGTCATTAATGCTAGCAAACTACCCAATCCTGACAAACTATAACTTAATAAATAGCAGCCTATCATACAAAAATAGAGTTCGAACCAAAATCAACACCAAAAGGAAATTTTGATGGTTAACGAAGAAGAAAAAACATAAAACACTCACAATATCCAAAAAAATATTCAGTTACCTAATATTTGAGAGTGATGCAGTTGCTATAAAATGTTTCCTTTTAAAGTTAGTCTTTTGATTTTGAGTTTGATATTAATTGCAAGAATGCAAAGATATGCACTGAGGAAATGAGGAAACTGGAGTATACTGATGGTTATAGAGAACATACAATTCAAAAGGGATTATTCCAATTATATATAGGTTCACATAAAATATATTTAATTATTCGGACTAACTAAATATAACAAGATATTCAAATAAAATATGATTTTATTAAACAAAAAGATTATATGTATCATTAGTTGTTAGACTTCATAAGCCGAAATTAGTGTTTTTTTTTCCTTTTCTTGAATTTTACCCATTTCACTTACTGCTAACACGGACCGGCCCCAACTCACAACACTTTCCCATAAAAGCATACTTTCATAAATACAAAGTGTGCTTTGATCCATTCTTGGACATTGCTTTCTTTATATAGTAGCCATCTCAGACCTTGAACAACTATTTCAGTTCGTGCCAACCACGAATCAAGCATTACCTTCATCAAACCCCTATAATTTCCCAAACAACTACCAGGTATTGATTATTCATCTAATGATAAAGGGTTTAGCAATGAGAAATTTGTATCCTTTCTAGTTTATTTGACTAGTCTTTTGATCTTAATGTATGTATATGATAAAGTGTAGTTGCCATAGGGTTAAAAAGATAGTAAGATTCATTGGTTTTTATTAATCTTGGTCAGTTTAGCGGGATAGTGACGCTACCGACCATTCACTTATGGTGTTTTTGCAAAGTTTACCAGTAGTTAATATTTTGGACTTGCATATCCGCGGGTGCGGCGCAGTGGAAATGAGGCTTGACTTCTGGTAAAAAGACTCAAGTTCGGTTCCTACCATGCGTTGCTGCCACTTTGGTTATCAAGAATTTGGACGACACCATCGCACAAACTCATGGGTTGCGTTTAAGAAGACATGCTTCTCCCGTCTCCTAACCAACGGGCACATTATCCTCTGGAAGGTTATATGGCATACAATGGATATCACTGCCTTACTAGCGCTCCTTCTCCGCTACATGCATGTGTCACTGGAGTTCTAACTTATCTCAAGATCAACCCATTATAGCTCTGCCTAAATGGATATGTGATCCCCGCTAGCTTACACATCATTTTCTTAAGGGCTTTTAATTACCCTCTTACTAATAATAGGCAACTCCGCTTCTTACATGCAGCCAAGAGTAAATCAGAGTCATCCTCAATCTTTTACTTCGAAGGCTACAGCAAGTTTAGGCCTATGGAAAACCCTCATACTAAGCACAACATGTTCAAACATAAGTACTTTTCATGCCTTAAGGCAATTATGTAATTGTTACATAGATCTAACTTTGCAGTCAATTTTGTTCGTAATAACAATGTTTGTTTTCTTTTATATACTTAGTTATACTATGATATAAATAATTAAGTAACTATTTAAAAGTATATAATAAGAAATCCTTAAATAAAATGTGGTATGATTGTGGTTGCAAAGAGTTGCAATCGTGAGTAATTCATCACAAGATGAAATAACATTTTGTTTTAAATATTCATAATCAAGATGTTTTTAGAAATGACATCGATACATCTATTTCGATTAGAGTGTGTAACGCTCTGCAAATGTTGGGTAGTTCATTACTTATGACTGTCAGCGGTACCAATGGGTAATATACTATAGTTGCTGGAAAACTGTGGAATGACTGGTCCAAGAATTTTATGTTGGTTGATAACTACTATGTCAAACATGAAATCTTAGGGTGACAATGTTATACGGTTCACTCGACTAGAGAATACTATGGAATTTCAATGTGAAAACTCCACTTCAATTTTTGTTAAATCATGGCATGGCGATTCATCGAGCGACTATAGTTGGGTCTAACCTGAATCATTGGAAGTGAATTACTATTCAATAGAGAATTCACCTCCTCGGTGGTATGAGGTTAGTAACACTGTCAATTATAGTCAATTCAAAAGTCAAAATCTTTGTTTAGAGTAGTATAGTATAGTTAATAATGAATGTTATTATTAAATCAAAGACTTTGCTTTTTGGACCATTCAAGTTGAATGTGGATAATATTGTACTTTTGACCAATACCTGACTTCATACAACCTAATGTGATATAATGTTGGTGAAAAAATGTGTGAAAATTATTATCACCATGGTACCACTAAAGATAATATAGAATATGATTTTACTAAAAAGGTATAGAAGTAATGAATTTAGCCAATCTGTCAGATCACTTACTAAGGTGACATGTGAAATGTTAATATTTGAATTGTGCGGTATTAATAGTGACTTAAATCACACCTCTGAGTCGCACAACCATATTTGTGAATTCTTCAAAAAACCACATGATTTAATTAATTTATAAAACTACGTTTAATTAAATTAATTAATATTTAAGAAATATGTATTATTATTTAATTTATCTAATGGTTGGCAGTTATTTATAATTATTTTAATGCATATGTAAAAGTTATATTTGTCCGCGGCAATATACGATATTGTATAATTTTAAACGGGTTTAAATAAAAGATAATTGAATGAAGTGATTTATATAAAAAAAATGCTTTTTGATGGCATCTAGCACCAACCACATCTTGAGAAGAGAGGGGTGGAGTTGAAGAAAATTACGGGATCAATTAGTGAAGTTTTAATTGGAAGAAATGGAAAGGTTTCATTCTTTCAAATAAAACAAATCCACTAGTCTCATTCATTTCATTTTTTTCTCCTTATCTTCAAAGAAATTTTCGAAAATTAAATCATCCCTTTCAAAAAGTCGACTTCAAATCAAATCAAAACGTCAAATAAAATAAAATCTAGATGATTCATCATTCTCCTGCAAAGTTCAATGTAGATTTATTTAGAGATCCTAGGAGAAATCTCAAATCAAGGTGTTATAGAGGGCGAGACTTTTCAAATTTAATTCTTGTATTTATTTTATTTATTTATGTTGTTTAACCCTAACAAAATTTACATATATGTGTATATAGATTGGCACTTATTAAATCTAATCTAAAATCTCTTGTGTGTTGTAATTTTATTGTAAAATCAATCTTGCGTTTGGTTTATTTTGTGTATTCAAATTGGTTATTAGATCTAAAATTATTAGTTAATGTAGATTTGATTTGCTATAAAATTTTCATTTGTTATCATAGTTTAATTTATTAGTTATTTGATTAAAATAGGCGTATGTTTGATTCATTTTATACATTAATATTGTTTGTTGGATCTAAAATAACTGGTGATGTAGATCTGAATTTTTGTAATAAAATTTACATTTGCATTCACTATTTAATTTAGCTATTTTTATGGATCTGATATTTAATTAATTGAATTGTGTATGTATATATCCATATGCATCATTTTCATATTATCCAAAATTGTAAACCAACACCAAATTAAATTCTGGTATAGTTAATTTTGGTTTTACAAACATATATATATATATATATATTATTTAGTTAAATACGTGTATCTGGATTTTGAATTTTAAATTTCAAATTATATCACACACATATGTGTATATGTATATACGGATTGCTCTAAAATTAATCATGATTACTGAAGTTGTTAAGTGTGACTTGCACTGTAAATGGAGTAGGTGCGTGGATTTAACAGAAAACAGTCCTACATCGCAGGATATTTGGAATAATCATGGTGTATATATATGAGATTGGTGGCACGTAACATTGGGGATTCCTTTTGTTACAATGTGTTGCCAAGACCAGATTATATGCCCGATGGAGGCGGTGAAGTGATGTTCAATCGGAACGTCGGTATGGGAGACTTCGACCGTTTACTCCGGTTAGCCACGGTGAAGTGAATGCGTTCGGAACGTGGGAATGCCGAAACTCAACATAGTATTAGAGCTCCATGTTTCGAGGGACCGGTATGATGCAGCATGACCAAAGCATGGCTCCTAAGGGCATGAGCATGGGATGCTCGTCAAGGTGGAGATATGGTTAAGCAATCTTATTCCTGCTTATGAGAACTCGAAGTAGCAGCCTCATCCAACTGTGAAGAGGACTCAATATAACTACAAGGTGACTTGAGTAATGCTCGTCAAGGTGGAGATTGCTAGGTGTGGCTCGCATTGTAAATGGAGTGGGTGCGTGGATTGAATGGAAAAAAGTCCCACATCGCATGATATTTGGAATAATCGTGGCATATATATGAGATTAGTGTCACGTAACATTGGGGATTTCTTTTGTTACAATGTGTTGCCAAGACCAGATTATATGCTTGATGGAGGCGATGGAGGGATGTCCAATCGAGACGTCGGCATGGGAGACTTCGACTATTGACTCCGGCTACACAAATGTGTTGAATATGCGCTTTTATGATTTTTGTTTGATGATAATAAACATATATATATATATATTCTTTTAAATGTATTTGTTAATGTACTATTTTATTCTTTCATAGATTAAATAAATATTTGTTGAATAAAATAAATTACACAGAATTTGAATTCAAACAGAATAAGTTACATGGAATTTGAATTCAAGCAGAAATTTTATTCAAACAGATATTTATTACAATTTTGAATAGTACAAATTTAAGCTCTCACTATGCATATACAATTTTGATTGTAATTACATCACAATTCAATTTACATAATTTCCTCACTACATATCACTCACACTCGTAGTTTATCTTCAAGTTCATTCCAGTTATAATCCAGCATCTGAGAAATCTGCAAAAATATTCACTAACGCAGTAAAATTGAAAAAGAAATATTTTTGCAATATAAAATGAAATATGATTTTTGAAAATATGATTTGCCTCAGTTATTTGGGTTGTTCGTCATCATTTACATTTGAATTCATCATACACGAACAATGTGACATCCATAGTGTATCACTGTACATGCCACAAGGCCGTGTACACCGATATACACTTGATGATGCTACAGGGATAGGTGAGCACAGGTCAAACCCAAATGAAAAGCCGGGTTCAACTCACGTGTAATATATTTAAAACCACGATACGAGCACAAGGTCAAACCCGAGTTTTGAAACTGGATTCAACTCAAGTGAAATTTCAAAAATCAACATGAAAGGATGCAAAGACCAGAAGTACAAACTGAAGACTGCAAGAAGTATGCAATTCGAAGTGATATAACAGCAAATACCACAATATCAAGTTCAAGTCAGACCAACCAGAATAGATGCAAAGACCATAATGCAATGTACATGAATACAACTATAGGTGAACAGAAGACAATTGAACAACTACAAGGTCAGGGAAGCAACAAGAATACCAGAGACTACAAATAATGCAATTGCAGACAAAATGCCACCAAGTAAACAAATGATCAGAACTTCAACCAGACAGTACACATCAAATACAAGACCAAATACACAAGTTCACATGTATGCAGTGACACAGCAAGTTTTGAACAAGAAGTCCAGTGATGTAAACAGTGAATAGCATGGCAATGTCGAATGCATGAACAAGTGAAGCATTTGTGTCAAAGCAGAGCAAATGTCAACATGAAGTGAATCAAGTTCAGGTCAGATCAATCAGTAGTATGCAAATGAAGAATCATCATAAAAGCTTATGTATGCAGACCAAATGAGAGACCAAGTTCATATGTACAACAAACAAGCACTGAAACACAAATGGCCAGAGAAATGCACAAAGCTACTATAGGGATGAACAGAAGTATGGTGAAATCCAGGAACTCAACAAGACATACACGACATCAAGTTCAAATAACAAACAGTGAGTCAAAACAGGGCCGAGCAACTGGTATATAGTGATGTAGTCAACAACTACACAAAAGCTCAAGTAATCAAGTAAACAATACAGCAATGACCACAAATGGAACACAAGTCAGTGGCAAGCTACAAACACCGAGTGCAACAGCAGTATCAAAATGATCAAATACAAATACCACTGACTCAAACAAATCAATTAATGGACAAGTGACACCAGTAAAATGAACAACAGCCGCAAGTAGGATGCAAGTTCGAAACAGATTCAAGCCAAAGTCAAAAATAAATCATCAGTGTTCAACGTCAAAGATGGCCGAAGCCGTGTCAAAGAAGATGTTAACCAAGTCAAAAATCAAGTGTGTGTAATTTTTGAAAAAGTCAAAACAAATAAAAGAGGAAAGTTCTTTGTCGTATGAACTAAAGAAAAATCGAACGTTTCGAAATCAAAGCCGTGCGCATCAAGTCGAAACTATATCAGGAAAGCGAAAATTAGGAAAGTATCGAATTGACACGAACGAATTATAGGGTCTCAGAATCCATATAAATACTCACCCAAAAATTCATCATCGGCATCGAGTCAAGCAAGCAATTAAACCAGCAACGAAAAAGATTACATACCACAATCTATCGAACTCGATCAGAGGAGCAACTGCGAACAAGCGCAAGCAAAAGCAACCAGAGAATTGATCATCGAAGAAGCCGCGAGCAAGAGCAACACAAACTAGAGAATTGATCATCAGAGAAGCCGCGAGCAAGCGCAACACAAACCAGAGAATCAAATTTCAGAAAAACCCTAATTTCTGTAGAAAAAGGATCGGCCGACATTTTCTTCACAAGCCAAAAGAAAAAGGAACGGGCAAAACAATTGGGTCGGCTTTGTTTTAAAAAGGGGGCTTTAGTTTATATTCAAATAGGTTTTTAAGTTTAAAATTGTTTTTAAGTTTGTTTTAAATTTTCTTTTAAGGTTCAATTCTTGGTAAATCACCACCTAGGTTGTAGGTAGTATCAGATTGTCTAGTTAGAATTAGTTCAGTGAGCAGGGTGTGCGAGTTTGCAAAACTCTATAGGCCGTAGCAGGGTGTGCGAGTCTGTTAGAGTGTTTGTAAGCGGGAGACTGTTTAATTCTAATAGAAATTTGGGAATGCAGCAGTAGGCAGGGGTTGCCGAAGCTGGGTAAATTTTATGTGTGATTTACTTTTCAGTATATTTATTTCTCTGCAGTTTGTTTTTGTGTTTAATTCGATAAAATTTGCTATAACCCTATTCACCCCCCCCCCCTCTAGGGTTAATCTAGATCCTACAGGTGGTATTAGAGCACGGTATTTTTCTTTAACTCTAGAGTCATGAATCCATCAAATAATGCTTTTTCTGAGGGGCAATCTATTGTTAGGCCACCCATGTTTAATGGAAATGATTATGCTTATTGCAAAGTTAGGATGGGTATTTATCTTAGTTCTGTTGATTATGATGTTTGGGACATTATTGAAACTGGCTATAAATCTCCCACTATAACTGTTGGTGATACTGAGATTCCTAAACCTAAGGATAGGTGGGATGCTAACGATAAGAAATTAAAAACTACAAATGCTAAAGCCATGAATGCTTTGATCTGTGCTCTTGATAAAACTGAATTTAATAGAATTTCTCATTGTAAAACTGCACAGGAAATTTGGCATACCTTGGAGGTGACACATGAAGGAACGTCTCAAGTCAGGGAGTCTCGTCTAGCCCTATTCAGCAATGAATACGAGAACTTTGTGATGGACAATGGCGAGAGCATAAAGGACATGTTTGGACGCTTTTCAACTTTGGTGTACAACGCTAGAGCGCTTGGGAAGGTATTCACTGAGGTAGAGCTTGTGAGGAAGGTGCTGCGAGTCTTACTGATGAACTTTGAGGCAAAAGTCACGGCAATACAAGAATCGAAAGATCTGAGTAAACTAAGCATGGAGGAGTTGATCGGCAACTTGATGACATATGAGCTTGAGCTAAAAGAAAAGAAGGAACGCAACTACTTCGAATCAAAGAAGAAGATGATTGCCTTAAAGAGCAAAGAAGAGAGCGATGAAGAAGAAGAAGATCCAATTGAAGAGCTTGCAATGGCTGTCAATAATCTTAGAAAATGGTCAAGATTCAAGCCACGCAAGAAGAAAACAAATGGTAATAGGACAAAAGATTCTGACAATTCCGATAATGAACTGACAGTGCTTTAACTGCAACAAGCCTAGCCACTTCAAACAAGAATGCCCACTTCTAAAAAACAACCAAGGAAAGAAAAAGAAGAAGAAGGCCTTTGCAGTGACTTGGGATGATGAAGAAGGAGAGGAAGTTTCGAACAGTAGCTCATAGGAGGCTAACTATGACGACCCTGAACTTTAACGATTTAAAATGGAATAATAAATTGATTTTTAACATTTGAAAGGTTAATTTTAGCTTGAATTCCAAATGTTAATATTTATTAGATAATTAAAGTATTGAATTATACAATTGAAATTGGGTAAATTGTTGAATCTGAGATTCTAAGCCTGTTTAAAATAATTTGAAGGCTTATAAAATCTATAATGAGGATACTGAAGATAACAGAATGGTTGAAATTTAATTTAAGGGTAGTTTGTTCAATTTTGATAATATATCGTTTAAATTGGAATTTGAAAATAGCCTTCCGAGTCACAGTTTCGGAATTCGATGAAACCAGTTCCATTAGATCCGTAATAGTTAGTTATTATCGGATTTCAATGTTCGTAGCCATCAGAATTATCGTTTGACCCTGGCAGCTCGAAACACGTAGAACTATTTGAATCGATTTAATTTAAATTTGATCGTTTACTTCCGTAACTCGCGCATACGATCGAATTAGCTTCCGAAACACATTCCATTGTGTTCGGAATATGGGTAAAACCTTATAAACGTCTGTCGGCATATCTGATTCGCGGTTCGGGGGTTTCGCGTTATACAACTCGAGATATTTACGATATTTAATTATAATAAACAGGGCGTATTCAAGAAGCCATTGCTACCTTTATTTCACGTCGTTCTCTCTCTCTCTTCCTTCCAACAATGAAATCGAACTCTTCAAAAAAAATGGCCGTAGCCTTCGTATACAAGCCGGGTTCAAATCGAAAAAAAAACAAGAGAAGGGTGATTTGGAAGTCGCGAATCTACTGGAGGGGGCGCACGCGCGAGGAGGAGGGAGTGGCGTCACGCGCGCGCGAGGGTTTCTTCAGTTGGAGCAAGAAGATGTTCTAGGGTTCAACAGTTTGATGGAGATAGAGGGAGGTTGGAGCGGCGGTGGCTACTGGCGTATGAGCGAAGCCGTGAGGCCGCGACTTGGTTGCGTTTGGGGTTAGGGTTTTGAGGAGGCTTGATCGCGACTTGTACGGCGACAGCTCGAGGCATCGAAGTCGAGCTTAAGGGAGGAACGTGGGGCCGGAGATAGGTGTGGTGATGGCCGTGGAAGCGGCCGATGTCGATGTGGTTCGAGCGTGGTGGTGATCGAGGTATATTCCTGCAGTTTTTCTTTATTCTGAAATCAAAATAATATTCTTACAGTAGGAGATTTCAAAAGGGAAATTCAATCATTTGTTAAATAAAGATTGAGTTATATTAAATTTACAAAATGGAAATGAAAGTTATCTAGTGAACTTATATAATCATTTGGTAACTGGGACATATTTTATAAACAGAAAATTAGTTTGGAATTAACTTATTATATAAAATGGAATTTATTAAAATAGAAATTGTACTTGATCGAATATTAATGAAAACCATCCAATGTTTATGCAAGATCAATAAATTGATGAAGGAAACTGTTAGTTTGAAATTTAAATTTTTGTTTAAATAAACCATTCGATTAAATATAATTAATTAGCTAATTAAAATTTTAGGGGAAAATTTATTGTTCAAATTTATTCAATCTTAATAAAATTTTATAATTGTTATATAAGGTCAAAAACCCGGGAAACCATGTCGAGAATGAAGTGGATTTGCAAATAAAAGCAAAGGTGAGTAAATCTCACTCTGTTGGATTTTTATTTAAATTTAAATGGATAAATTTAAATAATTGGTTGAATGATTAAATTGATTGGATGTGCAATGATGATGATGTGACTTTGGTTTTGGATGGTTCTCGAGTTAATTATTTGCTTGACTCGAAGTATTTGGATTTTTAGTTGTTAAACTTAATTCATAAATAGGAAAATGGTTTCGTTTTAAAGTTAATAAGGGCTTGATGATTGTGATTCATTAAAATAGTAGGGTAATTAAAATGGATAATTTATTAATTCAATTAATTAATGATTTGGGTGAATTAATTTAGTAACGAATGAGTTGAATTAATTAATTAAGGTTCAAGTAAACTAATTAAGTGCAAGTAATTCAGAATAATAATTGAATGGTGTGTCAAGTAATTTCTTAATGAAATTAATGAAATATAATTACTTTGCGGAAGAAAGCAAGAGAGTAAATGAGATAATTAATTAAGGAGTAAGTAATTTATTTAATGAAGTAAATAAAAGATAATTAAATATAGGTAGAGGTTGTTTGAGAATGATTAATATCGTGGTTTAATTAATGTAATTAATTTGGATTAGGATAAATGGAAATGAAATTGGAATTCATAATTTATATAATTAAGGATGTAATTTAAGATGAATTAATCAATATAAGTGACTTATGAGAAGTTAATTAATATAAGTAGTTAAAGGAATGCAATTAACATTGTTAATTAATTTATGAAGTAATTAAGATTACTTATTGATTTTGGGTTAAGAATAATTAATATCGTGAAATTAATTGGAGATAATTACTTGAATGCAATTGAAAGGAAATTAATCCAGTGTGATTAATTAAAATGAATAATGAAGAGTTGATTAATTAATTGATTTGGAATTAATCAATATTAAATGAAGGAATCTAAGTGGTTGAGATTTGAAATTCAATTGGAATCAATTGAATTAATTTGTATGTGATTAAGTTTTGCTTATGGATGATTGAATGGTATTGGATGCTTTGAATGAGTTGATATCTCTAATATGAAATGTTGTGAATTTCATTTGAATAACTTAGGTTAGGATAATATGAGTCTCGAAGAGACCGGGGTCGGGTATTTGGAAAATACCCGAAACTACTTCGAATATTTATATATTGATTTGTGAAATCAATAGGCTAGAATAAAACGATTTAAGTGAGTTGGATTATTCTATCTAAGTTTGGTACTTAGAAATTGATTTGTGAAATGAGTGTTGTCTATAGCAAATTGTGAATTGGATAATTGATATATGTTACTCGGGTTTATATAAGTTGATTGTTTTGGTATTCCATATTAGTTAGGTTTACTTACGCTGGTTTCCAGCCTGGCCCGGGTGTTACTTTGGTGTAATGCTCGGGTCAGACCTAGTATTAAATATTTTCAGGTAAGTACGTTTTGGAGCTCAGGAGGCGAGCTGGATGGCAGAAGCGTATAGAATATTTCCGCTGTATTTATATTATTGTTAATCTGAGACATGATAATTGTATTTATTCAGTGACTGTATATGTGTGAAACTCTGATGTATATTAAATGTAATCGACGGATATAGTTTTCTTTTGTAAACTATTATTATTTATTATTATATTTTATCCGCTGCGATTGTGAGATGTTTGGTGTTTCTGTTCTTCTTCTTCTATCTCTTTCTCCTTTTTCTTAACTATCTGGAATTTTCGGGTTCGAAAATTTCGGGTCGTTACATTTGGTATCAGAGCTGAAAGGTTAAGCGAGAACCTTGGCTCTGGTGGGGATTACTCATTTAATAGAGTCTGTAGTACTCTAGAATGAGTTGAGAATATATATATATATATATATATATATATATATATATATATATGAGAGCGTACTTGTTATTTTCTTATATAAAGATTTTAAATGATTTTATATAAAATATATATTTTGTATATAAAGGAATATTTCATTCTCTATATATAACACTTGTTATTTTCTAGAGTCTGTAGTACTCTAGAATGAGTTGAACCAACCTTTGATAATTTAATTCGAATTTCTATAATTCGAGATAGTTTAAATTCAAGATTTAATTGAATTAGTTTAAAATTGAATTTGGTTTGAAGTAATTGGATTGGTGATTAAAGATGTATAAGTTTAAAAATTTTAAATGGGAAATTGGATTGGATTAAACTGAAGTGATTTGGAATTATGAAATTAAATTGATAATAATTCAAATTGATTGGAGTAGTATGAAATTATAATTAAAACTGAACAGGATTTAAAATCAACTAGAATTTGATTTAAATTGGGGAAGGAAGCAAGATTGATTCAACTTGAATTGGGGATTAATCAAGTCCAACGGAATTTGGAGTTATTTGAATTGGAATTGGGTCAATTTAAATGAAGATTTAAATTGAATTGTTGGGGAGGTGAACAGTTGGCTCTTGACTATTTTCAGTATAAATTGTTTTCATATAAACTTAATTTTTCTAAGCTATTAAAAATATACAACCTTTCTTTCTTAAAGCCGAATTATTTTATATACTTGTTTTACGATTATTTTTCGGGTTATTTAACCATTTTTCAACTATTAACTAAACTAATTACTATTTTTCAACTATTTCACAAACTAATTTCTATTTTACAACTATTTTGCAATTATCTACAAATTTTGAAACTATTCGGCTATTTCTTAACTATTTTACAGTTAGTTACCTATTTTATAGCTATTTTGCAAACTAATAATTATTTTTCCACTATTTATTTATTTTTAAATCTTCAAGCTATTTTCTAAATATAAACTAGTCGGAGTTCCAACTGTTATTAATTTAAATACCCAACTGAGATAAGAATTGAAGTATAAAAGGGGTTTTATACAAGTTTGAAATGATCCAAAGTTTTAAAAATTATATATATCTGTGTATATATATACATATATAAAGGATCTTATGAGGATTTTGGAAAAGGTTTTGAGAACCTTTGGATTCGGAAAGGCTTTTGATTTTTGGGTGAAATCAATATGAGAATTTGGAAAGCCTAGTTTGGGAATTATCAATTTTGGAATAATCGATTTTGTATAAATGAGCTTTGTATGAGATCATACTAGGTGTATGATTTGAAGATACTATGTGTATAGTATAAAATGTTTTGATGATGGCTCTGGAGAAAAAGGCGCTCCCTTGAAATGAACTTCTCAGGAGTGCCGCTGGGTGGTGCTGCCTTGAACCCCAAGGGGGGGTTCTAAAGTTGATCCTGTGAGGAGTCCGGACAAAACTAGTTCCTGAAGATTATGAGTAGTGTATACCATAGTGGAAGTCATGTGTGCCGCTGAGAGCCAACAGTCTGCGTTTGATTTTATATCGGTAGACTGCGACCTATGGTATAACATAGCGAAAGTCGCAGGTGCCGCTGAGAGCCAACAGTCTACGTTTGATTTTATATCTGCAGACTGCGACCTATGTAGGAGTGGAGAGGTTTCATTTTGACAGCGAAAATGAGAGGCCGCAGAGAGCCTGCAGTTACATGGACTTTTGCTGTGACGGCAACGTAACCCTGGATGTAAATGTGATCTGTTGTGTGGGATCCATGGCGTAATCGAGAGGCCGCGGAGAGCCTGTAGTTACATGGACTTTTGTTGTGACGGCAACATAACCCTGGTATGTAACTGTGACCATGGATGGGGGTGATGATTTCCAGAGCATTCTCACCAAAGATATTTCCTCTATTTCAAAATGCTTTCAATATTTTCAATAGATTATTTTCCAAATATTTTCACTGGGTGTTGAAAACGGGTTTACCAAGTACTTATAGATTTTCAGTCCTACGCCTGATCAACGTATGACTGAATTTCTGTGAGAACAAGGATGGACTGGTTGAGACATCGAGTTATAAAAAAAAGTATTTTTATAAAAAGCTATTTTATTAAGTATGATGTGAATTTAAAAGCATTTTTAAAATTTTAAAATAAAGATATTGGAATTTTGGAAAATAAGGAAACCCAAATTGGAATTATAAAATAAAATTGAAACTCGGGAAAATTTAAGAAGTGATTCTTTGTCATTGAAATCGAATATTGATGTAGAAATTGGAAATAAGCTAATGGATTAAATAATTGTTCGATTGAGTATGTAAATGAAATTTAACTTAGGGAAATAAAATAAATGGTAAGTTAATAATGGAATTTGGAAATGAATTCGAATTTTAAATAGAATTCGACTTAGATTTGATAATGAATTAAAAAGAGGAAATGTTGTAAAATAAAAATAAAATTGAGTTGGATTGGAAAATGTGATGGTTTGAATCACAAATAAAATTCAAGGATGATTTGAATAATATTTAATGAAATTTGCAAGTAAATTGGATATAAGAAAAGTGATTATAATAGCAATGTTTTGAGTTGCAAAACAAAACCCAAGTGAATCGAAATAAATTGAGAGTGACCTTGTATTAATAAAATAAATTCGATAACGAATTTAGTAAGAAAAATTAAAAATTTAAAACGGGTTAATTGAGTTAAATGATAAATGGATGAAGTCTGATTTAATAAAAACTAAATCAAAGCTGTGATTAGAATTGGATTATCGGACTGAACTTAAATTTGGCGATATATTAATTTAAAGTATAAATGAGCTAAATATATGCTTGAATATTATTTTGATAAATTGAGAAGGTGAATTTAAAATTAAAATGGATGGGCTGACTAAATTAATGGAAATTGATTAAATGAGAATCAAATAGAAGTAAACTTAAGTTTGATGTTGGAATAAATTAAAGCAAATTAACTTAAGTTTAAAATTTATGGAAGCTTGGCTTCGAATAAGGGTGAAAGCCTATTCAATAAAAACTTGGATTGAATTAATTTGGGAAATGGTTATTAATTTATAAGTATTGGATGTGCCAAGTTTAATAAATTGTTTTGAATGGAACAATTGCGGAAATGAAATGAAATGAATGCTTTGTAAAAAAATTTAGAAAAGAAATGGGATTAAATGCAAAATTAGTTGAAATTAATTTAAATAGCTATAATCTAAAATAAATACGTTATTAAGCAAATATCGTCGAAATTGCATAACAATAATTGTCGTTTGGCGTGAATAAAAGTAATTAAAATACTATGAGTTGATAGAAATTAAATAAATGTGATTCTGAATTAATTGAAGTGAATATGAGCTTGTTTGGATTACAAATCAATGGAATGTCAGAAATTGAGTTGTGAATCATTAAAACTTAAATGAAATGGCTTATGAGTTGGTGGAAAGCGATGGAATTAGGTTTGAAAACATATAAATTGCTTGTGGAAGTTATTTTGAATGCATTTCCTTTAGAATTGAAGTGTCATAGTTGTTTAAGTAAGAGAAATGTTATAAACTTCATATATATAGTGCTTATATGTTTAAGTTGAGTAAGTACAGGTACCTGAAGGCCGTTTGGCTGGATTTGGATTGCACTAATTGCTAAAATAAATAAGCTGCTTGCTTAAAATGCTAAATAAGGTACGCTTACGCAATAAAATTAGGAAATATGAACTGTTTTTGCTTTTTCCGACCGTGTGGGTCAATGTATATATATTTATATCTCTTGTCAAATTGCAAAAGCTCCTCCGTACAGGGGGGCTCTGCCAAAATTTTCCGAAAATTTTAGGAGTTAGAAAATTTTTGGAATTTTTGAGAAAAATTTGGTTAACGACAAAACGATTTCAAATTAAAAACGAATGTAAATTAGAAGATGAAACTAATATGAATTCGTTATAAATGAAAGGTAAAATTTAATACTCAGAAGTGAAGATAAGTGGAATTCATATGAGATGAGAAAGCTAAATTGAATCGAAGTAGGTATGAAACATATGTGAGGAAATGTATAAAATGATTGAAAATGTTACGATTGGGTATTATTGTTAAGCAAGATATGCAGGTATTAAAGGAAAATTGAATTGGATTTGATTCCAAAAGATAAATTGTATCGCCCGACAAAAAGGTACGTATTTAAATTTCTGTATGAAATTGATTGGGTTTTTTTATGCAGCCACTTGGCTTTTGTTTTCTTTTGGAAATTTGGGAGCCCGTAGAGGCCTTTTATAGTAGTACCGAGCTAGCCGCGCAAAGGAGACGCTGGCAAAAATTTTTGGAAATTTAGAGAGTTAGAAAAATTTTGAGAAAATCTTGATAATTCAAAATTTGGTTTTAAATTGAAATTTAAATGATTGAGCAGAAGAGTATTAATTGGAACTATAGAAGGTTTTGGAAAATTGGTTAAGGTGATAGTGGGTCTTTAATAAAGGATAGTTGGTAGGAAATTGATAAAACTGTTGGTTTGGAAAAAGGGTAAACGGGTATTGGTCCGTTCTTCCTAACTAGTAATTTCGGGGACGAAATTCTTTTAAGGGGGGAGGAATGTGACGACCCGGAACTTTTAACGATTTAAAATGGAATAATAAATTGATTTTTAACATTTGAAAGGTTAATTTTAGCTTGAATTCCAAATATTAATATTTATTAGATAATTAAAGTATTGAATTATACAATTGAAATTGGGTAAATTGTTGAATCTGAGATTCTAAGCCTGTTTAAAATAATTTGAAGGCTTATAAAATCTATAATGAGGATACTGAAGATAATAGAATGGTTGAAATTTAATTTAAGGGTAGTTTGTTCAATTTTGATAATATATCGTTTAAATTGGAATTTGAAAATAGCCTTCCGAGGCACAGTTTCAGAATTCGACGAAACCAGTTCCATTGGATCCGTAATAGTTAGTTATTATCGGATTTCAATTTTCGTAGCCATCAGAATTATCGTTTGACCCTGGCAGCTCGAAACGCGTAGAACTATTTGAATCGATTTAATTTAAATTTGATCGTTTACTTCCGCAACTCGCGCATACGATCGAATTAGCTTCCGAAACACATTCCATTGTGTTCGGAATATGGGTAAAACCTTATAAACGTCTGTCGGCATGTCTGATTCGGGGTTCGAAGGTTTTGCGTTATACAACGCGAGATATTTACGATATTTAATTATAATAAACAGGGCGTATTCAAGAAGCCATTGCTACCTTTATTTCACGTCGTTCTCTCTCTCTTCCTTCCAACAGCGAAACCGAACTCTTAAAAAAAATGGCCGTAGCCTTCGTATACAAGCCGAGTTCAAATCGAAAAAAAAACAAGAGAAGGGTGATTTGGAAGTCGCGAATCTACTGGAGGGGGGGCGCACGCGCGAGGAGGAGGGAGTGGCGTCGCGCGCGCGAGGGTTTCTTCAGTTCGAGCAAGAAGATGTTCTAGGGTTCGACGGTTTGATGGAGATAGAGGGAGGTTGGAGCGACGGTGGCTATTGGCGTATGAGCGAAGCCGTGAGGCTGCGACTTGGTTGCGTTTGGGGTTAGGGTTTTGAGGAGGCTCGATCGCGACTTGTACGGCGACAACTCGAGGCATCGAAGTCGAGCTTAAGGGAGGAACGTGGAGCCGGAGATAGGTGTGGTGATGGTCGTGGAAGCGGCCGATGTCGATGTGGTTCAAGCGTGGTTGTGATCGAGGTATATTCCTGCAGTTTTTATTTATTCTGAAATCAAAATAATATTCTTACGGTAGGAGATTTCAAAAGGGAAATTCAATCATTTGTTAAATAAAGATTGAGTTATATTAAATTTACAAAATGGAAATGAAAGTTATCTAGTGAACTTATATAATCATTTGGTAACTGGGACATATTTTATAAACAGAAAATTAGTTTGTAATCAACTTATTACATAAAATGGAATTTATTAAAATAGAAATTGTACTTGATCGAATATTAATGAAAATCATCCAATGTTTATGCAAGATCAATAAATTGATGAAGGAAACTGTTAGATTGAAATTTAAGTTTTTGTTTAGATAAACCATTCGATTAAATATAATTAATTAGCTAATTAAAATTTTAGGGGAAAATTTATTGTTCAAATTTATTCAATCTTAATAAAAATTTATAATTGTTATACAAGGTCAAAAACCCGAGAAACCATGTCGAGAATGAAGTGGATTTGCAAATAAGAGCAAAGGTGAGTAAATCTCATGCTGTTGGATTTTTATTTAAATTTAAATAATTGGTTGAATGATTAAATTGATTAGATGTGTAATGATGATGATGTGACTTTGGTTTTGGATGGTTCTCGAGTTAATTGTTTGCTTGACTCGAAGTATTTGGATTTTTAGTTGTGAAACTTAATTCACAAATAGGAAAATGGTTTCGTTTTAAAGTTAATAAGGGCTTGATGATTGTGATTCATTAAAATAGTAGGGCAATTAAAATGGATAATTTATTAATTCAGTTAATTAATGATTTGGGTGAATTAATTTAGTAACGAATGAGTTGAATTAATTAATTAAGGTTCAAGTAAACTAATTAAGTGCAAGTAATTCAGAATAATAATTGAATGGTGTGTCAAGTAATTTCTTAATGAAATTAATGAAATATAATTACTTTGCGGAAGAAAGCAAGAGAGTAAATGAGATAATTAATTAAGGAGTAAGTAATTTTTTTAATGAAGTAAATAAAATATAATTAAATATAGGTAGAGGTTGTTTGACAATGATTAATATCGTGGTTTAATTAATGTAATTAATTTGGATTAGGATAAATGGAGATGAAATTGGAATTCATAATTTATATAATTAAGGATGTAATTTAAGATGAATTAATCAATATAAGTAACTTATGAGAAGTTAATTAATATAAGTAGTTAAAGGAATGCAATTAATATAGTTAATTAATTTATGAAGTAATTAAGATTACTTATTGATTTTGGGTTAAGAATAATTAATATCGTGAAATTAATTGGAGATAATTACTTGAATGCAATTGAAAGGAAATTAATCCAGTGTGATTAATTAAAATGAATAATAAAGAGTTGATTAATTAATTGATTTGGAATTAATCAATATTAAATGAAGGAATCTAAGTGGTTGAGATTTGAAATTCAATTGGAATCAATTGAATTAATTTGTATGTGATTAAGCTTTGCTTATGGATGATTGAATGGTATTGGATGCTTTGAATGAGTTGATATCTCTAATATGAAATGTTGTGAATTTCATTGGAATAACTTAGGTTAGGATAATATGAGTCTCGAAGAGACCGGGGTCGGGTATTTGGGAAATACCCGAAACTACTTCGAATATTTATATATTGATTTGTGAAATCAATAGGCTAGAATAAAACGATTTAAGTGAGTTGGATTATTCTATCTAAGTTTGGTACTTAGAAATTGATTTGTGAAATGAGTGTTGTCTATAACAAATTGTGAATTGGATAAATTGATATATGTTACTCGGGTTTATATAAGTTGATTGTTTGGTATTCCACTTTAGTTAGGTTTACTTACGCTGGTTTCCATCCTGACCCGGGTATTACTTTGGTGTAATGCTCGGGTCAGACCGAGTATTACAGATTTTCAGGTAAGTGCGTTTTGGAGCTCAGAAGACGAGCTGGATGGCAGGAGCGTATAGAATATTTCCGCTGTATTTATATTATTGTTAATCTGAGACATGATAATTGTATTTATTCAGTGACTGTATATGTGTGAAACTCTGATGTATATTAAATGTAATCGACAGATATAGTTTTCTTTTCTAAACTTTTATTGTTTATTATTATATTTTATCCGCTGCGATTGCGAGATGTTTGGTGTTTCTGTTCTTCTTCTTCTATCTCTTTCTCCTTTTTCTTAACTATCTGGAATTTTCGGGTTCGAAAATTTCGGGTCGTTACACTAACTTGTGTCTTGTGGCAAAATCAGATTCAGAAGCAAGCTGAGAAGAATCTAGTGAGGTAGGTGACTATTCTTATAAAAAACTTGTTTTTATGTGTCTTGATCTTACTAAAGTAGTTGATACTCTTGAATCTAAAATTGAAAAACTGAAATCTGATAGGAGAGAACTTGCTCTTGAAAATTTTAGGTTAGAAACTGAACTTGAAAATATTCAAAACCTAGATTGTAAAAAATGTAAAATTTTAGATTCAGAATTATCAAGACTTAAGAATAGCTTTGAGAATCTTGAAAAAGAAAACTTGAGTCTTAAGGAAACCATTGACACTAGGAAAAAGGATTTTATAAATAGATGCACCTCACTTGTAACTGAAAACACAAATCTAAAAACCAAAGTCCAAAATCTTGAGAAATCTCTGAATAACTTTTCAAGAGGGGAAAAATCATTCAACATGTTATTGGGAAATCAAATTTTTGCTAACAACAGAAAAGGATTAGGTTTTGGGAAAACACAAGTTGATGGTAATACAAAAGGTAAGAGTGTCTTTGATAGATGTGAAATAATTGGAAATCATATTGAAAATTGTAGTCATAGGAACAAGAGCACAAAAATTTTACAAGTTTGGGTTCCTAAGAATTCTACAAACAAATTTCATGTCTATTGGAACACGAATGAAAGGACTAAGCAAGTTTGGGTTCCAAAGGGATTGTTTGTTCACAAAGCTTCAGCCACTAACAATCATGGACCTATAAATAGGTGTAACAACCCGATATTCGTGTCGAATTATAATCGACAATTTAAACGATTAATATTGACACAAATTTCCAATTGAAGTTTTTAAATTTGGATTTAAAATTCTTTTACAAATTTTAAGTAAAATTTTATCGGGCTTTAAAATAAATTCTCGGCCCACATTTAAATGTTTGAAGCGTGGAAAATAATTTGCAAAAAAATAAAGGAAACCCGTTCCCCTTTCCCCTTTTTATTTTCACTTTTCATTCCTTCGGCCCGTCCCCTTTTCTTTTGCTTGTGAAAAATGGCGGCCGCGTTCCTCTTCGTCTTCGTTTCAAGTTAGGGCTTTTCAAAATCGAAAGCGACAACTTCAATTTGCTCGACTTTCCCTTGCTTCAGCTTCAACTCGCTCGCGGCACCTTCAGGAAATTAGGGCTTCGGCTTCATTTTTGTTTCGACTCGCGTGCGCTCCATTTTGATTCGGTGAAAGGTGAGTCTTTTGGCTCACGATTTATTTTAATGCAAGTATTTAAATTTGTTTGAATTTGAATCTTGGTTGCATGATATGATTTGGGGGTTATTTGTTATCATTGGCTCGGTTACTTGAATCTGAACTATTTGGGGCTATTTGCGGTCTCTTGCTCGATTTGCTTGAAAGTTTTAAACTGTTAGGAGCAGATGCTATTGATTTAAGTTTAAACTGTTAAGAACAAATGCTATTTCATGTTCTATTTTATTTAAACTGGTAAGAACAGAAATGTAAACTTGGAATTTATATTTTTTTTTAAACTGTTAAAGAACAGATGCAATCAAATCTTGTGTACTTGAATTCCTGAATGAATATGATGGCCTGAATTAAATGAATGAAATGCATGTGTTTTGCTTTTCTGGAAACATTGTTGCTTTCATGTAGCTTGTATCATTTGCTCCATGCACTTGTACTTCTGGTTGGTCTGCATTTTGGGTTGTTGATGTTGTTTCAGTCTTTATATCTATATACTCCTTCCCATCTCTGTTGCTCTTATACCATTCTGAGGCATTCCTGGGCATTTTTTCCCCCCTGTTGCACCCCTGTGCATCCATTTGCTTATGTTGGTTCATGTCTTCCAGTTTGCACCTTGTTTCATTTTTCCTTGGTCATTGTTGACCACTTGGAATTTGCAGGTACCTGATCACCTATTCTGTGTTACAGGTTTATTACCTGAAGCTTTTGCAGTTTTGTTTAAACTGTTTCCAGTTTTAAAATTTGATATAAATTACAAACTACATTGTAAACTTGGAGTTTTGAAACTGAATTTAAGTTGAATTCAAATAAGTTTGAATTCTGTTGTCTTTTGAAATGGTTTAAATTCAGGGAATTTTAAAGTTGATTTTTCTTAATAAAACAGAAACTGTTTCTGTTTTATATGTAAGAGTAAAATTTAAATTGAAGGTGGAGATTAAACTTCAGTTTTAAATATAGGTTTAAAAATTGAAGTGTTTTAATGAATTGCATGTTTGCTCTTTGCATTTTGTCACTTGAACTTTTGTGACACTTGACCATTTGTGGTTTCTGACCTGTGCACATTGGTCATTGTTGATGTTTTCTCTTATGTACATTTGTGATCTTAATTTGCATATGCTCTGCCTTTGAGCTACTGTGTCGGCTGCATTTGTTTCACTGTACTTGTTCACTGCCCTGTACACGATCCGTGTTGCACTTGCTGCTGCATGTTTGTTTGCTACTGTGTCGTCTCTGATGTGTTTTCATTTGTGCACTAATTCAATGCTTAGTGCATTGAGCATCTTTTTTTGGACTTACAGTTTGGATTTCATTGAGTTGAGTCGAGTTTGCAGTGATTTGTCTGATTTGCGCTCGCACGAGTGTTGGCGAGGCAGTGCACATGTGTGTAAAGTATACGTGTGTACTTCAGCCACACGGGATTGACAGAAATTAAAAATTTGAAGTTGTTAATAATGAAAATCCATAATAGATTTTGAATTGATTCATGTGATCCATTTTTTTTAGTTCATTGCAAATTTATTTACTTGAGTTAAGATTAATCCTGACTCGAGTGTTTTTGTGTTTGCAATTAACGCTCGGGTCAGACCGAGTATTTCAGGTTGTAGATATTCTGCTTTGGGTTGCTGCTAAAGCTATGAAGTTCTTTCATATCTTTTGGAGTAGCCGTCTTTTGTAGTAGTCTATATTATTGTATAGGAAGATATGTATTCATGTATATTATATACGTTAATGTACTTGTATATGTAACTTCCTGAGTTGACTATTGCAGTTGTATCACATGTACCGTGTAAATGTATTGTAACTGACATCAGTTATTATATATGTATATGAGATTTTCTGTTTTTATCTGTGTTCCGCATTCATATTTATCTGTGTTATTAGTTTATATTTGTCCTAGACTATTATAGCCACCGCGTGGTAGCTTTGAGTTTGCATCGGCATGTCGGATTTCCTCCTAAAATAGATTGCACGTTTTTACTATCTGACATTTCGGTGTTCGCACAAAGCAATTACACGGATGGTCGCTCCTCAACAGCCTTATTCTCCGTGCTAGTTGACAGCACTACACCGTAGTGTTCTTGGCTAGCGTGGGTATAGAGGTGGGGCGTCACAGCTTGGTATCAGAGCCTGGGGTTTAGAACAAATATAAAACATAACCTAGATAGTACATGTGTTACAACTATTTGTCGATGTTTTATTTCACATCTTTGTCTTAAGATCATCTTTGATTGTTAGGAATGAATTCCTAATGCTTATTCGTGAGCATTGCTGCTATTCTCTATCGCACTTGCTCACTTGAGTTTACACTTCTAAGTATCAGTGTATATATGCTCTACCAAGTTGCATATTGCTGCAACTAGTACCCACTTCGATTTGAACTCGCATTGTTTATTCGAACTGCTATATATATGCATTCTTATCTCTGATTCGTGTACTTAATGCAGTTTCCATACAATTGGGTTTTGGGTATCAATCTTTGAGACAAATTGCATTCCAATTGTCGACTCTGTCTGTTTATCCATGGTTTGTTGGTTTTCATGTGCCTCTCTCTGATGGTTTTAAAATTTCTTTGGTATAAAAGAAATTGTCTTGGTCTTTGCCTTGTCGATATCGACGTTGACTTGACTTTTACTTTTGCTAAAGTCATTCAAGCATTTATACTCGTTCTGCTTTGTTTTTCCAATTGTTGATCGGTTCTTCTTTTCCGGTTAGTTGTTATCACCTTTGTCGACTTTGATAACTTCTATTTCAGGAATTTTGGGTATTCCTACTTTGATGGATTTGGAATCGAATTCTTTGTATTTTATTCACGTCTTCGAATGTGAATCTTAGTGAATTGATTTGGTTTTCGAATTTAATCGATTCTTGATTATTTCCCGATTTGTTGCTATCATTTATTAGCAACTTTGATGACCTTTTCTTCGGGATTTTTGTGAACATACCTTTCGATGAATTCGGTATCGATTTCTTTGGATTCTATTCACGTCTTCGTATGTGAATTCTTGTGATTGATTGTTTCTACAATCATTTTTGTGATTTGTCACTTTAAAAATATAAAGGTTTCAATACTAGTAGTAAATATCAAAAACTCTTTTATCAAAATGTTTTCAACTCTATTTTCAATACCAAACTCGTTTTTGAAACTGTTTTCCAATCTATTAGTATATACAAATCTTTATTTCACTCGTATGAGAAATCTAATTAAACGGCTTAGTAAAACAAGTGGTATGAAACGCTTGCGTTTACTTCGTCGGTTAATTGTTGGACTTGTTCGATTGAACCTCTAGTGACAAATTTTATTAGTGAAGATTTACAGTTTGTTCGTAAATATTTAAGTTAAGTAAGTGGTTATGGGACATGATGCTAAACTTTTACATTTACTGACTTAGTGTAATTGACACTTCTTGTTGATCATGACGATCATTTTTACGGTTAGACTAGGCCTCATCGGTGTGATTTCGTCTCACACATATCTCTTGGGCTTTGAGGATTGTCTAGACACCACTTGTGTGATTTCATTCACACATACTTTTCTTTTGATTGTGAGGTTAGACTAGACACCACTTGTGTGATTCCACTCACACATACCTCTTTTGATTTTTTTGGTTAGTCTGGACCTCAATCTGTGTGATTTCGACTCACACATGTGGGGTAGCGCCCCACGGTCTTCGGGCCATTCGTGTGTCAAAATTAATGGCTTGCAACCATGAGATAGCGTCTCGTTATGCGTTGCACGTGTTGATGATTTTTCATGCTCGCGGGTAGGTGAGATTCCGTGCTCCCGTTCTCGCTTTGCGTTGCACGTGTTGATGATTTTTCATGCTCGCGTGTAGGTGAGATTCCGTGCTCCCGTTCTCGCTTTGCGTTGCCCGTGTTGGTGATTTTCATGCTCACGTGTAGGTGAGATTCCGTGCTCCCGTTCTCGCTTTGCGTTGCACGTGTTGATGATTTTTCATGCTCGCGGGTAGGTGAGATTCCGTGCTCCCGTTCTCACTTTGCGTTGCACGTGTTGATGATTTTTCATGCTCGCGTGTAGGTGAGATTCCGTGCTCCCGTTCTCGCTTTGCGTTGCCCGTGTTGGTGATTTTCATGCTCACGTGTAGGTGAGATTCTGTGCTCCCGTTCTCGCTTTGCATTGCACGTGTTGGTGAGTTTTCATGCTCGCATGTAGGTGAGTTTTCGTGCTCCCGTTCTCGTTATGCGTTACATGTGTTGATGAATTTTCATGCTCGCGTGTTGGTGAGTTTCCATACTCTCCTTTGAGTTTTCATACTCTGTTCGAGTTTTCATACTCCGTTTGAGTTTTCATACTCTGTTCGAGTTTTCATACTCCGTTTGAGTTTTCATACTCTGTTTGAGTTTTCATACTCCGTTTGAGTTTTCATACTCTGTTCGAGTTTTCATACTCCGTTTGAGTTTTCATACTCTGTTCGAGTTTTCATACTCCGTTCGAGTTTTCATACTCCGTTTGAGTTTTCATACTCCGTTTGAGTTTTCATACTCTGTTCGAGTTTTCATACTCCGTTTGAGTTTTCATACTCCGTTCGAGTTTTCATACTCCGTTCGAGTTTTCATACTCCGTTCGAGTTTTCATACTCCGTTCGAGTTTTCATACTCCGTTCGAGTTTTCATACTCCGTTCGAGTTTTCATACTCCGTTCGAGTTTTCATACTCCGTTCGAGTTTTCATACTCCGTTCGAGTTTTCATACTCGGTTCGAGTTTTCATACTCGGTTCGAGTTTTCATACTCGCGTTCGAGTTTTCATACTCGCGTTCGAGTTTTCATACTCCGTTCGAGTTTTCATACTCCGTTCGAGTTTTCATACTCCGTTCGAGTTTTCATACTCCGTTCGAGTTTTCATACTCCCGTTCGAGTTTTCATACTCCCGTTCGAGTTTTCATACTCCCGTTCGAGTTTTCATACTCGGGTTCGAGTTTTCATACTCCGGTTCGAGTTTTCATACTCGCGTTCGAGTTCTCATACTCTTAGCTTGTGTTATCTGGATTTCTTGTGAGGATTTCTAGAATTTGTGCTTCACCAATTTTCGTGATTTCTATTGATAAGTTTTATCAATTCTTGTGCATTGGTGAATTCGTGTGTTATTGACTTGTTATGAATACAAGTTTAGGGTATGATACCCCTTTCTATCTTTGAGAAGATTCTTGTGACTCTTTGGATGAATGAAAATCCACTTATCGAAGTTGCTTCTGATGTCGTTGTTTTAATCACATATTTTAAAAATTGTTTCAAAATATAAATCAAAATTGTTTTCAAAATTTTTACGATTTGCGCTTTCAAAAGAATGAGGAAGCGAATTAAACGTTTCAGTAAAATCGAGGACTATGATCCCTTTCTTTTGCTGATTCGCTTAATTCCGGACTTGTTCGTTTGAGAATGTAAATTGTAATTTTATAAATAAAAATGGTTTTCAAAATTTTTTTTACACTTTACGCTTTCAAAAGAATGTGGAAGCGATGTAAACGTTTCAGAAAAATCAAGGACTATGACCCCTTTCTTTTATTGATTCGCTTAATTCCGGACTTGTCCGTTTGAAAACGTAAAATGTTATTTATTTAAAATACACAATTTAACACTTTCAAGGAAACGATGAAGTGAATTAAACGATTAGTAAAACTCGTGGTTATGAGTCATGCGCGTTTGCTATTTCGGTTAATTTCGGACTCGTTAATTGAAAAATTTATAATTTGAAATTTGATTACCGTTGTGGTAATTTCTGATTATCGTTTTGATAATTGGATGTTTATGATTTCTGATTTATCGTTTTTGATAATCAGATATTTATTGTTTCTAATTATCTATTGATAATTAGATATTTGAGATTTAATTGTCGTTTGTGATAATTAAATATTTGTGATTTAAGATTGATTTTCGATTTTGATAATCGAATACTTGTTGATTTGATTATCGTTTTTGATAATCGAATATTTGTGATTTGAGATCTCTGAATTATCTATTGATAATTAGATTTTGTTGATAATTTGTGAATTTCCTTTATGAAATTAAAAGATTTCTTTGGCGTTTATATTGTACTACGCCAGTGTACCGGCTCAATTTTCAGCTATTCATGACGTTTTCCACGTCTTCCAATTACGGAAATGCCTTTGGGATTTCCGATCTTTATTCTTGAGCCCGGTATTATTGAAGAAATTGAAGTTTCACTAGATTTGACTTTGAGCAAACACGTTCTGGCTTGCTCCTTCATGCTCTTTATGGTGAACTTCATATTTCGAATTTCTTCATCTTGTGATGATATGCTCTTTTGGTTGTTACCTTTTGTCCATATATTCCTTAAGATTGCGAGGACGCAATTTCTTTAAGGAGGGGAGTCTGTAACAACCCGATATTCGTGTCGAATTATAATCGACAATTTAAACGATTAATATTGACACAAATTTCCAATTGAAGTTTTTAAATTTGGATTTAAAATTCTTTTACAAATTTTAAGTAAAATTTTATCGGGCTTTAAAATAAATTCTCGGCCCACATTTAAATGTTTGAAGCGTGGAAAATAATTTGCAAAAAAATAAAGGAAACCCGTTCCCCTTTCCCCTTTTTATTTTCACTTTTCATTCCTTCGGCCCGTCCCCTTTTCTTTTGCTTGTGAAAAATGGCGGCCGCGTTCCTCTTCGTCTTCGTTTCAAGTTAGGGCTTTTCAAAATCGAAAGCGACAACTTCAATTTGCTCGACTTTCCCTTGCTTCAGCTTCAACTCGCTCGCGGCACCTTCAGGAAATTAGGGCTTCGGCTTCATTTTTGTTTCGACTCGCGTGCGCTCCATTTTGATTCGGTGAAAGGTGAGTCTTTTGGCTCACGATTTATTTTAATGCAAGTATTTAAATTTGTTTGAATTTGAATCTTGGTTGCATGCTATGATTTGGGGGTTATTTGTTATCATTGGCTCGGTTACTTGAATCTGAACTATTTGGGGCTATTTGCGGTCTCTTGCTCGATTTGCTTGAAAGTTTTAAACTGTTAGGAGCAGATGCTATTGATTTAAGTTTAAACTGTTAAGAACAAATGCTATTTCATGTTCTATTTTATTTAAACTGGTAAGAACAGAAATGTAAACTTGGAATTTATATTTTTTTTTTAAACTGTTAAAGAACAGATGCAATCAAATCTTGTGTACTTGAATTCCTGAATGAATATGATGGCCTGAATTAAATGAATGAAATGCATGTGTTTTGCTTTTCTGGAAACATTGTTGCTTTCATGTAGCTTGTATCATTTGCTCCATGCACTTGTACTTCTGGTTGGTCTGCATTTTGGGTTGTTGATGTTGTTTCAGTCTTTATATCTATATACTCCTTCCCATCTCTGTTGCTCTTATACCATTCTGAGGCATTCCTGGGCATTTTTTTCCCCCCTGTTGCACCCCTGTGCATCCATTTGCTTATGCTGGTTCATGTCTTCCAGTTTGCACCTTGTTTCATTTTTCCTTGGTCATTGTTGACCACTTGGAATTTGCAGGTACCTGATCACCTATTCTGTGTTACAGGTTTATTACCTGAAGCTTTTGCAGTTTTGTTTAAACTGTTTCCAGTTTTAAAATTTGATATAAATTACAAACTACATTGTAAACTTGGAGTTTTGAAACTGAATTTAAGTTGAATTCAAATAAGTTTGAATTCTGTTGTCTTTTGAAATGGTTTAAATTCAGAGAATTTTAAAGTTGATTTTTCTTAATAAAACAGAAACTGTTTCTGTTTTATATGTAAGAGTAAAATTTAAATTGAAGGTGGAGATTAAACTTCAGTTTTAAATATAGGTTTAAAAATTGAAGTGTTTTAATGAATTGCATGTTTGCTCTTTGCATTTTGTCACTTGAACTTTTGTGACACTTGACCATTTGTGGTTTCTGACCTGTGCACATTGGTCATTGTTGATGTTTTCTCTTATGTACATTTGTGATCTTAATTTGCATATGCTCTGCCTTTGAGCTACTGTGTCGGCTGCATTTGTTTCACTGTACTTGTTCACTGCCCTGTACACGATCCGTGTTGCACTTGCTGCTGCATGTTTGTTTGCTACTGTGTCGTCTCTGATGTGTTTTCATTTGTGCACTAATTCAATGCTTAGTGCATTGAGCATCTTTTTTTGGACTTACAGTTTGGATTTCATTGAGTTGAGTCGAGTTTGCAGTGATTTGTCTGATTTGCGCTCGCACGAGTGTTGGCGAGGCAGTGCACATGTGTGTAAAGTATACGTGTGTACTGCAGCCACACGGGATTGACAGAAATTAAAAATTTGAAGTTGTTAATAATGAAAATCCATAATAGATTTTGAATTGATTCATGTGATCCATTTTTTTTAGTTCATTGCAAATTTATTTACTTGAGTTAAGATTAATCCTGACTCGAGTGTTTTTGTGTTTGCAATTAACGCTCGGGTCAGACCGAGTATTTCAGGTTGTAGATATTCTGCTTTGGGTTGCTGCTAAAGCTATGAAGTTCTTTCATATCTTTTGGAGTAGCCGTCTTTTGTAGTAGTCTATATTATTGTATAGGAAGATATGTATTCATGTATATTATATACGTTAATGTACTTGTATATGTAACTTCCTGAGTTGACTATTGCAGTTGTATCACATGTACCGTGTAAATGTATTGTAACTGACATCAGTTATTATATATGTATATGAGATTTTCTGTTTTTATCTGTGTTCCGCATTCATATTTATCTGTGTTATTAGTTTATATTTGTCCTAGACTATTATAGCCACCGCGTGGTAGCTTTGAGTTTGCATCGGCATGTCGGATTTCCTCCTAAAATAGATTGCACGTTTTTACTATCTGACATTTCGGTGTTCGCACAAAGCAATTACACGGATGGTCGCTCCTCAACAGCCTTATTCTCCGTGCTAGTTGACAGCACTACACCGTAGTGTTCTTGGCTAGCGTGGGTATAGAGGTGGGGCGTCACAATAGGTCACAAAAATCTTTCATCGTGTAGGTATGGTGGCAGGCTAAGGAACAACAACGGTGTTTTCTTGATTTTGGTTGTTCCAGAAACACAACGGGCGACAAAGCAAAGTTCCTTAGCCTAGTACAAAGGTGACAGAATCACAATGGGCAACCATGAAAAATTATCGTAAAGGTAAAACAGGTGAAGGTATATTTATTTGATCGATATATTAAATGTGATAATCTGCACCATATTCTGAATGTAATCAGCCAATATTGTGATGATAAAGAGATGATTTTTTGATTCTGACTTGTTCAACATAGTTGGCCAATTATATTTATGCCAAAAACACTATTCTTTGAATTACTTCATGCATATACGTTTGGATTAAACATAGTGTTTGGTTGAATGATAAAAAAAAATTCGGCTAGCTCTATATTCACGGTTTTTTGATTATTTACACGGCTTCAATCCAAATTCAAGAGAATGCCATTTAAAATGTTGTTTGAGTTTTTATGCACACTTCATGGTTTGGTCGATCAAATTCAATTGATGATAATTTTTGAGTGAAAAAGAAATTCAGATGCAGATCATACTGGTAATCTAGTTGATAGAAAACTTACTAGTTGAACGTGATTTATGGTGAGACATTTAGTAACTGCATCGTTATTCAAAGAAAATATCTGCATATTTTTCATTACAAATAATTTTCAAATAGCAAAAATTTTTCTCATATAACCCCTTCGAGAAAATCATTGTTGACCATATTTTCAGATTAGTCATTTTTATTTGATTTTAAATGACAAATTTTGACTAATCCGACTCCCTACTAATTATCAAAAAGATAAATAGTGATTGAAAAGATGATAAGTGTTGATATTTAACATACATTACTCAAGAAAGTATATTTGGAAAATTTCTTTAGGAATTCAAACAAGAGTTATAAAACTTTTTGTTGGGTAAAGATTCCATGACCATTTCTATATCTATCATATTTCTATCGACCATTGTTTTTTCAAAAATTCAATATAGTTTGTCGATATGTGGTACTATAATCAGGGACCATTTGTTTTTCATTTCACATTTTTTTTTGTAAAAATAAAAAAAATACCAAAGTATTCACTCTCATTTAAAAGTCCTTACGGTTATGCATGGGTGAATTACTTGGATTTTTGATTATGTGCTTCCATGCTCATTTAAAAGTCCTCACGGTTATGCATGTATGGAACGCATATCAAAATTAATTGATTAAATAGACAAGTTGATTCTAATCCCATTTAAAAGTCCTCACGGTCATGCGTGGTTAGAAGATACTTGAATTCATTTTTAAAAAATAAAATGGAATACTACTAATCTCATTTAAAAGTCCTAACGGTTATGCATGATTAGTAGATATTCAATTTCCTGATATAAATGTACCACAAGTAGATACAACTGTATGATTTTATTAGAATATCATTTCGATTCATTCTAAAAGTGGAATATGCGCCTAACAAGGGTAGTTATGATTTTTGTTTGATTTTCTTATTGAAATTTAATATGTATATTCAATTGAGTTTTAATGTTGGATTAATATTGATCACTTTATCTCTATTTTCTCTAACACTATTATTCTTTTGCTGATAACAAAAAGGGGAGAGAAAAGTTAAGATTTTGTCAAATAGAATCAAGCAAAGGTCAAATAATTTTCCATTTGCGTCTAGGCTTATTTATATATTTCTATTTATATGCATATATGTAGGGGGAGCACCATGTAGAGAGGAAGCATTTAAATAGGGGGAGTAATTAGAGTATATCATTGATCAAATACATTTAACACAATCAAAATCTTAAATATATGTTTGTTATCATCAAAAGGGGGAGATTGTTGAATATGCGCTTATATGATTTTTGTTTGATGATAATAAACATATATATATATATATTCATTTAATGTATTTGTTAATGTACTATTTTATTCTTTCATGGATTAAATAAATATTTGTTAAATAAAAATAAATTACACAGAATTTGAATTCAAACAGAATAAGTTACACAGAATTTGAATTCAAACAGAAATTTTATTCAAACAAATATTTATTATAATTTTGAATAGTACAAATTCAAGATCTCACTATACATATACAATTTTGATTGTAATTACATCACAATTCAATTTACATAATTTCCTCACTACGTATCACTCACACTCGTAGTTTATCTTCAAGTTCATTCCAGTTATAATCCAGCATCTGAGAAATCTGCAAAAATATTCACTAACGCAGTAAAATTGAAAAAGAAATATTTTTGCAATAAAATGAAATATGATTTTTGAAAATATGATTTGCCTCAGTTATTTGGGTTGTTCGTCATCATTTACATTTGAATTCATCATACACGAACAATGTGACATGCAGTGTGTATCATTGTACATGCCACAAGGCCGTGCACACCGATATACACTTGATGATGCTACAGGGACAGGTGAGCACAGGTCAAACCCAAATGAAAAGCCGGGTTCAACTCACGTGCAATATATTTAAAATCACGATACGAGCACAAGGTCAAACCCGAGTTTTGAAACTGGATTCAACTCAAGTGAAATTTCAAAAATCAACATGAAAGGATGCAAAGACCAGAAGTACAAACTGAAGATTGCAAGAAGTATGCAATTCGAAGTGATATAACAGCAAATACCACAATATCAAGTTCAAGTCAGACCAACCAGAATAGATGCAAAGACCACAATGCAATGTACATGAATACAACTACAGGTGAACAGAAGACAATTGAACCACTACAAGGTCAGGGAAGCAACAAGAATACCAGAGACTACAAATAATGCAAGTGCAGACAAAATGCCACCACGTAAATAAATGATCAGAACTTCAACCAGACAGTACAGATCAAATACAAGTTCAAATGTATGCAGTGTCACAGAAAGTTTTGAACAAGAAGTCCAGTGATGCAAACAGTGAATAGCATGGCAATGTCGAATGCATGAACAAGTGAAGCATTTGTGTCAAAGCAGAGCAAATGTCAACATGAAGTGAATCAAGTTCAGGTCAGATCAATCATTAGTATGCAAATGAAGAATCGGCATAAAAGCTTATGTATGCAGACCAAATGAGAGACCAAGTTCATATGCGCAACAAACAAGCACTGAAACACAAATGGCCAGAGAAATGCACAAAGCTGCTACAGGGATGAACAGAAGTATGGTGAAATCCAGGAACTCAACAAGACATACACAACATCATGTTCAAATAACAAACAGTGAATCAAGACAGGGCCGAGCAACTGATATATAGTGATGCGGTCAACAACTACACAAAAGCTCAAGTAATCAAGTAAACAATACAGCAATGACCACAAATGGAACACAAGTCAGTGGCAAGCTACAAACACCGAGTGCAACAGCAGTATCAAAATGATCAAATACAAATACCACTGACTCAAACAAATCAATTAATGGACAAGTGATACCAGTAGAATGAACAACAGCCGCAAGAAGGATGCAAGTTCGAAACAGATTCAAGCCAAAGTCAAAAATAAATCATCAGTGTTCAACGTCAAAGATTGCCGAAGCCGTGTCAAAGCAGATGTTAACCAAGTCAAAAATCAAGTGTGTGTAATTTTTGAAAAAGTCAAAACAAATAAAAGAGGAAAGTTCTTTGCCTTATGAACCAAAGAAAAATCGAACGTTTCAAAATCAAAGCCGTGCGCATCAAGTCGAAACTATATCAAGAAAGCGAAAATTAGGAAAGTATCGAATTGACACGAACGAATTATAGGGTCTCAGAATCCATATAAATACTCACCCAAAAATTCATCATCGGCATCGAGTCAAGCAAGCAATTAAACCAGCAACGAAAAAGATTACATACCACAATCTATCGAACTCGATCAGAGGAGCAGCTGCGAACAAGCGTAAGCAAAAGCAACCAGAGAATTAATCATCGGAGAAGCCGCGAGCAAGAGCAACACAAACTAGAGAATTGATCATCAGAGAAGCCACGAGCAAGCGCAACACAAACCAGAGAATCAAATTTCAGAAAAACCTTAATTTCTGTAGAAAAAGGATCGGCCGACATTTTCTTCACAAGCCAAAAGAAAAGGGAACGGGCAAAACAATTGGGCCGGCTTTGTTTTAAAAAGGGGGCTTTAGTTTATATTCAAATAGGGTTTTAAGTTTAAAATTGTTTTTAAGTTTGTTTTAAATTTTCTTTTAAGGTTCAATTCTTGGTAAATCACCACCTAGGTTGTAGGTAGTGTCAGATTGTCTAGTTAGAATTAGTTCAGTGAGCAGGGTGTGCGAGTTTGCAAAACTCTATAGACGGTAGCAGGGTGTGCGAGTTTGTTAGAGTGTTTGTAAGCGGGAGACTGTTTAATTCTAATAGAAATCTGGGAATGCAGCAGTAGGCAGGGATTGCCGAAGTTGGGTAAATTTTGTGTGTGATTTACTTTTCAGTATATTTATTTCTCTTCGGTTTGTTTTTGTGTTTAATTCGAGAAAATTTGCTATAACCCTATTCACCTCCCCCCCCCCTCTAGGGTTAATCTAGATCCTACAAAATGAAGCGAACGCGTTCGAAACGCGGGAATGTCAAAACTCAACAGAAGTTACATATGCATATGTGTTTAATTACAACTATACCATTTACAATTTTTTTAAAATGTTAAATGAGTATTTTCGAATCTATAATTTTAAATTTTGGATTTTTTTTATGATTAAGGAAATTATTATATGGTATTGGATCTATTATTAATTAGTATTTATAAAAAGGAAAATCTAAAATATTACTTTATTTAACTTACTTTTCAGTTCTGATTCTATTACACCTAAATTTAATGTAAAATTTATTTCCATCTTCACTTTGTATCAAACAATCTCTTGTTTTGAAATATCTAATTTTATTATATATATTTTTCTCATGATTTTATGTGTGTGTATTAAATCTATGTAAGTAGCAACAAAGTATCACATATATGTTTATGTATACATAAGCTACACACACTCTATAAAGATTTGTATATAAACCATATACACTGTATTCAAATATATGTTAAGCATTAATATTCCCAATATTCATATGAAATTGTCATATGTACATGTAAGGATAATATATATGTATAAAAAATGGATATAAATCCTAATATCTAAATGTATGTGTATATGTGTGTAGTAATATGCATGTTTATATTTCATTATGTCTTTTGTTATATCATTGAGTATACATTCAAAATTTCAAATAAAACATTTAGTTAGATTAACCAATGTGATTAATTTACAAATATAGAATGATATTAAAAAAAAATAAGATTTCATTGAATAACTACATTAGATCTAGTGAAAACCATTAGACTTTATAGGTCCACTACGATCCAAATAGGATTTTTTTGAAATCTGCTTGTTTCACTCGCTGTAGATTGGCCTGGTTCCATCATTGGTATCATAGCCAGTTTGCAAATAAAGGACAAGGTTAAAGACAACAATCGTGACACCGAAGGAAATGGACCAAGGAACTGGAACAGTTCCACATCACTATGGTGAACGCCATCTACACAACGTTGATTGCATTTACTTTGCAACAAAGAACACGATTCCGCATCGGAAGCCATCTCGAATGGCTGATATTGAAGAGAGTGGAAAAAATCATTGAATATTTTCATTTTCATGAGATATTTGACCAACGAATGTTGTTATCAAGATGTCATTGAAGAGATAATTAAGCAATAGAAACTCGAATAGTTTGTTCACTAATCGGTGCCAAAAATAGACTAATAGCAACTCCAATAACTGCTTCTGATAACCACAGGAACTTCGAGAGATAAGATCCGATATCCCCTCTACCATGAAGTATTCCTTAAAATGGCCAAAGAAAACCATGACTTGAATAACCAACTATATCCTTTATAATACCTACAAAAAATGAAAGTATTACATGAATTGCTACACGTATTTGGGATCATTTCAAATCTCGACCACTTAAGCATGCTTTAGGTATTGTTATAATATCTACAAAAAATGAAACTGTTATGGCTTTACACAAACAAGAATTGAAGATCCTAAGAACTTTACTGTAGAAGTCCAGTACTACTATATTAAAGAATGGAGAAGAGTTGAAGAATTTAATCATAAAAGTTCTAACCGATATAATGAAAACTAATAAATCCAAAGAACTTCGATATAGAAGTTAGTACTAATATAGTGATGTTTGGAGAAGAGCCAAAGACTTATATATGTCATTGTATCATGTTTCACAATATGCACTGGTTATCAAAGAATTCCAAGACTCCATGAAGATAGGAATACTGGATTTAGGTTGAACAGTATTGCTATAGAAAGTTATTGTGTTTTTACCTTTTTCTATTTACTTTCATTACTATTGCATGCATGTGATCAGAATGTATTCTTTCTCTGTTATAGCACGCAATTACCTATGTAGATTATCCAAAAAAAAATCTCACTCTCCAAGGTTGAAGATCTGCATACCTACCTATGTTTCCTCACCCAAAAAAGTACACAAACATTGTGGTCAATGTGAAGTTGTAAAAAAGGCCTTTCAAAAATACAAATTTTTAGTAAAAACAAAATCCAACCATTTCTGAATGCAAGTTTAGAACCCTTGACCTTCTTAACTTAATTATAAAACTTTCATCAAGCTATTGCATTATTATAAATAATATACATCCAACATAAATATAGTTTCTACCAAATTTGAGGCCTCTATAATCGGTGAAAAGTGTGTTGGTGCAGGATTCCGACTCCAATCGAAACCCCACGAGCGCAGCGGAAGACGGGATCGTGATAAGCAGTGTAAAAACAACCAATCGATAACTCAAATCCAATCACAATCAATCAAAATCCCAGACAAGCAAATCAAAGATCAAGGCAATAATGAAAATAAATCACACAGAGATTTATAGTGGTTCCACTAACGTTGTGTTAGTGTACATCCACTTTAAGAGAGAGCTTTTATTATTATTGATGAGAAGAGTATAAGAGATTGATTACAATGATCAATAATCAAAATAGAAATTGATTTTGTGGAGAAGAGAATTGAAGAAAATTAGGTTTTGATAAACCCTAATTTGGTGGAGGCTGATCTCTTATTGTTGCTTGCACACGCTTCTCTCTCTGCCATTTTTCCACCTGGATCTGATACCTGAGGCTAGCTTATATAGGAGAATAGAAACCCTAGACAATATTCCAAAATTGCCCCTGCGGATATCACAAATTTTCACCCAAATCCGCGAGGTGAAAAACTGAAAAAATCCATTCCAGACGTCTGGCCTAAGGGTCAGACGTCTGACTTAAGTCTCTGGAGCGACTTCGCTCCAGATCAGACGTCTGGCCCACTTGGTCAGACGTCTGACTGAGTGTTCTAGAACCACTCCAGAACAATTTCAGACGTCTGAAATTAGTTGCTGTCCCCAAACTGTCCACTTCACCTTTTCTCTTCTAACTTCCGCCTCCGGACTCCGATTTGCGAACCGCTTCCTCCGTTACGAAGGTACTTCCGACCTCTACAAATCCTCATATAGTGTCGCCAAATTTTAACACTCCACCTTGACACTATATCCATCTTCGATTCCAATGGTACCATACCATCAACGACAACCGATAGCGCCAACTATCACCTCTTCTACCTTCAACCAAACATGAATGCTTTCCCAATGAGCTCTGGCAAACCCACCGCCCATTGCACTCCACCAACGAGCTCAGGCAAAACCTCTGCCCGCTAATGAAATGTTGAAAACATCCAAATCCTAAGCTATCTCACCAAAGACTAGCACTTACCAAGAAGATAGGACATCAATCTCTCTCACTAATACTCTTCCTCATCTACCACCAAGCTCCTCCCTTAACCGTGCCACCCCGTGGCACCTAGCACTTCTCTAAGCGAATCAAGTTCGAGCAATGCTCGAACTTTCCAACCGGCAATGCCTTAGTGAACATATCTGCCGCGTTATCCTTTGTGTGCACCTTTCGAAGATATACTTGCTTATCTTCATTCATGGCTACTAGAAATGACTCTCTCACCTCAATATGCTTAGTCCGTGAGCTAAACGCCAAATTCACTGCCAAGTGAATAGCACTCTGGCTATCACATCGAACATCAATACTATCATGCCCGAGTTCCAAGTCACACAACAATCGCTTCAAATAGAGTGCCTCCTTTGCTGCCTCCACTACGGCTATCAACTCCGCCTCCGTAGTGGATAAAGCAACTACGGTCTGCAATCTAGATCTCCAACTTATGGCTGTTCCCCAAGTGTGAAGACATATCCGAAAGTTGATTTTCTTCGATCCCTATCACCAGCGTAGTCCGAATCACAATAACCAACCAACTTGCAATCCATCGCCTTACTACCGCCAAAAACAAGACCATGAGAAGATGTGCCTCTAAGGTATCTCAATATAAGCTTCACAGCTTCCCAATGCAATTTCCCCGGATTAGCTATGTAGCAACTAACCATCCCGACGGCATTTGTAATATCGGGCCTTGTACACACCATAGCATACATTAGTCTAACAACCGCACTAGCATATGACACATTTGCCATATAAGTCTTGTCTTCCTCCAAGATTAGGTGATCCTTTATTCGAAAGCTTCAAATGCAAAGGTAAAGGTGTATATGACGCCTTTGCATTCTCCATGCTAAACCGGCAAAGCACTTTCTCTATGTATTCCTTTTGAGTTAGTTTCAACTCAAAATGCTTTCGATCCCTTACAATTTCCGTGCCCAATATCCTTCTTGCTTCTCCAGGATCCTTCATTTCGAACTCCGATTTCAAACTCAGTTTTAGCTTGTTGATTTCATTTTTATCCTTTGAAGCAATGAGCATGTCGTCCACATACAAGAGTAAATACACCCAACAATCATTTCTCAACTTCTTGAAATAAACACAAGCATCCTTGATGTTTCTATCAAAACCATTTTCAAGCATAAAATGATCAAACCTCTTGTACCATTGTCTAGGTGATTGCTTTAAACCATATAGTGATTTCTTCAATTTGCAAACCAAATTTGACTTACCATCCACAACAAAACCTTCCGGTTGCACCATGTAGATGTCTTCATCCAAGTCACCATGCAAGAAGGCGGTTTTCACATCAAGTTGCTCCAACTCCAAGTCGTGAATAGCAACTATAGCAAGTAATATCCGGATAGAAGTATGGCGCACAATCGGTGCGAATATCTCATCATACTCCTTTCCTTTCCTTTGTGCAAACCCCTTAGCCACTAGTCTAGCTTTATATCTTCCATCGTACTTCACCTTGTATATCCATTTGCACCCAATAGCACGGTTTCCTTTAGAAAGTAGAACCAAATCCCAAGTTTGATTCTTCAACAATGATTGCATCTCTTCCTCCATGGCACAAATCCATTTCGAGCTATCACTCGACTTCATGACGTCATCAAGGTACATCGGCTCATCTTGGACTACATGAAGAGCATAGTCCAAATTATCACAAAAGCTAAGATAGTTCCAATCACCATATCTTTCGGGTGGTCATATAGTACGACGACCAACCCGAGTAGCAATACCATCACCTAAACTCCCTTCAGCTCTACCTTGAACCGAATCTTCTCTAGAATCATGTACATCGCCAACACTACTAGAGGCACCATGTGGACCATGTGATGTAACATCAATCGCTATCTCCTCACAAGCATCGCCAACTACTCTACTCTCTCTACTCCTTGGACAAAATGTGGAAATAATTTCCTTCTCCTTTGATTCACCATGAACCAAATTCGGAACATCCGATGAGCTCACATTCTCCTTGAACATTACCGACTCATCAAAAGTAACATGACGAGAATTCACTACCTTCTTCGTTTCCGGATTCCAAATCCGATAGCCATTTACACCATCCGTATAGCCAAGCAAAATCCCCTTGAAAGCTCTAGGTTCAAGCTTATCATTTCCCGGATCATGCACATAAACCGGACTGCCAAACACACAAAGATAACTCAAGCCAATGCTCTTTCCCTTCCACACTTCCTCCGGAATTTTGTTACTAATAGATGAGCACGGAATTCAATTAATAATATGCACTGCGGTTGACAAAGCTTCAGCCCAAAATTCCTTTGCCAAACCCCATGTCAATCTCAAGCATCGAGCTTTCTCAAGTAGAGTACGATTCATTCTCTCCGCAACACCATTCGACTGCGGATCTCCAGGTGTAGTAAAATGCCTTCGAATACCATGACGCTTGCAATACTCCAAAAATTCTCCGGAAACATAGTCTCCGCCATTGTCGGACCTTAGAACCTTCAAAGACTTGCCACTCTCATTCTCAACAAGAGCCTTCCACGCTTTGAACTTTACAAATGCCTCCGACTTGGCCTTCATTACATACACACAAACTTTCCGAGAAAAGTCATCTATAAAGGAAATATAATAGCGAGCTCCACCTAAAGAAGCTACAGGTGCCGGTCCCCAAACATCCGTGTGAACATACTCAAGAACCCTTCTCAAATCATGTTTTCCTTCACCGAATGAAACTTTAGTTTGCTTCCTCATGACACAGTCTTCGCAAAACTCTAACTTGTTGAAACTTTCTCCATCGATCAACTTTCTCTTTCGAAGAACATCTAAACTTCTCTCCGAGACATGACCTAACCTCAAATGTCACAGCCTAGTCGCATCCAAGCCACGAGAAATATCAACCCCCATACAAGTTTCACCTTCCACAGTCACTCCTTGAAGCAAATAAATACCATGAGTCCTTGCACCCTTCATCACCACAAGTGCCCCCTTCGAAACCCGCAATCTATCACTTTCAATAGTGATCTTACAACCTAAAGAATCCAGCTGCCCCAAAGAGATAAGTGACTTCCTAAGTCCCGGAACATAGCGCACATTAGTGAGAGTACGAACCACTCCGTCAAACATCCTAATTTGCACGGAACCAATGCCTTTCGACTTACAAATAGCACCATTGCCCATAACAATTGAATTTCCTTCTTTGTCGATGTAAGAAGAAAAACAATTCCTATTTGGCGTCATATGATAAGACGCCCTCGAATCGAGCACCCATTTGCTATCGGAAACATCTTATGCTACTGCCGATAAAACATCTACCTCTTCCTCACCAACTGCATTCCCTACCGCTATGGATGAAGATGCTACTTCCTTCTTTGCCTTCTCCTTGTCCGGACACTCATTCTTCCAATGACCGGGCTTCCTACAAATATAGCACTTTCCTTTTCTTTCCTTCGACTTTCCTCTCCAACCAAGGTTCCTTGATTTAGAACGCCCCCGGTTCTCCTTCTTCACATGCCTCTCCTTCTCCACAAACAAGCCATGACCATTACTAGCACCACTACTTCCATCACCTAACTCCTTCATTTGATCCCGCAACTTCTCGCTAAGAAGACCCGTCTTGACATCATCAAGAGTCAATGTATCTCGGCTATAGATCAAACTGTTTGAGAAACTTGTATAGCGGTCTGGCAATGAACACAACAATATCATCGCCTTTTGCTCTTCCTCAATCTTCAAATCTACCGCCTTCATCTTCATTAGCAAATCATCAAAAATGTTTAAGTGCGCCTTCAGCGAAGTACCTTCCTTCATCTTATAGGTGAAGAACGTTCGCAATAAGATCAAACGATTCGTCGGTGACTTCTTCATATACAATTCCTCCAACTTGTCGCAAATACCCTTAGCGGCTGTCTCACCACTAATTTCAGAGATAACATTTTCTCCCATAGCAAGTTGAAGTGTAGTGAATGCCCACTCCTCCATCTCCACTCTCTCAACATCCGAGATGTCCGCTGGCAATAATTGTGTGTCAAACACTACCCGATGCACCCGATTCCTTCTAAGAACTGCTTTCATCTTCCATTGCCATTTTTCAAAATCATTATCGCCATTCCACTTGTCTATTACCAATTGTGATCCTGAAGCTACGTACGAGCCACATACATAAGGAGCTACACAACTTGGAGTACCCATTGAGGAACTACTTGAGTTATTACTTGATTCAGGCATCTCTACAATCACCTACCAAAACCTGAAGCTCCGGTACCAAATGTTGGTGCGGGATTCCGACTCCAATCGAAACCCCACGAGCGCAGCGGCAGACGGGATCGTGATAAGCAGTGTAAAAACAACCAATCGATAACTCAAATCCAATCACAATCAATCAAAATCCCAGACATGCAAATCAAAGATCAAGGCAATAATGAAAATAAATCACACAGAGATTTATAGTGGTTCCACTAACGTTGTGTTAGTGTACATCCACTTTAAGAGAGAGCTATTATTATTATTGATGAGAAGAGTACAAGAGATTGATTACAATGATCAATAATCAAAATAGAAATTGATTTTGTGGAGAAGAGAATTGAAGAAAATTAGGTTTTGATAAACCCTAATTTGGTGGAGGCTGATCTCTTATTGTTGCTTGCACACGCTTCTCTCTCTGCCCTTTTTCCACCTGGATCTGATACCTGAGGCTAGCTTATATAGGAGAATAGAAACCCTAGACAATATTCCAAAATTGCCCCTGCGGGTATCACAAATTTTCACCCAAGTCCGCGAGATGAAAAACTGAAAAAAAATCGTTCCAGACGTCTAGCCTAAGGGTCAGACGTCTGACTTAAGTCTCTGGAGCGACTTCGCTCTAGATCTGAGTGTTCTGGAACCACTCCAGAACAATTTCAGACGTCTGAAAATAATTTCAGACGTCTGAAATTAGTTGTTGTCCCCAAACAGCCCACTTCACCTTTTCTCTTCTAACTTCCACCTCCGGACTCCGATTTGCGAACCGTTTCCTCCGTTACGAAGCTACTTCCGACCTCTACAAATCCTCATATAGTGTCGTCAAATTTTAACAAAGTGGACGCAATAAGCGTCCACCTTGATCATCTTAACGCAGGGTTGGGTTGATTTAGGGTAAAATGATGATCGTTCAAACATAACCATCAAATTTGATGTTACGTAATACCCTATTACTATATGGTGTTTTTTTAGCATTGAATCTCCAGCAATTTGATCGGTGTCGTAAGGTTAAAGCATGGGGTCTTGCTAACTAATCGGTTCGATTTTTTCATTGTCGTTATGTTGATTGATATTGAGATGGAGGTGATTGTATGAGAAGAAGAATTTGGGGTTTAGGATTTGAATGAAATGAGCCAATGGAGCAAGTCTGGTGTCTAAACCATGGTTCAAAATTCCGGCGGAATTCCGGTTATTCCGATGATTCCGTTTCGCTTCCGGTGTCAACCAAAACGAAATCCGGTTAAAATTCCGGTTCCGGTCAATATTTTGGATTTTTCTTCAAATATTGAAAAAATTAGTAAAAAATCGCAAAAAATAAAAAAAAACACAATAAACATATAAAAAATTAAAAAAGAAAACGAATTTAATAAGATTACAAATACATTGATAAGAAAAGAATTGATATACTATTGTCAATTTACACAAGAATCATAACAAAAAATTAAAATTTTCGAAATTGAGCAAAATTTTGAAAATCTCAAGTGGACAAATAGAATCTCAAACCATGATTTTGTCTTTAAAACATATATTTCGTATGTAATGTAAAGAATGTAATATAAATTTATGTTAGTATTGAATATTTGTTAACATATTTAGCAGTTCTAACAAAAAAAATGTCGTAATTAGAAAATCGAAATTAAAACGGAACTTCCGAAATATCCGGAACGGAACCGGAAATTTTTAAATTACCAATGACCAGAACGGAATCGGAAAACGGAATTTCGAACCTTGGTCTAAACATCAAAGTGATACGCCATTTTTGAGTTGTGGTATTACTAAGAACAAAACAGGTGCCATTTACAAGTTGACTTTTTAATAATTTCACAAGTATCAATACGTCTAAATTTATATACAATCTGAAGATTCATGTTGTGATACTTATAAGTCCTTAAAATCAATGAGAAGTGGATGCCCCCAAACGACCGTCTTGATCATCTTAGATTAAGTTGGCTCGATTTGTGGGTAACATCTTGATCGATCAAACATAACCATCAAACTAGACATTACACAATACTCTATCATTCTTGTTTGTCAATTTTGTCATTGTCAACAACTTAGTATACTATATCTTTTATTGGAAATATGATTATTATAAATGTTCGAGAAATAAAAAATTATTGGTTTAACTGCATAAAATGTAAATGTGATTTGCATTATATACGGCAGCCTTTCAAATTCATGCATCGCCTTCAGTATGACCCAATTACAAATTCCGAGTCCAATATAACTCAATTAAAAATTACAGGTTAATTTATTGTTACCACGATGTTTCTACTGCGAATAAAGAAAATTCGTTGAATTAATTTACTCGACGTTTTTTTGAAATTTCGAAAATGCCTTTGCTTTCCGTTTATGCTATTATAAACAGCCCGTGTGCGAAGTACAGGCCAATTGTAGTAATAATAAGAGTAATACTAATATGACCGTACCGGTTTCGGTTAAATTGTGCGAAATAGACAAATCAACTAAATTTACGGGGACGGTGTAGTAACTTGACTGTGCACCCTTTGATATATTTGTTTCTTGCCGCATGATTTGACGAAACCCAGAATCGGATGTTTTAGCGTAAGCATAATGATAATGACACTCTAAATGCAAATAATTGACTTAGTTGATTGTACTTTCAAAGTTACATTATATTACCTAATTTTGATTACTTTTATTGTGTCTTGCGTTACTTGTGTAGATCATTTTAAATTATTATTTTTTCTCCCTCTAAGAGCATTCCCAAATATGTCATGGTTAGGACATGACCCCTACAAAAAATGAATTACTCATTTATGGATTGTCAAATTAAACAGCTTTTATAAAACCGGATAATGTGAGAATTTAATATTTCCACCATGCGGATTGCAATCTTCTTGAATTCCTTTAAAACTTTTTTTATAAAATAAGTATTTCCTTAACATAAATTTTCAAAATGTGTTTTTAATTGTTTTTAACTTTAATTTGGGCTCATTTTAAATTTAAAATTTAAAATGAAATTTGCAAATAAATTTGAAAGAAAATAGTTAAAATACTTTATTAATGATAATTTTAATCATTAATAAGAATAATGCTTTCCTTGAAATTTATTTAGGAATTAACGATTTGAAATTCATTAAATTATTAAGTTAATTAAAATGAGAAATTTTTGTTCAATTAATTTTTGATTTGGGTTAACTAAATAAGTAATTAAAGGCTTAAATTTATTTAATTAAGATTTGAGATTAATTAATTAAAGGATAATTAATTAAAGTGATTAAGAAAAAAAGATTATTAATTAAAGGTTAATAATTTGTGAAAGTAATTAAAGGGTGTTATTAATTAAAAATTAATTTATCTTGTGATTAACTTAAGGTTAATCAATTATTGTAATTAAATAAGGATAACTAATTTAACGATAATTAATTAATTTAGGGTTGATTAATTAATTAAAGATAATTCATTGAATGGTGAATTAAATAATTAAGGTTAATTATTTAATAATTAAAGGTTAATAAATTATAATTAAGGGTTAATTAAATTATCATAAATGGTTAATTAATAAATGATTAAAGAAAAGTTAATCAAAATGATTTGTAATTTATTAATGATAAATTAACCAGGATTAGTTGTTATTCATAAGCAATTAAAATTGATTTGAATCAAACAATTAACTGATCTTACTTATGGATGTTTGATTGTTAGATGATATGTGATGGATTGATGTATCTGTTATGTGATGTGATGCCATGTAATGTTTTTTGCTAAGCTGTTATATCTGTGATGTATATATTGTTATGCAGACCCTTGACCCGTAAAACGACATTTAAATTTCGATGCGACAGGGAGTCGGATTCCAATTGGTTATCCGAAACCCACATCGAATCGTAATAGTGAATCTTTGTAATTGATAAATTCATTTTATCAATGACTCTATGAATAAAGATAAGCGTTATGGATTATATCGCTTATCAATATGATCGGATCTGTGATGATGATGTTGTGCACTATTATGTTGAACCCCTGGACCACACTATACACGCACAAATATGGATTGCACGTGGAAATGGGTTAAGTCACAGATTTTTGAGATTGTTTTAAAATTGAATTTTTGAATCCAAAATAGTTTTAGAATTAGAATTGAAAGCTTTTGAAAATGAATTTCAAAAATAAAAGTTATTTTGAATAACTTGATTGAGTTTTGAAATTTAAATAATTTGATTTAAATTTGAATTCAATATTTGAAATTGAATTCAATGATTTGGAACTAAGGTTTAAAAAGGGTATTCAACATATAATTGGGTTTATATGAGTTTTTAAACCATTTTAAAAAGTGTTGTTTTGGGACTTTAAATTTAACCCAAGGTTTTAACTTGTATGAATATAATTGGATTTTTCTGAAACGAAAACTATCGTTTTCAAATAATAAAAGCTTTCACATAAGAAGTAAACGTCCAATTTGTGTTAAAAGGATTTCAAGTATGGAATGGAAAATAGTTTTTCCTAGTTATGAATAAATCTTTGGGAACGGTTTGAAAGCTAAAAATTAAGTCTTTAATTTAAAGATTTAATGAGTTAATCCATTTGAAATGGAAATTTGTTTTGGAAATCTATAAATGGACCTTTGTGAAACTGGGTGAAACTTTGTGAAATAAATCTTTTTGTTTAAAGATTTAAAATGGTAATTTGTTAACCATTTGAAAGAAAAGCTTTGGATTTTTAAGTTGTGACTTAACCTAATCCCATATCCATATGTTTTAAAATATGACGCTCATTGTTCGGTTTAGCCGGGAGAGGACCTTGTGTCATATAGCCCATTCTGAATAGTGATACGACGTTATGGATTGCATTTGAAGACCGGTGTTGAAGACCGGGTGTCTTCGAGAACGATAGGATAACTTGTCGATTGACTCTGCACTGAGTTGCTCCGGTATAGAGTTCTCCCTTAGTGACGGGAAGTCCGATCAGTATCGTGGATACCGGATTTGCAAGGGCTTCTTCGGAAGTGCCTTCGGTTCTGTTCGAACCCGGAACAGACTTGTATGGTTGTATGTCCGACATTACACTTTGAGATATTAAACTGATCTCTATCAAATACATTTCTTCTTGGTGGCGGAGAATTTATTCTCTTAGCTTAACACCCTTCTCTGAGACGTACGAGCTCAGAGGTTATGTAGTTGATATTTATCAGTGATATATTCCCAATTTGGTAATGTGACATGCTAAGTGCTGTTGTGTGTTGATGATCATTTGTTGATCATTTGTGATCAAAGCATGGCTTTTGTATAAAGCGTAGCTTTGTGGACGAGACTGCATCAGGACCTTACACCCCGGAAATGGTCGAAACAGGAAAGATGCGGCAAGGTTATGAGGGTCGCGCCCTTTAGGGTGTGTCATTCCCTTCTGGTAAAGGGTGGTATCATGGTATGGAGCCCAGATACTTACTCATGTGGTTGCTTCAATCTCATTTACTGTGTGATTGTTGCTTTGAGGCGCCTCGGATAAAGGTCCCAAAGGACCGGGGGATGGCATATTCGTGTAGTAGTTACCTAGTTATAGAGGTAACCCGGCCTTGTGTTGGTAGAGATCTAACCGTAACGTTAGTTCTCGGGACGTCCCGCCAGAGGCGATCCCATGTGGCAGTAGGAAGTTCCTTAGCTTGACCATTTGTTGGAAATCCATTCATCCAATACGTGCCTTGTACGGTTTTAGTTGTAGAACCTGCCATTTAACATGGCAGCTATAGTAGGCATAATATCATGGTACCTATGCTGGCTAGGATTTATATTATACTTTTGAAAGATTTTCCACTATGCACTAGTAATAATATCAAAGAAATTTTCTCGTATCAAGCATATTTGACTATCATAAGGAGAAATCTCCTCCAAGTCTGCGTTTGCATTGTGTGTGTGGCGGGAGGCCTTATGGTAGTTTCATTTTCCAAAAAGCATTGCGGATTTATTTTAAATTATCTCGTTGTCTGTTTTAAAGACCAACTGTTTTTGTTTGCTCATACCAGTCCCATGACTGACCTGGAGTTTATTGTTCCTTTCCTAAACTCTGGGTGCCCACTATTTTCCCACACGGGCAGTCTAGAGTTGGGTTTTTCAGATAATCAGGTTTAGTAGATTATCTAGAGCTAGTTCCGTCTTTGGATCGGGACTGCTCTTGCTTAGCTTTGTGCATCGTTATTGAGAGTTCGAGCTATCGCTGGATTGGTGATTTGGAGATGGAGATTACCGATGCTTGAGTTCTTTCTTGAAGACCATATTAGAGATTTTTGTTCCGTTGTTGTGTTATCTTTTCTTTTCCGCTGCTATTATCTTGTATCATATCTCTGATGTATATTAATTGTATCAGCTGTTGTATCATATTGTATCTGATATTGTATCAATGTCGTCTATTGATATATTCTTTCTTTCTTCCGCTGTGTTGTTTTACTTAATGGTGTTATAAGCTCCGGCGAACCAGATTCGGCGTTTGGATCTGCGGCATTTGAATACGAGTGTCGTATTCGGTGCCGATTTTCGAAGGCCGAGTCAGGATCGTCATAGTTGGTTTCAGAGCTGAGGATTAAAACTTTAGCTCAGGAGTATAACACATTAAGTAGCTCATTAGAGATGGGGTGAAGTATACCCTAGAATGAGTATATCCCTAAGATATCCGTTCGAACGCCTCAGTAAATTCTCTTACTATCCACTGATAGTAAGTATGAGTGCGAGAGGGGGACGAGATAGGGGACAGGGAAGTACCACTACAAATGGTCAATACCCTGCAATAGTGGAAACAACTTTCTTCTCAAACTCCTTTAATTCGATTCCAAAATTCTTTTGATTGCTTCTTGTCAGCTCTGGAAAGAAGTTTCGGTGCGATGGTGACCCTACAAATCTTTGTAGAAATCCTTACTTCGTATCTTCATCGATTTCTTACCAGCTTTTCGATCTAAACTTTAATGAATTTGAATATGAATTTGAAATTGAAAATTTAAATTAAATAAATTGGAAATTTTAAATTAAGTAAATTGGTTAACTAATAGGAAGCTAATTTGAATTGTATCGATAAAATGATTTCGTTTAAAAACAAATTGGAAATTCTATCGTAATTTCTTGTGTATATCAAAGCCCGAAGAGGGACAAATTGATATATATTTTTTGGGATGTTCTGACCTGAATTTGGAATCCGTATCTAGTGTTTGAGAATTATGGAAGATTTAGTCCATCTATCTATTCTCTGGGATCCGATATATTCTACGAACGATTAGTTATCCCTTCGAACTAATCAATGCTCTTGCATATTCGTAGACCGGTAGATCCAAATACCTTGTGTAATATTGTATGAGTTTGTTCTCATATTGTCAATATTCTGATTTGGTAAGCCAAATGCAGAATTGATATCCAGTTTAATTTGAAAAGATATTTCTCTATCTTTCATCTATTCTTTCTCGTCTTCTTTGCAAATTTCGAGGACGAAATTTTTTTTTAAGGGGGGAAATCTGTAACGATCCCGATTTTTAATTAAATTTAAATTGATAATTAAAATGAATTTTGGAATAAAATTGTAGATTAATTTGAATTTTTCAAATTTAAATAGGATATGTATTTATTTGGACATTGATTCTACAATTTAACTATGAATTTGAAATTCTATATTTAATATCTTATAAATAAAATAAAATAAAATAACATCCTAAAATCTGTCAATATAAGTTAATAATATATTTTTAACTTTTGAAATATAATTTGAGAATAAATTGAAAAAAAAAGTAATTATAAACTATACATGAATAAATTCCAATTGATTTTGAGTTTAAGAATCTTGAGATGATAAATATTTTAAGGAAATCATTTGAATTCAAATTATATAATACATACTTTCTTTTGAAAAGGAAAAAAATTCACTTATTAATAAAAATTAGTTTTAAATCATTTGTTTCTTTAAATTGGTATAAGTTGAAATAACAAACAAAAATGTATATTGCATATGTGAGTATGTATATGGACATAAATGGAATTTAAAATTCATTGAGATATAATGTATATATGTAAATATTGGCTAAGAAACAAAATTCTTTTAACATTGTATATGTATATACATACACACAAATGAATAAAGATATATATATATATATTGGTTTATAAAAGTATATATAACATAGGAAATAAATCCATAAAACCTTCTTTTGCTTTGTAAACATCAAAGGCTAATTATACATTCACAATGGAGTAGAATGATCAACAAAAATCTAAGGCATAAGATATCTCTTTACAAATGGCATCAAATTGAATTAAATAATAAGATTAAAAATTACAAAAACCTTTCCATTTCCCCACAAGCAATTATAATAGCTTTTTAGAAAACTAGAAACAAATAGTATCAAGGATTTGATGTCACAAGTCCAAACACCAAAGAAACAAAATTGATAAAAAATCTGAAAACATTATGAACCAGATTTCCAAATTCATCTCAAAACAAAAAAAAGTTTCACTTTAATCAACCCTGGAATTAAAATCAAGTAAGCAAGTCTGCAATCTGGAAATTGGTTCTGCATGCAAATCAAAAGCAAAATCTGGAGTTCAAGAAGATTCAAAAACAAAAGCTAGAAGCAACTCAACTGGATTCAAACATCAAGTAACAATCAGTTTCAAAGCTGAAAAGAGAATTTACAAATCAAATAGGGCCTGGAAATCAAAACCTAAGAAATTAGTGTAAAAGCAAACAAGTGCAAGATCAATCTCAGGTAAGTTTTTAACATCAAAAGTAATGAATTTATGGTTTCAAAAATAAAGTCTTGACATAAACAAATTCAATAAAATGCAGATTTATAAAAAATATAGTGCTGCGGTTTTTTTGGCCAGAGCAGTGCAAGCACTCTGGAAAATAAATAAAGTCAAGTAAAATTCCTTTGAAATATTTTAGTTTGAAGTTGTAAATCAGTAATGAAGCAAGGATTTAAACAATTATATTAACCAGTTCAGGATACAAATCAAAATCAAAGTTTAAAAGACAACAGTTCCAGTTCTCAAAAATATGATGCTTCTGCTCTGTCTCTGTCTTTCTTCATCAAGATCCAAGTGAGCAAACCCTATTTTAACTAGCCTTCTTTATTTCTTCCTCCTGTGAGCAACTTTTCCTTTAAAGCCAAATTTTATTGATACATTGTGATGTTATGATGATTGTTTGATTGTGTATATGAATGAATGCAAATGTGTCTGTATATGCTCATATATATGCAAGTGTTATTGCATGTCCCTGTTGTTAGATTACAGGTTAAAACAAATCAACTTCAAAACCTATCCCATAAATTTTTTTTTTGGGATCTAATATCTAAATGGAAACTGGTTGTTAAACTATAATCTCCATTTTAAAAATGACTTCAAACAAGTTATATTAAGTAATTAGTTTAAAACAAAAAAAAAGTAAAATACAGTAAAAAGAGTTCCTGGACAAACTTAAATTTGTTCTCTGTCTCTGCTTCTACAATGTGAGTAAACACCATGCTTTATTCTATTATTTGTGTTTTAATTCTTGCATGAATGTGAGTAGCTTTTGCTTGCAAATGGATTGCTATGCTTGAGTTTTTTGCCTGGAAATGTGACTTCTACTTCCTGTTTTGATACTGGGTTTTAAATTTTAAAAACAAAAATGCCAGTTCTCTTTTATATGATCATTATTAAACCTTGCTTCAACAAATTAGCTGAGTTTAATTTAAGCTAAGATTTAAAAATATGTTCAAATGTTTTAAATTTAAATATGTTTCAAAAAAATCTAGAAGTGAATAAAGCCTGGGAATAAATATAAGCCAACAGACAACCTCAACAAAAAACAAAAAAAACAAAAAAAAAATATGTGAAACCTGGTTATTTGTTTGTATCTGGAAATAGGTGTTTTTGTGTGAACATATACAAGTATGTAAGTGTCAGTATATATGTATAATTGTAGAGGTTTGTGCAGGCCTCTGTGTTTCTGTTTTTCCCAGAATCATAATCTTTCTTCAAAAAAAAAAAAAAGAAACACCAATTCCTATTGCTCTGATACCAACTATGACGATCCTGACTCGGCCTTCGAAAGTCGGCACCGAATACGACACTCGTATTCAAATGCCGCAGATCCAAACACCGAATCTGGTTCGCCGGAGCTTATAACACCATTAAGTAAAACAACACAGCGGAAGAAAAAAGAATATATCAATATACGACATTGATACAATATCAGATACAATATGATACAACAGCTAATACAATTAATATACATCAGAGATATGATACAAGATAATAGCAGCGGAAAAGAAAAGATAACACAACAACGGAACAAAAATCTCTAATATGGTCTTCAAGAAAGAACTCCAGCATCGGTAATCTCCATCTCCAAATCACCAATCCAGCGATAGCTCGAACTCTCAATAACGATGCACAAAGCTAAGCAAGAGCAGTCCCGATCCAAAGACGGAACTAGCTCCAGATAATCTACTAAAGCTGACTATCTAAAAAACTCAACTCTAGACTGCCCGTGTGGGAAAATAGTGGGCACCCAGAGTTTAGGAAAGGAACAATAAACTCCAGGTCAGTCATGGGACTGGTATGAGCAAACAAAAACAGTTGGTCTTTAAAACAGACAACGAGATAATTTAAAATAAATCCGCAATGCTTTTTGGAAAATGAAACTACCATAAGGCCTCCCGCCACACACACAATACAAACGCAGACTTGGAGGAGATTTCTCCTTATGATGGTCAAATATGCTTGATACGAGAAAATTTCTTTGATATTATTACTAGTGCATAATGGAAAATCTTTCGAAAGTATAATATAAATCCTAGCCAGCATAGGTACCATGATATTATGCCTACTATAGTTGCCATGTTAAATGGCAGGTTCTACAACTAAAACCGTACAAGGCACGTATTGGATGAATGGATTTCCAACAAATGGCCAGGCTAAGGAACTTCCTACTGTCACATGGGATCGCCTCTGGCGGGACGTCCCGAGAACTAATGTTACGGTTAGATCTCTGCAAACACAAGGCCGGGTTACCTCTGTAACTAGGTAACTACTACACGAATATGTCATCCCCCGGTCCTTTGGGACCTTTATCCGAGGCGCCTCAAAGCAACAATCACACGGTAAATGAGATTGAAGCAACCACATGAGTAAGTATCTGGGCTCCATACCATGATACCACCCTTTACCAGAAGGGAATGACACACCCTCATAATCTTGCCGCATCTTTCCTGTTTCGACCATTTCCGGGGTGTAAGGTCCTGATGCAGTCTCGTCAAGCTACGCTTTATACAAAAGCCATGCTTTGATTACAAATGATCAACAAATGATCATCAACACACAGCAGCACTTAGCATGTCACATTACCAAATTGGGAATATATCACTGATAAATATCAACTACATAACCTCTGAGCTCGTACGTCTCAGAGAAGGGTGTTAAGCTAAGAGAATAAATTCTCCGCCACCAAGCAGAAATGTATTTGATAGAGATCAGTTTAATATCTCAAAGTGTAATGTCGGACATACAACCATACAAGTCTGTTCCGGGTTCGAACAGAACCGAAGGCACTTCCGAAGAAGCCCTTGCAAATCCGGGTATCCACGATACCGATCGGACTTCCCGTCACTAAGGGAGAACTCTATACCGGAGCAACTCAGTGCAGAGTCAATCGACAGGTTATCCTATCGTTCTCGAAGACACCTGGTCTTCAACACCGGTTTTCAAATGCAATCCATAACGGCGTATCACTATTCAGAATGGGCTATATGACACAAGGTCCTCTCCCGGCTAAACCGAATAATGAGCGTCATATTTTAAAACATATGGATATGGGATTAGGTTAAGTCACAACTTAAAAATCCAAAGCTTTTCTTTCAAATGGTTAACAAATTACCATTTTAAATCTTTAAACAAAAAGATTTATTTCACAAAGTTTCACCCAGTTTCACAAAGGTCCATTTATAGATTTCCAAAACAAATTTCCATTTCAAATGGATTAACTCATTAAATCTTTAAATTAAAGACTTAATTTTTAGCTTTCAAACCGTTCCCAAAGATTTATTCATAACTAGGAAAAACTATTTTCCATTCCATACTTGAAATCCTTTTAACACAAATTGGACGTTTACTTCTTATGTGAAAACTTTTATTATTTGAAAACGACAGTTTTCGTTTCAGAAAAATCCAATTATATTCATACAAGTTAAAACCTTAGGTTTATATGAGTTTGCAATCTACGTGATCCAATTTAATTGGCTCTGTATAAACTGGTTAAAATTGAGTTTTGTTGAATGTGTTTTGTTTCTTTGCTGGTAAAGAATGAGTTGATGAAGGTTTGAATGGATAGAAGTAATATGTGGAGACTCCCCTGAGAATGCTCTAAAATGTTTGATATAGTGTATAACGTAAAAGGAAGTAAATCACCTAGTCTCATTTCTTAATCTTTCAGTGAGGCAGCCAACAAAAACGCTCGATTTTTTGAAAATTTCGCATGTCAACTTCTTTAACAGAGAGAAAAGACTTGTGTAAAAAATCTTGATGTTTTTATTGGCTTGACAGACCGGAACAGAAAAGAATGACACCAGATGATCTACCCCGATAAAAGAGTGGCATTTATGGTCTAATTGCAAACAATTGAAATGCGTTGTCAAAGGCAACACCTTTCAGGCATAAATAACAACTTATTAATACATTTTGATTTAATATCCACGATTAATAAAAAAACTCAATGATTATCAAACAATGATTAAAACAAACACATATGATATTTTTAACATCCGTTAAAAATTAGTAATATTATTATGATTCTAAAACCGAAATTCAATGTCCAGCACAGCTAAAACGGATCAATGCATGCAACTATATACAATTACAGATTCATGAATCCTTTTCCATGGTATGCAACTTCAAATCAAAAGCAATACAGTTAATGAATATGTAACATCATACGCCCAATAAGCCGTGTTAATTAAAAGGACTGCATAGTTTGCACGAAATGACATGATCACACTACAAGAGGCTCGATCAATGATTTCGAAGCACCACTGGGAAGATCCATTGTATATGTAACAACTGCAGATAAAAGTGCACAAGATGCAGGGATGAGTCCCAGCCCATATCTGTTTATTGACACGCCACATTTCATGGCATGAGTGCTCTTCATTTGCATTGGGTCTGCACAGAAATATTAAAGTGAGGTTAAGCAGATCCTGGATACAGGTGTACCATTTCCTTAACAAGAGTTGATTATATAATATTTTATGTAATGCTAGTCATTTTAGCACAAATGAATAAATCCAAATATTCAGGTGATTTATATATACGATTCAAGGTACAAAAGCATCAAAATTGCATTAATATGCATGAATTTGAATATTTCATAGTTTGTCGTTAATTTATGTAAAACATGTCATTTAATAAAATTAAAAATAGGGCGTGTATTGTAGTAATGCAAGGTACAATGATTCATCCAATATTGTTAAACATTTAACAAATTTATCATGCAAAAATATTTCATTTAGTTGCATAAATATTGGATGTTTAAAAAATAAAAAAAATAAAAAAATAAAAAAAATTAAACTTTCTACTATCTTGCGTTGTAAAAATACAATGTACCACAAAGTCAGGATTGCACCGTGTAGGATGCAAGTTACTGAAATGTGCATGAGACTTGCATCTCATAATGCAAATTATTATTTTCTACTTTCTCATATATAAAATTAACCAAAGATCAAAATATATGTGTGTGTGTATCTATATGTATATATGAGCTCAGATTAGGTCTGTCAATAGATACTTTCGAATAAAGATACCATATCTGCATCCGCATTCAAAATCATTTTCGCATATAGGATATGCGCATCCGCAAATACGGACGGATATCGAATAATTATCCTACCCGTTAACGGCCGCTAAATCAAAAAATATAAATATAAAATTTTAGTTTAACATAATATTTTTCCGATCGCTTTGATTACAGAAGCGTTAAAAATAAACAAATATAACGATAACAGTTCGTTTTGAGCAGTTTACATGCATTAAGTGCATATAATATAACATAAATAAATATCTTTTATTGTACTAAAATAACCATAATTTAAATTATAATCTTGGCAAAAATCGAATGGATAATTTTTGTATGCAGATGTAGCTGTATCCGCATCCGTTTTGTTGGATATCGAATATTTATCCACTTTTCGGATGTCGGTTGTTTATCCACTTTTTGAATATGAATACGAACGGATTTCAGATTTTTCGAGTATCCATTGACAGCCCTGCCTAGGATTAATAGTCTCCTTCATTTAGCATTATTTCTTATCCCTCTAATCTAATATCAGTTACAAATAAAGAGGGCAAATGGATGGATATATGTATATATATAATATATATGTGTGTGCATATCCATTGCATCAAACACTTCTTGTACTTCTGTTGCACATTTTCAAGCCAGACATAATTAGAAGCTTGATATGATCAAGGTTTTAATTCTCGGCTTTTGACGTCAATTTAGTCTTGGAATTTTTACACAAGCTATCTCGTACTGGGGGAGATCTCGGATGAGATAAATGTATCTCGGAAATATCTCAAAGTAATGTATGTTTCTGATGTTTTGAAGATGTATTTAACTATAATTTTTTCCTTAACATACTTGATTTGTGAGAAATAAACGAATGCTTTAGGGGTAATGGTAGCTTGATTGACTTAATTTATTTGTTAATGATTGAATATTATTCTTTCATTTGATCATAAAAAGGAAATGAAGTTTTTTGTTGTGACCATCAACATAAAAAGTAAAAAATATGTTGAAATTTAATAAATTGTATTTGGAATGAGTAGCGTTAACTCAAAAAATGGATCAACGTTCATATATCAAATGAAAACACCGGTTCGATTTAAATAAAAGTAGTAAAGAAAGACATAATTTTTAAAGTGGTCCGGCACAATCTCCGCCTTACGTCCACTTCAGTCTTTTATTAATTGTTCTCTCCCTGAATTACAACTAGTTATCTCCAATCTGACCACAATCTAGTGGATCTCAGATTTACAATGGTGTTAAGAGAGTACGTTCTGGAGAATAAAAGTGAAGAAAGTCTAATGAAAGCTCCATGTCTGAGTGTTAATGGAAATCCTGCAGAGAGAAGATCCTTTTCTGGTAGCATGTAGGTTGATATTACAGAGGAATCGAACAACATAGAGTCGAATGCCCAATAGCAATGAAGTTCGGGAGATAGCACGAAGTCACAACAGAAGACCAAGCTAGCCTGAGTCAAATCTTTAACTCGGTGCCGAGTTAAGGTTTTTGATGCCCTGTTCAATTCTTCACTTGCTCCACTTTCTCATCTTTTTCTTGAATTGATTCTAGCGATACCAAATCCTTAACTCTTCAAAATCCTTAGCTCATCCAAGGCTCTTCATTGCCCTTTCTAAGGGTGTTCGTCAAGTTTCAAGTCATTCCGTCTCCGTCTCGATGCTCTAACCTTCGTTAAGGTTTTGACTTGGGGATGATCTATCTAACTCGGGGTTGACCTAAGGCCTTAACTTGAGGGTGAGTTAAGGACTTGGCCGATTTTTCAACCAAACTTCCTGAGCTCCATTCTCTAGTCTTTCTCAGGGGGTTACCAAGTCTGTGAATCATTCTGTCCTCACTTTGATCTTCTAATTCCAGCTGAAATTTGCTTTCGCTCAAAAGCGGGTTAACAAGTAGTTTCTTTTAAATCCATAAAAATAAAAAATTGCAACGTAAAAGAAGAAAATATATAATTTTGGATGAGATCTCGAATTGAGATCTTGATCCACATTTCAGACAAGATTCATAGATTTCAGACAAAATAAGTCTCGGGAGAAATATGAATGAGATTGTATGTCTCATCTGATCCAAGTACAAAAAGATATATCGTTCATCTCATCCAAGTACAAAAAGATATCTCGAACGATATATAGAATATTTAAAACCATGGATATGCCAAGTAATCAAAATCAATAATCCATTCATCTTCAGGACAGTACTCATTTTTAAAAGGGACTAAAATAATAAATTAGAGAAAAATCAATATAATATTTTTTTACTCTTCAAGCAGCCAGAGTGACCTAAACAAAAATATAATAAAACAAATTCTATTTAGACACAAAAATTTGCTGAGTTGCCCCTCTCCCAAATTTTTAAAAAAATTCAGCATAAATTTGTTAATAGATTTACATATTCGTTTACCTTCTTTCTCTCTTCCTTATAATATTCGATCTAGAATCTTCTAACCATTAAACACTTCTATTCCAATTTCTAGCTAAAATTTTAAATATGTGGATGAACTGATGGATCTTTGACGATGATAATGTGAATCGATATGAATCAGAACCGACAAACTTAGAATTTTAACCTTTTGTTTTTTTAGAAGTTTGAAATTGCTTGGTTTGCAGAAGACTGGGTGAGAGATTGATGGGTATAATTACGTAGTGACAGCGTATGGATTATACACTAATCATGGATGTCAATGTGATGTTAGCTTTATTACCTTGCACTGTCATGCTTGGTAGAGTACACATCCTCGAAAACCGACTATGTAATTGAACAAACAATCACTTATACCCCCGTTTCCGCAGTAATATAATCTATCTTGAATTTGTATTGATTTTATCGGTGGTTGCTTGATTTGGTTTAGTAGTTTTTGGAACGCTGGTTTTTTATATCGAACGGTGAAGCCTTAGCTCAATGGTTAGATCACCGGCATGGTGATATAGGCACCCAGGCTCGAGTCCAGAAACAGCCTCTTCGCAACGCAAGAAAAAGGCTGCGGACATTATCGCCCTCACTAGAGTCCGCTATCGTGCGGGAGCCTCGTGCACTGGATTACACCTTTTTCAATGAAGCTTTGGGAGAGAGTCATTAAACATTAATTAAAAAAGATGACAAGTGTTTCAAAAAGTCAATTTGGTTTCATACTTGAAAGGTTGATCACGAATGTGATTTTCTTGATAAGACAACTTATAAAGAGATTTAGGGAGAAAAAAAGGATATACGCATGGTATTTATCGATTTGGAGAAAGCTCATGACAAAGTACCAAAAATGTTATGTGGTGGGCTTCAAGAAAAAAGTCCCAACAAAGTACATAATCATTATCAAAGATATGTACGATGATGTTATGACTAGTGCCATAGCATGCGAGAGTGAAATCAGTGACTTCTTCATTACCACAGGATTACATCAAGAGTTGGCATTGAGTCCCTACATTTTTGTCTTAGTGATAGATGAGGTTACGAAGGGTATACAATGTGAGATTCCTTGATGTATGCCATTTGCTGATGATTTTGTGTTAATTGACGAAAGTAGGATTGAGGTTGAAAAACAACTGAAACTGTGGAGGTAGACTTTAGCAGAATTAAAACAAAGTATATGAAGTGCGAGTTCAGCAGTGTCAAGTCAAACGATGGAGATGTCACTCTGGCCGGACAAATAGTGCCCAAGAAGGAATCATTTCAATATTTAGGATTAATGTTACAGTATGATGGTGAGATTGATGAAGATGTTAGTTTTAAAATTCGAGCGGGATGAGTGAAATAACGACAAGCGTCTGACATTCTCTATGATGGGAAAGTCCCACGGAGCCTTAATGGAAAGGTCTACAGAACGGCAATCAGGTCTGCGATGTTGTATGATGCGAAATGTTGGCCTACTACAAGCCAACACGTCTAGAAGATAAGTGTAGCAGAGATACGTATGTTGCGATGGAGCTGCGGTAATATAAGAAGAGATTGAATTAAAAATGCTGATATACGCGATAAACTTAGAGTAACACCAATTGAGAAGAAGCTAGTCCAACACCGCTTAAGATAGTTTGGACATCTTCAACGGAGGCCTTCCGAGGCACCTGTGCGCGTTGGAATTATAGGCCGCGTCGAATGCTCAAAAGAGATAGAGGTCGACCAAGGTTGACATGGAAGCAAGTAGTAAAAAAGAACTTCAATTGAAATATATTCAAAGAGTTGGTGTTAGATAGGAGCACGTGAAAGTTAGCGATCCACATACCACTACCAGAACCACGAGCTAAGAGTTTTTTTGCTTCAAGTTGGTTTAAGGGTAGTGTTATAAGTTTTAGATTATAAGACTTGTGAATAAAAGCCTAAGACGTAGTTTTGGTCTTCGGTCAAAATTACTATTAGTACCATTATTACTATTATTATTATTATCATCGTCATGGTTTTATTATTATTATTATTTAATATTTATTTTTATTTTATTTAGTTATTATTATTATTTGTTTACTTATTTGACTTTAATTTTTTATTATCGTGGTTTTTATTATTGTTGTTGTTGTTATGACTTTTAAATTAACTTTGTCACTTAGTTTTGGGTTTCTTCCCTAACCGACCCCAACTTATTTGGGAATAATGGCTTAGTTGTTGTTGTTGGTTTTTCTTACTAGATAAGAGTATTTCGAGGAAATATTATCAATGTAATGGTTAAACTCGATAAAAACAGGGCTATGGTGATTTTTTCATGTTTTGTGGGAAGCCGCTCGACAAGTTTATGTGTAAATAGAATTAACCAAATAAAAAAAACGTAAAAGAGAAGAAATGCATGTGATCTAAAAAGAGAAGTTGAAAACCATACGTGATATGATATGATTTAATTGTGCCTTTGAAAATAGAAACAAAGGTTCACTTTAAAAAATGAAGGGGACAAGGATATTTTAGAATAAGTGATAAATAGCGTGGAAGTAAGCATAATTGATTCCTTCTATGGTTGTATTAAAAAATTTGACGGTTTCCGGTATATGCTTAAATATCTTAGTCGGACTATTATTTATGAATAGCCAACTGGTTTGATAATTTGAACTAACTTTGTTCCTCATCGTAATATTTTTGACTGAAATTTATATTTTGACTTGTTTTTTATACAGATCGATATTTTTGAAATGTGGATGACATAATAATATCTATGTTCCTATCCAACAAATAATTTTGATCTCTGAATGCTCGGATTTTAGACAGCTTTTTATCGTTTAGAGTAGGATATTTGTAAGATACATTTTATTATTGCCATCAAATCCATTTTTGATTTGTTCTTATCTGAATTTGAACAATTTTTTTATCAACCCCGAACTTAATCTTTCGCTTCACTCCTGCACCTCAAACCGTCAAATTTCAACTTTTTACACTTTCCAAGATCCAAATATTAAATTTTATGCTTCTAAACTCTAAAGATGTATTCACCATATCCAAAACACAAACTTTCTGATAAACCGCATAGGTTAAATATAATCAATACGGATTGAACTTCCAATCTCGTAGACAAATGGTTTATGCACGGACCAACTACACCACCGTCAGGGTAATTTAGGTTATCAGGGCCGATAAAATTGCAAATGTAATGTTTTTATAGCATATATCACTGATAGCAATACATCCCATCAGTGTGGTTGGTAAAGCTTTTAATTAGATTCTAAATGTCACATGGTAAGTCTCATATTCAGTGAACTGGAATCGATCCTTGTTTTTGGCTGATTTTTTTCTTGATTTTAACAGAAAATATATTACATTGTTTATTTGGATGACCTCCAGTTAAACTATGACTTTAGGCCTGCACAAATGAGATGTCCTCGTCTGTCATATGCCCCTTGTCATCACTATTATCTCAACCATCCACTTATTAATTGAATAAAACAATTAAAATTTGAAAATTAATTTGATGGATGAGATTGAATGAGCACAAAGGAATACAAACAATTTTAGATAAGTGATCATATCTCATTCGGGATTGGCCCTGAGTATACGTAGTAGCAATAACATATATCAATGTGTGAATGATTATATAATATTAGGAAGAAAGGAATTGTACCTTGATATGATTCAAGAATGTACAATGCAATCCCGCATGAAAGTTTGTCGAGGAAACTCAAAGATCCATAGACAAATGCACATCCATTCAGATCATCACCAACCAATATACTCTGCATGCTAATTCCAGTCACCTGTCACCAAAACACGCGCCCCACTAAGGATCATATAATGGTTTTTTTTACCATGTAAAAGATATCAAGGTCGAAAAGCTTACCAACATTAAAGCATTAGCAATACCAACTGCAATGGAGATGATGTACATAACATTGTGCAGGTTGCTTGGAAGAACAAACATTCCACCGCCAGAAATAATCCAAATAATGGCTCCTGCTATGAAGAATGCTTTAAGGCGAGGGCCATTCCATCTACTCTCCTATTACATGTATGTACATAAATATATAGGTTATGGTTGACTGTGTACACAAATAAATTAGCCCAAAAACAATGTGGTATTAGTGGTAGGACCTGCAAAATTACTGATGTAATGAAACTGGATATGAATATAATGGCAGGTACCTGTATAAATGACAGAAATATCAGTAACACTACATGCTCTTGTTAAGATATATTTAAGATTAAGATCCATGCTCTTACCACTGCCTTTGAAGAATGATTCATTTGCAAATCATCCATGACATAGAATGCAAGCAGTGCCTGATCAGAAGTTTTGTTAAATTCAATCAGCATTGTGCCTTTCATTGTGATCATTGTCTACTATATTAATCTAAAACAAAACACAATTTAACATACATCAAAAAAATGCATTATGTATAAAGAAGTCATTAGAATTCAGTTAGCATGCACCTACCAGTTATCATTTATTTTACAGGAATATATAATAAACAAATGAAGTGGAATACCTGTGAAACATTTGTAACAAGTCGAGTGAGCATATATACAGCCGCAACCTGATAATATAAAACCTTCTTGAACCAGTGACGCCATGCTACCCTAGTAATTCTTCTCAACCTGGTTTGTTTCTTTAATCTACATGACAACAAAGTTGATCATCGTCAAAGAGAACCAAGAATAAAGAATTTTCGACCTCCCTCCCCCTCCCCCTCCCCCTCCCCCTCATGTATGTTCAACACACCCATTAACAATAACACAAACAATCAATTAGAGCTTACTCAGGCTCTTTGGTTCCAGCAAGAAATATGATCACAAAACAGCAACCCACGAAAATGGAGAAGTATGCAATCCATCGATACTAATCAAGTCAAAATATTATGACGTTTAACCATACACGTACAAACTTAATAGAGTAGAAAGTTTCAACCATATATACGACTTTACCTGTTCTTTAACACTAACAGATGAATTTGTGCCATACATGCTAAAAACAACAAAAGCCACTGCATATAGGCCAAGATTTGCTACCTGCAAAAGCAATAGAACTATAGATGACAAATCCAATATATTTTGGAAAAGGGTGGCTTTAGAATAACATCAAAGTGTCCCCAACCATTGTGAAGGCATTGCGACAACTAGCAAGTGACACTCTACTTGTTGGGTTCAATGTGATATAATTAACCACTGACCTTCAGAAAAAAAAAGTATAACAAGAAAGTCAGCATACGTAGGAAAGAAATAATGAGAAAATTAATTTTAAAAATTTTGGAAGTGAATTTACATATGTGAAACTTGGGTTGCAGCCCAACCAACATTGAAAATTGCAGCAAACGTGCCGTATCCAATAGTTTGCAAAGTAGCAGAGTTGGTTCCAGATAACTTACAGGGCAGGCAGCCACCAAAAACAGAAGAAAATGAAATCGCAACTAAAATAGACCCACCAGCATGCCATATTTTGAAATGCCCAAATCGATCAATCTGTTCATAAGCATATCAGTTGAAATGGGAGTAGAACTCTTAACAAGGAATAGATATTTGGAATACAAGAAAAATTCTGATGTTTCATCTACAGTTAATGCATTGATTGATAGTAGCCTATGCATGAATACTTCTAGCACATTTGGACGGCGTTTGGCACTGCTTTTAGACATTAAGGATAATGGGGCTTCACATTTGATATCGGGGCTTAGGTTCAGCGATCATTTGAGCCTTGGACAAGTCTATAACCCGTTTAGAGTAGACTAACTTGCACCTTAGATTAGGTCAAAGGTAGGATGAGAGAGTGTACTTGTTGACTGTTGTAAGCTTTATGTGTGTATGTATGCATATGTGATGTATGCAACCGCCAATATCCTACCCCAAGATGGCGTTTATTTATGTTGACCTATGTGTGGGAAACAGATGCACTAAGAGTGGGTAGGATGAGCACTTATAGAAGAGATTGAGTGCTGTTGTAGCCCAAGTAATACACACATAATGTTAAGTTATGCAATTAAAACCCAACATTAATAAACAGGCTTATTATTTGATTTTGTAGAGTGTCCAATGAAAGGTTTTAATACCAATCATCCAGAACTGTAATGTTAGATGCATAGTTAGTGAAGGTAGAGAGGTGCAAGTTTTACAAACTTATCCCTTTTTTAGTTTGTTTCCAGGAAATTTGAGGTATTATCCTGCAAGCACTAAGCAGCCCGATAATTGGATACATTTTTTAAAGTACAGTTGCATTAGTAGGGCTTACTCTTAATCCGAAGCCACCAGGCTTTAGAAGCTTATTAACTCTACTTAGATGTATACATAAGTAATATTCCTGGCTCCATAGTTTACATAGAAGTTGTATAAAAACTAGCTGAAGCAAACAATTGTGTTAATGTGGAAACTTCTATGGTTTGTGAACAAATTCAAGTCATGGGCTTTCAATGGATTAGATCAATTTTCTTCTATTTTGCCAAGAAAAAAAAAAAGTAGGGCTCTTGCGATTAAACCCATTAAGTTACTAATAAAACACTGAATAGACAGAAATCCGGGAACATGCATGACTTAAGAGGGGAAAAAAGGACTACCATAAACTGAACGCAGCACAGTATGAAAAATTCAAATGAGATAATACAATACAATTAATCTACCAGCTCTCCAGCAAATATTGTCGTAAAAGCATCGGCCACTTGCCCAGAAAGCATGACAATGGCAGCATCCCTACATACATCAGGGTTATATTTAGCACTTAGTCACACTTAATGAAGTAGGAAATAATACAGTATAACATTCTGTCATGTATGCATGTGACAAATTCCATGCAACCTACTATTTGGTTCTGATTTATTAATTGGCAAAAAACTACAGAGTTCTACCGAAGTTAACAACTCGAAGTTATTCACCTTAAAATCATAACAATTTCCAAAATGATGAGATGTGGAACTACAGTAGTTAGTGATTGGGGCGAAATAACCGACCATGAATATCACTATTACCAGGAGTTCATCAAAAGCTTTTACTAGATTAGCTTAGAAAATAGATGTGACGCTCAAAACAAGAAATGAAATAATGCATGCAAATGTAAATTGTGTTAGTACCATAAAACGGACTTAATTCAACATGGATTGGGTAGATCAATCAACAAAGTAATAACTCATAGACCTGTAGCGATAGCTATCTATATATACCTTGGGCTTAGTCCAATTTGAGTCAAGAACAGAAGCAAATATGTAAACCAACAAGCAGATGTAATGTCATTTAGCATGTGACCGGTACCATAGAAGAATACAGCTACCCGTCCTAAGGGCTCGGCATTTATAGCATCAACCAACAAATCTCTATTAGCTGAAGTCACTATTGTAGCTAATAAATCTTCATCTGCTGAATTTACCATTATAGCTGATAAATCAGAATGCTACGCCTACACCAAAATCAAAAGCGTGGTTAGAAAAAAATGCAAAGATAAATGCTTAACATAAGTTGTTATCATATAATTCCATTTAAAATATATATGTGGGACTGTAATACTTTAGGAAGTTTTCATGTCATGCATGATGCATTATACTTCATTTAATAAATATGCTAAGTAGTATTTGCAACAGAATAACACTAACGAGTAAAAGTGTGTTTGGTATTAACTTGTGTTATCCCATTTTTTGGACAAAACTGGAATATCAAGATTGTATGCATTTCCACCACGATCGGAACCAAGAAGAAGCAAGCAAGCGTACATAAGTCAGGAATTTCACTCAAGGTTCAAATATAAAGTTCATTCGGTGAAACAATACCAGAGCTCATTCGGCACTCATCCCATTCGGCGTACCTCAGTTCATCCGGCATCCCAAGGCAAGAGTCCATTCGGCAGTATGAAGCAAGACTCATTCGGTATTCACAACCCAAGGTACCATTCGGCAGAACTCATTCGGCAGATCCATTCGGTAGTACCGAGACCGAATCAACTCCACTTCCCTTCCCACCGGATCAACTACAAGCTCCATCTTTCACCACCCACTACCGGTCCAACATCACCACCGAACCACACACCACTCAACTTAACACCGGACCAACCTTTCTCCCATTGCCGAGCCAACTCCCCTCTTCCTACCACCGAATCAACCTCTCTTCCACTAATTGCCGAACCAAAGCCTCGCCGAACCAGATGATTGCCAGTCCAGATTGCTTCAGCCCGGGCCCACCAGCAGCTATATACTTCCAAGATCCCTGCCCCCTACCTCATTCTATAAATAGAGGGGCAGGGGTACAACAATGGCAGACAAGTTTGAGAGCTCAAGCCTGGAAGGAACTCTCAAACAACTTTAGATACTTGTAATCAAAGCTTTGTACTTGTAATCTGAAGAAAAAAAAGAGAATAACATATAAAGTGGACGTAGGCACGTTCTTGCCGAACCACTATAAATCTGTGTGTCTTTTACATTTTAGTCCTTGCTTTTTACATATTTGCATAAATCACCCAAATCACTAAACACAACATAAAATCAACCAACTCATACGACTTTGGGTGTTTGCGGCCATTTTTCACGCAAACATTTTGGTGCTTTCACTGAGAAGAACCAGCTTCCGCTACATCGGATAGAAGTTGAATTTGAAAACCTAAGAGTTCAGATCTAAGAGTTATGACGAGACAAACAAGTAGAAGGCAAAGGACAGAGAGAAGTGAACACCAAGGAAGTCAAGAGGCTTCCTCAGGAGGGAATCAAACGTCGATCTTCATCACTAGGGATGAGATGGAGGCCATGATGAGAAGACAAGAAGAGATGATCCAGAACTTACTTCAACAAATTGGGCAAATTGGAGCACAAATCCAAGGAGCAACTGGAGTTCAGAACGGGGCAGGACCATCTGGCGCAGCACCAGAGCTAGGGGGCACTCACGCAGAGCATGTTGATCCGACCCCGGGAAGTGAGATGGGGGCATCCGAGCCACCTGGTAGCAATAGAGGAATGAACGTTCAGCCAGGGAGGCATACACATGGAAACTCCCACGGACTTGGGGGGCAGGTCGAAGACAGTGAACGAGAACTACAGCTTGGAGACAATGACAGATTAGCAGAGATGGTTAGAAGAGCTATGAGAGGCGGTTTAGTAAACAGAGACTTGGAAGATGTAAACAGGAGTCCTTTTTCTTCTGCGATTAGGATGGCTAGGAACCCACCAGAATTCAAGCTACCATCATTGGACATGTACAACGGGAAAACGGACCCCACGGTCCATCTAACGAAGTATATGAGGCATATGGAAGTGCTGGGGGCATCAGAGGAGGTTATGGCCCGGTGCTTTCCACTATATTTGACGGACATTGCAGCGTTATGGTTTAGGCAACTGGAGAGCGGCTCCGTAGGAACATGGGCAGATTTAACTGAGAGATTCATGAGGCAATTCAGGGTTCATATTGCGAGACCCAAGAATGTGATGACTTTGGCAACCTTGAAACAGAAAACTGGAGAGACTTTGAGGAGCTTTCTAACGCGATTTAATGCTGCAGCAGCATCAGTGGATCGACCAGATCCAGCTATGGTCATGATGGCAGCTGTATCTGGAATAGCTGGTAATACAGAGTTCAAGAATTCATTAACCAAGGATCCGCCTATGAATCTGGGAGAGTTCTATCATGAGGCTGAAAAGTTTCTGCGTCTGGAAGATGCTAGTGCAGAAAGAGAGGAGGAAGATGACGTTTACACAATCAAGAGCGGAAACCCACCTGGAAAGGGTGCGGAGACTAGCAAAGGAAAAAGAAAGGCTGAGGATAATGATGACAGGACAAAGTGGCTACGAAGAGAGCCACGATTCACCACCTATTCAGAGTTGAATGAGAGTTTGGAACGGATTTATCAGGATACCAAGGGCCAGGTTCCGTATCGTAGACCAATGCGAAGAGATCCAACCTCTGACGAAAGAAAATCAGATAAGTTTTGTGTATTTCATGAATTGAATGGTCATAACACTAATGATTGTAGGCATTTGAAGGACGAGGTGGAAGGGCATATCAGGAACGGTATGCTCCTTCAGTATGTGAGGAGGCGAACTCCAGCAGTGGAGCCAGAGCGACCACCGTCTACCTCAGCTAGAGGTGACCCTGGATCAGGGCACCATTTGATTATCCATTGATTGCTTGATTAAAATAACGATGAACAAGTCGTAAGCTTCCACTAAAAGCAATTAAATCATTTACACATGTACGAGATCACGAACGATCATGCTCTGAATAATCATTGACTGCTTCGGAGTGGGAACTTACACTTTGACATCTTTGCTTTGCTTTTGTTTCGATTTGAACATTTGAATTCTTCCTGTTTGGACATTTCTGCTGTAAGGTACTATTGCTTTAACATTTACAATTCTATGAAAAGATTATTTACTTGTATGCCCGTTGGATCGCGAACGGTCCACGAGCACCTCTTGCATGGCAACGAACTGCCGAAGTCTTTGATTCGAAAAATTCCCCCAAACAATGACTCCAACACTGATAATATTAAGTCCCCCCCGGGCACACTCATTCGCCTCGAACGGCACCCGACTTCGAACAGTCACAATTCGCCTCGAACGGCACCCGACTTCGAACAGTCACAATTCGCCTCGAACGGCACCCGACTTCGAACAGTCATTATTCGCCTCGAACGGCACCCGATCGCGAACGGTCACAACTCGCCTCGAACGGCACAACTCGCCTCGAACGGCACAACTCACCTTACCTCAAATGGCTCGATCGCGAACGGTCGTCATTTGAGGTCCGCCACCTGATCACTGACTGTTACACCTTACCTCAAATGGCTTGATCGCGAACGGTCGTCATTTGAGGACCGCCACTTGACCGCACACTGTCGCACCTTACCTCGAATGACTTGATCACGAACGATCGTCATTTGAAGTTAGGCGCTTGACCTTGAACGGTCGCATTTCATCACAAATGGCTCGGTCTCGAACGATCGACGCGTGGACTTACAGACTCGACCGCGCACTGTCGCACTTTACCTCGAATGACTCGATCGCGAACGGTCGTCATTTGAAGTTAAGCGCTTGACCTTGAACGGTCCCCACTCGACCGCGCACTGTCGCACTTTACCTCGAATGACTCGATCCCGAACGGTCGTTATTTGAAGTAAAGCGCTTGACCTTGAACGGTCACATTTCACTGCAGATGACTCGATCCCGAACGATCGACGCATGGATTTACGCGCTTGACCGCGCAGGGTCGCACTTTCCCTCAAATGACTTGATCACGAACGGTCGTCATTTGAAGTTAAGCGCTTGACCATGAACGGCCGCGCTTCATCCCAAATAGCTCGATCCCGAACGGTCGTCATTTAGGGCTATATAAAATATCAAGCTCTTTACAGGTTGTCAACAGGATATGAACATCCAGCTCATGGCATTACAAAACATGCCTTCCTACCGCAAGGCATATTTTGGGGGGCAAAGTGTTATCCCATTTTTTGGACAAAACTGGAATATCAAGATTGTATGCATTTCCACCACGATCGGAACCAAGAAGAAGCAAGCAAGCGTACATAAGTCAGGAATTTCACTCAAGGTTCAAATATAAAGTTCATTCGGTGAAACAATACCAGAGCTCATTCGGCACTCATCCCATTCGGCGTACCTCAGTTCATCCGGCATCCCAAGGCAAGAGTCCATTCGGCAGTATGAAGCAAGACTCATTCGGTATTCACAACCCAAGGTACCATTCGGCAGAACTCATTCGGCAGATCCATTCGGTAGTACCGAGACCGAATCAACTCCACTTCCCTTCCCACCGGATCAACTACAAGCTCCATCTTTCACCACCCACTACCGGTCCAACATCACCACCGAACCACACACCACTCAACTTAACACCGGACCAACCTTTCTCCCATTGCCGAGCCAACTCCCCTCTTCCTACCACCGAATCAACCTCTCTTCCACTAATTGCCGAACCAAAGCCTCGCCGAACCAGATGATTGCCAGTCCAGATTGCTTCAGCCCGGGCCCACCAGCAGCTATATACTTCCAAGACCCCTGCCCCCTACCTCATTCTATAAATAGAGGGGCAGGGGTACAACAATGGCAGACAAGTTTGAGAGCTCAAGCCTGGAAGGAACTCTCAAACAACTTTAGATACTTGTAATCAAAGCTTTGTACTTGTAATCTGAAGAAAAAAAAAAGAATAACATATAAAGTGGACGTAGGCACGTTCTTGCCGAACCACTATAAATCTGTGTGTCTTTTACATTTTAGTCCTTGCTTTTTACATATTTGCATAAATCACCCAAATCACTAAACACAACATAAAATCAACCAACTCATACGACTTTGGGTGTTTGCGGCCATTTTTCACGCAAACAACTTGCAAGTAGCGAAGTAGCTAATTGGTTCTTTTGCAACTCGGGGTAGGTGTTTGACAACAACTTAGTTTTTGACTTAGAAGTGGCAAAAAAGTTTTTAAATTATAAGCAAATTGCTTATGATTTATTTCAATTTTTACAACTAAAGTTTGCTACAATTTCAGCTTATCCATCTCGTTTTACTATTTCCCCAAAACTACTTCAGTTAATATTCATAACCACTTACGAGAAGATCCAAAATAAGTTATAGCCAAATGGCCTCCTAGACTGTTAAGTCAACAAAATATAGGAATGCATGCGTTTTATTGTTTCTTGCTTATTAGTTTGAAAGAAATTAGAGATTTGTACAATTCCATATCTTAATTTATCTGACTTCAAGATCTGTCGTTTCACATTCAAAGACGTCATGAACTCCAGACTATTGAATAAGTTAGTCGGTAAGTGTAGAATACACATTAAGTAATAGGAAGTCAAGGTTCCAAAAAAGTTGACTTCTCACTTGATTACAAGCAATGGATACTAATTTAATCTTCTGTATCAATCAAATCCATATGATTCTTACATAAATCAACAGATGATAACGCAAAGTAAATACAAAGCTACAGGAATGATACAGCACAAAATTAGCAAATGGATTCTCACCGAAATAAAAACTTTACTAAATTTACCTTCAAAAAGGAAAGCAAAAGGAGCAAATATGATTAACAAATGGGCACCCACCATTATGCTAACTTTACCATATTCACCAACAAAGAAACAAATCAGACGAGAATTCATGAAGCAACTTCAATTTAAAGCATACGAAACAAGCAAAATCCATGTGAGTAAAGAGGGCCATCATACCTTAAACTGATCGCCAAACCAAAGATAATTAATGGAATGGGAAACAACAGGAGTTTTAATAGTATGAGCAACAAATTTGGAAGATTGAAGCGTGCAGGGAAGAAAAAATCAACAAATAAGAAAATGGACGTCGAAGGAATGCGACGATGAATGAAAAGCAGTTGCAATTGTATTTGTACACCGCCTTCTTTCAGAATTTAACGTGCGAACGCAGCGCCTTGTTTCAGGAATTATAAAGGATTTTATTTTTTTCATCACAGCCCCTGCTAATCACATATATTGCGTAGCCATTAAAATGGTATGTATGGGTCAACAACATGGTGCCTGAAGTTGATTGGACCGAATCCAAAGTTATTCGGCAAGGCCGAGAATCAATGTATGGTCAATTTTATGTATATCCCTAACTGCTTTATAGACCACTTGCCCTCCACAGATTATACCGTAGCTTTGGTTTTGTCTGAAGCATGGATATGGGCAAAAGAAAGAATAGGATTGGGTAGAGCAGGAAAAAAATTATGTTTTAGTTGGTATTGCATCTGACGCGTCAGACATTTCCACTTTTAAACATCGAATCATTGATGTTCAGTTGGAGTGAACGTATCAAATTTAGCTGTTCGCATCTGCACGCCAGCAGTAATTAATACTCTGCAACAATTGATTTCTCCTACAATCCATTTCAATACGCACACAAACACTTTCTTCTTTCATCATCAACTTTTCTCCTTTCGTTCTCTTTTTCCGCGGTCCTTCGGTGTCCCAAAAGAACACATTGTGGGTGCATATAATAGAGTGATATGCAATTAAAGCGCTTAGCGGTTTTATAGCAGTGGAGAAGCGGAAAGTTATACCCAGAATATAGCGGAAAATAATGGAGTTGCAAAAAGCTTCATTAAACATAAAATTATATATTTAAAGGTAGTTTATTCTTATTCTTACATCATTTGTACAGAAAAATATATTTACTCTTAAATGACAAAACCAAAGGATATCATGATTTATACAGTATAGATTTGGTGACTACAATAGACTTATAATTTATATTGAGCGCATGTGCTTTAGTTAGGTCTTTATTTTAACCTTGTTTATTTGGTTTAAAAGAGAATCAGTCAAATAATCTTTTTATATTAATATTGCTACAGCGGGTCTTAAAAAGCCTTAATTTAATGGGTGTAGCGGAAAATAGTGGAGCTTAAAGTTGATCTATTGTTTAATGATGATAAATTGAAATAACATGACGGTCGAAGAGCATTATGCGCTATAATAAGGATTTTACAGGACTTTAGCAGGGCTTTAACTACACAAATAGGGATGATGTTTTCATTTCTATTTTATCATACTTTACGGCATTGGTTATGTTGAAAAGTCTGACGCAACGAAGAAGGTGTTCAAAGGTGAATTGGAAATGCTACAAAAGAATCGATATTGGTCCTTTAGGTGAAGAGGGTATTTTATTGTTCGTGTTTGAAACTTCAAACACGACTTTGAATACGAGAATCTTGATCAAATTGGTTTAGATGGTGCAAATGGTACCTTATTAGATGAACGTGGAATCATGTGTAATCTGGCATGATCATGTCACCCTATTAGACAAACGTGGAATCACGCGTAACTTATATGGTCACGTGATTATGTTAGGAGATTTTGTTAAAAAGAATTTTATGTTATTACGTAGAAAACTTTAGCCCGTCAAATGATTCATGGCATACTAACTAAGGATCCTCGTAATGTTAATCAGCAATTGACGTAGATGATCGACTATTAGATAATCGATTAACTAGTGGACTTAAGTTATGAATGCATTAAATCATTGTGAATAAATAAAAGTAATTATGGATTTATATGATGATTGTTATGAGTTATAGTTTACGAGAAAAAGAAATGCTGAATCATGGTGTGTAGTACAAAGGATACATATGATATGACCTACGTCCATAGATCAAAGATGATCTGAATTATTATATGAGGAAAGATGAGGAGAAATCAAATGTTAAATAATAAATTCTATGTAACGCCCCATCTTTATATACATTTATGTATTAGTAAGCAATACTGTTTATAATACAGAGAATGAGACAATAGTGGATGATCACATATGAATATTTTTTAAACTAACACCGTTACATTTTTCAACGTCAAATAATACAATCATATACGTACTAAGTCTCGGTACAAAGTAATAAACACGTTGATTTTTCTCAAAATAGCACAATACACAATAACATAGATAATACAAAGTCATTACTGATGTTTCAACCGGAAAATAAACTTTCCAAAATATACAGTCAATGGCAGGTCTATAGAAATGAGAGTCAAAGACGTACTACATCACAGGTACATATCACTTGTCTATCCTATATACATCGCAAAATACATCTTCAATACATATAAGAGGCTACCAAAATACTATATATACATAACTTAGTCCTACGATGTATCTATAAGTTTCCAAAAGATGAACCCAAATCATCAAAGCCAGTTAATGAGTCTTAGAACCTAAAATGTCTTAGACAGACCCAATCGCATGTGTTTATCTTTTAAATTTGTTGGAAACGGTTAAATAAAGGAGATGGTAGTAAAGGAGAGACCGGCTTGAGTTCAACGCAAATAAAATATGAGGAGTTTATGAAACTCATGACTACCATCATTACAGTTAACTGTATTTGCTTGAACCATTGCAGACTCTATGTCTATGTTCTTGTAATAATTAAACTAGATTCAGGTATTTTCATCCACTTATTATTCTTAATAAATTTATTGTGTTGTATACTTTTGTTAATCCATTATAACCATAAACATCCCACATAGCTCTGTGCAAAGCCTCAATTGGAACCAAGTTATCTACCATCGATCCATGTGCATGCTTGTATGGATTATCAAGTCTATGATTTTGCAAATTCAATTTGTTTACTATAATGCAATATCCACAATTCCTATCTCTTAGCATATCCTCTAGACCAACTATGTACAGTTCCATTTCTTTAGTCAACAACCTTATGTTTTGTCGAGTGAGTTCTATATGATCTACATCAAGGAATTAGATATGAAGCACATGACCATGAACCTTCAAAATGTTCAAAGTAAGAATGATCTATTTTAGTTGATTTATCTTCCTTTGACTGCCTTGATGGTCTACCTTCTATTCTCGTTGCCACATTCCCTATGATTTTATGACAATTAAAGAAATTTAATAAATAAATAATAATGCTGAAAAACAGAACTTTTACAAATGTCATAATTTGGCTACAAAACTTGCACTAATGGGTTCGTGATGATTTTCTAATTAACTTTCTTACATAAAGTTTTCTGATTGGAGTTCAAACAAAAAAGTTATTAACTTTTGAGGGTTTTGAAGCGGAAATAATTATATATGTAATTATGGTAGTAGAAATAAATCAACATTAATTACTAATGTTAATGGAAACTTAGACATTAAGAAAAGTTAACATTAAATGAAATTTGGAAAAAGTAAATGTAAATGGAAAAAAATAATGTAACGGTTAAACAAATGGAACAAAATTAACAAAACTTAAGCACATAGATAAATTCACAAATCATAAGCCAAATGATGGACCCGGAAAGCACGACGGTCGATCGGTAGCGATCGACCGTGTAGTGTTAGCGGTCGACTGTTGGTTGAATAAATTCGATAGTAAATTGTGGTCTAACGGCCCGGATTTAATATAGCATTATCAAACGGCTGACATTGATTTGAACCTCTATAAATATAAACCTAAACCCTCAATTCCAAACTCATATTTTCCAATAGGCGCGAAAGCTTTGCCATTTTTTCTTCTCCTCCAAAAATTTTTAATTCTTAAAAATAGTTCTAATCTACACGTATACAAATTTGGAGAATTGTAGAAGATATTGAGGAAGATAATAGGTTCAAATCAAATCGCTGAAGCAAAGGTAATTTGTAAATCCGAATCCAAAATACAAATCAAATTCCAAATCTCTTTTCTAATCTAGATCTATGATAAATTTATATACACTTGTAGTGTATAAATCCAAATAGGGAGAAAATAGAGTCAAAGTAGAATAACTGGGATTAGATCTAGAGATTTGGAAAGCTAAAAATGTGAGTGAGAATATTATATACTTTTGTATAATATTAGATTTATATCAATGTAGACCTATTCCTATATGCCTGAAATGTGAATTAAAGTTGTAGGCTAAATCTGTATGCATGAAATGAAACTGAAAACTGTGCCTACATATTCTGCAATTGTTAACTTGATATCTATATATGTTATATGAATGAACCTGAAAAATATTTGGGATATTGGTGGTCATTAAATTTATTATTGAAATATAGTAAACCATGAATTTGTGATTGATGTAATAATTCCAGGTTGATATTTAAATGGATATTGAAAAATAAGAATGTAAAATAAAGAAATCACAATAAGATTTTAGGAGTTTAAGTTGTATTTTAATCCGTTGGAATATAAGATGTTGCAATGTGGAATTCTATACATTATCAAACTTAAAATAAATAAATGTGCATTGTTTGAAATAAAAAGAATACATCTAAAAAGAAAGAGATGTATAAAATAGTGATGTTTACCGCATTTTTTACTATATATTTCAATAATTATGAAAAGATAATTCCTCGTAATTCCAAATGCAACACGAATCTTCCTTTTGAATAAGATATAGAAATTTACACTGTTAATATTTCCATGAGAGAGACGTAATTCTAATGCATTGAAATGCAGAAAACCCCTAAGTGTTAAACAAAGAGATATAGTTGTGACGTGAACATTCTAATAGAAAAGATACACGATGCAAATATATATGGGAATTAAATAAAAAGAAATGTAAGAGCAAGCAATAAAAAATTAAAGGGTAAAACGAGAATAAAATATTGGGAAAAATGGCAAAAAGAAAAGAAAAAAGGTCATTGTAAATATTTTAAAAGGAAGTGGTAAATAGTCTTAAATCAAGTTAGGTATAAACACTTAAGTAAAGAATTATGATTAATAAGTAAACTATAGAGGTAAGATAATTAAGTAAGAATTAATGAAGATATACACAAATGATACATATACATAGCCTTAAGTATACATTTATGACGGGTGCGAACCATTAAAGCTAATACATGATTAAATGAATAAAATGAATAAAATGACATAGTATTTGAATAGGTTGGAATGCAAGATGAGTAGTGTTACACAATAGAAGTCTGCCCACCACAAGGGGCTACCGGCAGTGGTATACATTATGCCGGCGTGAGAGATATCCAACTATAGAAATAGAGAAAATATGTTTGCATATAGATATAAGAATACCTCAATAGAAAAGGGAGTCTGCTTCAATAAAATAAGAAAGAGGGTATTGCCTTGATTATAATGGGCGATCGAAATCGGATGGTGAGTGAAGAATGATGCTATGTCTGCATGTATTGGTACCAAATTAAGGAGTAGGGCTGAATATAGGCCAAGAACATCATTAATGCTTAGCGGTCAATGGAAAAGATAGAGGTTATACCTAACAAGTTACACTGCCTACTAGTGTATGGTCCACGTTAGGTCATGCATTGCAATGTTGTTTGCTAGTTTGTGTGTTACTAGGCAACACTAGTTAACCTTATTAGAGAGGTCTTTCAAAACGTGCATGAGGTAGTTCGTGGAGCTGGGTCTATAGTGTTAATACCCTAGGTATTGTTTTTTATGACAACCACCATATAAATATTACTACTAACGTATCTTCAAGTTGTGCAGTTATTTCTGATATATTATTGAGACATTTACTGAGATAAACAAGAACCTAGTGGAAGAAAATTGATAATTTATGAAGGTTAATCAAAGCAATGAAAGAACAAAACTGGTTGAAGAAGAATGTTGAAAGGGCGGAGGTGTTTGAAGTGATGAGTACTTGGTTGAGTCTTAGAATTCCCTTCTAAAGACCCCATGACAATTATACTTGAAGATCATCAAACATTGACTTCAACCGAATCACAAACTATCCATAAATATAAGGTACTTTGAAATCTGAAAATTTGCAAAGCTTATTGTCGTTGTTGTTCTCTTTGAAAAATGCCTATATGTCGATGTATGGGTGTATAGTATGTCAACATATGTCCCATTGGTCAGCATTTTAAAATTCAAATTAAGTGATTTTCCAACAACCTTTTAATCAAAGACATGTCTCTTCAACCATTATTTAAAGCCTTTGGAAAATAAATTTTCCAATCAATTCTCTCCTCTTTCTCATAATCTTTCTCTTTCATAAGAAAATTCTATTGCATACTCTTCCATTCTCTTTGCAAATCGATACTATTTCACTCCAATTCTTCATCGGTTTGCAAACCACATAATACCAAAGAGTTTCTGTTTGAACTCATATCCTTCTCTCCTGATTTCATCCTATTTCTCAAAGATTCAAAGATATTGCAACTGTAGGTTTGTAGGATCATTGTACCGAATCTGCAAGAATCTATATTGAAGATACGACTACTTGCCATACTCTATTGTTGTTTATATAGAGAAGAGGGTGTTCTTATAGCCCGTAAATCAAGAGAGTGCATCTTGTAACCCATGAAATCAAGATTGTAAAGGTGTTCTTGCCACCTGTTAGCACCAAAATTGGTCACTAACACCCAAATGTAAATGAAAGCACCAACTAACAGTAATCCAGAAAACAGCAACACAGATCACCAAATTAAGCAGATAAAAAGAAGAAAAGATAAAAGAGACGAAATTTTTATAGTGGTTCGGCAAAATTGTGGCCTACATCCACTTTATAATTTATTTATCACTCGTAGTTTCATATTACAAGAGATTTTGAGGAGCAGAGGAGAAGTCATATTTTCTATTTCATTTTCTTCCCCTTTTTTCTTTTGCAATACTTGGTGTCTTTATAGCTGTAAGCCTTGACCCGGTGATTGTGTGGAATTGTAGTGACGCTGACTAGGCTGGTATTAATTGCAGCATAATCTTCTTATTTAAGATAAGGATGAAGGGAATTAAGGAATATTTGATATAGAAATGGTTGGCATTAATTAGTAATAAATAAGCAGGTTATCATGGCAATTATTGGGCATTAAATCCGGCTTTGGTGGGTATTGGTATTTATGGTGGAGATATGGCTGTTTTTTTATTAATTATTTGAGGTAATAAATGCAAGGAAATCAGGAAGTAAATCTTTAATTTCTTCTTCAAGGATGGTGACTAATTTGCTGGATAGCATTTGCCCCTCGAAGTATGCCTTGTTGGCAACGAGGTGTGCTTCGCTCAAGAACTTGTTTTGGTGAAAGCAAATTTGTTGGCATCAAATTCTCATCTCTCTGAATGTTTGAGAGATGTTAAGTGTCTGACCATTCCTGCATAAAGAGATAGAGTTAATCATTCATATTCGAGAGCATCCATATTCTAAAGAGAGTAGTTCTCAAGTCGCTTCTATAACCTTTGATTGAAAGCAAAGACAGCGTTGTAAAGATTTTTGAAAGGTGTCACCCTTAGGAACGAATCAGAGCATGGCCGTGGAACGTTCGTGGTCGCTCATCACATGTGTAAGTCGTTCTCTAAGCACTAACCTTTACAACTAATTTTATGCAAGAAATCATTTTTTTTATGAGTGTCGCTCATGGAAAGGAATCAGAGTATTGGACCGCTTACATTCGGGATTGCTTACATGAGTAAATCGCTTCCCAAATGCTAAATTTTAAAGCATTTTTTGATGATGCATAATTCAAATGCAGAAAGGAATCTAAATCCTAGATCTCATTTTATTTAGTTCAGTTCATTTGATGATAATTTCTATTTGATTAGCAGACCCTAGAGTTGGTTACTTATCTGGGTGAGGGGCTTTGCATGCTCCCTGTTTTTGGTTCTTGCTGATTGCCCCTAGGTATTTGCTTCATGGTAGAAGGAAAGTTTGAATGAGAGGACATCTCCTAGTTGCCCCCTTGCTGAGTTCCTTCCATAGCACTTTTTTTTATATGAGGCTTCTTCATCTTCTAAAAGCTAGATCTAGGAACCTGTTTTCTAGATCTAAATCTTTTCTTTTAGATCTGGAGTTGGATCTTCTTCCTAACATAAAATAAGCTTCAGATCTGAGATTTCTTTGTTCTTCTCAGTGAAAGCACCAAAATGTTTGCGCAAAAATTGGGCAAACACCTCCAAGTCGTATGAGTTAGTTGATTTTATGTTGTTTTTAGTGATTTGGGTGATTTATGAAAATATGTAAAAAGCATGGACTAAACAGTAAAAGACACACAGATTTATAGTGGTTCGGCCAGAACGTGCCTACGTCCACTTTATATGTTATTCTCCTTTTCTCTTCAGATTACAAGTACAAAGCTTTGATTACAAGTAACTGAAAGTTGTTTGAAAGTTCTATCCGTGCTTGAGCTCTCAAACTTGTCTGCCATTGTTGTACCCCTGCCCCTCTATTTATAGAGTCAGGCTGGGGGCAGGGGTCCTGGATGTATATAGCTGCTGGTGGGCCTGGGCTGAAGCAATCTAGCCTGGCACATCTGGTTCGGCGTTCCTTGGTTCGGTCGTAGCTGGGATGGTTGGACCGGTGGTAAGTTGATCCGGTGGTAGGTTGAGTGGAGTGTTGGTCCGGTGGTAGGTTGAGTGGAGTGTTGGTCCAGTGGTTTACTTGGTAGTGGATGGAAAGGAGGTTGATTCGGTGTGGGTTTGGACCGGTGGAGCTTGGTCCGGTGGAGGTGATTCGGTGGAGCTCGTTCGGTAGCATATGGAAGTGTGGTTGGTTCGGCTAGGAAGGGAAGTGGAGTTGGTTCGGTGATGAGTTGGGAATGCCGAATGCTTCTATATTTGGGAGTGCCGAATGAGCTTTTGTATTGGAAACGCCGGATGAACCAAGGCATCTTGAATGCCGAATGAGACTTCGCTCTACATTGCTGAATGAAACTTTAAATCTTTGATACCGAATGGACTTTTATACTTGAGTCATGAGTGAAATCCCAGACTTATATACGCTTGCTGGCTGCTTCTTCTTGGTTCGGTCGTGGTGGAAATGCACACAACATTGATATTCCAGTTTTGACCAAAAATAGGGTAACGCCACCCGTACAAAGAAAGTTGTGATAGTGAAATTCTGTACCGTGTAGTACATGAATGGATGTAGGATTGGTTAATCCGAACCAGTATAAAAATCCGGATGTTATTTACTACACGCATTTTACTTTCTTACTTACTTATTTATATTTGCAGTTTGAATATATATAGTGTTAAATTCATAAGTTAGTTGCATAGATATGAAATACATACTTCAACCCATCTACTATTTAAATAGCCTTAAGATCCATACTGCATTGTTTTATAGAAAGTCCAGTTTCTAACATTTGGTATCCGAGCATCGGTTTTTCAAAAATTCATAACTTGATTTTTGAAAAGTATAAATGGCAAATAACACTAGTAACGCTTTTATAGAAGGACAATCTACAACTAGACCCCCTCTATGTGATGGTAGTAATTATGCATATTGGGCCTGTAGGATGAAAATTTATTTGCAGTTTAATGGTTTGGATGTTTGGAATATTACACAGAGTGAGTACAGTAAACCCCACATGACTACTTAACTTGGACACCAAACCAAAAGGTACGAGCACTTATTAACTTAAAGTCCATAAACATTTTATTTTGTGCCTTAGATAGAAATGAACTTAATCATGTGTTTGTTTGTAAGTCCATATAAAAATTTGAAGAACATTGCAAGTCACACATGAGGGCACTAGTAAAGTAAAACAAACTAAGATATCTATGCTAATTAGTTTCAACTTTTTCAAATGAAACCAAATGAGTCTATTTTTTATATGTATTTTAGATTTCAGGATATATTACATGCATTAATATCATTAGGAAAGAAATTACTAAAAAGGACCAGATTAGAAAGATCTTGAATTCACTTTCTAGTGCATAGTATCAAAAGACTCTAACGATTGAAGAAGCCAATGATATTAGTGCTATGAAAATATAAGATTTAATTGGTAATCTAATGTCCTATGAAGTAAAGTTACGGGTTAGAAAAGAGAATCGGGAAAATGAGAAGAAATCACTAGCACTCGATGCTACAAATGACAATAATGAACCAGATGATAATGCTGATATCGAGTTTACGATCAGGAATTTCAAGAAATTCTTGATATATTGGAAAACAAACAAACTTTGAAAAACTAACAACAATAATTCCAAAGATGAAAATGTTATTAAGTGTTTCGAATGTGGTAAATCTAGACACTTGAAAAGAGATTGTCCCTACCTGAAGGAATCAAAGTACTCTCCGAACATTTTCAATAAGAAGAGGAAAAGGGTTTCAATGCAACATGGATGATTCGGATACATCATTGTTGGTGCCAAAATTAGCCACCAACACCCAGTTGTATAAAAGCACCAATATCCAATATGATCACAAAAAGATGAAGAGAAATAAATAAAGAACAAAAGTAAATCAATCAGAAAGCATGTAAATAGAGATATAGATTTATAATGGTTCGACTAACTCCAACCTATGTCCACTTCAAATATTTTCCTTTTTATTATACTATAGTTTGTTTACCGTTACATTTCGAAATCCAAGAATAAAATTAACAGAGTGTAGCTTAGGTTCAAGATAAAGAGAAGCAGAAAGAAGCTCCATTTTTTGACGCCATGCTTGGTGTACTTATAGGGGAAGATGTGCACAGATCGAGCAGAAATTTCGTTTGAAAGACCAAGACGAGACTACCTATAAATTTCCAATCCCATTGAGGCCCACAATAGGGATCGGTACCGATCCCTATTTTGGTGTCAAAATAGGGCGTTATCCCTTTAGGGGTTTCCCATGATTTTACCTATTTTCCCTCCAAATTTCATGTCGTTCGACTTACAGTTTGTGAGATATTGCATTTTTTGTGAAGTGGTGTTGTTTAAATTCTGATTTCTGTAGATCCCTATGGAGGGATATATATAGATCCCTCTAACTTCTTCCAAATTCCATGCAATCCCTAGAGGAGCTTCTGTTAAATATGCACTTATATGATTTTTGTTTGATGATAATAAACATATATACATTTGTTTAAATGTATTTGTTAATGTACTATTTTATTTTTCATAGATTAAATAAATATTTGCTGAATAAAATTAAATACACAGAATTTGAATTCAAACAGAAATTTTATTCAAACAAATATTTATTACATTTTTGAATAGTACAAATTCAAGATCTCACTATAATAACTTTGATTACAATTACATCACAATTTAATTTACATAAATTCCTCACTACATATCACTCACACTCGTATTTTATCTTCAACTTCATTCCAGTTAGAATCCAGCATCTGAGCAATCTGCAAAAATATTCACTAACACAGTAAAATTGAAAAAGAAATATTTTTGCAATATAAAATGAAATATGATTTTTGAAAATATGATTTGCCTCAGTTATTTGGGTTGTTCATCATCATTTACATTTGAATTCATCATACACGAACAATGTGACATGCACAGTGTATCAATGTACATGCCACATGGCCGTGCACATCGATATATACTTGATAATGCTACAGGGACAAATGAGCACAGGTCAAACCCAAATGAAAAGCCGGGTCCAACTCACGTGCAATATATTTAAAATCACGATACGAGCACAAGGTCAAACCCGAGTTTTTGAAACTGGATTCAACTCAAGTGAAATTTCAAAAATCAACATGAAATACATGGAGACAAAGTAGACCAGAAGTACAAACTAAAGACCACAAGTGTGCAACAACTCAAGCAATGATCAGAACACAAAGACAGGCAGAGAAATGAATACAGCAGTGTACATGAATGCAACATCAGTATGCAACATATTGAAGCAGTTCAATATCCAAGCTACAATGGAAAAGCATGACCAGACACACATGAATGTGAAGACCACAAAGGCAATGAACCAGTGACAACAAAGTGACTCAAGCAACAACATGGACTGCAACAAACATCAGCAGGTACAAGATTCCCAACTCAAATGAATATCAATGCAAATCAACAGGTACAAATGCACAAGTATGATCAGTGGTACACATGCAAGCTCGAGCACAAAATACGGAAACTGCACCAATGCAAATCAAAACAGAGAATATACATGATGATCAAAGTCAACAGTAAATCAAACAATGAACCACAATATTGCAAATGAACAAGAGGCAACAAGAATGGACAGAAACAGTGCAACGGGTCAAGGATGGGTATCAAACTGAAACAAGCACACACACACACACACATATGCAAGAGTCATGTGCAAATGGATATCAACATTGAGATGGATCGAGCTAGTGCAACAAATAAAACATAATGCCTTTCCAGAATAGAGATTTGTATTTTTATGCAATAGGAAAATCAAGCAACAGTCAACAGGCCAGAGGTTCATGTGTTAACACGACTCAGTGCAACAGAGAGTATGCAACATGACTAGTGCTCAATGATCAAACATGAAAACAACACGTACAACTGAAATGCAAACAGTTCGAAGATGACAGGAGATTAAAATTGCAAACCAAGCCAGTGGTAGTCAAATATCACAAATGTCAATGCCGAGAAACAGTGTAATAAACACAAAGATGGCCAGATGAAGTCAAAGCAGCAATACACAGTAAAGCCGAAGTCAGAATTCAATGAAAATATACGTCTTTGAAAAAGTCAAAGCAAAGTAAAAGAGGAAAGTTTTTGCCGTATCAACCAAGAAAAATTGAACGCTTCAAAATCAAAGCCGTGCGCATCAAGGCAAAAATATATCAGGAAAGCAAAAATTTGGAAAGTATCGAATTGATACGAACAAACTCAAGTGTTTCTATATTCATATAAATACCAGTACCAAATTATCATCATCGGCATGAGCAAACAATCGAACTCAAGCAATCAATCCTGAAAGCGAAAGAAACAAATAACATACCAGAAGAAAAGACGAATTCGATCATCTCGAAGCAACCAAGCCGAAACCTAATTTCACAGACAAATCAAGAGAAGCAGCCGAGCGCAACTCCAAGCAGCTGAAGAGCATCAATATCAATTGACAAGAGAAACAAAATAAATTGGCATCCGAAAAACCCTAATTTTGATCGAAGGACGAAAGCCCTAATTGTGATCGAAGAAGCCGCCACTATCTCAAAGGAAACGAGCCGCAAATATTATAAAAGAAAGAAAAGGGGGCCGGTGTTTTCTTTGCTTAGTATAAGGGGTTTTATATTTTTTAATTAGGGTTTTAATTGTCTTTTGCTTTTTAAATTTGTTTTTAATTTTAAAACTCTTTTCAAACCATTGTATTTTCTAGTCGTGTGACTAGGGGACAAGCTACGTGGCGTAGCTTGAGAATTCGCAACTCAGTGGCTGAGTTGTGGCAGAGTTTTGAGTGTAGAGTTAGGTTAGTCAGTAGCGGGTGTCGCGAGTTTACGTGTGTAAGCGTGTGACTACTTAATTTCTAGTAGAAACCTTGGGGGCAACACATAGGCAGGATTTTGCCGAAGCTGGATAAATTCTGTGTTGTTCTATTTCTGCATTTTATTATTCTGCTATTTCTTTGCTGCTATTATTCTGTGATCTGTGTTGAAATAAGCTTCCGCAATTAATTTTTATAATTAATACCATCACCCTATTCACCCCCCCTCTAGGGTGAAATCGATCCTACAAGTGGTATCAGAGCTAGGAATAGAAGTCAATTTATTTTGTTTTAAAAAATCATTTTTCAAAAATCAGTTTTTGTTTAAAATTTGAATTTTTTAAAATGGCTTCTTTTAATAATGCTTTTGCTGAGGGTCATTCCATAGTTAGACCACCAATGTTCAATGGTGAATATGCCTACTGGAAAAATAGAATGAAATTTTTTCTGAAAACCATTGACGCTTGGAACATTGTTGAGACAGGTTATAGATCACCAACTATAATTATAGACAATCAGGAAATAGATAAACCAATGGACCAATGGACAGAGCTAGAAAATAAATTACAAAATGCTAATGCTAAAGCTATGAACTCTATTATCTGTTCATTGGATCAATTTGAATTTAATCGTGTCTCTCATTGTTTAACTGTGCAGGAAATATGGCACATGCTCGAAGTAACTCGCGAAGGAACATCTCAAGTCAAAGAATCTCGCCTAGCCATGTTAAGCAGCGAATACGAGAATTTCACAATGGCAAAAGAAGAAAATGTCAAAGAGATGTACGGACGACTATCCAATATAGTATACAAATCAAAGGCTCTTGGAAAATCGTACACAGAGTTGTAGATAGTCCGAAAAATCCTCAGAGTTCTTCCTCGAAGCTTTGAAGCAAAAGTCACAGCTATTCAAGAATCAAAGGATTTGAAACAAATCAAGGTGGAAGAGCTCATTGAAAATCTCACCGCTTATGAGCTAGTGCTAAAGTTCAAGGAAGAGCGAGAAGGAGGCGATACTCGAAAGAAGTCAATTGCTCTCAAAGGAACAACTGAAAATGACGACGATGATGATGAGGATGGTGAAGCTAAATTAGCACTATTAATAAAGAGATTCAAAAAGTGGAATTACAAATATGGCAATCCAATCAGAAATCATCAAATTAAAAGCAGAATAAACAAAGCACTAGACATTTTGGAGAAGCAAGAGATCATCTGCCACAAATGTAATAAACCAGGCCATATCAAGCCAAATTGTCCTCAAAATCGACCAAACCAAGGAAAGAAACCGAAGAAGAAAAGTTTTGCGGCTACTTGGGATGAAATTGATGAAGATGAAAGTGATAGCACCGAAAGTGAAAGTGAAAGAGCAAATCTATGTCTTCGTGGTGAAGTAACTGACAGTGATGATGATGAGCCAAGTGAGGTATCAAAACTTTCTCATTCAGAATTACTTATATATTTTCACGAAGTGAATGGCTGTTTTGAACGACTTAAGGAAAAGTATGCCAAACTTGAATCACAAAAGGATTCTTTAATTGATTTAAATAAACAACTTAACCAATTAGTTAAAACCTATCAAAGCAGAATCCCTAAGTGTGATAAGTGTCCAACATTCGAAGAAGAGATTAAAAATTCAGAAAACAAAATTAAATCGCTTGAAATTGAAATCCTGCTTTTGAAAGAAATTGAAAACACAAGAAGAGAAGACTCTATTAAAAGGTGCACACAACCGATAAATGAAAATGAATCTCTCAAAACCCAAGTCCTACAACTATCAACAACTTTAGATAAATTCTCAAAAGGAGAAAAATCATTAAATATGCTATTAGGGAAACAAACTATTAATACATCTAGGCAAGGACTTGGATATAACAAATTTCAAAAAGATAGAAACCAAATAAATCAAGTCAATTCATTTGGACACAATCAAAATAGTTGTTGGTATAAACCCGAACATGTGAAGACTATATCGATTTGGGTTCCAAAAGGCACAAATATAGAATCTCTCAAAGTAAAACAAATTTGGGTGCCAAAAGGAACATGTATAAATAGTTTTCAGTCTCCTCTAAATTATCTTTCAAAATATTTTGCCACTCACAATTTTGGACCTATAAAAACAAATAGGTCACTAAATTTTTTTCTCGTGTAGGTATGCTGGCAGGCTAAGGAACAACAGTAATGGTATCTGGATTCTGGCTGTTCCAGACACATGACAGGCGATAAATCAAAGTTCCTTAGCCTAGAAAAGTATAAAGGTGGCAGGGTCACAATGTGTGACAATGAAAAGTGTAAAATTGTTGGCAAAGGTAAAGTAGGTAACAATACATTTACCCTGAATGATGTACTGTATGTTGAAAATCTGCACCACAACTTGATATCAATCAGTCAGCTATGTGATAAAGGTATGAATGTTATTTTTGACTCTGACTTGTGCAAAATTGTTGACAATTCATCTAAAGAAATCTTATTTTCAGGTAAGGGGAAAGGTAATATATATTCTCTATCTTTTGATGATCTCACCCTTTCTAAATGCTTGGTAGCTAAGGACATAGAAGTAAATTTATGCCATCGACGTTTAGGATATGCTAGTATGAACTTGCTAAACAAATTAAAAAGGAAAAATTTGGTAAGAGGGTTGCCTTCACATGAGTTTGAAACAGAAAACATTTGTAAAGCATGCACTTTAGGAAAACTTAAAAAATCATCATTTCATGCCAAAAACAGTGTAAGCACTTCTAGAGTACTTGAGCTAGTTCATATGGATCTATTCAGACCTAATGACATTGCTAGCTTAGGAGGTAAGAAATATTGTTTTGTAATAGTTGATGACTACTCAAGATATACATGGGTATATTTCTTAGCCAAGAAATCAGAAACATTTTCATACCTCAAGAATTTCACAAAATAAGTCCAAAATGAAAAGGAAGTTTCTATTATTTCACTAAGAAGTGATCATGGTGGAGAATTTGAAAATTATGAATTTGAAATTTTTTGTGATGAAAATTGAATCAAACATGAATTCTCTGCACCACGAACTCTATAACAAAATGGGGTAGTTGAGAGAAAGAATCGAACTTTACAAGAGTTGGCTAGATCTATGATAAATGAGTATGAACTACCTTTACATTTTTGGGCAGAAGCAGTAAATACAGCATGTTATGTAATGAATAGAGTTATGATTAGACCGATTCTCAACAAAACTCCCTATGAGCTATGGTTCAACAATAAACCAAACATTGCTTACTTTAAAGTGTTTGGATGTTCTTGCTATATTCTCAATACAGGAGATCAATTAGGAAAATTTGAAGCAAAAGCTGATGAGGGTATCTTCATGGGATACTCTTCGAGAAGCAAAGCTTACAGAGTCTACAACAAAAGGACTAAAACAATCGTGGAATCAATCAATGTGAAATTTGATGAAGGCATTGATAATCAGGAAACATCCAAAAGCAATGTTGAAGAGGAGAAGGAAAAAGATGAGCATGAAGAACCAAAAGAAACTGATGATATCAGAGAAACTGCCATAACTCCAGAAGTCCGAAGGAATCTAGATCCAGCAAAACTGAAATTCAAAGCAGACCATCCTCCAGAATTGGTAATTGGAAACCCTATAGCAGGTATACAGACTCATTCCTCCTTTAGAAATCTATGTGATTTGTGCTTATATAGTGGATTTATTTCAGAAATAGAACCAAATAACATAGATTCAGCCCTTAACGATGAAAACTGGTTTATGGCCATGCAAGAAGAGCTAAATCAATTTGAACGAAATAATGTTTGGAATCTAGCACCTAGACCTAAGGATTATCTAGTTATAGGAACAAAATGGATTTTTAAAAATAAACACGATGAATCTGGAAATGTAATTAGAAATAAAGCTAGACTAGTCGCTAAAGGGTACAATCAAATTGAAGGAGTTGACTTTGATGAAACTTTTGCACCTGTAGCTAGACTAAAATCAATTAGAATATTATTAGCTTTTGCTTGCTACAAAGGATTTAAACTAAGACAAATGGACATTAAGAGTGCTTTTCTTAACGAAATTTTAAAAGAAGATGTGTTTGTTGAACAACCAGAAGGTTTTGAAAGTCATGAATATCCAAACCATGTATATAAACTGAAAAAGGCATTATATGGATTAAAACAAGCCCCTAGAGCCCAGTATGAATGTCTTAGTTCTTATCTCCTTGAAAATGGGTTCAAAAAGGGATGTGTAGACACCACACTATTTCTGTTGCATGAAAAAGATGATCTTTTGATTGTTCAAATATATGTTGATGACATCATTTATGGTGCTACTAACAAGTTATTGTATGAGAAATTTGAAAAGGTCATGCAGGAAAAGTTTGAAACGAGCTTGGTTGGAGAGTTAAAATTCTTTTTAGGATTTCAAATCAAACAAAGCAATAAAGGAACATTCATTTCTCAAACAAAGTATATTAGGAAACTTGTCAACAAATTTGGATTGAAAGATGCCAAACCAGCAAGAACTCCCATGAGTACAACACTTAAACTTGACAAGGATGAAAAAGGTAAGACAGTTGATCAAAAGCAATACAGAGGTATGATTGGATCACTTCTTTATCTTACCGCTTCTAGACCTGACATCATGTTGTCTGTCTGCTTGTGTGCACGTTTTCAATCTAACCCAAAAGAATCTCATTTAAAAGCTGTTAAAAGAATTATAAGATATTTGTTGCACACCCCACGGTTTGGTCTTTGGTATCCATCAAACGATAACTTTGAATGAAAAGGTTTTTCAGATGCTGATTACGCTGGAAATTTAGTTGGTAGAAAAAGTACTAGTGGAGCATGTTTTATGTTAGGACATTCATTAGTTGAATGGTCAAGCAGAAAACAAAATTGTATTGCATTATCCACCACAGAGGCAGAGTATATTGCTCTAAGCGGTTGCTCTGCTCAAATCTTATGGATGATACAGACTTTGCAAGACTATGGTCTAAATTTCAAACGTGTACCACTAATGTGTGATAGTAAAAGTGCAATTGATCTCACAAATAACCCTGTGCATCACTCACGAACAAAACATATAGATGTTAGGCATCATTTTATTCGAGATCATATTTCCAAAGAAAATACCAGCATAAATTTTATTTCAACTGATTCTCAGTTGGCAGACATCTTTACAAAACCCCTTCCAGAAAACAGTTTTTGCAAACTACGTCTCGGTTTAGGTGTTTTAGAAATTTGATTGCCTAATTAACAAATCTATCCCCCTACTAATTATCAAAAAGGTAAATAGTGACTGAAAAATGATAAGGGGTGATATTAATCGTACATTTTTCCTCAAGACAGTATACTTAGTAAATTTCTTTAGAAATTCAAACAAGAGTTATAAAATTCTTTGTTTGGCAAAGATTCCATGACCATTCTAATTCTATCATAATTCCATCGACCATCGCTTATCAAAAATCCAATATAGTTTGTCGATATGTGGTATCATGATCAGGAATCATTCGTTTTTCAGTTTATAAAATAAAATAAAATTCAAAGTATTCACTCTCATTTAAAAGTCCTCACGGTTATGCATGGGTGAATTACTTGGAATTTGATATGTAGTTCCATGCTCATTTAAAAGTCCTTACGGTTATGCATGTATGGAATGCATATCAAAATTAATTTATTAAATAAACAAGTTGATTCTAATCCCATTTAAAAGTCCTCACGGTCATGCGTAGTTAGAAGATACTTGAATTCATTTTTTAAAAGAGAAAAAAATAAATAAAATTGAAATACTACTAACCTCATTTAAAAGTCCTAACGGTTATGCATGGTTAGATATATATCACAACTCGACATAACTATATGATTTTATGATAACATCATTCCCATCATCTCTAAAATGGAATATGCGCCTAACAAGAATAGTTATGATTTTTGTTTGATTCTCTATTTAAATTACATAGTTATAGTCTATTGAGTTTTAATGTTATATTACTGTCTATCACCTTATCTCTATTTCATGACACTTTTACTCTTTTGCAGATAACAAAATGGGGAGAGAAATGTTGGATTTTGGCAAATAAATCTTATACTACTATGCATATAAGAGGGGGGAGTTTAGTAAAGATGAAGCATTTAAATAGGGGGAGAAGCATTTAAATGGTGGAATCATCAAAAACATTTAATATGTTTCAAAATCCTAAATATATGTTTATTATCATCAAAAGGGGAAGATTGTTGAATATGCACTTATATGATTTTTGTTTGATGATAATAAACATATATACATTTGTTTAAATGTATTTGTTAATGTACTATTTTATTTTTCATAGATTAAATAAATATTTGCTGAATAAAATTAAATACACAGAATTTGAATTCAAACAGAAATTTTATTCAAACAAATATTTATTACATTTTTGAATAGTAAAAATTCAAGCTCTCACTATAATAACTTTGATTACAATTACATCACAATTTAATTTACATAAATTCCTCACTACATATCACTCACACTCGTATTTTATCTTCAACTTCATTCCAGTTAGAATCTAGCATCTGAGCAATCTGCAAAAATATTCACTAACACAGTAAAATTGAAAAAGAAATATTTTTGCAATATAAAATGAAATATGGTTTTTGAAAATATGATTTGCCTCAGTTATTTGGGTTGTTCGTCATCATTTACATTTGAATTCATCATACACGAACAATGTGACATGCATAGTGTATCACTGTACATGCCACATGGCCGTGCACATCGATATACACTTGATAATGCTACAGGGGCAGGTGAGCACAGGTCAAACCCAAATGAAAAGCCGGGTTCAACTCATGTGCAATATATTTAAAATCACGATACGAGCATAAGGTCAAACCCGAGTTTTTGAAACTGGATTCAACTCAAGTGAAATTTCAAAAATCAACATGAAATACATGGAGACAAAGTAGACCAGAAGTACAAACTAAAGACCACAAGTGTGCAACAACTCAAGCAATGACCAGAACACAAAGACAGGCAGAGAAATGAACACAGCAGTGTACATGAATGCAACATCAGTATGCAACATATTGAAGCAGTTCAATATCCAAGCTACAATGGAAAAGCATGACCAGACACACATGAATGTGAAGACCACAAAGGCGATGAACCAGTGACAACAAAGTGACTCAAGCAACAACATGGACTGCAACAAACATCAGCATGTACAAGATGCCCAACCCAAATGAATATCAATGCAAATCAGCAGGTACAAATGCACAAGTATGATCAGTGGTACACATGCAAGCTCGAGCACAAAATATGGAAACTGCACCAATGCAAATCAAAACAGAGAATATACATGATGATCAAAGTCAACAGTAAATCAAACAATGAACCATAATATTGCAAATGAACAAGAGGCAACAAGAATGGCCAGAAACAGTGCAACAGGTCAAGGATGGGTATCAAACTGAAACAAGCACATACACACACACACACACACACACACACACACACATATATGCAAGAGTCATGTGCAAATGGATATCAACATTGAGATGGATCAAGATAGTGCAAAAAATAAAACATAATGCCTTTCCAGAATAGAGATTTGTATTTTTATGCAACAGGAAAATCAAGCAACAGTCAACAGGCCAGAGGTTCAAGTGTTAACACGACTCATGCAACAGAGAGTATGCAACATGACTAGTGCTCAGTGATCAAACATGAAAACAACACATACAACTGAAATGCAAACAGTTCAAAGATGACAGGAGATTAAAATTGCAAACCAAGCCAGTGGTAGTCAAATATCACAAATGTCAATGCCGAAAAATAGTGTAATAAACACAAAGATGGCCAGATGAAGTCAAAGCCGCAATACACAGTAAAGCCGAAGTCAGAATTCAACGAAAATATACGTCTTTGAAAAAGTCAAAGCAAAGTAAAAGAGGAAAGTTTTTGCCGTATCAACCAAGAATTGATACGAACAAACTCAAGTGTTTCGGTATTCATATAAATACCAGTACCAAATTATCATCATCGGCATGAGCAAACAATCGAACTCAAGCAATCAATCCTGAAAGCGAAAGAAACAAATAACATACCAGAAGAAAAGACGAATTCAATCATCTCGAAGCAACCAAGCCGAACCCTAATTTCACAGACAAATCAAGAGAAGCAGCCGAGCGCAACTCCAAGCAGCTGAAGAGCATCAATATCAATTGATAAGAGCAACGAAATAAATTGGCATCCGAAAAACCCTAATTTTGATCGAAGGACGAAAGCCCTAATTGTGATCGAAGAAGCCGCCACTATCTCAAAGGAAACGAGTCGCAAATATTATAAAAGAAAGAAAAGGGGGCCGGTGTTTTCTTTGCTTAGTATAAGGGGTTTTATATTTTTTAATTAGGGTTTTAATTGTCTTTTGCTTTTTAAATTTGTTTTTAATTTTAAAACTCTTTTCAAACCGTTGTATTTGCTAGTCGTGTGACTAGGGGACAAGCTACGTGGCGTAGCTTGAGAATTCGCAACTCAGTGGCTGAGTTGTGGCAGGGTTTTGAGCGTAGAGTTGGGTTAGTCAGTAGCGGGTGTCGCGAGTTTACGTGTGTAAGCGTGTGACTACTTAATTTCTAGTAGAAACCTTGGGGGCAGCACGTAGGCAGGGTTTTGCCGAAGTTGGGTAAATTCTGTGTTGTTCTATTTCTGCATTTTATTATTCTGCTATTTCTATGCTGCTATTATTCTGTGATCTGTGTTGAAATAAGCTTCCGCAATTAATTTTTATAATTAATACCATCACCCTATTCACCTCCCCTCTAGGGTGAAATCGATCCTACAGCTTCTCCATGTAGTATTATACTTAGCCTCCAAGTTTTATGCCAATTGGATTAGTAGAACTTGAGTTATTGATCAATCTTTGTTGTAAATCCAACTAAATCAATTCTGAATAAGGATAGGTACCAATCCCTACCAAGGGAAGAGTGTCGATCCCTACCAAGGGAAGAATGTCGATCCCTCCAAACCCCTCCAAATTACATGAGATCCCAAAGGAAGCTTTTCCATGCTGTATTATGTTTAGCCTTCAAGTTTCATTCCAATAAGATCGGCGAAATTTGAGTTATTGATTGATCTTTGTTGCAGCATGGCTTGCATGATACTCTTTGCCATTCCCATCCAAGGGATGTATACCGATCCCTCCAAACTTGTTCTTTTGACATGCGTCCCTAGAGTAGGTCCCATAGGGTCCTTATATCTTGCTTTTTAAATTTCATAAGCATTGGACTTGTAAATCTTGAGATATTGATTGTTTTCCACAAGAACACTCTTGTAATTTAAAACATGTCGAATCCCTCTTATTGTAACATGTCGATCCCTCTTGTTGTAGCTAATCTATGCCGATCCCTCTGTTGTAGCCTATCCTTGCCGATCCCACTTGTTGTAGCTAATGTATGCCACTCCTTCCTATGCATCAAACCACATTCCATATTTGAACATTCTATGTACACATATATCAATATCATTCAATCCTGACTTCTTACTACTATCTATACTTGACTTCTTGGCCCACAAACATCACTCTGGACCCATCGGCCTTGATAACCGTGAAGTCTATTGGCTTAAATCCGTTTGTATACTGCCTTAGCATAAGGTGGGTTAACAATCATCAAGTGATAGTGATTCAAAAATAGAAAATTCCAACATGTGCTTCATGGCAAAGGATGACCAGGTATTGAATTTTAATAAAGAAATTATGAATATCTTAAATGATATGCATAAGGGATATAAAAATATTAGGAAGGAGTACAAGAATAGTTTAGCAGAGATAGATTAAAAATGTTTAATGAAATGTTAGCTGAAGAAAAAAACGTCTAAAAGATGAAATTGAAAGACTTAATAGATGTAATGATAAAAAGGATTTAACACTTGAAAGTTAAACTAAAAAGTAAAAATGAATCCTTGAAGTCATAAAATCTTTCAATAAAGTCAGAGATCACTGATCTGATTGACAAAATAACATCTTTAAACAATGTTATTCTTAACTGTAATAAGGATATTCATAAAATGAAAACTGATGTTGAAAAACTTAACGAAGGGAAGGATAATCAAGAAAATTTATTATCTGCATCTAAACCCACTAATGATAAACATGGACTTGGATACACCACTAAGGCCAAATCAAAGCAAATAGTGCTTAATGTGCTAAATTTGTTAAGGCTACCGAGTTCAAACCAAAACCTAGGAAATTAAAGTTAAAACCCCCAAATAGGTTCATTAATTTATGGGTTTCTAGAAAGTAAGATAATAATGAGAAAGAAAGATACATTGATAATTTTATTAATAAAGTTCATTTACCTGATGATTACATTTTCAAAGGGTATTCAAACTCTTTATGGTTTTGGCTTCCTAAAACTTAACCCCATGGACCCCAAAATAAAATAGGGTACCAGACCGCTATTTTATATTTTTCAAGTACCGAAAAATTGATATTGGACAGCGGATGTTCAAAGCATATGACAAGAAATCCATTGAACTTAGGATAAATATCAAAAGGGTATGTTATTGGCATGGGCAATGTCGATAACTCTAAAACTCGTCCAATTTTAATTATTTTACTTCATATGTTTATTTCATATTTTAAATTGATTTTGATTCTCCTCATGGGTTCTATATATGTACCTTTACCTCTATCAACACTCTATACATATTGTCTAGTTATGCTTAAGCAATTCTTTTTCTCCCTTTTTGTTGATGACAAAGTGGGAGAAAATATATAAATATACTAGAAAAAAATGATAGAGGGAGTGCACAAAGTTAAGGGGCGTCAAATATAAAAATATTATATTTTTATCTCTCAAATATTTATATGGCTGTCGTCATCAAAAGAGGAGAGATTGTTAATACCCTAGGTAATGATTTTGATGACCACAACCATATAAATACCATTAACGTATCTCCGAGCTGTGCAGTTATTTCAGATATATTATTAAGACGTTTACAAAGATAAACAAGAACTCAATGGAACAAAATGGATTATATATGAAGGTTAATCAAAGCAATGGAAGAACAAAACCAATTGAAGAAGAATGCTTAAAGGACTGAGGTGTTTGAAATGATAAGTAGTTAGTTGAGTCTTAGAATTCCTTGTTAAAGACCCCATGACATTTGTACTTGAAGATCGTTAACCACTGACCTCAACCGAATCACAAAAAAGTCCATAAATATAACGTACCTTGAAGTCTAAAATTTTGCAACGCTTATCGATGTTACTGTTCTCTTTGAATAATGCTTATATGTCGACATATGGGTATCTAGTATGTCGATATATGTCCCGTTAGTCAACGTTTTAAAATTCAAATCAAGGGATTTTCCCACCACCTCTTCACCAAAAGACACGTCTCTTCAACCGCTATTTAAAGCCTCTAAAAAACGAATTTTCCAATCAATTCTCTCATATTTCTTATACTCTTTCTCTTTCATACCTTTGTAAGAAAATTCCATTGCATATTTTTCCATTCTCCTCGCAAATCGATACTATTTCACTGATTTGCAAACCACACAATATCAGAGAGTTTCTAATTGAATTCATATCATTCTCTCTCTGATTTCATCCTATTCCTCAAAGAATTAAAAGATATATTGCTATTGAAGGTCTACAGGATCATTGTACCGAATTTGCAAGAGTTTATAGTGAAGATACGGCTACTTGCTATAATTTATTGTTGTTTGCATAGAGAAGAGGGTGTTCTTATGGCCCTTAAATCAAGAGGGTGCATCTTGTCACCCGTGAAATCAAGATTGTAAAGATGTTCTTGCCATCCGTGGAAAGAAATATGTGATAGTGAAATTCTATACAGTGTAGTAAAGGACTAGATGTAGGATTGGTTAATCCAAACCTATATAAAAATCCAGATGTTATTTACTTTACCCGATTGTACTTTATTACTTACTTATTTTTGTTTGCAATTTGAATAGATATAGTGTTAAATTCATAAGTTAGTTTTATAGATTTGAAATACACACTTCATCCCTTCTAGTTTTTAAATAGCCTTAAGATCCATTTCGCATTGTCTTATGAAAGTCCGATTTCTAACATACAGCCAGTGGGGCTGAATTCACCATAATTATTGTTCATAGAGACGGGTCTACAACTTAGAAGCAGATAAGAAAATCCTTGGCTAAATTATTATAAAGTTATTATTAGGTACTTCGACTGTTTTTCGGTATGCATGATGATGAGAGCGTGATACGGTGAGGATGATGGATCCTAATGGGGTTCTGAGTTAAGAGATACTAGCGGGGATAGTATCCTACTACAATAGGGGACCGTGATACTTACACACATGCACGCACACATAATTGTAGTCTACTATTGGTAGATGAAACACATTATACACGTACGTAAAGTCAATATGACTAATTGAAAATGAAAAGACATAGTAAGAGATAAAAGACAACAGGAATAAACTAGTGTAATATGTAAAGCGTATAATTTACTTGTTACCAGAACATCATCCTGACCCCTCCTCATTACAACCTACATGATAGCTTAGACGGACAGGTTCCTTTGGCATGCTCGACACTGACAAGGACACTAGACACTTAAAATGTCAATCTTGGTTAGTAACTATGTGACTTATTATATTCTATTATTCTACTGTGAGTTATATTGTTAGTGCTCTGATATTCATTTATTTATTTATTTTATATGAAGTATACCAAACCAAGGATCCATACTTTGATGGACTTGGGTTTTCATTTAGCAAAAATTCGAGCCCATGGGTTGCAGATTGTTACATTTGATATCAAAGCTTAGGTTAGTCGATCTTAAAAATTAGAAAACAAAGTGTGAAATATTTGTGTTTTGCCTATTAATACAGATAAATAATACGCCTAGTCCTATAAATTCCGACTATAGAGTAATTGCAACTATACAAGGAAAGTATGAAATAGTCAATTATGAGTCGGAATAGTGCATGATGTTGAAGATATACACCTACCTTCGATTATCCCATGGGGAATATGTCATATAGAAAGGTGTAAACATAAAAAAAAGCATAAGTGTAGCATATGGAAGGTCCCTAAAACTAGATAATACGCGATTCCCTACTCAATTCCCAATGGCCCAATGGGTGTAGATGCCTATATGATTGTCGATCGATGATGTACGATAGGTCCAGATAAGAGGAAATAAGAGTCCATATGTTATAGATATCCAAAAGTAGTTGAGTTCTCGAAGGAAGGTGTGAAGTAGTCACTCCAAAATAATAGCCGGATATTTAGTATTTGAATGAAGGTAAGTCGTCAAGTTAAAGAAAAGTTTGAAAGAAAGGACAAATAGAATCCACTCTAAGTCCAACCCCATATGAAAAAAATTAATATAAAAATTTGAGAATATATATACATATGTATGTATGTATGTATGTATATGTACGAATGTATGTATGTATGTTTGAAATGATTGTCAAAGGAATTGTTTGAAGGTAGAAAACCCTATTTTTTAAAAGTAAGTAAATATTAAATTTTCAAAAAAAACTATAGCTAACTATGTTATGTTAAATAAAAAGTTTTAGTAGAAAATTTGAAAAAAATTGGACATAAAATAATAGCAAACGAGTTTTAATAAAAAGGTTAATTCTGTTGAAAAAGAAATATAGCAGAGCTTATTTAGCTCATTGGTTCTTCTAAAATGATAATTTTTTTAGGTTGGAAAATTCTTTTTAGAGGAGGACAATAGGAAGTGATGCAAGTTTGAAATGGAGTAAAAAGAGCGAAAAAGAAGATTAGACCCCGAGAACAAAGTAGTTGGAATAAAGGCAGTTAAGGTAGAGGAAGGTTGAATAGTAATAGCATTACAAAATATAAATAAAAATATACACTAGTACTTTTGGGTTGTAGTAACGGTGTTTTACGCAACGTCTATTTTAAACCCAAATAAAAATGTATTTTAAAGATAATTTCTAAGAATAGAAATTAAAGTGATTTATGAATATACTCATTATTTAAATAAGTATAAGAATTTTTTTTTCTGGTTATGGATATATTAAAACAATTTTGAAGAAGAGTTTTTCTAAAAAGAAAACATGTAAGTTAGATATTAGAAAATATTTATCATGGAAGAATATAATTAAACATACTTTAATCTATTGGAATGAAAAGAATAATGGTATAATTATCTATGAAATCAATAAAAATGTTCTGTGTAAGTCACACGGAATACATGAAAGAGATGTACAAGATATGGGAAGCACCATATTTTGTATAGCCTATATCGAAAAAATAGAATAAATTCCTTGTAACTTCACAAAAACATGAAGTCCTCTTTTATAAGGTTCATAGAAGATTTTAGCATTAGTAACTTCTCATAAGAAAAAGTAGTTCCAATACATTAAGATATGAGACTGTTAGGTGTAATAAGAAGCTATTTTGAAAACACATAAAGGATATTTTAAAGATATCTTAAAAGAAATTGGTTTGGTGAAAAAGTAAATAAGTTTTTAAAATGAAAACTTAATAAATGTAAAATTTGAAAATTCAAATTTTTATAGAAAACAGTAAAAGTCTTTAAAAGAAAGAGAGATATAGGTTTTAGAATTAAAAATTTGGAAGTTTTTCCCTCTAGATTTGAAAAATAATATTAAGTGACCAAGTATTTGTAAAATTAATAGAAACTAAAAGGATAACACTCATAAAGACAAAGATTCTGGGATTTGATGTTTTAAAATTTTTAGAAACCTTAGTTTTTAAAACAACATGATAAATACCAAACCAAATTCCTAAATGTGGAGTAGATAGGAATCATTTCCTAGGAGTAACGGAAATGGTGTAAGGAGATAGCAGTAATTACTTTAGAAGTAATAATGGAAGTTCCCATAAAGTGCATAAGACACTAGTAAGAACCTAGGAATGTTGATTGTAAAATTAAACTAGTAGGATAGTAAGACAAGCATGGTTGAGACTGAGTATTCTTGATTTTGGAAGAACTTGGGAAAAAATCTTTCTTCAGTGGAACTCATATGGTAGTAGTTTTCAAGCTAGCATTGGAATGACACCTTTTGAAGCACTTTTTGAAAGGCCGTATAAGGCATCTTCATGTTGGTCAGAGTCTACAAAAGGTTGCTTCTGGTTACGACATGGTTAGAGAGATTTTGGAGAAGACTAATTTAATTAGGAGAAAATCCGTATCTCATATCCATATCTCTTTGATAACAGGTTTTTGAATTTTCTTTTTTCATCTTTAGTTTTGAACAAGTTCTTTCCTTTATTATCCTTTGGGATGGTAGAACTTAGGATTTAACCTATGGATGGTAGGATTTGATGCAAACATGTTAATAGAACATGTTATGAATGATGTATGCAAGTGTTTGCTAGTGGATGCTAATGGACGTATATAGTTACACTAGGCACAATTATTCTTTAGCGATCGGCCTAATTAGGACACTGGAGCGTATGCATATGGGTGTTTGCACATTTTTACTTTATTTCCATGGTTGCCATAAATGGATGTTTATCATATGATTTTTGCATTTGGATGATGGTTATAGGACGCATATAGAACTATCGGTTATCATTTGAAATTTTTGCATTCATTTGGATACATAGCACGTGTGTGATTGCATAAAAGGAGGTCAACTGAATCAGTGGACCGTCTAATCTTTTGCATTAGTTAGGAACATTTACACTACATTAATTGCATAAGTATCATAAATTTCATTAGAAAAACTTAAGGATAATGGATGAATGGTTGTGTAGTTGGTTGTAGAACTTGGATGAAAACATTTAGTCATTCTTTTATCCGTAGATATTTCAAGGACGAAATCCTTAAGGAGGGTCAAATGTAACAACCCAAAATATAGCCCACAATAATTAATTCGTTAATTAATCAAATAATAAAATAACTTTGTGAAATTATCAGAACTGAGCTGTGAGAGTTGCACCATTGTGTCCGTGGTAATTTTCTAGTCTATTTCCATATATAGAACGTCAAAAACCAAGCTAATATGAACAAGATAGGAATTAAACAAAATAAGCAGAAACAAAAGAAGAAATATATATATATATATATATATATATATATATATATATATATATAAGGCAGGTTGACCGGCTGGTCGACTTAGGCACCAAGCAGTCGATCGTCTGATCGACCCGCTTGCTTTTTGGGGGCGAACGAACAATTGTTGAACAACCGTTTGTTCGTTCGAATGATGGCATGATTTTTTTAACCGACTATTACGTGTTTTGCATTCTTCAAATCAATCCGGTCACTCCATTCTTGCATACGATGGATGTTATTCATCCTATGACGTGGTTGCATCATATTCAATCCCCACATCTAACGGTCTGAGATCTACTTCTACCCCTATAAATAGCCCCTAACCTAATTTTTTTCTTCTCATTCTAGGTTTTCTCCAATTAGGTTCACCTTTCTAGGAAGGACCCTAATCGGAATAATTTTTCCAAGGAGAAAATCATTGTAAATTAAATTATTTTACAACTCCAAGTGAATCCGGGAAGACCAAAGGAAGAGCTTTGGACTGGAGGTGAGTGATTATAATTATTTTAGATTTCTTTAATAATTAATAGGGTTTTCAATATTTCTAGTTTTACTATGATTTTTGGAAAAGCCTTTTCAGTAGTTTATTTACAGTTTCTAGAATTATTTTCAGTCTATTTTCTTTTAGTTATTATTTTCAATAATTTTAGTTATTTCTGCTAATTATAACTTTTCCATTTATCTACAGTATTTTAGTTTATTTATGGTTGATTATACTTTATTTACATCTTCTTTCTACGCTTTGGATTTTCTTATATTTTCAGTTTTCTTTTATTCCTCCTTCTTCTTCGCGTATGGATTAGAATATGATTAATGCAATTATGGATTAAATTGTAAGAAAACTGAAATAATGGAATATAATATGTAGACTACAAAGACTATAATATAATGGAATTGGAATGTAATTATGCCTAATTGGACTGAAATTATGCCCAATTATGACATTAATCGGACTGAACTAAAAAGATTGACCTAGTTATAACTTAGAATTATAACTAAAAAGAGTAAAAGATGAAAGAGGCTCATTTTTAAACTTAGACCTTGGGTTAAGTAATAAGCATGATTGTAATGTAGGTTATAATAAGAAAAGGAACATAATAAGGCTTATTTTAAGACTTTGGACAAAATAATCAGCACAGATAGTAGAGAAAAGTGTAGAGGCTTATTTAAATAATTTATCTAAATTAATAAGCAAAGATGAACGCAGGATCTGTACCAAATAGCATTCTCTATTAGACAAAACGGTGGTCTCACATTAGTCTGAAGTAAGATGAGGGCATGCTTATGCTAAAAATGGTAGTAATTGGTCAATTAGAAGTCCAAATTACGGGGGATTTGGATTAATGGTGCAACTAAATATTGTTTGGATGATAGGTCAGTACCAACAACATTTCCTTCATTTTCTATGGACACACGGTGGTCTCACATTAGCCTGAAGTGAGACGAGGGGCATGCTTATGCTGGATTCTGCGGCAGTAAGAAACCTAATAGGTGGGGCAAAAGGTAGCATGGGCATGGTGGCAGTTACGTTGCGACTTCCATTCTGGTGCTTAGTAATCGCTATGAGTTCCAAGCGCTTAGTATGTGTCTTTTACAGACACTATTGCCTTCTACGTAGGGAGCTATGTATCATCTGGATCCAAAGTGATTGCTTTGTGCATCTTTCGTAGATACCATTGGCTGCTATGTAGCGAGGTCTGTAGTAAAGTCTATGGAGTGGTAGGTCGATCGAAGGGGTAGAATTAGGAATTCATCCTAATCAAAGCAGCTATCAAGAAAAAGTGCAAACAATCAAAGTTAACCTATCTTATAAATTGAGCAATATTTAACTGTACTTATTTCCAGTTTATTTCTTTCTTATTTCCTTTGTTATCCTTATTTATGCTAGAACTGATGTAGAGTCTATTACTTTTATCCTGCTTAAAGACTCTAGTAATTACTATCGTTCACCAGACTTTTAGTCTGACGCACTCCTCTATTTTCCCCTTTTTTCCCCCATAGGCAATCAAGGGAGAGGATGGTAGATTGTCGTTGCTTGGAGATTTCTTAGAGCAGTTTGTTACCATGTATTTCTTTTCTTTCAGCTTTTGTTATTTCTGTGTACTGTCTTATTATGAGGGATATTATGTACTCTGATTTTTGAGACTATGATTTTTTGTTTCTGTGAGACATATTGGATTTTTAGACATGTATGTGGTATTTAGTATTTGAACTATATATGAAGCAATTATGAATTTTTTTTATTAAGTCATTATTTTGAGTTTCCGCTGTTTTTATCTAATTTTCTCTTGTGAAACTTAGTCTCTGTTAGCTTTAGTTATACCTACAACGCATCATGCCTTTTAATGTGTCCTTTTAGGTATATTAATGGGTGTGAGGTGTTTCACTTAATATCAGAGCCTAAGGTTACAGGATTCCTAAAAGTTTATTTTAAAAGTAAAGTATTTTCCAAAATAACTTGTATTAAAAGTATTTTTCAGAAAATAACTCTAGAAATAGTTTATAAGTATAAAAGAGTTTTTATAAAAATCCTCTCAAAGTCCAGTTCAACCATCTTTCGATTCTCTCGAGCCTAAGTTTTCTTTTCTTTGCATGGTATGGCTGACTGGTTTCGTAGAGCTACGGTATTAGAGGTGCAAGGGTAAGCACCCAATACAACACCGATAGGTAGAAATCCTTTAATCCACCTACACCAGCCAATTTTTCTAAGCTATGCAAGGACTTCACTAGCATAGGGGGCGTAACATTTTCTGGCATGAAGGATTTCAAGGAGACACAAGCTAGGTTGGAAGATATGAAGCGAAGTTTAGACGGTTAGGCTTGGAGGACCGACAGCGAATTCAACCTACTTACTAAAAGCTGAAGGGAGAACTTAAGGAGGTCCCTACAAGTTCTAAGAAACAGTGGTATAAGGACAAGAAGGATAAGAGGAAAAAAGAGGACCTCAGAAGCGAATAAAGACAAATGGAAAATGTAAGCGCTGTAGAATGAATGGTCATTACGCAAAAGACTGTAAGAAGGCAGGAATGGAGGGAAGGTGTTTCAATTGTGGATAGCTTGGTCACTTTAGTAAAGCGTGTCCTCCGAAAGAAGGGCAGGCAGCAAGCACACCTGCAGCATAGATTCAGACTTTGGATATAACACCTTCCAACAGTAAACCAAATCAAGGTAGGAAAGTTTGATTTCTATTTCTGATTTTTTCCCTATTCGAAGTTTATTCAATTCTAGAGCATCACACCTTTTTCATCTCTAGTCCTTTAGTATATTGTTTGCACTTAGACATTTCTTTAGTAGACCCCATTGTTGTTTCAAACCCCATAAGAGGGTCGACACACTTGACTATAGTTTGTAGGGGTTTGAAATTTTTTATCCTATGCATAGAATTTGACTGCGACGCCTATATATTGGAATTTCGGGGTATGGGATGATTTTGGAAATGGATTAGCTATCTACATATGGAGCTATATTAAAATGCGAGAGGAGAATAATTAGATTAAAGACTTGCAGTGGTAAGACTCCCGAGGCATCTTACGACCCGCAAGGGTCATTCATGTTGAGTTTTCTCTATTCCCTCGATTTAACTTTATCAGAGTTGCATTCGATTCCCGTCGTTAGAGATTTTGTAGATGTCTTTGAGGAGGTTAGGGGATTACCCCCTAAGAGAGAGTTTGACTTTAGGATTTATTTGACCGAGAATGCTAAGCTAGTATTGTTACCTGTAAAGCACATGACACCTAGGGAGAGGACAACATTGAGCAAGCAGATCCGTGAGATTTTGGAGAAGGGACTCATATGAAGAAGCATATTAGAGTGGAGAGCCAGTCGACTTTTCCATTAAGGCCGATGGTTCCCTCCGACTTTACGAGGGCTACAGAGAGTTAAGTAAGCTCGCAAAGAAGAACCAATATCCACTCCCTAGGATAGATGATCTTTTTGACGAGTTAGTTGGCTCTTCGTTATTCTCCTAGTTTGATTTTGCCACTAGATTTCATCAGCTTAGGATCACTGATGACAACATTAATATGATCGCATTTAGGACACCTGACGGACTCTTTGAGTGGTTGGTTATGCCTTTCGGACTAGCAATGCCCTAGCCTATTTTGTAGATTTGATGAGGCATGTTTTTAGAGATGTCCTAAGTAAGTTCGCGGTGGTATTTGTGGATAACATTTTGGTGTTTTCCAAGAAGTATGAAGGAGAATATTATCATCTTAAGGAGGTTCTTCATATAGTTGAAAATAGAACTCTTGAAGTGGCACTTTAGGCATAGGGAAGTGTGTTTTTGGGGCATAGAGAAGGTCAACACATAGTAGGAATGATTTTGTACACTTAGGATACGGATTTTGGAAATCCAAAGAAAGGTAGCTAATCTTAGAGACGTACAATAAAATTCAGTAGATAAGAAAGCCCATGTATAGATAGTTGCAGAAATTATAATTGTCTTAAACAAGTGGATTTGGCAGTAATGCCTTAGAATAAATAGAGTATACAAGAGGGATAGGAGTAAATGCCTTTAGTTTAGAAGGAATATTCTAAGGATAGTAAGTTGGAAAATCTACTTTATATATAACCCAATAAAATGAAACTATTAGAATTAAAAAAAAAATTGTACATATTTTGAAAGTAAATATTGAGCTTTTGTAAATATGGTAAGAAATTTAAATTTGTTTTATATGATGAAAATTTTGTTTGAAAGAAATTCTTTTTGAATTTTTTTTATAGAGCATATATAACTCACTAGTTTCTTTATAAGTAAACAAGATCTTAAATATAAAACATAGAGTCTATTAAGTATCAAAAAACATATGTTACAACATTTATAATTGTAATAGATGTTTTCGTGAAAAATAAAAGAGCATAGACTATAACCCTATTGTTATAAGAAGTAACTTCTAAGAGAAATGTTTTTATATAGTATATGAGATTTATCAATATTTATTAAACTCATACACTAGCACTTTTGGGTTGTAGTAACGGTGTTTTACGCAACACCTGTTTTAAACCCAAATAAAAATGTATTTTTAAAGATAATTTCTAAGAATAGAAATTAAAGTGATTTATGAATATACTTATTATTTAAATGAGTAAAAGAAAATGTTTTCTGATTATGGATACATTAAAACAGTTTTGAAGATGAGTTTTTCTGAAAAGAAAATGTGTAGGTTAGATATTAGAAATATTCATCATGGAAGAATATAAATTAAACATACTTTGATCTATTTGAATGAAAAGAATAATGTTATAATTCTCTATGAAACTAATGAAAATATTTTTGTAAGTCAAAAGGAATACATGAAAGAGATGTACAAGATATGGGAAGCACCATATTTTGTATAGCCTATTTCGAAAATATAGAAAAAATTCCTTGTAACTTCGCAAAAACATGAAGTCCTCTTTCAAAAGGTTCATAGAAGATTTTAGCGCTAATAACATCTTTTAAGAGAAAGTAGTTCCAATACATTAAGATATGAGACTGTTAGGTGTAATAAGAAGCTGTTTTGAAAACACTTAAAGGATATTTTAAAGATATTTTAAAAGAAAATGGTTTTGTGAAAAAGAAAATAAGTTTTGAAATGAAAAACTTAATAAAAGTAAAAATTGAAAATTTAAATTTTTATAGAAAACTGTAAAAGTCTTTAAAAGAAAGAGAGATATAAGTTTTAGAATTAAAAATTTGAAAGTTTTTCCCTCTAGATTTGGGAAATAATATTAAGTGATCAAGTATTTTTGAAATTAATAAAAACTAAAAAGATAACACTTTTAAAGATAAAGATTGTGGAATTTGATGTTTTAAAATTTTTAGAAACCTTAGTTTTTAAAACAATGTGATAAATACCAAACCAAACTCTTAAATGTGAAGTAGATAAGAATCATTTTCTACGAGTAGTGAAAAAGGTGCAAGAAGATAACAGTGATTACTTTTAGAAGTAATAATGGAAGTTTCCGTAAAGTGTATAGGACACTAGTACGAACCTAGGAATATTGATTGTAAAATTAAATTAGTAGGATAGTAAGACAAACATGGTTGAGAATGAGTATTCTTGATTTTGGAAGAAATTGGAAAAATCATCTTTCTTTAGTGGAATTCATATGGTAGTAGTTTTCAAGTTAGGATTGGAATGACACCTTTTGAAGCTCTTTTTGGAAGGTCGTGTATGGCGTCTTCATGTTGGTTGGAGTCTACGGAAGGGTTGCTTCTTGGTTCCGACATGGTTATAGAGATTTCAGAGAAGACCAATTTGATTAGGAGAAAATTCGTATCTCATATCCATGTCCCTTTGATAATAGGTTTTAGAATATCCTTTTTCCATCTTTAATTTTGAATAGGTTCTTTCCTTTATTATACTTTGAAGGGGTAGAACTTAGGATTTAACCTATGGATGGTAGGATTTGATGTAAACATGTTAATAGAACATGTTATGAATGATGTATACAAGTGATTGCAAGTGTTTTCTAGTGGATGCTAATGGATGCATATAGGCACACTAGGCACTATTATTTTTAGGGATCTGCCTAATTAGGACACTGGAGCATATGCATATAGATGTATGCGCATTTTTACTTTATTTCCATGGTTGCTGTAAATGGATGTTTATTACATGATTGTTGCATTTGGATGATGGTTGTAGCATGCATATAGAACTATCAGTTATTATTAGGAATTTTTTTCATTCATTTGGATACATGGCACGTGCATGATTACATAAAAAGAGGTCAACTGAATCAGTTGACCGTCTAATCTTTTGCATTAGTTAGGATCACTTACACTACACTAATTGCATAAGTATCATAAATTTTATTAGAAAACTTAAGGACGATGGATGAATGGTTGATGATTGAGTAGTTGGCTGTAGAACTTGGATGAAAACATTTATTCACTCTTTTATTCTTAGAGATTTCGAGGACGAAATTCTTTAAGGAGGGGAGAATGTAGCAACCCAAAATGTAATTTATAATAATTAATCCATTAATTAAGTAAATAATAAAATAAGTTTGTGAAATTATTAGAATTGAGCCATGAGAGTTGCATCATTGTGTCTGTAGTAATTTTCTAGTCAATTTCCATATGTAGAATGTCAAAAACCGAGCTAATATGAACAAGATATGAATTAAACAAAATAAACAGAAATAAAAGAAGAATATATATATATATATATATATATATATAAGGTAGGTCGACCGACCGGTCAACCACCCGATAGACCCGCCTGCTGTTTTAAGGGCAAACAAACAATTTTTGAACAATCGTTTGTTTTCGATGATGGCACGATTTTTTTACCCGACTATGACGTGATTTGCATTCTTCAAACCGATCCGGACCCTCCATTCTTGCATCTGATGGCTGCTATTCGGCCTATGACATGGTTGCATCCTATAATCCCCAAATCCAACGGTCTGAGATCCACTTCTACCCCTATAAATAGACCCCTAGACCTAACATTTTTTTTCTCATTCTAGGTTTCCTCCAATTGGGTTCACCTTTCTAGGTAGGGCCCTAAACGGAATAATTTTTTCAAGGAGAAAATCATTGTAAACTAAATTATTTTACAACTCCAAGTAGATCCGAGAAGACCAAAGGAAGAGCTTAGGACCGGAGTAAGTAATTTAAAATAATAGGGTTTTCAATATTTGTAGTTTTACTACGATTTTTGGAAAAGCCTTTTTAGTAGTTTATTTACAGTTTTTAGAATTTTTTTCAGTCTATTTTCCTTTAGCTATTCTTTTCAGAAATTTTAGTTTATTTTTGTTACTTATAGCTTTTCTATTTATTTATAGTATTTTAGTTTATTTACTATTAATTATACGTTATTTACATCTTCTTTCTATGCTTTGGATTTCCTTCTATTTTCAGTTTTCTTTTATTCCTCCTTCTTCGCGTATGGATTAGAATAGGACTAACATGAATATGGATTAAATTGTAAGAAAACTGAAATAATGGAATATAAGATGTAAATTACAAAGACTGTAATATAAATAGAATTGGAATGAAATTACGCCTAATTGGACTGAAATTATGCCTAATTATGACATTAATTGGACTGAATTAAAAGGATTGGCCTAGTTATAACTTAGAATTATAACTAAAAAGAGTAAAAGATGAAAGAGCTCATTTTAAACTTAGACTTAGGTTAAGTAATAAGCATAATTATAACGTAGGTTATAATAAGAAAAAGAACATAATAAGGCTTATTTTAAGACTTAGGATAAAATAATAAACACAGGGAATAGAGAAAAGTGTAAAGGCTTATTTAAAAATTTATCTAAGTTAATAAGCAAAACTGAAAGTAGGACCTGTACCAAATATCATTCCCTATTAGACAAAACAGTGGTCTCACATTAGCCTAAAGTGAGATGAGGGCATGCTTATGCTAAAAGTGGTAGTAATTGGTTAATTAGAAGTCCAAATCATGGGGGATTTGGATAAGGGGTGCAATTAGATATTATTTGCATGACGGGCCAGTACCAACAACATTTCCTCTATTTTCTATGGACACACGGTGGTCTCACATTAGCGTGAAGTGAGACGAGGAGCATGCCTATGCTAGAGTTTGAGGTAATAAGAAGACCCACTAGGTAGAGCAAAAGGTAGCATGGGCATGGTAGCAGTTACGCGTGCCACTTCCATTATGGTGCTCAGTAATCGCTATGAGTTCCAAGCGCTTAGTATCTGTGTCTTTCGTAGACACCATTTCCTTATGTATTGTCTGAATCCATATTGGTTGCTTTGCGCATCTATCATAGATAGGCTGTTGTGTAGGGAGTTACCTAGTCTCTGATCCGTAGTAAGGTCTATGGAATAGCAGGCCGATCAAAGGGTAGAATTATGAATTCAGCCTAATCAAAGCAGCTATCAAGAACAAGTGCAAACAATCAAAGTTAACCTATCTTATAAATTGAGCAATATTTAATCGTACTTATTTCCAGTTTATTTCTTTCCTATTTCCTTTTTATCCTTATTTATGCTAGAACTATTGTAGAATCTATTACTTTTATCTTGCTTAAAGACTCTAGTAATTACTATCATTAACCGGACTTTTAGTCCGACCCACTCCTCTATTTTCCCCTTTCCTCTCATAGCCAATGAAGCGAGAGGACGGTAGATTGTAGTTGCTTGCAGATTTCTTGGAGGAGTTTACTGCCATGTATTTCTTTTCTTTCAGCTTTTGTTCTTTCTATGTACTAGCTTATTATGAGGGATATTATGCACTTTGATTTTTAGGAGTATGATTTTTTGTTTCATGAGACATATTGGATAGTCAGACATGTATGTGGTATTTGACTTATTTATGAAGCAATTATGAAGTTTTGTTTTAATTAAGTTTCCGCTGTTTTTATCTATTTTTGTCTTGTGAATCTTAGTCTCTGTTAGCTTCAGTTATACCTGCAATGCACCACGCCTTTTATTGTGTCCTTTTGGGTATATTAAGGGATGTGCGGGGTTTAAGTCATATATCATAGGTAAAAAATTTCAGATAATGGCATATCATATTTAACAATTAAATAACTTAACAATTCAATTTTAAATAGCATATTTCAGTCATCATTTCATGTGAATTAAATTTACTAAATATAAGAATGTTAATCGTGAGTGATTTCTCGCATTTCAAGGCTAGAGAGATTAGATACAGGACAGGCTACAAATTGAATCACGAACCCGACAATCGACCAGTCCATATGACAAATTTCAAAGCAAAGCAAGGTGAACATGGATTAGACGACAAGGCTGATAATAAGGAATCGATGAAATAAATCAGAATCAGCTTGTATAACTGAAACGAAATGTGTATTATATATATATATTTAAACCAATATTCAATTTAAAAATGCATATTTAAAATAACATATCAATATTTTATATTTTAATTTAAAATAAAACATATACATTTCTCTTTTTTTTAAAATCAATATTCAGTTTAAAAATACATATTTAAAATAACATGTCTATATATTATATTTTAATTTAAAATCAAAACATACACTTTTCTCAAAATTCCTTTTAAAATTTATATACCCGTATATTTTTTTCTAGATTTTTAAATGGATATTTAGACATAATATAATTTAAAGCTACTACAAAACTATTTCCAAATATTAACAATAATACCCTTTCAGACAATTACCAAATATCAACTATAATTTATATATGAAATATATATAGATATAATCAATTATAGTTAAGATAACAAGTGTAAATTATAATATATGTATATAGGTAATATATATGCAAACATATACATATATGTTTCAAAAAGCAGCACACGCATGCTACATGATAAAATAAACTATTTTTAAACATATTATATATAAACAAGATGACTTACGGATATATATATATATATAATCTTATTTATAAACCTATATATTATAACAACAAATAATATAAATCTCACATAAACCTATACATCTTTATATAAAACTAATATAACTTATACATAAAAAACAATAGATCATATATATATAAAAACTAATATATATATACACACCTTTGAGCATATTTACATACATACAAGAAGAGAGGCTGGCTTGGTTTTTTTTGGTCAGACTGGTTGAGCAAAACAAAGTAGGGGTGATGGGTTCATGTGTAGGCGGTTGAGGGTGGTCGAACTGCTGGAGGTCAGTGGTGGAATGATGGCTGCGGGCGGAGGGTTTCTCGGTTGCATAGGCTGCATGGGTTGGAGGGGAGGAGAGAGGTAAAACGAACTGTGGCGGGCGAAGTATGGATGAGGGTGTAGGATCGATTTCACCCTAGAGGGGGGTGAATAGGGTGATGCTGATAGTTATAAAAATTAATTGCGGAAGCTTATAAAATTATTTCAACATAGATAAATCAGAATTATAGCAGCACAAATAATAGCAGAATAACAAATGCAGAAATAGAACGACACAGAATTTACCCAGCTTCGGCAAAAACCTGCCTACGTGCTGCCTATAAGGTTTCTACTAGAAATTAAGTAGTCACACGCTTACACATGTAAACTCGCGACACCCGCTACTGACTAACCTAACTCTACGCTCAAAACCCTGCCACAACTCAGCCACTGAGTTGCGAATTCTCAAACTATGCCACGTAGTTTGCCCCCTAGTCACATGACTAGAAATTACAACGGTTTAAAATTAAAAATACAATTTTAACACAATTTAAAAACAAAACAAAGCTAAACCCTAATTATAATTATGAGCCTTATATAATTTTAAAACCCCAAAAACTAATATAACCGCCGGCCCAATAATTATTCTTTCTCGTTATCTTTTATCGGTCCGTTCCTTTGTGATAATGGCGGCTCTTGTTTTTCGTTCGTTCCTCTTCCTTCAAAAATTAGGGCTTTCGTAAAATTCGAAGATGCTGACTTGAAATATTCGATTGAATAGATGATTTAACGTTCCTTTTTGTCAATTGATGGTCTCTTAGATTTGCTTCGACTGCTTCGAATTTGATCGAATTCGAGAATGCTTCGGTATGTAATTTCTGCTCTTTTTGCTTTTCTAGTTGTATGCTTGAACTCGATTGCTTTGCCGATGATGATTTGTGGGTTTATATATGGATTCGATCTCCTAGTTTTTCGTTCGTTTGATTTTTTCAATATTATGCTTCGGCCATCAGATTACGTTTGGATGTTGATGATTGCTCTGACTTTTTCAATTCATTTGAATAACACGGTTTTGAACTCTGACTTGGTTCGATTCCTTGATTGCTTGGTTATCATGGCACTGTTCGATTTTGTGGTCACCACGGCTTGATTCCTATCATTTTTGGTTCCGTGATTTTCTGATGGCTTCATCCTTGACTTGAAAATTCATTGACCTATATGCTTGATCGCTGTTCATCATTGGAATTCTGTAGTTTGCATTGGTTTCCACTTGTATACAGTTGCATTGGTTAGTTTTTTGTGTTGTTCATTTTATTGGCATGTCCGTTCATCCCTGTAGCATCCTTGACTTGTTCAATTTGCCATGTTCACTTTATGCTATGACTTCGGCTTCTTTGTTTAATTTGAAATTCCTGATGCCACGAGTTGGTCTGATTCATTGTATTTCACTGGATTGTGTTTGACTATTGTATCACTTTGTTGATGATGCTCGACTGTTGAACTTGGTGGTCTTGTGGCACTGCTTACTGTCATACTCCCACGTTGTATTGTATTTGGTCATTTTAATTTGAACTGAATGCTTCTGTTTAGTATTGGTGCACTTGATTTCTTCACCTTGTTGTACATATCCTTGAGTCGGATTCCTGGTCTGGTCTGTGTAGCATTAAGTTTGATCATCCTGTAGCATAAAATAAAAATCTCTTTTTCATTCTGGAAAAGCATTATATTTTATTTGTTGCACTTGCTCGATCCATTTCAATGTTGTTGGCCTTTGAGTTTCACTGACCACACATGTACATGCTTGCATCTTTGAATTTGGTTAGATGGAACTGTCCAGTTGAGCTTGTTTTGTATGTTCAGTGATGCACTATTGTTTTGGTTGCTGCATTGCTCTTTCTGGTAGATTGTTTATTCAAGTCTGCATTTGTGTTGAAGTATATATGAACTTAGTTCATATGTATGCTGTGCATTTGTGATTGACTAGTTGTCTTGGAGTTTCAGACCATATATGTGTGTTCATGAATGTTTGCATCGACTTGTTTTAGTAAAACTGCCCTTGTGCACTGTTGTGTGTTGTGCCTTGCTGTTTTGCCTTATCTTTGGTGCACTTAGTCATTCGAGCCTTTGTGCTTTGGTGCTGTTTGGATCTGGCCATTGGTTGATTTGTTTTGTATGCTGTTTTGATGTTTCAGCTACCATCATGTATATGCCGAGTCTCGTGACATTGTCTGATATGCAGTTGGATTTGTTTTTCGAATTACACTTGAGTTGAATCCAGCTTGTAGCTCGGATTTGACCTTGTGCTGAAAGTTGTGACATTATTTTATTGCACTTGAGTTGAATCCGGTATTTTGGGTTTGACCTATGCTCACCTGTCCCTGTAAATCTATCAAGTGTATATATTGTGTGCATGGCCGTGTGGCATATACAGTGATACACTGTGTATGTCACAAGCTGTTCGTGTATGATGAATTAAATGACGACGAACAACCCAAATAACCGAGGAAAATATTATTTTCAAAATCCACATTTTGTTTAATGCTGCAAAAATATTTCCTTTTCAATTTTACCGCGTCAATATTTATTTTTGCAGATTGCTCAGATGCTGGATTCAATTTGGAGTGAAGTGAAGATAAAATACGAGTTGAGTGAATGAGTGATATGTAGTGAGGTCAAATGTAAATATGAATCGTGATGTAATCAAAATTATACTGTAATTGAAATTATGTATATATAGTGAGAGCTTGAGCTTTGTACTATTCAAGGATTGTAATAAATATTTGTTTGAGTAAAAATTCTGTTTGAGTTCAAATTCTATGTTATTTATTTTTATTCTGCAATTATTTATTTAATCTATGACAAATAAAATAGTACATTAACAAATACATTTACACGAATATATATATGTTTATTATCATCAAACAAAAATCATATAATCGCATATCCAACAGAGGGGTGGCGATGCAAAGGGACAGGGCTGACGTGGTGGGTCTAGAGGAGTGGTGGTTGCAGGCAGTGGGATTGGAGGTGAGTCAGTGGTTCTAGAGGGAGGAGATGCAGGCTGTGGCTGGTATGGTGGTTGCATGGGCGCGGTGCATGGAAATGGAGATGGTCAGAGGTGTTTGGGTAGAAGGATTGGAGATAGGTTGGCTGTGAGTGGCCTTGGCTGTGGAAAAGGTAGAGGGCTGTCACAAGATGGGCATGGATGGGCGAAACATGTGGGCAAGGGGGTCTTTGCTGTTGAGTAATAGAGGGAAGGTGTGGTGGAGCGGTTGCTTGGGTGTAGGCGGTGAAGCATGGGTCAGGGCTCGCGTAAAGGAAAAGGAACAACTAAGCATAAAAAATGACGTGCCGAGTTCCGTGAAAGGCAAGGCCGAGCTCGGAGTCGTGTATAGGTGGGCTCGAAGGAAAATGTCGCTGATTATAAATGGAAACTTAGATATGTTTTTTTTTCTTTTCAACAAAATGAAACAAATGAGAGGGGGAAGAAATGAAATACAAACCAGCATATATACCCAAAACAATGGGAAAAGCAAAAGTCAGGATCTAAATTTATGGAAATAATAATGGCAGCGGCCATTTTTTTTCTCGGTAAACAAATGAATGAACACAAGAAATCCAAAAGGCACAAATTTGGGTACCGATACGACTATCTATTACGCAGATTCCATCGTGCACCGGATGCCAAACTATTCAAATGAATATACTACGGAGATCAGCACGACAAGACGAACAGAACGATACACAGATATCGGTGATACAATTATCCTACCAAAAGTCGATATTCATTCCAAACTTCTGCTAAATCGTCGAAAATAAGATAAAAGGGCTATAATATTCCAAATTTGGTGAAACGAATTATGACATCTCACTCGGAAAATGATTTACATTTTTATTATATAAATATTAAGATTTGAATTTTTTTTAATTTTCATCAAATTAACTGTTTTTTAAATTGAAATTGAAAATTACACAACGGAACTAACTTCCATATTTTTTGATGAAAATTTGTCATATGCTATGTTTAAATAGATGCATACCAAATACAAATTTTCATTTCAAAATTTTATTATTTTATTCCATCAAAATTTCAGTTAATTACGTTAATAAAACCGATAAAATTATCGGGTTGTTATAGTAGATAAATTACTGAAACCCCTGAATAAAAGTTTTGAAAATATGAAACTTTTCATGTGAAATTTCGAAGCAAAAGAATGAAGTCATTTACAATTATATTTCACCTGATTTTGATTTGACTTACATGAGGATTTTTAGTCCTGACTCGAGTATTTTTTTTCATTACGCTCGGGTCAGACCGAGTTTTTTAGTTATCGATGACAGTCATTACGGAGGACGAAGATGAAGATTTGATATATCATATTTACTAGTATTTATTCCACTACAGTATTTTACTCCGTCGATAATATTGTAAACCATGATTTATGTTGTAAATTGAAATTTGTATGTATTGTTAAACAGCTTCATGGAATGTCTATGTGATTATTGTATTTTATCGTTCCGCTACGAGATGCTATTGTTGTTTTCTTCTTTTCTTTTTATTTCTTTAAATAAATCCATTGATAATCTATCTTTTAAACGGTTTGAGTTGGACATGTGTGGTTAATTGTCGACTTGAACTATGGTTTAGTGTATACCTAAACTTGTAGGATAAGCTCATTGAGTGTATATATGTATATAAGAGAGCATATTTGTTAGTGATATAAAAATATTTTGAAAGTAATAAATGAAATGATTTTAACTTGGATTATATATAGAATATAAAAGAATGAATTTTATAAACTGGTAAAATCGTTTGCAACTATTGATGATGATTGAATGTTATCTCTTTGTTGATTGGTTGTTTGATTAATGTGGATGTGCATATTATCACTTATTGACTGACGAGTCATGCTCGGTTAGTTTATAAGCATCGATTATTGGTGTTGATTTGAGCATTTGACTTTGGTTGGAAATTTTGGTTTTTGAAATATATTTAACCAGTTGAGAAACAACATGTTTTAACATGGATTTTGAAGTGAATATATATATATATCTGAATTTCCCCCTGTATCATTTTAAAGAGTAATGCATACCATTTGAAAGTGATATACGAAATTTGGTTTATTTATATATGGTTAATGAATAAACAGAAAGTATTCAAATTGAAAATTTGAGAGTTTGAATTCCGGGAGTTTGAAATGGTTTTAAAATTCTGGAAATATATAATAGCATGATTTGAAAGTATGTTCCAAACAAAAATGTTTATAAGTAGTTCAAAATGATTTCAAATGGTTTCAAAATGATTTCAAAAGGAATAGAAGTCTAGAAATCACTTATGTCGCTGAAAAATAAATTTTGGTAATGATTGCAGCATCATCGACATTCATTTTCGAGTTTCAAATTGGGGGAGGCCACTTTAGTAGCTTTGCTACTTGATTGTTTAGTTAAACTGATTTGACTCAAATCCCTGAAGTATGATTTGATATTCGAAGAGATATGTATATATTTATTTCAAACGATTTGAAATAAACCCGATGTTCAGTTCTTGAGTTTTCTATTGAATAATATTATGAACACATGTGTCATATGCATTAGGATTGATTGATTGATTGTGCATTTTGTTGAGATGATTGATTGCTGATTTCCAATTTTGAATAATAATTTGACTTTTTTGACTATTCTGAATAGTCGAACACTTCAAAATTGAGAATTAATTTTTGAAGCTGGGTATTTTGGATAGTATATATAGTTTAGTTTTGAAAAATTTAAAATAAAGAATAATAGAAATTGAACAAGTTTTAAAATGTTAAATATTTTAATAATTAAATCGTATAAGTTTACTTGAATTATATAAGTAGAAATTTGGTTTTGAGATGTTTTTAACTGGAAAGAGTTTTAAGGAATGTTTTGAACAAAGTAAATATTTATAAAAACTTATTTTTGGCAAATTTATTTTTTTATAAGCAGTTCTTACTTTGTATAAACTTGAAAATAGTTTTGAAAGGTGTATAATGGAACTTGTTTTAAGAAACATTTTGAACCTAGTAAATGTTTTATAATCAAAGATTTTGAAAAGTATTTGATTTGGAAAGAAATTTTATTTTTTTCTAAATTTGATATAAATATAAAAACTAAAGTTGTGGAAAAAAATTGATTTGAAATTTTGAAATTTGAATGATATTCGATTCGAAAGGGAAAAATGATTGTTGAGATCGTATATGGATTTGAAACTGAACTGATATTTGAAAATGGATTGATTTCAAAGACCTTGACTCTATAAAAATATTTGATTTGAAAATTTTCGAATCTTATAGGAAAATGGTTTGCATAAGTACGAAGTTATTTCGAACTTTGAAAGATACTCGATTTTAAAAATGATAATCTTATATATATAATGTTATTTATATAAGAATGATGTGATATATTCGAGACTATTGATTTTGGAAAGTATTCGGTTTGGAAATGAAATCTTATATATAATGGAATTTATATAAGTGTGATACTGAAGTTATGATTTGAAAAAGGTATTATATATTGTATGATATATTTCGAAGTAAAAGACATGGGAAGTACTTTCCGTGATTTTCGATAATCCACTTGGTGGATTCATTCTATTAATTGATCTCACTCATCCTAACATATACTCATCGGTTGCTTTGAATTCCATAGCATAACTTATGGTCTTTTGATAGCATAACGTAATTCGAGGGGTGTGATGCTTGCAATCTACTTATGATTTCGCAGGGATAGCGACATAACCATTGTGTAAATGCAATCTATGGTCGATGTACATGGCGTAATTCTAGTTGGTAGAGATTGCCTACAGTTTACTATGATTTAGCTAGGACGGCAACATAACCTTAGGGTGTAGCCACTAAGTAAACTGAGATCCACATGGCATAATTCGAGGGGCAGTGATTACTTATAGTCTACTGTGTTTTCTCTAGAATAGATATGTAACCATTGTGCGTAACCGCTAAGTAGATTACGATCCATGGGCGATTTGATTTTGATTTGCATGGCGTAACACTGAATTACCTAAAGATGTTTCCTCAGGGATAGGGGCGTAACCATTGTGTAGCCATGATCCATGATTGGTTTTCGATTGGTACTTTCCATGGCTGTTTTTAAAAGTTTTCCAAGTATTTCACCATATGTTGAAACAGATCTACTAAGCACTTAGAGATATCTAGTCATGCGTCTGATCAACATATTGCTAGATTCTGTAAGAACGAAGATAAACTTACTAAAACATTAAGTTATCAAAAGTATTTTCAATATAAAATTATTTCGATATAAAAATATTTTGTTTCAAAAGAATTTATAACAAAGAAAATTTGAATATAAAAACCACTCGAATCATCTATTGGTGTAAATAAGAAACAAATGGAATAAATATGTAAGTTGTATATAGACTATTGTAACATCCTAATATTTTGTGCCATTCGCATCCACACATGTCGGACTTGAATTGCTCAAAATATTAGATTGTTAATTTATATTTGAAAAAACTCAACATATGCAGTAAATAAAATAATCACAGAATCATAGACACAGAGTAATATAACAATAAGCAGCAGAAACAAAAGAATGGTGGTTCATGAAGCTACTATATGTATACATATAACAAAGTTAAAACAAGATACAACAGAAGTCTCGATTACATAGAAGTCTCAATACAATAGTCAAATAACAAAAATCTGAATATTTCACTTGAGTCAACTGTATAATTGAAAGCTGAATAGATATAGATGGATCTCCAAACGAAGCTCCAACTCCAAAGGTGAGTCTCATATGCTGTGACACTTAGTCTGACCCGAGCATAAAGCAAAACACAAAACACTCGAGTCAAGATTAACATTCTTATATCAATAAACCCAACTTAAGTGAAATATCAACTGAAATACAAGTAACTCAAAGAATGTTTGGGATACCCATCCTCTAAGGATCCATGGAACTATCTCCTATGTATATTATAATATGTCTATAGGAAAGTAAAAGTATTAAAATAGCGTTAAGGCGTTACCCATATCCCCCTTAACACATTTTATATCTTTCCATAGTCTATACAATACCATAACCTCCTCTAGCTCTTCTAGCTCTTCCAACATTGGTTTAACTTCCTCCGGAAATTGAAGTTCTTCTCTTGCCTCATACATAACCAATGTTTCAGTACTACCTTCCGATTCTTCAACACTCTCGCTGACTGATATTGGACTAGTCGGTTCCTCTTCTTCTTCTGTCCCGCTGTCAGTACGACCATCCACTTCCTTACTTCCACATTCTTCTATAACCAAGGGTTTCTTCTGGGACTTTGTACCTTCAAAACTTCGATGGTTAGACTCCTGATAATGATAGCGCTTAACTTTGTCATCATCATTCGTCGTAATGATTCTGTGTGCAACTGGTTCGTTGATTCTCTTGGAAATTTCTCTACTGTAAGGAACGCCATCAAACTGATTACTGGGTCTTATAACCATACCCTTCCCTTGACTACCTGGATTCCTCTTCTGCAACTGTTGGTTAACACGAGATTGATAATTGTAGGGTAAGAAATTTGCTTTCATCATCCTTTTCATCTTATCCCACTTGACAACTTTAGATTTCTTCATTCTCTCTCTGGTTGATTTAGTTTGTTGCCACCAGTCCATAGCTCTACCTCTCAAGCTTGCAACAACTAACTTAACTTGGCGATCTTCAGGAATATCATTGAGTTCAAACATTCTTTCAACCTTTGACAACCAATCAAGGAATTCCTCTGCTTGTAACCCACCTCGGAATTCTGGAATTTCTGTATCCTTCCTAGATTCCTGAAATCGAAAATGAACACTATCACCATAACGATCTTCTTCAAATTTAGATGAGCTTCGATATCGATTCTGAACATTGCTTCTGCTATGAACATGCTCATCCTTTCTACTTCCTCTTTCATAATCACGATGATCTCTCCTCATCGAAACTGACGATTCTCTTCTGTCACGACTAGATGATGGTAACACCCTCCTCGCTTCCGTAACCAATGGCGAAACTCGGTTTCCTCCATGGTCCGAGATTGGCGACCTTCTGCTTTGACTTGTATTCAAATCCATCATCAATTTCTCCAATCTACCAAAACTTTCATCGAACTTCTCATGCATACGTTGCTCCATTTGATCGGCTTCTTCTTTTCGATACAAAGCTTCAATGTTTTGATGACGATTGGCTCTCCTTGGTGGCATGATTGAAAAACTTCACAAACTTCAACAATTCAATCTCAAGACTTCAACAAATCACGGCTCAACAATGTCTCGGCAAAGCTTTATAAGACTCACACTTAGCTCGGCAAAGAATGTTTACTTCACAAAGTTCGGCCTTAGCTCGGCTATGCTTGACTCGGCTACAAGTTGACTCGGCAAGACTTGCTCCAAACACTCCTTGGCTCGGCTCAAAGTATACACGGCCTCACCTTCAAATCTTCCAAAAATTGGCGCGCAAACACCAATTTTAAAATCAAACAAAGTTCCACTCCTCGATCCAAAATGCAATGGATCAAACACTCCAACTCTGTTGCAACTTCAATATGAACACGATGAACAACTTCAAACTTCAAAAACTTCAAAAACTTGGCTCCAAGAATCAAACTTAGCTATGATTGGCTAAGTATGGCTCCGATACCAATACTGACGCAGCGGATAATTCAAAATAAACTTCAATCGATGTAATGTAGCAATCGGTGAGTTGATAATACTGCAAGGCCCAAATCCGTTGATCAGAAGATACCGGATTCTAGCTATCTTCGTCTCGTTGATCGCGCACGATACCGAGAAAGAAGATCTACGATTCTTCGGACGTTGATCTAGCGCACTAGATACCGTGAATCGGCTTCTGCAATCGTTGAATCGAGCGCACTCGATTATCCGAAAGAGGAGATAGGAGATTACACTCAACTACCAATTGGTATGAAAGCACAAAGCTAACAAAAGGAAATTTATTTCAAAATCAACAACCAAAAAATTTACAACACACACGCTATTTATAGGAATTACAACTCAACACAACAATCATCACCCAACTCTTAGGTCGGCACCGACTCAACGCAGACGACTCAACAAGACCGACTCATCATAAGTCGTTACCGACTTACTACACAACACAGTTGACACTATTCACACATATCCGACTTAAAACAAACGGCCTTCATACAATTTCCCTTAAGTCGGTAGCGACTTAAATCACACGACTCAACACAGTACATATATGACCGACTCAAAAGATACACGACTCAACAAACTTGCGACTTAACAGACAACTGGATCGGCCGCGACTTAGCAAGAAATAGTAGCGCCTTACTGATTGTCTCGGCAATGACTTAAGCAGGGTATTGGCAGCGACTTATGGAAGAAGTTCGCGACCTAGGGCTTCACGGGAGAACGCGTGACATAAGGCTTCGACTCCTGGGAGCTCGGTGCCGATTCATAGTAGGTTGCGATGACTTGGTGACGACTTATGACTTTGCTGCGACTTAAGGTGGAGGAATGAGTCGGTCTCGACTCAAGGAGAAGGGAATGAGTCGGTCGCGACTCAAGGAAAAGGAAATGAATCGGTCGCGACTCAAGGAGAAGATAGCCCATGGGTCTGAGGGAATTAGGTCGGAGGTACTTGGGTCGGATGGAATTGGGTCGGAGGGAGTTGGGTCGGAGGAAATTAGGTCGATGAGTCGTGAGTCAATGGATGGGGAGGATTCGCGGGTTGTGGAAGGACAGAGTCGTGGGCAAGGTTTGTGGCGTTGTGTCGGTTGCGACTTATTACTTCCCCTTGTAATTCCTTAGGTCGGAGACGACCTAAATCCGATGCTTTGTTAACTCGCAAGTCACTGGGTAGTATCTCGTTAGGTCGGAGCTCTCCTGTTTGACTCGTGAAAGACTTAAGACTTAAACTTTCTGAATGACTTAACATTGTAGCCTTATCCAAACGACTTAAAATTATTGAATCATTTGAAGTTGTCGATTCCATAGTTTGCGCTGCATCATCCTCCCCTGGTTGAGAGAAATTCGACCTCGAATTTATAGATTCCCCTACACCCGATTGTTCATCTTCATGATGAAATAATTCAGAAATGAACACATCCTCTATTTGAAGAGCAGTCGTCCTGAATTTACACACTTTCCTCCTTCGAGATGCTGTCTTCCATTCATTATCTGGTTTGATGTGGCCCTGGTGATAACCACTATTGAAATTAATCCTGTCTCGACCCTTTGACGATATGGTTCGAAATAAAGAATGTCTGTAATAAAATAGACGTGGCATAAGACAGGCGGCATAAGGAAGTGATCTAAGGGAGATGACGTAAGAAAAAGTGTGGGATAAACTAAGCACTAGATGCCAGATCCACTTCATGTAGCACAGAACTTCGTAAAAATAGTGTCGTATATCATATTGCTTCTGCCCATAGGAAGACGTGATATAGAACCAAAACTTATCCAAAATGTGAAACGATATAAGGAAAATTAGAACCATAGAATGACTTAGGAAATCTCGTCCTAAGAAGTGTGACGATTCATGCTCAGATTCTTGTCTTTCCGTATATCGTTCAGAGATGCTATCATCTAAAATCTTCCCTTGAAGTGTTGTATCCAATTCTCCTGTCTGAAATGAACTCCCGCTCGCTTCTCCTTCAACATAGTTATTTTCATAAGATGGTTCCAAGCAATTGACACTGGCAATGTTTGCAGGGTGGACATCATCAGACGACTTTAACTGGCAATCATTCTCTTCCTCCTGTCGTATCAACTCTTCCTGTTCTTTCGGACTCACAAGATCATATGATACTGGTAGTAAAATAGCTTCTGGTACGAGTTCAGTTTGACGTTGAATGTCCTGTAGCGATGGTAACTCCTTGGTTATTGCCTCAAAGTATTCGACTTCGGACTCATCGAATTCTGATTCAACTTCCTCGAATACATCAAGATCTTTACTTGTTCTTTGCTCGGCCAACTCAAGCAATTCATTACCCATTTCCACATACTCTTCCAATAATAAAGGATTAGTTTCTCCAAATAGTTCCTCAGACATTTCATATTCACATTCTTCAAACACTTCATCCTCCTCAGGATTCTCAACACCAAAACTTTTTCTGGATTCAATGAACATTGATAACTTCTCATCAACTTCCATTTCATCGACGAACTCTCCTAAAGATAATAAACAATCTGATTCTGCCTTCTCTTCTGTTTCGCTTTCACTTTGTTCAGACTCCTCGAAAACTAAGGAATTAATACTTGGCTGGTTCTCATCCATAAGCTCAGGTGTCAAACAAAAATCCTCCATCAACAAATGAATTCCCTCAACTCCGAACACAATTTCTTCTTCCATACTATCGATATCAAACTTTGGCAATGACGAGTAATCAACTTCTACATCCACATACTTTGACTCAATCTCTTCGTTATCATCAAATTTCAGCGGTTGATAAAAGTCAAATTCATCAGTCCTCCTCAACATATTACTCTCCTCATTACTTGACAAAGATTCTTCATCGTTATCAAATTGTGGTGCTTGATAAGAATTAACTTCGTCAATCCTCCTCAACAAATTACATTCTTCGTTCTCTAACTCGAGCTCTTCATCTTCATTATCAAATTTTAGTGGTAAGGCTGCGAATGATTCTGTAGGACCAACCTCTTCTAGCTCTTCCAACATTGGTTTAACTTCCTCCGGAAATTGAAGTTCTTCTCTTGCCTCATACATAACCAATGTTTCAGTACTACCTTCCGATTCTTCAACACTCTCGCTGACTGATATTGGACTAGTCGGTTCCTCTTCTTCTTCTGTCCCGCTGTCAGTACGACCATCCACTTCCTTACTTCCACATTCTTCTATAACCAAGGGTTTCTTCTGGGACTTTGTACCTTCAAAACTTCGATGGTTAGACTCCTGATAATGATAGCGCTTAACTTTGTCATCATCATTCGTCGTAATGATTCTGTGTGCAACTGGTTCGTTGATTCTCTTGGAAATTTCTCTACTGTAAGGAACGCCATCAAACTGATTACTGGGTCTTATAACCATACCCTTCCCTTGACTACCTGGATTCCTCTTCTGCAACTGTTGGTTAACACGAGATTGATAATTGTAGGGTAAGAAATTTGCTTTCATCATCCTTTTCATCTTATCCCACTTGACAACTTTAGATTTCTTCATTCTCTCTCTGGTTGATTTAGTTTGTTGCCACCAGTCCATAGCTCTACCTCTCAAGCTTGCAACAACTAACTTAACTTGGCGATCTTCAGGAATATCATTGAGTTCAAACATTCTTTCAACCTTTGACAACCAATCAAGGAATTCCTCTGCTTGTAACCCACCTCGGAATTCTGGAATTTCTGTATCCTTCCTAGATTCCTGAAATCGAAAATGAACACTATCACCATAACGATCTTCTTCAAATTTAGATGAGCTTCGATATCGATTCTGAACATTGCTTCTGCTATGAACATGCTCATCCTTTCTACTTCCTCTTTCATAATCACGATGATCTCTCCTCATCGAAACTGACGATTCTCTTCTGTCACGACTAGATGATGGTAACACCCTCCTCGCTTCCGTAACCAATGGCGAAACTCGGTTTCCTCCATGGTCCGAGATTGGCGACCTTCTGCTTTGACTTGTATTCAAATCCATCATCAATTTCTCCAATCTACCAAAACTTTCATCGAACTTCTCATGCATACGTTGCTCCATTTGATCGGCTTCTTCTTTTCGATACAAAGCTTCAATGTTTTGATGACGATTGGCTCTCCTTGGTGGCATGATTGAAAAACTTCACAAACTTCAACAATTCAATCTCAAGACTTCAACAAATCACGGCTCAACAATGTCTCGGCAAAGCTTTATAAGACTCACACTTAGCTCGGCAAAGAATGTTTACTTCACAAAGTTCGGCCTTAGCTCGGCTATGCTTGACTCGGCTACAAGTTGACTCGGCAAGACTTGCTCCAAACACTCCTTGGCTCGGCTCAAAGTATACACGGCCTCACCTTCAAATCTTCCAAAAATTGGCGCGCAAACACCAATTTTAAAATCAAACAAAGTTCCACTCCTCGATCCAAAATGCAATGGATCAAACACTCCAACTCTGTTGCAACTTCAATATGAACACGATGAACAACTTCAAACTTCAAAAACTTCAAAAACTTGGCTCCAAGAATCAAACTTAGCTATGATTGGCTAAGTATGGCTCTGATACCAATACTGACGCAGCGGATAATTCAAAATAAACTTCAATCGATGTAATGTAGCAATCGGTGAGTTGATAATACTGCAAGGCCCAAATCCGTTGATCAGAAGATACCGGATTCTAGCTATCTTCGTCTCGTTGATCGCGCACGATACCGAGAAAGAAGATCTACGATTCTTCGGACGTTGATCTAGCGCACTAGATACCGTGAATCGGCTTCTGCAATCGTTGAATCGAGCGCACTCGATTATCCGAAAGAGGAGATAGGAGATTACACTCAACTACCAATTGGTATGAAAGCACAAAGCTAACAAAAGGAAATTTATTTCAAAATCAACAACCAAAAAATTTACAACACACACGCTATTTATAGGAATTACAACTCAACACAACAATCATCACCCAACTCTTAGGTCGGCACCGACTCAACGCAGACGACTCAACAAGACCGACTCATCATAAGTCGTTACCGACTTACTACACAACACAGTTGACACTATTCACACATATCCGACTTAAAACAAACGGCCTTCATACAATTTCCCTTAAGTCGGTAGCGACTTAAATCACACGACTCAACACAGTACATATATGACCGACTCAAAAGATACACGACTCAACAAACTTGCGACTTAACAGACAACTGGATCGGCCGCGACTTAGCAAGAAATAGTAGCGCCTTACTGATTGTCTCGGCAATGACTTAAGCAGGGTATTGGCAGCGACTTATGGAAGAAGTTCGCGACCTAGGGCTTCACGGGAGAACGCGTGACATAAGGCTTCGACTCCTGGGAGCTCGGTGCCGATTCATAGTAGGTTGCGATGACTTGGTGACGACTTATGACTTTGCTGCGACTTAAGGTGGAGGAATGAGTCGGTCTCGACTCAAGGAGAAGGGAATGAGTCGGTCGCGACTCAAGGAAAAGGAAATGAATCGGTCGCGACTCAAGGAGAAGATAGCCCATGGGTCTGAGGGAATTAGGTCGGAGGTACTTGGGTCGGATGGAATTGGGTCGGAGGGAGTTGGGTCGGAGGAAATTAGGTCGATGAGTCGTGAGTCAATGGATGGGGAGGATTCGCGGGTTGTGGAAGGACAGAGTCGTGGGCAAGGTTTGTGGCGTTGTGTCGGTTGCGACTTATTACTTCCCCTTGTAATTCCTTAGGTCGGAGACGACCTAAATCCGATGCTTTGTTAACTCGCAAGTCACTGGGTAGTATCTCGTTAGGTCGGAGCTCTCCTGTTTGACTCGTGAAAGACTTAAGACTTAAACTTTCTGAATGACTTAACATTGTAGCCTTATCCAAACGACTTAAAATTATTGAATCATTTGAAGTTGTCGATTCCATAGTTTGCGCTGCATCAATAGGTATGGTACAAAACAAACTCATAGTGAGCTTGATATGATAGTGACATGGCACAACTAGGAAATGCTAGGGTAGATATACCAATTACACTTCCGGGCTGTTGGTAACACATAGTCGCAGCTACCGCCCAACTCGATCCACACTCCCAAACATTCAAGGGTGCACCCAATCAATCACAATGTAATAGAATGGTATCAAAGAAGTGTGTCCGATCGGAGAAGCTACCTCACTTGGCCCGTCAATTGCTCCTATTTTAGCCACCTTAAGCTAACTCACGGGGGTCAGGTCCACATATATACCTCATATAGAATCGTCGCCAACCATCCTACTTCATTCTGGAATCTCCACCGCATACACAGTTATTAAAGTGGTTTTCGAAATTGGCAGAGAGTATGACAATCCGATCTCGGTCTCTTTAACAACTAAACATTATTATAACACGATGGTCATTCCATTTCAAATAGTTTATACTTCAAAACCAAAATATCATATCCATTTCAAAAACCATATCAGTTCGAGATCATTACTCACTTTAAAATGATATTCATTTCCAAAATCATAGCACTTTCCAAAATTATAACTCTTTCAAAATTATAACACTTTTAAAATCAGAACACTTTAGAAATCATAACACTTTGAAATCGTAATGCTTTGAAATCATATTACTTTGGAAATCATAACACATTGAAATCATAACTTTGGAAATTATAACACTTTGAAATCATAATACTTTCCACTTAAATAGTTTAGATATTAAAAATAGTATATATAATAAAATAGTTACAAGTTAAAGTAGTTTATATAATACAATAATTAGTATATTTAAAATAGTTATAAATTAAAATAGTTTATATTAAAATAATTTATATGTTAAAATAGTTTTATATTAAAATAATTTATATGTTAAAACAGTTTTGTATAAAATAGTATATATATTAAAATAATTTACAAAGTAAAAATATTTATATATATTTTAAAATACTTTACGTGTTAAAATAGTTTCCTCAAATTTCACAAATCAATTCGAACTAACTCAAGTTCCAAAATCCCACTTAGATCAAATCTCAGTTCTTCCATTTCAATTCAATTCAAGTCTCAATAAACCATTTTATATCGATTTCAAATATAGATTTGAATTACAAAAATAAATCGTTTCGATTTCAATAGATTTCAAAGTTTAAAATATTTAAACCTTTACAATAACTCAATTCATTTATATTTCAAATTTAACTTTACCATTATTTAATATTGAAATATTCACTTAGTCAATCCAATATCATTTAAATAAACTTTCAAAATATACATTTAAACAAAAACTATTTATCCTATTTAAATTCATTTAAATTTGAAAATATTCATTAAATCATCTTAAATCAAAATCATGTTTTAAAATCATATCTTCAAAATCTTAAATTTAATAAGTTTAAAATCAATCTTATTTAAGTATAATTCTTAAATAAATATAATTTCAAATCAATTTCAAATTTATCTACCCAACCTCAATTTATTAAAATAATTATAAAATCTATCTTTAAAATTTAATTTTAAATAAATACTTAAACATACTATATACTAATTGAATCAAACTTTATTAAATCAAATCTCATTATTAAATATATTTTTTTATCAACTTATTTTATATATTTTATATATTTTAAAATGGTAAAATTATAAGTAAAATCATAAAATTAATAATTCAAAACTAACTTATAATTTTAGAATTTCCAACCATATAATTTTTAAAAATCTAAAATTTTAAACCTTTACAAAAATAAGATTTATCTATGTAAAATATTTAAAAATCAATATTTACAAAGCCCTATATATTTCCTTTTTAAAACTTTGGAAATCATTTCAAAATATATAGGTAGACCAACGGTGTTTGTATATAATTTTCTATCCTATGGTCAAGTGATACAGATATCTATCATTTCAATCCGTAATTTAAATATATACGGGTATATATCATTTCAACCCACAATCCAAATTCAATTCAATAAAAATCGCCAGGGTTTATCATTTCAACCCATAATAATTTTCTTATATGCTATAAGATCGTTCGGGTATGTACATTTCAACCCACAGAGAATTCTAAACTAACAGGAAACTTGCAGAGTGAGAATAGGGATGATAATAATATAACATATTAACAACAGGCATATATCATCAATAAAAATCACAAATAATGGTGTTAGATGTCACAGGTGAACATTTACAGATACTAGCATATCATATATGGCAAATAATTAACAGTTCAATTTAGCAGCATATTTCAATTGTCGTTTCCAATGAAATCAAATCTAATAAATATAAGAATGTTAATAGTGGGCGATTGCTCATCTTTCGAGGCTGGAGAAATTCGACAATGAAATGAATTACGAATCCAAGCACAAATTCCAAAGTAAAGCAAGACTGGCACGAGTTTGACGAATAGGGCTGACAACAGGAATCGATGAGAACATATATGTATAATTTAAAGTCTAATATTTACTCATATTAAAATAAATTCCTTTATACAAAATCCGATATTAAATTTAAAACATATATATACAAAAACCAAAATATTTATAGGTATATACAAAATCGTTATTAAATTTATACCCATATTTAGAATATATACCTAATATATATTTTAACATCAATATTTCTTATAAATTCAAAATTACTTACTTTATTATAATATATCTATAAACTCGAACAAGTCATATACACTTATGTAAACTTGTATATCTATAGACAATCGGATGGACAAATATGCAGACTAACATATATATTATATAAACAGTATCTGCTGTAAAATAAATATACCAACTCTATTATAATATACATATATAAATAAACAGAGCTTAAACACTATAAATCAATAGATCAAAATATACAAACTCTCTAAAATTAACATTCAATAACATAAGTCAATAAAACATAAGATAACTACCATATATAACTGATAACATATGCATAATAAAACAAACAAACATACACAACTTTTTATATATAACAGAACATATGCGTATACTGTAAAATATAAGATAAAAGAAACAAAGTAGTTTTCAGATTGGAAATATATATATATATATATATATTTACAACTACAAAGCTTATATATACTAACAGATTGTAACATATTTTTCTTCTTTTTTATTAACTATAAAAAAACAGATTTATATAAACTAACATTTACACTAACATAAAATAAACTATAACATATATCTTATAACACATAACTAACTTATAATAAGCTGACATATGATAAAGTATACACATATATATATATATATATATATATAGGTGTAGCTTTTATAAACTCATATACACATACTGTAACATATACACAAATATACATAAGGACATATATATATATATATATATATATATATATATTTAAAATTATACATAAAACTAACATATTAAAACTATAACTATATATATAATGCACAACTTAACAATATCTATATGTATATAGTTGTTTAAGTAGGCTAGTCTATCTAATATTATAAACATCTATTTAAAATAACATTATAAACAACTTATATATAAACAAATATATAACCGAGAAGAAAACTACACAACAGAGGGGCAGTGACAGGATGAAAGCCGAGGCCGGCTACAGCAAAGGGAGGCCGAGGAAAAAAAGTGGGAAAGGAGGAAGGCCTTGCGTGTGAAGCTGTCGTAGGGTGGTGATGGCTTCGGTCATGGCTTCGGGTGGAAGAAGGTCGGCAAAGGGTTGGTGTAGACTCGGATCTCGGTTGCCAAGTGGTTACTAGTAAATGAGTTTGTGAGGATGGGCGGCCAAGGGTGAAAGAGAATTAGAGGGGCAGACATGATTTGCTGGCTATTGTGTGTGCTCGCGTGGGAAGCTAATTTGGTTGAGCATTCGATGCGTTCTCTTGAAATAAAAGAAAGGTGGAAGATGAGGTAAGCTAATGGAGGAGAAAGAAGGCGTACAGGAGGAAGGGAGAAGTTGCTCTGACATGTTTCTTTTTTAAAAAAAAATTCTTTTCGAATGAACAGATAGAAAGTGAAGAGGCAAAGAAAAATAAACGAATTAAAATGTTGAATAGATAGGAAAGGTAATATTCAAACATGAATTCAGAGAGTTATTAATGCAAATAGCTGTTGGTATAATACGGTGGGTAAATGAAAGGATGGATGAAAACCAAAAGATTTTAAAACCGGTCCCGATATGAAATCGTTTTTTCGATTTTTCAACGCATATCGGACAACGAAACAAAAATATGAATATACTGATGAGATCAGCATGACGAGACGATCAAAACGGTATATAGATATCAATGGTATGACCATCCTATCAAAAGTCGATAATCGGTACCGAAAATGCTGCCAAAACGCCGAAAACAAAATAAATGGAGCAATAGTAATTCAAATTTGACAAAATGAAATATGACGTCTCACTCAAAAAATGATTTACAAATTCATTATATAAAAATATTCAAGTTTGGAAAACACTTTATTATCATCAAACATCAACTTATCTAAATTTAAATAAAATTACACAACAAAATTAACTTTCATATTATCTGATGAAAATTTACCATTTGCTACGTTTAAATAGACGTATTTCAAATATTAAATTTTTATTTCCAAATTCAATTATTTAAAATTTCACAAAAATTCAGTTAATTACGTTATTAAAACCATTAAAAGTTTACGGGTCGTTACAACTATTCTATTTGCCTTTACGGTTTTGATTCAGATTTGAACACGATTTTAAAGTAATTCACACCTGTTCGATTTAGGATTGTTTTCTCAATTCTCGACGATGAATACTGATATGGATTTTTGATACAAATCTGGAGTTCTCTTTCATAATTTACCACTATGTAAGGAGGATGGAAATTTCTAATCGAAAAGTCGGATTAAAGTCCGCACTAGATTAGTCGGGTCACCAATACTAGTTTGAAAAATAAAATTTCATATTCGAGTACGATATCAAAATTGTTATACGTACGAATGGCATATATGTATCGTACAGATTTAAATAAATGATTGTATTCTATGATTTCTAGCTATGATTGTTTCTTGCTTGGGATTGCTATGCTGTTTAGTTACATGCAGTTTAACATCATCCTTATCAGTTGCATTACATTCATATGTTGCACATAGTTATTATGATTATTTATTGTTGCATTTAGCTTTACATTGTTATAATTTCATATAGAATTGCATCATTCTTGTAGTTGCATCATATTGCCATATTATATCTATTTGCTTTGTTTTAGCGATACTATGTTGTTTTGGTTGCATGTAGTTTTATATTTCATTATAAATGTGAACTGGTTACTTGTGTGTTAAACATAGTGAAATAAATTGAAATTGAATAAAATTGAATGTGAATGAAATAGATGAATTAATTAGATGGATATTATTTGTTGGATGATTTTTTTTGTTGCAAATCATTGTTATAACCGTTTTGGTTGCATATGATTGTTATGTTGTGTATTGATGTTTATGCTTATGTTTTAGATTTAGAATTCATGTTATATAGTTCTATCAAACTAATGCATGCTTTCTATATCTTTTTATAAGTAACTAATATTCAATTTGAATTGAGATAGGTACATTTGAAGCCCATTCGGATGTATGTGCATTTTGGCTTGCTTTTGCTCGCTCTAATATGAGCGAACTTGCTCATATTAATAATGTTAAAGTACATATCTCGGATTACATACCGTATTTTTATATTTATCCTTACAAGATGCATCATCATTGAGAGGAGATGTATATTTGTTATATATGTGTATATTGTAAATTTTTACGATCGAGCCGTGCAAAGGAGACGTTGTCGAAATTTTTCGTAAGTTTGGGTGTTAGAAAAATTGTGAGACTTTTGATTTTTATAACTTGTTTTACAATAATCTAATGTCAGAGTTGCGTAGTAGATGCGTGATAAAGGTTTTGCAAAATAAGATATTTATGTTTTACATGTGGATTATTTTGAGTAAAATATGTCGTACGTTAAATTCCTTAGTTCATTTTCGAGGATAAAAAGTTTTGAGTGGGGGAGATTGTAACGACTCGTATTTTTAACTACTATAAATTATTATATTTAATATAATTTTGAATAAAAATAGTTAGTAATAAAATTAAATGATTTATTAATGTAATTTATTAGATATGAATTTAGATAAATTTTAATATAACAAAATTCAATATAAGAAAAGATGATAACTTATATTAGAAAGTAAATTAAATAATATTATATTATAAGTAATTGATAATAGAAATTAAAATGATCGATGTTATGTAAATAAAGAGTTGAATTAATGTTCATTTAAAAATAAAAGAATAAATTTATATGAAATTCTATGTATCGAATGTATTTATAATCAATAATTGGAACTGAATAATAAATGTTGAATTATTTAAATAAAAATAAACTAATTGTTTGATAATAAAAATTCATTTGAAATTCTAATATTAGAATTCATCGTAATTGAATTATCCAAAGGCTATGTATGAAGTGTAATCTTTATGTTTAGTGTAAGAACTTTTGTTGTCTTAGATTTGAATGAACATTTTATTTTAAAAGTGAATTTGTTTATGAATTCAAATATAAGAGCATTGGTTGTATAAATTTCGAACACACACTTTAAATTCAGAAAATAGTTTAAGATAAAAATTGAATTTAAAATATTTCATAGATTTTTAAATATTGAAAAATTAATTTCATAAGTTAAATAACTTATATTTCAAATATAGTTATTTATTCGACAATTTATTTGTTAAATATAATATTGAAAATTATTTAAATAATTGAATCTTGAATTTAATATGGATGAAAATGATTTCAAAAATTGATTTAAATTTTATTTCAATAAGAATGAAAATTGTTAAGATTTAAATTTGAATTTAAAAGTGATTAAATTGATTTTTGAAAATAGGTTGTTTTAATTAGCGTGTAAAAATAGTCTTCTTGGAAACTGTCTTGGCTTTCAAAGAAACTAGTTTCATTGGATCTGTCATAATGAATTATTATAGGATTTCAAGTTTCGTAGCGATCAGACTTATCGTTTGATCGTACGAGCTCGAAATGCGTAGAAATCGATTAAAGGAATTTAATTAAAGTAATTAGATTTTGATAAGCTATCTTCTGAATATGATGGAATTGCTTCCAATATATATTCCACTGTGTTCGAAATAGGGGTATAGCATATAGAACGGCAGGCGGCATGCTTCATTTGGAGTTCGGAAATTTATCAGATCAACGGTACTTTTGGAAATTTTCTATAAATAACCTCGACCTTTCTTCATTCATAAAACTTAATTTCTAAAACCAACAGACGACTTTAAATATAACCCTCTATTCAACGGCCTTCGACGATCGGCACCACTAGAAGTTGATTTAGGCAAAGTGCCCAACTAGTAACTTGTAGAGCCGAGCGAGATGTAGGTGATGTGTGGTTGGATCGATGAAACGACGATCGAGACGGCGGCAAAGTTCGTCCAAGTGACTGCAGTTTTATAGGTTACGCGATTTTTTCATGCATGACGTGGGGCCTGGAGGCGTGCATAAGGCAGGCGAGGGGGGAGGGGGTGAGGCGGGGTGGGACAGGGGCGTCGGCGGCGGTCACAACAGCAGGTGGAGCGTCGGCAACATGCGGCCTAGAGCATGATCGATTCACGTTTTGAAAAATAAAAGAGTCGAATATGGCCTGGTTTCTTCGTGCGTGCCTGGGAGAGGGAGGATGAGGTTTAGTTTAGGTTTAATTTTATTAATTAAGTTAATCATGTTGTTAATTATATACAAATGTTCAAAAATCCGTAACCTTTTCACACGAGGTCGGATTGTCACATTGTGATCGTATCGCAGAAGGCTACGACATGGAGCTGGATTGAAATTTATTTAACATTGGAAAAATTTTAGTTTCAAATAAAGATGGGCGGTTGAATCCATTCATGAAGTACTAAATTTTCTACTATTAGTTGAACCAATTAACAAAGTGAAAATTTAAATTGATTGCTAGATGAAAATTTAATTTATTGAATTTTTATTGACTGAATTTGATCGACATTTAAATTTGACTGTTAAATCGATAATTAAATTTTTTAGTTAAATTTGACCGGAAAATTGGCAGTAGGAACTGACAGTAAATTTGATAGTTAAATTTGTAACGGTTAATCTGATAATTAAATTCATATCTAATTTGATATTTTAAATTGATGTTGATAATTGAAATTCCATATCACTTTTAAACACCCGACATTGATAGCATTGGTTGTTGTGATATGGATGAACTGGTTGCTTTAGATGTTGGTTGATATTGCAATGGATGAGATTTGTGATTGTCTGTTATGTTGTTTAATGATATCGATATATCTATATTATCACCATGCTATTATCACTATTAATACAATTGATCATCTGTACATTGAATTTGGATATCAAGATTTGGACATCCTATTTGATATATGAATTATTGAATGCATTGTTCACTATTTTTGCAGAAATGTGATTGTTGTGATTTTATCGCCGTTTGGCGAAATTGGAGATTTTGATACATTGAATTTTAAATTTCAAAAAGTTTAAATTTAACTTGGAAATTTGACAAATTGATGATTTTGGTATTTTATACTGAAAATGAAATTGTTGACACTTTGGAATTTTGTAAAGTAACGTGAAACCTTCTAAAACTAAAATCGGCTATTTGACAATGATTGGTAGAAAGACCTTGTATTTATTTTAGCGATTTAAAATAAATCTGATTCAAACATTGAAGTTGTTCGAACATGGAAGTTGTATAAACTATGAAGTTTATTAAATTTATTTGAAGTTGATAAATTACCGAACCCCTAAATAGAAGTTTTGAAACTGAGAAACTTTTCATGTGAAATTTCAATGTAAAAGAATGAAGTCATTTACAACTATGTTTCACCTAATTTTGATTAGACTTACATGAGGATTTTTAGTCGTGGCTCGAGTGTTTTGTTTTTTCATTATGTTCGGGTCAGACCGAATTTTTCAGTTATCGAAGACAGTCATTCTAGAGGACGAAGGATTGATATATCATATTTACCCGTATTTATTCCGCTGCATTATTCACTCTGTCTAAAATTGTATAACTCTGATAATATTGTATAACCATTATTTATGTTGCAAATTTAATTGAGTATATATTGTTAAACAGTTTCATGAACTGTTTATGTGACCGTTGTATTCTATCATTCCGCTGCGAGATTCTGTTGATATTTTCTTCTTTTCTTTTTATTTCTTTAAAATAAACTAATTGATAATCTATCTTTTAAATGGTTTGAGTTCGACATGTGTCATTTATTGTCGACTTTAACTGTTCAAAAAGGTAGGTCGTCATAATTACCTTCGTCCATAGATCAATGATGGTCAATTTTATCATATGAGGGATGTAATAAAGAGGAACCGAATGTCATATTATAGATTTTTCTAAATCAAAATGCACAAATCAGCTTGCCGTTTACTGGTAAAAAGCGTAAGTTAACTTGTGCTTTTTAAAAATTTCAAAATTTTAAAAAATTTCAAAAAAATTTCAAAATCATAAAACTGCAAGTTATCTTGCATTTTCTATTAGAAAAGTGCAAGACACCTTATGGTTTTTATTTTTTCATACATAGAGATCAAATTTACATATTTATTTCTACATAGACTTTTCTTATAAGAACATCAAAAAAGGGACTTGTAGCTCTTTTCTTGTTTCTAATTTTAAACATCCTATCTATTTATAGAATGTTATTTCTAATATTTTTTATGTTTGAAGTTCCAAAAACTAACATATTTGACAGCCAAAATAAGTTAATTTATAAATCTTCAAACGCATGCACTTATGTTCGATGCAAACGATCGCAAATGTAAGAATCTCTAGATTTTTCTCATGTTGATCTTCTCTTAATTACTAGTTTGGAAACCAGAATCCAAAAATGCAAGCAGATTTCATGAAGATATTGCTCACTAGTGCATCTAAGTTAAGTAAGGCATGCATTTTGGTCAAGTGGTTGTAGAAGTTGTAGTTATCTTGAAAACACCTTTATTGAGGGTTATCTACTATATTAATTGACGAAGCCTATGATACTTATATCAAAGAGAAAATGAAAACTGTTTCATGATGTATATTCAAGACAGGATGTGTTATCAAAAGGTTTATAGGAATGATGTATGTGCTTAGCACAAGCGATAAATCTATCTTAAAATTACACTTGATGCTTTTTTTAGTAAGCATGAACTGAGCATGAAAAAATTACACGATCGACGATGCAAGGTTTGTTCATTCATCTTAAAGTACTTACTACAGCATAACCCATGTGTTGCACATAGTATGTTGTATAAAAGTTATAAGCAATTTTAAAACATAAATTTATTATGCAATATATGATTAAATTTTGTAGTTATAGGTTAAATTTATTTATTTTCTAAATTTGTGATTTTGGTTATGTGGTTAATGTATTCTTATATTTGAATAAAAAATAACATTGTCATTTTTTCAGATAAATCCTAGTTACATACCAGTTTGTTAATTTTTAGGATTTAGTCTATATCTAGTAAATAAATGAAAGTTAGTATTCTTAACTAATTTTAAAATTAATATTTTTTTTATAGATTTCTAACATTTATGTACATAGGTTTTAAGTTTAACAGTTAGATTTTTATACATTTTTAAAAAGGTAAATAATACGTAGATTGAATTCAAATGCTGCTTTAAAAATTGAAAGTGTAATGATACTGAATCAATATATTTTTTAATTCCATTGTAATTAATATCAAAAATCAAAAAACTATATGATATTATCAAAAGGAAGTTAAAAATTTGTAACGAACGGGAATTTCGACCCTCAAAAAATTGACACTAATACATCCACCGTCTTACATAACGAACAATTGAATGCCGGAAAACTCGAAAGTTAGAGGAAAAGAAAATGGAACGAAGAAAGAAAGAAAAACAAACAAGAAAGAATCTCACAGTGGAACGAATAATCTATAATATACAACAAATCTTTACACAATACAACAAATCTTTACACAAAAGTAAAACTGTAACATGTATATAAACCGATACCAACTAGAGTACACTAACCTATTTCAACCTAGACAGTGGTGACAGCCTAGCCTTAAAATTGCTGATAAATACAACAACCAATACAGTAAAAAAATAACCATCTACGTGAATACGACTCTAGACCTCCAGCTCTTCTCCTGAAGTTCCAAAGCATCCAAACTATTCTATAATATGCTCATCTAACTCGAGCATTATAATAAAATAAAACCCCAATCGGTCTGGAATACCAGCATGAGAAAAACATACCCAATTGGATTTTAATGTTATAAGAAAACTTTTGAAAATCAAAAGTATCTCATAAGATCACGCCGTACATAAACCTGGATGGGTTTTTACTTTACGATAACCAAAACATTTTCTATTGAAAATTTAGTGATATTATAATAATGTTAGGGTGTTCAATATAAATATAAATCATAGTTGAAATGGTTATATTGGTTACATTTGACAGCATATTTACATATATAAACAAACCCGCTAAGGTACGTTCATATAAATGGATTTTCCATGGAGATTTCCTTAATGAGATCTATCTTCTATGAAAAGGATTGAAAAATACCATCTGAGCACCGTATATCTCTAGATAAAATATACCATAAGGTAAACACAACGGGACATCATCCAAAAACTCACGCTAACAACGTGTACCAATTATCAATCACTCCCCACTAGCAACATTTATAAGCATACTCTAGATATGGAGTTGTCGTACCCCTCATAGGTCAGAAAAACATCGGGATTATAACACCCCACCTCTTTACTAATACTATCTAAGAGTATTACAGAGTAACATTGTCAAATAATATAGAGAATGAGGCTATATGGGGTACACACGTGAATATTTCCTTAGACTAACATTCATACTTTTTAAAACATCAAATATAAAACTCATCTATACATACACAGTATCAGTACAAAGCAATGGACACGTGTGCCTCCAGGAAAGAACAACACATAATATATAGTAAAATAACATAGAATACAGAGTCAGTCGCGGCGATAACATATAAATATATAAAATATTTTAATGTTATAAGAATTCAATACAACTCAATGTCAATTATATATACATACAATTAATCTGATGTCATATATAATCCTAATATTGTACTCCTCTAAGCCCGGTAAAATACAGGCTGATCATGTCATCCTTGTACCTAAAATGTCTCGGATTAACCTGAATATTATATAAATAAGAAATGGGTCGGACTATATCTAAATCCACTATTAATAAACATACGGTATTCAGTATATACTATGTAAAAACATAACAATGTTATCTCATACAAAATCAAATGTCATTTAATGTAAAACATCTTAAAACCCAGTATAAAATGTCATCAACCATATAAACAATTCAATATAAATCAAAAATACTATATCCAATAGGTGAATAATCCATACAATAAAACATCATCGTAGAAAATGAAATCATCAAGCGAATCGAGCAAACACATAGCAATGCTCTAATACAATATCATAAAATCATATAATCAATGGATAATGTGAGATAGCCCATCGAACCATTCAAAGGATATCCAATATTATACAAATCAAAAGGATGATCCAATACAATCTAAATAATAATCAATAACAAAGGCTATCTCAAAATATCAAATCATCAAACAGTATGGATATAACGAGGATTGACTACACTTTAGACTCAACCAGTCTTTAGGCTAGTCAACTTATTATAGGAATGATATATATATACACATACACACACACTAATCCACTATACACACATATACCATGAATCTAACGAGAGAATAACAGCCGCCTACCGCAAGCCTGATCTAGAACATAGGTCTACTCGCCAACCGTAGAGTAACCGTCTATTCCTATAGCCTTCAAGATATATGTCAATCTACTGTACTCACATACCCTAAACTAGGTATTCAGACTGATAGCTGCCTATCTTAAACCTGCTTCAGGAACCTACGTCAACCCACCTACCGTGGAGTACCTTCTATTCCTACAGTCTTCATTTACCTCAACGGACAATCGTGACCTCACCCACCAATGGCACGTCTACACGTAACCCTGTCACGACCTTGCTTAATCAAAATTAATTTAATTTATAATCAATTGCATATTCAAAAGGTAAACATATTTATTTTTAAACTATAAAATAGTTTTAGAAGTTGACCATTTTATATAATTCTTATTTCATAATTTTCTAAGACAATTATTATTATTATTAAGCAACTTTAAACCAATGAAAATCAATTCTATAAGATCATATTTAAATGATACTTAACAAAACTCATTTAAACATATAGTTTTATTACTAAAAAAATAACAAATTCTTATCCAGAAAATTAATTAAGCGATCATCTAAATTCTGATATAATTTAATATTTACAATAAATAACTAATTTTCTAGTTTTATATAAACTTAGTTGATTATTAAATAATTACTAATAATGTTAGAAAACTTAATTTAAATTCCTTAAATAATTTATAAAACTAATTATTACATAGAAAAGTTATTTCATATTTTTATATAATCTACTACTATTATTGTAATGACCCTAATTTTTAGTAACATTATTTAGTAACATTTAATTAGATGAACTAAACGAAATAAGGTAAAATGGGTAAGGATTGAGGTTTGTAATTAGTAAGGGTAGGCGAGCATTGTCAACAAATGAACTAAGTAAATTGAAATAGAATAAAATGTTAGGAAATAAACAAGGGCAATATAGGAATAAGTATTATTCATATACCCTAAACCCTTATGTATTTCATACTACACGTTCGTTTGATAGTCCAAAAATTTAAAATAGAGGCCGACCACCATTAGAAGATAAAAGAGGAAGAAAATGCTAAAGAAAGAAGCAAATCAACGTAATCCACTTAAATATCAACACCTTAATCCAAAATAATGACTACATCTCATATTTTCTATTATTTTCGATTGTAATGTTAATCCAAATTATTTTGCAAGGTTATGTCATATTTTTGAATGATTAAATATTTATATATGCTTGTTGATGATCTACGCTTATTCATATAGGTTTTATGATATGTTTTAATGTGAAAATCGTATTAAATGAAATCCAAATGGCTTGCATTTATAGATTTAGAATAGAAATGATATTTTAGAGATATGTTTCAATTTACATAATTTTCTAAATTTATGTGGATTTAATATTAATTTTCTAGTGATGAAAATGATTATTTAGGTTTAAAATAACTTACGGCAAAATTATTTATGTTTTGGGTCTAAAATTAGTATATGTTAGAAAACATATTAGAAATGATTTTCTAGAATTTTTTTAGAATTTTCTTAAGTGTTTTAATAGATATATAAAATTATTTAACGTATGGGAGTTAAATGTTTTATATATTTATAAAAGGAGAAGGGGTATTTTGTAAATAAATTAAATTGTTTATTTTCGAAATTTTGTAGCGCTTTTAGAAAAGAAAATTTTGACCAATAATATTTTTAACAAACAAGGCAGGTTAGTCGAAAAGACTACTTTAAAAGGCTAAAATTCAGATTTTACATGCTTTACACACGTTTCACCACTTTCGACACCTAGCATCCGACTCCATCCTTCCACCTCCATCACTATTGAAACCAATGTGCATGGTATTAGATACTTGGTACGTAGTGAATTGCACATAGGCAAAAGGTATTGGGTCGAAACAAGGGTTTCCGATGGGGTCGAAGCACTACTTTGCTTTCAGATGAAAATATGCCTGCTTTGCTTTTGAAAGGAATGCTTTCGACATGGTTGGCTTCTGACTAGGTCAAATTGTTTAAAGGGATGGTTTTAAAAAAGATCACGCCTTTCGCTTTAAGAAATGCTTTTGAAGGGGCCGAAACCCCTAGTTGTCGCATCTAACCTTTCAAAGCAATGCCTTCGAAAGGGTTACTTTGTTTTTGAACCCCATGTTGTTTCTCCAATGCTTTCGAAGGGTCGGTTCCGACTCCATCTCTTCATTACTTAGTAATTGCTTTCGAAAGAGTGCTTTCGACTTAGTTCTTTTATGACACTTTTACCGTATTGAAGGTAGAACCCAAAGGTTTCGAAAGGCATAGTTTTTATTAGTTCCGAAAGATTGTTCCACATGTTTTACTTAAACTCAAATGCTTTCAAAATGTTTGATGCTTGAAAAGAATTTTGATGCTTTCAAAAGGTTTAAGAATAAGGATTCAAAGGGGTAGTTCCCAAATGTTTTCGAAAGGTTTTGAAGGAAGATTTCCAATGGTTTCGAAAGGTTTAAGTGGAAGGTTTCCAATGTTTTCGAAAGGCAATATTTAAGCATTTTAAAGATAGGATGTCTAAGGTTTTATAGCTTTTGAAAGTGATGATTTCAATGTTTTCGAAAGGTGACTATGAATGGTTTCAAAAGGAAGGTTTTGACCTTTTGGCCTAATTTACAAAGTATTTACTTGGTTTCGAAAGGGATACTTTCCATGGGATCAAAAGGGGTACTTTCAAAGATCAAATGTTTTCATCGAAAAAGTTTTGAGTAAATTATATATAACATGGAAAGGTGATTTGAGTAAAGCATAGAGTATATTTTCCTTGTTTAAAGTATGGTTCTAAAGTTTAAATCAATTTGAAAGGAAAGATTTTCAAGGAAAATTTTAGGGGAAGATTACCCTAAGTAAAATAACACAGATATTAGAATACCATATGGGATCGGTATAGGGTCGTGTACTACACATTAGCTATTAGCCGCTAGCTAATTTAGTCCAAAATTCCAGTGTGTAGGGCTTTGTCACAGGAAGATTATAATGAGGTTACGCACAAAAAGGAATCTATTGAGAAAAGGATAGGTTATTGGTGAGCCCACAAAATCATTAGGATCAGTTAGACCTGAAGGAGTAAGATAGGAACAGACCATCCAGAAGAGGAGTATCTAACAAATGTTAGATTATTTGTTAGTTTTGTTTGGTAGGCCTGAGTTAGCCAAATGTTAATCGTTAGCCAAACAAAACTATAATGTTCGGACAGATGGCCCATTTGTTACTTGATATGTATGTTTACATGATAATGCTCTGCAGTTTTAACCAGTTTTGGTTGTAGGATTATGATTTGCAAAAGATATGTTTTAAAAAGATATTAGTGAGGGGAAACCCATCTCACTAAGTGGCGTGGTCTCACTAAATATCAAATAACCAAGATGTATAGTATTATTCACACCAGGCTTTATGTCTGACTCAAAGTTTATGTTTTCCCCTTAAACTCTCGGGTACTCAAAATTGATATGAGTGGGCTGAGGGTTGAGGTGTACAGGTTTTAGTAGGCTAGTGAATAAACTTCCAGAGACGAGTAGGTGGATGACGGATAACTATTTAGAAGTTGCTACTTTTTTTCATTTCACTCTGTTTTATTAAGTCATACATGAAAATATAGTACTCTGATCAACCAAGGGGGAATCTTCATATGTCACTCTTGGTGTATTTATGTAATAATTATATTTGATCTGAACTTGAAAAACAGTTATGGGATTTTGTAATTTGAATATGAAATATTGTTTTGAAATATAATTAGACATATTTTTTATCTGTGATGATTTTATTTCATATTCATATGCTTCTGTTATTATGAATAACATTAGCATTACAATATTTTGTCACCAAATATTAATATTATGGATGACTATGGCATCTGTAGCGCTTAGCTTTTGGCCTCCAGATACAGAATGTTACAACTTAGTATCAAAGCATAGGTTCATGAAAAACTTTAAAATAAAAAAATAATTTTTGAAAACATAATCAAAAGAAATTAAAGTAAGATTAGGGTATTGGATAACGCTACAGTAATGTACCTGTATTTTCTCTATATAAGAATGTGCTTAATCTCTAGTCTCCTATCTCTATTAGGTTATTCTTCTTTATCTCATGGGGTTCGAATACAGATGTGGATGCTAGAAGTGGAAGAGTTAACCTGGGAAAGGGAAGCACCACTGCAAATGGAAATGCCAGACCAAAAACGAGAAGGAAACAAGGTCAGACAAAAGTTGGAAATATTGGTGCTAGAGTTTCGCAAGTTGATATGGGAGTTATGTATCAGTTTTTCATGAATATAATGTAGGCGGGTGTTGTCACTTGAGTGGTTGGAGGAAATGCTGTAGGAAGAGTTCAGGAAGTTTCGATAGTCAACAATTATGATATCCTGAGTAGGGACTATGTTAGGTTTGGAGTAAAGCCATTTATCAGATCTGAAGATGATATTGAGGTGGTTGCTGCATTATGATAGAATCTTTGCAGATTTAGGGCTCAATGATGAGTAGAAGAGGAGAATTGCATCGACATAGCTCAGGAAGCAGCTTTATTCTAGTCGAATAGTGTGATGGTTGGAGTGAATAAAGAGATGATGACATGGGCTGAGTTTAAGAGGAGGTTCGAGAAGAGGTTCCTGTCTGTGATTGCAAAATCCACCTTAATCGAAAAGTTTGTTGAGTTGGAATAGGGGAAAATGACTATGTTGGAGTATGCTAGAAGGTTTGAGGAGTTGGCTAGGTATGTATATGCCATTATGGATACTATGATGAAGAGAAATGAGAAGTTCATAAGGGGGTTGAAGCCTGAGTTGGCAAGGGAAACATTACCTCATATTAGGGATTCTTGTGATGTTGTAGTAGAGACATCGTTGAGACATGAGGATATGCTTGCTTCCTGGAGAAGAATAAGGCAAAGGAGGTCTAGGTAGGACAGGGTTAGAAAAGGAAGTTCTTTCAGGAGAAGGGTGCTTAGAAAGGTGGAGCCGTGAAGAAAGAAAAGTCGAAGATTGTTTATTTCAAGTGTAATAAGAAAGGTCATTTTGCTAATAAATATCGTACTAAAAAGCGAAGGAAGCGATCGGGAAGAAGAATATTCGATGTTTCAACTGCGATCAGATTAGCCATTATAGGAACCAGTACAAAGAGCCTGCAAAGGATGGAAGGGGCAAAGTATTTACATTGGAACCTGCTACTTCGGAATCCACAGCACAGGAGAAATGAAAGGCAGTGTTGGAAGGTATACTTCAGATACATGGTATGTTTGTTAGCTTTATGTTTGATACTAGTGCATCGCGTTCTTTTATATCCCATTGATTGGTAGATAAGCTTAGCCTAGAACCCTCATATTTAGTTACTTCCTCAACGGTTACAAATCCGATAGGAGGGAATGCAACACTTGGGATGAAGTGTGACTAGTTAGAGTTTGACTTGCTAAGTCAAACCATTGTTTGCGGTTTGCATGTGTTTGATTTCATAGGGTTCAGAATTATTTTGGGTATGGATGGTTAAGTAAGATGCTAGGATATTTTTCCATAATAGTAAAATATCACTTAGGCACCTTGGCTGTAGTGATCGAGTTGTATACACCATAGAAAACCCTAGCTGTGAGGTGAATGCTTTGTTGGGTGTTGTGGAGGTAGAAGATGAGTTGAGGTGAGTTTTCATTGTTAGAGACTTCATAGATGTTCTAGAGAATGTAGTAGGATTGCCACCAAAATGGGCTATTGAGTTTCAGATAGATTTGGTGCTTGGTGCAGAACCAGTAAGTAGATCGCTAAGCAGGATGACACCTACCGATATGAGAGAGTTTAAGGTGTAGTTGGAGGATTTGGAAGGCAAATTTTTTATTAAGCCAAGTAATTCACCTTAGGGAGCAGCTGCAGTATTTGCAAAGAAGTCGGACGAACGGTTGAGATTATGCCTCAATTATCGTAAGTTGAATGAGAAGACGATAAAGAATCGATGTTCGCTACCTAGAATTGACGATTTGTTCGATCAATTAAGTAGAGCCAAAGTGTTTTCTCAGTTGGATTTGGCAACACATTTACATTAGCTTATAGTAGTAGAGGATAGTATTTCTTTGATGGCGTTTAGGACCAGATATGGATCATATGAATGGTAAGTAATGCCGTTCAGACTAACTAATGCGGCAACATTCTTTGTAGATTTGATGAACCAGATTTTCCGAGAGCACTTGAATAGGTTCGTGTTGGTTTTCATATATGATATTTTTATATACTCTAAGGATGAAAGGGAACATGAAGTTCCTCTTAGAGTTGTGCTTGAGACATTGAGGCAGAATCAGCAGAAAGAAATTTTTTCAAAATGTCACTTTTGGAAGAAGGAAGTGAAGTCCCTTGGTCATGTCATCCCAGAGAAAGGGTTATCCATAGATCTAACTAAGATTGAGGTAGTAAAAAATTGGAAGAGTCCCGAGATAATGACTGAGATAAGGAGTTTTCTTGGATTTGTTGGATATTAATAAAGGTTCATTAAGGGCTTTTCGTGGGTCGCAGCACTGATGACCAAGCTAACGCGAAAGGATGTGAAGTTTGTTTGGATCGATAAGTGTAAGAAGACAATATAGAATCTGAAACGCTTATTGACTAATGCACCTATACTAGTTGTTCCAGAAGGGAATCAGGACTTAGTAGTATATACGAATGCATGTGGAACTGGATTAGGAGCTGTGTTAATGCAAAGAGGTAAAGTGATGCCTATGCATCCTGACAGTTTAGACCGCATGTGGTTAGATATCCTACTCATGATTTAGAGTTAGTTGTAGAGATCTTCACGTTAAGGATTTGGAGGCATTGTCTGTTGGAGAACGATTTGAGTAATACACGGACCATAAGTCGCTAAAGTATTTATTATCTCAAAGGGAGCTGAATATGAGACAAAAGAGATGGTTAGAGTTCTTAGCCGCTTATGAATTTGGACTTGAGTATGCACCGGGGAAAGGCAACAAGGTTGCAGATATACTTAGCAGGAAGCATCAAAATGCAGTATTAGCGATGGTAGCTGAGCGGAAATATTTAGAAGCATTAACGATGTGTAAAGTACAGTAGAGATCTGAAGCTGGATCTAGTGGATAAACTTTAGTGTTATTATGTTTGGAAGTTTGACCGGTGATGATTGAAAAGATTGCTTCTAAAAAGATGGAGGATTCGGTGTTAGTTGTGCGGATCAAGAGGTTAAGGGATGGAACGGAGAGCGTGACTAGAAGGATTACAGTCCTGACCAGATGGGTGGTTAAGAAAGAAAGAAAGATTATGTGTTCTAAACGCAAGAAACATTAGGAAGGAAGTTCTTGAGGAATGTCAGCGTTCGAAGTTCACTATTCATCCAGGAGAACCTAAGATGTATCAGGGTATGAAGAGAAGTTTCTTCTGGGAAGGCATGAAGAAGGATGTAATCTTATGGGTGAAGCAGTGTTTGAACTATCAATTGGTAAAATTCGAACATCAGAAACCAAGTGGGTTGTTTAGGCTATTGGATATTCCAGTATGGAAGTGGGATTCTATTTCTATGGATTTTATAAAAGGGTTGTCAAGATATAATAGAGCAAATGAAAGTATAAGAATCATAGTGGATAGATTGATCAAAAGTGCCCATTTCATTCTGTTAAATTAACTAGGATGACGCCTATTTTGGATAAGTTATTTATGAGTAATGTAGTTAGACTACACGGAATTCCTAGTAGTATAGTAAGTGAGAGGGATTTTTTATTCACTAGTGAGTTCTGGAAGAATCTATTGGATACTATAGGTACAGAGCTCAAGATGAGTACCGCTTACCATCCGCAGACAAATGGAAAAACATAAAGAGTTAAAAAAGTCTTGAAGGATTTGTTACGAGCTTGTGTGTTAGATTTTGGACGATCATGGGAACGAGGGATGACACCGTTTGAAGCTTTGCATGGAAGGCCACGCAAATCTCCAGTTTGTTTGTTAAAGTCCGAGGATAGGTTGGTTCTTGGTCCGGATTTAGTTAGAGAAGCTGCAGAAAAGATTGAGTTGACACGAGCTAGAATGAAGGAAACTCGGTCTAGGCAGAAGAGTTATGTGGATAGACGATGGAAGGACTTAGAGTTCTCCGTTTGAGACCCTGTTTTCGTTAAGGTATCACCGATGAAAATTATAATTCGATTTGGGAAATCAGGCAAGTGGAAACTGAGATTCGTTAGACCATTTTATGTTGTAGAGAGGATCGAGAAACTCGCATATAGAGTAGAGTTACCAAGTAGTTTGGTAGGAGTCCACGATGTTTTTCATGTTTCTCATCTAAGGAGGTGTGTTAGAGATCTGGAGTTTACTATAGCACCGACTGTGTTAGAGGACATTGTAGTAGAACCAGACCAGACTATAGTTAGAAAGCCGGTTCAGATAGTTGCGAGAGATGAGAAAAAGCTAAGGAACAAGATAGTTAGATTAGTTAAAGTCCTACGGAGTGACAAGGAGAGAGACTGTACTTGGGAGACCGAGAGCAGGATTAGAGACATTTATCGTGATTTGTTTGATGGTATGTTTTACCTTTATGATTGATTTGTTATGTATCTTATCGTAATTTCAAAGACGAAATTCTTAAGGATGGGAGTATACAATGAAAGTAATTTTTAGTAACATTTAATTAGGTGAATTAAATGAAATAATGTAAAATGGTTAAGGGACTAAGGTTTGTAATTAGTAAGTGTAGTCGAGCCATGTTAACAAATGAACTAAGTAAATTGACATAGGATAAAATGTTAGGAGATAAATAAGCGAAATATAGCAATAAGCATTATTCTTATACCCCAAACCCTCATGTATGTCATACTACATGTTCATTTCATAATCCAAAAATTTAAAATAGAGGCCGACCGCCATTAGGAGATAAAAGAGGAAGAAAAGGCTAAGGGAAGAAGCAAATCAACTTAATCCACTCAAATCTCAACACCTTAATCTCACACCTTAATCTCAAAGCTAAGGTGAATAATGATCACATCTCATATATTCTATTGTTTACAGTTTTAAGGTTAATCAAAATTATTTTGCAAGGTTATTCCACGTTTTTGAATGATTAAATGTTTACATATGCTTGTTGATGATCTATGTTTATTCATATTGGTTTTAAGATATGTTTTGATGTGAAAACCCTGTTAAATGGCATCCAAATTCCTTGCAATTTTAGATTTAGATCATAAATGATATTTTAGAGATGATTTTCAATTTCCATAATTTTTTGAAGTTATGTGTATTTAATATTAATTATTTGGTGAAGAAAATGATTATTTAGGTTTAGAATAATTTACGGCTAAATTATTTATGTTCTGGGTCTGAAACTTAAATATATTAGAAAACATATTAGAAATTATTTTCTAGAATTTTTGTAGAATTTTCCTATGCGTCTTAATAGATATATAAATTATTTAAGGTATGAGACTTAAATGTTTTTTATATTTATAAAAGGAGAAGGGGTATTTTGTAAACAATTAAATTGCTTATTTCTGAAATTTTAGCAGCACTTTTAAAAAAGAAAATGTGCAACCAATAATACTTAACAAACAAGGCAGGTTAGTTGAAAAGATTACTTCAAAAAGCTAAAATCAAATTTTACATGCTTTATACATGTTTCACCACTTTTGGCAGCTAGCTTCGACCTTATCCTTCCGCCTTCATCACCATTGAAACTAATGCGCATGGTATCAGAAACTTGGTGCGTAGCGAATTAGACATAGGCCAAAGGTATTAGGTCGAACAAGGGGTTCCAATGGGGTCGAAGCGCTACTTTTCTTTCAAATGAAAACGCGCCTGCTTTGCTTTCGAAAGGAATACTTTCGACTTGGTTGGTTTCCGACTAGGTCAATTTTTTTCAAGGGATGGTAAGAGGTCACACCTTTCGGTTTAATAAATTCTTTCGAAGGGGTCAAAACCTCTAGCTGCCACATCTAACCTTTCAAAGCAATGATTTATAAAAAGTTACTTTTTTTAAAACCCAAGTCGTTTCTCCAATGCTTTCAAGGGTTGGTTCCGACACTATCTCTTTTTTACTCAGAAATTGCTTTCGAAAGAGTGCTATCGACTTAGTTGTTTTATGACCTTATTTCTTTGTTGAAGGTAGAACCCAAAGGTTTTGAAAAGTATGGTTTTATTGGTTTCGAAAGATTGTTCCGCATGTTTTACTTGAACCCAAATGCTTTCAAATGTTTTGATGTTTGAAAAGGATTTTGATGCTTTCGAAAGGTTTAAGAAGAAGGTCTAAAGGGGTAGTTCCCAAATGTTTTCAGAAGGTTTTGAAGGAAGATTTCCAATGGTTTCGAAAGGTTTTAAGTGGAAGGTTTCCAATATTTTTGGAAGGCAATGTTTAAGTGTTTTAAAGATAGGATGTATAAGATTTTAAAGCTTTCGAAAGTGATGATTTCAATGTTTTTGAAAGGTGAATATGAATGGTTTTGAAAGGAATGTTTTGGCCTTTCGGCCTAGACTATAAAGGATTTACTTGGTTTTGAAAGGGATACTTCCCATGGAATCAAAAGGGTACATTCAATGATCAAATGTTTTCATCAACAAGGTTTTGAGTAAATTATACATAACATGGCAAGGTGATTTGAGTATGAGTATATTTTCACTGTTTAAAGTATGGTTCTAAAGTTTAAATCAATTTGAGAGAAAAGGTTTTCAAGAAAAAATTTAAGGGAAGATTACCCTGAGTAAAATGACTCGGATATTAGAATACCAGATGAGACTGGCATAGGGTCGCGTACTATACATTAGCTATTAGCCAATAACTAATTTAGTCCAAAATTCTAGCGTGTAGGGCTTTGTCACAGGTAAAACTAAAATGATGTTACACACGGAAATGAATCTATTAAGAAAGGGATAGGTTATTGGTAATCCCGCAAAACCATTAGGATCGGTTAGACCTGGAGGAGTAAGATAGGGATAGACCATCCAAAAGAGGAGTATTTAACAGATATTAGATTATTTGCTTATTTTGTCTACTAGGCTCGAGTAAGCCAAAGTTTAGTAGTTAGCCAAACAAACCATAGTGTTCAAATAGATAGTCCATTCATTACCTGATATGTATGTTTATATGATAATGCTTTACAGTTTTAACCAGTTTTGGTTGTAGGATTATGATTTGCAAAAGGTACGTTTTAAAAGGATATTAATGAGGAGAAATCCATTCCGCTAAGCGGCGTGATCTCATTTTTTATCAAATAAACGAGATGTATAATATTATTCACATCAGGCTTTATGTCTGACTCGAAGTTTATGTTTTCTCCTTAAACTCTCAGGTGCTCAAAAATGATTTGAGTAGGCCGAGGGTAGAGGTTTACAGGTTTTAGTAGGTTAGCAAATAAAGCTTCTGGAGGCGAGCAGGTGGATGACGGATAGCTATTTAGGAGTTGTTACTTTTTTTGTTCCACTTTGTTATAATAAGTAATTCATGACTACTTAGTACTCTGATCAACCAAGGGGGCATCTTCGTATTTTGCACTTGGCGTATTTATGTAATAATTATATTTGTCCTGAACCTAGGAAACAATTATGACATTTTGTAAGTTGAATCTGGAATGATGTTTTAAATATAATCTGAATTTTTTTACCTGTGATGATTTTATTTCATATTCATATGCTTCTGATATTATGGATACCATTAGCATTACCATATTTTGTCACCAGAAGTTAATATTATAGATGATTGTAGAATCTATAGCGCTCAGCTTTTGGCCTCCAGATACGGGGTGATACAACTTGGTATCGGAGCATAGGTTTATGAAAAACTTTAAACTAAAAAAATGATTTTTTAAAACATAATCCTAAGGAATTAAAGTAAGAACGGGGTATGGGATAACACTATAGTAGCGTACTTGTTTTTGATATATATGACTATGCGCTTTATATATAGTCTCCTATCTCTATTAGGTTATTCTACTGTATCTCATGAGGTTCGAATACAGATATGGATGCTAGGAGTGAAAGAATTAACCTTGGAGGGGGAAGCACCACTGTAAATGGAAATATTAGACCAAATACGAGAAGGAACCAAGGCCAGGCACAAGCTGGAAATATTGGTGTTGGAGTTCCGCAAGTTGATATGGGAGCTATGTATTAGTTTTTCATGAATATGATGCAGGCGGATGTTGATGTTGGAGTGGTTGGAGGGAATGTTGTGGGAGGAGTTCACGAAGCACTAGTAGACAATAATTATGCTATCTTGAGTGGAGACAATGTTAGGCTTGGAGGAAAGCCATTTATCGAAACTGAAGATACCATTGAGGTGGAAAACTAGTTATTACATTGTGAGAAAATCTTTATAGATTTGGGGCTCAATGATGAGCAGAAAAGGAAGCTTGCATTGAGCTAGCTTCAGGGAGCTGCTTTATTCTGGTGGAATAGTGTGACAATAGGAGTGAATGAAGAAACGGTGACATGGTCTAAGTTTAATTGAGTGGAGGTTCGATAAGAGGTTCATGTATGTGATCGTGAAGTCTACCTTGATCAAAAAGTTTGCTGAGTTGGGACTAGGAGAGATGACTGTGTTGGAGTATGCTAGAAGGTTTGAGGAGTTGGCTATGTATGGATATGCCATTGTGGATACTATGATGATGATAAATAATAAGTTCATAAGTGGTTTGAAGCCTGAGTTGGCAATGGCTAAATTACCTCATGTTAGGGATCCTTTTGATTTTGTAGTAGAGTTGGCATTGAGACATGAGGAGATGCTTGCTTCTCTGGAGAAGAAAAAGGCAAAGGAGGTCCATAAGGGGCTGGATCAGAAAAGGAAGTTCTTTCACAAGAAGGGTGCTAAAAAAGGTGGAGCCGTGAAGAAAGGAAAGTCAGAGGTTGTTTGTTTCAAATGTGATAAGAAGGGGCATTTTTCTAATGAATGTTTTATTAGAATGGCGTAGGATGTGATCGGGAAGAAGAATATTAGATGTTTCAACTATGATCAAATTGGCCATGATAAGAATTAGTGCAAAGAGCCTACTAAGGATGGAAGGGGCAAATTGTTTGCATTAGAACCTGCTACATCTGGACCAACAGAAAGGGAAGGCAGTGTTGGGAGGTACGCTTTAGATACATGGTATATATGTTAGCATTCTGTTTGATACTTGTGTGTCACATTCTTTTATATCTTATTGTTTAGTAGATAAGCTTAACCCAGAACCCTCATATTTAGTTACTTCCTTAAGGTTGCAAATCTGATAGGAGGATGTGCTACACTTAGGATGAAGTGTGACCAGTTAGTGTTTGACTTGCTAGGTCATACCTTTGTTTGCAGTTTGCATGTGTTTGATTTCGTAGGGTTTGGAAATATTTTGGGTATGGATTGGTTAAGTAAGTACGATGCTATGATATTTTTCCATGGTAGGAAAATATCACTTAGACACCCTGACCATAGTGATCAGATTATATACACCATAGAAAACCCTAACCGTGAGGCGAAGGCTTTGTTGGGTGTTGTGGAGGTAGAAGATGGGTTGTGGAGAGTTTTCGTTGTTAGAGAAATCACATATGTTTTAGAGCTGCAGTAGGATTGCCACCGAAACGAGCTAATCAGTTTCAGTTAGATTTGGTGCCTAAAGCAGAAATAGAGAGTACACTTCCAAGCAGGATGATGCCTACCGAGATTAGAGAGTTAACGGTGCAGTTGGTAGATTTGGAAGGCAAGAATTTTATTTGGCTAAGTAGTTCACCTCGGGAGCAGCCGTAGTATTTGCTAAGAAGCCGGGTGGATCGTTGAGGTTATGTGTTGATTATCATAAGTTGAATAAGAAGACGAGAAAGAATTGATATCTGGTAAGTAGAATTGACTATTTGTTCGATCGGTTGAGTAGAGCCAAAGTGTTTTCTCGATTGGATTTGGCGACAGGTTTCCATCATCTTATAGTAGCAAGGATAGTAATCCTTTGACATCGTTTAGGACCAGATATAGATCGTATGAATTGTTAGTAATGTTGTTCGGACTAAATAATGCACCAACATTCTTTATAGATTTGATGAACCAGATTTTCCGAGAGCACTTCGATAGGTTCGTGTTGGTTTTCATAGATGATATTTGGATATACTCTAAGGATAAAAAAGAGCATGAAGTTCATCTTAGAGTTGTGCTTAAGACATTGAGGCAGAATCAGCCGAAGATGATGTTTTCAAAGTGTCACTTATGGAAGAAGGAAGTGAAGTTCCTTGGTCATATCATCTCAAAGAAATGGTTGTCTATAGATCTAATTAAGATCGAGGCAGCGAAAAAATGGAAGAGACCAGAGACAGTGACTGAGATTAGAAGTTTACTTGGACTGGCTTGATATTATCGAAGGTTTATTTAGGATATTTCGTGGGTAGCAGCACCGATGGCCAAGCTAATGCGAAAGGATGTGAAGTTTGTTTGGACCGATAAGTGTGAAGATGCATTCCAGAAGCTGAAACAATTATTGACTAATGCACCTATCCTATTTGTTCTAGAAGGGAATCAAGACTTGGTAGTATATACAGATGCATCTGGAACTGGATTAGGAGCCGTGTTAATGCAGAGAGGTAAGTGATGCCTATGCATCCCGATAGCTTAGACATCATGAGGTTAGATATCTTATTTACGATTTAGGGTTGGCAGCGGTGATCTACTTATTGAGGATTTAGAAGCATTGTCTATTGGGGGAGCGATTCAAGTTATACATGGATCATAAGTCACTAAAGTATTTATTCTCTCAGAAGGAGCTAATTATAAGACAATAGAGATGGTTAGAGTTCTTAGCCGCTTATGACTTCGGAATTTAGTATAAACGAGGGCAAGGTAACAAGGTTGCAGATGCACTTAGCAGGAAGCATCAGAATGCAGTGTTAGTGATGATAGTTGAGTGAAAAGATTTAGAAGCGTTGACGACATGTAGAGTGCAGTGGAGATCAGAAGCTAGATCTAGTGGAGAAACTGTAGTGTTTTCATGTTTGGAAGTTCGACCGTTGATGATCGAAAAGATTGCTTCTAAAAAGATGGAGGATCCAGTGTTAGGTGTACCAATCAAGAGGTTAAGGGATTGAACAAAGGGCGATTACTTGAAGGATTTCAGTCTTGACCAAAATGGATGGTTGAGAAAGAAAGGAAGATTGTGTATTCCAATGTAGAAACATTAGAAAGGAAGTTCTTGAGGAATGTAATCTTTCGAAGTTCTCTATTCATCCGGAAGGAACTAAGATGTATCAGGTTATGAAGAAAAGTTTCTTCTGGGAAGGTATAAAAAAGGATGTAGGCTTATGGTGAAGCAATGTTTGAACTGTCAATAAGTAAAAGTCGAACATCAGAAACTAAGTGGGTTGCTTCAACTGTTGGATATTCTAGTATGGAAATGAGATTCTAATTCTATGAATTTTATAGAAGAGTTGCTAAGATCTAATAGAGGAAATGAAAGTATATGGGTCATAGTGGACAGATTGACCAAGAGTGCCTATTTCATTCCAGTTGAGTCAACTAGGACGTCACCTATTTTGGCTAAGTTATTTATAAAGAATGTAGTTAGACTGCACAGAATTCCTAGTAGTATAGTATGTGATAGAGATTCCCTATTCACTAGTGAATTCTAGAAGAGTCCACTCGATACTTTAGATACCAAATTCAAGATGAGTACCTCTTACCATCCATAGATAGATGGGCAAACAGAAATAGTTAACAATGCCTTGGAGGAATTGTTACGAGCTTGTATGTTAGATTTTGGAGGATTATAGAAAGACCATCTACATTTAGTCGAGTTTTCATGTAACAATAGTGTGACGACCCGGAATTTTCTAGCAATATCAATTTAATAATCTGCATTAAATATTAAATTGATTTGATATATTTTTATTAATTAAATCTGAGTTGATACTTTTCTTTTAATAAATATCTAATTAGTAAATGATATCTGTTAAAATTAATTGTTTGTTTTCTATTTATATATGTATATATTTGTATACATTGTAAATAGATGAGATTTGTTTTAAAAGTTTAACTAATTAATTATGTTTTAAATTCTAATATATATTTTAGTGGATTAGAAATTATGATTTATTTAATATAAACTTTTCAAAGCTAAATAAATAAATAAATACAGGATTTTCAATACATAAGTAAATGTTTAAATAGTTTGAAACTCATTTTAACTTAAGTTTAAATTTAATTTATTAACAAAGGATTTGTTTACTTTTCTTTTAGTATAGTTTGATTTAAAATATGAATTTAAAAATATATATGAGTTATATATATAATTTTGTAAATCAATACATTAACATACACTAATAAATATGTAGTTTATAATAGAAAGATGATTTATTCTATTTATCATTTCAAATTGATCATGAGTTTTATAATATAAATAAGTAAGAATATATATATATAGAAATACAAGCCTACAAATTAAATTGGTTAAATCATAATAGTATAATAACTATAAAGTTCAATTAGTTTTCAAAACAACAAAACAAAAATGCTAACATTCACATACTTTTCAAATATAGTAACTAGTAAACAATTAAAACTAGAAACAAAATCATTTTTTTAAGTTTGTAAACTATCACAAAGGAACTGCAGTATACATATGTACATGTTTAAGCATCAAGACAGTAATATATGCAAGCTACTGAACAATTCAAAAGTATGCAGGCCAAATAAATAAACAAACTGTGTATATGTGTAAAGCTTGCTAGAGAAGATAGTATTAAATATCTTTAAGCTAACAAACAAAAAGTAATTAATGTAAAAATCTTTTAGTACACTAAGTATTATATATCAGCCACCATTAATAAAATATCTCTGGTTTACAATCTGTACAACAAGATTTTATCCTATATTGTCATAATATCATGAGACATAATAATAAACCTGTCTGCAACTTTTTGATATATATATATCTCTGCCTTTTTCATTTTAAATTTGAAAGTAAGCTAAGAATCTGAACAAAAACTATTTCAAACTCAACAAAGCTTCAGTTTAAACAACAATCAAAATTCAGTCCAACAGAGAATCAAAGGAGAGAATTCAACCTGAAAATTGCAAACCTGTTACAAAGCAAAAGTGCTTTTGTTCTTCCATATTATCTGTGAGTAACTCAAAATTAAAAAAAAAAGCTTAAGTATATTTACATATGATTGATAATTTATGCCTGAACTAAGTATGAATATGTGTTTATACACTGTTGGATGTTTGTGAAATGATCCCTGCATGTTTATAACCTGTAATACACCTCTGTATATTAAATTTTCAAGTTCATGCTTTATTTCAAAAATCATTTCTGGATTGATCTATGGATTGTTAGGACTTAAGATCCAAACAAAAATTGCTTGTTTGATTCTGAACTAAGATTTAAAAAATTATTTAGTTTAAATTAAGACAGGAATTGCTCTGGAAATAAAAGTTTAAACATGAAGTTCAAATCTCTGTAAAAATTCAAACATGATAATTCTACAATTCAGGTGTATAAACTAAATCTTTAAACTAAGACATGTTTTTTTAAAGCTAGAATCAAAAATTTTAGATTAGAAATGAAAGTGCAATTCTGGGTTGCACTGTTTTTGGGTTTTTGGGAATCTCTGGGATCTATGGGATTAGAGTTGGTCGGATTGTGCGAGGAGGTGGGGAAGCTTGCCAGGGTGATGGGAAAAATAGGCGGAGGTGGCCACGGTCACGGTGGCGACAACGGTAGACGTTTAAAGTTTGTAAACCTAGTTTTTGCTTTGGTTGGGTATTGGTCTCGTTCGGTGACCAGAGGCGATCGATTTCAATGTGGGCTTGGGGATCGGTAGAGGGAAGGTAGTTGGAGCTGTAGCCGGAAGTGGTGGTACTCCGGTGGTCGGAGTTTGGTGTGCAGCGAAGTTTCCAGGATCGAGTGGTAAAACTGTTGTGCTCCAGGTTTGTTCAGGCAACTCGATTTTGATACAAGGTGCTGCAGTGGGTTTGGATGGTTGTGACGACATCTGGAGATGGTCGCCGATGGGAAGCAGTTGTAGTGGATAGCCGGCGATGGCCAGAGGGATGGTGCACGTGCACAGGCACGTTGGTGGTCTGGGTTGTTTGGGTAGTTGGGGAAGAAAGTACAGGAGCTCGAGACGTGGGTTACTTCGGGGTCGACATGAGTTCTGCGTGCTGTTTTTGTTGGGTTTGATCTTGTTTCAACTGGGAAGAAAGGAAGGAGGAGAAGATTTGTGCAGGGGAGAAGAACTCGAAGCAGCTTGATTGTTTACTCGGGAAAACTCGCGTATTACTCGAAGAAATAGGGAGGGGTGCTCGGGTTTTAGTGTACAGGTTTGTAAACCTGAAACTGTTTTAGCAGGTTTCAACTGTTTTAAAAACTTTGGGTTTAAATTTAAAATCAAAGTAAAAACTAGTACTAAATCAAGTTTAACAGTGAATCTAAGTTTGTTTGAAATGTAGTTGAAAAAAAAATAAAGTTCCCATGATTTAAATCATTTTAATAACTCAAAGGTGAAAAATAAGTAAAGAATTTTTAAACTAGAGTGGAATTCAAAATTAACATAAACTGTTGAGAAATGATTGAAACAAGTTAGCTCGAAAATTTAAAACCAGGACTTAGATTTGAAAGTCCAATTTGGAAATAAAATAAGTTTTATAATTTAAATTTATTCAAATAAGTTTTAATTGTAATTAAACATGTGTGTTGCAAAGGGGTTTTAAAATAAATTAGTTATAAAACTTTATTAATGATAAATTGGTTTTTAATTAGAAAATAATTTAAAATAAATGTTTGAAACATATTGAAATTTTACTTTAAGTTTTTAGAATTTTTATATGCATTAACTCTTAAGTTGATTAAGAAGAATAATTAATGATTGAAATTAATTAAACTAGTAATTATTGTTTAAAAGTATTAATTAAAGTTAATTAATAAATTAATTAACTAATATGTGATTTAGAACTATAGATTAGATTTTTAAATTAATAAAGGTTAATTAACTTATAATTAATATAAGTTGATTATGTTAGAAGGAAATAATTAAATAATTATTAATGAAGTTCATTAACCAGATTATGTTATAATTAATTAATATGATTGATTTTGTAATAAATTAATTAGATTAATTATTTCAATAGTTTAAATGAAATTATTTATTTGGAAAGCAATTAAGAAATTAATTACTTATTAATTGTGTAAATTAATTTGAGTTAATTAATTTAGTTTAATTAACTGATATTTTGGAATTAAATTACTTAGAGAAGTAATTGAAGGATAATTACGGGATGTAATTAACTGGATGATGTTGTTAATGGAAGTAATTGAGAATATAATTACTTAAAATTAATCAAGAGATTAATTAAGCTTGTTATTGAGAAGTAATTAATTATGAATGATTAATTACTGTTTGTTATTAATCAAGAGGATTAATATTTGTAATTTGAAGATGTGTATTCTTAATATAATTAACAAATGAAATGTAATTAGAAATCATTAATTAAAATAATTAATGATGGGAATTAGAGAAATTGATTTATTTGAGAATAATAAATCAACAAGATAATTAAATGGGAATAAATCGATATAAATGTAATTAATGGATTTATTCAAGATTAATTTCTGTAAATAAATTAAAGGAAATTTCTGGAATGCAGTAAAGGATATTTAAATCAAAGATGATTAATTTGAATATATAAGTAATTGATGATTTGGTATGTGTAATTACTTAGTGTAATTAATGAAGCATAATTACTTAGAATAGTAATTGGATGATCATTACTTGATGAAGTTAATAAAGATGATTTGTAAGTGAAGTAATTTGAGTAATTTCCTATGAAATTAATCAAAGGATTGATTTATGAAATTAGTTAATCATAGATTGATTAATATGTAATTGAGAGTAGTTAATTACTGGTTTGTTATTAATCAAGAGGTGATTAATAATTGTGTTTAAGTAAAGATTAATCACTTAATTATTTTAAATAAGTAATTGAATATAAATTGAAGATCACTAATTAATATAATTAATGATGAAATTAAGAATTGAAATTAAGGAATAATTAATGGGTAAGTGATTAAATGTTAACCTATTATGAATGATTTAAAATAATTCAATTGAGAATTAATTAATTAAAGACTAACTTACTTCTTGTAATTAGAGAATGATAAATTAATTTGATTTATAATTAATTAATGATTGTGAGAGCAGGATTTATGGAATGAGTAATTAATTTAATTTATTTTAAATTAATTAAAATGGAAGTAGTTAATTTAATTCATTTTAAATTAATTATAGCTTGTGATTCATAAATCATTACTGATGGATGATATTGATATTTCATTGTTTGATTGTGATCTCAGGAATGAGATGAGTAACATCTATGTGATATGAATGTATAGTTTAGATGTGATAATATTTAATTATCTGTTTGGATGATGATATTAGTTATCTGTTTATGATGATGATGTGATTATCTGTTATGAGATGTGAATTGTCTATCTGTGCATATTGATGATATTGAATTAACTGTTAAGACTAAATAGACAACTTGGCCTTAAAAGACACGTTTTGGATTTCGATGAGACCGGGATCGGTTTTCCGCATTAGGAATATCCGAAAACCACATCAATTCCAAATTAACGATAGGTCGTGAATCTGAAGTGAAGATGAAGGTTCAGAATGCAAGGGTTATCGTCGTTAACTCTGAGGGTGATTCCAAAATGAGTGTAACGAGATGATGCCTTCGTTTCGTTCGAACCCGGAACGAACTTGTATGGATTGAATGCTTTCAACACATCGTCAGGCGGACGATGAGCATTCTAAGAAACATGTTCTATAAAGGTAATCGTAACCTCAAGCCTCATCAACCAGGAATGGCTAAAACAGGGGAGGTGCAGCAAGGTTAGGTGGGTCATGCCCAAGCAGGACAAGGATATTCCCCTGTCTAGATGTCCCTTTTTATTCGGCTTAGTGGGCAGTTGGTCTGCAGCCAACTGCGGGGTTTATCTTGTTCGGGACTGTTCAGTAAGGAATGGTTCCGGCCTTGTGTTGCAGGGGATGAAGAGAGTAATCCTCGGTACGTTGATCTAGGCCACGTACTGTGACGGGCGGTACCCCAGTAGCCCTGCCATTGTATGGAATCCATAATCCAATAAGTGCCTACGGTTTCGATTATATTACCCACTTTGGTGGCTAGTAGCTGGAATTTAATAGATGTAACAATTTCGGCTATTTTCTATTTACTTGAAAACCCTAGACCTATTATAATATCACTGGATTTCCTATCAAATGTTTTGGTTAGCGGAAGGTAAAAACTTTTCCTTGTTTATGTGTGGGAAGTCTTACGTGATACCTTTTGTTTTCAAAGGATTTTTCAAAATTAAGCAACTTTAACCTGTTACTCATACCAGACCCATGTCTGACCCGAAGTTTATTTTTGTTTTTCATAAACTCTCGGGTACCCAAATTTTTACGGGTAGCCAAGGGATTCAGGTTGAGCTTTGACGAATTTTGGAGGAGCAATGGAGCAGGAGGCTTCAGCGTTTTAGATATATATTTAGTTCCGTTGTGTGGTATCTCTGTGTTGTATTGTGTATTGTGTTGTATTAACTAGACAGGGGTTTATAACTGTCTAGTATGTGATGTACTATATGTATCACTCAGATTGATGTTATATACTATGTAAATACTTAGATGATTAATATATGTTATTCGTTCCGCTGTGAGATTCTGATGTTGTTGTTCTTTCTTCTCTATCTTTTCTATTTTCTCACCTCTTTCTTTCTTATTAACGACGCTTCTTCCTGGGCGTAGGAAGTGGGGTCGTTACAAATAGTTATCAGACTAGTGGGATGGCACCGTTCAAATCTTTGTACGGAAGGACATGCAAATTTCTAGTTTCTTGGCTGGAGACCGATGATAGGTTGGTTCTTGGTCCAGATTTAGTTAGAGAAGCTATAGAAAAAATTGAGTTGATTCGAGCTAGAATGAAGGAAGCTTAGTCTCGGCAGAAGAATTATGCAGTAGAAGACGGAAGGACTCAGAGTTCTCCGATGAAGACCATGTTTTTGTTCGATCATAGGTTTTGATTGTTGACAAGACACAACAACTCACGAACCTACGACTACGATAACATCCAGACTCATCGGCTCAATATATGGTTTGTATAGTTATATATATTTTAACAAGAGCCTTCATGTATATAAAGTCTAGTTCAGTGCTTTGTTAAAATCTTTCCCCAAGAATTATCATTCACATTCAAATAAATTTGCATGCACATTTTAATCAAAATTAAGTTTTCAAAAAATGCATGGAGCGGGGCTCGTACCTAGGCCTTTTAGAAGGAAAGTGCTCTAACCAAATAAGCTATGGTGATTTTTGGTTATCAACAGATTTTAGTCGACTGAACAAAATCGACCAGTCGACTGAATATCTATAAACAGCCTATTAAACTTGTACACATATGTATAGATGTTTATATATTTTCAATTTTAGCCGACTGACCAAAAATGATCAGTCGACTGAATCTGTACTAGTGCACAGAAACACTCTGTTTTTAAACAACTTTGAATATTCAGTTGACTGATTGTTTTGGGTCAGTCGACTGAATTCTTTCAACAGCTATTTTTTCTGAATGGACACTTCCTTTGCCAAGAGTCGCGTTCTATTATGAAGAGGTATGGATGCTTACTTTGATCAGAACTCTTCGTGAACGGTCGCATCTCTTTAACTATTATATAAACACACAAATTCACTTCACAAATCACCAATTTTCTGATTACTTTCTGATCTTACTTTCTACTATCTCTGCATTCTAAAAGGCAATCATAACTTTCATATATTGCTTTAATCTCTGAAACAATTAACTTATTCTTTGATTCTAAGCAATATTTTTCCTTTCTAAAAATTTATACACACATATATACTTAAGGAAAGATTATAGGAAGATTGTACTATCAAAGACATATCAGTGTTATTAAGAACACATAGTGTCAAAGCAATTCTACTTAAACTATTGAAGTCATATTCGTTTGTTCAGGCGGGTAAAGTCCTCTTTTGGTTGTTAGAGGCGGAAAAATCCTATTCGGTTGTTCAGGTGTTGTATACCTATTCCTCTGGATTAAGAGAGGGTTATTGTGAGAAATTCCAGAAGGAAGTCTGGGACTGGACGTAGAATGGAAAGTTCGAACTAGTATAAAAATTCCTGATGTGCTCATTTTTATTTACTTTGCTATTATCATTTATTTCCGCATTTGGATTTAATTATATTCCATATTACACGATCCTAAGTGATAGCTAGCTATACAATATCCACTTTCATTTGGTATCAGAGCATAGCCAATTTGAATGTGAATGCTGATTCTTAAGGAAAGATTTTAAAAAAACATTAAACTAGACTCTATATACATATTTGATGGCTCTTGTTAATATATATATAGCTATACAAACCATATATTGAGCCGATGAGTCTGGATGTTATCGTAGTCATACGTTAGTGAACTGTTGTGTTTGGTCAGTAACCAAAACCTATGATCCAACACTCTCCCCCTTTTTGATGATGACAACTTTGTTTGCTACGAACGAATCTTTAACAAGCTTTGTTGATCTTCTCTTTCCCACTGAATATCTTTCTGTAATTGTGCTATAGATTTCTCCCCCTGAATCTATGCTATATATACCTATAAATAATTAATATTTTCTCCTCCTTAATCTCTGCTTGCTTGGTTTATTCCTGCAAATAGTGTTAGAGAGCAATATCTTTCTCTTGTTAAAATCATTATACACACATATATACTTGAGGAAAGATTATAGGAAGATTGTACTATCAAAGACATATCGGTGTTATTAAGAACATATAGTGTCAAAGCAATTCTACTTAAATTGTTGAAGTCCTGTTTGGTTGTTCAGTCGGGTAAAGTCCTTTTTCGGTTGTTAGAGGCGGAAAAATCCTGTTCGGTTGTTCAGGTGTTGTATACCTATTCCTCCGGGTTAAGAGAGGGTTATTGTGAGAAATTCCAGAAGGAAGTCTGGGACTGGACGTAGAATGGAAAGTTCGAACCAGTATAAAAATTCCTGGTGTGCTCATTTTTATTTACTTTGCTATCATCATCTATTTTCGTATTTAGATTTAATTATATTCCATATTACACGATCCTAAGTGATAGCTAGCTATACAGTATCCACTTTCAGTTTTAATTAAGGTATCACCGATGAAAGGTGTAATTCGATTCATAAAATTAGGGAAGTTGACACCGAGATTGGTTGGACCATTTCCTGTTGTAGATAGGATCAGGAAACTCGCATATAGAGTAGAATTACCAAATAGTTTGGCAGGAGTCCACGATGTTTTTCATGTTTCTCATCTATGGAGGTGTGTTAGAGATCCAGGGTCTACTATAGAATTGACTGTGTTAGAGGACATAGTAATAGAACCAGACTTGACTATAGTTAGAAAGCCAGTTCGGATAGTTGCGAGAGATGAGAACAAGCGAAGGAACAAGATAGTCAGATTGGTTAAAGTCCAATGGAGTGACGATAAGAGAGACTGTACTTGGGAGACTGAGAGCATGATTACAGACGTTTATCTTGATTTGTTTAATGGTATGTTTTATCTTTATGATTGATTTATTATGCACCTTATCATAATTTCAAGGACGAAATTCTTTAAGGAGAGGAGTCTGTAATGACCCTAATTTTTAGTAACATTTAATTTAGTGAATTAAATGAAATAATATAAAATGGTTAAGGGATTAAGGTTTGTAATTAGTAAGGGTAGCCGAGCCATGTTTACAAATGAACTAAGTAAATTAAAATAGAATAAAATGTTAGGAAATAAACAAGGGCAATATAGGAATAATTATTATTCTTATACCATAAACCCTCATGTATCTCATACTATAAATTCATTTCATAATCCAAATTTTTTAAATAGAGGTCAGCCACGATTAGAAGATAAAAGAGGAAGAAAAGGCTAAAGGAAGAAGCAAATCAACATAATCCACTGAAATCTCAACACCTTAATCTCAAAGCTAAGGTGAATAATGACTGCATTTCGTATTTTCTATTGTTTTGGTTGTAAGGTTGATACGAATTATTTTGCAAGGTTATGCCATATTTTTGAATGATTAAATGTTTATATATACTTATTGATGATAAATGCTTATTCATATAGGTTTTATGATATGTTTTGATCTGAAAACCTTATTAAATGACATCCAAATGCGTTGTGAATTTAGATTCAGATCGGAAATGATATTTAGTGATGGGTTTCAATTTTCATAATTTTCTGAATTTATGTGGATTTAATATTAATTATCTAGTGAAGAAAATGATTATTTGGGTTTAAAATAATTTACGGCTAAACTTTTTGTGTTTTGGGTCTAAAATTAATATATATTAGAAAACATATATGAAATAATTTTTTGGATTTTTTGTAGAATTTTCCTAAATGTTTTAATAGATATATAAAATTATTTGAGATTTGGGGCTAAAATGTTTTATATATTTATAAAAGGAGAAGGGGTATTTTTGTAAATAAATTAAATTGTTTATTTTTGGAATTTTGGCAGCACTTTTAGAAAAGAAAATTTGCAACTAATAATATTTTAACAAATAAAGCAGGTTAGCTGGAAGGATTATTTTAAAAAGCTAAAATTCAGGTTTTACATGTTTTATACATGTTTCTCCACTTTCGGCACCTAGCTTCTGACTCCATCCTTCCGCCTCCATCACCATCGAAACCAATGTCCATGGTATTTGATACTTGGTAAGTAGCGAATTCGATATAGGCAAAAGGTATTGGATCGAAACAAGGGGTTCTGATGGGGTCAAAGCGCTACTTTGCTTTCAAATGAAAATGCATCTGCTTTGCTTTCAAAAGCAATGCTTTAGACATGGTTGGCTTCTAACTTGGTCAAATTGTTTAAAGGGAAGGTTTCGAAAGAAGTTGTGCCTTTTTTTAAGAAATGCTTTCGAAGGGGCCGAAACCCCTAGTTGTTGCATCTAACCTATTGACGCAATGCCTTCGAAAGGGTTACTTTGTTTCTAACATCCAAGCCGTTTCTCCAATTCTTTTGAAGGGTTGATTCCGACACCATCTCTTCTTTACTTAGGAATTGCTGTCGAAAGAGTTCTTTTAACATAGTTGTTTTATGACCCTTTTGCTCTATTGAAGGTAGAACACAAAGGTTTCGAAAGGTATAGATTTTATTGGTTTTGAAAGGTTGTTCCACATGTTTTACTTAAACCCAAATGATTTCGAAAGGTTTGATGTTTGGAAAGGATTTTGATGCTTTTAAAAGGTTTAAGAAGAAGGGTTCGAAGGGGTGGTTCCCTATTTTCGAAAGGTTTTGAAGGAAGGTTTCCTATGGTTTCAAAAGGTTCTAAGTTGAAGGTCTCCAATGTTTTCGAAAGGCAATGTTTAAATGTTTTAAAGATTGGATGTCTAAGGTTTTATAGCTTTTGAAGGGGATGATTTCAATGTTTTTGAAAGATGACTATGAATGGTTTAGAAAGGAATGTTTTGGCCTTTTTTTAGGTTATAAAGGGTTTACTTGGTTTCGAAAGTGACACTTTCAATGAAATCGAAAGGGATACTTTTGTAGGTTAAATGTTTTCGTCAATAAAATTTGAGTAAAGTATATATAGCATTGCAAGTGATTTGAGTAAAACATATAGTATATTTTCCTTATTTAAAGTATGGTTTAAACATTTAAATCAATTTGAGAGAAAAGGTTTTCATGGAAAATTTTAAGGGAAGATAACCCTAACTAAAATGACCCAGACATTAGAATACCAAATGGGACTGGTATAGGATCACGGCCTACACATTCGCTATTAGGCTTTAGCTAATTTAGTCTAAAATTCCAGCGTGTAGGGCTTTGTCATAGGTAAGACTAAAATGATGCTACGCGCAGAAAGGAATCTATTGAGAAAAGGATAGGTTATTGGTGAGCCCGTAAAACCATTAGGATCAGTTAGACCTGGAGGAGTAAGATAGGGACAGACTATAAAAAAGAAGAGTATCTAACAGATGTTAGATTATTTTTTTTATTTTATCCAGTAAGCTCGAGTCAGCCAAAGGTTAGTAGTTAGCCAAACAAAACTATAATGTTCAGACAGATAGTCTATTTGTTGCCTGATATGGACGTTTACACGATAATGCTTAACAGTTTCAACCAGTTTGGGTTGCAGGATTATGAATTGTGATAGATGTTTTTTAAAAGGATATTAGTGAGGGGAAACCTATTCTGCTAAGTGGCATAGTCTCACTTAAATCATATAACCGAGATGTATAGTATTATTCACACTAGTTTTTATATCTGACTCGAAGTGTATGTTTTTTCCTAAAACTCTCGGGTGCTCAAAATTGGTTTGAATGGGCTAAGGTGAGGTTTATAGGTTTTAGTAGGTTGGTGAATAAAGCTTCCGGAGACGAGCAGGTGGCTGGCGGATAGTTATTTGGAAGTTGTTGTTTTTGTTTTTATTCCACTACATTTTATTAAGTCGGTAGGCATCTTCATATGTCGCACTTGGCGTATTTATGTAATAATTATATTTGATCCGAACCTGGGAAATGATCATGGGATTTTGTAATTTGAATATGAAATATTGTTTTGAAATATAATCAAAAATTTTGTTTTAATCTATAATGATTTTATTTCATATTCATGTGCTTATGATATTATGGATACCTTTAGCATTACCGTATTATGTTAGCAGAAGTTAATATTATAGATGACTGCACCATCTGTAGCGTTTAGCTTTTAGCCTCCAGATATGGGGTATTACAACTATACGGTCCAAAACAAGTTAATATATTCATAATCTTTTATATATTGCTTAAAAGTAATACTATTGATTTCATACTATATTTTATAAAAACATATTAATATATTATAGTTTCCTTTTTAAAACAATTCTATAACTTATAATATATTACAATATTTGATTTGAAATAAATTCCTAGAACCAAAAGAAAACTATATTTCTATCTATTGTTAAAATATATTTGTAAATTAAAATAGCTAAATTAAATGATGTTTAGTAAACTATTTATAGATTAACATACAAATAATTACCTAATTCTATTCACAAACGGATAGAACTCCATTTGTAAATCGATATATCCAACTAAAACAGAATCTCTCAATTTATCCAAAGTCAATGTGACAACCCAAAATTTTTGGATATTTGAAATTGGAATATTTAATTGATTTTAAATATTTGAAAGTTAGTTTAACTTGAATTTCAAATATCATTGTTTATTTGGCAATTAAATTATTGAATTTAATTATTGAAAATTGGTTAAAATAGTGAATCTTAGTTTTTAAGTTGGTTAAAAATATTTCAAAGGCTTGGAAAATTTATATTTATAACACTGGAGATAATACAAGTTTTAAATTTGAGTTTGAAAGTGTTTTGTTTGGTTTTAAAAAAATATATCGTTTAAATTAATATTTAAAAATAGTCTTCCGAGGCACAATCTCAGAATTCTACGTAACTAGTTCCATTCGATCTGTAATATTGTATTATTATCAGATTTCAAATTTCATAGTGTTTGGAGTTATCATGTGATCGTACGGTATATAAACGCGTTGAAATCTATATTCAAAAATTCAATATAACAACTGGGTCCATAAAGCTATCTTCTACATACGATCGAATTAATACTCAAAACCTTTTCCATCGCGTTCGGAATAGAGGTATAATATTATAAACACCTGGCGGCATGCCTCGATAGGAAGTCAAGATTTCGAGTTGTGTTATCGAGACGATTTGAATTCAATATATATATGTGTGTGTGTAATTAATATAATAATGTTTTCACGCAAGAAATTTTAAAACACGTGTTCACCTGGTAGAACACGCATCCCCTTAAAAATAAACAACCAAACACGTATAACAGATAGAAGAATTTTTTTAGTCGAAGTCGAAAACCTTTTTTGTTCCTCTTCAAATTCGATTGCGAGCTTCTTTTCTGTTCCCTACCTCAATGCAAACTCCATTTCATTCCTTTAAAAAAATAAAAAATAAACCCTTGAAATTTGGGATTCTCACCAGAGAACGTCATGAAGAACTCGCTGTGCCTCCAGCCTGAGATTCGATATTTGGTCTAAATGTGGACCTCGCTGCCTCTATTGATTGAGTTTTCCTTTCCATTTTACTTCTAAAGCTCATAGAAAATCCCTGCTACGTCTGCAATTTCGAGATCTGGTCCAAGGCAGGTTTGCCTACGTCGTCGTCTGGAGTAACCGGCCGAAAACTAGATGCTTGTGTTGGATTTCTTTTCCTGAATTGGATGTGAGCTACCGCTTGAAATTGATAAGCGTGATGCGATTGAAATTGCTAGGATCAAGATCCAAGAGTCGCAGTTGGTATAGAAACGAAGGAAAGATTAACTCTATGTCCTACTATTTGTGCATGAACGAGAGATGTTGGAGTTTGAATCTACGATGTTGTTAGAGGTTGATAATGTTGTAGTGCTTGAACTAGATGATGATGGCAGTTCAGTTGATCTGTAATCTTACTGTAAACAAGGTTGCGATGGATGATGTCGTGACTTGATTATATTCAGTGCAGTTTGTTGCTATCGTGATATGATGTTGTGCCTAGCATTGAAATTGTGTTCAATCTCTGGTTGGTAGGTATGCCATTGTTGCTTAGATATGAGAGATGCAAGGAATAAATGGGGGTTTGAGCTTGGAGGGAGGTGTAGATGTATCTAGAAGAAGCGCTAAGGTAAAAAATCGTAGAGAATCAAGCCGGCGTGGATCGGATTGCAAATTAAAAAAACAAAGGTGGGTTAATCTCACTCATTTGGATTACCATTTAAATTTAAATAGTTAAATTTAAATTATTGGTTGAATGATAAAATTGACTAGATGTGATGTTATATATAATAGTGTATATATATTGGAGTGATTGATTCCCGCATTATATAGAAAATGAGACCCTATGCGCCCTGCATAATAACGGATTGCCCTTTTACCGCAATATCCCCCTCGAAGTGGTATTGGTATTTTATATTGTGCTTCTGTGGATGCATGGAAACAGGATGGAGGGATCCAACTGGATTCCTCAAAACGTTGAATTTATTTTATATTCAACGATGTGATTTATTAGATGATCTGTGATCAGTTGGTATCAGAGCTTTGGTTTAACCATGGCCTGAGGAGTAAAGCTCATTAGAGATAGGGTAGAAATACCCTAGAATGAGTGAAGTCAAATCTTAGAATCCTTTCCTTGAGAGAGAGAGCGTATTTTAAAGTATAAAATGATTTTAAAGGGTTTTTTCAAAGAAGTATTTGATATAAAAACTTTCTTGTTTTGAAAGTCTATTTTTCCCCACTACTTGCCCTTTTTTCCACCTTATATAAAATTAGGTCCTTTGTTGAATGCTTTTCTTATGGACTTTATCTTATCTAATCTATACTTGCCTCTATATTTTTCCTCTGTCCTTAAATTCATTCTTGATTTCTCAGGATGAACCGAGGAAATACCAGAGGTAGGGGACGAGCTGCTGCCCCAGCTCCTCCGCCCGCTGCCCCAGTTAGATTTACTAAGCTATGCAAAGATTATACCGAGCTTGGTGGCACCAAGTTCACGGGGTCTGAAACCGTAATAGAAGCTCAACAGTGGTTGAGAGACTTGGAGAGAATCTTCTCCAGTCTCGAAGTCACTAATGCCCAGCAGAGGCAATTGGCGGCCTGGCAGATGAAAGGAGCCGTTTAGAATTGGTGGTTGTCAGTTACTGCTCATACTAATGAGGCTGACATTACCTGTGAGCAATTTAGGTATCCTCTTCGATTGTCCAATTTAGGATTCAATTTCCCCATTTTTGAATTTTGTCTCATTTCTCTTATCGTGCTTTAGGGAGGCCTTTCTTGATGCCCGAAGCGGGTAAGTCTCAGTTATATCGAGACTTTATGGATTTGAAGCAGGGTGATATGTCCTTTACGGAATATGAGAGAAAATTTAATGAGCTCTCGCAATATGGCCTGAATTTGATAGACACCGCGCTGAAGAAGAACGAGAAATTTACTGCTGGGTCACGACCCGATTTCTACGATCGACTTATTACCCACGTACATGGGACGTTCACCCCTCTGATGGACATGGCTCTTTGGTATGAGAACCCTACCTCTAGGGATACTCCAGCTTCCCAGTCTGCACCATCTCAGTTTTCTGGAAATTCTAAGAAAAGGAAGTCCAACTTCTACCGTCATAAGAAGAATAGGACTCCAGGGCTAGGATCGTCTTCTTCTGCATCTCAGAGGCCGACTGTAGATCTTTCTACCATCACCTGCCATAGATGCCACCAGAAGGGACACTACGCAAATAGCTGTCCTACTTTGGGTGCTGCTATTCCATCTCCTTCTCAGATGGCTAGACGAGACCTCTGCCATATCTGCCTTCAGCCGGGACACTTCAAGAAGGACTGCCCTACCCAGAAGAAGGGCACGGCATCAGGAATTTTTGCGTTGACTTCTGCATCCTCCCCAGCCCCACAGCCTGCACCTGCACCAACTCTTAGCGACTCTCAAGGTACACTCTAGGGTTCTTTTACTTTGTTTAAATCTCCTGTTCGTGTTTTATTCGATACCGGAGCTTCCCGTAGCTTCACCTCGTCGGATCTCTGTAATAAATTTGAGCACCTCCTTTCTCTTGAGTTTTCTGCTGTATCTTTATGTGTTTCAAACCCCATCGGTGGCCCTGCAAACCTTAGTAAGGTTTGTAGAGATGTGAAACTCTTCCTCGGAAATTATCGGTTCACTGGTGACTTTTATGTTCTGGGTTTTGAATCCTTCGATCTACTACTTGGAGGAGACTGGTTGGATAGGCATGATGCCCACATCTCTTGTAGTTCCCGTACTGTCTCTCTGGTTAGTGATAAGGGTGATTATTTGGTGATCCAGTGTAGTTTGCCTCAGGAGTTCGCTGGTAGCTTCATTTATTCTCTCGATACCTTCCGTGACGATATCCATTCGACCCCTGTAGTCAAGATTTTTCCCGACGTGTTTGGTGAAGTCGTTTCTCTACCTCCTAAGCGGGAAATTGATTTCCATATCAATCTCATTCCTGGAGCACGACCTGTAGTTCTTCCACCCAAAAGAATGACACCACGGGAGAAGATCGAATTAAGGAAACAGATTCAGGATTTGTCCTCTAAAGGTCTAATTAGACCTAGTTTTTCAGAATGGGGAGCAGCCGTGGTTTTCGTCACCAAATCAGATGGTTCCCTTCGGATGTGCGTTGATTATAGGGAACTAAACAAGCTCACTATGAAAAACAGATATCCTATGCCTCGCATCAATGATATGTTCGATCAACTCTATGAAGCGACTGTTTTCTCTCAGCTTGATCTAGCCACATGTTTCCACCAACTTAGAGTTGCCGAGGAGAGCATACCCAAAACTGCTTTCCGTATCGAGAATGGTTTCTTCGAATGGCTAGTTATGCCTTTTGGGCTGACTAACGCTCCTGCCTTCTTCGTCGACTTGATGAACCGTGTCTTTCGTGATGTACTCGATAAATTTGTTCTTGTCTTTATTGATAACATCCTTGTCTTCTCCAAAACAAGGGATGAGCATGATTCACACTTGAAGTATGTTTTAGAGACTCTTCAAAATCACCAATTAAAGGCGAAGTTCTCTAAATGTCATTTCTAGGAAGAGGAAGTCCGATTTCTCGGACATATTGTCTCTAGTGAAGGAGTTTCTGTTGATCCAGTCAAGATTGTCGCGATCAAAGATTGGGAAGAACCTAAGACTCCAACCGATATTTATAGTTTTCTGGGCCTTGCCGGTTACTATCGGAGGTTCATTGAGAACTTTGCTCGAATTTCTGCACCTCTAACTGCTTTGACTCGAAAGAATGCTAAATTTATATGGAACGATAAGTGTAAAGCGGCATTCCAAGAGTTAAAGGATAATCTCACCTCCACACCAGTGCTTACTGTTCCGAATGGAAATGAGGGATTAACGGTATTCATCGATGCTTGTCGCGAGGGTTTGGGAGCAGTATTAATGCGAGATGGGAAGGTGATTTCTTATGCTAGTCGTCAATTGAAGACCCATGAAGCTAACTATGCTGCGCACGATTTAGAATTGTTGGCTGTTGTCTTTGCATTAAAGCTATGGAGACACCATCTCATGGGTGCTAAGTTTGACCTCTTCACCGATCATCAGTCTTTGAAATATATCTTCACCCAGAAGGATTTAAATCAGAGACAAGTTCAGTGGCTCGAGTTTCTTGCTTCTTACAACCTCGACATCAACTGTACTCCTGGGAAAGCAACTGTAGTGGCGGATGCGTTGAGTAGGAAGAAGTCCTTGATGTGCCAGCTTATTGTTTCTTCTCCTCTTTTGGATCGGATCGTGGTTAAGCAGGATGATGACAAGATGCTTAGGCCTATGAAGGAGACTGTTCATAGTAAGGTAGGTGGCAGTAGTTCTGATGGTAGCGGAGCTCAGATTGATGATAGGGGAATTTTAAGAATTAATAATCGGATTTGTGTCCTGAATGTTGATGGTTTAAGATAAGAGTTACTTCGGCAACATCATCAGTCCAGACTTTCCATTCATCTTGGTGTAGCAAAGATGTATCAGGATTTGAAGAAACTTTATTGGTGGAGGGGTATGAAGCGCGATATCTATATCTTTGTTAGTAGGTGTGCGACTTGTCAGCAAGTCAAGGCGGATCATCAAAAGACACCGGGTTTGTTGCAACCTTTGGAGATTCCCGATTGGAAGTGGGAGCAAGTTTCTATGGATTTCATCGATGGTTTACCGAGATCTAGGAAGGGAAATGAGAGCATCTGGGTTATTATGAATAGACTGACTAAGTCTGCTCATTTTATTCCAGTCAAGTCTACCCGTACGGCTTCGACCTTATCTGAGATTTATATGAGGGAGATCGTTCGCCTCCATGGTGTTCCTCTAAGCATCGTTTGTGATCGAGACCATATCTTCACTAGTCAATTTTGGAAATCTTTCCAAGAATCCTTGGGTACTCGTCTGAATCTAAGCACTGCTTACCACCCACAGACTGACGGTCAAACGGAAAGAGTGAATCAGATTCTAGAGGATCTTCTCTATGCTTGTTTTTGGATTATGGAGGATCTTGGGTCCATCTTGTGGAATTCACCTAAAACAATAGTTATCTGGTATAAATTCCAATTCCCTGTTCTTATCTTATCTTAATCCCCTATCTATCTCATTCTATCTTTTGTTCAGGCTAGTCTTAAGATGTCTCCGTTTGCTGCTCTTTACGGGAGACCTTGTAGATCTCCTTCTTGCTGGATTGAATCCAGTAATCGCTTAGTTCTTGGTCCTGAAATGATTTTGGAAGCTTCGGAAAAGGTTGAAGAGATTAATAGAAGGTTAAGGATTGCTTAGGATAGGCAGAAGAAGTACGCTGATCGTCGTAGAAGAAGCTTGGAGTTTGCTGTAGGTGATTTAGTTTTTCTTAAGGCCTCTCCCTTAAGAAATGTGGTTCGGTTTGGGCATAGAGGAAAACTTGCTCCTAGGTTCATCGGTCCATTCCGCATCTTGGAAAGGATTGGATCTCTTGCTTATCGACTGGATTTGCCTAAGAAATTTGATGGAATACACAACGTATTCCATATATCCCACCTTCGTCGTTGTCTTCATGATCCATCTCTTATTATCCAGCCTACTGCTCTTGATAGTTTGGACATCGAGCCTGACCTAACTATTGAAAGGAAGCCGCTTCGTATCGTCGATCGAGGTACGAAACAGCTAAGAAGAAAATCTGTCCGCCTGGTCAAAGTGCAGTGGAGCACTGACAAACGGGATTGCACCTGAGAGACGGAGGAGAGCATTCGTGCTTCGAATCCGAAATTATTCGTTCCAGGTACTTTGTTTTATCATCTTATTTTCCTTTGTTTTCCTTCTTTCTTTCCTTTTCGAGGACGAAAAGTTCTGAGTGAGGGAGAGTGTAACAGCCCAAGATTTTTACAAGCACTTTATTCTTTTATTTATAAAACCTTGGAATTTAAATTGATTAAATCATTTCCCAAAATTTTAAATAAAAGACAAGGGTTCTGAAATTTTAACTTTGGTTAAAGATAACTCTAACTGGAATTTAAAAAAAAAAAATTCTAAATCTTTTATATAAGAATTATATATGTACAAGATTTATTGTGAGGATGTCTTACTTATATTGGTAATAACATTTATTTCCCTTTGTTCTTTTTAAAATGAATTATATATATTAAAAGTAAGTAATAAATTTCTTAGAAAATGGTAAATAAATCCGAAGAATGTAAACAAATTTTATTTTTAGTTAAGTAATAACTTTTAAAATTTACAGTGTATTAATAAATTGTTTAATTACGCGTTTAAAGGGCGCGTTAATTGATGGGATAAATAACGTATATATAAGAAAACGTATAAAATTTAAAATCAGTCATTTTCGTTATATTTTGGGCATTGCATCTGTAGTACACATTCCAAAAATATATTCACTTCCTTTTTTCTCTTCTGTTTTAAATAGAACGTTATCCACAAATTCTATTACCGTTTCATAGCAAGATCATCTCTTGCCGTTACTTTGCTAAATTCACACACCCCATTTAATTTTAAAATTCATGCAGCTTAATTTAATTTAAAAACCTCGTACTTTCCTCTATAGCCATTTCAATATCCTTAATTCTTGCATTTATCAAATCCATTTATTTCCTTACTAATATAAATGCGTACAGTTATTTATTCCCAAATCTTTCTCCCCTCTAATTGCGCAAGTTTGCTAATTTAAATACAAACCCACAATATCAATGTAAACCCTTTTGGAAATACTCGGTCGACATATGCAAAATACCCAATGATATTTGGTTTGATTTCAGTTTCTTCATCTTAAATTTCGCATGTCCTTCTTTTAAATATAACACACGAACAATTTCAAATATACTTGCCGTCTTCCCCTCAATCAATTGATATACTGCCGTTCCAAATCAAATAGAATCTCATGCCAATATTTTCACATTCACCTTTAATTTCGCACCCATTGTATAAATTACACACGCCACAAAACATTTTATTTGTTTCGTCCTGAGTGACAAATCCCGTTCAAAAAACTTATTCCTTTCTGGCCTAAATACTCGCATACTTTGATTTCGCATATTATTTTTTTTTCTTTTTTCTTCTTGCGTGCAAAGAAACGACTCTCCCTATAAATACAAACCGAGCATCAAATCCGACTTCATTCTTTTACACCTCATTTCGGCCTCCTTCTTCATTTGCATGAGCTCGGGTGCATCAGGTATGTCTTCTTTCTTGCGTTTTCGAAATTTATCAAAAGGCTAACTTCACTAAACACTTGTGCAAACACCCTACAAAATAGTATTGATTCCATTTTCTGAAGTGTGTTCTCGGCTCAGTAATGGCCGCTGAGAAATTTTTTTCCCTCTGACCACCGTGTGCTCGGCCCTCCACCACTTTCACCTTCCACCTCCAAGGGCTGTGCATGTGGTGTTTGTTTCCAACACCTCACAATCTTCATGCGCATGAGTGCACGGCAGACCATGATGGTGTACAGGCCAAGCATATCTGATGTTCTTTTTTGGACCAAAACATTGAACAAAAATTTGCATCCACCACCTTTGCATGTTTTAAAAACTAACTATATATTCAACATTCCTCTATTTGAGTGCTTGAGTGGCCAGGGAAAAATTTGTAGTCGGAACCGAGCCTGTGAAGTATTGTTTGAGTTGTGTAGTGAAGTGGTTGAGAAAAATCTTATCAATCATCCTCTTTAAATCTCGTTCCAATTTGTTAAAAAAAAGTTTGCTTTGACCGTAATTGAATCCGCGTAAATTTGTTTGTTCATTTTTGTTTCAAGAAATTGAATCTAATCATCGCCTCCGCTGAAATTTTGATCGTGCCTGCTGTACGCTGTTCTTGTGCGGTTATTGTAGTTTTGAATCTAAATCTTAAACGGTGTAAAGGTGAGTATTCTCACCTGACAAACGTACTTATAAATCTGTGAATTAATAACAAGTGTAATTGTAGAATGATTTTACTTCATTTTATTTAACTATGATATAAAATGATGATGTTAAAATCCTGTTATTAAACCTACACATCATCAATTATATTATATACTGTTTATTTATGATGTTACACTATTTATTTATTTTTTTACTGTTTAATCACACTACAAGTTCCCTGTAGAACATAAATCGTTACAGGCTGAAATGATAGGCCTGAACGATATTTAGTTATTCATTTATTTATTTTGTTTATTTTTTCTTGGGATTGCGGGTTCGAAATGATAGAACCCGGATTTATTTTGTAAATTACGGATTGAAATGATTATTATCCGTATCACTTGACCTAGGTTAGAAAATATTTTACAGACCCGTGGATATATATATATATATATATATATATATATATAATTTCTGAAAATACTAAATAATTTTAAAAAAAAAAATTAAAAATGTTATAATACTTTGTTTAAAAGTAGATTAAAATGATTATTATAAGTATAGTGATATTTTACAAGTTAAATATATAAACAAATGTTAAAAATTTAAAGTATAAATCTATCTTGTAAACTTTGATTGTAAAATAAACAGAATTTAAGTTAAGAAAATATAGGAAATTTTTGGTATAACTTGAATATAAAGCGAATTAATAAAGGTTAAGTTTTCTATGAATTAATAGGTAAACTTGGGAAAATATGGAAGTTAAAATATAACTTGATTTAGAATTTGGAGGTTGGTTTTAAAATAAAGGTACGTGCAGAAATTAATTGGAAATTTAGTTTATTTTTAAAACGGTAATTAAACTTAATTGTTAAGAAAAATTCATAGAATTTTTTTTACACTTGATAAGAAAGTATAAAGAAGTTAGATATATATTTGCAAAGTTTACTTTATAAAAATCAAAAAAAATATTGAGTAATTTAAATGACTATGTAAAGATGGAAATTTTGATTTTATAAGTAAATTTGTTTAAATGGAGGTTTAAATTTTGTTGAAATTATATTAAAGTCTAAAATTTAATGTACTTAAATTATTGAAAGGATATTACCGCATTTAGCAAAATGCTGAATGATGATGTAGATAAACTAAGGCTAAACCTTGGAAATTTATACTGGCTTGAAAGAATAATAAATTCACCTTTAAACAGTTTAAAATAAAGTATTTTGATTGAAATATAATTATTTCAAAGGTTTATAACCACGGGTAATAATAACGTTGGTTGTTAAGGAGACCGGGATCGGATATGGGCATACTCTCTATCGATACCGAAAACCATTTTGACAACCGTGTACGCGGTGGAGATTCCAGAATGAAGTAGGATGGTGGTGACGTTTCCTTTGAGGTAAATACGTGGACCCGACTCCCGTGAGTTGGCATAAGGTGGCTAAAACAGGAGCGATCGACGGATTAATGAGGTAGCACCTCTGATCGGACGCACTTCTTTATATGTCATTCTATTACTTTTGTGATTGTTTTGGTGCGCACCTTTGATTTGGGAGTGTTGTTCGAGGTGGACGGTAGTTGCGCGCTACGCATTACCATCGGTCCGGAAGCGTAATTGGTATATCTACCCTGGCATTGCCTAGTTGTGCCGTGTCACCTACCATAGCGAGCCTTGTACGAGTTTGGTTTTCTCCCGTAGACCGTGTGGTATCCTCTGGTGGCTTTCCGATCAGGAGGGACTATCATATTAGATGGACTACTGGGACTATTACTGTGTTAAGGGGGAGATTGGGTAACTCCTTAACGCTATTTAAAAGTAAGTTTATTTTAATATAGGCACTATTATAATAACTAAATTATTACTACATAGTAAATAGTTTAACGGATCCTTAGAGGATGGACGGTCCCAAGCATCCTTTAAGTTACTTGCTTTATATTACAGTACACTTGAATTAGCTTACACTGTATAAGTATGTATGTCCTGACTAGAGTGTTTATGTTTTATTTTACGCTCGGGTTAGCCTGAGTTTCAGTTCGGACCTCTTTCTCCAAAGCTAGGACTTCTGAAGATTTTATCTTTCCAAGCTGGTGCCAAGCTTCTGTTTAGTTATTATTTTAGCCTTTGTAATTTATGACAATTTAATATTGAGATTTTCTGTGGAGATTTCAAACTATATCTAGTTTAAGACTTTGTACTTATTCGTCGACGGACAAGTTTTTCTATCGGTTTAGAAAACCGTCGAACGAATTTAAATTTAAAAATAACCGCAAGCGCACGGTGTATGAATGTAGCAAGTGGCGAATACGGGTCGATCCGTAGGGAATTGATGATTTTAAAAATCTATTCAATCAAATTAAACCAAGGTTGAAGAGAATGTTAAACTAGAAAAGAAGAAAAACAAGCAAAAAAAAATTGATAAAAATATGAGTGTTAAGACAATTTAGAGGCAATTTCCACTCTCTAGATCACGTAAATCAAAAAAATGAAGTTATGATCTCTCTTTTCTTATCACTAGTGAATTAGTTGATGTGCTTTCATAAGTATGGTATATTTATGCTATTAATTAGCTCAATATAAACCATCAAACTATAACACAACCACTAATACACTTTTAAATCTCATAAAATATGACAACAAAGTTGAAAGCAAAATCTATTTTAAGCATGACCTATTAACTATTAATTAGAAATATAAGCCATCAAATTTTAATTTCAACAATCACTTCTTTGCCATAATCATATGTAGATGAAGAGGCAACTTGTGTTTTGTTTGTTTAAGCATAGCCTATTTGTTATAAACAACACAGACTATCAAATTTAAAGCTACAACATCATTAAACCACTTCAATCATTCTCATTAAGCACAAAAAGAGAGCATAAACATCAAATTAAGTTGAATCTACATGATTAGAGAGTTTCATTACCCCTAAATTGAAGGGGTTTAGCCTATCATATTTGTCATCATATGAACAAAATGTAGCAAGCAACATCGAATAAAAAGAAGAGGAAAAAGAGAGCAAAATGAAAGGAAAAATTATTCTACCTGCATAAAAGAGAAGAGATCTACACTACAACATGAAAATAAATGAACATGAAAAGGAAAGAGCATGTATTAAATTGCATAAAAAAAAGATTACATAAAATAAAAATGGCTAAGTAGTCATGAAAAGAGAAAGAGGAGCTTTCATTTTATTTTTGATCTAAACTAAACTAAAGAGAAGGAGGCCTAAGATAGACTAAGAGAAGTGGAGATATTGACATGAAACATAAGGGGCATATATACAAGTTTTAAAACCCTAATTCACTTTTTGGGGAATGCCCAAAATGCCCCTTAGGAAGTGTGGAGGCCAAGTAATCATTAACATGTCTTAATCCTCCATTAAGTGTATATGAAACCATTAACTCCATAAGCATGTGCATTAGCTTTTAATTTGTACATTAAGGTAGGTGGGTAGGTGGGGTCCTCCATGATCTTCACTTTGAATTATTTCCATCTTCATTCCTTTATATCCATTTTGTGCATGCATGTTTCTTCATGAACCCACTAATATGAGAAGCTAAATTCCTACAAAATTTTATAGAAATTTCCAATTAAATTCTCTCAAATTAATATACGCGCACAAATGGCCGTTTTGCCCTTATATAAAGATGAATATGTGAAAATTTGGAATTAATATGAATTTTGGTTAAAACAAGTTAAAATACCCAATATGATCATTTATTTAATTTAAATAGAATAAATATGGTGGTAAAAATATGCACATTTACGTGCACATCAAATACCCCCACAGTTATCTTTTTATTCGTCCTCGAATAAACTAAAACTAAGATAAATCCGTTTTCGTAAGAAGCACGATTGCATTGAGCGTATTCAACAAGCCGTTAAACCTCTGGGTGTCCCCAGTAGGATGAGTGTAGTCTCGTGAGGTTTTTCAGCAGATACTACCCACAAAATCCAAATGCAAAAAAAAAAAATGTAAAGTGAAAATATTTACAAAAATGCAAGATTTATTTAAAAAGAGATGAATGCGAGTTTTTGAAAATATTTACAAATAAAGGATTTACTTTTAAATCGACACTTATAAGTTAAATATAGGTTTTGGTTATTATCTTGAAAATTTATGTCATTTACTCGTCCAAATTTCCAACAAAAATCAAGTTATCATAACAAATAGACAATAGTATAATTCGTTGTTTCAGTTGATAACAAAGTGTATTTATGAAATGGATCCGTAGTTGACTATCAAAGTTTATCAAAGTTGTATTTTCATTTCTTTTCAATAACAATTAAAATCAAATAAGTAAAAATAGTGCTAGGATTTCAATTGCTTGCTCTCTCATTATTTGTAAGAAAAATTGCACACCTAGCTCAGATAAACAGAGGCCAGATATACCACCCATGCACTGCCTTTCGGGCTTATGTGAGGGAGTACAGAGCATGGCGAGTGCGCACACTTTCGTGCATACACCTATCGACCGTAGGTGGTTTTATTAAGACTGTTCTTTTTTTTCTTTTCCTTTTTTACATGGTTCCATACATGCACAACCGTGAGAACTTTTAAATGAGTATAAAAGCATATAATCAAAGATTCCAAGTAATTCACACATGCATAACCGTGAGGACTTTTAAATGAGAGTGAATACTTGGACGTTATATATATATATATATATATATATATATATATATATTTTAAGAGAGAGAGAGTGTTGCAAAATCATCTTAGCACCATTTAACTTAGAAGACAAAAAAAATGTTATATCTTTACTTTAAATCGACCACTTTTTAAAACAAAGAATGTCAATTAGGATGTATTTCATAATTTACACGTGTGAATCTACCTATATACTAGTTAAACCATTGTTATTTGTAATTTAACTTCATTTTTATTTTTGTTAAGACAAAAAAAAATTTCAAAAATTTTAATTTAATAAACCAAAACCATATATTTATCCTATAGCGTTTCTTTAAAATAAATGTTTAAAAAAAATTAGTTTTTTGAATTTTTTTTTGAGTTTTGGAAGAAAAAGCAAAATGAACCATGAAAAATTAAAAATGAAGAGGAGTCTACCCCCACACTTGATTTTGACTGTGTCCCCACAGTCAACCCAAGTGGAAGGAGAAAAATAAAAATAAAAACATGAAATTTATTTAATTGAAAATGAAAAGGTTATTATTTACAGGAGATCAGAAAATTTACAGTTAAAGAGTAAATGAAACGGTTATCCAAAGACCGATTCATTTGTCTCGTCAAGTATACGAGACACAGCTTAAGCACGAAAAACCAATTCGTAAAAGATTCCGAAGTTGATTGTCGATTTGGAAAAACGAATGTCGTTTTATTGAGAACCGTATGAGTTGTTTTATTTTTGGTGATTTTCGGGATTGATAAAACAATTGATTGAAATTCAAGTTTATTTTCACCAAATTGAAAGTTAAGCTCATTATCAACAAATTTTTCAAAATTATCGATTTCAAAATTGAAATGGTGACTTAACTTTTCCCTTTCGGAATTTAACAACTCATTTTCAAAAAGTCCAAAAAGTTTATGTTCGTTAAATTCGACTTCCTTTGTTGGATTATCAACAACTTCATCTCGTAAATCGAGTTTAAAGTTCAAAGTTGTCATATTCATATTTTCAGAAAAAGGAAGATCGAAGTTTAAATCAAGTTTCGCACCCTCAAAAGAATTGAAATCCAACTTAATTACCGTATTTTCAACAACTTGATTAAGATCGTCAGTATCAATTTCAAAAGTTGTTATTTGAAAAGCATCGATTTGGGTAAAAGATGGATTATCGTTTGACTCGTCACACATTGAAATTTGATTTTGTTTCTCACAAAATTTTTCCAATGTTTTAATCAACAAATTCATGTGATCATCATAAATTTATTTCATTTGCTCAGCAAAGTCAAATTTGTAATTATTAACTTGAAAATTTTCGATTTGGACTTGTTGAGAACAAGAATCGTCAATTTCGATAAACGGTAGATTATTATTTGATTCTTCATGGGTTGAGATTCGATTATGATTTTCACGAAAAGTTTTGTATTTTTCAAGTAATAAATCTCCATAATCTTTTTCCTTGGTCAACAAAATCAAATTCATGATTATTAATTTGAAAATTTTCATTCTGAATTTGTTGACAACCAAAGTTTTCAATCGTATCGTTATTGAAACTATTCCCATTGCCAAAATTATTTGAAAATTGGTTCACATTTTCATCTTGATTTTGAAATTCATTTTGAAGCTCGAAATTGAATTAGCATGGTTATACTCGAAATCATTTGGATTTTGAAGTGAATTCAAAATTTGATTATTTTGACTTGAACTATTGCACAAATATGAATTACGCAACTCATTTATCATTTGATTTAGTTGCGTAGAGAGTTCAAGTAACGACGAAATGCTATTTTCAAGAGTTGAGGGATGATTATTTTGGAAATTTTGTGGTTCAAAATTCGAATTGTCTAAACAAAAGTTGTTATTAAAATATCCATACGAATTTGGAGTGAAATCATACGGATTATATTGATTTTCACAACTATTGTAAAATTCGCGTAAGTGGGAAAACTCGGACATTTTCAAGAATTTTATTTTTGGTTTTTTTAAAGAAAAATATTTACAAATAAAATTTTATTTTTCAAAAGAGAAATTGTTTTCTGTTTTTTTTTTTGGTTTTTTTTAAAAAAAATTTGTTTGTTTTTGAAAAAGGTTTTTTTGGATTTTTGAAATTTCAAAGGAAAAGGATTTAAAAATTTCAAAAGAAAAGAAATATTTACAATTTTTTTTAGTTTTGGATTTTGAAATTTATTTTGTTATTTTTTTTAAAATATGCATGGACTAGTGCAACTAAATGAATGCAGTGGTTAATTAAAATGATTTATCCTAAGTTAACCCAAAATTGTATACTCACAAATTGGCTTAGATAAACAAGATAGTTCTCAACCAGGTAACGGACAGGATTTATCAATACACCACAAATCACCGTAGCAATGCATTCGAAGGTTTAAGTACCTTCAGAGAAACAATTCAGTATAATATTTACGAATCACCATAATATTTATAACTGATTATTGCTCTGCCGTAGCCTAGACACCAAGAATTTAAATTGTTCAAAGAAGACAGATTGTCAATATACAATTAAAAGTTATCGATGTCTAATCGTTATTATGAATCAAAATCTAGGATGAAATGCAAAGTAGAAATTAAATGTGTATTAATAATGCAACTACGAATGGATTTTTTTTCTTTTTTTTTAAATGCAAGAAAACAACAATGCAAGGCAAACAAAACTAGAGATGAAAGCAACAATTTTTTTTTAGGCAAACAAGCTGAGCAGTTTTCAACAAGCTATTCTCCCTTTATTTCCTGCTTTGGCAACCTGAAAATAAAAACAAGATATATATACAACATTTTTTTTTGTAATAAAAAAACTAATAAAAATTTGAAAACAAAACACTTTGTTTGTTTTTTTTCTTTTTTTTTTTTAAAGAAGGATAAAAAAAACAAAACAAAACCAAAAAATTTATTGAAAACCCTAAGAAATAGCAAATATTTTTGTTTTTTAAAGGCAGACTAAAATTATTCCTTTTTTTTTCTTTTAAATGAAAACCAATAAAAATTTGGAAAAAAAAATCAAATTTAGAATTTTTTTCCTTTTTTGAAGGGGTAAAACAAAACTAAAAACAAATTCACAAACTACGCAAATTCACAAATAAAAAAAAGGCCAACTTCACCAAATTACATAAACCCAGCCCATTATTAAATCAAAATAAATCACAACATGCTTCCCATTCTTTTTATACGAAAATCATCCACTTCCCACTTCATATATTTCACAATTCCCATATTCAATAAATCAGAATTCAATCTAAAATCTCTAATTTGGTTTCAATTTACAAACAACGTCTTGTTTTTACTTCACTGATGGATTTGGAGGTCGCGGTTAGGGGTCGGAAGAATTGGGAATTTGGTCGATGGGAGATGTTGATTCGAAGGCGGTGGCTATTTTGGCTTGGATGGTCGCGTATAGATATTGGAGTGGATCAGGTGGTTGACTGTGGTAATGAGCGAAGGCAGGTAGGAGATGTGAACCGGTTCAGGTGGGTTGCTGTTGATGTTCTGCGATGGTAGAGGGGAAATTGAACGGCAGTGAAGTTGCTGTTTCGATTGGGTTCGAGGAGTGCTTGGGTTGGTTCGCCGATGGTAATGGGAGCAGTGATGTGGATGACTGGTTGTAATTGATTCAGGTTAGTTGTTGCTTCAGATATGGGTTGTATGCGATGATTATGGTCCGGTAAATGCAGAAGTTTGGACAGTTGTCGAGTGGTTTTAGGAGATGAAAAGGATTTGAGTTTCTGCAGTGGATGTGTGTGCTGATGGGTTTTGACGTGGACATCGGATGGAGTTCACTTTGGTCGTGGTGCTTTGTGTTTGAGGTGAGGTAGTGCTTTGGATTGTGGTTTGGTCAGAGAGGATGGAAGTGTTGAAAAGTGGTTGAAGATGTTTGAATGATGAAAGTGGAAAGGGATAGTGTGATGAAAGTGGATAGTTAGATGTTGCTGGTGTGATTCGGAGATGCTTGCTGTGAATGATGGTCGGGAGTTGATTTGGTGAAATTGAGGTGGACAGATGGTAGAGGACAGTAAACCGATGAAGCACTGCAGTGACGTTGTTTAGGCAGAGAAGCCAGAAGCAGTTTGTGATGGAAGTTGACTGATAATGTTTGGGTTGGTGATGATGTTGAGTTCAGAGCAGGTGGTAAGAATGGAAGCATATAAGTGATATTGTGGATTGATATTTGCTGTTGGTTGGTGATTCAGGTAGAGGTGTAGTAGGAGAGAGGGTAGTGGTGCATTAGATACTTGAAGTGTGCAGAGGAGAATGTTGAGTGATGGTGAGGCGATTGACAGAGAGCAGTAGACACTTCAAATGGAAGTGGTAGAGGTGGGGGACTGTGACAGTTCTATGATGTGAATGTGTAGTATCAGGTAGAAGATGACGGCAGAGAATCTATGACAGAGATGGAATGGTTTTGCTCTTAGATGGCGAGAAGTATCGAAATAATGAGGCGCGGCAGTAGGTTTTAGTGTGATTGGAGGGTGGTTTTTGATGCTCAGAGAAGTTTTAGTTATGTATGGTTTCTGGTGGTGTGGAGATATGATGGAATGGTTTGAACTGCTTTGTATGGTTTGATAACTGAAAGTTCGATATGGTGGTGTTTCAGTTGTTTAATGGAGTGATGTGCAAGCTTGGTTACAGAGAGGGGGTTAGTGATGTGCAACAGAGAGAGAAATGTGCACAGCAGTTTGAAAAATGAAACAGTGCACAGAGGCAATGCAATAGTGAATGAAACAGTTTACCCCTTTTTTTTAGAATGAAGCACTGTAAAATGAAAACTGTTATGAATAATAAAAAAGATGAAGTGAATTTTTTTCTTAGAAATGACGTTGTGTAATTTTTTTAATAGAAATGCAATGCAAAATGAAACTAGAAAATAAGCAATAAACACTCAAACAAATGCACACAAAAATTAAACAAACACACATTTTTTTTTAGAATGCACACACAAAATAAACACACAAAAATTAAATGAAAATAATTCGAAGAATAGAAAATGAAAAATCAAAGAAATTCTCCGGCAACGGCGCCAAAAATTTGTTCGTCGACAAACAAGTTTTTCTATCGGTTTAGAAAACCGTCGAATGAATTTAAATTTAAAAATAACCGCAAGCGCACGGTGTACGAATGTAGCACGTGGCGAATACATGTCGATCCGCAGGGAATTGATGATTTTAAAAATCTATTCAATCAAATTAAACCAAGGTTGAAGAGAATGTTAAACTAGAAAAGAAGAAAAACAAGCAAAAGAAAATTGATAAAAATATGAGTGTTAAGACAATTTAGAGGCAATTTCCACTCTCTAGATCACATAAATCAACAAAATGAAGTTATGATCGCTCTTTTCTTGTCATTAGTGAATTAGTTGATGTGCTTTCATAAGTATGGTGTATTTGTGCTATTAATTAGCTCAATATAAATCATCAAACTATAACACAACCACTAATACACTTTTAAATCTCATAAAATATGACAACAAAGTTGAAAGCAAAATCTATTTTAAGCATGACCTATTAACTATTAATTAGAAATATAAGCCATCAAATTTCAATTTCAACAATCACTTCTTTGCCATAATCATATGTAGATAAAGTGGAAATTTGTGTTTTGTTTGTTTAAGCATAGCCTATTTGTTATAAACAACATAGACTATCAAATTCAAAGCTAAACAACATCATTAAACCACTTCAATCATTCTCATTAAGCACAAAAAGATAGCATAAACAACAAATTAAGTTGAAGCTACATAATTAGAGAGCTTCATTATCCCTAAATTGAAGGGGTTTAGCCTCTCATATTTGTCATCATATGAACAAATGTAGCAAGCAACATTGAATAAAAAGAAGAGGAAAAAGAGAGCAAAATGAAAGGAAAAATTATTCTACTTGCATAAAAGAGAAGAGATCTACACTACAACATGAAAGTAAATGAACATGAAAAGGAAAGAGCATGTATTAAATTAAATAAAAAAAAGATTACGTAAAATAAAAATGGCTAAGTAGCCATAAAAAGAGAAAGAGGAGCTTCCATTTTATTTTTGATCTAAACTAAACTAAAGAGAAGGAGGCCTAAGACAGACTAAGAGAAGAGGAGAGATTACATGAAACATAAGGGGTATATATACAAGTTTTAAAACCCTAATTCACTTTTGGGGAATGACCAAAATGCCCCTTAGGAAGTGTGGATGCCAAGTAATCATTAACATGTCTTAATCCCCCATTAAGTGTACACGAAACCATTAACTCCATAAGCATGTGCATTAGCCTTTAATTTGTACATTAAGGTAGGTGGGCAGGTGGGGTCCTCTATGATCTTCACTTTGAGTTATTTCCATTTTCATTCCTTTATATCCATTTTGTGCATGCATGTTTCTTCATGAACCCACTAATATGAGAAGCTAAATTCCTACAAAATATTATAGAAATTTCCAATTAAATTCTCTCAAATTAATATACACGCACAAATGGCCATTTTGCCCTTATATGAAGATGAATATGTGAAAATTTGGAATTAATATGAATTTTGTTTAAAACAAGTTAAAATACCCAATATGATCATTTATTTAATTTAAATAGAATAAATATGGTGGTAAAAATATGTACATTTACGTGCACATCAGTACTTTATGCTTATTTTGAGACTATTGATAGTGGCTTCATGAACCACTAAGTTATTTTTAAATTCCGCTGCAAGTATTCTGATTTCTGTGTCTGTGATTCTGTGATTTGATTTCATTGCTCCAAATTTGTTTACAATCTATTATTTTGAATTATTCAAGTTTGATTTATTATCGAATTTGAATGGTACAAAATAGTGGGTCGTTACATATTATATTGATTATATTGGGGATTGAAAACATTGAATGCTATGCTTGGCTGAATATATATGGGTATTTTGTGAAATGGAAAAATATATATAAAGTTTGGACTTTTAAAGAAGATGAAAAGAAAATTATTAAGTAAATAATTATTGGGAATTGGATGTCGAGTAATAAATTTTAAAGGGATTAAAACCAGGAAATCAGTTTGAAATCGATTCAGTGTTTTGAAAACTGTGATTTAAGGGGAAATGAAAAATGGAAATTTATAAACTGGTTTATAAATGAAGTGGAATATTTATCAGAGGATAAAATTCGAAAATATAAATTTCGGTGGAATTTATAAGGGAAGATGCAATTCATTTTAAAAATAAAAAGGTGATTTTGTTTTTAAAAGTTGGAAAGTTCTAGAAAACTAAGGATATTTTCAAAGAAAAGATTTCAAAGTATAAATTAGAAGTTTAAAAATGTTTTTTTGGAATGTTTAGACAATTAATTATTTTAATTATTTCTAAGAGAAAAGTAAGTATTTATTTAAGTTAATTATGGTAGCTAATTATTTTTAAAGGTAAATTAGTTTTATGATTTTTAAAAATAAATTTTAACATAAATATTGATATAATAACTTTATTTTAGAAGGAAATTTTGGTTTAAGTTTTACTCAGAAACTCTTATAAATTTCTTAAGTATTATTTTTATCTAAGTAGTTTTAGTAGCCTTAATGTAAATAATTTAAGTATATATATTTTTGAAAGTGATTAAAAGGTGATGAGAAATGTGTTTTAAAAATAAAAAGTGGTTTTATTTTTAAAGTGTTGAAAGAATTTACGAGTTGAGACGTAAATTAGATTGGGATAAATCAAGAAGGATTTATAAATGATTAGACGGTTATATTGGAATGGAAAGTGAAATTTCATAAAAAGCCAAGTGCGTTTTCAAGCAGATTTTAAGTTAATAGTTTTAAAGTTGGTTTTAAAAGAATGTTCAGGAAGAAATTATTATTTAGTGGTTCTAATATTTTTAAAAGTAAATATTTTTTTAATTAATTATATAAGTAAAGTATTTTAAAGTTTAAATTAGTACTATGATTTAAAAGATAGTTATTAAATATTTATCCTTCATATAAATAACTTTTATTTTAAAGGTAGTTTTGGCTATGTTTTACTTGAAAATTATTATGGAATTTCATAACGATTACTTTGAATAAAGTTTTTAAGTCGTTTTTATTTTAAATGTTTAAAGTATATATATCTTTAGATAAAGTGATTTAAATTATTTAAAATCTAATTTATTAGGACTTTGTGCTTTTCAGTAGAAATAAAACAATTGTTTGGATGATCATGTTATTTGATATAACCGACTATCAATATTGGCCAATGCGGTGATCGTTTCGAAGAGACCGGGATCAAGATTAATTTCTCGAAAACCACTTCGATCCGGTTTGAACGTTTTCCTGAGGAAGACAAGAGCTGGGAGTCGGGGAGCAGTGAAGTGCAAGGGCTAATTGCTACTAATCCTGAGGGCGATTCCATAACGAATGTAGTAGGAATAGTTCCTTCGGTTCCGTTCAGACTCGGAATGGACTTATATGGACGAATGCTATCAGAACATCATTTAGGGGACGATGAGCATTCTAAGTGTATGTGTGCTAAAAAGGTAACGCATAGCCTCAAGCCTCATCAACCGAGAATAGCTAAAAAAGGGGAGATGCAGCAAGGCTAAGTGGCTAGCAACCAATTAGGGTAAGGTCATCCCTGTCTAGATGTCCCTTTTTATTCAGCTGTGTGGGAAGTTGCTGATCCCAACCATAGGATGATCTTATTCGGACTATCTAGTAAGGGGTGCCTCCGGTCTTGTGTTGCATGGGATCATGGTGGATCCTTGGTACCCTGATCAAGACCAGCTACTGTAACGGGTTGTACCCCAGTATCCCTACCATTGTATGGAATCCAATCTCCAATAAGCGACTGTACGGTTTTGATTGTGCCTAACAATTGCTGAAATGTGAGATGCAAGCATTTCAACTAGATTCTATTTTACTTTCTATAGACACTATTATAATATTAGACGGATTTGATAAAATATTTTGGTTATCGTAGGGTAAAAACCCGACATGTTTATTCATGACGTGGTCTTATGAGATACCTTTGATTTTAATGGATTTTGAAAACTTTAATAATCCAATTGGGTGTGTTTTCTCACGCTGGTTTTCCAGACTGACTCGGGTGTTATTTCACTATAATGCTCGGTCAGATCGAGTATTATAGATACAGCAAGGGATGCTGTGGAGCTTATTAGATGTGCTGGATGGCGAGATGTATCACACGTATCTGTCTTATTTCCACAGTGTTTGGTATGCTGTGTAGTCAGCTTTTGGTGAGGACAAGTTAATATAACTGTCTAGTATTTTCTTTTGATTATGTTGTACTCTGATGATGTAATGTATAAAACATATATAGTTCTTTCTTTATAAAGTTCAGTTATTTATCTATTATATATTTTTCCGCTGCATTTGTGAGATTCTGATGTTGTTTTCTATTCCTTCTTCTACCTCTTTCTTCTTTCCCCTAATGGTTCGTATTTCCGTTCATTTTGAGTTGTACTGTTGGAGAATTTTGTCGGCTAAAAAGGGCACGGATTTACGGGTCATTACAATCAAATCCGATCTGCACAATCAATTCAATCCCATAATCAATAAGGTATGATGCAAAAGTTAATTTAAAGCAAATAATTTAGCTTTGGCCAATATCACAATAAGTAATCGATATGATGCCCCACCTCTATACTCACACTAACCAAGGACACTACTGGGTAATGCCATCAATAGTATGAAGAATAAGGCTACCGAGGAGCGACCAACTGTATAATTGATTCAAGCGAGAACAAATATGTCAAATAGTATGACATACATTTCATTTCAAGAGGAAATCTGACATATCCAATCCAAACTCAAATCTACTACATAGTGGATAAGTGGCCGAATCAATGTAAAATAAGCACAACACAAAATCAGTCACAGATATTCATATCACTAAGGCAGAAACAGATATGAAATAACACATAGAAATGAACATCAAGGTAGTGGTCATACAAGATCCACTACATCACAAAAAATAGGTTCAAGTGCTAGACAAAAGAATATGTATACATCAAGGAGTCTCTATCTCGAACGTATACAAACAAAAACTACTAAGCAAAAGTAGTTAGCCAAAAGTCAGAAGATAGCCCCTGCTAAGAAGTCAAGTGGAAGCACCTGAAATACCTCGGTCCGACCCAAGTATTATTTAAGAAGAAAAAGAATAAACGGATCAGTCTAGCTATAATTATCATGTAAGATGAGATAGGATAAGAGATATGACAAAAACATACGATAACAATAATACCATGTGGTGACAAGTATATATTTGATAACAATGAAAATCATACAATGTCTCAAATTTTCTCAAAACACCAAAAAAGAATTATCATATTCTTTAGCGTATTCACCAAATCTCAGATATTGACAAAACATATCAATGCAAATCACAAAAATTGGTGAAACACAAATTCTAGAAATCAAAGAAAACACAAAGTGGGAGGCCTATCACAAATAGGATCATGAAAACTCACCAACACGTGTATCACAAATAGGACGCTATCCCATGGGTCACTAAACCAAAGAGCCGGTGCAACGACATAGTTCAATGGTACGCCCGAGGAACCTAAAACTCAAATAAACCGGAATAATGATGTAGTTCAGCGGTACACCCGATGAACCGAACTCCATAAAACGGTTAAAAAAACCATGGGCCGCTAGCTCATAAAAATGAAACGAAGCTCCAAAAAATGATCATCATTGATAAAAAAAGAAGTGTAAATTACACAAAGCTAGTAAATAAATGAGTTTACCATTATATCCCATAACCACTAGCTTAACTTAAATATTTACAAACAAATTGTAGACTTTCACTCGAAATTGTCACAAGATTTCAGTCGAACAATCCAAGAATTAACCGACGAAGTAAACACAAGCGTTTCATACCACTTGTTTTGCCAAGTCGTTGAATTGGATTTCTCATACGAATGAGATTAAGGTTTGTATATACGAATAGTTTAGAAAATGGTTTTAAAACGAGCTTTGTATTAAAAGTAGTGTTGAATCATTTTTGTGAAAGAGTTTGAATATTTACTACTAGGATCGAAATTTTTGTGTTTTAAAGTGACAAACTACATAATGATTGTAAAAACAATCTAACACCAAAAGTCCACATTCGACGATGTGAATTGAAACCATGAAAATCGATATCAAATCCATTAATTGGATACTCCTAAAAAATTTAGAAAAGAAGTCATCAAAGTCATTAATAAAAGACAACAACTAACCAAATCAATAAAAATCGATAAGAAATAGAAATTCGCATAAAGTCGGGCAAATCGGCAAAAATTCAACAGGACCAGACATCTGGTTGGTTTGACCGAACGTCTAACCCTAGGCTCTACCCTTTTTTTCTATGTTCATTATTTTTTTCAGAGACCCTACCAGACGTTTGGAAATTTCAATCAGACGTCTTGTTGCCCAGGCCTGGGCAGAATTTGCCTAGGCCAATGATGACCAAATCGATTCGAATGTGATTGAAAGAGCAATGGAGGCTAGGGATTTATGCGAAGGGACAACCCAACCCTATAGGCTCTTCGATACACCTCAAACAACATGTCCAAACATCCATAGTAGGATATTCATAGATTTTAACTTCAAAATACCAAAATGGAAAATTTACCAAACCAATTTAATTCAGAAGCAATTGAATATGAAATAATGTTAGGTATTTATACCTAACAACAATGAAAGTAATAGACATAGATGTGAGTTCAAGAACTCGCATTTAAACTCAAAAACAATAGCTGAGAAGCTCTAAAACAAGGAAAGATCAACTCCACTTCAATCACAACTCTAGAAGCTCCAACCTATGATCATATGCAAATATTTCCTATGTTAGGTTATAGGAAATTATGAAAATTGGAGAGGAATTGAGATGAAGAAGATGAAGAGGATGCTTACTAAGATTCTCTTTGATTTTAGAACTAGAATTTGAAATCCAAAGAGAAACTAGGACTTAGGAATTTTAGTTTCCTCTTTCCACCATTTTTCCTAGAGCTTAAGTGTTAGGAGACTATGAGTGGAATGTATGATTGAAGAGGACTGGAGCGGGAGCTATTAGGTAGAAGAGTTTGGGTTAGCTTATTGGGTTAATGGGGTTGAACCCAACCCTAAACCCAAAATGAAAATATCAAAATCCAAATCAACTCCAAACGTATCGATGTTTATACTTAAACAAGTTGTAAACGTCATTTTGAACTCAATGAAAGAGGTCTCGAGTTAGGATTCAACTATTTTCAAAAAGTCATATTTTAGAATTTAATCCAATTAACGATGCTATATTTAAATAATAATTTAAATATTCAATCGTAAAACACATGGGTTGTTACAGATTCCGCTCCTTAAAGAAATTGCATCCTCGTAATATTTAAGAAGAAAATTAAGAGTAAAAACCACTCTAAGCATAATAACACAAAAGAAAATTTTGAAGTGAGAAGTTCCCCTTAAGGAGCACGAGAGAGTAAGTCCGAATGTATTCGCTCGATGAATTCTCTGGATTTCCAAGAATAATCCTTAGCATTTAAGGACCATTGAACTTTCACAAGCGGAACATCTTTATTATGATGGCATTTAACCTCTGTAGCAATGAACGAATAGGATATTGCTTATAAGTCAAATTAGGTGAAACTTCAATTTCTTCAATAACACCGGGATCAAGAGTAGAATCAGAATATCTAAGGCATTTCCGTAGTTGAGAAATGTGGAATACATCATGAATAGCAGAAAATCGAGTCAGTAATAAAAGGAGATAATCCACTTAACCAATGCGTTCGGTGATGGAAAATGGGCCAATATATCGAGGTGCTAATTTTCTCAAACGACTGAAACACACAACACCCTTCATAGGTAAAACACAAATAAATACCAAATCTCCCATAGAAAATTTCAGATTCCTTCTTCGGTTATCGGCATAGGATTTTTATCCACTTTGAGCTTCTTTCATCCTATGATGAATAAGGTTAATCTTTTCTGTGGCATCACGAATAAAATCTAAACCTAAAACCAGCTTCTCACCGGCTTCAAGCCAACACGAAGGAGATCGGCATGGCTTTTCGTATAGTGCCTCGAAAGGTGTCATACCAATACTATATTAGAAGCTATTTTATAAGAAAACCCAATAAGAGAAATATGATCTACCCAACTTTCACCAAAATCAAGAAGACATGCATGAAGAAGATCTTCAAGAGTTTGATTCACATGCTCTGTTTGTCCATCGGACCGAGGATGATATGCGGTGCTAAAATTAAGCTTTATTCCCAAAGCCTTTTGAAGGCCCTTCCAGAATCCACTAGTAAATAATGGATCCCGATCACTAACAATAGAAGTAGGAACTCCATGCAATTTAACAATTTCTTTAACATAAATTTTGGCCAAAATAGGTACGATCCGATTGGACCGACCGGGAATAAAATGGACGGATTTTGTAAGTCTATCTACAATCACCATAAATTGTCATGACCCAAACGAGAACGGGGAAGACCGTCAATAAAATCAAAGGAAATTTGATCTCAATTCCAAAAGGGAATGTCTAAAGGTTGCAATAACCTACTGGGCCTTTGATGCTCGGCCTTAACGAGTTGGCAAGTCATGTAACGCTTAATGAAGTTAGCAATATCAGATTTCATTCCATCCCAAGAATAAAGTCGTTTCATGTCCGCATACATTATACTACTACCGGGATGAATGGTAAATTTAGAATGATGAGAATCTTATAAAACGTCTTTATGAAGATCACTAATATTTGGCACAATAAGTCTACCAAATTTTCGAATACCCCCACGAGCAACGATTTCAAAGTTTTTCAAACCATCAATATTTCTATCCCTACAACTGTGGCTAAGATAAGTCAATTGGGGATCATGCTTTTGAGCTTCAAGAATGCGGTCTAAAAGAATGGATGAGCCTCAAGGCTACATAAAACAAGAGATGAACATGAATCGGATTCACGATCTCGAATCTCACGAATGGACGAAGTCTTGAGATCATTTCATTCGGATATGATCATTGAAACAACCGCTTGTTGCTAATGACTAAGGGCATCGGCAACACGATTTTCCTTTCTAGGAGTACAAAGAATATCCAGATCATAAGATATAAGGAATTCGAGCCAACGTTGTTGATGTAAATCAAGTTCCTTTTGAGAGAACAAATTCTTCAAAGATTTATGATCGGTATAGAGAACAAATTTCTCTCCCAAAAGATAATGATGCCAAATTCTAAGAGCGAAACAATGGTCGCGAGCTCTAAATCATGAGTGGCATATCTAGTCTCAACGGGCTTTAATTGCATAGAAGCATAAGCAATAACATGTTCCCTTTGCATGAGAACGGCTTCTAAACCAATACGAATAGCATCGGTATAAATAATCAAATCTTGGTTCCCTTTAGGGATGGCAAAAATAGGAGCGTTGCAAAGGGGTTCTTTTAATTTCTAAAAAGCAGCTTCACATTTGTTTGACCAAATGTACTTAACTCCCTTTTTATGTCAAACTAGTAAGAGGTACAGAATTTTTAGAAAAGAGTTTCATGAACCGACGATAATAGTCCACTAATCCAAGAAAGTTACGAATTTCCATCACACTCTTCGGTCTCTTCCAATTTTGAATCGCCTCAATCTTTGAAGGATCCATGGAAATTGCAGATTCAAAAATAATATGTCCTAAAAATTTCACACAGGATTGCCATAAGTGGCACTTAGAATTTTTTTCTTTCAATTGATTACTCCTAAGAGTTTCCAACACAATCCAAAGATGTTTTTCATGCTCTTCCTTGGTTTATGATAAACAAGAATATCATCAATAAAGATGAGAACAACTCGATTGAGGAAGCTTTTGGAAACTCGATTCATAAGGTCAATGAAATAAGCTGGAGCATTCGTTAAACCAAATGGCATAACAAGCCATTCATAACATCCATAATGAGTACGGAACGATGTCAAAGGAATGATATCCTCTGCAATTCGAAGCTGATGAAAACCAGTTACTAAGTCTAAATGTGAAAAGACTCTAGCACCGTGAATTTGGTCGAATAGATCATCAATCTGAGGGAAGGGATATTTATTCTTAATGGTAAAATCATTAAGCTTGCGGTAGTCAACACAAAACCTAAGTATACCATCGAATTTTTTCATAAAGATAGCTGAAGCTCCCTAAGGAGAGAAACTAGAACGAATAAACTGTTTTGCTTTCAATTCGGATAATTGTTTACTAATCTCCTCATTTTCCTTATTGGACATACGATAAGGAGGACGACTGATAGGTAGAGCTTTATGGCTTAGATTAATTCTGAATTCAATTGCTCGGCTTAAATATATTGGGAAATTTACGAACAATGTGAATGAGGAAAATGAAATCTTCCTCACCATCATTATCGTCATCATGTGGATTTAGAAAATATAAGGATGCCACCGAATTGGAATCTGAATCTTTAAGCCCAATAGAAATCTGCTTAACAGATTGGGGATGTCAAAGATGGATAGTCCTCTCAGGACATAGGATGTGGGCTTCATAACGATTAAGCCAATCCATTCCCAAAATCATTCTGAAACCTAAGTAACACATAACATGCAAATTGACATGGAATGCATAATCACAAAGATTAATTTCAACATCCTTACAAAGTAAACTGAGTGTTGCGAATCCGCCAACCGGATATGCAATTCTTAATGAAGTCATTAAGCCCATAACATTTAAAGACAAAGTACCAACAAGTTCTTTTGATATAAAAGAGTGAGATGCACCTAGTATCAAAATGAACTTGAATATGATGATCATGAAACATAATAATTCCATCAAGGACAGAATGAGAAATATCTTGACCAATAGAAGTGTTACTAGGGCCTTGCACAACATTCAACTTTCCCTCTTTCTTACTTTGAAGTTTGGGACATGAAGATATAAGATGATCCGAACTTTTGCAATAGTGACAATAAAGGGGTTTCGGACACCTATTTGCATGATGGTCCTTAGAACCACAATTGTAGCATTCTCCACGACTAAAGATAGGAGTCTTTGCTATCTAAGTTTCTTGCTTCCCTTTCTTGTTGGGATAGGGCCTTTGAACTTACTATCGAGTTGCCTTTTCTTATTGTTGTTGAAATTCTTCTTGGCACCCACAACTTCAACTTCACTTTCTTTATCGACCTCTTCAAGTCAAAGAGTGGTATCTACTAGCTGATCGAAAGGCACATTTAGTTTCAAAAGTAAAGCCTTTTTGAGGTTCTTATTCAAACCATAGATAAACCTTTGATTCTTCTTCAAAGGGGTAAAGTTACCTTTTCAGCTTCCAGCACAAACTTTAACTCAAACCTTTCTCAAAATTGCTCCCAAGTAAAATCCACTTTAACAATTTTCGAAATCAAAAGCTCACACCAATCTAACGCTCTTTCTTGGAGCATGATAGAAGCCACTTGGACTCGATGTAGATCTATAAGATTCATGCAAGAAAAGATGCGATCGCATGTTCTAAGCCAAGCTTGGACTTCTATAATGCTTTCAAAACCCTTGAATGGCCTTCCATCCAAATTGGTATAATCACTGCACAACCATGCAAACCCGGATTTAGGATGAGTAGGCTCAGGAATGGGTTTGACAGCTTGGGCATTCTTTACAAGATCCAAAATTGTTGAGCAGACATAAATACACTATCTTGAGGAGTAGCACTGGATTGACCGGTGTTAGGACGACCAGGTCTAATCATTTCTCTTCTTTAAGAAAGAAAAAAAGAAGAGGAAAAGGGTTATTCTCAAAAATGAATTCATATAAACTAGATTGATAAACAAGGCATCATAAAAGGAAATAGGATAGAATAGGTCTTAAGACTCGAATTAAAACCTAAGGCAAGATTCCTAAGATAGACTTAGGAAAATGATCCTTGCTAGGTTATTCTACATTTTTTCGAAGTTTGGCGTTGATACCAAGCTGTAACACCCCACCTCTATACTCACACTATCTAAGGACACTTCTGCGTAATGCCATCAATTAGTATGGAGAATAAGGCTGTTGAGGAGCGACCAACTATATAATTGATTTGAGCGAGAACAGATATGTCAGATAGTATGTCATAAATTTCATTTCAGGAGGAAATCCGACATATCCAATCCAAACTTAAATCTACTAAACGGCGGCTCAATAGCCTTCGAAATTAATATAAAATAAGCACAACAAAATCAGTCACAGATATTCATATCACTGAGGCGGAAATAGATATTAATATAACACATAGAAATGAACATCAAAGTAGTGGTCATACAAGATCCACTATATCACAAAAGAATAGGTATAAGTGCTAGACAAAAGAACGTGTATACATCAAGGAGTCTCTATCTCGAATGTATAAAAATAAAAACTACTAAGCTGGCTAAGAAATATGACAAAATAATAAACGAAGCAGTCTAGCCATAATTATCATGTAAGATGAGATAGGATAAGAAATATGACAAAAACATATGATAACAAAAATACCATGTTGTGATAAGTATATATTTGATAACAATGAAAATCATACAACATCTCAAATTTTCACAAAACACCAAAAAAGAATTATCATATTCTTTAGCTTATTCACCGAACCATAAATATTGACAAAACATATCAATGCAAATCACAAAAATTGGTGAAACAAAAATTCTATAAATCAACAATTAGAAGTCCAAAAAAGGCAAAGGGGGAGGCCTATCACAAACGGGATCATAAAAACTCACCAACATGTGTATCACAAACGGGATGCTATCCCATGGGTTGCTAACCCATAGAGTCGGTGTAATGATGTAATTCAATGGTATGCCCAAGGAACCTGAAACTCACATAAGCCGGAGCAACAACGTAGCTCAACGGTACGCTCGATGATCCGAACTCCATAAAATGGTTGAAAAAACCAAGGTTTTCTAGCCAATAAAATTGAGACAAAGCTCTAAAAAATTATCATCATTGATAAATAAGAAGTGTAAATTACACTAAGCTAGTAAATAAATGAGTTTATCTTCATGTCCCATAACTACTAGCTTAACTTAAATATTTACAAACAAATTGTAGATTTCCACTCGAAAATTTTCACAAGATTTCAATCTAATAAGTCCAAGAATTGACCGACGAAGTAAACGTAAGCAGTTCGTACCACTTGTTTTGCTAAATCGTTTAATTGAATTTCTCATACGAATAAGGTAAAAGTTTGTAGACACTAATAGGTTAGAAAATGGTTTTAAAACAAGATTTGTATTAAAAGTAGCGTTGAAATCATTTTTGTGAATAAGTTTTAGTATTTACTACTAGTACAGAAATCTTTGTGTTTTAAAGTGACAAATCACATAAATGATTGTAAAAACAATCTACCACCAAAAATCCAAATTCGACGACATGAATTAAAATCATGAAAATCGATATCAAACCCATTAACTGGATATACCTAAAAATCTAGAAAAGAATTTATCAAAGTCGGTAATAAATGACAACAACTAACCGGATCAATAGAAATCGATTAGAAATGGAAATTCTTATAAAAACAGGCAAATTGGCAAAAATTCAACAGGACCAGACGTCTGACCCTAGGCTCTGTCATTTTTTTTCTGTGTTTGTTATTTTTTTTTCCAGAGATGCCTGCCAGACGTCTGGAAATTTCAACCAGACGTCTGGTTGCCTGGGCCTGGGCAGAATTTGCCTAGGCCAATGATGGCCAAATCAATTCAAAAGCGATCGAACTAGCGATGGAGGCTAGAGATTTATGTCAAGCGACAACCCAGCCCTATAGGCTCTTCGATACACCCCAAACAACATGTCCAAACATGCATAATAGGATTTTCATAGATTTTGACTTCAAAATACCAAAATTGGAAAATTTACCAAACTAATTCAACTCAAAAGCAATTGAACATGAAATAGATGTTAGGAATTCATACCTAATATCAATGAAAGCAGTAGACATAGATGCGAGTTTAAGAGCTCATCATTAAACTCAAAAACAATAATTGAGAAGCTCTAAAACAAGGAAAGATCAACTTCACTTCAATCACAACTCTAGAAGCTGTAATCTATGATCCTTTGCAAATATTTTCTAAGTTAGGTTATAGGAAATTATGAAAATTAAAGAGGGATTGAGATGGAGAAGTTGAAGAGGATGCTTACTTAAGCTTCTCTTTGATTTTAAAACTATAACTTGAATTCCTAAGAGAAATTAGGGCTTAGGAATTTTAGTTTCCTCTTCCCACCATTATTCCTAGGGCTTGATTGTTAGGAAATTATAAGTGGAATGAATGAATGAAGAGGAGTGGAGTGGGAGCTATTAGGTAGAAGAGTTTGGGTTAGCTTATTGGGTTAATGGGCTTGAACCAACCCAAAACCCAAATGAAAATACCAAAATCCTATTCAACTCCAAACATATCGATGTTTAAACTTAAACAAGTTGTAAACGTCGTTTTGAACTTAATGAAAGTATTTTCGAGTTCGGATTTGACTGTTTACAAGTCACATTTTGGAATTTAATCCAACTAACGATGCTATATTTAAATAAAATATTTAAATATTTAATTGTAAAATATGTGGGTTGTTATAATCCATGTCATCCAAATACATCGCAACACTAAACAAACAATTCAACCATGCAATTCAACCATCAAATTGGATTATATATATATATAGGTCCTCAATGCAATATAGATATAGCTGTGAGTTTAAATAAAAAATCATTGAATCAACGAGCGAGAACCTATAGTGTCCAATCACAACGGTTTACACTTCAGCCGATAACCGTCAATGCAACACTACGCGCTCGCTTCCCTCTTGCATGTCAATAACCAAAGTAAACTCATCATTAGGTCGCTGTTCCGTTTCTATAGCTGATCCACCTGCCCAGTCACGCCTCCTCTAATGTCCCAATACCCATCACCATTCATGACTCCAATACGCCACTCTTGGGTCACAGCATCACATCCAATCACCTTTAATCACACGCAAGAACTAAATCGCAACTCCATGTTATGCCTGCTTTGTCCCATCGCGACCTCCCTAAGAAATCGCCCTAGGTCTCCATCACTCCTTGTCACGAATGCGACTTCGTTCATTATTTTCCTCTGATGTGCATGTTGCGATTTCAAAAATTAGGGCTCAGGGTTCCCACTGAAGGAATTTGGTCCTGAAATAAAGCGAAAAGGCTATGTGAATTTTTCCGGAGAAAAAAATAGGTTTGGGCAGAATAGTTTTAGGTCTACTTAAAACGAATTAACTTTTCTTTATATTGATATACTCTTTTAATTTATCTGTAATAAAATTTCAGTCCAATTCGGATTAATTTACACTTTGAAATATTTTATACTCATTTTTTTAACATTTTATTCAATTTCAATTTATTATTAAAAATAATTTATTAATTTATTTTACTTTATTAAAACCGGATCTTTTATTGTTCAAATATTTACAAAGGAATAGTTATCAAAAATCAAATTCAAACAAATTTTATTTCGATTAAATTTACTTATTTTACGGCGTAGAAATCAAGGTTGTTACAAGGATCATGCATCTTATTACGTCTTTAGTCATTTTCCCGCATTCGACATTTTCACACGAGTTTTCAACAAAACTCGATCATATAATGAATCCCATATGGTTCCATCATCTCAACAGATTTCAAAACCACACATGGTTTCCCTCCTTCACTTCCAAAACATAGAACCCGTGTCTCAATCTTGAAATGGTTTTCGATAAGTAGAACACTTGTCGATCCTGGTCTATCTAAGACTAAGTTGATGAATTTGGTCTTATTCAATAATAATGATACTCGTACTATCATTTCATGCAAGGCATGAATAATTCGTATAAGCGGACTTTTAATCCCTTATTTAATTAGTTTATCCTTTATTGATTTAAAATCCATTGATTTAGTAGAAATCAATTTTATCAAATGAAACTCCTTTTATAAATCAAGACTTCCTTCACAAATTAATACCCCCTTATTAAATATAACTTCATATATATATATATATAGTCTAAATTCTCTTTTAAAGAGATATATACTTGTATATATATTTTGTTATTTGTTTATACCTTTTCAATACTTTAAAAGCATTCATATACTTATGATAGTATAAGTATATTCATAGATCACTAAAAAAGTTTACTTATTTTAAAAACAAGGTCAAAGAGGTTAAAACCATTGCTATTTAAGCTAGAGTTAGGAATAACCCCAAACAATATCCTTTCGATGTTAAGCAAGGAACGAAAGTTCCACACTACCATAACCAAGAAGATCAGTTAAGGAAAATCCAAATCTCAAATCCTTCTAATAATTAATCTTATAACATTTTATATATTTGTGAAGACCCGCCTTTTTGGTCAGTTCAAGTCAACATTTAACCATGTATGCCTGACTCGAATAATTCAAAAAGACGAATTATCAAGGGGTTTAAAAGAAAAGGAGAAGAGAAAGAAAACAATATACAGAATCTCACAGCAAAATTATAAAATATAATAATTACATACTTACAAAAATATCTATCAATATACATTTGGTTCCATTTCAATATTATCGAAGTTATACAATTAACTGAACATGTCAATATAGTGTAGCGACATAATAATAGTAAGTACAGTCTTCCAATCCGTCTTCGACTTCAAATGACTTAGGCCTTCGAGAAATGAAACAACTCGGGCTGAACCGAGCATAATGGGAAAATAATACACTTGAATCGGGACTATATTTTCTTATCCAAGTAAATTCAAATTAAACAATATAGGTATAGTAGTTTAAGAGACTAAATAAAGTGCATTGACTTCGTATAAGCAATCAATATTCAAGTTTAAATTCAATTTCACATTTCGATTTACGAATTCATATTAAACACACTAGTAATGTATTCATTCTCGGAAATAATCTCTTCGACTAAATTCTCGATTTCATTTCATAGAACCACTTTATTTAAAGGATAAAATTTCTTTTATTTTCGAACTTTCATTTGTAAATACCGTCTTTCAATTAACCCTTCAAAATATATTCTTTGCGAAAATCCAACTTCACCATTACACAATTGCCAAATTCATTATTATTCAAATTAACAAAGTTAATTAAATAATTAAATACAAAAGTTTTATTATTAAATATTCAATTTAATTAACTTAGAATTAATTTACTTAATTTCCTAATTTAACACATTTAATTGAACTTTAATTCAAAACAATTCAATTTAATCATTATATTTTAATCCAATAAAACCAATTAAAATCCTTTAATTAAATCCAATATTTAATATTTAATTACCTATGCAATATTAACAAATTTAATTCTATTTCAAATAATCAACTTGATGAGTTTAAATATCATTAATCTTCAGTATAACCATTTTAATTCAATCTCATAATCTTTAAAATAGTTCGATTAATATTTCAATTTTAAAATCAAAATTCACTTAATAGATTTCCAAAATTAAATATTAACTTCAACGAAAATTTAAATTATCAAGTCACATTAAATTTTCAAATTATTTTTTAATTTCAAATTTAAATATTAAATATGCAAAATAAATTTCAGTTGGCCAATCAACATTTATTATTAAAAAATTTATCCTAGGCCAAGCGATTTAATTTGGGTATTGATCATTTCAACCCATATTCCAATCCAAATTTCAATGTCCAAATCAATGCATATGACGATAATATAACAATGACATATATCAATTAATCAATCGTCGTCCAATATGCAAACTCTACAAAGTTAATGGGTTTTCATGCAATTGGGATTTTAATCAAAAAATTTAACCATTCTTACCAAATCACATGTCACAGTGTTAAATACCGATGGTTCTCAATTTCAATATCAATCGCAATCATCAACCAACTATTAATAATTATTAACCAAGTATCCAAAATTATCAACCAATTATTTAAAATATCGTAGGTACTTGCATATAAAAGTCTAATCGTGAGCTTAAATCGCTCATCTTCGCGGCTTCAGAATACGAGCACGGACACGGTGATATGGACATGTGTACGCACTGAAATGGGAAGATGAAGGCTACTTTCTTTTTTTTCTTTGAACGTGTGGCCTACATTTTATTCATTGTCTACCTTATTTTTCGACTTGTTGCCTTCCATTATTATTTGCGCCAAAATTGGTCACAAACCCCAAATATCGTGAAAGCACCAAACAATGAATATAAATCAGCAATATCCAAGCACAAGTTGCAGATCTCAGCAAATAACAAACAACAATATAGAAATAACACACAAAAACACGAGGTTTATAGTGGTTCGGCTATCTCCGGCCTACGTCCACTTCAAAGTTTTATCTTTTATTGATTATCCTTGCTGGTTACAGATGATTACAACAGTAGCAATGGAGAATTTCGAATACAATAGTTGTCTTGATGTGTAGAAATGAATCCAGCAGAGTCCGGGCGTCCAATAGCCAAAAGATCCTTTTTCTGTAGGCTTCAGGAGGCTATTTATAGGCGTTTGAGGCTGATATCGAGCTAAAACTTTGAGAGACTTCTTCTGGCACGTGAGTGGGCCCACGGGACCGACCCCATCAAGTTTCGACTCGATCTGTGATCGATACGAAATGATTTCATATCCATCAAAAATTGATCCAATCGGGATGAAACTTGGCAGGAACATTCTTTACCTTGTATGCAAGCTGCTGTGAAAATTTTTGCATTTGGATCAGCGATTTAGGAGATATGATCGTTGCAATCTCGTGTTCTTCGTGGGCTGCAGATTTCGAATCCATTGGTTCAAATCCATCCCCTTCGTGTCGTTCACAGGCACGTGCTCGCTCGATGACGTGGAACGATAAACCAGGGAATATCCATATTGTTCGCCGTGTTGACCGAGGCTTTACCCCTTCTTTTGCATCCAACAGTAACCTTCCATTCGTACCCATTTGACCTAGCCCACGTTCGCCTTGATGAGATGTCTTCTGTATCGATCGCTGCAATACGATCGATACGAAGTGACTCGTTTTGAGGTAGATACGAACAAGGGTCATATACGTATGGATACGAATGGCATTCATCCTATGATCGTTTGCGAACGCAATCGATTCAAACAACCATGAACTGCTTGGATACGAAAGAGGGTTGTAGAGTGGATGGATACGAACCAAGCTTACCAGTGATCGATACGAATGCATGGAATCGAAATATGCCGCCTGCCTCCAACCTGATCGATACGAATGCATGGATTCGAAATATGCCGCCTGCCTCCAACCTGATCGACACGAATATCATTGATTCGAACAAACCACCGCACGCTTGCTTACCAATCTGGGTCTACTGCTATCGAGTCGAAATCCTTCTGGCCTTCCCACCTGATCGATACGAACGCCATCGAGTCGAACCAAAACCTGATCGATTCGAACGTCATCGAGTCAAACCACTACCGATCGATACAAACCCAATCGATGCGACACACCCTCTGCTGATCGATGCGAAATGCATCGATATGAACCAGTCCTTGCGCACCTTGATCCATCTGTATCTCGAGCATACAAACTCTGATCGACCTGAAATTTGAAATGCAGCCTTCCTTGACCTTGATCACCATTTCCCATCGATTCCGTTCTGATCGGAGCTCGGGAAAATTTTAACGACTTCGATTGCAGTCTTGTTTCCAGTCGATCTCCAATCCTGATATCCATTCTTCCTTGCCAATTTGTTGATATCCCAGTCTTGACCAAAAGGTGGTATAACATTTCCCCCCCAAAACATGCCTTGTGATAAGAAGGCGTGTTTTGAATAGTTCCGAATCCGGTATCCGAAGTCCATAGCCATATCGTCAGAGTACATCATCCTCGACTGCTCCGAGTCGATGCCCAATTCCAAATCCAATAACCAAAGCCTTTAGTCAATTCCGTATCCGCTTGAACCCGATAACCGAGTTCTAATCCATCCTTATCCAATAGCCAATAACCGAATCTAGGACCTCTCCGGGTCGATATCCAAATCCATAACCTCTCCGGGCTCTTGCCAAGCATAATCCACAACTGACGACCATGGTTCAGTGTCCCTGGACGTTGAGCTAACCTCTCCGGGTTCTTGCCAAGCGCAATCCACACTTGATGACCATGGTCCAGTGTCCCTGAACGTTGTACAATGCCATGGCTTAAGTCTTTAGCCGAATCCTGGTCTCTCCGGACCCTTGTTGAGCATAGTCCATACTCAACTACCTGAAACAATAATCGATTATAAGGGCCCTAGTCCTAGGCCAAACCCTGGTCCCTCCGGACCCTTGCTGAGCATAGTTCATACTCAGCGACCTGAATAAGCCAATTTGCCACATGCGGACGAAGAGACTTACCCCTTGCCAGGTATAATCCATACCGACGACTATTTGCCAAAAACCAGATAAAAATCCAATCAAAATCCAATCTGAAATCCAAATCAAACCAGAAAATCAGAAATCCAAACCAACATTCAAAACAGAAAATAATCATCCAAACGAAATTCCAAACCAGAAAGCAAACAAAACCAGGAGTTCAATCCGAACTCCAAAACCAAACCAGACAAATCAGCGTCCAATCCGAAAACAAAAGACAAATTTCACAAACCATAGCATCGCGGTTTATCATCATTCAGAGCATGCCTAGGGGCTATCTCCGTCCCCATACATGTGTAAATGACGTTGCCGTATGCCAGTAGCTTGTTACTTATTTCATATTATCCCGGTCAATTGATAACCAATCAACCATCATTCCTGGGCCTCGCATCATCATGGTTTGAGGTAGGCGGTGGTTGCTCCTGCTCCACCGCTGCATTCCATGCCCCAACATACTGCCTCAATCTTCCATTCCTTACATGCTCCTCGATTATATCCTTCAAGTGCCTACAGCTGTTGTGTCGGGCCCATCCAATTCATGGAATAGGCAGTGCCTTCCTGATGTCGTCTCTTGTTCAGAAGGCTCTCTCCTAGCTAGCCTTTGGTAGAGAAAGCGATTTCGGGTTTCCAAGTATATCCGCTCCAGCGTCTCGTTCAATCCTGTGTATGTGGAAAACTTTGGATCCTTCCATCGCTTCCTAGCTTTTCTAGAATCATCGTCCAACTTCCTTTTTCCTTTATCTTTATCCGAACCTCTACTGGATGGTCCTCCACCCTCAGTCGCATTTACTTCCTTCATCTTTAAGTCCGCACATGCATTCTCTTGTGGAGGAACCTCTCAGCTTCATAAAAGAATTCCCCGAGATCCAGTGGTGGGTCTTGTATCAAAGATACCTTGAAATCCGAATCCTCCCTGATTCCTGACACTGCCGCCATTAAAACCATTGATGGATCCGGCCGATCCACCGAAGCTACTTCCGCATTGAATCGAGTTAGAAAAGCTCTAAGTGATTCATCCATCCTTTGCTTTATCGATGTTAGCGTCATCACATTCTTAGGCCTTCTAATATGAACCCGAAACTGCCTTAGAAACCTATCCACCAGCTCCGTCCATGTTTTGATAGACCCTTCTTCCAACTGCCTAAACCACATTGCGGCTATATCTGTCAAATATAAGGGAAAACATCGGGCCATAACTTCCTCCGATGCCCCCAGTACTTCCATGTGTCTAGTATATCTCATCAGATGATCTGTCGGATCAGCCTTGCCATTGTATACTTCCACAGTAGGTAGCTTGAAATCAGGCGGATTTCGAGCCATCCTGATTTCCCGTGTGAACGGACTCTTGTTCACCCCTTCCAAATCTCTATTAGTCAGACCTCCATGCATAGTTCTCCTGATAATCTTAGCCAATCCAGCATTATCTGTCAAAGGTTTCCCCCATGCCCCCGAGGGAATTCCGGTACATACTCCTCATGCGGTTCACTAATGTTAGCGCTAGCTCTAGCCTGTTGAGCTCCATCCATAGGCCTTCCAGTATCAGATCCTACGGGCCTGCCCCCAAGCCTTTGTTGATTGCCCTCTAGTTCTGTATTATGTCCTTCATTAGGCTTCGCAACCGTGGATCCTTGCTCCACATTCACAGTCACTGTAGTCGGTCTAAGGTTTTGCGTTCCTGCAGCTCTCATCTGTTCGAAGAAAGTCTGCATCATTTCCTGTTGACTTTTCGACAATCACTCCTGCAATGAGTTGTCCATAGCCTCCATTTCATCCCTGGTTATGTAGATCGAAGCTTTTCCTTCCCCAGCCCTAGAGGATGCTTCTTGACTTCCTTCTTGTTGGCTTCTCTCAGCTCTTTGTCTCCTACTTGTCTGACGAGTCATTGTCTTTCAAACCTAAACTCTTCACTCTTTTCAAATCCAAACTTCAATCCGATGTAGCGGGTGCTAGTCCTTCTCAGTGAAAGCACTAAAGTGTTTGCGCCAAAATTGGTCACAAACCCCAAATATCGTGAAAGCACCAAACAATGAATATAAATCAGCAATATCCAAGCACAAGTTGCAGACTCAGCAAATAACAAACAGCAATATAAAAATCACACAAAGAAACACGAGGTTTATAGTGGTTCGGCTATCTCCGGCATACGTCCACTTCAAAGTTTTATCTTTTATTGATTATCCTTGCTGGTTACAGATGATTATAGCAGTAGCAATGGAGAATTTTGAATACAATAGTTGTCTTGAAGTGTAGAAATGAATCCGGCAGAGTATGGGCATCCAATAGCCAAAGATCCATTTTCTGTAGGCTTCAGGAGGCTATTTATAGGCGTTGCAGGCTGATATCGAGCTAAAACTTTGGGAGACTTCTTCTGGCACGTGAGTGGGCCCACGCGACCGAACCCACCAAGTTTTGACTCGATCAGTGATCGATACGAACTGAATTCGTATCCATCAAAAAATGATCCAATCGGGATGAAACTTGGCAGGAACATTCTTTACCTTGTATGCAAGCTGCTGTGAAAATTTCGTTGCATTTAGATCAGCGATTTAGGAGATATGATCGATGCAATCTTGTGTTCTTCGTAGGCTGCAGATTTCGAATCCATTGGTTCAAATCCATCCCCTTCGTGTCGTTCACAACCACGTGCTCGCTCGATGACGTGGAACGATTAACCAGGGGAGATCTATATTGCTCGCCGTGTTGACCGAGGCTTTACCCCTTCTTTCACATCCAACGGTAACCTTCCATTCGTACCCATTTGACCTAGCCCACGTTCGCCTTGATGAGATGTCTTCCGTATCGATCGCTGCAATACGATCGATACGTAGTGACTCGTTTTGAGGTGGATACAAACAAGGGCCATATACATATGGATGCGAATGGCATTCATCCTATGATCGTTTGTGAATGCAATCGATTCGAACAACCATGAACCGCTTGGATACGGAAGAGTGTTGTAGAGTGGATGGGTACGAACCAAGCTTACCAGTGATCGATACGAATGCATGGATTCGAAATATGCCGCCTGCCTCCAACCTGATCAACACGAATGTCATTGATTCGAACAAACCATCGCATGCTTGCTTACCAATCTGGGTCTACTACTATCGAGTCGAAATCATTCTGGCCTTCCCACCTGATCGATACGAACGCCATCGAGTCGAACCAAAACCTGATCAATTCGAACTTCATCGAGTCGAACCACGGCCGATTGATACGAACCCAATCAATACGACACACCCTCTGCTGATCGATGCGAAATGCATCGATACGAACCAGTCCTTGCGCACCTTAATCCATCCGTATCTCGAGCATACGAACTTCGATCGACCTGAAATTTGAAATGGAGCCTTCCTTGACCTTGATCACCATCTCCCATCGATTCCCTCCTGATCGGAGCTCGGCCAAATTTTAACGACTTTGATTGCAGCCTTGTTTCCAATCGATCTCCAATCCTGATATCCATTTTTCCTTGCCAATTTATTGATATCTCAATCTTGACCAAAAGGTGGGATAACAACTATATTTTTGTATTCACTGCATCCCTACTCTCTTTTGCATGCTAGAGCCTCTTTGTACAGGTTGCAACTTTTTTTTCACACACGCAAGTTTTTTTTCCCTCTACACTCACACACGCAAGTTTTTTTATCTTTTCTCTACACTCACACACCCAAGCGGGGAGAAGGGACAATGCTCGGCTTGGGCTAGGAAGTGCGGTGAGGTAGTTGGGGTGTTCGGTGGCCAGGCGCGGGTATGGCGATGGAGCAGCTGGCTTTGGGTGGCACGGAGGTTGTGCGGCACTCAGGACCGGTGGAGAACGCAAGTGGTTTGGGGTGGTAAGGCTAGGTTCACGGGAGGGTTTAGCTGGTGAGGCACATGTGGCTTTGGGTCGGGGGTGAAATGCCTGGGCTAAAGGCCGTGTGGTAGTGAGGAGGGTGTCTAAGGAACGTAGTAGGTGGTTGGGTCAGTTCGTGTGGAGTATGGGCCGAAGTGGGAGGCTAGAAGTGAAGTGTAGTGGGCGTGCGGTGGTGGGTGTGGGGAGAGAGGAGGTGCATGGGTAGGGGGGACATGGACAAGAAATTGAAAGGAATGGAATGTTAGCAACAATTTGCAGGCTGACAAGAAATTAAAAGGAATGGAATGTTAACAATTATGACTCCAGAGCACGGCAACGTACTACTAATTCAACCATTTAGCATTTTGCCACGGAAGTCAAAATATGAAAATAAATATACCAAACTGATCAGTGCGACGAGACAATTCCACCGATGTATTCAAATCTATGCTACAACGTTCGTGGCAAAATCTCATCCGTCACTGCTAGTACCGCTTCGAAATTGGACGACAATGGCAGTTCTTGATAAATAAAGCTAGAAAGATCATAATTGGATGGAACAAACTTCGCCATTCAAACTCGAGAATTTTTTAGATCTTTTCTATGTAGAAATATTTTCATGTCGAAAAAAGATATTTTGCCGTTAAATTTATTAACCGGGTTCTACTTAAATTTGGAAGACATAAATTTTCACAAAATTTAAAATGTGAATTCGTAGATTAGACTAACTAAAAACAAGTTCTAATTATACAACTTCAATTTATTGAAATTTTGTGTTTACGTGTTAAAATAAATTCTATATCGAATTACGACTGTTTTCAACGATCACAAAATATTATCACCAAACCCAATTTATTTTAAAATTCTACTTACCTTTAGGATGGAAACATACATTTTATTTTTCTTAAAATATTCTTTTATTTTCATTAAAACATTTATTTCACTTCAACAAAAACGCGCGATAAATTTCATATTAGATATAAATGTTCATTATCCTATTTCTATTACCATCATCTCTTATCCTATATCACATTCGCTCACTTTTATTCGTTTTTTCAACACCTTAAATTTTGTTTCTATCCATTTTTATTCAAAAATTATATTAAATCTAATATTTTTGAATGGTTGAAAAATTTTGGGTCGTTACAATATTTTTATAAAAGATCTAAATACTTGTTATTATCTTTAAAAGTTTCCTTCTTAAAAACTTTATTTACGTTTATAACACTTTTTCATTTTAAAAGGAAAAATATAATTCAAAAACACTGTTCACAACAACCCAAAACACTCCACATTTAATCATTATCTTTAAAACTTTATTTTAAAGTTCAATTTCATTTACGGATTAAAGACAAATGTTGTTAAAAACAATTGTCACGACAAACCCAAAACCATTTACTTGTATTTATTTACCAAATATTCGTTTTTAAATATTTAATTATATTTTCAAGTATAACTAGTAATAAGGGTTAAAAACAAGTGTTGTTTAAAGCACCGTTTACAATAACCCAAAACCCTTACTTATTCTTATCATAAATCTTTAAACATTTATATAAAGCTCAAGCATATCTACAATTTTATAAATTTAGAGAATACCCCTTTAGTTAAATTTTCCCAAGCCACTTATTTAACTTAAGTGTCAAAACCTAAATCCCTTTTTTATTATACTGATGGAATATTTAATTTGATACTTAAAACTTATATATATACACACTTTAATTTACTTACTAATATGTTAAAACTAGTTAAATTAATATTTTGATATATATATATATATATATATATACACACAAACTAATTTATTTATAAGGAATAATATTTAATATTAAGAAAGATTTAAAAAGATAACATAATATAAAAACTTTAATTTACCTTACATAAAATATTTAACTTATTAGCTAAAAAAACTATGTATATACTAAAATATACTTTTAAAAACTATTATATTATTTAAATAGTTTAAAAACTATTATATTAATAGAATTACTTTAAAAACTATTATACTGCTAGAGTTTTTTTAAAAATTATTATATTAAATACCTCTTCAAAATACTTATTTAAAATCCATAAAACATGTCTAAAATGCAAATCCTTTACGTTTGAAATTTAGAAATAATTATCAAACATTTTTAACTTCAAAATTACTTTTCTTTATTAAATTTAAATAAATGTTTGCAAAGTTACTTTTAACAATATTTGGAAGTACATTTAAAATAAATAAAAAGTCATTTTTACTCTAGCAAATCAAATGTTTCCATCGCTACTTGTTATCTAATGGTAATAACTTCCCAACTTATCCATTTATGTCCAACATACTAAAACGTGATATATATATATATATATATATATCACAATTTATCAAATTTAAACACATGTTTAATTTTAGGGATTTCAATGCATGTTTATAACGACTATATTGCTCCAACCAATCCTAATATGATTTCCAATAAATCGTATAGCATAATATATGAAAAGTAAAATCAACAGTGATGAGGATGGATCCCTAATGAACGTATTTTTCTGCATTTTAAACCGTTTGTTTCATATATTTTTATTTTAATAAAGCGTATTATACGGGTATTTTATTGTGGTTTTGCAGATTATAGATTCCAAAGTGCAACATTTTAAATACCGAATAATTCGAAGACAAAGTACATAACGTTCATGAAGAAATGCATCTCACGTCACCAACATGTGTACTATTCATGCAAGAAATCAAATGCAAATATTGAAAATACACATTCAAAGTTTGGCCTGAAAATCTCTCAAAGCAAGGCCATTTGTTAATCAAATAACAAAGCAAAGACCAATTCAAAGTGAGGTGGCCTTATTATTCTCCAAATATCAAGCATATGGACTTAAATACTAGGGTTATCTTTGGAGGCTAAAGTCTTTAAATAGAGAGAGCAATGCAGATGGAAAATGATATCTCTTACCCCATCACTCTTCTTCTAGTTTAATTTTAATTTCAGCGGTGTTTTTATTTCGAACAGAATACGTAGGATTGTTAATTAGATTTGGCAATTTATTTATTTTTGTTCTTAGTTATCTTCTGCACTCTTTTCAGTTAGTTAATAAATATTTCAATTGTTTGCTCTGTTATTTTCTTTTCCGCAATTTCAATTCTGTTCTGAATTTTACAATTTTATATTTTGGTTGCAATTTCGATTAGTTTCGGAATCGATTCGGAGTATTTTTTTTTTTCTATTCAAGATCCACCATCGAATTTGTTTAACACGCCTAAGATTTAAATAGGGATTTCAAATATTTTAAAACATAATTCCCTGTGTTCGACTTGCATACTACACGTCTGTGCGCTTGCAGAATTTATTAAAATTTATGCTTTTCTAATCAATAGAAAAGTCGCAACAAGTTTTTGGCGCCGTTGCCGGGGAATTGCTATTTTTCTATTTTTTAGTCTATTCGTGTTAATTTATTTTTTCTGTTATTTGAAAAAAAAAGGTCTTTTTTCTTTTTCCAGTTCCTTTCACAAAAGTAGCGTTTTACTTCAAAAAAAATTCGTTTTTTCTTTTTCTAGTTCCTTTCACTTAAAAAAAATCGTTTTTTTCGTTTTCCAGTCATTTTGACTTAAAAAATCGTTTTTTTCTTTCTCCAGTTCCTTTCACATAAAAAAATTGTTTTTTCTTTCGTTGCATGTTTTCATGTTTCATATTGGTTTAGTTTCAATTGCTTTTCACGCTACATTCATCTACTACATTTTCGTTTTTTTCTAGTGATTACAGGTAGCTCAACTAAGTAAATCTCAACCATTCAACAACAAGGATCTAGGAATCAAGCTATTACAAACAGTGGAGTTTGAATCACTAGCACTGCTCAGTTGCACTGGACGGACTGACATACCCCTCCGTAAGTAATTTTCTACTCTATAGGTACCCAACTGAAAACTGTTTAAATTTACTTTCGGCTACTACACCTTGATTTGTTTATGCACGTTTGGGCAAGAAATAATTTTAACCGTTTAGAAAGCTAAAATATGTCATTAAACAAATCAACGGAAATTTCAAATCAAACAAATATGAGCAATCACGGTTCACATCACAGTTCACACCACAATTCACCAAAATTATCACCTAAATCACATGTTGGAAATAATGAATTTCATGAGAACCGACCATTATCCCTTAGAGACCGATGCTATACAACACGGACTGTTCAACCTTCGGTTATTTCATTTCCACCCGCCGAAGGAAATAATTTCGAGTTAAAACATTCTTTTATCCAAGGGGTACCGAAATTCACTGGGTCTGAAAATGCTTATGAATTTCTTAGTGAATTTGAATTATATGCTTCTACAACCAAAATACAACAACTTTCTAATGAATCCATCAAGCTAAGACTTATTCCATTCGCGCTTCTAGAAAGTGCGAAAAGATGGCTTAATTCTCTTCCTAAAAATTCAATTAAAAGTTGGGACAATATCATCACTATATTTTTGAAAAAGTTTTTTTTCCTTTCCACGAAACTCTTAAAATTCGAACTGATATCAACCAATTCTCTCAGAACGAAGGAGAAACTTTTTCAAAATATTTTGAAAGGTTCAATCAATTGTTATATAGTTGCCCACATCATGCAATCCCTAAACACGTTTTGTGCCAAATCGTTTATGAAGGGCTTAACTATCAAATAAGATCCCAACTCGAATCAATGTGCGGAGGAGAATTCATGGCAAAAACAGACGAGGAAGCTTGGGAATTTTTAGAAGAGTATTCGAAAAAGGATATGCAATGGGAAACAATTCATGTTCCAATTCGTGCTCCAAATAAAGGAATACATGCCATTGACCCATCACATCTTCCTATAGATGCCCAAACTCCTCAAGAAGGAGAAGGACTACCTCATTACTACACACAAGACCAAATCAATGCTATAGCTCCAAATAGTCCTTATTCATCCACATACAATCCTAACTGGAAGCACCACCCTAATTTTTCATGGTCAAATCCTAACAATGTGACTAATCCATCACATATGTATCCAATGATACCAAATCCGAATTATCGAGCCCCAACCTCTAATGTTCAAAATTCTCAACCCGCTCCTCAAACAAAACCTTCAAATCAACCATACAGGCATCCTAATTTCAATCCATCAACCCAACCTTCTCATCCTTCACAATAAATTGCTCGATTGGAAAAAGAACTCTCTAAACAAAATGAACAAATCACTAACCAAGATGCAAGAATTGAGCAAATCACCAAACAAAATAAACAAATGTTGATAATGATGAAGGATCTCATGAAAATCAATGAGAAAGGTAAATTGCCTAGTCAACCCGAAGTGAATCCAAAGTATAACTCTCGAGAAGTAAATCTTTGTGAGGACGAAGATGTAAATCCGGTTAATGCTGTCACCACATTAAGGTCTGGAAAGACAGTGGACAACCATGTCGGCAACCCCGACGTCCTTCTTAAGTCTTCCCTTATTCAAAATTCTGAAACTCAGTCAACACCCACTGTTGTCAATCCAAACAACTCTAATTCTTCATCCAAGGTCGGCAATCCCGACCACTCTTCGCTTTCTGATGTTGGCAACCCCAACATTTCAGCGCCCTTATCTTCACCCTCTAATATAACACCTTCTTCTTCGAATGAAAAAACTACCGAACGAGTCTATAAACCCATAGCTCCATTTCCTCATAGACTCAACAAAAAGAAGAAGCCCGCTAATTTTGACCAAATTCTTGAAATCTTCAAACAAGTTCGAGTCAATATTCCACTTCTTGATACCATCGAGCAAATTTCTCAATATACCAAATGTCTCAAAGAGCTATGTACTCAAAAACGTGCCACTAACGTTCCTAAGACTGCATTTCTAACTGCAAACACTAGCTCTGTTCTTTCAAATCCCTCCCCAATCAAGTATAAGGACCCCGGTTGTCCTACAATCGGCTGTAAAATAGGTAACACTCAAATTAGTCATGCCTTACTCGATCTCGGAGCGAGTGTGAATCTTTTGCCTTATACTGTGTACTATCAACTTGGACTAGGGGAATTAAAACCTACAAACATCACAATTCAACTAGCTGATCGATCTGTCAAAAAACCATTGGGCACAGTTGAAGATGTTTTGATACAAATTGAGCAATTCTATTTCCCAGTCGATTTCATAGTCCTAGAGACCGCACTTGCCTCAAATCCTAACAGTCAAGTTCCCTTGATATTAGGTCGTCCATTTTTAGCAACATCAAATGCTATCATATGTTGTAGGAATGGTAAACTCCGACTTTCCTTTGGGCACCTAACCATTGAACTAAATATATTCAATCTTAACAGACAACAAAGGGATCTTGAAATAGAAGAAGTTGACATGATCCAAACAATTGTAGAAAATGATTTTAGTGATATTACGAAGTTTCTTAACATGTGCCTAGATCATTTTAATTCCAATTTAAATGAAGATGAATACATTTATGAATTAAATGATATGCTCTGCTCTTCTCATAATTCACTAGAATTCAATCAGTTGATGTCTGCTGAAGCCTCAAAAGAAGTATGCCCTAAATTAGACATCAAACCTCTTCCAAACGATCTTAAGTACGCATACTTAGATTCTTCGGAAAATTTCTCTATAATATTGGATTCCGATCTCATTAAGGACCAAGAAGAACAACTTTTGAAAATTTTAGGGGAAAATAAAGAGGCATTAGGATGGGTAATCGCTGACATCAAGGGAATTAGTCCATCAATCATCGAACATCGAATACATTTAGTCGACGAGGCTAAACCCACCCGCGAAGCTCAAAGGCGATTAAACCCTAATTTGAGAGAAGTGGTAAAGGAAGAAATTGTCAAATGTTTAGACAATAACATTATCTACCTTATCTCTGACAGTACTTGGGTAAGTCCGGTACAAGTTGTACCAAAGAAGTCTGGAATCACTGTGACCACAATGAGAATAACGAACTTGTTCCGACAAAGGTCAAAACAAAATGGCGTGCTTGCATCGACTATCGAAAACTCAATGTAGCAACAAGAAAAGATCTTTTTCCCCTTCCTTTCACTGATCAAATTCTCGAACGCTTAGCCGGTCATGAATATTATTGTTTCTTGATGGTTACTCCAGCTATAATCAAATCCCCATTGCACTAGAGGATCAACACAAAACGACGTTCACATGTCCCTTCGAAACTTTCGCTTATCGTCGCATGCCCTTCGGTCTTTGTAATGCTCCCGCTACCTTTCAGAGATGTATGATGAGTATATTTTCTGATACGGTGGAAGATTTCTTATAAATATTCATGGATGATAGTTCAATCTATGGGTCATCTTTTGATCAATGCTTCCTTCGTTTAGAACGTGTCTTAAAGCAATGTAAGGAGAAATCTCTTGTTCTTAATGGGGAAAATGTCATTTTATGGTTAAGCAAGGAATAGTTTTAGGTCATGTTGTCTCTAAAAATGTCCTAGAAGTTGACAAATCTAAAGTTGATCTTATTGTTGGCCTTCCTCCTCCAAGGTCCGTAAAGGACATTCGCTCATTTCTCGGCCATGCAGGATTTTATAGGAGGTTCATTAAAGATTTTTCAAAATTTTCAAAACCTCTTTCGAATCTTCAACCTAAAGACGTTAAATTTGAATTTTCCAATGAATGTAAAACGTCTTTGAAACCCTCAAATCAATCTTGACCACTGCAACTATCATCCAAGCTCCAAATTGGACTTTGCCTTTCTAATTAATGTGTGACGCTTCTGATTATGTCATCCATCTTAGGTCAACGAATCGATAAAGTTCCTCGAGTCATCTATTATGCTAGCAAAAATCTTAACGAAGTTCAATTGAATTACTCAACCACAGAAAATGACTTTTTAGCAGTTATCTTTGCCCTCGATAAGTTTAGATCATATCTCGTAGGTTCTAAGGTCATAGTTTACACCGATCATGCCGCATTGCGGTATTTACTCACAAAAAAAGATGCCAAACCCCGCTTAATCCGTTGGATTCTCCTTCTTCAAGAGTTTAACCTACAAATACGGGATAAAAAGGGTTCTGAAAATGTCGTAGCTGATTATCTTTCTCGTATTGTTCATGAAAACTTCGATAACTCCCAAATCAATGATCATTTCCCCGATGAACAAATTCTTTCCCTCTCCAGTGCACCATGGTACGCGGACATCGTAAATTATCTTGTCACAAATGAAACACCTTCCCATTGGTCAAAACAAGATAAACAAAAATTTCTCTCCAATGTTCGAAACTTTTACTGGGACGATCCTTATCTCTTCAAATATTACACTGATCAAATCATACGTAGATGTGTCCCCGAACATGAATTTCATAGCATCCTCTCTTTTTCACATAATCAAGCATGTGGAGGACATTTTGGAGCAAATAAAGATGCTACCAAGGTTTACAATGCGGTTTTTATTGGCCTTCTCTTTTTCGTGATGCCCACAAATTTTTCTCCAAATGCGCTAGATGTCAACAAACAGGTCGTATTTCCAAACGTAACATGATGCCCCTAAACCCAATCTTTGTCATCGAAAATTTTGATGTTTTGGGCATCGATTTCATGGGTCCTTTTCCTAATTCTTTTGGAAATCTCTACATCCTACTTACAGTAGATTACGTGTCTAAATGGGTTGAGGCCATTCCTACCAGAACGAATGACAATAAAGTTGTTGTCAAATTTTTGAAAGAAAACATATTTTCCCGTTTTGGCACACCTCGAGCCATTATAAGTGATAACGGTTCTCATTTTTGTAATCGTGCTTTTGAATCTCTTCTTAAGAAATACTCTATCGCTCATAAACTATCTACTCCATATCATCCACAGACTAACGGTCAAGTCAAATTTCCAATAGACAAATTAAACAAATTCTTGAAAAGACGGTTAATTCCAACAGAAAAGATTGGTCATCTAAATTGATAGACGCCCTTTGGGCATTTCGCATAGCTTACAAAACCAATCTAGGAATGTCACCATACCGATTAGTTTTTGGAAAAGCATGTCATTTACCTGTTGGGCTCAAGCATCGCGCGCTTTGGGCAATCAAATACCTTAATCTTGACATAGAAAAAGCCGGATCGCATCATAAATTACAATTGTCAGAATTAGAAGAACTAAGAAATGAAGCGTATGAAAATGCAAAGATTTATAAAGAGAAAACTAAATTTTATAATGATAAATCCATACTTCGTAAGACATTCGAAGTAGGTCAGAAAGTTCTCTTATATAATTCCAGACTTCATTTATTTCCGGGAAAATTGAGATCCCGTTGGACAGGTCAATATATTGTGAAAACAGTATACCCTTATGGTGCAGTTGAAATTGAATGTGACGCCCCACCTCTATACCCACGCTAGTCAAGAACACTACGGTGTAATGCTGTCAACTAGCACGGAGAATAAGGCTGTTGAGGAGCGACCATCCGTGTAATTGCTTTGTGCGAGCATCGATATGTCAGATAGTATAACATGCAATACTTTATCAAGAGGAAATCCGACATACCGACACAAACTCAAGACTACTACACAGTGGCTATAATATCTTCGGAAACAAATACAGAAATAAACATAACATAAATCAGTCACAGATAATTCATATCACAAAGGCGGAAGAAGATATGAATATATAATTAACACATGGAAGTGTATATCAGAGTAGTGGTCAAAAAGATCCACAATAATACAAAAGAATAGCAACACGTGATATACAAAAGAATACATCTATGAGTCAACATCTCAAGAGTATACAACAAAAACTACTAATCTAAGTAGTAAGCAAAAGGTCAGAGTAATGGATCCCTGGAGAGAAGTCAAGCAGAAGCACCTGTAACATCTCGGTCTGACCCGAGTATTATTTAATAAGAAAATAATAAACGGATCAGTCTAACTATAAATATCAGATGAAACGATATAGAATAAGAGATATGACAAAGCACATAATAATCACAATGCCAAGCTGTGATATATATAAGCAGTTGAAAATCATCAAGGGATTATCCAATATCACAAAATCTACACAAGAATCACTGAAACGTCATACTCCTAATTTAGTTCACCAAACCATAAATATTGACAATAATATCAATGTCAATCACAAAAGTCAATGACACACAAATTCCAGAATTCAACACACGAAATCCAGAAATCACAAAAGTCAATGACGCACAAATTCACCAATACATAAATATCGATAAAGCTTATCGATGGAAATCACGAAAATTGGTGAAACACAAATTATAGAAATCATCTCAAGAAATCCAGAAATCACAAAGAGGGGGAGGCCTATCACAAACGGGAGCATAAAGCTCGCCAACACGTGTATCACAAACGGAACGCTAATTCCATGGTTGCTAACCATCACAAATTGAGCCGAAGCTCCACAAACGGCCCGAAGACCATGGGTTGCTACCCCACCAATTTGAGTCGAAACTCCACAAAACGGGGTTTAGTCTCCCTCGCAGACAAAGAGACATCGCACATTGCTAGTCTAAATCACAAAGATGATCGTCATGATCAACGGGAAGTGTCAATTACACTAAGCTAGTAAATATATGAGTTTAGCTTCATGTCCCATAACCACTTGCTTAACTTAAATATTTACGAACAAACTGTAGGTCTCCACTATAAAATTGTCACAAGGGATTCAATCGAACAAGTCCAAGAATTAACCGACAAAGTGAACGCAAGCGTTTCATACCACTTGTTTTACTAAGTCGTTTAATTAGATTTCTCATACGAGTGAGGTAAAGGTTTATATATACTAATAGATTGGAAAACGGTTTTATAAACGAATTTGGTATTAAAATAGTATTGAAATCGTATGAGGAAAGAGTTTTGATATTTACTACTAGTATAGAAAACCTTTATATTTTTAAAGTGACAAAACACAAAGAAGATTGTAGGAACAATCAATCACTAAAATTCACATACGAAGATGTGAATAAAAATCCAACGAAACCGATAAAGAATCCATCAAAATGGATATTCAAAAATCCCTAAAAAGGAGTCATCAAAGTCATAACAAATGATAACAACACATAGGAAATAACACGAATCGATTAATATTGGAAATTCAAACAACTAGGCGAAATAGGCAAAAATGCAGCAGGTCGGTCGGCCGGCTACAGAGCTCGGTCGACCGGACCCTGTTCTTAAAATTCCTCGGGAAGCAGGTCGATCGGCCGAACACTGTACTCGGTCGACCGAACCTTAAACAGGGAAGTGCTTATGCACTTGGCAGCAGGTCGGTCGGCCGGCTACAGTGCTCGGTCGACCGGACCTGTTGCCAGTCCCCTCCCAGTCCATCCAATTGAGGTCCAGCCTCCATCAAATTGCATTCTCTCGAGCAACGGCACTAAGGGATTATGCCAATCAACTACCCGGCCCTATATGCTCCTCGATGCATCACCAAACACATGTTCAAACATCAAAGTTATGATTTTTAAAGGATTGAACCCAAAACACCAAAAATTGGAATATTCACCAAATCAATCCAAACCAAAAGCAATTGCACACGAATAAGTGTTAGGAATTCATACCTAACAATCGAAGATAAATATAAGCATAGATGTGAGATAAAAGTCTCACCTTTTTACAAAATCAAACAAGAAGAAGCTTGAAAGCAAATGGAGAATCAACCTCTCTTCAACACAACCCAAATGAGCTTGAATCTATGCTCAAAACAAGAACATTCCCAAAATTAGGTTTAGGAATTTCTAAAATTGGTAAGAGAATAAGTTGGAGAAGAAGAAGAGAATGCTTACCAATGGGTTCTCTTGAATTTGGAGCTAGGAATTTGAGGTTGAAAGAGGAACTAGGGTTTTGGAGTTTTAATTTCCAATCTCTCTCACCATTATTGCCTTAGAACTGAAAAGAGAAGATAATAAGGGTGAATGGGGAGGAGTGGCTCAGTTTTTGAGTATAAGTCCAAACATAGGGCTGAACCCAAACCCAAACCCAAAGTGAAAAGTAGCAAAAATCAACTTTCTCCAAACATATCGAAGCTTATACTCAAAAAGGTCGCAAACGGCATTTTAAACTCAATGGGAGTGGTCCCGAGTCCTAGTTCGACCGTATGCAAAAAGTAGCTTTTCGGACTAAATTACGAGTATTGAAAAAATATTTAAATAAAATATTTAAATATAAAATCGATAAATATGCGGGTTGTTACAGACTCCCCTCCTTAAAGAAATTGCGTCCTCGCAATATTTAAGAAGAAGATATGTAGTAACAACCATAAAAGCATATTCAACACAAAAGAAATTTGAAATAAGAAGTTCACCTCAAAGAGCATGAGAAAGTAAGTCCGGATGTGTTCGCTTGATGTACTCTCTAGATTCCCAAGAACAATCCTTAGGATTTGAAGACCATTGGACTTTAACAAGCGGGACATCTTTATTTCGAAGGCGTTTGACCTCCGAAGCAACAATTCTATAAGAATGCTGCTCATAAGTTAAATTAGGCGAAACTTCAATCTCTTCCACAACACCGTGCTCAAGAATAGAATCAGAATCTCGAAGACATTTCCGAAGTTGAGAAACGTGAAACACGTCATGGATAGCAGAAAATTGAGCCGGTAATAAAAGGCGATAAGCCATGGAACCAACACGTTCAGTGATAGGAAATTGCCCAATATATCGAGGCGCCAATTTTCCGATCGACTGAAACGTACAACACCTTTCATAGGTGAAACACGAACGAACACAAGATCTCCCATAGAAAATTCTAACTTCCTTCTCCGGTTATCGGCATAGGATTTTTGTCTACTCGGCGCTTCTTTCATCCTATGACGAATAAGATCAATCTTTTCTGTGGAATCACGAATAAAATCTGGACCTAAAACTAGCTTCTCACCGGCCTCAAGCCAACAAGAAGGAGATCGGCATGGCCTTCCATAGAGTGCCTCGAAAGGTGCCATACCAATACTAGATTAGAAGCTGTTATTATAGGAAAATTCAACAAGTGAAATATGATCTTCCCAACTTCCCCCAAAATCAAGCACACATGCACGAAGAAGATCTTCAAGAGTTTGATTCACATGCTCGGTTTGTCCATCGGACTGAGGATGATAAGCGGTGCTAAAATTAAGCTTCGTTCCCAAAGCTTTTTGAAGACTCTTCCAAAATCCACTAGTAAACAATGGATCACGATCACTAACTATAGAAGTAGGAACTCCATGTAATTTAACAATCTCTTTAACAAAGAGTTTGACCAAAAGTGGAACGGTTCGATTGGACCGAACGGGAATAAAATGGGCGGATTTAGTAAGCCTATCAACGATCACCCATAAACTATCATGACCCGAACGAGAACGGGGAAGGCCGTCTATAAAATCCATGGAAATTTGGTCCCACTTCCAAATTGGAATTTCTAAAGGTTGCAATAACCCACCAGGCCTTTGATGCTCGGCCTTAACGAGTTGGCAAGTCATGCAACACTTAACGAAGTTAGCGATGTCAAGTTTCATTCCCTCCCAATAATAAAGTCGCTTCATATCTGCGTACATTTTACTACTACCGGGATGAATGGTGAATTTAGAACGATGAGAATCTTCTAAAATATCCTTACGAAGATCAACAATATTTGGTACGATAAGTCTACCAAATTTTCGAATGCCGCCACGAGAATCGATATCAAATTCTTTCAATCCTTCAATATCAATTTTATCCCTAATATTTTAGCCAAGAAGAGCCATTTCAGGATCTAGCCTTTGAGCTTCAAGAATGCGGTCTAAAAGAGAAGGATGAGCCTCAAGGCTACATAAAACAAGAGATGAACATAAATCGGAAACACGGTCTCGAATTTCGCAAGTGTATAAAATCTCGAGATCGTTCCATTCGGATATCATCATAGAAACAACAGCTTGTTGTTTACGGCTAAGGGCATCGGCGACACGATTACCCTTACCGGGAGTATAAAGAATATCAAGATCATATGGTGCAAGAAATTCGAGCCAACGCTGTTGACGCAAATTAAGTTTCTTTTGAGAGAATAAATACTTCAAGGATTTATGATCGGTATAAAGAACAAATTTCTCTCCTAAAAGATAATGACGCCAAATCCGAAGAGCAAAAACAATAGCCGCGAGCTCTAAATCATGAGTGGCATATCTAGTCTCAACAGGCTTCAATTGCCTGGAAGCATAAGCAATAACACGTTCTCTTTGCATAAGAACGGCACCCAAACCAATGCGACTAGCATCGGTATAAACAATAAAATCTTGGTTTCCATACGGAATCACAAGAATAGGAGCATCGGAAAGGAGTTCTTTTAATTTCTGAAAAGAAGCTTCACATTTGTCCGACCAAATGTATTTAACACCTTTCTTTGTTAAGCCAGTAAGAGGCACGACAATCTTAGAAAAGTCTTTAATAAAACGACGGTAATAGCCCGCCAATCCGAGAAAGCTGCGGATTTCAGTCACACTCTCAGGTTTCTTCCAACTTTGAATCGCTTCAATCTTTGAAGGATCTACTGAAAGTCCGGATTCGGATATAATATGACCGAGAAACTTCACACGAGATTGCCAAAAGTGGCATTCAGAAAATTTTGCTTTCAGTTGATTACTCCTAAGAGTTTCCAACACAATCCGAAGATGTTTTTCATGCTCCTCCTCGGTTTTAGAATACACAAGAATATCATCGATAAAGATGAGAACAAACCGGTCGAGAAAGTCTTTGAAAACTCTATTCATAAGGTCAACGAAATAGGCCGGAGCATTCGTTAGACCAAATGGCATAACAAGCCATTCATAAGATCCATACCGAGTACGGAACGATGTCAAAGGAATGTTGTCCTCTGCAATACGAAGCTGATGAAAACCGGTAGCCAAGTCCAATTGTCAAAAGACTCTAGCACCACTAAGCTGATCGAATAGATCATCAATCCGAGGTAAAGGATATTTATTTTTGATAGTAAGATCATTAAGCTTGCGGTAGTCAACGCAAAGCCTAAGTGTTCCATCGGATTTCTTCACAAATATAGCTGAAGCTCCCCAAGGCGAGGAACTAGAGCGAATAAATTGCTTCGTCTCCAATTCGGATAATTGTTTACGCATCTCCTCTTTTTCTTTATTGGACATACGATACGGAGGACGAGTGATAGGTTGAGCTCCAGGAATAAGATTAATTCTGAACTCAATTGCTCGCTTAGGTGGTAATCCTAAAACGGGTTCGAATAAGTCGGAAAATTCACAAACGACGTGAATAAGAGAAATAATATCACCCTCATCGTCATCATTGTCATCACGAGGATTTAAAGAATATAAAGATGCAACCAAGATGGAATTTGAATCTTTAAGATTAATAGAAATCTGCTTAACAGATTGAGGATGTCGAAGATGAATAGTCCGCTCAGGACATAGGATATGGGCTTCATAACGGTTAAGTCAATCCATTTCCAAAATCATTCCAAAGCCTAAATAACGCATGACATGTAAATCGGCTCGGAAAGAAAAATCACACAAAATAATCTCGACATCTTTACACAATAAACTGATTGTCGCGGATCCACCAACCGGATTCGCAATTCTCAAAGAAGTCATTATACACAAAACATCCAAAGAAAAAGTATCAACAAGTTCTTTTGATATAAAAGAATGGGACGCACCCGTATCAAAAAGAACTCGAATAGGATGATCACGAAATAAAATAATTCCATCCAGAATAGAATGAGAAATACCTTGGCCACGAGATGTGTTGCCAGGGGCTTGAGCAACATTAAGCTTTCCCTCTTTCCTGCCCTGAAGCTTGGGGCATGAGGATATAACATGACCGGAACTTTTGCAGTAGCGACAAGAGAGAGACTTTGGACACTTGTTCGCGTAATGGTCCTTCGAACCACAATTATAGCATTCCCCATGACCAAAGGAAGAAGTCTTTGCCACGGAGGTTGTTTGCTTCCCTTTCTTATTAGGATAGGGGCCTTTGAATTTGTTTGGCCTCTTCTTGTTGTTGTTGAAGCTTGGTTTGGAACCCACCACTTCAACATCATTCTCCATATCCGCCTCTTCAAGACGAAGAGCGATATCAACGAGTTGGTAGAAAGAAACTTCTAATTTTAGAAGTAATGGCTTCTTGAGATTTTTGTTTAAGCCATAGACGAATCTCTGGTTCTTCTTTGAAGGGGTGTTGATGTATTCAACCCCATATTTGGAAAGCGACTCGAAGGAGGCGACGTAATCGGTCACGGAGGACTCACCTTGAACAAGGTCTATAAATCGTCGAGCCAATGTCACTTTCTCTGCTTCTGGTACAAATTTCAACTCGAAGCGTTCTCGTAATTGCCCCAGGTGAGATCCGCTTCATTAATCTCAGAAATAAGAAGCTCGTACCAGTCCAATGCTCTTTCTCAGAGCATACTAGAGGCCACCTGAACTCGGTGAAGGTCAATAAGATTCATGCGAGAAAAGATTCGATCGCATGACCTTAGCCAAGCCTGTACTTCAATAACAGTTTCGGAACCTTTGAATGGCTCTCCACCCAAATTAGTGTAATCGCTGCACAAGCGTGCAAACCCCGACTTTGGGTGAGTAGGTTTCGGGTTAGCTCCAGCTGCTTGAGCATTCGTCACTAAATCAAGAAGCTGTTGAGCAGTCATAAAAACTCCGTCCTGGGGTGGAGTGCTAGATGGCACAGCTCTGGAGCGGGCTGGTCTAGACATTTCTCTTCCTTTAGAAAAAAAGAAGAAGAAGAAAAAGGTTATTCACCAAATTGAATATCAAGCAATCTTGATAGATAAACAAGGAATCATAAGGAAAATAGGATGAATCGGTACGAAGACTCGAATTAAATCCTAAAGCACGACTCCTAAGATGGACTTAGGACGATGATCCTTGTTATAATATTCCATATTGTTCCGAAGTTTGGCTCTGATACCAAGCTGTGACGCCCCACCTCTATACCCACGCTAGTCAAGAACACTACGGTGTAACGCTGTCAACTAGCACGGAGAATAAGGCTGTTGAGGAGCGACCATCCGTGTAATTGCTTTGTGCGAGCATCGATATGTCAGATAGTATAACATGCAATACTTTATCAAGAGGAAATCCGACATACCGACACAAACTCAAGACTACTACACAGTGGCTATAATATCTTCGGAAACAAATACAGAAATAAACATAACATAAATCAGTCACAGATAATTCATATCACAAAGGCGGAAGAAGATATGAATATATAATTAACACATGGAAGTGTATATCAGAGTAGTGGTCAAAAAGATCCACAATAATACAAAAGAATAGCAACACGTGCTATACAAAAGAATACATCTATGAGTCAACATCTCAAGAGTATACAACAAAAACTACTAATCTAAGTAGTAAGCAAAAGGTCAGAGTAATGGATCCCTGGAGAGAAGTCAAGCAGAAGCACCTGTAACATCTCGGTCTGACCCGAGTATTATTTAATAAGAAAATAATAAACGGATCAGTCTAACTATAAATATCAGATGAAACGATATAGAATAAGAGATATGACAAAGCACATAATAATCACAATGCCAAGCTGTGATATATATAAGCAGTTGAAAATCATCAAGGGATTATCCAATATCACAAAATCTACACAAGAATCACTGAAACGTCATACTCCTAATTTAGTTCACCAAACCATAAATATTGACAATAATATCTGTTGGGAGAATTCTCACCCAGAAGATCTCGAGACCAAGAAGTCACAGTTTTACCCGGGCTCGCAACCCCCGCTTCATTCGGAAAACACAAGGCTCGGTACAAGCATGGAAGACCATCCGGCATTCTCATTCGGCATAAGACCAGCCTTCTCCAAGCTCCATTCGGCCTCTCCCATGCGTGCCGAACCAAGGTCACCACCGGACCAAGGCCATTACTGAACCAACATGCCTTAGCCCTCTACAACCGAACCAAGGTCACCACCAGACCAAGGCCACTACCGGACCAACCACCTACCTCAACGCCGAATGGACTTCCATCCCACTCCACTACCGCACCAACCACCTACCTCAATGCCGAATGGACCTCCATCCCACTCCATCACCGGTCCAACACCACCCATTCAAGACCGAATGAAGCCTCGCCGAACCAGAACGCTGCCAGGCCAGATTGCTCCAGCCCAGGCCCACCAGCAGCTATATACATCCAAGACCCCTGCCCCCAACCTCACTCTATAAATAGAGGGGCAGGGGTACAACAATGGCGGACAAGTTTGAGAGCTCAAGCACGGAAGGAACTTTCAAACTACTTTCATATACTTGTACACAAAGCATTGTACTTGTAATCTGAAACAAAGAAGATAATAACATATAAAGTGGACGTAGGCACGTTCTGGCCGAACCACTATAAATCTGTGTGTCTTTTACATTTAAGCCCTTGCTTTTTTCACATTTACATAACTCATCTGAATCATTAAGAATCACATAAAATCAACTAAATCACACGACTTCGAGGTGTTTGCCCATTTTTTGCGCAAACATTTTTGGTGATTTCACTGAGAACTTCGAACTCGAAGCTTCAGCTTCCCTCATTCAACCTTCTTTCCCAATAGCACCCTTCATTGCCTAGGAAACATGACTTCCAGGCCGAGAAAAGACGCCAACAAGGGAAAGAACGCTGCAACTAGCAGCGCTCCAAATCCAGTGGATCCAGATCAAGAGAACCATCCCACTACAACAGCAGTGCCACATGTAGATCAGGCAATTCCAACAGCCCCTGCCGCGGAACAACCGGCAGTAATCACTAGAGCAGACCTAGACAGAGTTGTGGTGGAAGTGACTAACCGCTTCGCATCCCAACAAGAAGCTTTGTTGAACCAACTCATGTCACGCTTGAGGGATGTCGAAGAATCCAACCGCAACACTGAACCATGGGATGAATCTCAATCTGGAGGATCTCGGAGACAGCAAAGGTCTTCCCTCTTCGAGGAAGCCATCAACAGGAACAACAATGATAGAGGCCGCGTCCGGACTCAGCCCGAACTCCGACTCGAGGAAGCGCTTGGAACCGAACCCAGTGGGGGAGGCGCCAGGCGAGGGTCGGATGTAGCTGAGCCAGTCATGCCACCTAATCATAGGAACCCCGCTGAACGGAGCCGAGCTAGAACCCAGCCCGAAGTTGACCCCGTGGAAATGCTCGAAACAGAACCCCACAGGGGAAGATCAAGGCAGGGGGCAACTGTAGCTGGTCCTAGCATGCATCCGAGCAGCCAGAGGCAACCACTGGATAACGTTAGAAGTGATAGACTATACCATCCCTACAGGTCATCTGGACGAGATCGATCCCGCAGGGAAGAACCAAGTTCATTTCTATCCGCTCCAAATTCCGATGAAAGAATGGCACGATTATTTAGAGAATGCATCCAACGGGAGCAAAGGGACCGAGGAATAGGCGCTAGGGTCACCAGCCCCTTCACCCGCAATATCGAAACTGCCATCACCCCCCGGGAATGGAAAATGCCAACCATGGAACCTTACAAGGGAACTTCCGACCCCATCGTACACTTACAAAGATACACCCAGCATATGCTCATGAGCGGAGCAACAGAAGGGGTGCTGTGTAAATGCTTTCCGCTATTCCTAGCAGATCTAGCTACCTCCTGGTTCTGCCATCTACCCCAAGGATCTATCAGCTCATGGGAGATGTTGAAAGAAAGGTTCATTAGCCAGTTCCGCATCCATGTAGAATAACCCAAGGATGCTTATTCTCTATCCAATGTCAAACAGAAATCCGGAGAGACACTGCAACAATATCTAACCCGGTTCAACGCCGCAGCGGCCGCAGTCCAAGATGCCGATGAGAAGCTCACCCTAATGGCCCTCTGTAGTGGTGTACACCCAGATACCAAGTTCGCTAGAAGACTAACTAAGGAAAAAGCAGCTACTTTACCTGATTTCTTCCATGAAGCTGGAAAGTATATGAGACTTGAAGACGCCGCCACTGAGAGGCAGTCAGGGCAACAAGGTAAGACAACTTCGGACAAGGTTCCCGCTGCAGCCAAGGACACTCGAAGAAATGAATCTAGAGACAATGCTGGGGGCAGGAAGGTTGAAAAACGCCAATATCGACCAGGACCGAGATTTGACTCCTACACTCCTTTGAATGAAACAATCGAAAACATCTTTCTAGCCACTCGGGGCGAACTCGGATACAACCGCCCCCCGCACAAGAAAGAATCTGATAACGCACTCAAGTCTGGAAAGTTCTGCCGCTTCCACGAATCCCACGGACATGACACCAATGAATGCCACCATCTCCGGGACTTGATCGAAGAACACATCAGAAGAAGAAGGCTGGAACGCTATGTGGAAGGTCAGAACAGGACTCCAACTCCTGCCAAGGAGAACTCAAAGCGACCCATCCCAGAAGTAGGCGGAGGGAATCGCAACACCAGTGGCTCTAGTCAAGAGAAGATAGTGGTCCATACCATCTCGGGAGGACCACACATCGCCGACAGAAGCTGGGCAGAGATGGAAAGATACGGCAAGTCACTTAGAAATGCTGAAGGCTATGTTAACTCCATTATGGAAGAACACCACCCGAAATGGAAAGAGAGTGACGACATCGTATTCAGTAGGCGTGATTTAGAAGGAAGACAGTATCCGCATATGGATCCCATGGTCATCTCTGCCTGGTTCGGTCCAGCTAAAGTTTTCCGAATTCTAATAGACACAGGAAGCTCCGTAAATATCCTATTCAAGCATGCTTTCGACAAAATGAAGCTGTCAATGAAGGATGTGTCTCCCTGCAACAAACCCCTGCACGGTTTCACTGGAGATGCGAAAATGCCACTCGGGCAACTTGACCTCTTCGTCGAAATAGGAAGTCATCCCCGCTCCGTTGTGCGAAAACAAACGTTCGTACTAATAGAAAACCACTCGGCCTACAACGCCTTCTTGGGAAGACCAGCCTTGTCTGACTTCCAAATTGTCCTAGCCCCGTGGTGCCTAAAAATGAAATTCCCAACAGATAACGGAATAGGAGAAGTTGAAGGAGATCAAGACGCCGCTCGAGATTGCTATGTAACTGAACTTCGCAATAACCGTAGAAAGAATAAAGGGAAAGATGCAGAGACTACTCTCTGCATGAAAAGCTTGGAAGCATAGCAATTAAAGAAAGCCCCTCCTCTTCAATACACCAGCGATCCTTTCAATGAACTAGACCCCAGGGATAAGGAGGAGGAGGCTACCGCTGAGCCTGCGGAGGCCATGGAATTCGTATATGTAGACAAACATGATTCAAGTAGACTATTAAAAATAGGATCTCAGCTAAAAACAGAATTGAAGGATCAACTCATTGACTTTCTCCGCCACAACTTAGATGTATTTGCGTGGACACATGCCGATATGACAGGAATCTCCCCAGACGTAGCATGCCACATGCTGAACGTCGATCCCACCAAGGTACCGATAAAGCAGAAAAAGAGAAGCATGGGAGCAGAACGATCAGCAGCCCTCGATGAAGAAGTAAAGAACCTACTTGCTAATGACTTCATACGAGAAGCCATCTACCCAGAATGGATCGCTAACCCAGTACTAGTAAAGAAAGCTAATGGAAAGTGGCGAACATGCATTGATTTCTCCAACTTAAATGACGCTTGCCCGAAAGACTGCTTCCCGCTCCTCCGAATCGATCAGCTTGTGGACAGCACTGCCGGGCACGAACTTTTATCTTTTATGGATGCATACTCCGGATACAACCAGATTCCCATGCACGCTCCCGATCAAGACCACACTAGCTTCATCACTGACCGGGGATTATATTGTTACAAAGTCATGCCTTTTGGACTCAAAAATACCGGAGCTACCTATCAGCGCCTCGTCAACAAGATGTTCGCGAAATTAATAGGACGAACTATAGAAGTATATGTGGATGACATGTTCGTAAAGTCCAGGAGAGCCGACGATCATGTAAACCACCTGAGCGAGATGTTTCAGGTACTTCGCCGATATGGAATGAAGCTGAATCCTCTAAAGTGCTCCTTCGGAGTGTCATCGGGAAAATTCTTAGGATTCATTGTCCATGCCAGAGGAATTGAAGCAAACCCTGAACAAATCCGGGCTCTAAAAGAAATAAGGATACCTTCCACTCGAAAAGAAATGCAGAGCCTAAATGGAAAGGTGGCCGCCCTAAGAAGATTCATTTCCAAAGCAACTGACAAGTGCGTCCCTTTCTTCGAAGCTCTCAAGAAAGACAAAGGAAAGTTCGAATAGACCGATGAATGCTTAAAAGCCTTCCTTAACCTGATCGAACACCTTCAGAAACCACCAGTACTCTCAACTCCAAACGAAGGCGAAGAGCTATACCTATACCTCGCTGTATCATCTCATGCTCTAAGCGCTGCCCTGGTAAGAGAAGAAGACCGCACACAACGCCCGGTGTACTTTATAAGTAAGAGATTTACAGGGGCAGAAGTCAGATATCCTAAACTTGAGAAATTGGCATATTGTTTATTGATCGCGTCACGAAAACTGCGACACTACTTCCAATCTCACTCCATCAGAGTTCTAACCGATCAACCACTAAGACAGGTGCTCCATCGTCCCGACACTTCTGGACGACTCCTCAAATGGTGCATTGAACTAAGTCAGTATGACGTCACCTACCATCCTCGCACCGCTATCAAGGGGCAAGCCATGGTCGATTTCATTGCCGAATTCACTACCAACGAAGGCAAGGATCAGTTTGAAATAGCAAAAGACATCAAGTGGAACCTCTTTGTAGATGGAGCATCGAACGAACAAGGCTCGGGGGCAGGTATTGTGATAATCACCCCCAGGGGAAGAAAGATGTACTATGCATTAAGGTTAGAATTCGCGGCCACTAACAACGATGCGGAGTATGAGGCAGTAATAGCGGGATTGGAGCTTGCCTTAGAAATTGGAGTCAATTCTTTATGTCTTCATAGTGATTCTCAACTTATCGTAAACCAAGTACTAGGAGAATTCCAGACATGAGGAGAACGACTCACAGCATATCTAAAGAAAACCAAACTGCTGCTCGATCAATTGGACCATTATCTAATCAAACACATTCCTCGAGAAGATAATCAAGAGGCCGATGAACTAGCAAAGCAAGCTAGTATGAAGAATAGCACCATTTTCGGAGCACTAGCCATCTCAAGGCAGCTAGCCCCAAGTTTCGAACAAGTGAATCTGATAACTGCAATCGAAGAAGGAACTTGGATGACCCCTATCCGGAAATATTTGCAGGACGGCACACTACCAGACAAACGTGATGAAGTAAGGAGAATGTTGAGGAAAGCTCCCCACTACACTATACAAGAGGGCATCCTCTATCGGCGTGGCTTCTCTAGCCCCTTATTCAGATGCGTCGCTGGAAGGGAAACCAAGGAAATCTTATTCAACATCCATCAAGGAAGTTGCGGAGATCACACTGGAGGGCAGACTCTGGCGAAAAAGATACTCCGATATGGATATTACTGGCCCACACTAAACAAAGACGCCTTAGACTTCGTCAAGAGATGCGACAGATGTCAGAAATTTGCCAAGATTCCTCGACTACCCACAAATGAGATTACTCAAATGACCAGCCCTTGGCCCTTTGCTGTATGGGGAATTGATTTAATTGGCGAACTGCCAACGGGCCGAGGCGGAGCCAAATATGCTATAGTGGCAGTCGATTATTTCACCAAATGGGTGGAAGCGGAACCCCTAAATAAAATATCTTCAGCAAAAGTTATCAATTTCTTGATCAAAAATATTCTGTGTAGGTACGGAGTACCACTCAAGATCATATCAGACAACGGACTCCAATTTGACAGCGAAGAATTCGCCGACTGGTGCCAAGAGCATGGAATTCATAAAAGATTCTCATCAGTAGCTTATCCTCAGGCAAACGGACAAGTCGAAGCTGTCAACAAAATTCTCAAAACCCTAATCAGGAAGAAACTTGAAAAGTCAAAAGGCGCTTGGGTGGACGAACTTCATACGGCACTTTGGGCCTACCGCACATCTTTCAGAACATCAACGGGACATACTCCTTTCTCTTTGGCATACGGATCGGAGGCAATGCTCCCTGTTGAGACTATTGTTCCTTCCCACCGTAGGATCCACTACAATCCAGAAGAAAACGAAGAACTCCTCCTCATGTCTTTGGATCTGATTGAGGAAAGGAGAAACGATGCAGCACTCAAAGCAGCAGATCACAAACAAAAAGTGGCAGCACTATACAACTCCAAAGTCAAACATCGCATCTTACAAGAAGGAGATCTTGTCCTCAGGCGAATCTTTTCGCGCCCCGGGGAACTGGACCCCATCTGGGACGGACCATATGTAATTCATAAAGATCTCCACAACGGAGCTTATATTTTGTCAACAATGGACGGAGAGGTGTTCCAGAGGGCATGGAACATCCGACATCTCCGTCGATACTTTTCTTAACTTGTACTGCCCATATGAAGTGAATTAACAAAGAGAATCAATGGACGTAGGCGTTTTCATGCCGAACCACTTTAAAAATCTTGTCTCTTTTTAACTTGTTCCTTTATATCTTGGCTGCTTGTTAAGCTTTATCCTTTTCTGTTGAACAAAATCTTATGGCATCTCCACTCAAGACGCACCACGGCCTCATCTGGACAAGGCCTAACAGGTACGCTACGATTCTATGCACTCGCCAATGAGACTCTTTTGCTCCAGCATCCCTCTGCTGCGGGTTAACTCATTGCTCGCGCCTGCCCTCAAAGCCAACTGTAATGAGCCGATTATAAGTCATCATAAAGACCGACTATAGCCGATGGCAGCTCATTACGGCGTTCGGCTCGCCGGCAACTGTGAACCTACTTTAAGCCCCAACATAAGGTGTGGCCAGCCAGGGGTAGTTCACGGCCAACGGCACCCACGCTAGCCGGCCACGGTAAATCGAATAATACCCACGATTACGGACCATAATGGTTCGGGTAGTTACCGTGCGCGATCTCGGCTCCGATGTGTCTTAAGTGCGGCTGTGGTAAAAAAGAAAACTCCCCGCGGAGGCGTAAGATGGGTGACAAATGTCTCCAAGACCCACAGCTAGGGAAAGTGACTACAAAACCCGTTTGCCACGAACTTAAGCACATCGACGGCCTTCCGTGACTGGAAGTTTTACTTTTTCTATATTTCCATTTCATTTAAATACTTTTCTCCTATCCTGTATAACAAACTCTAAAGTACAGGAAATCAAATAGGGAGCATTCACTCATGAGAATCTAAGCCTGCGTACTGGGTGGCAAGGTACTCAGATATATCCATGATCAGTTACACAAGAAGCTCGAAGCTACCGCCTGCAAATAAAACATGAAGGGCGGTACTCTCTTCTCTTGTACATAAATACATAACTATAGCTTATTCATATGTCACACTAACATTGCAAAACATGAAATTATATTTCAAGCAAAGGCTTAACGTCAAACACAACTAAAATCACAGGCATATACATAGTTATACTTCTCACGCAGCACATCAAAATGACAACAACGTTTAAACATAACAAAATCAGCTTATATTATAACATCACACCAAGTTATTCTCTGCAAATAATATTATTACAGTCACATCAATGTTTTGGACTAACGTAAACAACAGTAAAAAGAAATAAAAAGCGGCCGAATCCGGACAAGTAACCAGCTGCGTCCACACTCCATCACCAACTTCCCAAGCCTACTTGGCCGCAGGACCGGAACCCCCAGCATGTTGATCGGAAGTTCCACCTGTCCAATTCAGAAGAGGAATCCATTAAACAAACGATAAACGATCAAGTTATGGAAACCCAGAAAGAAAAGGAAAAGAGAAGAATAACTCACCAGCGTCCGCCGCTTGATCCTCATCCTCCAGTTGCACACCCGCTTCCTCCGCAGCAAGCAACCGCATCCCCTCCTTCACCGCCGCTTGCTCCTCTTTCGAGAACTGAGCAGTGACCACATCCAGGCTAAAAGCCACTCCACCTTCCTTACCCGCATTGACCCTGGCCTCCTCTAAAGCCCGAAAATATATCTTGGCCATGACCCGAGGATAGTCATCCATCCAAGACAAGCTGCCCTCCTTCCAAGTGCGGAAGTACATGTCCTGCAGCATCTCGTCCATCATCCCCTCATTCTCCTCGAACTCCCTCACCCGGGCCTCGGAAGCCTGCAACTTGGCGACAGCGACATCCCTCTCTGATCGGTATCTCAAGCAGTCAGCCTGGAGAGACCTCCTCATCTCCTCCATCTCCTCCTTTAGCTTGACTTGAGCCATCTCCGCGGCCTCAAGCCTTCCAGACAACTCCTCTACCTGCTCGAGATCCGCATTCCGAACCTCATCCACTGTCGCAATGGCCATGTCGATCCGCTCCTTACAGGCGACCTCCATCTTTCGTAGTTCTGCCCTACTAGCCTTTTCCATGGTCTCTTTCAGCCGCCTGGAGGCTTCCTCGTGCTGAGAAATCTGAACGGCTTGACCGGCAAGCTGTTCGGCCTGATCAGCAACCTTCAGCCGCAACCGAATATTAGCACTCCCAATCTCCTCCCCGGACTTGACCAATTGAGCATGATACTTCATTAACTTCTTGGTCTCTTCAGCCACCCGATCGATATTAGCTTTGGCCTCGTCTCCCATGGTAACTACCCGAGTGGTAAGCAGATCAAGATCTAGGGACTTAGCCTCGTCTAACACTCGTACCATGGGGTTGCGGGGAAGGAGGTGTTCACCCGTGGCCTCATCAAATGAAATATCCCGAGAGCTTGGATCTAAATCAGGATGACCGGCAAAGGGGTCACGAGGCACGTCAGGACGCCTTATACGGATAACAGTGGGATTCTTAGAAGGAGGAGGAGGGGGGATAAACTCCGTGCTCTCCTCCGTGGTATCACGAGGAGGCGGAACAGGAAGCTGCGGACCAGGGGAAGGCTCAAATAAGGAACGGCTCCTCTTCTTTTTCTGAATGCTCTCTTCAATGACCCCAAGAAGTGGACGGTATTTGACCACGTCCCCAGGACAACCAGTAAGAGGCTTCGGCTTATCAGAAGCTCTCATCAACTTGAATTGTTCAAGGCGGTGTCGAACGTCTAACGTTTTAACCACCTGGCCTGCCCCTGGAATAAAAGATAAGTGTTACGAACATACAATGGTCCACAATTCAAGAAACATGTTAAGTTAAAAAGAAAGAAAAGTGAGAAGGCACGTCTATTATACAAACCCTGCGGAGGAGTGGGATACTGCAATAAGTCCTGAATCTCATTCCAGGACGGAAGTGAACCATAAAATATTCCTAAGTCCTTATCGAAAATGGAATCGGCGGAAGTCAAAAGTTCACCTTGCACCGCCGAAGTTACCCTAGCTGAGGAGCCTTTAGGGGATGGATCGGCACCAGCCACAGCCTTGCCCGCCTCCTTTGCCTTTTCCGCTTCCGATTCTTCCTCCGATTCCCCGAAGGCCTGACGGAGAGCCTCATCCAGTTCAGGGTCTTGCCCAGAGGTTAAGGCACCAGCATCACCATCACCATCTCCATCGCCATCTCCTCCGCCTCCTGACTCTCCCCCCATATCGCCTCCTTCGCCCTCTTCCACACCTTCCTCCTCCGGGACGATCGGGCGAGTACTAGGAGAGGGGCCATCAGACTCCTTAAGCTTCTTACCTCCCACGACTGGGTGTTGTGCAAAGGGCTTCCTCTCGCCACTCTTCACCGTGGCCCCCTCCTTAGCTTTAGCGGCCTTCTCCTCAACCGTGTCCCTCTGCTTAACCACGGACTGGTGCGACAGGATCAAGTTGTACTCCAGGAGGGTAGCATTCCTGATCAGGAAAGAAGCCAACTTGTCCCGTGCCGGAATGGCCTTTATTTCAGCAGCCATCCGCGTCAAAGAATCATCTTCCACGACTGCAATGCCACCTGTCGCTAGCAAGAAATATAAGCATGTCAGAAGAAGCACTACAGTTAGAACATGGAAAATATAAATGAAATTCATCTTACAGCCGGAAGTGAAAAGGCGGAAAGAGACAGAATCGTCCTTGATAAAAAACCATTCTTTCTTGAACATGGTAAACTTTGAATATAAGTCCAAGACCGGTTTGAAGGGCACGGCCGCCTCTAGACTAATATACGGAGACCCCTTCTTATAGCCTCTCAGGTTATATAAATATCGAATTTCCCGGTTAGAAGGAGGGCGCCCGTACCTCCTCTGGAAGATAACGAAAAGGCTCACCAGAATGGCATAAGAGTTCGGCTGGAACTGGAATGGAGCCACCTTCAAATATGTGGTAAAACTAACTATCCAGGCATTGATAGGAGGGATAGCACCACACATGCAATGATATCTGCTGTAAGCAAAGTAGCCTTCGGGGGGATTATACGGCATCACTCCATCTCCCGGCAACAGCATGCGAGCCCTGTCTATCCCGAAGGAGCGGGATATAACATCAAGTTGCTCCTCTTTTAGGAAGCTAGGAAAGCAATCGGGAGGGGAAACCAGAAGTTCCTGGGGACCGTACCCGTCCACTAACGACCTCAGAACAGGTCGATGTTGCCCGGATCCTGGTTGGGCTGGGGGCACGGAAGAAGACTCTCCTCCATCCTTGGATTTCCGTCTGTCTGATCGTGTTTCCGCCTTGTGAGACATTTATCTGCATACACAAAAGTGAAAAGACAGGTTGTTAGAACAAAGAATACAGAGATGTAAGCAAAAAAGAATGCATAAGTCCGGAATTCTGCTAAAATATCAAGTTCATTCGGCAGTGCAAGTGAGTTCATTCGGCAGGGAGATAATAAGTTCATTCGGCACTAAGAGTTCATCCGGTATACGTGTCATTCGGCACTAAGACCTTAAGCTCATTCGGCAAACTAAGACACCTCGCGTGCATTCGGCATAATTCCATTCAGTAATAAAAATCATTCGGCAGAAAAACATATACCTGATTCGGCACGAAGTGATTCGGTATAGGCTTGGCAGAAGGTTGGATCGGCTAAGGATTGGCTCGGCTATCTCTGGTTCGGTAAGAGGAAACTAAGGTGGGTGTAGCCTCTATATATAGGCGAACTCGGGATTGCCGAACCAACTGGTTCGGCCCACCGGACCAGAATACCGGACCAACACTCATATACCGGACCAACCAGAAGCCGAATGAGAACATACCGGACCAACCAAAAGTCGAACAAAACTCCCTCTACCAACAAGAACCAAAAACAGGGGGCACGCAAGGCGCCTCACTCAGATAAGTACCGAACTCTAGGACCTACTAATAAAATGGAGAATACGATAACGGTGAACAAGTAGTAAATCTCCCACTAACACGGGTTAATCATTTACACGTGTATGCAACCACGAACGGTCCATAGGCATGCTCTGAATGGCCATTAACCCTATCCTCGTGGGAATTTACACTTTGACATCCCTTCTTAAACTCATAGGTTAAACGGATATTTGATCCTGATGATTATGAAATGGCTAAGCTACTTACACATGTACGGGGTCGCGAACAATCCTTAGGCATGCTCTGAGCTGGCGATAAACCACCTTCACAAACGATCCAGGGATCCACTCTAACGTGAACCTGGCATCGATAATGCTAAGCCTCCTCGGGGCACACTCTCTCGCCCCGAACGACACGATTCACTTCATCTCAAATATTTCGATCCTGAATGATCGTCATTTGAAATCACACTAAAACTATAAGTTCCTTTGCAGGACACTAACAGGATATGAACGTCCAGCCCAAGGCATTGCAAAACAAGCCTTCCTACAACAGGGAAACAAAGCGCGACACATGCGAGCACGTGCCCCGCTTTGGGGGGCAAATGTTGGGCGAATTCTCACCCAGAAGATCTCGAGACCAAGAAGTCACAGTTTTACCCGGGCTCGCAACCCCCGCTTCATTCGGAAAACACAAGGCTCGGTACAAGCATGGAAGACCATCCGGCATTCTCATTCGGCATAAGACCAGCCTTCTCCAAGCTCCATTCGGCCTCTCCCATGTGTGCCGAACCAAGGTCACCACCGGACCAAGGCCATTACCGAACCAACATGCCTTAGCCCTCTACAACCGAACCAAGGTCACCACCGGACCAAGGCCACTACCGGACCAACCACCTACCTCAACGCCGAATGGACCTCCATCCCACTCCACTACCGCACCAACCACCTACCTCAATGCCGAATGGACCTCCATCACCGGTCCAACACCACCCATTCAAGACCGAATGAAGCCTCGCCGAACCAGAACGCTGCCAGGCCAGATTGCTCCAGCCCAGGCCCACCAGCAGCTATATACATCCAAGACCCCTGCCCCCAACCTCACTCTATAAATAGAGGGGAAGGGGTACAACAATGGCGGACAAGTTTGAGAGCTCAAGCACGGAAGGAACTTTCAAACTACTTTCATATACTTGTACACAAAGCATTGTACTTGTAATCTGAAACAAAGAAGATAATAACATATAAAGTAGACGTAGGCACGTTCTGGCCGAACCACTATAAATCTGTGTGTCTTTTACATTTCAGCCCTTGCTTTTTTCACATTTACATAACTCATCTGAATCATTAAGAATCACATAAAATCAACTAAATCACACGACTTGGAGGTGTTTGCCCATTTTTTGCGCAAACAATATCAATGTCAATCACAAAAGTCAATGACACACAAATTCCAGAATTCAACACACGAAATCCAGAAATCACAAAAGTCAATGACGCACAAATTCACCAATACACAAATATCGATAAAGCTTATCGATGGAAATCACGAAAATTGGTGAAACACAAATTCTAGAAATCATCTCAAGAAATCCAGAAATCACAAAGAGGGGGAGGCCTATCACAAACGGGAGCATAAAGCTCGCCAACACGTGTATCACAAACGGAACGCTAATTCCATGGTTGCTAACCATCACAAATTGAGCCGAAGCTCCACAAACGGCCCGAAGACCATGGGTTGCTACCCCACCAATTTGAGTCGAAACTCCACAAAACGGGGTTTAGTCTCCCTCGCAGACAAAGAGACATCGCACATTGCTAGTCTAAATCACAAAGATGATCGTCATGATCAACGAGAAGTGTCAATTACACTAAACTAGTAAATATATGAGTTTAGCTTCATGTCCCATAACCACTTGCTTAGCTTAAATATTTACGAAAAAACTGTAGGTCTCCACTATAAAATTGTCACAAGGGATTCAATCGAACAAGTCCAAGAATTAACCGACAAAGTGAACGCAAGCGTTTCATACCACTTGTTTTACTAAGTCGTTTAGTTAGATTTCTCATACGAGCGAGGTAAAGGTTTATATATACTAATAGATTGGAAAACGGTTTTATAAACGAATTTGGTATTAAAATAGTATTGAAATCGTTTGAGGAAAGAGTTTTTATATTTACTACTAGTATAGAAAACCTTTATATTTTTAAAGTGACAAAACACAAAGAAGATTGTAGGAACAATCAATCACTAAAATTCACATACGAAGATGTGAATAAAAATCCAACGAAGCCGATAAAGAATCCATCAAAATGGATATTCAAAAATCCCTAAAAAGGAGTCATCAAAGTCATAACAAATGATAACAACACATAGGAAACAACACGAATCGATTAAAGTTGAAAATTCAAACAACTAGGCGAAATAGGCAAAAATGCAGCAGGTCGGTCGGCCGGCTACAGAGCTCGGTCGACCGGACCCTGTTCTCAAAATTCCTCGGGAAGCAGGTCGGTCGGCCGAACACTGTACTCGGTCGACCGAACCTTAAACGGGGAAGTGCTTATGCACTTGCCAGCAGGTCGGTCGGCCGGCTACAGTGCTCGGTCGACCGGACCTGTTGCCAGTCCCCTCCCAGTCCATCCAATTGAGGTCCAACCTCCACCAAATTGCATTCTCTCGAGCAACGGCACTAAGGGATTATGCCAATCAACTACTCGACCCTATATGCTCCTCGATCCATCACCAAACACATGTTCAAACATCAAAGTTATGATTTTTAAAGGATTGAACCCAAAACACCAAAAATTGGAATATTCACCAAATCAATCCAAACCAAAAGCAATTGCACACGAATAAGTGTTAGGAATTCATACCTAACAATCGAAGATAAATATAAGCATAGATGTGAGATAAAAATCTCACCTTTTTACAAAATCAAACAAGAAGAAGCTTGAAAGCAAATGGAGAATCAACCTCTCTTCAACACAACCCAAATGAGCTTGAATCTATGCTCAAAACAAGAACATTCCCAAAATTAGGTTTAGGAATTTCTAAAATTGGTAAGAGAATAAGTTGGAGAAGAAGAAGAGAATGCTTACCAATGGGTTCTCTTGAATTTGGAGCTAGGAATTTGAGGTTGAAAGAGGAACTAGGGTTTTGGAGTTTTAATTTCCAATCTCTCCCACCATTATTGCCTTAGAACTGAAAAGAGAAGATAATGAGGGTGAATGGGGAGAAGTGGCTTAGTTTTTGAGTATAAGTCCAAACATAGGGCTGAACCCAAACCCAAACCCAAACCCAAAGTGAAAAGTAGCAAAAATCAACTTTCTCCAAACATATCGAAGCTTATACTCAAAAAGGTCGCAAACGGCATTTTAAACTCAATGGGAGTGGTCCCGAGTCCTAATTCGACCGTATGCAAAAAGTAGCTTTTCGGACTAAATTCCGAGTATTGATAAAATATTTAAATAAAATATTTAAATATAAAATCGATAAATATGCGGGTTGTTACATTGAAAATCCTAGGGACGGTTCCATTTCAAAGGTCAATGAATGACGCTTGAAGCCATTTCTAGAGTTTGAACAACACGAGGACGATGAGTTCGTGGATCTTCACGAACCTAGCTATTTGGCATGAGCCTGTACATATCAGGTTGTATTTTTTTATTAGTGTTTTTCAGTTTTTTTCCTTCTATTTTGCATTTGCATTCTATTTGACAGTTGGGACACTGAATCATTCCAGTGGGGGGACTCATATCTCGTTCTGTTTTTTCATATTTCACAATGTGGCATCATTTAAAAAAATAATCATCTCATTATTCGTTTTCAAATTTCCTTTCGATTTTTTTCTCATTTCCCATTATTTTCAGGACTTCGATTTATTTTTAATTAATCAGACAAAGTAAGTAAGCAGTTGAAGTCAGTTGATGAAAGTTTTTGTGAATCACTAATTTCAAATGTAAAATATAATGAAAAGTTGAATTATAAGCGATAATAGTGAGGTTAGTATATAGGGGGATTCGTAGGTGATGGTTATGAAATCCTTTCTAAACTATAGTCTTTGTTTAAAAAAAAGTGGCAGATTTAAAGTACATGTGTTGACATTTCAAATCATTGAAGTTAAGTGGTGCTAAGTTGATTTGCATAACTCTCTTTAGTTAATTTCAAAAATAATAATAATAATAAGAAGAAACACCTAGAGTCGATAGGTGTGCACACTTATGAAAGTGTGTGCACTCGCCACGCTCTGTAATCTTCTCACGTAAGCTCGCAAGGCAGTGCATGGATGGTATATCTGGCCTCAGCATTCTAAGTTAGGTGTATAAATAATTAAGTAAATAATTACCTAAGGATTACCGACCTTTTCTGACATAGTCAGCGTCGGATTGCACAATCCGCCAAGCTCTGTCCCAACTCTCACGTAAGCCCACGAGGCAGTGCATGGGTGGTATACCTTGGTCCCAAAGTTAGGTGTAAAAAAAATATTAGTAAAGAGAGACTAAACTTTGAAACCGAAACACTTCTTGACTTTGTTGATTTGGCTTGTTGTACGAATGGAAATGAAAAATACCATTTTGAAAAGGAAAAAAACAGTGATTAACAGTGAAGAATTTATTTCATGGCTGCACTATGTTATCGACCGAAATAACAGGCCAAACTAGAATCTAATGTCTGAAAACTTGAGTTGTATTGAAATTTGTGTTTGGTGAGGAACGAAAAAAATTCTAGAAGTTGACTAAAATTGATATACATTATTTTGTTGCAATTATTCTGAAGTAAATCGAGTCTCCATTTATTTAAAATTTTGCACTCATGTAGTACATTAGAATCATCATATACTGCATTTGGAATTTGTGGGTAGTATCCGCCGAAAACCCTCACGAGACACCACTCGTCCTACTAGGGACACCTACAGGTTTAACGGCTTGTTGCATACGCTCAATGCAATCGTGTTTCCTACGAAAAAGGATTAGGTATTTTTATCTTTTAGCTTATTCGAGGACGAATAAAGTTCTAGCGTGGGGGTATTTGATGAACGTATTTTTCTGCATTTTAAACCGTTTGTTTCATATATTTTTATTTTAATAAAGCAGTATTATACGGGTATTTTGTTGTGGTTTTGTAGATTATAGATTCTAAAGTGCAGCATTTTGAATACCGAATAATTCAAAGAGAAAGTGCATACCATTCATGAAGAAATGCATCTCACGTCACCAGCATGTGTACTATTCATGCAAGAAATCAAGTGCAAATATTGAAAATACACATTCAAAGTTTGGCCTGAAATTCTCTCAAAGCAAGGCCATTTGTTAATCAAATAACAAAGCAAAGACCAATTCAAAGTGAGGTGGCCTTATTATTCTCCAAATATCAAGCATATGGACCTAAATACTAGGGTTATCTTTGGAGGCTAAAGTCTTTAAATAGAAAGAGCAATGCAGATGGAAAATGATCTCTCTTACCCCATCACTCTTCTTCTAGTTTAATTTTAATTTCAGCAGTGTTTTTATTTCGAACAGAATACGGTGGATTGTTAATTAGATTTGGTAATTTATTTATTCTTGTTCTTAGTTATCTTCTGTAATCTTTTCAGTTAGTTAATAAATATTTCAATTGTTTGCTATGTTATTTTCTTTTCCACAATTTCAATTTCTGTTCTGAATTTTACAATTTTATATTTTGGTTGCAATTTCGATTAGTTTCGGAATCGATTCGGAGTATATTATTTTTTTTATTTTCGGTTAAAGATCCACCATCGAATTTGTTTAACACACCTAAGATTTAAATAGGGATTTCAAATATTTTAAAATACAATTCTCTGTGTTCGACCTGCATACTACATGCCTGTGCGCTTGCAGAATTTATTAAAATTTGTGCTTTTCTAATCAATAGAAAAGTCGCAACAATCCCTCCAACCTATCCCCCTGTATCACATATAAATCAACCGTTTTGAGGCGGAATTCGTATACAAAGGGTCATCCAATCTTACATGGGAACATAATAGGATCTCATCAACTCCAAGGGCGGGAACATTTCCAAACCAACTAATAGATATAGTAATTTATCCAAGCAATCATTCAATAATTTTTTTCAACTATATATCATACTAGCTAACCAAAAAGGCGAGTTTAACTATCTTTTATTTCAGTTGCCATTGAGGCATTCGGTTTGGACTCGTTCGATTTTAACATAAATTCCAACAAGCTCCAAATCAAACCAAACCAACTCCATTGTAAGATCTCAACAACTCGAATCCAACACAAACAAGGCATTTAAATCCGACCTCGTATGAAGGAGTTATAAAAATTTCAAGTTATCATTAAATTTAAATTATAAAAAATAACTTATTATAAATTATAAATATACCCTTCCACTTCTTATTCCATATTCTCCTAGTAACAATCTGTGCATAAATATCTCAGCAACCCAACTCGCATGCACGTTTATGCACTGGTATGGAGCAATAGTTGACGTCGAATTTTGTCTTTACAGACAAACTTCTCTCGATGAATACGACTGGCCCGAACCAAAATCCACGCCCAAAAGGCCAACATCCCCGATCGCGACCTGCTCCCATAATTAGGCGGATGCATCAGGTCGCATGTCACAATCCTACACCGATCTTCATGAAACTTTGTCCATAGGTGCATTAAGACAAGAGAAGATCAATGGAACAAGCGATGAAGGATAACATTGCCTAAATCATGAGAATTTCCAAACCCTAGATGAGATGCACAAACTTAAACATCTGAAAACAGAAACCCGAGCTCCAACTTGGGTATGGGATGGAAGGCCCCGTCCATACGAATCCAAATATGTTTTTTTTATGATTTTTAATTGAGTAAATCACCATATTTTAGATTTTCTTTGATTCGTGGTTTTAAAAGAAGCCTTTGTCTATGTTTACAGGCAAGTTTTTATAGAGTGGAGAGTTATGGGATTGCATATAGGGTATAGGCAAGGATATGGTTGAGTATGGGAAAACATGGTTGAACTTATTATATATATATATATATATATATATGTTATGTTAAAATTTAAATTATTTAACAGAACGTATCCAAAAATCATGAACTCCAAACGAGACTTGTCGTCTGGCGTTCTATATGTTATACCCTTATTCTAAACATAATGGAACTAGTCCCGAGCTCTGATTCGATCATATGTAGAAGATAGCTTTTCGAACTAAATTATTATATTAAATTTACGATATTAATTTCTGTGCTTCGATCCCACACGACTAAACAATACGTCCAATCATCATGAAATTCGTTCATTATTATGGATTCAATGACACTGGTCTCATCGAAATCTAAGATAGTGCACTGAAAGGCTATTTGTTATACGTTTATTAACACAATTATAATAGAAACCAAACTAATCGCTTTTTAATCTAAATTAGAAGTTCACTATCTTCATTCTTATCACATAGAATTTTAAATAAGCTTTGAAATCATTTTTATCCACGTTAATAAGAAAACTTGTCAACACCCCCAATGTAGAATTTTAAGTGTAGAAGTCTTACTCGAAACCCTCTTTTGATTAGGTTGAGGCGGTTAGAATCTTATTTCTACCTTCAATCCACCTTTCGATTAGATCACCATAATAAAAACTAATTCTTTGTTCGACATTTCAACTCAGTCGACACCCTTATATTCCCTTCTTTTAAGTCTTTCAAACCATCTTTGTTGGCTTGTTTATCGATACGAAACACCCTATTAAAACAATGGTAGTAACCTAAAGGTTGGTTCTAATGTTGTTGGGTATTGACTAAATAATGGGTTTCGACTTCGTTGAAGCTAGCCTCTTTAATGGCTTTAGTTAGGATTTTCCAATCTGATGACTTTGGTGAGGTTTCAATACGCTAAAAAGGTGAGCCTTTGGAGAGTAGTGGATTGGAGCTAAGAACTTAAGTGTAGTGGAAAAACAAGTGATTTCGACTCACTCGGAAGGATCCTTTCGATTAGGTCGACACAAGAAGAACACAATCGAATCCCATAAAGGTCTCAAAACTGTTGCATAACCAAGAGCATCAAATTCTCATCTTCATTAAACTGATGATGTACGAACTAATCAATTTCCCCTATTTGATTTGAAAATTAGTGATACAAATTTAACAAAATATAAGAAGAGAGTGAATGAAATCAAATCCCCTAAACCAGAACTTTATGGTCTTATTTATAGATGCGGGTTGACACCTTTTGACTCAGAGTTTACGACCTGGTCGAAAGGTGGCTTTGTAGACCTTTCGTCACCTTTGACACTTGCGCATCCCTCTACATTGCATTTGAATGCATCTATCTTCACTGAAAGGGGTGGATGTGCCTTTTCCCTTTGTGTTGCTTTATTGTTGCTAGTGAGAAGTAGCATGAGCTTTCGAATTTGTCAGCAGGTACATCCTTAGGGTTTCGAAGGTGTTGAAATACCCTGGGTTTCGACAAAGAAGGTAGCTTTCGAAGACATGCTTGGGGATAGATGCAGAATCCCTCTTAGTTGTGGAAGGTTTCGACCGGTTTGAAAGGCTTAGTTATGCTTTCGAAGAGGTTGTTCAAACAAAATATTTTTTAAGTAATCCGAATAAAGGAGAAACCTTTGGTTTCGAAAGGTTTGGTGCGCATATATGTGGCCGTTACTAGTTGCCTTTGAAAGGTTTTCCTCAACCCATTCGAAATATCTTCATGCATGCAAAAGCATCTATTTCAAAAGGAAGCAATTGAAGTGCAAGGGTGCTTTTGACCCTTTCAAAAGCTTGTAACACATCTGACCATTGACTGTAGCATCCCTTCGACTCCTTCAAAAGGCCTCGTTAGTGCTGCTATCTCTTGTTCTTTCTTCTTTTCTATTCATTTTGGTTTCGACAAGGTCGAAGTGGGAATTGGTGGCAACAATCCAAATTAAAATCCAAGATTCAATTATTTAAAAAAATTAACTATTAAATTCAGCCATTTAATTATCAAATAAATCTTTAACTGAAATTCAAATTATTTAACTTATAAAAATAACTTTTCAATATTTATAAAATATTCTAAATTCAAATGACTAAAATTCTTGATCGTTACAATATTTATTTAACAACTAAAAGTATCGTATTGTTATTTTCATAATATAAAAATAATAATTTGATACTTAATACATGTTTAACACCTCAACATTTGCCTCAAAAAGACAATTAAATACAAATAAAAATATTTCTAATCAAAATATTGTACATTATTTACCTTAGACAATAAAATAAAAAAAATTATATTAAAATATCATATATTTTTATTCAATAATTAATATAAATGACAAATAAAAATTATTAAAGTCTAACTTTATCATAAAACCATATTTATTGAAAATATTAATTTTTTCAAATTAAAAAATACAATTATATATCAGTTCTAATTGATTTATTTTTATTCTCAACATAAATAAATTTTAATAATTATAAAGAATTCACTTAGAGTACCAAATTTAGAAAAAAAATGTTCTATGTGTTTGTAATACTATGTCAATTTTGAAAAGAAAAAATTGTGTGTGTATTCATTTGTAATAAAATTCCTATTTTAGGAAAAATTATGCATACGTTTCTCTATAATAAAATACTAATTTTAGATTAAAAAATTAAATTATATGAACCCTGAATGTCGAATAATATAAGGTAATTAAAATTAATTTTGTATATAACTATCAAAATTTTAAATTTTATATACCTTTTAGTTCGATCAAATTTGTCGATATAAACGTGGTACACAATACATTGATTGTCATTTTAGGACATATACCAAGTAAAATATATTGATGAATTGGATTTATGCTTGAACGTAAAACAAAAGAAGATAACTTAGGAGAATATCTAAATAATTGTACAATTGTCAAGTGTTGGTATTTATAACGGCCCGGAAATTTTAACGATTTTAAATAACATAATTAACTGAATTATTCATAAAAATAAACAATAAAATTTTAGAAATGAAAATTTGATATTTGGTATGCGTCTATTGAAAAGTAGCAAGGATCAGATTTTCATCAATAAATTTAAAACTTTGTTATGTTGTGAAATTTCAATTTAAAATTTAAAATCAGTTAAGTTGATGGAAATAAAATATTTTTGAAATCTGAATATTTTTGTATAATAGAAATGTAAATCATTTTCTTAGTGAGACGTCATATTTCATTTCACCAAATTTAGAATGCACTAGCCCCGTTTATCTTATTTTCGACGATGTAACAGCGGTTTTGGCAACAAATATCAAGTTTTGATAGGTGGGTCGTGTTGCTCATATCTGTGTACCATTATATTCGTCTCGTCATGCTGATCTCCATAGTATATTCAATTGTGCATTTCAACGTTCGGTACACGACGAAATCTGCGAAATAATTTGTCGTATGTGTTCCGTATTTGAGCCTTTTGGTTTTCTTGTGTCTTTCCATTATCCACTGTGTAAACCAAAGAGCCATTAGCATTTATATTCCTTAAATTCATGCTTGACTCTTCTTTTCCCACTGTTACATATATCTCTGTGTGTGTGTGGGGGGGGGGGGGGGTTTGTCCTTTCATTTCATTTTCGTTCACTATTTACTTCAGTGTATATATATATATATATATATATATATATATATATATATAAAAGCTATTCATTCTTGCCTGGGAACTGTTGTCCTTCCCCTTCCTTCCTGAATCCACTCTTGCTCGACCATGTTTTGCCCCTACCCACATCACCTTTCCAGTCGTCATTAGATCCCTCCTCTCCAACCCACCATCATAAAGCCTCCACCTGACAACCGTACAACACCTATCCCTTACTTTCACCCATCTCCCACAACCGATCGCCTTTCCTCGCCTGAACCAAGCTGTCGCCCATCACCATAACAAATAAAACCCATATCACTACATAACGCATGCAACAACTGAGTCAATATCACATCCCCTTCGAGCACCAACAGCTGGCATCGCCTCCTCCACGTGAACAAGCGGCCATCCTCCTCCCTCTACATCAGTCGGCCTGCCTTCTTTGAACTCGATCCACCAACCACCAAACTGACCGTCGCCCTTTCCTCCACATAGCCGCATCACCAGCAATCACCAGACACTCCACAATAACCTGCACGCCACATAGCTGACCACCTTCAACACCAGTGCTACCCATCTTTTCCTCACTGTATGCCTTCTCCGGCAACATGCCTCATAATAGGCAACCGTACTCTCAACCTTATCACCACTCTCCTTCTGGCCTTCATCACCAAACGCACACACTAATTCTCACCATATCCCCTTCCCTCTACTTGAGATTGCCAGCCTCATTGCTACTATCAGTCCCAACCCTCCACCATCTACTCAGAAGCCTGCCACTCGCATCCACAACCACCCCTTGACCAGCGAGAGCCCATAACAACCATCAATATCCAAGCAGCTCCTTCTTTCTATTAATATATAGATGTAGATATAGTAGTAAAGTTTGCATATATAGGCTACTCGTCCTCCTTATCCCCCTGCCGTGCTTCCTCATATATTTGCTTCATCTTCTTTCCGTTCTTACCCGTGCCAGCCCTTCCTAGAGTCGTGCTCGACATCACCCTTAGCCAAGAAGCTAGCAGCTTCCTCATTCTTTATAAAAATATAGAGGTATATATCACATGTGTGTGTATATATATATATATATTTGTTTTCATTGTCATGTTAGCTTTGATTTATTTTCGTTGATGTCCGGTGATTTTTACAATAGCTCTTGGCTTGTCGTTGTCCCATTGTGTGTGTGCATGTCGATATGCACTAGTTCGTGTCCATATTTGCGGATCGTCGCATCTTGTGCTCGTTATTTTCTCTAGCCTCGAAAGGTGAGCGATCACTCATGATTAACATTTTTATGATTAGTAAATTGATCGCACGTGAATGGACGATTGAATATATTGTTAATTTGAATTGTTTAGTAACCAAACGTTAAATGATATGTTATTATTTAAATTTTTTAATATATGATAATTGACATATGACACTGTAACCTGTTAGTGTATATATATATATTTAAATCATTGATTATGCTCTTCATTGATACGTGTGTCAATTTATGTTTTTATTTTTCACAATGCAAGTTCCCTGTTAGTTTCGGAAATCCCTACGGATTGAAATGATACATACACGAACGATCTTGTAGATTAGGGAAAATCGTTATGGGTTGAAATGATAAACCTAAACGATTTTATTAATTTTTTGAAATTTAGGATTGCGGGTTGAAATGATATATATCCGTAAATTTAAATTATTGCGGATTGAAATGATAAATATCTATATCTCTTGATCATATGATAGAAAACTACGTACGGATATCGTTGGTCTATTTTAAATGATTTCTGAAATTTTAAAAAAAGAAATATATGGGTTTTAATAAATATTGATTTTTAAGATATAATATACGGATCTAAATTTTACATATGTGAAAATTTTAAAAATTTAAATTAAATATTTGGAAATTTCAAATTTAGAAGTTAAGTTTAAAAATATAAATTTTAAGATTTTACTTATAAATTTATTATTTCTAAATATATAATTAAGATTTAAAATAGAATTAAGAATATAATTTAATATAAAAAATTTAATAAAAAATTAATTTAACTTATATATATAATATGTTTAAATATTTATTTAAAATTTATATTAATGTTTTAAAATAGATTTTGTAATAACCTAAATAAATAAAGGTTGGAGAGCTAAGTTAAAGTGGACTTGTAATTTAATTTGTTTAAGAATTGAATTTAAACAAAAATTGATAAGAAACTTAATGACTTTGAGATTTTAAAGATAAGATTCTAATAACTTGATAACTGGATTTTGGTTAAAGATGATTAAATGAATATTTTCAAATTTAAATAAAATTGAAATTGAATATTTAATATTGATTTAAATTTGTGATCTGATATTTTTGAAATTGAATTTTAACATTGATATAAATTTGTAAATTTGAGATTTTATTTAAATGTTATTAAAAAAGATTAAGTGAAAATTTTCAAAGTTAAATAAAAATTAGAGGTTGAATTTTGAAATGTAAATGAAATTTATTAAATTGAGTTATTGTAAAATGTTTGAATATTTAAACTTTGAAACCTATTATATTGAAAGTGGTTAAATTTATAGTTCAAACCTGGATTTGAAATAGATAAATTAAAAATGGTGTTGATGAGAATTTGAATTGAATCTTCAACCTCTTCAACTAAAATTATTGAACTGAGATTGATTTAAATTGAATTTTCAAAACAAAAATGATTTGAACTGATTTGTGAAAATTTGAAAGAAACAATTCATATTTGAAGCTATTTTAATCTATAACCTATATTTAAATATAAACTATTTTTAATGTATAACTATTCCAATATATATACTACTTTTAATATTCAAACTATTTAAGCTGGAACTTTTATGATTTAGATTTGATGGCTTTAAATGCAAAAACTTTTGATATGATGTTTTAACCTATTTTGTAATTATGATTTCGAAAGTGATATGATTTCGAAAGTGATATGATTTCGAAAGTGATATGATTTTGAAATGAATATGATATTTTGATATAAAGTATGAACTGTTTGAAGTGAATATGACCACGGTGTGAAATAAGCGTTTGGTTAAAGAGACCGAGATCGAATATTGTCATGCTCTTTGCCAATACCGAAAACCACTTTAACAATTGTGCACCTGGTGGAGAATCCAAAACGAAGTAGGTTGGTTGGCGAATGTGTATATGAGGTATGAACGCAGCCCTGACCCCCTCGAGTCAGCTTAACGTGACTAAAACATGAGCCACACCGGGCCAAGTGAGGTCGCACCTTCGATGGAGCATGCTTCTTCGATACCATTCTGTTACTTTGTGATTTGGTTGGGTGTACCTTTGATTATAGGAGCGTGTCTTGAGGTGGGTCATAGTAGTTGTTATGCATTTCCACCAGTCCGGATCCGCAAAATGGTAGCATCCTATCCTGAGCATTGCCTTACGTGCCTTGTCACATGTCTTATCACGCCCACTATGGGTTTAGTTTGTACCATACCTATGGAGTACTCATTGAGTATCCCACCAGTTTAGTTGAGCTTACAGTATCTGTATAGACTACCAGAATATATAAAAATATGTTAAGGGGGATATAGGTAACGCCTTAATGCTATTTTAATATTTTACTTTACTGTAGACATCATATATGTGTACTATTTATGTAGATAGTTTAAAGGATCATTAAACGATGGAATCCTAACATCCTTTAAGTTATATTACATTTCATATGAATATTTTACTTGAGTTGATTTACTTGCATAAGAATGTTAATCCTAACTCGAGTGTTTTGTGTTTTGCTTATTCTCGAGTCAGACTGAGTGTCACAGCATTTGAGACTCACTTTTGGAGCTTGGAGCTTTTCTTAAGGATCTGTCTTTTATCTATTAAGCTTTCAGTTATTTCTAGTTTTATGTTTAGACTTGTCAGTTAATTTTGTATTAGTGACTTCTATGTACTTGGGATTTTCTGTTGTATTTGTTCAGAATCTGATGTTCTGTAGTAGCTTCATGAACTATTATTTATCTATTCCGCTACTTATTGGTATATTACTCTATGTCTACAATTCTATGATTGATTTATTTACTGTATATGCTAAGTTTTTCCAAATATTGTTGTTTTAAGCGATTCAAGTCTGACATGTGTGGATTACTATCGATTTGAATAGTTTGAAATGGCGGGTCATTACAAGTGGTATCAGAGCTCTGGTTTAGGCAAAACATAGAATATGGAGTAAAAAATCATTAGAGATAGGGTAGTAACACCCTAGAATGAGTAAAAATTAATTACAGAATAATCTTCGTTCAAGCTTGTAATTCTTTGTTAAGATCCTTTTGATTTGGATTTCTTTTGGAATTTTGGAATTTTCCCTTTGTTCTAAAATCCATTCTTGTTTTCCTTTTCGTATTCTCCTTGATACTGGAGCATCCCATAGCTTTATTTCTATTGATCTTTGCAATAAATTTGAGCACATCTAGCAACCTCAATTGGCAAATTCATCCTTATGTATGACTAATCTCATCGGTGATCCCGTCAAACTTAGTACAATTTGTAATGGGGTGAAACTCCTTTACAACAAGCATCGATTCATTGGAGATTCTATGTCCTCGGTTTGATGCATTAGATATCTTACTTGGGGGTGATTGGTTGATGCATTATGATGTTGTTATTTCTTGCAAAGCCCGAACCGTTTCTCCAGTAGACGACCAGGGTAATTCGCTTATGATCGAATGTTGATTGCCTTAGGATTACGCAAGAAGTTTTATCTTTTCGCTTGATGCTCAGCCTAGTGATCTTAACTCCACCCCGATAGTAAGGAATTATCCTGTTGTTTTGGTGAAGTCGCTTCTCTACCTCCTAAGCAGGAAATTGAATTTCGCATCGATCTTATTCCTGGAGCTCGACCTGTTGTCCTTTCTTACAGAGAATAGTTTCTATGAATCGTTAGTCATGCCCTTTGGATTAACCAATGCTTATGCCTTCTTCGTCAATCTCATGAATTGCATTTTCCGCGATGTTGTCATCAAGTTCGTCCTGTTTTCGTTGATGATATTCTCGTCTTTTCTAAGTCGGAGAAGGAGCATGAATCTCGTTTGAGCTTTGTTCTCCGAACTATTAGGAGTCATCAGTTCAAAGCAAAATTTTATAAATTCCATTGCAGAAGGGATGAAGTCTGATTCCTTAGGCACATTGTTTCTAAAATGAAGTCTGGGTTGACCCGGTTAAGGTCGCCACGATTAATATAAGTCGATCCATCTTTCCTCTTTTGCATTTTATCTATCTTATCTTCCTTCCGAACCTATTTTCTTAGTTAGAATTCTTTCTGATTAGGATCTCTCTAAATTTGAATCTCTATCTTTGTTCTAAAATTCATTCTTGAATCATCCTTCGAGGGAGCGTATTTGTAATTGATATAAAAATGTTTTATATTGTGTTGTTTGAGTTGTTAAGTTTGAATTTTAGATTTCGATCGATTCATCTAGCTAACACTATTGATAGCATTCAAAAACACTTGAAAAGAGCAAACTAATACAATATTGTTTTCGAAATTGGAAAATAAAATAAATTTATATATGATTATATTTCATATATAAAATATATAATTTTCTGAAAATAGATAGTTAAATGAATTGGTTGTTAGAAATGACAGTACTAGATTATCATTTACTGTTTTGACAGCACTCCTAAACAATTAACCATTGTTGTATGTTATAAGGAGATGAAATATTATGAACATGGTTTATAAATATGCTTTTGCAAATGAAATGAATTTAAATTAAGGAATTGAGAATTTAATTTCCGCTGCTTTCCAAATTTCAAAGCTGTGAAAAATATATTCTTTGAAAGTACTTTCGAATGGAAATTGTTTCCAAATAATTTTTAAAGAAGTAAGTCAGTATTCTCCTCTTATGCCGCTGAGAAATGACTTCGGTGATGACTACAACATCATCGACATTCATTTTCGAGTCTCAAAGTGGGGAGACCACTTTGTAACTTTAACATTTTTGTTTTGGAAAATGGATTTGATTTGAATTTTTTAAGTATGATTTGGTGTGCAATATATATATATGTGTGTGTGTGTGTGTGTGTGTGTGTATTTTAAATGGTTTGAAGTGAAACCTAAAATTTAGCTCTTAAGTTTTATGTTAAGGGATGGTTTCAGTTGTTGAAATAAATTAAAAAATTTGAATAGTCGGAGTGTCTAAAACGAGAAATGGAATTGAAACAACTTGAAACGGTTGGAGTAGGATAAAATTAATTTGTATAATACTCAATTGCATTTTAAAACATATATAACTTACCTGAAATATTCAAAAAGTTAAAATGTTAATGTGAATATGTGATTGAAGGTTATACAAGATGAACTTAAATAAAAAAATGTTCAAACTAAATTTTTGCTTAATAGAAATGTTGTAAATAAAAGGAAAATTTGTATAGTGTTCAATTGCACTCAAAAATGTTAATAAAACTTACCTGGAAAAAAGTTTAGTTGTTAATGTGAACATGTAATTAAATTACATACAATATAAATGTAAGTAATAAGATGGCCAAAATTAAATTTATTGGTTTGAATTAATTGTTGTATCTGGTGCTATGTATTTCGAATCTATATTTCCTTTCTGTTGCTTCATTCTCCTATCTTGCTCCTTTTCGAGGACGAAAAGTTTTGAGTGGGAAGAGTGTAACGACCCAGAAATTTTAACAATTTTAAATAACGTCATTAAATAAATTTTTCATAAAAATATACAATAAAATTTTAGAAATGAAAATTTGATATTTGTAGGAGTTGCAGTTATCATAATGCCATTCTCGTTAGATTCACCATCTCTTTTTATCAACATCAAAGATTGGCTGATAGCGGACATTGAAAAGAGTAAACTCGCTAATGATCCTTTATCTTCTCACTTTCAAAATAATACCGCGGCTCTTGAATGGTACAGAAGATATTTGGTTCAAAAGACAATCGTTAGAAACCTAAATGATCAAATTGCCAACCTTAAAGTGGATGTTAAGAGTAAGAATGAAATGATCTCCATCTTGAAGTGCCAAATTAAGTCAAATCCTTCAATTGACTTTGACCATAAAATGTCGAAACTTCTCCAATAAGTAAGTGTTTGGAAATTAAGTTGAAAGATATTTAAGCTCAGTGTGAATCACTCGAATTCATTTTAGGTAGTAATATTTCAAACATCGATTCTCCAACTTCTTTCGTTGTTCCATCTACTGCAAAATTAAACCCAAAAGTTCCCTACTATGATTAATCCTCCTCTTGGTTTAGACGAAAAAGGTAGAAGAAGAATGGAGTGGGAAATTCAAATTTGAGATGATGAAGTATTTCGATGAACAACAGAAAATGAGGTACTCGCAGCGCATAAACGAGTATGCTGCTAAGATTCAAAACCTTGAATGCGAGAAATATCTTCTTCAGAATCGTATTACTGATTTGGAAAGGAAAATAAAACTCTTAAAGGTGCAAACAATGCTTTTAATCGTGCTTTAAAGACCAACATTGAGTTTATTGAAGACGAATATAAGATGAGGAATAAAGAGAAGAAGCTTAAAGAAGTTCTTTGTATTGCAATTCATCACATTGTGGGTCCTTTAATTGCCGAGAATCTAAATAAGGCTGTACAAGATTCATGAACAATTTATATTGGTGAAATGTATATATTTGTTCCGTATACTTGTAAATAATTTCATAAACTATGAAAATTTTGTCAAATTGCATTCCTTTGGGAGTTTAGATTTGAAGCTTATCTTCTGAGGATGGTTTTTAGGTTTTTTTTTTTATTTCTTGGTTCTAAAGCTTCACCCTCAACAACCAACTTTCTTTTCAAAACCCTTTGAAGTTCGTGTGTTTGCAATGTCTCATTCATTGCTTGATGCCATTTATGTGCAAAGGCGTTATAATCATCCATTATCCCTTCTTCAAAGATTGTGGCATTGGTGTAGAATTGAATTGATTTCCTCATTTAGTTGAACAAATTATCACTTGTATCCTTTTTTTCCCTAAGGCAAAGTTAGGTGTGGCACCAAAATGGAAAGGGTTTAAACTCCATTTTTCTGGGTCATATAATTCTGCTCTTTCTTCTTCATAATCCTCAAAGCTTCAAGTCTTAGCATTTGCTCTGCACATAGTTTGGAATGATTAGTTGTTCTTGGGGAGAATCTAATTAAGTGTGGTTCTGAGGACCTTTGTTTGGACCTTTTGATCTGGTCAAACATGAAGATGAAAATAATCTAAATTAGTTAGGCTCGGAATAAAATTGGGTTAGAGGAAAATGAAGTTGGAAGTTCAACAAGGTCGGAGGTTCGAGCCCTCTTCTAGCGCCAAAATGTTAACAAGAAAACTTATCAACACTCCAATGTAGAATTTTAAGTGTAGAAGTCTTATTCGAAACCCTCTTTTGATTGGGTTAAGGCGGTTAGAATCTTATTTCTACCTTCAATCAACCTTTCGAATAGATCATCGTAATAAAAACTAATTCTTTGTTCGACCTTTCAACTCAGTCGACACCCTTATATTCCCTTCTTTTAAGTCTTTCAAACCAGCTTTGTTGGCTTATTTATCAGTTCAAAACGCCCTATTGAAACAATGGTGGTAACCTAATGGTTAGGTCTAAATTTGTTGTGTATTGACTAAATGATGGGTTTCGGCTTCGTCGAATGCTTGCTTCTTTAATGGATTTAGTTTGGATTTTTAATTTTGGTGACTTTGATCGAATTTGAGGTTTCAATTCACTAAAAAGGTGAGCCTTCAGAGAGTAGTGGTTTGGAGCTAAGAACTTAAGTGTATTGAAAAAACAAGGGGTTTCAACTCACTCGGAAGGCATCCTCTCGATTAAATTGACACAAGCAGAACACAATCGAAACCCATAAAAGTCTCAAAATAGTTGCATAACCAAAAGCATTAAAGTCTCATCTTCATTAAACTAATGATGTACAACTGATTAATTTCCCCAATCTGATTTGAAAATTAGGGTTACAAATTTAAGAAAATACAAGAAGAGAGTGAATGAAATCGGATCCCCTAAACCAGACCCCTAGGGTCTTATTTATAGATGCGGGTTGGCACCTTTCGACCCAGTCGAAATATGGCTTTGTAGACCTTTCGTCACCTTTGACACTTGCGCATCCCTCTGCATTGCATTTGAATGCATCTGTCTTCATCAAAAGGGGTGGATGTGCTTTTTCCCTTGTGTTTCTTTGTTGTTGTTAGTGAGAAGTAGCATGAGCTTTTGACTTTGTCAGCAGGTACATCCTTGGGGTTTCGAAGATGTTGAAATACCATGTGTTTCGATGTAGAAGGTAGCTTTCGAGGACATGCTTACGGATAGATGCAGATCCCCTCTTAGTTGTGAAAGGTTTTGACAGGTTTGAAAGGCTCAGTTATGCTTTCGAAGGGGTTGTCCCAACGAAATATTTTTCTGAGTAATCTGAATGATGGCAAAACCTTCGGTTTCAAAAGGTTTGGTGCGCATGTATGTGGCTATTACTAGCTACCTTCAAAAGGTGCTCCTCAACCCATTCAAAACATCTTCATGCATGTGAAAGCGTCTCTTTCGAAAGGAAGCAATTGAAGTGCAAGGGTGCTTTCGACCCTTTCGAAAGCTTGTAACACATCTGACCATTGACTGCAGCATCCCTTCGACTCCTCCGAAAGGCCTCGTTAGTGCTATTATCTGTTGTTCTTCCTTCTCTTCTATTCATTTTGGTTTCGACAAGGTTGAAGTGGGAATTGGTATTAACAATCCAAATTAAAATCCAAGATTCAATTATTTAAACAATTTCAACTATTAAATTCAACCATTTAATTATCAAATAAATCATTATATTTGAAATTCAAATTATTTAACTTATAAAAATAACTTTTCAATATTTAAAATTAATTAAATCTTCCAAATTCAAATGACTAAAATTTTGGATCATTGCACTATTTATTTAATGGCTAAAAGTATCGTATTGTTATTTTCATTATATAAAATAATAATTTGATACTTAATACATTGTTTAATACCTCAATAATCTTAGTTCATAATGAAACCTTTCAGAAATTAGTTAACATTTGCCTCAAATAGACAATTAAATAAAAATAAAAATATTGTATATTTTTTATCTTAGACAATAAAATACAAAAATAATATTTTTATATCAAAATATCTTATAGTTTTATTCATTAATTGATGTAAACTTGTGTGTAACCCGTGCGTTGCATACGGTAACGATGTAAAAAAGTAATATTTAAATTTTAATTATTGTTAAAAATTTAATTTTTTTAAGCACTATATGATAAACTTGTTGAAATAAAAAAATTATAATTTAAAATGAAATACAACACTCAAGTGTAAGACAAAGGGTCGCTTATATATGTGTGTGTGTGTATGCGTGTGTGTGTATTTATGTATGTATGTGTGTATACATATATATGTATATATATATATATATGTATGTATTTATGTGTAGCTATTATTATATATGTAAATAGTTGATGCTATGTGATACAAGTATTTTTTATATAAATGGATGAAAAAAAATTGAATTTTCCATTTCTATTAATATGAATATTGTATATATAATTTTAATGATTTACAATGGAATAATGAATATTATGAAATTTAATATATTTAAATATTTTAAACCAATGATCAGCTTAACTAATTAGATATATGGAGCTAAATGTTAGAAAGAAGAGAAAAAAATGAGAAGAGCTTTGTATGTAGTTGTAGTTGAGAAAAATATTTTACGATCAACTTATCTGAAATGAACATTTATTCATTATCTGAGATTTCAATTAGTAAACTTATTTTTAACATAGCAATTAATCATAAATTTCACGTTATTGTAGGAGTGTCTGTTTAAAACTTCAATATTTGCAACAACAAAAAATGTTGCGTTAATTTGAGTTGTGAGTTCGGTAAGTTTTATTATCATGTTGAAAATGAGAATGTCGACATAACCAAATTTATAGTAGAGTAATCCGTGCATCCACATCCCAATGTTGTAAATTATAAATTTATCCTTTAAAAGTTGTAAAATATGAAATATTGTATTAAAAATGTATGATATTATTTTGAGATAAATGAATTATAAATTAAAAATATATTATTGTTTATGTTTATATTTTATGTTATGCGATCCATATATCTTTATATATGAATAAAAATAACAAATTTTATCATCTTCTCGCGCGCGTGTTGTATGCATACTTAAATCAATATAATTTAAGATTTATTAGATGAATTATTAAATAATAGTAAATTGAATTTATTTGAATGATTTAAAATATTACATAATTGGTTAAATACATGTATATGAGTAAAATAAATATTAGAAGAGAATTGTGAAGGGTTTGTAAGTAACTATAGGAATTTAAAATATAGGTGTTTAAAGTTAAAAATATAATATTTCAGTGCAATACATGATAACTTCATTGAGATAACCGAATTATAAAATAAATTTGTTATTGTTGTTGATGCATATAATTTATGCTATGTGATTTATATATCTTTATATGCAAATAAATTTTTTATTTTACCAGTTTGTTGATGCTACAATGGTATACTGTTGAAATTTTCATATTTTAGAATTTACATGATGTATCAAATGTTAGATAACCGAGCTTATCAAATGGTTTAAATTTTTAATTACGTAATTAGTTTAATTGTATGGACTTAAATGTAAAATATTAGAAGAGAATTAAGAAAGTAGTTGTGAATAATCTTATAAAATTTTAAAAGTATGTATTTGATTATAAATTGACAGTAGAAGTTTAGTAGAATAATTATAAAGTGATAAATTACAAAAATTTAAAATTACATTATTGAGAGAAAATTAAGGAGAGTTGTAACAACCCTGTATTTTCAGATTATTGTAATTGTATATTTTAATTATTTTAATTTAAATTCCTAGTTTAAAAACTTTATTTTATTTATTAAAATGAATATATTTTGTTAATTGAAATATAAATGTTGATTTTGATGTGGATTAGAATTTCAAACATGCATAAATTGAATATTTCCAGAAAATGTGAATTTTGGTCAATCTGGTCAAACTTTTACTTTTAAATTTAAATTTTAAAAGTTTGAAAATTTTAATTTTTTCTCTAATTATGAAAGTAAATAAAATTTCAAGAACACTGTTTTTCGTTTCGTTGAAATCCGAATAATATTGTGAAAGTTATGCTTTTTACAAAATTGGGTGTAAATTGTTTTATTTAACACTACTTTTTATTTTAAATTATATAAATAATCTTTTTAATTGTCATATATTATTCTAAATTGTATTATATGTAATGTTACATATTTTTTTCCTTTTAAATATTTTAAAGTGATGTTTGAATTTTTCCAAAGCTCATTGAATTTATTTTCTATTTTTAAAGGTTAGTTTCCATTTTTCTGCTATTTTCTTCATTTAAATTATATTTAATTAAAATTTATTTATTCATTTTTATGTATGCATTTTATTTTTATGGTTTTATCTTTATTTATAAATATTTTTCATGTACAAACAATTTTCCCAAAGTTCATTTCATTTATTTTCAAATTTTCAAGCCTAATTTACATTTTCTTTGTTATTTTCTTAATTTAATTATATTTAATTAATATTTATTTATTTATTTTTGTTTGTTTACTATATTTTCGTGTTTTAACTGTACTTATATATATTTTACATGTATTTAAATTTTAAAAAAAGAAATTAGAAATTCAAAGAGACAAGGCTCTTCATTTCTTGTGACTTTTCAATAGCTAGTCTCTTCATTTCCTTGGCTTTTCATTTTCTCCTTGATAGCCGTACATTTCCCATTGCCTTTCACATGAAAATACTTCTTATCCTCTTCAACTCGCAGCTATTTCTCATTTGAGAAAAAAAAATTCCAAGCTAATGGCTTCTCTTTATTCTTTTCTACCTTTCTTCCTTGAATTTGCCTTGTTTTCTGCTTAAATTTGCCTTGACTTCACATATGATTCTCGGCCTATCACCTCCACCATCAGCTCCACCATCTCCTCCTCCTCTGACCATGACAAATCATGCCATCCAATTGAAGCCATCTCCACAAAACTTTGCTTAAAACTCCAAATATTGCCTAACCGAGCCTTGTATTCCCATTTCCTTCATGTTTAGCCTTGGCCACCACCTCTAACACCACCACCACTTGCTGCCATGACCTATAGCCATCATCATCATCTCTGACCTGACCTGAAGATGCACCAGGCCGAGCCCATAGGACCATAGGCCGAGCCTATGTACACCAAAACCTTCCATTCCTTGACCCAAACCCCTTGCCTCCTTTATTTTCCACTTGTTTTGCCTTTACCTTCCACTTTCATGCCCTAAGCCTTGTCTCTAGGCCATGGCCGAGCCATTTTGACACCTAGGCTGAGCCTAGTGTGGTGAGGTCAAGCCCATTTGATCATGTGACAAGCTTATGTCGTCGTGTGCAAGTCTTTTGCTTCTAGGGTTTGGTCATCTCTCTTGTTTTGCAACTGTTCTGCAAACTAAAGTTGTTGATTATATTTGTATGTCGATATCTATATTTGTGCTTATGTATGTTATATTTTGTGTTGTTTACAAGTGTCTCCATCAATTCAAATCAAATCGTGCTTGTCGTGCCTTTGGAATCGCTCTTGTGTGTGTTGTTTGTCTCTAGCTTCGTAAAAGGTGAGTCTTTCTCACTCTGACATATTTACTTATGAAATAGTAAATTGATGGCAAGTGTATAGTAATATAAAATGTTTATGCAAGTTAATGATGATCATGTGATATGCTATGCCATGTTATTACCATGTTAAAACTGTTAGTTATCACCTGACATTTGATATATTGCGACATTGACATTGTTTATATTGTTTATGCATAAGATCACACTTCAAGTTCCCTCTTAGAATAGAATCACTATGGGTTGAAATGATACATACCCGAACGGACTTTAGAATAGGAAAAAATCATTATGGGCTGAAATGATAGGCCTGAGCGATTTTTATTGTATTTTATTTGACTTGGGATTGCGGGTTTGAAATGATAGAACCCGGGTCTTCTTTGTAAACTGCGGATTGAAATGATATATATCCGTATCACTTGACCTAGGTTAGAAAATTATATACGGACCCCGTGATATATTTTTAAATGATTTTTATTAAAATGTGTATTTTTAAAAGTATGAAATTTTGATTTAAAAATATATTTTTATGGATTTAAGAAAATTAAATATTAAGTCTTGAAATTGTGAATTTGAGTACGTAAATGTGAAATAATTGAGATTTTAGACTTTAAATTTTATTTTAAGATGTAAATAAATAAGGAAATTAAATTTAAAGTTTTAAAATTATATTTGAAGTAAAATTTTAAGTTTTATTTAATTTATATGTTAATAAACAGTGAATTTTGACTTAATAAATGAATGGAGTTTTTAAATTGAATATTTGATCTAAAAATTTTGTTGTGTTAAATCATATGTTAAAATGATTTTAAATGTGAAATTTTGAAGTCTAAAAATATGACTTTTAAGTTATAATAAAAATTTGGAGTTTTATTATTATTTTGGAAAAGCTAAAATGAAATCTGGAATTTTATAGCATTTTCAAAATGTTGTAGTCTTTTGACAGCATTTTCAAATGCTATTGTTTTGAATCTAACAATGTTTGAAATAACTAAATATCTATTACGACATTTTATAAATGTCACTATTCTTGAAATAAACCATTTTGGAAAATATAAGCTACGATAGCACTTTATCAATGCTGTCGTTGCTATAATTTGACAATGCTTTGAAATGTTATAGATTTTAACACTGTTTGGGCTATATTTTAAAGTGTTAAATAATTTAACTTTTGAAATGGATTATTTGTAAAATTTTAGAAGTTTTGAATATTTAAATTTGAATTTTTAAGGAATTTAAATTGAATTTGAATTTAAATAAAGTTTACTTGGTTATGTGTTAAACGGAATGAAATGTAATATAATAAATGAATTTTTGAATGGAATTTTGGAATGTATTTTTGGTAATGATGTTTGAAATAATAAATGAATGACATATTTGATTTTTTAAATGATATTTAACTTTGAATATTTGGATTTGAATTCAAATAATGATTTGATTATTAAGTTTTGAAAGGATGTAATATTTTAATGATTTTGAAATGGTTTGGAAATGATTTGATCTTTATTTTAAAGAATGTAAATGTTGAATGATATTTGATTTTGCTTTATTTGATAAAGGAATACTTGAAGTTTATATTTGTATGAAAAGATATTTCGTTTAATTGCAAGTTAAGTTTATTTTAATAATATTGGATTTATGAAATGAATATTTCAAAACTACATAATAATGAAATTAGATTTGAGATATGAATATATGGAATTATAAAGTTTAGTTTTGAAATGTGGGATATTAAAGTTTGGAAACATATTAAAATTGGATAGCTTATTTTATAGATCAAATCTATATTTGAAATTTATAAGATTTGAAATGTTTTGTTAGAAAACTGAATTGAATTGAAATTGATGGTTTGATTTGAATTAAATTGGAAATTTGAAATTTTGAATTAAATTGGAAATAAATTTGTAAAATGTAAAGAATTAAATGAATGTTTCATGATTTCAAATGTATGATTTCAAATGTATGATTTCAGAATGTTATGATTTTCAAAGTGTAATGATTTCAAGTATTTTGGTTTCGAAAGAGTTATAACTTTGAAAGTATTATGATTTTTGGAAGTGAATATAGGTTTGAGATGGAAATGATAAAGTATAAACTATTTTGATTTGAATATAGTTTTGAAATAAAAATGATTTTGGTTTCGAAGTATAAACTATTTTGATTGAATAAATAGTTTTGAAATAAAAATGGTTTTGGTTTCGAGGCGTAAACTATTTTGAAAGGAATATAGTTTTGAAATGAAATGATTTGATCCTTTTGAAATATGAACTATTTTGAAATGACCACGGCGCTATAATAACGTTTGGTTGTTGAAGAGACCGGGATCGGAAGTTGTCATACTCTCTGCCAACTCCGAAAACCACTTTAACAACCGTGTACGCGGTGGAGATTTCAGAATGAAGTAGGATGGTGGCGACGTTCTTGAGGTATATTACGTGGACCCAACTCCCGTGAGTTGGCATAAGGTGGCTAAAATAGGAGCGATCTCGGGCCAAAGGAGGTAGAACCTCTGGTCGGACACATTCCTTCGATACTATACTCTTATTGGTGATTGATTAGATGGCCATCCTCCGATTTTGATTGGGAGTGTGTTCCGAGGTGGGCGTATGTGGCTGCTGCGTTACCACCAGCCCGTGTGCGTAATTGGTATATCTACCCTGGCATTGCCTTGTGTGCCGTGTCACCTACCATACCGAGCCTTTACTACGAGTTTGTTTTTCTCCCGTAGCCCGTGTGGTATCCTCTGACAGTCACCCGGAGTGGAGATGGCATGATATTGGATGGACTACTGGGACTATTATGTGTGAAGGGTGATATGGGTAGCCCGGAACGCTATTTAAAAGTATGTTTATTTTACTGTAGAAATTATTATAATAGCGCAATATTACTACATAGTAAATAGTTTAACGGATCCTTAAAGGATGGGCGATCCCAAGCATTCTTTAAGTTACTGATGCATTTTTTGTTACTGTTCACTTGAGTTGATTTACAGTTCATAAGTATTTATGTTCTGACTCGAGTGTTTTGTGTTTTGCTTTACGCTCGAGTCAGATTGAGTGAGTTAGCATTCAAGATTCACCTTTGGAGTTGGAGCTTTGCTTGAAGATCCAGCCATCTATTTTTTTTCAGTATCCAGTGTTTCCAGTGATGTATTTTGATTTGTACTTGATGTATCTTGTAACCCTTCTACTGTATATTATTTAACTCTGATGTATCTCATATATATAGTAGCTTCATGAACTACTATCTCTTTTACTTCCGCTGCATTATTAAATACTCTGTGTCTGTGATCTGTGATTATGTATTTACTGTATATTCTGAGATTTGCCAAATTTTATTTACAACGCGGTATTTTGAGCAATTCAAGTCCGACATGTGCAGATGCGAATGGTTGAAAATATCGGGTCGTTACAGTTGGTATCAGAGCTTTGGTAGCTCTAGGCAAAACTCAGTATATAGGGTAAATGTATTTACAGAATCACTTTCATTCGAGTTTAAACCTCTTCCTTTTTGACTCGATTCTTTTGAATTTTGGAACATTCCCTGTGGTTCCAAAGACCATTCGTGTCCCTCACTATTTATCTTCTTTTGTTTCTGGAGTATCCCATAACTCAACTTCAAAAGATCTTCATAATGAGTCGGCGGTCTCGCCAACCTCAAATTTATTTGTAAAGGGGGAAAACTCCTTTACAACAACATCGATTCACCAGAGATTCTATATCCTCGGTTTAGATGCTAGTATCTCTTATAATTTCGAACTCTACATCTTGAGATCGAATGTCGATTTACCCAAGAAATCCACATCGGTCTTATTCTTTAAGTCACGGTTGACCCGGTTAAGGTTGCCCGCGATTTATATAAGCTTATCCATCTTTCTATTCTGTTATTTAATTATCTCATCTTTGTTTCCAACTTATCTTCAAATCATTCTTGAAGTGTAATTTTAAACTAATATTTAAAATGTTTTATATATTGTGTTTTTTGAGTTGTTGATGTTGATTTGGGTTTCTAATCGATTCGTCTGATCAACGCTATCGATAAGATTTCCAAAACACTTGAACAGATCAAACTGACACAATATGTTTTTAAAATTTAATAATGAAATAATTTTGTGAAATAAATTTTGTAACTATATTATAAATCTTTTCTGAATTTTATTGAATGGTTGTTAAGAAATAATATTTGGTTTTATATATCATTATCTCTTGTTTCATTTATAAATAAGTGAACTATGAACATGGTTATAAATTTATTTGGAAATTTAAAATGAATTTAAACAAGAATTTGGGAATTTAATTTCCAATGCTTCCAAACCTTGTGTTTAAAGTTTTAAAGAATGTACTATTTAATGTATTTTCGAGTAGAAATTTGTTTCCAAAGAATTTTAAAGTTCAAAATTTTGTGCTCTTCTCTTTGTCGCTGGAAAATAATTTCGGTGATGACTACAGCATCATCGATGATCATTTTCGAGTTTCGAAGTGAAGAGACTGTTCTGTAGTCTTGCTACAGCTTTGTTTTGGGAAATTTAATTGATTTGAAATTCTAAAATATGATTTGATTTATAATATATATAGATATATGATTTAAATTTGATTTGACTTATTATGTATATATAATTACTTATCTTCAAATGGTTTGGAGGTCGGAAATTTAGTTCTTAAATTTTATATTGAAGAATAATTTCAATTATAATTTCAAGATTTGGATAAATATTCAAGCTTGAAATAATTGAATTAGAAAGTTTTATTTGTATAATACACAATTTCATTCTAATATAACTTACCTAAATTTTCAGAAGTTGAATATGAAATTGGATAATATACAATATAAAAAGATTTGATAAATAAAATTGGAATGGTTATAATAAATGTTAGACACTTAAATCTTAGTTATAAAATAATTAATAGAGGTAAATATAAGAAAGGATAATTAAATAACTTGCAATAAAATAATGTTAAAAGAACTAAGAATAAGATAAAGTAATTATAATTAGTGTGAGTATATTTAACATAGGTGATAAAATATATTGAGAGGAATAAATTTAATTTTAATTAGTAGTGAATAAGAATTAAATTTTATTTGGTACATTTTGAGTATAATAAAAGATTTTTCAAATAAATGATTTTAGGGATTTGTTAATTTAAGATAACTGGATGATAAGATAATGAAATTAGAGACGCTTAAGATTTATTTGACTTATGTAAAATTAATTTTCAGTTGAAGTTGAAATTTTATGGTTTCAAATTTATTATCTTATTTTGTTTTTCAAACTATCTTTTGGTTGTCCTAATTTCCCTTATCTTGCTACAGAATGAGAGGTTATTGCTTATACCAGTCTATTTAGAAATCTTTCTATAATCTTTAATAATCTTTGGTACTCATCTTTGAATCTAAGCACTGCTTGTCGTCCACAGACCGTCGGTTAAACGGGAAGGGTGAATCAGATTCTAAAAGATTTTTTTTCATGCTTGTGTTCTTGATTCTAGAGGATGTTGGAAAGATCATATCCACCTTGTTAAACTTACCTATAGCAACAGTTATCAGGTATAATTTTAATCTTCTTGTCATCTTGTCTTAATACTATTTCATTCTATCTTTTTTTGTGCTTTCCCGTACCTCATTCCTTTTCGGGGACAAAAAGTTTTGAGTGGGGGAGAGTGTAACAACCCTGTATTTTCTGATTATTGTAATTGTATATTTTAATTATTTTAATTTAAATTCCTAGTTTAAAAACTTTATTTTATTTATTAAAATGAATATATTTTGTTAATTGAAATATAAATGTTGATTTTGATATGGATTAGAATTTCAAACATGCATAAATTGAATATTTCCAGAAAATGTGAATTTTGGTCAATCTGGTCAAACTTTTACTTTTAAATTTAAATTTTAAAAGTTTGAAAATTTTGATTTTTTCTTTTATTATGAAAGTAAATAAAATTTCAAGAACACTACTTTTCGTTTCGTTGAAATCCGAATAATATTGTGAAAGTTATGCTTTTTACAAAACTGGGTGTAAATTGTTTTATTTAACACTATTTTTTATTTTAAATTATATAAATAATCTTTTTAATTGTCATATATTATTCTAAATTGTATTATATGTTATGTTACATATATTTTTACCTTTTAGATATTTTAAAGTGATGTTTGAATTTTTCCAAAGCTCATTGAATTTATTTTCTATTTTTAAAGGTTAGTTTCCATTTTTCTGCTATTTTCTTCATTTAAATTATATTTAATTAAAATTTATTTATTCATTTTTATGTATGCATTTTATTTTTATGTTTTTATCTTTATTTATAAATATTTTTCATGTACAAACAATTTTCCCAAAGTTCATTTCATTTATTTTCAAATTTTCAAGCCTAATTTACATTTTCTTTGTTATTTTCTTAATTTAATTATATTTAATTAATATTTATTTATTTATTTTTGTTTGTTTACTATATTTTCGTGTTTTATCTGTATTTATACATATTTTACATGTATTTAAATTTTAAAAAAGAAATTAGAAATTCAAAGAGACAAGGCTCTTCATTTCTTGTGACTTTTCAATGGCTAGTCTCTTCATTTCCTTGGCTTTTCATTTTCTCCTTGATAGCCGTACATTTCCCATTGCCTTTCACGTGAAAATACTTCTTATCCTCTTCAACTCACAGCTATTTCTCATTTGAGAAAAAAAAATTCCAAGCTAATGACTTCTCTTTATTCTTTTTTACCTTTCTTCCTTGAATTTGCCTTGTTTTCTGCTTAAATTTGCCTTGACTTCACATATGATTCTCGGCCTATCACCTCCACCATCAGCTCCACCATCTCCTCCTCCTCTGACCATGACAAACCATGCCATCCAATTGAAGCCATCTCCACAAAACTTTGCTTAAAACTCCAAATATTGTCTAACCGAGCCTTGTATTCCCATTTCCTTCATGTTTAGCCTTGGCCACCACCTCTAACACCACCACCACTTGCTGCCATGACCTATAGCCATCATCATCATCTCTGACCTGACCTGAAGATGCACCAGGCCGAGCCCATAGGACCATAGGCCGAGCCTATGTACACCAAAACCTTCCATTCCTTGACCCAAACCCCTTGCCTCCTTTATTTTCCACTTGTTTTGCCTTTACCTTCCACTTTCATGCCCTAAGCCTTGTCTCTAGGCCATGGCCGAGCCATTTTGACACCTAGGCTGAGCCTAGTGTGGTGAGGTCAAGCCCATTTGATCATGTGACAAGCTTATGTTGTCGTGTGCAAGTCTTTTGCTTCTAAGGTTTGGTCATCTCTCTTGTTTTGCAATTGTTCTGCAAACTAAAGTTGTTGATTATATTTGTATGTCGATATCTATATTTGTGCTTATGTATGTTATATTTTGTGTTGTTTACAAGGGTCTCCATCAATTCAAATCAAATCGTGCTTGTCGTGCCTTTGGAATCGCTCTTGTGTGTGTTGTTTGTCTCTAGCTTCGTAAAAGGTGAGTCTTTCTCACTCTGACATATTTACTTATGAAATAGTAAATTGATGGCAAGTGTATAGTAATATAAAATGTTTATGCAAGTTAATGATGATCATGTGATATGCTATGCCATGTTATTACCATGTTAAAACTGTTTGTTATCACCTGACATTTGATATATTGCGACATTGACATTGTTTATATTGTTTATGCATAAGATCACACTTCAAGTTCCCTGTTAGAATAGAATCACTATGGGTTGAAATGATACATACCCGAACGGACTTTAGAATAGGAAAAAATCGTTATGGGCTGAAATGATAGGCCTGAGCGATTTTTATTGTATTTTATTTGACTTGGGATTGCGGGTTTGAAATGATAGAACCCGGGTCTTCTTTGTAAACTGCGGATTGAAATGATATATATCCGAATCACTTGACCTAGGTTAGAAAATTATATACAGACCCCGTGGTATATTTTTAAATGATTTTTATTAAAATGTGTATTTTTAAAAGTATGAAATTTTGATTTAAAAATATATGTTTTATGGATTTAAGAAAATTAAATATTAAGTCTTGAAATTGTGAATTTGAGTACGTAAATGTGAAATAATTGAGATTTTAGGCTTTAAATTTTATTTTAAGATGTAAATAAATAAGGAAATTAAATTTAAAGTTTTAAAATTATATTTGAAGTAAAATTTTAATTTTTATTTAATTTATATGTTAATAAACAGTGAATTTTGACTTAATAAATGAATGGAGTTTTTAAATTGAATATTTGATCTAAAAATTTTGTTGTGTTAAATCATATGTTAAAATGATTTTAAATGTGAAATTTTGAAGTCTAGAAATATGACTTTTAAGTTATAATAAAAATTTGGAGTTTTATTATTATTTTGGAAAAGCTAAAATGAAATCTGGAATTTTATAGCATTTTCAAAATGTTGTAGTCTTTTGACAGCATTTTTAAATGCTATTGTTTTGAATCTAACAATGTTTGAAATAACTAAATATCTATTACGATATTTTATAAATGTCGCTATTCTTGAAATAAACAATTTTGGAAAATATAATCTACGATAGCACTTTATCAATGTTGTCGTTGCTATAATTTGACAATGTTTTGAAATGTTGTAGATTTTAACACTGTTTGGGCTATATTTTAAAGTGTTAAATAATTTAACTTTTGAAATGGATTATCTGTAAAAATTTATAAGTTTTGAATATTTAAATTTGAATTTTTAAGGAATTTAAATTGAATTTGAATTTAAATAAAGTTTACTTGGTTATGTGTTAAACGGAATGAAATGTAATATAATAAATGAATTTTTGAATGGAATTTTGGAATGTATTTTTGGTAATGATGTTTGAAATAATAAATGAATGACATATTTGATTTTTTTAAATGATATTTAACTTTGAATATTTGGATTTGAATTCAAATAATGATTTGATTATGAAGTTTTGAAAGGATGTAATATTTTAATGATTTTGAAATGGTTTGGAAATGATTTGATCTTTATTTTAATAAAGAATGTAAATGTTGAATGATATTTGATTTTGCTTTATTTGATAAAGGAATATTTGAAGTTTATATTTGTATGAAAAGATATTTGGTTTAATTGCAATTTAAGTTTATTTTAATAATATTGGATTTATGAAATGAATATTTCAAAACTACATAATAATGAAATTAGATTTGAGATATGAATATATGGAATTATAAAGTTTAGTTTTGAAATGTGGGATATTAAAGTTTGGAAACATATTAAAATTGGATAGCTTATTTTATAGATCAAATCTATATTTGAAATTTATAAGATTTGAAATGTTTTGTTAGAAAACTGAATTGAATTGAAATTGATGGTTTGATTTGAATTAAATTGAAAATTTGAAATTTTGAATTAAATTGGAAATAAATTTGTAAAATGTAAAGAATTAAATGAATGTTTCATGATTTCAAATGTATGATTTCAGAATGTTATGATTTTCAAAGTGTAATGATTTCAAGTATTTTGGTTTCGAAAGAGTTATAACTTTGAAAGTATTATGATTTTTGGAAGTGAATATAGGTTTGAGATGGAAATGATAAAGTATAAACTATTTTGATATGAATATAGTTTTGAAATAAAAATGATTTTGGTTTCGAAGTATAAACTATTTTGATTGAATAAATAGTTTTGAAATAAAAATGTTTTGGTTTCGAGGCGTAAACTATTTTGAAAGGAATATAGTTTTGAAATGAAATGATTTGATCCTTTCGAAATATAAACTATTTTGAAATGACCACGGCGTTATAATAACGTTTGGTTGTTGAAGAGACCGGGATCGGAAGTTGTCATACTCTCTGCCAACTCCAAAAACCACTTTAACAACCGTGTACGCGGTGGAGATTCCAGAATGAAGTAGGATGGTGGCGACGTTCTTGAGGTATATTACGTGGACCCAACTCCCGTGAGTTGGCATAAGGTGGCTAAAATAGGAGCGATCTCGGGCCAAAGGAGGTAGCACCTCTGGTCGGACACATTCCTTCGATACTATACTCTTATTGGTGATCGATTAGATGGCCATCCTCCGATTTTGATTGGGAGTGTGTTCCGAGGTGGGCGTATGTGGCTGCTGCGTTACCACCAGCCCGTGTGCGTAATTGGTATATCTACCCTGGCATTGCCTTGTGTGCCGTGTCACCTACCATACCGAGCCTTTACTACGAGTTTGTTTTTCTCCCGTAGCCCGTGTGGTATCCTCTGACAGTCACCCGGAGTGGAGATGGCATGATATTGGATGGACTACTGGGACTATTATGTGTGAAGGGTGATATGGGTAGCCAGGAACGCTATTTAAAAGTATGTTTATTTTACTGTAGACATTATTATAATAGCGCAATATTACTACATAGTAAATAGTTTAACGGATCCTTAAAGGATGGGAGATCCCAAGCATTCTTTAAGTTACTGATGCATTTTTTGCAACTGTTTACTTGAGTTGATTTACAGTTCATAAGTATTTATGTTCTGACTCGAGTGTTTTGTGTTTTGCTTTACGCTCGAGTCAGATTGAGTGAGTTAGCATTCAAGATTCACCTTTGGAGTTGGAGCTTTGCTTGAAGATCCAGCCATCTATTTTTTTTCAGTATCCAGTGTTTCCAGTGATGTATTTTGATTTGTACTTGATGTATCTTGTTACTCTTCTACTGTATATTATTTAACTCTGATGTATCTCATATATATAGTAGCTTCATGAACTACTATCTCTTTTACTTCCGCTGCATTATTAAATACTCTGTGTCTGTGATCTGTGATTATGTATTTACTGTATATTCTGAGATTTGCCAAATTTTATTTACAACGCGGTATTTTGAGCAATTCAAGTCCGACATGTGCAGATGCGAATGGTTGAAAATATCGGGTCGTTACAAGAGTAAAGAAAACTCATACAATTAATGAGAGAGCTTGAATTTCTTCTGCTTTACTATTATTTAATAGATGACAAACAAAAATTATTAAAATCTAACTTTATCATAAAACCATATTTATTGAAAATATTTTTTTTCGAATTACAAAATATAATTATTCATTAGTTCTAATTGATTTATTTTTATTATCAACATAAATAGATTTTAGTAATTACAAAGAATCCACTTGGAGTACCAAATTTAGAAAAAAAACTGTTGTATATGTTTGTCGTACTATGTCAATTTTAAAAAGGAAAAACTGTGCGCATATTCATTTGTAATAAATTCCAATTTAGAAGGAAAAAATTATGTATACCTTTCTTTATAATAAAATACTAATTTTAGAAACAAAATTAAATTATATGAACCCTAAATGTCGAATAATATGAGGTAATTAAAATTAATTTTGTATATAACTGTCAAAATTTTATATTATATGTACTTTTTCGTTTGATCAATTTTGCTGATATAAACATGGTACACAATACATTGGATTGTCATTTTAACATATTAGCAAATAAAATATATTGATGAATTGGATTTATGCTTGAATGTAAAACAAAAGAAGATAACTTAGGAGAATTTTGTGAATAATTGTATCAGTTATCAAATGTTGGTATTTAAATGTAGTGGAATTTAGCGTCCGCTTCTTCATATTTTCAAACTTAATATATGAATATTTTTTTAAAAACATGTTTTAATTACACCCTTAACATTATTTTATAAATTTATCTCTTTTATTTCAAAATCAAGTCTGCACTTAATAACAGATTTCCATACCCGAAACTAAACAAAAAAATTAAACCAAAACTGCAGTCTTTACCGCAATTTGCAGTAAAAACTGTGAATTTATCTTTCATCGAAAATATTTGCAGTTCAAACACACATATACATATATAATGAAAATCGATGGTGTTTTTTTATAACATCTTTGTAGAGGATTAGTAGAACAATGTAATAATCACAATAATGATAAATTATAGAGACTTGAAAATAAAAACATTTGAAGGGAATTAAGTGGAGAAGGAGAAATCCGAAAATCAATAAAGTGTATAAAACGTTTCTACATTACTACTATTTATTTAGAATAGATTTGGAAATGGAATAAGGAGAAACTGCCACATGTCAAGAAGTTAAGCAAAGGATGTGATAAACAACGAGGAAAAAGAATGAATGACTCTTTTTTAAGACTATGGTATAGATTAGTTTTGATAATGGAATATGGAGATTCCTCCTCGTGTCAAGATGTGAAGAACCAAAGAATGCGAGAAGCAATCAGGAAAGGAAATTTTACCAATAGAGGTTGGTTTTAGAAAGTAATAACAAATATAGCCCAGTTTTAAAATTAATTATAGAAATAGACCACTTTTTTTCTAGTATATTCAGTTGGCGATTTTCGAAAATTCGCCCCAAGGAAATAACATATTTCCTAGTTGGCGAAGCTTTGGACGATTTTTGATGGCGAAGCTTTGGACGATTTTTCAAAAATCGTCCAAAAGCTTAATTAACCCAACAGGGGATTTTCGAAAAGTCGCCCGAAGGAAATAACATATTTCCTAGTTGGCGAAGCTTTGGACGATTTTTCAAAAATCGCCCAAAAGCTTAATTAACCAGCCAGCAACCTACCTTTCTTTCTCACTTTCATCTTTTTCATAAAACTGAAAAAAAGTTCTCTAATGGCGGCTCTATTCTGAAATCAATATTTAAACTATTTAAAACCTTGGTTTAGTGCTACCTCTATAGATCCAGACGACTTTGCTTAGCAAATTTCATCTAGTTGAAGGTCAAAAATAGTAAACCCTAGTTTTTTGTCTAATTTCTGAAGTATGGTGAACTTAGTAATTTGTTATATAAAGGTAAAAAATTTGGTTTAATGTGTACAAACTGAACGATTTGTATATTGATCTGTAGAATGGCGAGAAATATGATTTCTACGCTTTGCTACTACGATGGCGAACTAATTGTCGATGATCAAAGTAATGGTAAATATGTTGGTGGTATTTGTAAACCAGGAAGAGTGCAAAAAGGTTGCAAATTAACGAAATTAAAAGAAGCTGTGTACAGAACAACGAAGATTAATAAAGAAGAACTTGAACTTGAACTAGTGGTTAACTGGCCTATGAAATCGGGTTCTAAAGCAATAGCATTAGCGGACGATGACGATGTAGAAGCAATGTTTTCTGCTGTTGCAAAATCTATTGAGTTATACATAGAGAAAGTTGCAAAGCAACAACAAGAACAACAGGTGGCATCTCCTGTTATGACATCTGGAATTGGATACTATACACAGATGTTGGAGACTGCGGATCCATTTACTGGCTGCGTATCTCCTAGCTATAGCAATCCTTATGCAACGGATGGAAGATACCATCCTCCATCTATGCAGTATAGGTTTATGCCGTACGAAAAATCGTAGCCATTTACGCAACAAAGCAACATTTATTGCAACCCACCTGGGGATGCAAATACGAGTGCGAGGTAAAAAAAATTGATGAATTGGTAGATATACTATTATGTAGTTAATTTTTCTTATGCTTTGTCGTAATTTAAACAGCTTCCAACAACAAGACATTCAGCATGACGAAAGCGATGAACATGTTAATGCAAATTTGTTGCAGTCAATGTATCTTAATCCATCTGAACTATATGATATGAGTCAAGGTATGTTTATAGATTGGACTATATTTTTCGTCTCATTTGGTATATATTGTTGCTTAGTTGAGTTTTATATTTCAATCAAGTATATGGCAGTTGATTCTGGTGCACAATGGAGTGTTGGACCATCCATCCATTCCCTGCATGCAAATTTTAACAATGATATGGACGTTGGTAGGAATGAAGCAGTGGGTGAAGAATGTCACGTAGATAGCATGGTCGTTGCTTCTATGAATGTTAATGAAGACTCTTTGATACAAAGAATGCAAGTTAACAACGAGGCGTTGAACTATGAATTCCCTACAGTGGATGACAATGATGCAGATAGTGATGAACCAGATATGAAAGTGCCTTTGGATAATGATCTTTGCACTGCTCAAATGTTGGCAAGATCTATTGTTGGTAATCTATTATTGGATGATTATCCTTCACCTCTTCTGTGTCGCCGACTGTAAGTAAGTAGGAGCAGCGGTGGTCTCCCGTGAGGTGGTGGTATGTCTGCTGGAGGTGGAGGTATAGGGGGGAAGGACGTCTCGGCCTGTCTAATTTGTTTCTTCCCAAGACTAGGCGTAGAATATTTTTGATGTTCATGCATATCCCCTTCGACCGCGCATCGTGATCTAGATGTTGTTCGAGCCTTCCGGCAGTTTCCAACGCCTTGTAAATGCCATCAGCCTGTAGAACGCAAATAGAATTAGTTATCTTTATTTCAAAATATATTTAAATTAACGGGGTTAAGTATACTTACAATGTTTCTCTCAAGAGGGGCACGGAGGGTGTAAGGATGGTGGGGAATAGCCTGTACAGGCGCCTGAAGAACATATCTACGCGTGATGTGCCAATACCACCGCATATATGTCTCTAGAGGAGTGATCAGCTCTCTCTCAAATTGCGTGAATAAATGGCGATGATTCCATATCTCCATAGCATTTGCAATTTCCCCCACATGATACTCGTCGGTATAAACTGGAGTGTTTTATGGAATATGCTGCGCCAATGCAAACTTGTGTATTACCCGATCAGGTAGGTGGTTTGCAGAACAAGAAGTGCAAATGAGTGGAAGCCTGACAGTCTACAGATACCTAGCGGATGTAAATATAGCCGGAAGACGCTCCAATACATCCTATGTGTATGGAGTCTAGGTCACCGCAGCTGGGTCTAAAACATCTAGCTCGTTGCGGTAAAAGCGTACATTTCATCGGAGGGTCTGAGATGTCTTTTTTGGACCAATTCATCCATCAATAAGCGAAGAAATAATATTTTAGCGTAAACAAATTTCGAATTAGAAAATTAATTTTCAAAGGAGAAGAAGTTATACCGAGATCCGAGAGGGTCGTCTGATCGATGATAATATTTCGGACTTGGATTCGTCCGACAGGTAGATATGTCCATGACCAAATCTATAGGGAAAAAACAATTTAGCAACTTAAAACATATTACAAAAAGGGTCTAGCACAGAAGTAGCAAGATAAATTATACGTGTACCTGAACAAGCGTCAAACATCCGCCTATAAGCTTAGTCATCATAAGAGCGAGATTGGAGAGCTCCATATAGGTGTACGACAAAACAGCACTACTCCATGAGTACTGGACGCACTGATCAAGATCAGCTAAATATGGTAGCCATTTCAAGTCCATGCGATTTTTGGAAAGATCGCACATCAAACGGGATGTAATGAGGTGTAGAATAATGGCTTGAGCCCACTGTTGGATCTAAACCTCTGTAGCATCAGTAGGTATAACATCAGCTACAGCGTGTCTAAACCATTTCACTTCTACCAAGTCGTTACCCCTGACTTGTTGCGGAGAAGTAATACTGAGCAAATCCGTGCACAACTGAATATAATCACGATGGTCCTCACTCGTCACTGGATCGCCTTCTATAGGAAAACCTAAAAGCATGGTCACATCCCCTAATGTGATCATCATCTCGCTAACAGGAAGATGGAATGTAGATGTCTCCGGTCTCCATTTATCGACAAGAGCTGTGATCAGATGATGATCTAACTGGAGGTAGCCTAACCGCAGTACTGTCGAAAAGCCCGCTCGATCAATCTCCTCTAATACTCTAGGATGGTGTGAAGTGACTTTCTTGAGAGAAATAGAGTGATCGATGATGAAATCTGCTTCTTCGCTCTGTTTAACATTACATGTACATATATTAATATTTGCACAATTTGTGAAACGAAAATCATAAGAAATTTTCATCATATACGCTTCACTGGACGTGCGATATCTAGGCTGTAAGTACAACACGCTCGGGTCTATTGGACCGGGCTTCATCTCGATGTAATCTACAACACAAAGATTAATGTATTCAACCTTTAATTACCACAAATTTAATTTTCTTCAATCTATACTAACGTATACGCAATTGAATGAACATTCACTTGCAAAAACCCCCTAATGCAATCTACAACATATAGCTTTCACAGAATCTTGCAAAAATATGAAATCTAAAAGACCCTAAAAATGCCCTAAATCATGAAATTAGAGATAAATGCATTATCAATATCCTCCACTATTCCGGATGTAGAAGCCATAGTCCGAATAAGCTTCGAAATCGATTAAAAAGCAATGAAAATTGAAATTTTTGGGAGGAAGAGAGCTAATATCCGAAATGGGTTTTTTTGAGTTAGCTTGAATGTTTGAAGAGTGAGTGGGAGGGCTCGACTGTCTATTTTGTTACAGACAAAACAGTGGACGATTAGAATACACAACAGCTCCAAATTATGTTTTGCTTAAGCATAAACATATTACAAATCGATAAACATTACCTTGTATCGAAGATTACGCCTAATTGTTGAGAAGCTTTGATTATATCTTGCGACAATCGAACTTTTTTTGTGTATTCTACGAAGAAGTAGGGTTTGAGAAGGTTCAGAAATTTGATGATGAGTTTGGTAAAGTTGAAAGTGGAGAAGAAGGTAGGTTGCTGGTAGGTTTTATAACAGGCTTTTGGACGATTTTTGAAAAATCGCGCAGAGCAAAAGGCTTTCATCCGTTGGTGATTTTCTAAAAATCGCCAACTAGAAAATATGTTATTTCCTTCGGGCGACTTTTCGAAAATCGTCCGTTGACGATTTTTGAAAAATCGTCAACTCTATAGACAAAAAAAATAGTCTAGTTTTGTAATTTAATTTAAAACTGGATTATATTTGTTATTACTTTCTAAAACCAAAAGGATGTGTGACTCATTGTAATATAGGTTTTAAATATTCTACTTCATTTAGCACTTGTTTGTCATGCAGATAACACTACTTACATTTCAATTATGGTAGACCCAAGTCACCTTTTATGGGAAGGAAAAAAAAAAAAAGAGAAAAGGAGGGGTCAATTGGAAAGTTAGGAACAACCTTGTAGGGGTCGTAAAAATCAAGATCGTAGTTTGAATGGGAGAGAAACATACATTTGGTTTCGCAGCAATTATCTTGACTTTTATATTTCAGAAAAAAACATATTTGAATCGGATAAGAATCTTTCATGTTATCTTTATTTACATTTGACGAAGAATGCACTTCTAATTTGAGCTACATATGTTATTTGAATCTGATCAAACATATGTCAATTTGAGCTACATATGCATGGCACCAAGACTGATTAACAAGTAAAGAAGAGGACAGAACATAAGTACATCACCATCATATTGTTTGTGACGCCGATAAACAATAAATTGAATGAATCGATATACAGAAGAAAAAATATATGTGCATCAAGGTCTACGTAGTACAATTGTGGTATGTATGGGAGAACAAAGAAGAAACATAATCACTTAGGGATTTCATTACCCCCTTCAAATTTTAATTTAATGCCAACTGGATCTCCCTTAGTATACATGCTAACATTGATAGTTTGATACACTCACATAGTTTACCCATCATATTATAGGAGCAAAGATTCATGGCCAATGCCTACATCACCTCTTGAAAAACAAAGCAACAATGATGGCCAAAAGGGCAACCAATATCATGATCTGTGAAAATAAAGTGCAAAGAACAAATTTAGGCATATATTGTAGACATAAAACCATTAGAGCAAATATGGTAATTTTATCTTTCTTGATTTACCATCATTGAAGAGCTTCTATGTTGACTCTTGTACACACCGCGACTCCTAAAAATACAATATGCAGAGAATAAAAGGAGTTAGGCTTTACTTAAGAAATGTACAAGCAAGATTGAAGTAATGAGGTAAGAATAGGGACATACGTTCTGTCAAGTTTTCCGGAGGAAATACAAGCCTTCTGTATTGCATCGATGCGTTTATGAGTAAGGGCAGCGTATGGATCACTCTCATTGATCTGAAATATTAGTGGCTCATTCAGCATTTAGCGCCATTATATTTGTATATGTTCTAATTAGATGCCCACATGTACATTCCGATCAGTACAGTTTACAAAAAAATTTGAATGAAAAAAACTTTTGTTTCATAACTTGACAATTCGAGAACGACAATGAAAATTTGTATTGAAAAAAGAAAAAAAAAATCGCAATTATTTGGATTACAGTAGACTAGTTCTTTCAGATCAATCAATGCCTAGAAATTTCAAAGGTCAGGTAGTACGATCTTTGTTTATTTTTATTACGGTTTAGATACTATACTTTATCTTCTAAAGATACTACGAGAAATGAACTAGTTGCAGCGAGTCTCGATGAATAGTTGCTTTTGCATATCTATCTTCGTATCTGCAGTTTGAAATTACTGTATTTGTATCGTTGATTAATAACTCGGCTAGCTATCAACAAGTTAATGATATTATTATTTTCTATGCATGAAATAAATATATATAACATAAATAAAATATACTGATAGCATTAAATTAACCGCTAACAAAAATTAATTAAAGCATAATGTTAGGTTAATCACGTCTGTTATGATCCTCTTTCTCAACTCCGCTCAAGTCATGCAATCACAATACTCATTTCCTTTCCCCTTTCCCAGCTCCACTTTTATGTCCTTTTCTCAATTCTGCTCACTTCGCATTACTGTTTTATAACTTATTTATAAGCGTACCGTGTTAATGATACATTGTTCTAATGTTGATTTTTCTTTTTAGGGTATCGTTTGTTGACAAGTAAATGCATTCATGTGTGTACATGGGTGGGCCTGTCAATGGCACGGGTTTTGACCCGTACCTGTCCTGCTAATGTGGCTATGTGTTTTTCTCTAACTACCCAAACCCGACCGACCCGCTTACTATTAAGGTCGGGTACGGTTGGATCAAAACCCGATCCGGTTTAGGCCCGACCAAATTATCAGTTTTTCGTTGTATCAAAACATGAATGTGTGTTATTTGTTTATCATTTTGTCTGTCTGCGTGTAGATGTTTTTGCATGCTTTTATTATGAACTTTGCTACATCGCCATCCAATTTGTATGTCAACATTGTTTATGCATAATTGTTCCTAAAATTGTAAGTTTAAAATATGGTCTTAACGTAAATATCTTGAGTTAGATTTAGATATACGGGTGTTATCCAGCAGGATTGAAAAGCCCGATGGGTCGGGTACGAGCATTGGTTTCGAAATACCCTGCGAGTTCCGACCTGGCTCAGGTTTTGATTATTGCAATTTGGCTCGGGTTCCCGTTATAAGATACCCGAACCGAAACCGGCCCATTGACAAGCCTACCCGTGGGTTTGTAAATATCCAATTAATTGGGTTCTCTCTTTTTTTCTTTTTCTTTTTTTCCTTTTTGCTGCAAAGATTTGCATGTACGTCATTGGCCATTACTACATCAACTCGATGATATTAATAGTATAAAATGGAAAGAGATCATCTTTGATTTTCTTTTGTTTTCTTAATATAAGAAAAAAGGAGAAAAATGTGCTCTTATACGAGTGAGGTTGCATAAATTCAACTTTCAAGCAGCAAGCATCTTAATGTCCGGAAGATATGAATCCAAGCCCTCTAGATTTACATTCTAGAGTGTTTACCACCTAGTGGTTCTAGACAATACGCTGGATTCCAAACTCAAATAAGAATATGTTTTATTCTATTTCTACCTCAAAAGTTGTCACCTTGTCTAGCAAACGTCCAACGAAGGTAACTTTCGCATAGGAAAAAAGTGCGAATGTATGTCGTATTACTAATCTACTCTCGGAGAAAAATACAAGTCATATTCATATTAAGAGAAATATTGCTAAATATACCAGGTTATCTTCATGGATGGAATTTTTTTTACCATAAATTTGGAATGAAATTTATTTACAAAATAAAGGTTTGTGATTCTATGACCTACAAAGCCCATTTTCCATATAGAAACAATTATTATATTCTACTGTTTTCTTAAAGAGAATGAAGCATTATAGTTTTCTAGATACATGGTCCAAAATTGCCCCGTCTTTCTATGTTAGTTAACAAGTACAGGCAGACATAAAAAGAGGGAGTTTCCAGGCTATTGTAGAATATAATACAAGTGTACAAAAAAGTGCTGATGGACTAGGTGAAGAGAATACGACCCGTGCAAAAATTAGGGTAAACTTTTAATCCCAAGTTCACAGTAATTAAACAAAGATCCAGAATGTATACTAAATAGAGCTATTTATAATACTACTTGTCATAGAACAGTACCTTTGATTTCAAGGATGAAGAGAATTCATAAAAAGCACCATAGACATCAGACATTGTTCTTGTCTGATCGATTATTTTTGCAGTAAGTCCTAGAAAAGAATGGATGTCAGTCGTGATGAACAATGAAGTCATATAAGACAGTTGTACTATATACCAAGTAATATTTTTCATGCTCATCATTGATCGCTGTAGTCATCTCATATGAAGTTCTTAATATTTTTTTGATAATAAGAGACGTGCCACTTCAGAGTAAAAGTAAGCACAAAATAATGAGTTGCATAAATGGAATGCACACTTACCACGACGCATTTTTACCACTCCTCTGAATACCTCAAGATTATTGTAGCACAAGGCTAGTGTTGCAATTGCCATTATCTAATACAAAAGAAAACTGTTAATCATCAATTATATAAAGACAATGTTCTCCTTCGTGGAAATATCGCTTTAATGTACAAATCAATTAGGGTGCGATTGCAGTTAAATGGAAACCCATGCCCATGGAAGAAGCGTCGAACATGGGAATGGGTGCCACAAATTTGCTCTGTTTCATCCATGCAAAAGATTCAGTCTTCGGACGCCAACAGCTATTTAATAATTACAGTTAGTTATTATATTTAATAAGAAATATTTATAATTTGCAAAAGTAATTATATTTTGAAATAATAAAAATGAAAATAATAAAATTAATTTTGTAAAAAATGAAATAATATTAGTAGTAATATATTGATACTGTTATGAAAACAGTAGCATTTTGCGAAAGCTTATATCAACGGATCTTTGTCACCCAAATCACAAAGAGATAACTTGAATTGAAAACAAGACGGAATTGAAATCAAAACACAATAACACAAGATATTCCACCCAACCACTCACATTATTGATTCACTAAAATTTTGTTTACAATTAATAGAACAAAACTAATATAAACAAAATATCATTGAATCAATAACCAAATTGAGAAAGGAAGCAAATATCTATACAATTAAAAGTGTTGGAGAAGAAGAACAAAGATGGAGAAGAGAGAATTAGCAAATAGATTTTCCAAATTTGATTAGCCAATTAGAGAGAGAAATAAACATACTCAAATATGTCTATTAGTTAAGGGAAATAAAATCTTCTATTTCTTTCTTTTGCATATTTATTTCCCTCTATCTCTGATTTTGTATCACCAGAATTTAACACTCCACCTTGATTCAAAATGACATATCTTCAACATATCAAGTATGTCGTATCTAGATCTATCATAAATCCTCATATCTCTACCACACTAAATTACAAATCTCAACCACCGCCTGCAAGTGATGCATCTCCCACATAAGGTGCACCACACAAATCGGTCTCAAAAATATTTGTAATACCACAAAGATCTCCATCTTGTCTTTGTGGATTTTGCAACTTGACACCCGTCTATCACTCGATCTGAGCTCATTACATGATCATTATCAATCCTTCGAGCATCATCAACATGAAGACTACTGTCTAAAATATAATTTTCAATGCTACAATTATAAGCACCACATTAAACTCTCCACCTTGCTGTGAATTAGGTCTTACAACCGTCACTCGCTTTCCATAGTCGACTACAGAACCAACCAAGATATAAAAATTTCCTTCTTCCAATACTCCTCTCATCCTTACACGACCACTTTTATTCACTCTCAAAAATCCACCTTGAGTCTCATAAGTGCAAGCACGATGATCCAAATGACTGAGAGAAATAAGATTATGCGAACAAGTGGATACATGTTTGACTCCAGAAACTTCTCTAACCACACCGTCATGCATACAAAACCGGATAGATCCAATACCACAAATCAGTAGCTCTTCTCCATTGGCTGTCCTAATCATGTCGACACTCTTCTCATAAGAAGAAAAACAATTCACATCTCTACAAATATGAAAACTGGTTCCCGAATCCACATTCCAGAGCTTATTTTCACTAAAGATGACATCACAAGAAGCATCACTATCGGTACCTTCAGCAAAACATGTCTGTGCATCACCGCTACTATCACCATGCGCAGCCTTTTTCTGATCTCTTTTATAAGAATAACACTTGCTGCGTATGTGATATTTCTTATATTACAATAATGACAACTGATAACACATTTACCATTAACGTCATTCTTCTTACAGATTGTATCTTTCTTCGAGTTCCTTGCCACTATAGTCTTACTCTGAATTGATTTCATACCTGACCATTCTCTTCTAAGCTTCTCATTCAAAAGACTATTTCGAACAGTTTGCAGAGATATAGTTCCATTAGCATTAGAATTACTCAATGAAACAACCAAAATCTCCCAACTTTCTGAAAGCGGACTCGTCAATAAAAGAGCTTGTCATCATCAAATTGACCTTCATATTTGTCAATCGATTTATTACATCTTGAAATTCATTCAAATGCTCTGCAATATACTTCTCTTCATCTAATCTCAGTTGTACAACTTTCGAACCAGAAAAGCCTTACCAGTAGCACTCTTTGACTCATACAAAGATACAAATTTGTCACATAAAATCTTTGCGGATTCACAACTAGTCACATGATGGAAAATCGAATCATCAAGATACTGTCGAATCCAAGCGATCGCCTTCATATCCATCTTCTTCTATTTTCCCTCATCTACATCAAAGAGCTTCTTTCCATCTTCATCAATCGGATCATGAAGATCATTGAGGTACAGAATATCCTCCATCTTAGACTTTCAAATACCCCAATTTTTCTCATCCAAAATATCCATGTTTGAAAACGAAATCATATCCGACATCAACAATTTTTCAAACCAAAATTACTCTAAGCTTCGCAATGACATGTGCTCCGATACCAAACTTTTATGAAAATAGTAACGCTTTACGGAAGCTTATATCAACAGATCTTTGTCACCCAAATCACAAAGAGATAACTTGCATTGAAAACAAGACGGAATTAAATTAAAACACAATAAACACAAGATATTCCACCCAACCATCCACTTTATTTATTCATCAAAATTTTGTTTATAATTAATAAAACAAAGCTAAAATAAATAAAATACCATTGAATAATCAAATTGAGAAAGGAAACAAATATCTATACGGCTAAAATTGTTGGAGAAAAAGAACAAAGATGGAGAGGAAAGAATTAACAAATAGATTTTTCACCACACTTTTACACTCTCTTCTAGTCTCTATTTATATAATCAATTACTTAATGCCCAAGTTAACTTTAGATGGCAAAAAATAATTTGATTAACCAATTAGATTGAGAAATAAATATACTCAAATATGCCTATTAATTAGGAGAAACAAAATCTTCTCTTTCTTTCTTTTGCATATTTATTTCCCTCTATTTGTGATTTTGTATCACCAAAATTTAACAGATATCATAAAAAAGTTATAAATATTTATAACAGAAAAATATTGTCAAGGACAAAATTTCTCAGCATTCTAGCCTCAAGGACCGGCCATCAAGATTTTAACGTGAAGGACAACTTTTGAATTTCAATTCGGAGGCAGAACAAAAAATTAGCGAACAGAACAAACACGCAAATGAGTCTAAAGCGGCGTCAAGCTTAGGCGGCATTGTCGACGAGGTCGGTTACTGCGATGACGTTGGCTGCGAGGGTTGTTGGTTATATGACGGATGACAACAACCAGGGTTTTGAAGTAACTCAATTTGAAGTCATCTGATGATGGAAAATTGATGGCTCTGATCGCAGGGACGCCGAGCTTAATTGGCGTTTTAGAAGAAACAACAATTCGAGGAAGAAAAAGAGCAAGTTGAGGAAGAAGGGCAAGCCATGGACGAATTAGGGAAGAAGTAGCATCGGCTATTAGATATCAGTTTTTCAGTTTGTAGGTATCATTTTCGAAAATATTTGTTATTTTTGAGTTTGTGATTTTTATCGTATAACAAAATTATAATAATGTAATAAATTCACTTTTTGAAGCGAACATTTTTTAATTGTTATTTTGTATTTTTGCATTCATATTGGTTTGATTAATAATGTATTGTTGCGGTGAGTTTAGTATGGATCGGTTTTTAGATATCATTTTTGTTTTTTTTTTAGTATCATTTTTTAAAATAATGCAGTGTGGAAGTTTTTTACTGTTTTGTTTGTTTGAATATATAAAATATTGTTATATGGTAAATATGATGATCACTGAGTTGAATTAGTGTTTCGTTAGCATCAAATATTTAATAATTTTATTTGAGTGTCAATTTTACTATTAATTTGAGAATTGTTTTTTACTTTTTAGGTATCAGTTTTAACGACTGTGGACATTATTTTTGTAAAAATTGTTTTATTTTTACCTAGAGATGAACCACTGTCGTGCTCACCATTGTGCACATTACCTTAGTTGAATGAAATCTATGTTTATGCTGGAGTGGAGCCAATCGATCTGGCTTGCATTGGAAAATGGAGATGCTTAAGTCAAAGCATCACTATATAAGATAATGATGCAATTTCATGAGCTTGATAGATATTGATTATGGATGGTCTATTTGTGCTTTAAATATGACGATGAACTGATTTTCTACAAGGATGGTTGTTAAAATGCTAGTTCAAGATTGAACTGTAAACTTAAATAATGATGATCGAATTTGATAAATTTGAGAACCTAGAAGATTATGGATGATTTATTTGAGTATCAGCTGTTAGGTATAAGTTTTAATTGTTGGTAGCAGTTTTTAAGCATCAGTTTTTAGTTAGCGGTAGCAGTTTTTAGGTTAAGAGTTTTCGGTAGCATGTGATGGCGGCAGGTGGTGTTGGGGGCGGCAGCGAGGTAGGTGGTGCAGGCGATGGTGGTGGATAGTGATGCGACGAGTGGTGGTTGATAATTTTGACGTTTGTCCTTATGACTAATTCTGAAAGAATGTTTGTCCTTATCACTAATTTTGTGAGAATATTTGTCTTTGCTGTTAAAATATCGAGGTTGTGTCCTTGAAGCTAAAAAATACAAATTTTTGTCCTTTATACAAAAACCCTTATTTGTAATGTGTTAATATAACTTTTATGTAGAAATTAGAAACAAAAATGATACTTTACAGTTTACACGAAAGAATTCATGTTAAATAGTGCAACTAAGAGATAACATGTGGGTTTCTCCCGTGAATTCCAGAACGGTGTTTCCATTTTTCTACCTTACTGCAAATAACATAAACAATTTCGATCAGCCCGGCAAGTTTCAATAAAAAAATTGCAGCAATAACATATACCGCCGCAAGAGCTTTGCCCCGCACCCCACCTAGGGGAGTTGCCATCCCACCCCGTAGTGACAAACATTTTCTAAAGAAATATCATTTACTTTCAAATTTTTATAGGAAAATTATTAAAAAAAACATACCACACAAATAAACATGAATACAACAATATTAATCATAATTTTAGCAAATCTTCGCATTAATTTATAATTTAATATCGATATAAAGTCGATGAACAACATTAAATTCAACTCCATTTAAAAAATTAAAGTATAATAACAATAATTTTTTAATTACAAAATAATTGAATATCTTTTCAAATACCATTTTCATTCCCTTCCAAAACACATCCTCCTTTCCCTAAACTAACTATTTTCATTCCCCTTTCAAATACCTTTTTCAGAAGCCTTTTTCGCTTTGTTGCAAATACACTCTTAATGGATGGACAGCTACAGAGCGATGTAAGGGGGAAAAACGGTTCTTCTATTCATCCCATACCAAAATGGCGAATTGTTGGCATGGATCATCATATCATATTAATTTATAATTTTCACAAATGCAATGCAATATTCAAATACACTCTATTATCAATTTCCTAGCTCAAATAGTAGAGCAACACACATTATCTTTAACCAGATCACCACATAAAAATAATAAAGTTATTCGTTTAAATATCCTTACTATGTATCAATGCCAAAAATCCAAATATCATGCACCAATTCTGAGCACTAAAAGACATTAAGACCAATTCTTATTATGTAGAGAAAAATATCACTCATACCTGAGGGATTGCACAGAATCTAAATATGGCAAAGTCTTTCAAAGCAGACATGTATAGAAGGCAGTCTTCGGCATGAATCAAAGCATCTGTAACCATATCATTCAAGCACTGCACCGCTTTCAATGAATTTCTCTCATACTTGAAATCCTAAATTAATATAACACAATATTATAAACACCAATTTAGAATATGAAGTCAAAACATATAATATAACATGGATTTTTCAATCATGTAAAAGCTTAGGTTTATGACTAATTTACTTGAAAATGAAAGTTCAAAATGAAATAAACTAATTGTCAAAATAAGGAATTTAATAAATGGAATTTAGAAATTACCTCAAGTTTATCAGCATATTTGCTCCATATTTGGCGAGGCCAGAACATACGTGACTTTGGTATCTCATTTATATCTTCTAAATAATCACGTATAATATTTGTTTTCTATATTTGAAAAAAGAAGTTAGCTCAAGCTGTGCAAATTGTAAAGCTATTAAAAACTGAATTGTTGGTCTATGTGCCTGAAGAAATAAACCCATTGAGTTGGATAGAGCATCTGAAGCTAGTTCTTCCTTACCAGAAGCATGGAAAAGCTTGGATAGCCCTAAACCAACCAGGCCAGCAACATAGTGACAATACTCATTATAATCTTCCACAGTCTCCACCTGCATATAATACATATAATGAAGTGTAAATCACTTGAGGGTACATAGCAAATAAACTGAAAATGATGTATTGCGCAATCTTTAGGCCAAACAAACTGTAAATGAACTGCATACTTGCACATGCAGCGCGCAAAAAAAGAAAGAAAAAAGGCTCAGTTATTATCAGATAAAATCAGGAGTGTGTGTGTGTGGGTGTGCATGTATGTACATGTGCGTATGAATATATGGGGAAGGATTTAGATCCCATTCACTATAAATTCCCCTCAAATCTCCCTCCAACCTTTTGTGTTAAAATAAAATAAAAATAAAAATACTCGGATTGATTGAATTTTTGTACATGTATTCATTAACTAGATCAATTATGTAAAATTTGGAAACGTTTCAAAACTTTTAACTCCAAAACTGCAAGTCGATACAAACCATCAAAAATACTTATTTAACCTTCAATTAAAAGTATAATTTCGAAGGGGATGGATATTTCGGATTGATTCCAATTTCGCATAGGTATCTTGCTAATGAAGATAGCATATCTACAAAAACTCACTTGGATTAGGTTTGTTTTTTTTTGTAATAAAAGATGGAGAGGGATTTGAATCTGTATAGTTAAAGCGCTCAGCAAATTTATTGCGACGGAGGTGCAAAAAGTCGGAGCGGGGACACAGCGAGGATATAGCGAGATATAACGGATGACTCTAAAATAGCATATAAAACTCGTACTTAATATTTTTACAAATATATAGATGATAATTAAATGAAAAATTAACATTCAATTGAATTATAATTAATACATAAACAATTTTAAATAAAAAACATGTGCGAATATCTGTAAATAAACGTAAAAGTGTTATATAACATAATTGAATTTAGTAGAATATTAGAGTATTTTCATTTTTAAAAGTATATCAAAAACTCAATTAAATAAATTAATTTCATAATTTTTATAATGTATAAATGTCATTTTTCAATTCATTTATTTTAAAGAAGATATAGCGGAATATAGCGGGAATAACGAGATATAGCGAAAATAGCGGGGCTTAAAGCGGAATGCTATATTTGGGGCTATATGGAAAAATCATAGCCGTAGAAATCCGATATGAAATATAACAGGATTATAGCGGGATAATAGTGAGGCATTAACTGCATAGATTTGAATAGACAAGAGTGTGTGTATCTGTATAAAGATTTATGCACAAAGCAGAAATTACATGTTCCTCTTTATTTGAAAGAACTTGATTTTCAATTATCTGAAATTGGAAAATAATGCACACCTATATGACAAGCCGAATTCAAGGTTTCCAATGCAAATTTTGAAGAATATAAGTTCACAATATTCTGTGTGTGAATCACATACCTCCTTGCATATAAATTTTGCCATTCCTGCACCCATTCTCTTGGTAATATCTTCAATTGCCACTTTGTAACTGAAATAAAATAGAACCTCATTAGTTGATGGCATACCTACCCACTCGTATGATAAAATATACCTACATCTGCAGAAGCATTTTTTTCTACTTCAGAAGAAGAAAACACCATCTCTAATATACATTAATTGCAGCGCGTGCACTTTTTAGCGTTGATTACTTTTCAACATCAGATGAAACACAGACGTTTTATTAAGATTTTTTTTTTCTTTCCCTCTTGAAATTGGTGACAGAAATGTGCAGATAAGGTTAGAAGATGGTTGTTCTACCTTTACTAAATGAAAAATATCCACAATTGGTTTAGCATGTATACAGTTTAAATCTAAGCAGGTATTGATTAAGCTTTAAAACATGGTATAACTTCAGTTTGGTCATGCCAAATTATGAGGTCGCTGTCTGTGTCCAATTAAGAAAAATATTGAGAGGGAAATCGGTGGCACGAAAACAGACAAATGCACAAACATATGGCATTGCTAGCAATTACTAGAAGTTTGTAGCTTTTTTGCGTTTTATTTCTCAACAGAATTGCCACAAGTAATTAAAAGAAAAGAAATTTTCAAATCAGAACTTGCACTGGGAATAAAAATCGTTTATTTTAGGAAAAAACTTCATAAAATAATAATAGTCTTTGCTGATAATCAATATTACTGAAAGAACATATGATGCCAACAATTACTCTTTGGTTTATTATGAAACTGAATGTTAACAGAGTAAAAGAATAACCTTTCACCCAACTCTAAAAAAGAGGTAGAAATGAAGTGGAATTTATCCATCAGGACTTTGTATTCTTTGGTACCACCTAAGAAAGGAATAGTATTCAATCAATCAAAGGCATAGATTTAAAACATCAGATGGAAATTTCTGGAAATGCACCGAGATATAAAGTGGAAATTGAAAAAATGACTGAAAACAAAAAATCCAAGTAAATATATCCAAACATGTATATAAGCTTATATGTTTTTTAAAAGTTCACCAAGCTCAAGATGAAGTGAAAGAACTATACATGAGAAATGCCATTCACGATCATAAATATGCCGATGAAAAGATTGCAGAATTGGCACTTTGACATCTGTAGGAATGCTAGTGTCATCCTCTGCAAATACATATCAGAACAAGTTCAACAAAGTAGCATACCAGGATGGTTATGGACAACCAAACAAACTTGACCTATACAAAATGCATTACAACAAAACCATGACAAGTAGGGTGAGATATAGCAACATAAATAGTTATCAGTTCATTTGTGTATGCAATATTTTGAGGTGTTTAGCTCTTTGTTCATTATTTTATACAATGAGAACCGTCACCGACTTATTTGCATATTCAGTTTCAGTTCAAGGTTGATATGTTGTACAATTTTGGTTTCCATCCTATGAAAATAATTAGTCAATAGTAGAATCTTTTGCTCACCTAGATCAATAGCTCGCACAAATCAAGCACATAGCATACTTAAAAGTAACATGTAAGTGATGGATCATCCAAGATAATTTGAGAAGTATAAGTTTAGTTTCTCTCACTCCATATCATTTTTCTCTGAATGAAATTGTGCTACAAAAGTTTATGAAAACATACCAACTGTATCAAGGGCTCTGAGAACCAAATAGAATATGCATACCTAAAAAACAGCCAGTAAATAAATCTGTCAAACCATACCAATACATGGTCATAATTCTTATTTCCTAATATAATCATTCAGCAGGAGACCAATTACAGATATTCTAAGGAACAGACATCAACTGATAACGTACATTTTGGTTCCAATCCGTAAAATGTTCAAAATAAAAGGCTTTCTATTTAAATCAAAATCTAAGATCGAAACTTTTCAAACACACACAAAATTCAACATACAAAAATTCCGAAACAGTACCGCATTACGAAGCTCGGGTCCAAGTTGCTGAATAACAAGAGCGAAGCTTCTAGAAACTTTCTGAAGCATGGAATAAGAAAATCCCCAATGCGGTTCGGATGGGATCTGTTTGCTCAAGTTCGAAGCGGCGATCTTCAGTTTCATTAACGCCAATATTTCGTCTGGATGAACCACCATCTCTGCTATCTTCCCCATTTCTGGATGATTATTTGTCCTTTCGATTATTACCCTTTTCGTTTGAAGTTGTTTTTGGTTTTTTTTGATTCAAAATTAGATTCCAAACTTCCAGGGATTTAATATAGGAACAGGATTGTTCATGACTATCGTGTGCGGGCATTTTGCAGATTAGGACCTCTGTTTTACCTTATTTTACATAAATAACCCCATCGGTACTATTCAGAATTACGGAATCTTTTTTGAACATATGCTAGATGTACAAAAAGACAAAAAATATAAGCACGTGAGATTAAAATATTCAGGCATGGCTTATTATTAACAGGTTTTTTTAACGAGTACTTTTTAGGTTCCATCATAAAAATGAGTACGTCAATTTACCTTTAGCTTATCATAAAAAGATCAAATTACCTCTAAAAAAATATCCAACAAAACAAAACAAAAACTTGTTCTATAAATAAAAATAAATAAATTAAACTTCTTTGCATGATAGACTGGCTTGCACCCTGTCTTATATAAGTCAATCAAGATTGACTTGCACTATGTATGTGTGTGTATATGCAAGTTTAACTAATTGAAACGCATTAAATATAATGTGAGTCAATACTGATATTTCTACTAATAATGCAAATACTTTGGTGTGGTGAAGCTTTTTTGAACTTTCCAACCAACTCATCTACCTACAGCTACATATACGTACAGGGAAGGGGGTATACATGTGCATACTCTAACCGCACTAAAATTCCATCCGTTTCTCTCCACTTTCTCCTCTACCCACTTTCTTCTCCTCTTTTTTTTCCTCCCCTAAAATGTCAACCGTCTTTCCTAAACCATCATCCACCTCAACCGCTTCCCGCGGCATTCACCTTCTTCCGTTCCCTACACAAGTACATTGATCTGCTCTTATTTTCTATCTCCGCTTTCTTTTCCCATTGTTCTCTCAGCCTACATGTCAACCGACTTCCCCGAACCCTCCTCCAGCTCAATACATATTTTCTGCAACCTTATCGTTCTTCCTTTTCCTTTGCAAGCTTTATGCAACCTTACCCTTCTTTCTCATCCTGATTTGGTTCTCAATTTAACGGTTTGAAATGTAAATCGACAACCTACCAAGCTGTGTTTTATCTCCCGGTTCTCTATGATTTTTAGGTCGGCGAGGTAGGGACTCAGCTATCATTTCGTTCCCAATCTGCTGTGTTGAGGTTCGAATCTGCTGCTTGGTGAAGTTACTTGCAGGGTCAGGGTAAAGGAGGCCTGACGAAGACCATCGTTTACTACCAAAATCGTCCACGTTTATTTAAGCTCAATGAACATCGGCAAAGTCCTCCAATCATTGAGTTCCAGATCCATTGACAAAGTCGAAGTCATAGACAATGCCGCAATCGGTACTGATACTCTCCCTCAAGGTAGGGATTTTTAACGACATTATTAGTTTCAGTGTGGCGATTTACAAATGTAAAAAGATGAATTTCTAACCACATACTCTTGCTATATCTGAGTTAATTTCGACTATTGCAATTTCCAAAATCCAAGCTTATCTGTTGAGATAAGTCGGTCTATTATTTTTTCAAAAGTGACAACTTCTAAATAAATTTGATTCCATAACCTAGTTAAGTTTCTCATGTATTTTGATTTGAGGATCATGAATGTCTCAATTTTCAACCCTACCAATATCGTCTTTTTGTATTCAAGTTTCATATGTAATTTATAAATCTAGAAAGATGAATTTGTAACCAAATACTCTTGCTATTTCACATTAATTTCAACCATTGCAATTTTCAAACTCCAAGCTTATCTGCTTATGTATGCTGATCTGTTATTTTTTCAAAACTGAGAAATTATAATAAATTTGATTCCATCAGACAGTTAAGTTTGTCATGTATTTTCGAGTTGAGGATCATGACTGTCTGAATTTTCAAGGATACCAATATCATCTATTTGTATGAAAGTTTCATTTGTGATTTACAAATCTAAAAAGATGAATTTTTAACCAAATACTGTTGCTATTTCAGATTTAATTTTGACCATTGCAATTTTCAAAATCCAAGGTTATCTGCTTATATAAGCTGATCCGTTATTTTTTCAAAAATGAGAAATTGTAAATAAATTTGATTTCATAAGCCTGTTAAGTTTGTCATTTATTTTGATTTGAGGATCATGAATATCGGAACTTTCAACCCTACCAATATCATCTATTTGTCCGCAAGTTTCATATGTATCTGCCTATATGTTTTCATACATACCTACAACTGTTAAAAATGGGAAATGATCCAAACATGTACTTTGGTTTCAAAATGACTAACGCCGTAAAACGTAAACACATAAACTGCATATATGTACTTTTATGTGGACTGGATATTGCTTCATTTATATTATTGGGTAAAAATGTGCTTCTGAGTGGTTGTACTTTTATGTGCATATATAAGTTCAGTTTCATATATTTGGGTTTATGAATTGACAACTATCAAATTTACACGGTCCACTTACAAATTCAAGGTAAAGGAGGGTCGATGAAGTTCAGCGATTAGTAACGAAATCATCATGTTACTGAACCTTACGGAACAACAACGAAGTCAGCAACTCATTCACTTCCAAATCCGTCGACGAAGTTTACGCGAAATTCAGCTTCATCAACAAAGATGTCCAATCTCCTCGACAAAGTCATCAGTACTGCCGGTTTTGCTCACGATATGTTTACTCAACCTTATGGAAAGAACGAAGTCATCAACTCATTCACTTCCAAATGCCACGATGAATTCTACGCGAAATTAAGCTTCATCAACAAAGATGTCTACTCTACTCGACAAACTCATCTGTATTGCCGCTATCGCTCACGGTATGGGACTTTTAATCTACATTAACAGTTTCTTGTTCACGGTTTACACATCTGAAAAAGATGAATTTTTAAATGATTCAAATTTCAAATGGTTTACGGTTTTCAGATTTCATTTTGAACATTCGATTTACAAATATAAAAAGATGAATTTTTAACCAAATACCCTTGCTATTTTAGATTTATTTTCGACCATTGCAATTTTCAAATTCCAACCTTACCTGCTTATATAAGCCGCTCTGTTTTTTTTTCAAAAATGAGAAATCGTAAATAATTTTGACTCCATAACCCAGTTAAGTTTGTCATGTATTTTGATTTGAGGATACTGAATGTCTGAATTTTCAAGCATACCAATATCATCTATCGGTACACAAGTTTCATATGTATATGTTTTCGTACATACTTGCAACTGTTAAATGGGGAAGGATTCATACATGTACTTTGGTTTAAAAGTGACAAAAGCCATAAACCTGAAACACATAAACTGGATATGTACTTTTCTGTGGACTGAATATTGCTTCATTTATATTACTGGGTTAAAATGTGCGTCTGAGTGGGTGTACTTTTGTGTGCATATATAAGTGCACAGTTTACTTGATGGCTTAGTGTGAAGGAGGGTCGAAGAAGTTCAGCGCATAGTAACAAAATCTTCCATGGTAATTGAACCTTACGGAATAACAACGAAGCCATCAAGTCATTCACTTCAAAATCCCCCGACGAAGTGTATGCAAAATTCAGCTTCATCATCAAAGATGTCTACCCCCCTCGACAAAGTCGTCATTACTGTCAGTCTCACTCATGTATGAGATTTTTAATCTACATTATGAAGTTATTTTTCACGGTTTACAAATCTAAACAGATGAATTTTTAAATGATTCAAAAGGTCTACATATTTCACATTTAATTTCGAACATTACAATTTCAAAATTTTCAAAACCAAGAAATCCCAAGCTTATATACTTATATAACCTTATCTATTATTTTAAAAAATTAGGAATTCTGAATAAATTTGATTTCATAGTCCACTTCAGTCTGTCATGAATTTTGATTTAAGTATCATGATTGTCTAAATTTTAAATCCTAATTATGTTTAATGAATTATAATTTAATTTACTATTATTTGTACTTACCTAAATTTTTTGTTTGTTTCCACAAAAAATTCCTTGATAATTAATACCAAAAACATCTCTAACAACTACTAATTCGTTTACATATGCTGATTATTGTGATAACCCGGATTTTTGGATAGCTGTTAATTGGTAATTAACTGGATTTAATATTTAGAAAATACTAATTTATAAGTTGAGCAAATAAAATTCTAATAAATATTTGGATATATATATATATATATATATTTGAAACTATATAAATGTTGAATTATAAATCTCTGGAAATGATAAATCTTATAGTAAATGAATAAATAATATATTTCACTGATTAATTCAAGATAAAATATCTATATATATAGATATATACAAGCTTTATAATGTATGTGCATATATATATATATATATATATATATATGCATATGAAATATAGGGAAGTTTGAAATAATATGGATGTATATAATATCAAAATCCATAAGATATTCTATTTATTCCAAAGTTATATTTTTATTTTCGGAATCTCAAAAATAAATTAGATTAAAACTCTACCTTTTCAAATACTAGTATGTGTGTGTGTGTGTGTGTGTAATTACTAGTTAATGTATAAATAGGTTTTATATTATTTCTTTAAAAGTTACATTTGTTAATGAAAGGAATGTATAAATATAAGAGATAAAAATAAAAAATAAAAACATATATTAATATAACATGAAGATTTGGACATTTGTAAATTAGAGTGTCCTACAAAATAACGTGTGGCAATTGTTTTTTTTCTTCTTTTAAATTGAGGAATGATAATAATATAAAGAAGAACCAGACTGTTTACAATTTACCATCTCTTTGCTCTTTTTCTTTCATATTCTTAAAAAGAAAACTAAAAAGAAATCAATAGCAGCCTCAACTCTTTCAAATTCAAGCTGAGCAAAAGCAAGCATAAATTCAAGTTCAAACTCAACATGAGGAAGATCAGTTTCAAATCATAAATCAAGCTTCAGATGAAATCAATTAGCAAGCTCCAGATCTAAGAAGTAGGCTTTGTTCTCTGTTAAATATTAAAGGCGAGTAAACTTTTTAATTAAGTTTTTAAATCTGTTATCTTGATGCAAGAGATAAGTGTTTGAAGTGATAGATATGGTTGCATGGATGAATTAGAGTATGTGCATGTGTGTGTGTGAAGTTCAGGTGCATGTCTGTATATATGTTTATGCATATCTCTGTTGTGTATCAAGCTTAAGAATTCTTTATAAAATTCATATCTCATTTTATAATCAGTTTTATGTTATGATCCTTAAAGGAAATTTGTTAGTAATAATTAAATTGATTTTTAAAAATAATTTTAAGTTTAAATTACAGGAATCAAGAAATCACAGTGAAATTTATTTTTAGTCAGAAAATCAAGTTTTTTAATTCCAAGTTTTGATTGCATGTCTGGGTTCGAGCTTGGAAATCATGATTTTTGATAATAGTTTCATGATTTTTAATGTTGTGTTGGTCGATATTTTGCGAGTTGATCGATATTGGGTTTTTTCGTCGATTCTTGGTAGCCATGAGGATCGGTAACCTCGGGGTTGTGCCAGAGCAGGGTAATGGGACAGCGGTCTCATGAAAAATGGTCTCGCATTTTTTTGGGTTTCGACAAGTGTGAATCGTTTGGATTTAGGGTTTAAGACCCCGTGTGGGTCGACATGGCTATCGTGATGATTTCGTCGTCACGATGACATCGAGTGGGACTGGTGTAAGAGGATTAAGGAGGTGGGAATGCGACGAGGTTCCAGGCGTGATAGCGAAGTCTCTGGTGATCGTAGTTGGGTGATCCAAGGCGAGTTTGGGTGACCTAATATAATGCCAAACATTGTTGACTCACTCGATTTCAATTTTAGAGGTCGACGAGAGTTCTGGGTGGTCGTGTAGGCCAAGATGATCGTCGCCGACATGTTGATGATCGAAGCATGGATTGGAGATGGCCAGCTCTCATGTGCACATGCACGAGTATCGTTTTGTATCTGATGATTGTGGCTGTGTGTACGAGCACAGGGAAGAATGTTTTTTTTACAGGTCGGTCTCGAAGTCGGTTGTGTGTGTGTCTCGGAGGAAGTAAGAGCGCGAGCTGACTCGGGGATGGGTCATGGATTTTTAGCTTAGGCCCGGGTATTTTATTAAGTGTATTAACTAGGTTTTAAAAGTAAATAAAAAAGGGTAAATTTAGTTAACAAATATTTTTAAAGCATAAGTCAGTAAATAAGTTCAAAGCTAATAGTAAACAAAGTTTTCAAAGTAAAGTTTTAACAAGTTTCCAAGTGAAGTTTCAAAGATTAAAATGTTAAAGTTAAATGTTTTAAAATTGTTTTGAGAATTAATTAATTTGGTTTTGAAATATTTTATATGATGATAAGAATAAATTAGTTTCTAAGTATTTTCAAATGGAATTTAATAATGTTTGAATTAAGCAAGTGTTTAAAATAAGTATATTAAAACATTAATTAAGAGGTGATTTTGAATAAATTACTTTCAAACTTTTAATTCAAATAAGTTTTAATGTTGTAAATAAGTGATTAATCAAGATAAATGGTTTATCTTAATTATTTGAGGTCTTAGTAATTAAAGTATAATTTCTTAATGTAATTAAGGGATAGATAATTATTTAATGTAAGTAATCAGAGGTTAATTAATGAAAGTTACTAAGGATAATTACTTAATGAAAGTAATTAAAGGATAATTACTTAATTGAAGCAATTAAAGGGATAATTAGTCAATGTAATTAATTAAAGAATTAATTATTTAACACGAGGATTTATTTAGTTAATATAATTAATTAGGATCATTAATTAATGTAATTAGTTATAGTATAATTAATTAATGTGAATAATTAAAGGATGACTAATTAATTTCATTAATAATAGATGAGTTGTAATTAATTAATGTTAAGTAAGCAGGATTTAAAAGTAATTAGAGTAATTAACTTAATTTATTTGGAGATTAAATTAAATTAAATTAATCAGGAATTGTATGACGATTAATCTTGCTTATGAATGATGAACCTGAATTTGATGCCTTGGTTTGGTTGATTTCTCTGTGTAATTTGTGATGTGCTATAATATGGGATGGCTGGATAGATCTGTTAATAAATGTGAATCATTTATTTAATTAGTTATATATGATAGATTTCTATGTGCCTATATTATTGAAAATTTAATTAAATTGTTTACTAAACAACTTGGCTTAAGGAATGACATTGGATTCAAAGAGACTGGGGTCGGAGATCAGCAAATACCCAAAGCCACTTTGATTAGTAATGTACAATAATTCTTTATAGATTTGATTTTAGAATCAAATAGGGTGGAATGGAATAAATTAAGAAACATGGCCATTTAAACCAAGTAACATTTCTTAAACATTGTTTTGTAATAAGTGATTGACTATAACAAGTTGAGAACTCGTAGTGAGATACGAGTTACCCCAGGATTTTAAAGGAAGTTTTATAACTTAGTACTTCAAGTATATGGGTTTATTCATGCTGGTTTCCAGCCTGACTCGGGTGTTGCTTTAATGTATGCTCGGGTCAGACCGAGTATTACAGCTTTTAAGGTTAGGACGTTCTGGAGCTCAAGAGGCGAGCTGGATGGCAGGAACGTATGGAACTTTCCGCTATGTATTGTAGTTATGTTGTTTGTATTCTGGGAAAAGTTATTACAACTGTCCAGTTTTGTTGAACTCTTATATATTGTCTGTAAATTGATAGTTACAGCTTCTTATGTAGATGCTATTATTTGATATTATATTTTAATCCGCCGCGAATGTGAGATTCGGTGTTGTTGTTTTTTTATTCTTCTTTTACCTCTTTTCTTCTTTTTCTTAACAATCTGGTATTTTCGGCGTTCGATTGCTCGAAACTTCTACAGTGAACGTATTAGTGTTGAATTTTCGAGGTCGAAAATTTCAGGTTGTTACATTTTGGTATTAGAGCTGGAGGTTAAGCGAGAACCTTGGCTTTGGTGGGTTACTCATTAAGGATAGGGTCAGTAGTAACCTAGAATGAGTTGAATGTATTATATAAGAGGGTGTACTTTTTATTTTCTTATATAATAATTTTAAAAACGGTTTTAAAAGTATTTTTTATATAATCTTATATTTTGATATATAAAGCAATAGTTTTTCTAATTATTATATATATATTAAGGAAATTGGTTGTAGGTTATTGAAATTGAATAGGATAATAAGAATATAAGTTGGAATTCTACTACTTAAGTCTAATATAGGTTAGGAAGTCCCACTAAATCCAGTCGTAGAGGGAGATGGCTAAGAGTGAAGAATGGAAGGCTAGACGCAGAGAGCGAAGAGCAGCTGCACGTAAGGATCGAGTAGAAGCAATTTAGGAGTATAAGAAACAGGTTAAGGAAAGGGCTGGACCAGGGCCTTATGATAATGTCATCTGCTACAGATGTTACAATAAGGGTCATTACGTAGCCAAGTGCAGTAAAACAAGGAAGGAATTGAAGGGTACATTCCAACGGTTTCGCTCTGAGATCTTATGCTTTAAGTGTCATAAGAAAGGACATTTCCTAAACCATTGCCCTGAAGTGAAGAAGGTGAAGCATAAACCCGTGGAACCAGTCAATGCGTCGACTATTTGCTATAATTTTAAGATGTCGGGACACATTGCTAGGAATTATCCCAAGAGGCGGAAGAAGAGTAAGATTATGGAACATCCTACAGGAGGCATAAGAGTTATCCAGATGGATGGAAAGTAGAAACCTTTTGTGGTAAATATTATAGGTGGGGACACCCTATTTAAAAGTGCATGTTCGAGCTTTGCCCATTGGAAGGGAGTCCCTAGAGAGGATTCTTGTAAGAATACTAAGGCTGTGTTCTTTTCCAAGCCCCTAGGTAATGGAGAAGGCGTCTAGATTTATGACTTCTGTAAGACTCTTATTTTGGATAAATGGATGTAATGTTTGAACTACCAGTGTGTAGTCTATCAATGTATGGAATATTTCGTGGCAATATAAAATTATTGGAATTAATTCAAAGGTGGAATTATAATGAATTAATTGAAATTTGAAATTGAATTAAATTAATAAGAATAAGATCAAAAGTGAAATAAGTCTAAAGCAAACAACCTGAATTGGATATTTCAAGATGAAATTGAAATTTAACTTAGGGAAGTTAAATGGTTGGTTTGAATGGAGTTATGTGTGATCTTAAAACAAGTTTGAGTTCTGAAAATCGATAATAGATGCTATTGATGGATGTTTAAATAATTTGGATGTTTATTACTTTGATATATCCTATTATCATCCTGTTGCTATTAATAATCTATGAAACAATGAATTGAATTATTTTGAATGAATTAAGAGGGGGACTGATATAATATGTATATCCATTACTGAAATTAAATGGAATTAAACTTTAATCTGCAATTATTTACATAATTTTAATTTATGAAATGAAATTGTAATTATGGAATGGAATCACTTTTAACTTAAGATTTAAATGTTAAAAGTGAACTTGCAAACTAAAATTGTTTAAGAATTGGTTTCAAAGTTTGAAGTTAAAATTGGGTAATAAATTTGATTTTGAAGATTTAAATTGTTTAAAAAGATTTGAACTCTTACTTAAACCTTGAAATAAGTTAAGTAAAGGTAATTTAAATGAATATAAAAAAATTTGACTCAGAATTAAATTGTTTAAAACCTAGGTTGATAAATTAAAAAGTAAGAGTTAATTTGATTTAAAGGATCAAATCAACATTTGAAATTTAACTCGAATTTATATAATTCGAGATGGTTTAAAGTTGAGATTTGAATTGAAATTAGTTCAAATTGAATTTGATTTGAATTAAATGGGAACTATGATTGAAGTTGGATAAGTTTATATTCAAATGAAAATTGATTTGAATTTGGGATAGGAATTGAAGTTAATTCAAATTGAATAGGAATTGAATCAATTTAAGTGGAAATTGATTGGAATGGGAGATTGGGAAACTGAACCAGATTGACTCTGAAACTATTTTCAAATAAATTATTTTAGTATAACTATTTTAAAACTATTTTCCTAGCTATTTACTATACAACCTTTCTTTTTAAAACTCAAACTATCTTATACTTATTTTACAACTATTTTGAAAACTAATTACTATTTACATCTGATTTACAAACTAATCACTATTTGCGACTATTTTACAACTAATAACTATTTAACAACTACTTAACTATTTTAAACTTTTCAAGCTATCTTATAAATTCAATCTGGTTAGAGTGCAAACTGCTTAGAATTGAAGTGATAACCCAAATGGAAATTGAAGCAATTGTGAGTAAGAGAATAGAAATCAAAATGAATGTGAAGTAAAAGAAAATTGATTTAACTGATAATCAATGAAGGTAAGTACGTAGGATATACGTATATTATTCTATTTGTATAATGATTTGATCTAGATTCGAGCACAAAATTTCGAGATAGTATACTGATCCGAGTTGGAATTTTTCACTCGATTTTCGACGGCGAGCCTGGATATGGATTTTTGATTAGTTCTGGAAATTCTCTATCATAGTTATGGCTATGCAAGGAGAATGACGGTTTCTGATCAAGAAACCAGATCCGAGTCCGCACTAGAAAGTCAGATGGACGATACTAGTTCGGAAGTGAAATTGTGTGATTGAGTAAGCGATCAGATTTGATATTGCGTACTGATGATATATGTACATCGTATGTGCTTGAATGAAATAATTTCTGTAATGGAAAAGTATATTTTGAGAATATTTGATTATTAAAAGTAGAAGTTGGATATCTTTATTATTGAAATTCATTTTTTGAAGAATAAGAAAGGTAGTAAATAACTTTATAAAAGAAATCAAACTTGAATATTTGATTTGGCATAAATAAAGTTATATATATATATATATATATATTTGTTATATATATAATAAACACCACTTATTGAATCTATAACCAGAAGAAAAGATTTTTGAAATTATTTTTGTTCTAGTTAAAATAAAAAACTTATATATATATATATATATATATATATATATATATATATATATCTATATATATAAAGGATTTTATAAGAATGATTTTGGGAAAAGGTTTTTTTTTGGAACCTATTGATTTTGAAAGGCTTTTGATTTTTGGGAATTTTTTTTTGGAAATTTGGAAAGCCAAAAGAAGATTTTTATGTGAATCATAAAGAGTATGATTTGAAAGATATTATATGTGTATAGTATAAAATGTTTTTAGATTGGCTATGGGGAAAAAGGCGCTCCCAGTGAAATGAACTTCTAGTAGGAGATCCACGGGTGTTTCTGCCTTGAGCCCTAAGGGGGGTTCTAAATTTGATCCTGGGAGAAAGTCCGGAAAAACTGAAGTTCCTGAGGATTGTGTGTGGGTAGCGAAGGTCGAGGGCGTTGATGCATACAGAGACATTTGGGTTATGCTCTGACGATAGCGTAATTCGATGTCACTGCGATCTACCATGGACCATAGCGGAAGTCGATGGCAGTGGGTGCCTACGGTCTACGTTTGATTTCATCGAGAGGGCGATGTAACATCGGTAGACTGCGATCTATGAAGACAGCGAAAGTCGTGTGGCAGTGAGTGCCTAAAGGCTACATTGGGACTCGACTGATGTAGTCTACGATCTATGTAGGAGTGGTGAAGTTTCATTTGGCAGCGAAATTCGAAGGCGTTGATGCCTACAGTTACATGGGTTTTTGCCGTGATGGCGACGAAAAACCAGGGTGTAGCTGCGACCTGTGGCGGATTCCATGTTGTGATCGAGGGGCGTGGAGTGCCTATAGTTTTCTAGTGATTTTACCGGGATGGCAACCGTAACCATTGGGCTAACTGCGACCATGGAGGGGGTGATGCTTTCCAGAGCATTCTTACCAAAAATGATTTCTACATTTTCAAAAATATTTTCTATATTTACAAAAATGTTTTCTACGTATTTTCACTGGGTGTGGAAATGGGTCTGCTAAGTACTTATAGATTTTTAGTCCACGCTTGATTAATGTATGACCAAATTTCTGTGAGAACAATGATGGACTTATTGAGACATCGAGTATAAAAAGTATTTTTATAAAACTATTTTGGCAATATTATGTAGATTTTAAAAGTGTCTTATAAATTTTAAATAAAAGGAGTTAAGAGTTAAAATGTTCAAGGAGTAATCTAATCAATAATTAACAGTATAATAAAAATTCTTACTTCGTTCCTATTCAGAGACGAAAAGTTCTAAAGGGAGGAGGAATATGATAATCTAGATTTTTGGACAGCTGTTAATTGGTAATTAAATGAATTTAATTTTTAGAAAGTATTGATTTATAAGTTGAGCAAATAAAATTCTGATAAATATCTGAATATATATATATATATATATATTTGAAACTATATAAATCTTGAATTATAAATCTTTGGAAATGATCAATCTTATAGTAAATAAATAAATAATATATTTCACTAATTAATTCAAGATAAAATATCTATACATATATATAAATAGATATATACAAGCTTTATAATGTATGTGTGTGTGTATGCCTATGAAATGAAATATAGGGAAGTTTGAAATAATATGGATGTATATAATATCAAAATCCAGAAGATATTCTATTTATTCGAAAGTTATATTTTTATTTTCAAAATCTCAAAAATAAATTAGACTAAAACTCTACCTTTTCAAATACTAGTATATATATAATTATTAATTAATGTATAAATAGGTTTTATATTATTTCTTTAAAAGTTACATTTATTAATAAAAGGAATGTATAAATATAGAAGATAAAAATAAAAACAAAAACATATATTAATATAACATGAAGATTTGGACATTTTTAAATTGGAATGTCCTGCAAAATAACAAGTGGCAATTGTTTTTTTCTTTTAAATTGAGGAATGATAGTAATATAAAGAAGAACCGGGCTATTTACAATTTACCATCTCTTTGCTTTCTTTCTTTCATCGTCTTAGAAAAAAATAAAAAGAAATCAATAACAACTTCAACTCTTTCAAATTCAAGCTGAGAAAAAGCAAGTATAAATTCAAGTTCAAACTCAACATGAAGAAGATCAGTTTCAAATCATAAATCAAGCTTCAGATCAAATAAATTAGCAAGCTCTAGATCTAAGAAGTAGGCTCTGTTCTTTGTTAAATATTGAAGGTGTGTAAACTTTTTTATAAAAAAATTTAATCTATTATCTTGATGTAAGAGATAGGTATTTGAAGTGATAGATATGGTTGCATGGATGAATTAGAGTATCTGCATGTGTGTGTGTGTGTATGAAGTTCAGGTGCATGTCTGTTTATATGTTTATACATATCTCTATTGTATATCAGGCTCAAGAATTCTTTATAAAATTCATATCTCATTTTATAATCAGTTTTATGTTATGATCCTTAAAGGAAATCTGTTGGTAATAACTAAAATTGATTTTTAAAATAAGTTTAAATAACAAGTAAGTTTACAGGAATCAAAAAATCACAGTGAAATTTATTTCTAGTCAAAAAATCAAGTTTTTTAATTCCAAATTTTGATTGCATGTCTGGATTCGAGCTTGGAAATCATGATTTTTGATAATGGTTTCATGATTTTTAATGTTGTGTTGGTCGAGATTTTGCGAGTTGATCGATATTGGGTTTTTTCGTCGATTCCTGGTAGCCGCGAGGATCAGTAACCTCGGGGTTATGGCCAGAGCAAGGTAATGGGACGACGGTCTCATGAAAAATGACCTCGCATTTTTCTGGGCGTCGGCGAGTGTGAATCATTTGGATTTAGGGTTTAAGACCCCATGTGGGTCGACATGGCTATCGTGATGATTTCATCGTCACAACGACATCGAGTGGGACCGGTGTAAGGGGATTAAGGAGGTGGGAGTGCGGCGAGGTTCCAGATGTGGTAGAGAAGATGCGAGGCGAGTTTGGGCGACCTAGGTTAATGCTTGACGGTGTCGACTGACTCGATTTTGATTTTGGAGGTCGACGAGAGTTTTGGGTAGTCGTATAGGCCAAGATGATCGTCGCCGACATGTTGATGATCGGAATTGGCCAGTTCTCATGTGCACATGCACGAGTATCGTTTTGTATCTGATGATTGTGGCTGTGTGTTCGAGCATGGGGAAGAATGTTTTTTTTTTGGGCCGGTCTCGAAGTCGGGTGTGTGTTGTCTCGAAGGAAGTAGGAGCGCGAGTTGACTCGGGATGGGCTCATGGATTTTTAGCATAGGCCTGGTATTTTGTTAAGTGCATTAACCAGGTTTTAAAAGTAAATAAAAAAGGGTGAATTTAGTTAACAAAATTTTTTAAAGCACAAGTTGGTAAATAAGTTCAAAGCTAATAGTAAACAAAATTTTCAAAGTAAAGTTTTAACAAGTTTCCAAGTGAAGTTTCAAAGATTAAAATGTTAAAGTTAAAATGTTTTAAAATTGTTTTGAAAACTAATTGATTTGGTTTTGAAATAATTTATATGATGATAATAATAAACTAATTTCTAAGTATTTTCAAATGGAATTTAATAATGTTTGAATTAAGCAAGTGTTTAAAATAAATATATTAAAAACTTTAATTAAGAGGTGATTTTGAATAAATTAATTTCAAACTTTTAATTCAAATAAGTTTTAATGATGTAACTAAGTGATTAATTAAGGTAAATGGTTTATCTTAATTATTTAAGGTCTTAGCAATTAAAGTATAATTTCTTAATGTAACTAAGGGATAGATAATTATTTAGTGTAAGTAATTAGAGGTTAATTAATGAAAGTAACTAAGGATAATTACTTAATGAAAGCAATTAAAGGATAATTACTTAATAGAAGCAATTAAAAGGATAATTAATCAATGTAATTAATTAAAGGATTAATTACTTAATGTGAGGATTTATTTAATTAATGTAATTAATTAAGGATCATTAATTAATGTTATTAATTATAGTATAATTAATTAACGTGGATAAATAAAGGATGATTAATTAATTTCATTAATAATAGATGAGTTGTAATTAATTAATGTTAAGTAAGCAGGATTTAAAAGTAATTAGAGTAATTAATTTAATTTATTTGGAGATTAAATTAAATTAATCAGGAATCGTATGACTATTAATCTTGCTTATGAATGATGAACCTGAATTTGATGCCTTGGTTTGGTTGATATCTCTGTGTAATTTGTGATGTGCTGTGATATGAGATTGCTGGATATATCTGTTAATAAATGTGAATCATTTATTTAATTAGTTATTTGTGATAGATTTCTGTGTGCGTATGTTATTATGAATTTAATTAAACTATTTACATAAACAACTTGGCTTAATGGATGACATTGGATTCAAAGTGACCGGGGTCGGAGATCAACAAATACCCGAAGCCACTTTGATTAGTAATCTACAATAAATTTTTATAGATTTGATTTTAGAATCAAATAGGCTGGAATAGAATAGATTAAGAAACATGGCCATTTAAACCGAGTAACATTTCTTAAACATTATTTTGTCATAAGTGATTGACTATAACAAGTTGAGAACTCATAGTGAGGTACGAGTTACCCCGGGATTTTCGAGGAAGTTTTATAACTTAGTATTTCAAGTATATGGGTTTACTCACGCTGGTTTCCATCCTGACTCGGGTGTTACTTTAATGTAATGCTCAGGTCAGACCGAATATTACAGCTTTTCAGGTTAGTACATTCTGGAACTCAGGAGGCGAGCTGGATGGCAGAAACGTATGGAGCATATTTCGCTGTGTATTGTAGTTATATTGTTTGTATTCGGGATAAGTTGTTACAATTGTCTAGTTTTGTTGAACTTTGATATATTGTCTGTAAATTAAGTTACAGCTTCTTATGTAAATGTTATTATTTGATATTATATTTTAATTCGCTGTGAAATGCTGCTATTTTCTAATTCTTCTTCTACCTCTTTTCTTATTTTCCCTAACAATCTGGGATTTACGGCGTTCGATTGCTTGGCACTTTTACGGTGAACGTATTAGTGTTGAAATTTCGGGATAGAAAATTTTGGATCATTACAATTATGAAAAAGAATTATTTCTTAATGTTATGCTTCGCCTTTTAATTATATGGAATGGACATTGCTTTTACCTTTACTTTTTTGTATGAGACACATATGCTATGCTGGCCATTTCAACTTCTGAAATTCCTTCTCCCCACATTTTAATACATTAACTATTTTAAATTCCTTGTTTCATACTTACCGTAACATGTATTCCTTTTTTCCCCATTACAACTACTATACAATGGTATGTTACGTATATTTTTTCCAGACCTAAACTTCATCCTCATTGAATACATCACTAATCCCTCATTTGACATGAAACTATGTAGCTACAAAGTTTAATTGAACAATTCTATCTCAAATCGTACGCAATTTATAGGCTTAGGTCATTAAATTGGGATTTTGACTGCAGCTCGGTAAATATGCGCTGTAGTTAATATTTACTACAGTCGATATGGAAAAAAGTTATACTTGATGCAAGACAGTAGACAGCGGTGGGACACCATTAAATGGTATACATAACTAGCGCATTAGTTTTTCCAACTTTACAGACATCTTAATTTAGTTTTATGACTTAGATTTTACTTTATGATTATTCTGTCCGTATCAAATATTTTCTCTGTCTCCACAAAAGATATATTCCTCTTCATTTTTTTTCTATCACATGCACATGCTACTTTTACCATTTAAATCTTCTTTTCATGTCACCTGTATCTTCGAGTAATAATTTCCATCACTCATACCTATTCATATATCTAATTTCACTTACTCAGATCTTGCTTTAATTTTTATTGGATGTGAACATACCACTCTTTATCAAGCAATTTTTTTCCCGATTTAACATCATGCTGATTGAAAATAAATCAATGTTTGCTTGTTTCCAGATTGGAGATTTAAAAAAATTTCTAATTAATAGTCCTTGATTGATTAATTCTACAAATTGTTGCGGTTAACCTGTACTAACTTAGACCACGTTGACCAGTTCTGTTTTTAAACCGTTCAAACTCCAAAATATCTCCTTTTTTATCTCGCCTATCTACGTTTACAAATATCCTCTCCACTTAAACTATGCTTCCTACTCTCTGTCTGCATATGTCTGCGCTCTTCCTACAACTAGGTAAACTCCATCCCTTTTTTTCCTTTTTACATTACTACTTTAAATTTCACCGACCCTTGCCGTACTCTAAAATTCTCAGTCATCATTTTTACCACCTCCTTCACGTCAAAAGGTTTTTCCAGTACATCAACTTTACCATACTTTACTACCGTCTTTATCATCACTTATTGATTTAATTTTTTTCTCCTTCCTTTGACTGTCATACAAATGGACGATCAACAATGCGAACAGCGTCGATTGGCACAATGAGCACGACGTGAAAGACTTTTCCCTCCCCATCAAACAACCTACTTATCACCCCACATCACACTATATGTACCCGTTCCACTATTTTTATTAGTACATAAGCTCTACTTGCTTTCCTTCTCATGCAAACCTGGCTATACTTTTCCCCTACGGTAGAATGACAAAGGTACTACTTCCTTCTCTCATGCTTTCCCACTTATTTTTTTCATTCTTTCCCTCAAACCCTATGCTGTACCTGCTTCTCTCCACTGTCACCTTCCACATTGTGATCATTTTTCTACCTTTTTTTCTACCATGACTTTTAATTTTATTTCTCAACTCACATATAATTTTTATCCATACAACGCAAATCCTTGATGCACAATAAAGACAGTATAGTATTTGCTTTCCTAGAGAAAATCGAACGTAAAAGCACATGTCTAACAAAGTAGGTTCACTCATTTGTTGATGATAAAGTAGGATCGTTAGACAGCGTTGTAACATAGAATGTTCTTCCCGCTGAATCAAAAAATCATACCAACCCGAACAATATCGTCCATTTTCCATTGCATCCAACTGGAAAAACCATGGAAAAAATGGCAAAACTGTTCACTTTTACGACAGTGATTTACAAACGACCCTAACTGCTGAACCACAATTTCTTTCCCAATGTTCTGACAGTGACAACTGGGATGCTTTTTTTATTCTTGAAGTGGTATGCTATAATATATGTGCTTTTGCAATCATTCCTATGCATATCTTATTCACACACACATATGTGTATCTTTGTTTATTTAGCTATGTATACATATATTCAATACTATGCCTGCATACATGCATGTGCCTTATTATGCTTATCCCTATTACACCTAACATGATTTTTATTTCTTCTACACATTGAATAGTGTGATAAAAATTGTTGATTGTTTTCTCGTGGAACGTTTGCGCTAAGGCTACTACCATGCACCTTTTTTATGTTCTTTCTCCCTATTTTTTCTGCTTACATAAGTTTGTTCACCACTGAAACGTTGTGTCTTTTTTTCCCCACATAACCACTGTAATTTTGCATGTTCGCCGTTGAAATGTTGATCTGCATGTATGAACTACGGCATCTGCGCAAATTTTGCATGTTCATGTTATCCTTGCAAAGCAATTTTTCTATCGAAAACGGTTCGGACTATTTACGTTTTTACCTGTACACTACTGATGCCTACATTTTCTTCATCACTTAACTTGGCATGCGCAGCCTACGAATACATACATAGTTATACAGCTTTCATACTACATGCACTTTCAAACAAACAGTCCAACATCCATCTGAATTCCGTCCTCTTACACTCTTTTAACACATAACTCTGCTTCTCAAACAAACAAGCTTCCTGTCACCATTATCCCCTGTTACTGCCCTCTGCTTTTTACATAACTGACATGAACATCACCATTTGTCATAGTTCTCTACACACTCAATCATTTTTACCCCTGTTAGCCATACTCACGTCCATCGAACGTGCCTCCGTACTTGTAAAGTATTATAATATTTGGCATGTACAATACATATTACAAGCATATATGTTGAGAAACAATGAAAATTGAAATGCAACATATATAATGCAAAACAATACTGGCAATTAACTGCAAATGTTGGTTTGCATTACCTACATTTGTTTAGAGGCGGGCTATATTTTATTTCTAATAAAAATTCCTTTATCACATTACAATCTACTGAATTGTATTAAAATCTACTTGTATTGTATTAAAATAGACGAATTATCTATTATTATGGTTGGATTATAAGGATACATGAGATGCCTTGTGATAAGATATGGCCCAAGATTTTTTTTAATGGGTGTCACTTTCCCAGGTTATAGTTTTGGTTCCACAGTCGTAGAAATATATGTATTATTGTAATATATATGTGCATGAAAATTTTCATTCCTTGTTATGAATATGTGCTTGATTTTGTCACGGATGGTTGTTGTATGGTACTTTAGAAATAGTAATGTTGCGAAATTTTCAAAAGCTTTGGGGTTTGGGTTTTTTTTTTTGGAAGAGAAGAAGTAGAGAGGAAGAAGAGAAGTCCCACATTGTAGAAAAATAAAGACTATACTTATATAAGTATAGCTTTCTCAAGTGGATGATGCGGCCTTGGGGCTCCCACATGTTTGCTTTGTTGTGAGGAGAGAAGTCATGCAACACCACACGCGCGCCGCCGCCGTCCGTCCGACCGAACCGGGTTTCGGGTCCGAAAATATTTTTGGACCGTATATGAACAGTAACGGGCCAGATTTCGGCCCGTTAAGGACCCAGAACAGAAAAATCTAACTTTGAATAAAGGCGGGAATTTGCAACATTACAAATATGAATAGACGCGACGTTTGGCTTTTTAAACCCGTTCGTAACGGTCGCGACGCTTTGCGAATGGACGCCTCTTCAACACTATAAATAGCAACGCCCAGAATCATTTCGTAACAGTTTTTTCGAATCCTCTTCTTCTTCTCCACACAATTCTGCGACGCCCAGAAAATGTTACAGATCACTCTGTTTTGTGACGCCTCCTAGGTGTTGCAAATTCACAAAGCGTTGCAGAATTGTTTTCTTCTTCCTCTTCATTCTACTCTATACAAATTGCATCATCAGATACAGTTTCTGAAGTGTTCTTGGTCGGATCAAAGTGGTACAAACTTTGAATTCGATTACGCTGTTATAGGGCTTCATTGAATCCTGAAAGTCGATAGTTCGATAACTCGTTTGTACCTGGTGGGTTGAACTATTGTCTGAAAGAATCTATTCCATAGATCCTTGAAGTCGGAAGTATAACATTGTTTTTATCTCTATTGCCATCAAATCCGTCTCGAACCGCATAATCCCCAACAAATTTTCAGACAATAATTCTTCAACCATGGAAGGTTCGAGTGCTTTACAAGTTATGAATCAGCATCTAACTCGATTGGAGCGTTTTGATGGCGACAATTTCACTCGTTGGCAAGAGACGATGAAATTTTTCTTGGTCACCGTCAAGTTATTCTACGTTTTGGAAGATGACTTGGAAGAAATCCCAGAGGAAACTAATAAAGATGATGCTGCTCTAAAGGCTAAACGTGCAAAGCGCAAAGAGGACGATTTCCTATGCAAAGGCCATATTCTGAATGCGTTATCTACCCTAGTCTACAATGCTCATAGGACCTTGGAAACAACGAAGGCACTCTGGACTGCTCTGGAGAATAAGTACCGCATATCCGAGGCAAGTAATAAAAAGTTTCTTATTTTTAATTTTATGGATTTCAAAATGGTCACCAATAAGTCCATAATTGGACAAGTAAGAGAAATCTTACTGTTAGTGAATCAACTTAAAGATGCTGGAATTGATCTCCTTGAATCTTTTTTTGTTGGAGTTATAATTTCTAGACTTCTGCATAGTTGGAATGATTATAAGAAAAAGATGAAGCATGCGAAAACGGATTATAATTTAGACGGTTTACAGCGTCATCTTCGTATTGAAGAAGACTCTCACAAACGCGATCTAGATGATAATCCGCAAACTAAGTCCCACTCTAAGGCAAATAATGTTGAAATTACTGATAAATTAAAGCCAAAGAATGAGATACAGTTTAAGAAAAATCATTCCAAAACTAACAACAACAAAAAAGGTGCTTGTTATTTTTGTAACAAGCCCGGCCACTATGCCCGAGACTGCCGTCTGCGGAAGAAACAACAAAAGGTGAATGTGGTCGAAGACTCTCTTGTGGCTGTAGTGCAAGAGGCAAACTCCGTTAGTGGCAATGATAATGATTGGTGGTTCGATACTGGAGCAACCATTCATATTTGCAAAGACCGTAATCTGTTCAAGAGTTACGACGAAAATAAAGGAGAAGTCGACGAAGTTACTGGAGGAAATAAGGTTCCAAGCAATGTTATGGGAAAATGCACTATAGAACTTCCTCTCACCTCTAGAAAAGTTCTTACATTAGTCAATGTATTTTATGTACCTGATATGTGTAAGAATTTGATCTCTGGATACCTTCTTGACAAAGGAGGAATCAAGATGGTGTATGAGTCTGATAAGCTAGTGTTGTCTAAGAATGGTAAATTCATTGGACAGGGATACTCTTGTAACGGCATGATTAAGTTGAATCTAATAAAGAAATCTTCTGTTTATATTGTTGATTCTATTAATTTATGGCATGGTAGATTAGGACATGTGAATTATAAATTCATTAAGAATATGAATAAATTAGGATTAATTTCTGATTGTGATTTCGATACCATCTCTAAATGTGAAATATGTGTTCAAGCAAAAATACACCGGAAATCCTTTAAATCCGTAGAAAGGAAAACTGGTTTGCTTGATTTGGTATATAGTGATGTGGGTGACTTAAAAAGTCATATCACCTATGGTGGTAACCAATACTATATAACATTCATTGATGATTATACTAGATATGCATATGTATATCTAATGAAAACTAAAGATGAGGCTTTTGATAAATTCAAAATTTACAAAGCAGAGGTCGAAACACAATTAGGAGTTAAAATTAAAATATTACATTCAGATCGTGGTGGTGAATATTTCTCAAATGAATTCACCCTGTAAACAACAAGGTATAATTCACCAATGTACTGCCCCATATACACCACAACAAAATGGTGTTGCTGAAAGGAAGAATAGAACTTTAGTAGAAATGGTTAATTCCATGCTCATAAGTTCTAATTTACCTTATAACCTATGGGGTGATGCTATGTTATCTGCATGTTATATTTTAAATAGAATACCACTTCAAAAGAATAATATTTCCCCTTATGAATCATGGTTTAATAGGAAACCTAACCTAACTAGACTTAAAGTTTGGGGTTGTTTAGCTTATGTTAGAAAACCAGACCCTAAACGACCAAAGTTAGGAAATAGAGCGTTTAAATGTGTTTTCATAGGATATTCACTTAATAGTATAACTTATAGATTTCTTATTCTTGACATCCTAGAAGTTATAGAATCTGTAGATGTAGAATTTTTTGAAAATCAAACTGTTGAGATCCCATTGAGATCATCTAGTCCAGAACGTAGTATGACTAATGATATCAATGACGATGATTATGCTCCTGCTCAAAACAGCAAGGAAGTGTCAGTACCAGATAATAGTACTGAACAACGGAGAAGTAAAAGAGCGAGAATAGAGAAGGACTATGGTCCTGACTTCATTACATATCTTGTAGAAGGCAGTAAGGACGAAGTCCTTAATGTGACTAAATATGTAATGAACGTTGATGATGATCCCAAAACTTATTCTGAGGCTATGAGTTCCAGAGATTCAAATTTCTGGAAAGAAGCTATCAATGATGAAATGAATTCCATAATGTTAAAGCAAACTTGGGTTTTAACTGATTTACCTCCTGGTGCTGAACCTATAGGATGTAAATGGATATTCAAGAAAAAGTTGAATGCAAATGGATCCATTGAAAAGTTTAAAGCCAGATTAGTTGCTAAGGGATATAAGCAAAGACATGGAGTAGATTATTTTGATACATATGCTCCAGTTGCTCGCATATCTTCTATACGCTATTTAATTGCATTTGCATCAATTCATAAATTAGTCATACATCAAATGGATGTAAAGACTGCTTTTCTAAATGGAGATTTAGAAGAAGAGATATATGGAACAACCTGAAGGTTTCGAAACCCCAGGCCAAGAAAAGAAAGTTTGCAAATTAGTAAAATCTCTTTATGGTCTGAAGCAAGCTCCCATGCAATGGCATGAGAAGTTTGACAAAAGTTGCACTGTCATATGGATTCAATGTTAATAATGTTGATAAATGTATTTATAGCAAATCGGATAACAACGGTATTGTTATCATATGTTTATACGTTGATGACATGTTAATATTTGGTTCCAATGTATCCTGTGTGAATGAAACTAAAAAGTTTCTGCCTTCTAAATTCGATATGAAAGATTTAGGAGAGGCTGATGTAATTCTGGGAATTAAAATTGTTATGAAAGAGGGGGAGTTATTACTAACTCAATCCCATTACATAGAGAAATTCCTACAAAAGTATGGTCATTACGATGACAAACCAGCACCAACTCCTTTAGATCCTAGTATTAAGTTAGAAAAGAACACTGGACGTACTATCTCTCAACTAGAGTATTCCAGTGTTATTGGGAGTCTTATGTATGCTATGCATTGCACTAGACCAGACATCGCGCATGCTATAAGTATATTGTGTCGATTTACGAGTAATCCAGGTTTCGAACATTGGAAAGCCATTTCCAGAGTTTTAGCTTATTTGAAAGGAACCATTGAATATGGTTTATTTTATAAAGGATATCCTTCTGTAATAGAAGGATATAGTGATGCAACCTGAAACAATGTAGAATCCAAATCCAAGTTTACGACTGGATGGATCTTTACATTAGGAGGCGCTGCTGTGTCTTTGGGCTTCCAAGAAGCAGACCTGTATTTCTGACTCAACAATGTTATCAGAATTGATTGCATTAGCAGATGCATGTAAAGAAGCGGAATGGCTTAGGAATTTATTAATGGAAATCCCTTTGTGGAAGAAGCCATCTCCAGCAGTCTTGATTAACTGTGACAATCAAGCAACAATATACAATGTGTCTAATAAGACATATAATGGAAAGTCTAGACATGTGAGTCTAAGACATCAAATGGTGAGACAGTTACTCAAAAGAGGAGTTATAACTGTTGACTACATAGAAACGAAGAAAAACTTGACTGACCCACTTACAAAATGGGCTTCCAAAGACAATGGTTTCTATAAAGTCACAAGAAATGGGACTAAGGTCTGTGAATGAAGGTTGATCATCCTTAACAGAAACCCAACTTATGTCTTGAAAAGGATAGACAAAGTTCAATGGGTACCAACAAGTTAAGCGAATGATTATGGAACACTAAATTGATAATCTCATAATATTTAGTGTTGGATTCTGCAAGAACAAAGGATGGATATACTTCCTTAATTAGTCTAGAAACCTTAAAAGGTGTATCGCAGAAACGCCTTAAGAGACTTACATATATGAGTATGGAAATCAGGCCGTTTCCTAGGAAAGTAAGACCGCTTTCTTAGTAGACTCATGAACCATGATTTAAGCACATGGCCATTAACGTGCTGAGCAATACAGAACACTTTACCTAAGGAAATCAACATGTGTGATTGTTCCGGTTTTATCATTAGGGATACTTGGTTCAAGATTCGTTCACCATAGAATCTCGATAAGGCTTTGAATGGTTTACACTAAGTAAAGGTTCAAATCCAAAAGATACCTTTTATTTATGTGTTGGTTTTCACGATGATGCAAAACTTGATCTTAGAACTACATAGGCTTGATCCCACTTGGGTATGTAGGAAGTCGCTCTAGTGATTCAGCCGTCCTATTTATTTATTTTCTTATTTTGAAAAATTGGGGGAGATTGTTGTGAAATTTTCAAAAGCTTTGGGGTTTGGGTTTTTTTTTTCTTGGAAGAGAAGAAGTAGAGAGGAAGAAGAGAAGTCCCACATTGTAGAAAAATGAAGACTATACTTGTATAAGTATAGCTTTCTCAAGTGGATGATGGGGCCTTGGGGCTCCCACATGTTTGCTTTGTTGTGAGGAGAGAAGTCATGCAACACCACACGCGCGCCGCAGCCGTCCGACCGAACCGAACTGGGCCAGGCCGGGTACGGGTACGGGTTCCGGATTCGGATCCGAAAATATTTTTGGACCGTATATGAACAGTAACGGGCCAGATTTCGGCCCGTTAAGGATCCAGAACCGGAAAATCTAACTTTGAATAAAGGCGGGAATTTGTAACGTTTCTGAACGTTACAAATATGAATAGACGCGACGTTTGGCTTTTTGAACCCGTTCGTAACGGTTGCGAACCGTTGCTAACGGTCGCGACGCTTTGCGAATGGACGCCTCTTCAACACTATAAATAGCAACGCCCAGAATCATTTCGTAACAGTTTTTTCGAATCCTCTTCTTCTTCTCCACACAATTCTGCGACGCCCAGAAAATGTTACAGATCACTCTGTTTTGTGACGCCTCCTAGGTGTTGCAAATTCACAAAGCATTGCAGAATTGTTTTCTTCTTCCTCTTCATTCTACTCTATACAAATTGCATCATCAGATACAGTTTCTGAAGTGTTCTTGGTCGGATCAAAGTGGTACAAACTTTGAATTCGATTATGCTGTTATAGGGCTTCATTGAATCCTGAAAGTCGATAGTTAGATAACCCGTTCGTACATGGTGGGTTGAACTATTGTCTCAAAGAATCTATTCCATAGATCCTTGAAGTCGGAAATACATCATTGTTTTTATCTCTATCGCCATCAAATCCGTCTCGAACCGCATAATCCCCAACAAGTAAGTTTGTGATTAGTATATTTTCTCATATTCTGTGCATGTTTATAAGATTGAAGGTATGATATAGTGTGACATATATTATGTACTGGATTGATGTTACTTCGGTAGATGAATTACAATGGCACAATTCAATTTAAGGGGAAAAGAAGGTAACAACCTGCAAATTAAATGCATTTAATATTTGTTAATTAAAATGAATTTTGAACAATATAATGATTTAGATGTAGTATTTATAATCTTTGCATGGATCTTTTACAACTGATCAGTTTAGAGTATAAGTTCGAAAAATTTAAAGTTACGGTCAGTGAATAACTTTAGAATATTAAAATACTTTTGGGTCTATTGGTTAAAATGACCACCTTACATACCTGTACAAACGAATTTAGCAAACCCTAGTAGACGGCATCTACTTCAGAAAATGTAGTTAATCCTTGAAATTAATCGTCCAATTCTAATAGTGATTAATCCTCTTAATTACAAGTTATTCCAGTAATTTATAATGTCAAATCTTGTCGAATTATGTACCAATTTGTTCCCCTTGACAAGGCAAAGAGATGACAAGTGTTCGTTTGTCACAAAAGTGATGGAGTTGGTCAGAAATCACAATGAAAGGGAAATAGTGGCAAATCAGGATTTTAAATTAAGGCTTTTTAATTTATGTGTCAATTTATGAAACAGAAGATACGAGGTTGTAAATCTCAAGGAGAGAGTGTAGAGATGGTCGAACTATTTACTTATATGTGATAATGTTTCTTTGATGGTTGTTTACATATTCTAATGTTTTGATTGGAAATAAGATTGTATTGGATGATTTACTTATTTAATTACTATATTGGTTGAATGGGTGGTTATATATTAACTTTTCAAATTAATAAAATCGTTTTGTGATAGTGTATAGTTACTAAATTAAATTATATCGTTTACTCTACCATGATCATTATTTGCAACATTGAGGTAAATAACGACTAGTGGTAGATCATTTTAGTCTACACATGAAATTATCATGGAAAGAACCACATATGATTATTACAACTAAAACTTACAATAAGATTATTTTAGAGATTAAATTTTTATAAAATTATTATTTACAAATTTCTTGGTAAATTTATAAATAATAATTGTAGTTAATACCGAGTTTCAATTAATGGTTTACGCTAAAATTGTTTAAAGCTAAATAGCAAAATAATAATTAAGAAGTTTTATATAGGAAAATAAATGGTATATTTAAATACATAATAGTGAAATACATTCAAGTTAGTTAAATAAATATTTATCATCATAAATGATTTTGAAAATTAATAAATAGACTTTAAGGTGAGTTAATGTTCTAAGGAAGATAACAACATAACTTTTAAGCATGTATTGAAAATATTATTGTTATTACTACTACTAATCCAAAGGTATTGATAATACAACTTTCAGAGGAATTCAACAAGTGCAATAGAATGATCCGCTACACTGGAAATGAAATGATATCACTTATTATTGTTCATTGTTATGCGAGTTGGTGTTTATTATATGTGGACATACTATTTAGGAGGTGGTTATCGTACATGATGGATAATTGTTATTTGTTGGTATTTACTTGTTGATGATATATATGGTTGTTAATATTTATATTTGTCAGAATATGTGATTATTGGTTTTCACAAATAGTTATTACTATTAGTTGGTGGACTGGAAATGTGATTATTAATTGTGAATTAGTGTATTTGCTTTTATGATTGAATATTATTGTACAATTAACACTTTGGTCGACATGAATAGAAATAGGGATTTGGCAACTTTGTTGTGTATGTGTGTTGGGGTATTATTACCTATTTCGTATTATCATGTTGTGGTTAATATGATGTATATGCTTGCCTTGTTGTGTGTTGATGTGCTAATGATAGATATTATATCATATGAACATTCTTGGTTGCAAAAAAATAGTAGGTTCATGTATAAAATAGAAATACACGGCTTCATCCGAAAGGGTAGGCGGATAGTCATATGGGAACAACTGACCCCTTTGATGGACTTGTGTAACATCCCTCATTCCAAGACCCAAGGATATAACTGTAGTTTGTGCTGCAATCACCTCGAGATTATCTTTCCTATATAAAGATAAGGTAAGTTATGTTATACAATCTTAAGTAAATGGAGAAGATACGCACTACAATTTAGAAGCGATCTTTACAATTCAAGTTAACAATTTAGTTTCCATGATCCTGTTCACGTAGGGATAAAAAATATAACGTGACATAAATAATTATGTTATGTCCAACCTGTGAAGATACTGACATAGACACTTAGTACCATGGAATCAATATAAAAAATATAACACCCAAGTATCATGCTTTGTCTTCGGCATTTATTATTCATCCATCCCAAAAGAAACATGCCTAAGCACATTAAATCAACCTACTTGAACAAGTAGCCATGAGTTTATGAGGAAAAAAATAACAATAAACACGGGTCAAACATAAAATCAGGTATGAGCAATATCTGTGAGTTTATGAAAGAACCTTTCTAGATGTTAAGAACATAAAACCAAGTAACTTTCGATGACAGCCGCCATGGCAGGCAATGAAACCCTAAAAAATAATGAAAATTCTAGCTCTACACCATCTTTTCAACTCATGATGGAGAGGGCATTACTCTTGTTATATCCAGACATAACCTACGTAAATTGAATGCACGTACATACGCTTTGTCATTTGTAATTTCTTCCAAGGCGTTGCCTAGACACCACACGCAAATTCAAAGGATTGCTCACAAGTCTTCCCAACCACCAAAACCTTCCCATTGATTCCCCTTACCCAGAACAAAATAAACAAGATCTTCCCTAAAGCCATCTCGGGGTTCACAAAGTTATAGAATCACCTCAAAGCCAAGCACCAATCACCCTAGTCAGCCTAATTGCAAAACATGGACAACGGTCGTCGTGGAGGAAGAAATCTCGATCTCTACCCTATTAAATTTCTACAACCCTATAGAATTCAGTCAGAAGACATCCTAGAATGACGAACCCAACGGTTGAATCGGTTAAGAGATACAAGGATAACTTTATTGTTATTTATATGGTTGGCTCACACCCTTATTATCATTATATTAGTTCATATATTGAAAAGGTTTGGCAACCAAAAGGAGAGTTTTTCATTTATACTAAGGAAAACAGATTCTACGTTACTGAATTTGAGGAGAAAGAAGACTATGAGAGAATCTTGGTAAACATCCCTATTTTTATGACATGAAACTTATGACGATGAAGTGGTGGACTCCAGATCTTAACCTATCAAAAGAAGTGTTACGATCCATCCTAGTTTGGGTTCTCTTTCCAAACCTAAAGATAGAATTCTGGTCAAAAGAGGAAATTAGTAAAATTGCATTAATTTTGGGTAATCCGCTAAAAATGGACCACTATACTAGAGGTATGATTAAAATTTCGTACGCCAGAGTACTAATAGAAATTAGCAATGATTTTAAATTCTCAAACAAAGACTCGATAATGAACAAAAACAATAGAGCGTTTACTCGTCCCATAGATTACGAGTGAAGACCGATGGTTTGCTCAAATTGTAGTTGTTTTGGTCATCCACCGAAGCTATGCTCGTTTGCGAAAGTACGGATGGCCAGAACAACAGCCTGTGAACAATCAATGAAAAATATGAACATTATAAGACAAAATAGTGTAAATAACCACCAAGCATAAGGATATACATTAAACAACTTGGATGGAAATACTTCAGGCCTCAGCAATATAAAAGAAAAGCAATCTAATTAGACGAAAACCAAAATGTTGCAGCACAGTCTAACATTACTGAGATGGATCTTGGATGCTCTAAAACGATGTCAAGTATAGACGTGCAATAATAGCTTAATACAGGCCCTAAACTGGCATAGAACAATGCAGTGCACAATGTTACAAACAATAACCAAAGTCCCAGTTCAGGTCAAGGTCACAATATACAATCTGATATGAACACACAAAATGATAATATACTGGCAGTGCACTTCAAATCCACTAAAGATGATTCACCCCTTATTTTAGATAGAGATCAGGAAATGAATGATTAACCTAATGAGGCGTGGATGAATAGAACAGAGACTGACAACCCATTGATGCAGGGATCAAACGATGTTGGTTCATGCACAAGTCCAAACAATATAGAAATGGAATCCTGTCATCTTTGACTTTGCAGCCCTAATCGTAAATAGAAATGGAATCCCTTTTAAATATAATAGTTCATTGCATTACAGAGCAGTTTACCATGATTTAATTAATTCAGTATGGGGAGAACTGAGTGTTGGAAATCCACTATTCAAACTCATTTCGAAATTAAAAAACATAAAAGAACGCCCTAAACTATGGAGTAAGAAGAATAACAATAAAGAAAAACTAGCAGAGCTATTAGGGCAACAGTTAGATGTTGCTTACTCTAGCTTAATTAAATAGCTAAATGAAGTCTAGGTATTAAACCTTTATAAATAAAAAGTGGAACAACTTTCAGACTTACTACGTAGACAGGCCATATAAAATATCAAACGGAAAAAATTGAAATAGCTCATGTAACGAAAAAGAATGTCGCAAATTTTCCACTCCATGCAATTGGGTCAATGAAAATGAGAATCTTAATAGGGAAGCTTTACAATATTTCATAAATTCACTAACTCTGTTTCCACAAACTACAATCTCTCACGTATCATATGAAAAGAATTCTTTCAGACAATGCAAGAAAAGCAATGGATAGACCTTTTGAAATAGATGAAGTTAAGGAGCGGTGTTTCAAGTTGACGACAACAACTCTCCAGGTCCGCATGGTTTCAATTCCATATTCTACAAAATACATTGGGAATTGATCAAAAACAACGTTTTTTTAAGTAATGTTGGGCATCCAACTATCATGTAAGATTATCAAAGAAACCAATCATACCTTTTATGCTTAATCTCTAAAACTGTAAACCACAGACTATGTCAGATTAGAAGCCCATTTTGTTTATAATGTAATATACAAAATTTTGGCCAACTTATTATGCAATAAAATGAAGCACTATCTTAATAACTTAATATCAAATCGAAATGTGTTCATTTCAGAAAGAATCATCACATGGAACTCTTATCTAGTTTATGAAATGGTGAGAGAATTCAATAGGAAGATGGTCAATAACATGTGTATGAAAGTAGACTTACATAAGGCCTACAATAAAATCAGTAGGAATTCATATACCGAATGCTGCTATGTATGGGATTCTCTGAAAAAATTCGCACATTTGGTATATGAATGTATATCCACTATCATATTTTCGATCCTATTAGATGGCAGGTCTATAGGATTCTTTAATAGTAATAGAGGATAAGGTAAGAAGATCCACTGTCACCTTTCCTTTTTACTATAGCAATATAATATTTTACAATTCTATTAGACCTAGAATACTATCAGGGCAATGTTGACTCGATTCTTCCTATTAAACCAACCATCACTCATTTGTTATATAATGATGATATTCTAGTTTACACAAAGGCTAGCATTAAAAATGAGAAAACATTGCCAAAATTTTGAAAATAGTTAAAGATCTTGTGGGTTTAGAAATGAATCAATAGAAAACTACACTTTATTTAGCAAATAGGCAAAACTTAAAAGTCAAATCACTAAGGGCCTATTTGGTTTGCTATTTTCAAACCATTTTCAATTTTTAATTTTCAAAAACAGTGAAAACTCGTTTCTTTTACCATTTTGCAAAACTCATTTTGAAAATTTATCATTTTCGAAAATGGGCTTGTTATACAGAACTGAAAACAATTTTTTTTCCTTTTCCATGTTTTCAGGCCCAAAGAAAAAATTGCAAAACCCAAAATCCAAAAGGCAAACAAATGCAACATAGACCTACTTCTTCTTCTCTGGCCGCTGAAATCGTTTCTCCAATTTTTTCCTCGGTCGTCCAAAAATCAGGTAAAATCGTGAAACTTGTTTATTTCATACTTCATTTAATTCAATCGATAAAATTATCAAGTTTATAACTCTTTAATGCAGCGGTTCCTTTTCTCCAGTATGACCTAGGGTTATTTGGTTCAAGCTTCCGATTCATATTCTCCTAGGTGAAATCTCTCGATTTATATGTGGATTTCCTCACATAAAGGTCTTCAAAGTTCTCTGATTGCTTCCTGTTATCTCGTTTATACACTTTTACTTTCATATGGATTCAATCTGCATTCTGCAATTTTATTTAGTGTTGTCTTTGATTAAAATTGTTTATATTGCATTCAGTTTGTCTTCGGTTATACTCAGTTATGATTAGTTTCATGATTTTTGTTTGTTTATGATCACAAGTTCAAACTTAAATTGTTTGTGTTTGGTTGTAAATCATTGTTTGTAGCTCAACACGAGAACAAATTGCCGGATGATTTTATTCCTGCGTTCACAATATATAAATCTGTAAGTTTGTGTTTATACTACCCATTGTGGTTGTAGGTTGAGAAAATTTTGACTTTTTAATATGGTAGTAGTGAGTAGTGATGCGTATTAATGCAAGATAGTAGAATCTGTAAATATACAAAATGGTGATGAGACTAATTGGCCGCTTATATATATCAAGAATGAAAATAATATGGAAATGCCTCTATATATTTAATACTGAACATGTATTCTCATCAAATTTGACACTAAACATGTATTTTCTTGTGTACACAAAGTATGTATTGGAGAAATTGAGTTCGTACTATGCTTTAAAACATAATTTTATTACACTTTGCTTACATGTGCAAGAGCTTTTGAAAAACTTTTTACAAATCATAGAGAATACTTGTTCTATACACTGAATGTCTTAAGACTTTACATGTTAATAGATGTAAAATAAGGTTGGGAAAAAGAAACACATAAAAAGAGCTGAGTGTAATAAAGTAGTGAACATATCTCTTTACAGCTAAAACATAGTTTTAATCTTGCTGAAAATGAAGTAGGCTGACTCACCCATGGGCGTTTTGCTTCTCTTCTATAAACATGCCTATAAATTCATTAAATGCTTCATGTCCTCATCTAATTGTTGTATTCTCTTTCATTCCTACTTTCATATGTATAAAGTTCGGTTGTTAGATTTACAAGGAAGCATAATTCAGTTTTTATGCTAGGTATCAATTTATGTTATATAAATGAAAGTCAACCAGAGCTTGCAGCAGCTCTTAATGCTGATAAGTCAATAACAATAGATAAGAACATAAAGTCAGGGTACAAAAATCCTTGAAAAAAAATGGATGAGCGTTGATAAACTAGCAGCTCTTATTTAATTTTAATTTGAGGAAAATTTAGGCATCTTTTTTTGTAATAATAGACATTATGTCATAGTTTCTTGTCAAACATATCAGTTTGTACTTTCTACCATTGAATCATATTTAAGTTTGGTAGAGTCAACGCATAAGATAGTCGAATATCTTGTTATGAGTAAAGCATGGATTCTAATTAATTAGAACCAATTAACAACTATATATATATATATATATTATCAGCTAATGTTATTTGGTTAAGTTAATAATCCTTAACTTGTCCACTTTCTTGTAGGAAGTATTGAGTCCCAATCACAAACAAGTACCTAAAATTTTGGTGAACACTGGAGCAATGAGCTGTTCATTCACACCAAACAAATAGTGAGATTCACCATTCACAATACATTTTGCCTATAAAAGATAGATTCAAAGAAAAGAAATTGTAGCTGGAATAATCGACAAGGCTAATGCGAACAAGTGGTAATTTTATATTTGAGACGTGAAACGTTAGCAAGTTTACTTGACATTAAACTAATGTAAAATTTCTGCAGTTAATAGACCGCTCACAATATCCATTATTCTACTATTATATCTGCATTTGCATATTATCATGGGCCAGGAGTTAATTCCAATAAAAATACCAAAAAGATATATACTTTTACATATTACCAGAAACTAACAGTTACTTTCAGCTAGAACTGTACATTGAATAGGATGATCCAATGTCCGCTCAGTTTCATGATTTCCGTTGTTTTTCAAACAGGAGCTTGATTACACCCATGATATGTGGTTTTTTGAATATTTGATGATAAATTTTTAGAATTTGTAGGATTTGAGAGTAGTTTTGGTTTTACTGTCTTAGTTTGAATTCAAGGATCAGGGCTATTTGAATGTAACCAAGTTTGAATTTGGTTAGGTATTAGGAGGTTATTCCTGATGGTGAAGAGTGAAAACCATAATGTTTGGACAAAGGTAAGTAATTAAAGCTGTATCTATTTTAAAGAGTGTTTGTAAACAGCTTTTACTCTTGCTATTCCATGTGTTATGAGCCAGAAGTTTAAGTAATCAAACCGTTTTCTTACAGAATGACAAAATATATAACTCATTTTTCTTTATTATGATATTTTTACATGCATATGCAGGCACATCTCTTGCAATCCTGACAGTTTAGTGCATGTAGTTTAGCTTACCTTTGCTTGTCACAATCCTTGCATTGGAAGGTATGTTTATATGATTATGAAAGTGTAATATAAACATGATTTTGATATCAGAGATCAAATTGCTATACAAATGTGGAATGATAATATAGCAACTCATCCATAAACCTAAATAGTCAAGTATGAAATTTGTCTTTCTTTATATTTTCTTAATAGGAACTTGCTTTGCTAATGATAATAATTTTAACGATGCATGTTATGAGTGAATGAGGCTACACAACCACTTACTCTTTCTTAATTGGCTAAGTTTCTCTTGCTTGCTTCTATGTACGTTTAGGTAATTGTTGATTCTAATAATGGTATTTGATTAGATTTGTGTAATGGTTGTATAATTTATTATTAACTTGTGGGTCAATATTGAAAACTTTATCATGTTTGCATGTTTATCGCTTCCTAAGCACATATATTGATATACTTGTATATTTGTATTTATCAGAAAAGAGAAAGCCTAGCATGAGGAAGAAGAGCCGCTTGAACAAAGCAAAGACTACTTGCCTATGAAATACATCAAAACTTTTTCCCCTCCTTTTGTAGTGATACAATTGATACATCTTATCTATTTTGTAATGATATTGGTTGAGATTTGGTTAATTTGTAGCATGACATGAGTTAGTCTCAGTTTGATATGGTTTACATACTAGTTGTCATTATTATTTTGTTATCCTTGCCAATTTATGATTTTCCATTTCATGATAAAAAAATTTGTAAGCCTCGTTCATTATCTACTTTCGTTTCTATATTTAATGGTCAAATTCTAATCAAATTTGCAATTGGCATTTTTGTTTTGGAATAGCATTTTTGATTTTTAATTTAAAAACTATTTTTCAAAACTGTAGAACCAAATACATTTTTCAAAACATTAAAACACTAAAAATGAAGAATTGAAAATGGGCTTTAAAAACTAAAATCCAAAAACTAAAAATGAAAACAAACGGGGCCTAATATTTTGATTGTCCCAATAAGGAACCTCCTAGGAACATATCTAAGAATTCCCCTATCTTATAGCAAACTGAAATCAAGAGATTTTGAGAGGCTGTAAATAAAAACCCACAATAAATATAACGATTGAAAAAATAGGATACTAAACGTAGCTGGCAGAATTGAAAAAATTAAAACTGTGATTTATACAATGGTTGTATTTTGGTCTCAATTCTGTCATCTACCAATATCAATAATAAACAAAATAAATTCAATTTGAGCCAATTTTGGTTGAAAAAAAAACCATAACATTAACTGGGACGGTTTATGCCATCCAAAGTTTGAGGGTGGAGTAGGCTTAAGAAATTCGCAAGATGTGATGAAGGCTACAGCATCGAAACTAACATGAGGTTTATCCAAGGTAAATGCATATCGTCTCAATGGACGAGAAATAAGTATTACAAGAACAAAAACTTCTAGACTATAGTTGCAGACAACAATGCATCATACACATGGAAATTGCTTCTCAACACAAGATCACAAGCCAAAGGTTCATTCAAAGGAGGGTGGTCAATTGGAGACAAACAAGTCTCTGGTTCAATCCATTGGTTAACAGTCAGTTAATTGCATATTTTGTGGAAGGGGATCACGCGTCGATCATTAGCAACCACAACAGAAAAGTTTCTTCTCTCATCTTGGATGGATGATGAAGAGAAGATAACCCCTGCTGGCCTCCTCGTATTACCCACCAGATTGTCAAAATCCCCCTAAATTCCAGTCGCACGACTGACTATGGGCTTAGAAACAACAAAACAATGGAGATTTTTTGTTTGCTTTAGGATCATTGAAATTGAGAAGATAAACGAAGTCTCTTGTCTGATTTATCAAAGACATTACTTTCATTATTGTTTTTTTAACTTACTTGGCATGTGTTTAATGCATGCTTGTCAGACTTTTTTATATTTTCTTCCATGCTTCTTGTTTTCTTTAATTTGGATATTGGCATATAGGTGTTATACCGTGGCTTTTGTACCATTTTAATCAATAATTACTCATGCCATGGTTTGTTCTCTAGATGCGCATCTCTTTGTACCTATGTTCTTCGTTAGTAAATAAAGTACGTATTTCAAAAAAAAATAGGACTGCGCCTCTAAAGCATGGAACGAGTTTCCCCCAACTATAATAAAAAATTCATTTAATCATCATTGGGATTAAACAAACATAATCTTATGTGTTTCAAACAAGTCGTAAGGTCACATGTAACCAGGCTATTTGGAATGTAGGAACCTGACTAGTTAAAAGTAGGTAAACTGAGTGAATTTCAAAAAAAAAACCATTCTAAGTCTATGATAAACCTAAATGGATTTTAGATCCAATCTAAAATATTCATGTTAACCCAAAAAATGGATCAACATCCTGAATTGAGTGTGGAAGAACCAGCCTTATTCTTACAGAGCAATAATATAGAAAATAAATATAAAAAGAGTCGAAATAGTAAAAAAAAACAGAAGATTTTCATAGTGGTTCGGCTGTTAATGAAGCCTACATCCACTTTATAACTTTCTATTAACCGATTGCTGCTACAAGTTGAATCGGAATACAATGTGACTGAATCTTATAAGTTAGATCAAGTCACAAGTACAAAGTTCACTAGATAATCACAGTGAACCTCTATATGACTATTGTATGGGAGGAAAAGAGTGAAGAATAATCTCTGCAGAGTTCCAGCAACCGGTCCCAAAGATCCTCTTTTTGTTGCAAGTAGGATTGTATTTATAGGGGTTAGAGAGCTACTGGGCTGGGCCGCTTTGCTAGAAGCCTGCAGATGATGTTACGAAGGAGTTCATAGAGTTTCATGATGACCCGAGCTAACCTAATGGATCGCTAGCGATCCATAGGTGATGGATCGCTAGCGATCCAATTACTTAGAGTACTTTCGCTTCATCCTTTTCGAAAATTTCACAGCAATCGAACATAATCCTATGGATCACTAGCGATCCATAGTGCATGGATCGCCAGCGATTGCTAGTGATCCATGTACTTAAGGGATTTTTGGACTTCTCCCTTTGGATTGCACTTCTTGTCTTATGTGGGTGCTCTCTATGTGATATCGTAGTTAGTTGCCTTATTTTAACGATGATTCATACATGAGTTAGATTGAGCTATGATTAGAATCAGATGAGTCTTCACTTCTCGATCTAGGTTGCTTGGAATACTATGAAACTTGGCAAACATCCCTAGAAAAGATAGTGGTTCATGATGCAAAAGGCTAGAACGATCCATGGAGCTTCCTTATGGATCGCTAGCTATCCATGGGTAGCGATCCATCGCCTTAGTGGATTTTTCGGCAATTCTTTTTTAATCCTTCTTAGCCTATTCTTCGAGTTCTTTTGGTTGATTCTTGAGTTTTTTTGGCTTGGCTTAGATGTTCTAACTCATATGCGTTCCTACTTGGGTAAAAAACCTAGTGAACATTTTCCCCTCGAAGTACGCCTTTTGAATGAAAGGTTTGTTTTGCTTAAGAACAAATTCATGTCTCCAATCTACGATAATTGAGCTTTCCAATTGCTTTAGCCTTGGTGAATCGTCCAGTTCTTTCCGATTCTCCTTCCAATCACAAGTTATTCCAAACCTGTTATATCCTAAGACTCTAGATTCTGCCTAAGCGTAATCTATACATCACAATCATTTTGATTCCATTCGGAGTTATTACATCACATATATCTAATTAAATCACATTTCTCTAATTATTTCACGTTCATTCGGGATTTACATCATCATCATTTTACTTCTCATTCAAAGTTGTCACATCTTGTATCAAAATCACATTATATATCAAAATCACATCATATATCAAAAATCATCCTGTGTTCATCCAGGATTTATCAGTTTCATTCTATTTATAAGGCATTCAAGTCATTTTATTAAATCAAAATTTGTTTTAAGGCTCGATCTCTGCTGATCATTTAATTTTATTGCGCGATCTCTTTGGATCATTTAATGTTTAGTTTAATATGCGATCTCTCTAGATCATTTAATATTTTAAGTTAAGGGGACGATCTCTTCGGATCGTTTGTTTGTTAAGTTAGGGGGGTTAAGTAAGCCCGTCCACTCACTCTTTTGTAAGGGGACTTACTACTTGCACTCCAGTTTCATCTTTCCGATCGGGACTCTAAGGTGATCAATATCGTACAAGTCCATCCACTCGCTCTCTAGCAAGGGGGCTTGCACCTTAGACTCTGATCCCGTGGCTGTAATCTAAGGTAATCAATATCAGTCAAAATCAATATGGATTTTCAATATTCAAATATTCAAATCAAAATAAATAAGCAGAAATAAAAAAATAGGATTCAAAACAACATAAATCTTAAATGTCCGTTCCGGAGACCCGACTGAGAGCATGTATAGAGACAAATCTAGGTCCCGTACAAGTGTAAGCGGTCCGAGGATATTATTGTCCTAAATAGTCATCTTAGACATCCGACTCAGAGCATGCCTAGGGACTACTTGGGGACTCATAAACATATAAGTGGCCTATGGTTATTATTGTCTAAATGCCAAAAGAAAAGTGCGGAAAACGAAAAAGTAAAGCATGGGGGCCGAATCAAACTCCCATTTACCCCAAGCATGGGATAATTTGTCTTGGCTTAAATCCCTGGGCGTTTCTTGATGCATTCGCCATGGATGGTGGCTGTTCTTGCAATCCTCTCGCAGTTCTATTCCTTACATATTGTGGCAACTGGTTGTTCTAAACTAGTTCTTCTATCAGATCACGAAGGTGTTGGCACTCATTTATCTCATACCCATTCAGCTCATGAAAGTTGCAAAACTTTCTAGATCTTTTCTCTTGATCGGTGGGCTCCCTCCTAGGTGGCCTTCGATAAAGGTTCTGCCCTAAGTATCCAAGTATATCCTCTTTAAGGTTTCAGTCAAGTCAATGTATGAAGAGAAGCTTGACTCCTTCCTTGGTCATTTCGGCTCCCAGATGTCGTCATCGTTTTTCCTTTTTTCTTTGTCTTTTGCAGTTTCATCTCCAGAAGGTCCTTTGTCCTCTATGGTATAAGTTTCAACATCTATATCTTCATCCTCGACTTTAGTGTCTCCCTGATCCAAATATCTCTCAGCTTCGGAGTAGAATTTAGCTAGATCCATCGATGGATCCCTTTTTAGTACAACTCTGAAATCAGTCTTACTCACGACTCCAGATATTACTACCATTAGGATAAAAAACAGATCTGGCTTGTCGACTGCAGCTGTCGTCGCATTGAATCTTTTTAAATAACTTTTTAAGGACTCTGCAAGCCTTTGTTTTACGTTTGAGAGCATAAGTACATTCCTTGGTTGTGAGATGTAAAATCCGAACTATCTCAAGAACTTGCTTATCAAGTCAATCCATGTGCTTATGGATCCGTTCTTCAACTGTCTGAACCAGATTGTAGCCAAATTCGTTAAGTATAATGGGAAGCATCACTCCATTACCTCCTCAAAAGCACCCCACACCTCCATATGTTGGATGTATCTCATTATATGAATCGTCGGATAAGTCTTCCCATCGTATATTTCTAGTGTTGAGAGTTTGAAATCTGGAGGATTTCTTGCATTCCGAAAATTAGCGGTAAATGGATTTCTGTTCATGTCTTCCAGACCCTGATCTGGTGGTCCTCCTCTCCTGAACCTTCGTACTAATTCAAAAATTCGGTTCTCACCGTCCAATGAAGATTTCCATCCTAAAGCAATATAATTCCCCTACTCCGGTGGGGGTATCCTGGGATGTACTCTTCCAGCCACATACCTATGTTATGATTCATAACTCTAGCTTCATTCGGACCTATGTTCCTTTAAGGAAGTTCTGGCGTATATTCTTTTGTCGGTTGCATTCTAGTATTATGATTAGCTCCTGCACCACCAGTTCCTGGAATTTCAAAAGTTACTTCGGCATTGAGATGATTCCTATGTTGATTCTAGCGTTGCCCCCAAGTATCGATTGCTCCGAGGTGGAGGAAAGACTCTATCTTGTATCAATCCAACTTCGGCAACTCCTACGTTATTCCCTAGAGTTTGATTCCTATTCCCTACAGATCTAGCTCTCCCTTGCTGCTCCATCCTTTAAATGTAGCTATCTATCATCTCCTATTGTCCAGCTAAGACCCATCCTCCATCTCTTTCATCATCCTTTTCATCTCCTCTCTAGTCACAAAGTTGGGTTGATGAGACTTTGAGGACACCTTCCGGCTGCCCCTAGGCTCCGGTTGACTTGCTACGGCTCTAGATCTAGTATTAGGCCTACTCATCTTCTCTAATTCTTAGATTCAAACTTCAATTCTTCAGATCTCGTTCAAGGTTCTTAGTGAAAGCACCAAATATTAACTCAAAAAATGGATCAATACCCTGGATTGAGTGTGAAAGCACCAACCCTATTCTTACAGAGAAATAATATAGAAAACAAATATAAATAGAGAAGAAATAGTAAAAAGACAAGAAGAATTTTATACTGGTTCGGTTGTTAATGAAGCCCGCGTCCAATTTAAAACTTTCTATTAACTAAATACTATTACAAGTTGAATCGAATTATAATATGATTGAATCTTCTAAGTTAGATTAAGTCACAAGTACAAGAGTTCACTGGAGAATCACAGTGAACCTCTAGATGACTATTGTGTGGGAGGAGAAGAGTGAAGAATAATCTCTGCAGAGTTCTAGCAGCCAGTCTCGAAGATCCTTTTTATGTTGCAAGTAGGATTGTACGTATAGGGGTTGGAGAGCTATTGAGCTAGGCCGCTTTGCCAGAAGTCTGCACATGATGCCACGAAGGAGTTCAGAGAGTTTCATGATGACCCAAGCTAACTTGATGGATCTCTAGTGATCCAAAGGTGATGGATTGCTAACGATCCAATTACGTAGAGTACTTTTGCTTCATCCTTTCCAAAAAATTTATAGTAATCTAACATAATCCTGTGGATCACTAGCGATCCATAGGGCATGGATCGCTAGCGATCTATATACTTAAGGGATTTTTAGGCTTCTCCCATTGGATTGCAATCCTTATCTTATGTAGGTGCTCTCTATGTGATTTTGTAGCTAGTTGCCTTGTTTTGACGATGATTCATACATGAGTTAGATTGATCTATGACCAGAATCAGACGAGTCTTCGCTTCTCGAGCTAGGTTGCTTGAGGTACTATGAAACTTGGCAAATATCTTTAGAAAAGATATCGGTTCATGATGTAAGAGGCTAGAACGATGCAAGGAGCTTCCTTATGGATCGCTAGTAATCCATGGGCGATGGATCGCTAACAATCTATTGCCTTAGTGGATTTTTGTACAATTCTTCTTAAATCCTTCTTGGCTTATTCTTTTGGTCCTTTTTGTTGATTCTTGAGTTGTTTTGGCTTGGCTTAAATGTTCTAACTCATTTGCACTCCTGTGTGGGTAAAAACCCAGTTAACAATTCATTTTATTCAATTTTGTTTAAAAGGTTTTTTTTGTTTACAAGTATGCCAAACATACTTGTTTGTGTGAAGTGCATGTGCTACAAATTAGAAGTGTATATAGTTAATGGCAATGTGTAAATGCTTGGATTTAAACTGCAATGGGCCCATTTCCCTTTACATATGCTTCTGTTGTCCATGATATTGATTAAATATATATGTATATATATGTGTGTGTCTGTATATATATATATATATATATTATAATCACATTAGATAATTTTATGTGATTTCAAATCCAAAATTAACATTAATAATTTTCTTAGAGGGAAACGAGTGATCCTCTATAGGAGGAGAGAACTTATATATTATTTTACTATAAAAAGAAGCTGCTAATAAGGCCAACTGGTATTGGTAACCCCCTTACAAAATAAAAAAAAATAAAAACCCTCACCACCCAATAAACCTAATGATATGTACCCATAACTAAACATGGGTGTAGAGTGAATGTTAGAATGCTAATAGAACCAGGAGAGATAATCGGTTGAATCAAAACAATCAGTGGTGGTCAGATTGTATAACTAAAGATCCATAGAAGCTACAAAACAACCAAGTCAACCAATGGAAATCTAATGTGTTAGGGTTGTCTCGCATGTTTAATGTAGGAACGACGGTTCGGATTGGAAAAAAGTCCCACATCGCTAAATAATATGGAAAAGTGGGGTATAAATATGGGTTGGTAGGCATGTAGCATTGGGGATTCCTTTTGTTACAACAAAACGTGTGCCAACCCATATGCATACGCCACGTGCTGGAGATGGGGAGCTTTGTCCGACCGCTGTTACACAACAGTGGTATCAGAGCCGATGGTTACGGACTGGGCCATGCAGACACAGCAGTACTCTCAAAGGTTACCGCAAAGGGATGCAAGTCAAGTGGGAGACTGTTAGGGTTGTCTCGCATGTTTAATGGAGGAACGACGGTTTGGATTGGAGAAAAGTCCCACATCGCTAAATAACATGGAAAAGTGGTGTATAAATATGGGTTGGTAGGCATGTAACATTGGGGATTCCTTTTGTTACAACAAAGTGTGGGCCAACCCATATGCGTACGCCACGTGCTGGAGATTGGGGGGTTTGGTCGGACCGTCGTTACTCAACAGTGGTATCAAAGACGAAGGTTACGGACTGGGCCATGCAGACACGGCAGTACTCTCAAAGGTTACTGCAAATGGATGTGAGTCAAGGGGGAGACTGTTAGGGTTGTCTCGCATGTTTAATGTAGGAACGACGGTTCGGATTGGAAAAAAGTCCCACATCGCTAAATAATATGGAAAAGTGGGGTATAAATATGGGTTGGTAGGCATGTAGCATTGGGGATTCATTTTGTTACAACAAAATGTGTGCCAACCCATATGCATACGCCACGTGCTGGAGATGTGGAGCTTTGTCCGACCGCCGTTACACAACATAATGGTAGTGCTAAAAATCCACAAATGTAGTTAGGATCATTGTATGCAATCAAATGATCCAAATGAAGGGCAATAAAGCAATCCTACCATCATGAAGGGACTAGTGATGGTCAGGTCCTTGTAATCTAGTATGTTTAATCCTTAAGCATAACACACCGATCTCCATAAGCATATGGATCTGAAAACTCAACAAAGAAACATGAGCCCAGCACATATATACATGCATAATTCGGATATTATGTTCATATATATATGGTAAAGCAAGGTGAAAGTGCAAAGTAAAACTAGATCATTTGTCAACCAAGAGTAGATTGTTCGAATGGCTATCTTTAGTTAAAGTATTAGCTATATTATTTCTTAGTGTAGTGTTATGTCCTCCGCTACTATGTGCCATTTTACCCTCAAAATTTCAATGCAACTTTTTACCTTTCTTGAGGAATTTCTTGAAAAACACATTTTTGCTAATTTATAACTAGGATTTGCAACCCAGTTGTAATGAATTGTGTAATAATGTAAATCAGTTTGTCATACGAAGTATTGATATTATTAAACATCCTTTGGTTTCCTTCAATCCAAGGACCAATATATACCAACATGTAGTACTAAAGATGGTATCAGTTAAGACTCTATATTCTTAGGTCCGTTGTAATTTAAGTCTGTTCCAGTAAAGCTCACAGTTTAAATCAGTGTTGATTATGATAAAGTCAAATACGTTGAGAATGCACATAAGAATATAATAAGTGAAGGGACGATAGCAATATAAATGTGTTATGTTTTTTAGGTTTAGGTTGCAAAAAAGACGTTTTTTTATCTACTATTAAATTCTTTTTCTATAGGAAATCGTCTGCAATTAATTTCTTTTGAAGGATAAGCTAAATGTGCAACTTTTTTGGAGGTGCGTTAATTTTCCAAAGAATTTGATGGTGTTTGGTTTTTGGGATCTTTAAAAACTTATACATTCAGGGTGATGCATAGCTTTTTTTTTATCCCAATACCAAGTTTTAGTGTCGCTATTATTATCTAAGTTATAATAATCTAGCTTGGTACAATGTAAAACAAATTGGGTTAAGGTAATGCCTTCAAGGGCATGGTTAAACATAAAGTTCCATGGAAATTCATAATGACGATTGAAGACCTTCGAAATTAAGGCATTTTTAAAGGTATAAATATCAAAAAGCTCTTTGTATCACACTTTTAGAGGAATTAAGGAAATTTAGCTTTGTGCCAAAAAAGATGTATTGTTTCCTGAATGAACGATATTATTGACGCCAAGGTTAAAGATATTGGTGTTTTTAAGGATGGATTTCCAGAAGTGAGACATATTGTTAGGTTTTGTAGTTATGTTGTGAAGGTTATAGGATCCATCATAAAATTAATTTGATAACATTACTTTCCAGATACGGTTTTTGTTAATGTTATTAAATTTCTAAAGTCATTTTCCTAATAAAGACATATTAAGGTTGTGTAAATTTATGATTTCTAACCCCTCTTCTCTTTGAATTTGCACTCCTACTTAATTAGACAGTTGATACCACTACATAAATTATCTCATTTCCAAAGGAAATTTCTTCAAATCTTATCTATTTTATCAATGATCCAACTTGGAAAGAGATAGAAAGACATCTAGTATATTAGTAAGGTCGATAAAATAGAATCAACTAGAACGATTCTGCCCACCCTGGATAAAAATCTATAGTTCCAGTTAGCTAGTTTTCTATTAATTTTGTCAACTATTACTTGTCAATCTTCTTTTTTAGCTTAGTGGGTCTAATTAAAACCCCAGGTATTATATAGTAAATTTCATGATATTACAGTTAAGTGTTGGTGATAAGATTTTCAATGTTATCAACATCATTTAAAACTAAAATAACATTCTTGTTAAAGTTAATTTCAAGCACAAAGAGCATTTCAAAACCATATAGAATAAATTTGAGAGAATTAACGTGATGAAGAAAAGTGGGGGGTAAAAAGCATGGTATAATATGCAATTTGTAGGATCGAGATACCATCGCTAGTGATCTCATTACCCATGCTAGTAAGAATGTCATGTGGAGTGGATAATTTTATAATCCTAGAGAAAAACAAGTATTGCTAAGTTAAGCAATAATGGCGACAAGGGGTCACCTTGTCTAAGCCCGCGTTTAGATTGTATTTTATTTCACAGAATATCGTTGACCATTATACTAATTGGTTTTTAGCAGAGACATTAGGTAACCTACCCATATAGTACTAAAGCCCTTAGCCAATAACAAATCTTTAAGAAACAATCAGTCGATTGAATCGAAAGCTTTGGAAAAATCCAATTTTAAATTGGCACATGTGATATTATTTTTATAACAGTAATTTATAAATGCCTAGACCACAGTGATCCTAATTATTATGTTTCAACCCTTAATAAAAGTGGATTGCATTGTATTAGTTAATTTATACATTTTAGTGCTTAACTTATCAGCTAACACTTTTAAAATTATTTTATTAATGAGATAGGCCTGAAGTCGTTAATCTTAATCACACCCTCATCATATGCGGAAGGATTTTAGTTGCGAAATTAAATCTTCCTAGTTGTAGGTCACCATTATAAAACTCATTGAAAATTTAATTAAGTCATATTTAAGGACGTACCCAAATTTCTTATAAAACAACATGGAGAAACCATCTAGGCCTGATGATTTATCGCTAGGCATATCGTTAATATGTCTTAAAGTTCTCATCGTCTGAAAAGGAATTCCAAGATCATCTAAAGCTATCCATGCATTTTCAGGATATAAATCGTTTCCATCCATAATTAATCCTATGACCCCTGTTTGTTCCAAAAATATCTTTGTAGTAGTTAATGAAGGCATTTTTGGGTTCATTTTAGTCAAAAATTTCCATATTATTTATGCGAATGGAGTTTATGGTGTTACCACATTTCTGGACATTATCTGTTTTATGAAACAACCCAATGATCTTGTCGTTCTTGTCCATCCATTGGACCTTGGACTTCTGTTTCCATATTATTTCCACTTAAGTGATAACTTTGTCCAGTTCTTCTTTAAGACTTTGAAGGACATTATGATTAGAAGCGCTTAGGGTTCTCGCTTCTTCTAGCCTATTCAGTTTTAAGATTTATGAAAGTAATTTTTCTTTTTTACTTCTTATGTTACCAAAAACATACATGTTCCATTTTTTGAGAAAAGGTATAGGTCTCCAAGCTTACAAACCAATATTTTTAGTTATATTACCCAAATATTATTATTAGTCATTGAAAGCCATTTATTTAGCACTAGATCATAGAAATTATTTTCTAAAAGCCATATCTTTTCAAATCTAAAAATTCTATGAATTAGATGGTTATTGTCACATGAAAGTATAATCGAGCAGTGGTCGAATATAATAGTTTAAAGTCCATTTACATGCAGAATAGGGAACCTATCTTCTATCTCTTCATTAATGAGAAAATGGTCCAAAAGAGAGATAAAAGGGATCTCTCTCGAGTTCGACTATGTATAACGTCTATTTATAACACCATATAAAATAAATAGTAATTAATTAAAAAAATTAACAAATAATTATAAAAGCTCAAAAATTGTAATTCGAGCGAATATCAAAATTTGACTACAAAACTTACACCATTGTGTACATGGTAATTTTCTAAGAGACTTTCCTATATAAAGTTTTGCGATCGAAGTTCAAATGAGAAGTTTTGACATTTAAAAATTTCAGATTGAAACTAATTCAAAGCATAATAATGAAATAAATATTTATGATAAGTTAATGTTAATAATGCCCAAAAATTAGACTGGACCTTACCGGTCGACTGCTCGACATAGATGGTCGACCGCTTGCTATTGGCGGTCGATCGATTGGTTAGGGCCAGTGGTAATCTGAACCATAGCCTAACGGCCTATATTTGATAAATAATAATCTAACATACCTAATTGATTCGAAAGGCTATCTATACAACCCTAGCCCCTTACTTTTCTTATATTTATGAACTAAGTAGCGGAGCTCTGCCATATCTCCTTTTCCACTATTTATAGAAACCATAAAAATCCTCTATATTTATATATATTGAAGAATGTGTGTGTGTATTGGAGAAGGACAACAAATAAAAGAAAAGAAGAGAAGAAGTGAATCAATTTTACGAAAAAAGTAAATCCTAGAATTATAAATTTAGACTTCACTTCTTTCAAATCTCCTATCATATTTGTAATTTAATGGGTACGTATACACTTTTATAAACATATTTTTGGTTTAATAAAAATTACGCATACACTTTTATATAGATATTTTTGGTTTAATAAAAATGAGTCAAGTAAGAAGAATGGATTTGGATCTGGAGATTTCAAAGCCAAAAGGTGAGTGGAAAATTATATAATTTACATAATACTAAACTACATCATTGGAATTCTATATTTTTTCTCATGCCTAGGTGAAAATCATTGAATTGCAGGCTTAAATAAATGAATTTAACATGAAATCCATGCCTAAATATCCAGTAAATTGTTTAACTTTAATGAAAATGATATATACCCTAGATCTGAAATTTAGGGAGAACGGTCCCAAAAGTTTATAAAGTATAATATTGATAGAATTGTGTATTTAATTCCATATTTTTATTATTTGAGTTATAAATTGTTAAATTTGATAATCTTTAATTGGAGATGCTTTAATTTGATTTGGGATTTAAATTTCTATATTTTAATTCATTGGAATAGGAATTTTCATAAATTTTCCAACCTCGTAATTTATGTGAAAAGTGTGTCCTTTAAAATAATGAGGAAAATTTATATATCCAAAGGAAAGAGATGTGCAAAATAAGTATGTTTTCCCTTAGTTCGCATTGTTTATTTCAGTAAAAATAAAAAGTGACAATTCCTTGTGATTGCAAACGCAACACAATCCCGCTTTTGGTAGTTCATTGAAAATTGCAACAATAACATTTCCTTCTTGGAAAAGATACGATTCCAATGCATTAAAATGCTGAAATAAATATTTCTGAGAAATTTACGCATAAATGTATTTCGATAAATCTCTAAATGTTAAAACTAAAAAATTATAAATAGAAATATAAATAATTCCATTCACTAATTAATATACATTTATGTATGTATGTATAAAGTAAAGTATAAGTTTAAGAATAAATAAATAAACATCTGTTGCAACATTAATACATATGGTAATGTACAGTTAATCGTACGTAATTATATTAATTATAAATAAAATGCTAAATATGAATAAGGTAATGAATTAAGGTGTAGAAGGAAAGTTACCATTATCAAGTAAATATGGGTAGTAAACCATTTAGTGGATTTAAATACAGGGACCAAGTATGAAAATATGGTAAAGGAAACTAAATAGGAATGATAAATAAATGTCATTAATAATATTAATGGAAAGTAGAAATAAACGGGGTAAACTTATAAAATAATAAGAACTCATAACAAGTAAATAAATGAATATGAATAAATAATGAACTTACGAGGCACAATATATTTTCTATAGTTGAAACTATACAGCCTCGATAATACATTTGCGATGGGTGTGAATTAGTGGGTTTAGTATAATATTTAGATTGATTACAAATGGCTTGGTTTAGTATGGGTTGGGATGCAAGGTCAGTAGAATTACACAATATAAGTCTGCCCTCCGTAAGGGGCTACTGGCAGTTGTGTATACATATTACTGACATAAGACATCTTCAATTATAGGACCTGTTGGGGTATATATTCACATATAGGGTTGAGGTATTAAATGGCTGATTGGTCTGCCTCTTCCCCGTTTAAGAAGTGTTAAATGTTCAGAATTATATTTTGGGTGCAGTAGTGAAAATTCCTTGGGGAAGGTCTACTTCGAGGTTGAGGTATTAAATGATCATGCGGGTCTGCCTCTTCCCTATATAAGAATTATTAAGTGACCTGCAAGAGGATTGCTACGATGGCAGTTAGGGAGTACCAGGAAGGGTTCGCCTATGGTTAGGTATTAAATGATATGAGGGTTTTCCTATTTCCCAATTTAAGGGTATTAAGTAGCCCATGTATTTTCTCTCGCATCATTAGGATATGACTGGACGAGAGATGGATTGTTGAACCAATATACTCCATAGTTATGGGGGAAGGTCCCGCTTCAGGATTGAGGTATTAAATGGTCGAAGTGTCTGCCTCTTCCTTTTTTAAGAAGTATTAAGTAGCCAGATATTTTTTATTGGAAAATACGGTAACACGCCTATATGTATATAAGCATAAAGAAACTTATACCTTGGAGTAGGTTACGTATGTAGATACTTATACTTCGGAGTATGTTACGTATGTAGATAGTTATACCTTGGAGTGGGTTACATATGTGGATACTTATACCTTGGAGTATGTTACTTATATAGGTACTTATACCCCGGAGTAGGTTATGCTTGTAGATACTTATATCTCGAAGTATGTTGGGCATATTGTACATGCATATGGAATTAAATGACTAATCCGTGAACAGTATACATAACACTTAAATGGAAATCAATCAGCGTAATTTACCAGTCATTAGAGCGTTGTTCTAACCCACTCATTAGTACAACCCACATGATATATTTAGAGGAATATGATTTCAGTACAAGACAGTTACAGTAGGTGGACACCTCTTCTCATTCATGCTCTGCACCGACAAGGCGACTAGATATCCAAGATAGTAGCCTTAGTCAGTATATATGTTTTATTATATTTTACTATTCCACTGTAAATTTGTACAGATAACTTTTTGATATAATTATGTTTGTTAACTGTAACTAATAAAATTAATGATCCATACCCCCAACGACTTAGGTTTTCGAATCAGTCGAAAAATCGGACCTATTAAGGTGCGGGTTGTGACAATATACCATTAATAACAAACTGATCGAACTCTTCTATTGTGGAGGTGTTTCCTTCTCTAGGCCTGCTTTCTCTTAGATATCAAGTCATGTTGACATCTCCTTCCAAGAACCCAAGAGCCAATAGTGAGGGATCTAAACTCAATACATCTGGTCCATAGAACTCTCCTACCAATCTTATTACGAGGTCCATAGACATTCAAGATGTTTAATATGAAGTTGTTTCTAAGATCGGTGAATATGACATGCATAGAGTGAACTTTAATAATAGATTGGATAAGTTTAACACAACCACGTTTCCAACCTACCACTAAACTACATGCACTATCCCTAGCTAGGAGACAAACTCGGTTATTTATACAAAACCCTCCTAAACTTCTATAAAATAAGTAACCAAGACTCTCTATTTTGGTTTCTTGCAGTAGAGCAATGACAATTTTATTGTCCTTTAGACGGGACCTAATTTTGATGCATTTGTCGGGATCGTTGAGACCCTTAACATTTCAACTATTACATCTCATGATCTAAGTGACTGGACTCTCTCTAGTTCCTTGTTTTTAATATATTGCACATCCGATTGGTCTATGCTATAAAAAACCGGATTCTTAGATAAATCAGGCATAGTACTAGTGGTTAAATGGTTTAAAACCATAGGGAAATAAGAACTACCCAAATTATCCATCGAAAGCTCTAGATAGTTAAGCAAGTAGATTCTCCATTTAGCCATGCACTCCTCCTAACCTTATCGCCTTATGATGAACCTTATGCCTAGATACATATTTCAAACTCGAATTAGAGGCATGGAACACTTCTAATTCAGATATCATCAAATGACCCACATCCCCAACCAATATATTGAAAGGAGTATTCAAGCTTAAAGAGTACATTATTGCTACCTCTGAATATAGTTCAGATATAAAATGCCCTATAAGCTTACTCCCTTCAAAGTTGTTTGCACCATCCACATATAGTGTTGTTTGGCTTCTTCTCTCCCTAAGCAATCACTTTTATTAAACCGATCATTAACCACTTTATTTTTATCGACCAACATTTGCTGATATCATCACTACCTAAATTGTACATTGAACCGCCCATGTTGTCCCCCATTAACATAATATTAATCTTATCCATGCATGAAGAAACATTCATTGTTTTCGTAGTAAAACCATTCCCTATTTCATGTATAGTGTTAGCACCATGTTCCTCCGACCCCCTTTACATGTAAATAAGATGGATTCAAAGTTAACAATCTATGTTGACTTTTAATTTAAAAATGAAATCTAGTTTATGATTTTTCATAAAACTATAAACTTAGAAAAGGAGACAAATGATTTAAAATTTACACAAAAGTCCATTCATAAAGTTTAGGCCAAAAGAAAATTCATTCTTAAACGAACAATTTTCAAAATATTTGTGTCCAAAAATTAACCATATAACCGGCGAAATCAATTTTCAAGGAATAAAATAAGTGACATATACAACTCATTTACAACTATGTTAGTAAATTTTATAAAGTATAAAATAAATCTGAATCAAAATTGGCTTTCAATGTTTATTTTAATTATTATAATAAAATTATCAAAAAAGAAGAAATTAGACAAGTGAGGCATATGCAAATTCATGATAAGTTTAAACAAATATAAAATACATAAAATAACAAAAAATTAACAAAGGTGATAAAGAATCTAAAGATATCAATTTGAGATGAACATATATACAAAGGGATGAAGAACATATATAAATCTGAATTAAGACAATGCAATAATATATATTCAATTGAGATGGAAGATGTTTTTTATTTACATATATAAGATGATTAATTAAACACATGATGAATTTACCAAATCCAAGCATATAAATGTTTAAACATATAAATAAATTAAGTACAGAATTTCCGTAAATGTTACATGTAAATCACACCTTGAACTGATGAACTAAAAGCTCATATACTCTGTTGAATCAATCTCCAGATCTTACAGTGATCAAGAGATAAGAACCACTTATTGTTTTTGATTTTATTTAATGTTTGATTTTGGAGTTCAATGCCTTAGAAGCCATTAATTTTTTTGGCTAGAATAGATGGAAGAGTGGAGGGAAAAATAACCAAATGAAATCTCTTAAAGGATGAAATAAAAATATCATTAAAGATATAGTGATTCCCCTTCCTTTATTTATGTTTTTGCCCCTTTATTTTAAATTTAAAACTCCTTTCCCTCTTATTCTTGATCGGGCGTGACATAAGGGTTCGGGCCTCAAAAAATTCCAAAATCTAATTAGCATCAATCCCATTTAAATCCAATTTAAATGTTTTATCGATATCGTATATCGATACGCATGTTTATAACTTTTATATACACACTTTATTAAATACTAGTGGTATTCAAATAAGCAAAATAAAAATATAATAATGGTTATTCAGAATATTAATCATTTTGGCTGTCCAACTCAAATGTGTAAATTCGATTAGCGATTAATACTGAACAATTCGAATATCAACATTCATACATCATCTTAACTAATGGTGTGATATTTTGGATGAATTTATTACTCATACATCTTTTGGTAAAATCTAATTTTACTTAATATAGGTGGTACCAAGTAATAATAGTTATTTACATTAGTTCTCTTCATCAACACTATTTTACATTAGGGGAAATGATTTTGGTCAAAATTCCGATATCATCCATATTCAACTTAGTCAATCCATAAAAAGTCCTTGATTCAACAATAACATTTGTCATTAACCATGTTATTTTGGCCAGAGATTTTGACTTTGAGTAGACTACAATTGACTATGATACTAACCCTATATAATTGAGGAGACAGATTTTCTTCTGAATACTGTTTCACTTCCAATGCTTTAACTCAGGCCCAACTAAAATCATTTAATGGATGCTCTGCCATGATTTGAATATAATTAAACTGGAGTGTCCATATTCAAGTTTGACAATATTCTAAAGTTAGTAGAACTGTGTAACATCGTCACTTCGAGTTTCTCTGTTTGACCTTAGTTATATTAACCAACAAAAACTCTGAAGTAAGTGATTCCATAATTATCTAATAACTTTTAGCACATAACCCCTTGGTGCTTCCAGAAGCCATGAGTAATACACTACTCAACATTTGGAGAGCTTACGTACTCCAGTCTCAATGGATGAATCAATATCCTTTCTCGAATCATCTTGACTAGGAACATATAAAATAATATGTTATTTTATCGTGGTAAATTTCTCTTGATTACAATACATTGTAATTACTATCACTTAACATACCATTTAAGGATTTTCTATATAATATACTTAAATTGTATAATTAATGAACATATTACAATATGACAAGTATATAATAGAAAGACAAACACCATTTTTTTCGAACGAGATTTTGTTACAGAGTTAATAATTTATAATAAATTCAAGAATTGCCCTAGGGCATACCTCTAATTCTATCATGGAATGCCTAACCAAACCCATACAAGTACCTAACTAAACAAAAATAGATTAGTCTCAACTGCCACCAAGTCCTTACACCCTTTCCTAAGATATTCGGTTTAAGGTCAAACATTTGGCTAAAACAAAGGCCTTATTCCTTCTCTATTTTAGAGTTGTAAAACTACGATTACAGTTGCCATTCGGGCCTTACACCACCACTTTCATGCTTCGGCTGCCACTCCTAGTTTTGCACCTACTTCGCTTTCATATTACGAAAGCCACTCTATGCCTTACACTAATGCAATTATATTTCGGTTGCCACTCCAGGCCCTACACCCACTTTGCTTTTGGTTTCTTGGTTTCCTTTTCCGGCCTCACTTCTTAAATCATTCCCTCGGCTGCCACGCTAGGCCTTACAACAATTTTTTTCATGTTTCAGATGCAACTTCGGCCTTATTCTAACATTTTCAGCTGCAGCTGCCACTTTAGGCGTTACACCTCACTTTTATTTTTGGTTTTCGCATTTGGACTTACATCTATGCTTTCGTATTTTGGCTGCCACATCCAGCCTCATGCATATGCCATTCTTGGTTACATTAGAATTTACACCTACACTTTCAGTCTTTTGACTACCAATCCATGCCTTGAGCAATTAACTGAACAAACTACCTAACCATCCACTATTAGGCTTTCTAATTAGCAGATCATTAAGCTGTCACAATTTTGACTTTCATTCGATCATCATTTAGTACATACTACATTATCATTAATGTTTAAGTACCAACTTTGGCTATCTTAAACCTTAACATATGCTTGAGCCTCTGGAAGTTACTAGTTTTGATCTTAAACCCTACCGAGAGCTAAATAGTCCTCGGCAATCATTACCATCGTACTATGATATTTAAAATTTAAAATTCCTGAAATCACCTTCTCTACTCATAATTCTTCCTTAACCCTCATTTTCTCTTTCAAAGTTTGATTAAAACATTTGGTTTTATAGCCTTAGGATTTCAACTTTCACTACTTTACTTTCTTACATAAGTCTTTATACTTAAGGTTCGTGTTTACCTTTTCTTTCATTTGGCTCTGTTGCCTTTCAGTACATGTTGTAAACTGTCCTTTGCCCATATGGCGATATCTTTACACGTGTCTATTTTCGATTCATATGACTTGGTTCTTTATTACCATTTTAAAATACTTTCTTAACACGTTCAGCACAATTTGTGGATCTGGTCTCTTGACGGATAACAAAATACTTTATTTAATTTAATTTCTTCCCACTATTATAAACCCTTTAACGACCTATATTATTCTTTTTGCCTAGCATAATTTCCCTCGAAAATTACTTAATTAATATTTAGGAAAGTACAGAAAATGTTTAAATATCTTCTTTCATACCCGAAGCTCCCCTTCGGAAATTCACTAACCAATTGCCCTCACTTCGCCCGAAGGAATAGGCTTTTATATAAGAGTATTTCTTTTGACAAGTGCGTGTTCTAGGTAACACAGATTTTGACTACAAGTACATTTTTCCCTATAATCTCCTTGAGTAATGTAAACGTGTCTGTGCTTGAGAATATAGAAGAATTTTGATTAAAATGAATATAATTTTGGTTGTATACTATGAAAGCAAGAAGGCACAAGAAAGAAGTTAGATGTAGAGATAGAGAGAATAAGTTAGATGATTTAATATCAATCTTGTTCTGCATATTTATAGTTGTAAAAGGTTGCAATAAATCATTGCTTCCATTTCTTTTCTGCTCTACAGTTGCTTCTTTTCAGATATGAAAGTTTTGGAGAAGAGACACAGAAGCATCCTTTCAAATTTGACAGTTATACCTTTTTTAAAAAATTACGAGTCCAATTTCAGACGTCTGGTATACAAGGTCAGACGTCTGACCTGGTATATTTTAAAAAATCTAGAAACAAAACTCAAACGTTTGGTGCTTTGCATCCAGACATCTGACTTTGGCATTTTTCTATGTTTTTGAAGTTTTGTGCATTTGTGTGTATATGTACTTAAGGAGATTTTACATAACTATTCTACGACCATATATATACATCCTAATAACTTAATATTCATGCTTTGCCTCATGTCTTCATAATTGTCTTCTTGCTTATAGTGAATTATCCCTGCATAATAATATTTGATATATATATATACGATTGTATAGTTGTTCTCATCGAAACTACATAATGGAGGTTCTAACACCCTCTTCCCATTTAATTCATTTTAATTAAACAATACCAAGTAACAATCCTAATAAATAAATGTGCACTCAAATTCTTGTCACTTTTCATTCTTAATTTCATTATTTAACATCTTAAATGCTTATTCCCATAATCAATTCCTTAATTAATTATTTATTAATTTATGGGATGTTACAAGCTTCCCCTTATAGAAATTCCATCCTCGAAATTCATAGGCCCGATAACAATTCCCAGACTTTGACATGCCCATTCTAGCATAAGCACGTAATTTTTTACCCATATGTCCCAACAGAATGTACCAATGCATTTCACCGACACATAACGAAATAAACCATAATATCACATATATACATAGCTATAACAAAACACAGCAAACATATATGCTAATCTAAACAAACAACTTAGGATAAATCCTCTTGACCTTATCTTCTATTTCCTAAGTACTCTTGTCCTAGTATTTAGTCTATTGGACTTGCACATGCTTCACTATCTTATTTCAAAGTTCCTTTACATCTCAGTCTAAAATCCAAGTAGGCTTCCTTACATAAGTCATATTTAGTTTGATAACCGAACCCTCTATAGCTCTTGAAACTACAACATCCTTGGGTCTCATACACACTTCCTTGAATGTGAAACATGAAACACATTATGGAATCTAACAAAAACATTTAGAAATTCAACGCCATAAGCCACTTCGTCGATTTTCTCTAATATCGTAAATTGGCTAACATATCTCAGTGCTAACTTTCCAACCTTTCCAAACGTCATAGTGCCTCTCATCGGTGTCACTTTAACAAACACACGATCCCCTAGAATAAATTACAAATCTTTTCGCTTCTTATCGGCATACCTCTTTTGCCCAGATTAAGCATTTTTCATTCTTTGTTAGATCAATTTGACTTTCTCCAATGCTTCTCTTATAAGATCCAGACCTAAAATAGACCTAGCTATGTCCTATCTCGCACTAACTTACCGACAACTTACATGGCCTTTTATATAATTCCTTAAAAGGTTACATCCCAATACTATTCGGTAATTATTGTTGTATGAAATTCTACTAAGTATGGATGATCTTCTCAAGATCCATCAAAGTTTAATATGCAAGCTCTAAGCAAATATTCAAGCACTTGGTTGACCCTCTCAGTCTGACCATCTGTCTGTGGATATTACACAAACTCGTATGCAATTCCAAAGCTGAAGCTCTCTATAGGCTCCACCGAAACTCATTGGTAGACAAAGGTCATGGTCACTAACTATAATGCTCGAAATTCCATGAAGTCTCAATCTAATCTTAACATATATTTTGGCCAATATCACTATCGTCCTTGTGGATTTTACTGGAATGAAATGGACACTCTTAGTCAATCTATCTACAAAGCCCTTTACCATAGAAAAACATCTACAAAGTCCATCAAAATTGAGCCCCACTTCCACACTAGAACTTCTAAAGCCTACAAATTTCACTTAGCCTCTGATGTTTAGCCTTAACATGTTGGCATAAGAAGCATCTCTTCACACATTCCTCAATGTATCTTTACGTTCCTTCCCGGTAAAAGCTCTGTTTCATGTCTTGGTACATCTTGGTACCCATGGATGAATAACAAACTTTAAATGATGGCATTCATCCAAACCATCTTCCGAAGGTCTCTACTACCTGGAACATACAACCTTCCCTTCTTTCGAGGCAAACACTATTATCGATATCGAAGCCCATTAGCTCTTCGATACCAACACCATTCTTCATGTCATTAATCCTTTTGACACATGGTGGGTCATCCTTTTGTTTCTCAACAATCTTCAATGTGAGATATGGATGAACTTCTAAGCATGATAACATCCTAGAATTTTGACCTGGACCAACATTTGACCAAAACCATATATTATAAGAAGTTAGTATCTCACCACTCCTCAATCATAGCCAAAATACAATTCTCTCGCTTTCATCTACATGCATCGGCAATCTTATGCTCTTTCAACCTCAATCTTAAAATCATATGATAGTAAAAAAAATCTATCCATCTTTATTGTCTCTCAAACCCTTCTAGAAGAATAAATATCTCAAAGGCTTATAGTCAGTGAACAATCCTAACCTTATCTATGAAAGGTAATGTCTCCAAATAATTAGTGCAAAGATAATTTTTGCTAATTCCAAATCATGGGTTGGATACATAACCTCATCAGGTCTAAACTATCTAGATGCATATGTTGTCACTTTTCCTCTCTATATCAACACTGCTCCTAACTCTGAACCTGAAGCATCAATTTATACAACCATTTCACCATTCCCCTATGGAATTACCAGAACCGGAGCTTCTATCTATTGAAGCTTCAACTCTTGGAATGCTACCTCACACTCCCTTATCTAAACATACATTTCGTCTTGTGAGTAAGTCTGGTAAATGACAAAAGAAGTCCTTAATGAATCTATGGTAGTATCTGGCTAAAGCCAAGAAACTCCTTATCTCGGTAATAGTCTCTTCCAATTATTTATAGCTTTCACTTTTAAAAGATCTACGACCATGCCCTCTTTCAAAACCACATGGCCTAGGAGCTTAACTTCCATTTCCAAAAATAGCACTTGTAAAACTTCACCTTCGACTTGTGTTGTCTCAAGGTCTCTAGCACTGATCCAAGATTAACCTCATAGTCTTTTTCATCCTTAGAATATACCAAAATACCATTTGCAAATACCAACGCAAATTTGTCCAAATGATTGCGAAAGACATGGTTCATAAGATCTAAAAAAAAATCTGAGCATTAATTACCCTAAAAGGCATGATCAACCACTCATACAAACTATACCTTGTTCTAAACGCGGCAAAAGGAATACAACTTATAATTGATGGAATTACATAGCCAAATTTAACCATGCAAATATTTTAGCACCGTTCAACTGATCAAAGAGATCATATGTCCTTGGTAATGGATAACGATTCTTCCCCATCACTCCATTCAACTTTCTATAGTAAATGCACATCTGAAATGATCCATTTGCCTTCCTTAAAAACACCCTAGAAGCTTCCTATGGTGAACTACTCAGTCTAATGAAACTCCTATGCTCAATTTTCACTAGCTTATTCATCAAATCCTCCATTTTCTTAGGTGACATTCTGCTAAGCGATCTACTAATAGGTTATGCTGCTAGTATCAAATCTATGGAAAACTGAATCACTCTTCTTAGAGGTAATCTCATTACTAGTTCAAAGACATTAACTTATTATTAAACCATAAAAATCTATCTCCTCTTTTAGACTTTTCCATTATACACAATAAAACCGTGGACCTTCCCTTCATCTCCTCCAAAGATACTATTATCCTGCCTTTTTACCAGGAGTATATAGACAGACTTGACGAATCAAACTTCAAAGTTGTTAAGGCAAGATGCCTGGAGAGATGACCATGAAGCCTAAAATCCAAAGTATAATCAAGATCACAACAAATATACCAATCCACCATAAAAATTAAAGACCCATCTCCCACAAGTATGGGGTCCGTACCGACCCATCCTTAGGGGTTAGCATCGGTTCCTGTTTCCACCTCAAGTGGACTCCATCTTCTGCCTATGACCTCTTCTTTATGCTAAAATCCAATTTTCAATGTTACTAGGTTTATTCAATGTAACACTCCATCAATCTCCATAAACTCCTGATCAACAACTTCATTCTTTTATAACTCCATCATTTGGACTCCAAAACAAGCTATTATTAATACAAACAACTATGAAATCATGAAGCTAACCATAAGATGAGCCAAAGCAGACTGTTGGAAGTAGAAAATTTGGCTTACTTAAGGGTCGGTATTGACCCCTACCCATAGAGTCGTACCGACCCATAATATTTGATAATGTGGCAGCCCTATTTTTATAAAGAAATGATTTATAGCAAGGAGAATGGATTGGAGATCTTTTGTGCAAGATTTAAGGCTCCCTACCTCTAGGGGCAAGCCTCATTTTTTCAAGATCTTTTGGCTCTATATCTATTCCATATTCTTGTAATCCTAAAAATCTAAGTGTTGGAGTTGTACCGAACCTTAAGAACTTCTGCCTCCAAGTCAAAAGTTAAGCAATAAAATCATTGAGTGGTTGTAGCCTAAAGTTTACCGAACCACTATAAAACTCTATATGTTCATTTCTTATTTGTCTTAATTTGGTTTTTTACTTTTTATCCTCTTCAACTTTCTATTGGGTATTTGTGTCATTTTGGGTTTAAACGTTTTAATGCTTTCATTGAGAAACACTTTAACTAGATGACCTAAGATTTGAAAAGGATTCTAAATGGCTCGACAATCCACTAAAAGGATTGTTACACTTAGAAATCAATAAGGGGCAGCCAAGAGGCATCCTTAGGATCTCACCCCCATCAATCTACTTTATTAAGGATGAAGTGGAGACTATAATGAGTGGATTATATGAGAGGATGATGGCTCATTAGGAAGAGATGATGTAGGACTTCTTCAGGAGGATGGGATAAGCAGGAATAACTGGAGTTGTAGAAAATCAAAATCAAAGACCAAAAACCAAAGCACAGGAAGCTGCAAATAGAGTGGGATGACCTAAGGCAGACCTTGACCCAAATGTAGGGGTGGGTACCGACACCTAAGGGACCCAGGGCTGGGGTTTCCTTAGCCTTGGAAGGAATGATGTGAACCTTGGAGCCGAACAGAGCGATTAAATGCGGATCAAAATTCTGAAGCACAACCAAAGGAGTATGTAGCATAATTCGCTCGTAGAGTCGGGGGTTAGCTAAAACTGCAAAATGGAGGTTACCTTTGAACGACAATGATAGATTTGCTGAGATGATAAGGTGAGTTATGAGAGGTGGATTGTCTAATCGAAGCTTGAGAGATGCGAACAAGAGTCCATTTACTCCAAAAATTCGATATGCTAGGAATCCATCGAAATTCAAATTACCAACACTAGAGGCATACGATGGAAAGGTTGATCCTATAATTCATTTGACAAGATATATCCACCGTATGGAGGCACTGGGGCATCCGGGGAAGTTATGGGATGGTTTTTTCCTTTGTATTTGATAGATTTGACTGTGCTATGATTAAGGAAACTAGAGAATGGTCCTATAAGCATATGGAATGAGTTACTAGATAGATTTATGAGGTAGTTTCGGGTCCTTGTCTCATGACCCAAGAATGTGATTATTAATTGTGAAACAGAGGGTCAGAGAGTCCCTCAGGAACTTTTTGTTAAGATTCAATGCGGCGGTTGCCTCAGTAGATTGGCCGGATCTGTCGATGGTTTTGATGGAGGTAGATTTTGGAGTGGCAGATTGGATTGATTTTAAAATCACTTTTGAATGGGATTCACAGATGGATCTCGTAGAATTTTATCATGAGATTGAAAGCATTCTATGGCAAGAGGACGCTGAAGCTAATAAGGAAGAGCTTAATGCTTTGGATGGTGAAGGACCGCCCGAGGCAGGATCTTGTAAAGATAAAGGAAAGTGAAAAATGAATGATGGCTATGATGGTTCAAAGTGAAAAAAGTGGGAACCAAAGTTTTCTATCTATGCGAATTTGAACAAAACCCTGAAATGGATATACTAGATACTAAGGGCAATTCCCTCACTAAAAGCCGATAAGGCGAGGACCTACAGAGCATGAAAGGATATTTGGAAAGTACTGCCTATTCCATGAGCTAGATGGACATATCACAAACGATTATAGGCATCTGTGGGATTTAATAGAGGAACATGTCAGAGATAATCATTTATAATAATATGTAAAGAAATTGAACTGCGATGATGGATCGAGAGCAGCTGTCATCCGCGATGAACAGTGGCGGCCTTGGATCATAGTAAAGGATGGTCATCTCTTTATCGGGATGGCAGGGGATCGGGTCTGGTTCTCATGCTTTATTTTTTTCTTTTACAATAAACCATGCAATAACACAGTCTAGAAATGTATGGGATCATGAACGGTCCCTAAGCACCCTCTAGGCTAGATCCTAGATAGGCTATAACACCCGACAAGGCAATTAACCGGATGTCAGATTTTATGTTGTATTTGATGTTTGAATTTGATTATCGGTCCCGAATGACCATGAATTTGAACACTAGCCTCGAATGGCTACAGATTTAACTACCGACCTAAACAATCATGAATTTGATTAACGATCTGGATATATCGAACCTGAGAATGGAAAGAGATTTGATTTTTACAAAAGGATTTGAACGCCTTGAAATAAAAATAAAATAGATAAATCCTAGATGAACATGGGATGATTTTGATAGGTACTGACTCTGAATGAAATCAAAATGATATTGATGTAAATCCCAGATTAACACATGATGGTTTTTATATGCGATGTAATAACTTCAAATGAAATCATAATTCTGATAATGCATAGACAACATCTAGGCAGAGTATAGAGTCTTAGGCTATGACGGATCTAGAATGACCAGTAATTGATAAGAAAATCCAAAGAAACTAGATGATTCATCAAAATTGAAGTAGCCAGAAAGCTCAACTATCAAAGATTGATGCCACATTTGTTCCTAAGCAAAGCACACCTTCCATTTGCAAGGCATGCTTTGGGAGGCAAGTATCCCGCCTATTGACCAGGAAGTATACGAACAGACTTGATGAATTAAACATCAAAGTTATCAAGGAAAGACACCCGAAGGGATGACCAAGAAGCCTAAAAACCAAAGTACGACCAAGATCACAACACACATACCAAACCACTAAAAAAATTCCAAAGACCTACCTCCCACACGTATGAGGTCGGTACCGACCTATCCCTAGGGGTCAGTACCAAGTCCTATTTCCACCTCAGGTGGACCCTATCTTCTGCCTGTGACCCCTTCTTAATGCAAAAAGCCTACTTCCAATGTTGCTTTGTTGATTCAATGCAACGCTCCATCTATCTCTATGAACTCTTGAATCAGCAACTTAATTCTTCTAATACCCTATTATTTAAGCTATTATTGATGTTAAAACTATGGAATCACGAGCTTACCACAGTATGAGCCGAAGCCGAATATTGGATGCAGCAATTTGGCTAACCTAGGGTTTGGTATCAATCCCTACCCATGGAGTCGTACCGACTCATAATATTTGATGATATGACACCCCTATTTTCATAAAGACCTACTCTATAATAAGGAGAACGGCCTGGAGCCTTTTATGTGAGATTTAAGGCTCCCTACTTCTATATATAGAGGGATAAGGCTCATTTTTCAGAATCATTTGGCTCTAGCTCTACTTTACTCCATATTCTTGTAATTTTGAAAATCTATGTGTCGGAGTTGTACCAACCCCAAAGAACTTATGCCTTCAAGTCAGATGTTAAGCAATAAAATCATTAAGTGGACGTAGGCCAGAGTTTGTCGAATCACTATAAAACTCTGTATGTTCATATCTTACTTGTTTTAATTTGTTTTTCTTCACTTTTTATACTCTTCTACTTTATATTGGTGTTTGTGCCAATTTTGGTTCCAACAGATAGTGAGACTTGTCTCCTCCTTTTAGGTTTCCTAGAGCAATAATTCTCTTAACATAGTAAATTCTGGCATCATTCCTCATGAATCAATTCATAACCATAATTACCATGTATCCCATGAAATCAAACACAAATGGGTCACAAGCAAACAAATGGTTATAAAAACAAGCTCTAGGTTGCAGCATCTTAACTCGAGAGTGGCATACCCACCAATCGAATTAAACATATGCAAAGAAGTAACTAAATAGAAAACATATAACCCCAATCTATCAACCACATCCTTCAAAATGAAAGAATGCATAGCTCCAGTATCAAACAAAACTATAATTAAAAATTGGAAATGGAAATCATATGTTCCAACTCAAGTTTCTTGCTTTCTCCTTAGCTAATGGTCCACCATTCAGTCTCTCCAAAGCAAACATCTTTGTCTACTTTAGTTCTAAACAATTCTTCTTTTTATGGCTTAGCTTATCATAGTCAGACCTTGATCATTCCTTTCGGTTGTGGACATCTTGATGCATAGCACCCCTTTTTCCCATAGTAGCATGTAGTCTTTGAAATATCCTTTCGACTTCCTCCCTCTTGGGTCTTTCCTTTCGGTTGTTGACCTTTCTTCCCTTTCTGGTAAGGAGAAAACCTCTTCTTGGGTTCCACTAAAGCTTCGTTTCCATCCTTCTGTGCACTTGGTGCATACTATCACACCTTCTTTCTATATCCATGAAAAAATCAATAGAAGACGCCAAATGTGCCATCACCTTATTATTTAAGCCTTGCTTCAAACCTCTAATTAACTTCTCGTTCTTCTTCAATGGAGTGTTAATCCACTTTAGCCATACTTTACCAAGGTATTATACTTCTGGATGTATTCTTCCATAGAAAGATCTCGTTGCTTTAGATCGATGAACTCTCTCAACAACACACTTCTCTAAGACTTGAAAATAAACCGAGCCTCGAACCTTTCTCTGAACTATTCCTAAGCGATCTCTCTTTTAGAGTTTCTATAGTCGTAGTCTCTCACAATCTAAAGCGTCTTCATGCAGCTTCCTCGAAGCTAGTTTTCTCTTATGTGCATCTTTCATCCCTAAATCTCTTAAGATACACTCACTTACTTTTAGCCAGTTCAACACTTCCATTATAGGCTCTCTCTCTTTTAAACATCTTGCCTTCTAAGTTTTGGTAGTCTTGGTTCACCTTTGAAAACCCCTTTCTTACAACTGACCTCAATCTAATACTTTTGGCATGGTCTCCATCATCATCTACGCCATGAAAAATCAGAATGAAACATTTGGATCCATGCATGTGATAGTGGAGCAGCATCATTCAATGCTATCGGAGGTGCCTCTCCACCATTTCCTTCGATGGTTTATGTGGTATCATTCTCTCTCTCGGCATTGGTTCCTCCTACCATACCTCTTCCACTTTTCAAATCCATTTATGCAAAGAAAGCCTTCGTTAGAAATGAAAAAAAGAAGGTGAAACAGCAATAGAGGAATACATATGTATGTCTATATATCCATTGGGTAAATAGAAGTACAATATATAATAGTGAATACCCTTCCTAAGTTGTCCGCTTTCTATCAGGACTTAAATATTTATAATTTTTTTGTACTTAACTATGCCCTAACCTAAGCTCTAAGGCCAGCTGTAACATCCCTCTTTCGAAACCCGAAGATAGAACCCCAATGTACAATAGTCACCATGGAAATATCTTTCTGCGACAAAGGTGCGACCAATTATATTATGCAGTCTTAAGTAAACAGAGCAGATATGCACTAAAATTTAAAAACACATCATTATAATTTAAAGTGAACAATTTAGTTTATACATAGTCATGACCACACATGGGTCAAAAGTACAATACAAACATAAATAATACTGTTATGCAGAACATGTGTAGATGCTGGCACAAATATTTAGTTTAGCAAAATCAAAATAATAGATATAACAACCAAGCCTCGTACTTCGTGTTTAGCATTCTTTATTCATCCATACCAAAAACAACTTGCCTAAGTCCACAAAATAAATTATTCGAATGAGTTCAGTGAGTTTATAGAGAAAACAAAAAGAAAAACATAGGTCAGGCGTAAAGTCTTTTATGAGCAATACATTGCCCTAAATGTAATAATAAAATGTATGATAACTCTTATTTCCAATGTACAGTTTGGAGGGTGAGGGGACTTGCTATCCCGTACAAGTTCATCCGCTCGCTCTTCGACGAGGGGACTTGCATTTCATGGTTCCTCACCCCATCTCTATGGCGAGAATTGCAACCTATCAGTTCACAATATTAAATATAAGGGATGATTAAGTTTTGTTAGCTTCCTATAACCATATAGAAATTAATTTTCGTTCAATATCGATCATTAGATTATTCAAATATCCTTATTCAAACCAAAATGCATCAAGCAAAAATCAAAACATCTAATCTAAGGATAACACTTCGACTTTAGCTCAGTGCCTAATGGACTGTTCTTGATCCCATACCTGTGTAAGTGGCCTGATAGTAATCCTTTTTAGTTTATATAAAGCAAATGTAAAGTGAAAAATTTAAACCTAACTCTGATCTGTCTCAACCATGGAATAACCATGCCAGGTCTAGGTGCTCTACTACAACCCAGTATATCCACTACAGATGGTGGTCGCTTCTACTACACCATCGGCGTTTGTGCTACTATTATATGATTTCTCATCTATTGTTGCAAATGGCTACTCTAAATCTGTTTGTCGATCAATCTCATAGATGTTTGCATTCATTCGTTTCGTGTCCATCTAGCTCAAGGAATAGGCAGTACATTTCATATTTTCTCTCTCATTCTGTAGGCTCTCTCTTAGCGGGTTTTTATAGGAAATCCGCCCTTATTGTTAAGATAGATAATTCCCAAGAACTCGAGCAAATTCTTATAAAAAGATAACTTTGGCTTCCTCCTTTATCACTTCAATGCTTTAAAGCCATCATCATTAGTCCTCTTTCCCTTGTCATTTCTAGATCATGCCTTGGATGGTTCTCCATCCTTTGCAACATTCTCATCACAATTTTCAGCTTTCGCATCCTACTGAAGCAAATATCTCTTAGTTTGATAGTACAAATCAGCCAGATCCACCAGAAGATTCCTTTCCAAAGCCTTCTTAAATTCATCCTTTTTAGCAACTCCAAATACCACCGCCATAAGAATAATTGGTGGATCCGACTTGTAAACTGCAGTGGCTACTCAGTTAAATCTGATCAAATAACTCTAAAAAGTTTCATCTTCCCTCTGCTTTGCACTTGAGAACATCATCACATACCTAGGTTGTACTATATGAACTTTGAACTGGTTCATACATCTTTACATTAATTTGATCCACAAGCTGGTGGACCCATTATCCAATTGGAGAAACCACATTGCTGCTAAATCTGTCAAATACAGCATAAGAAACTATCCCATCACTTCGTCTGAAGCAACCTACACCCCCATGTGTTGGATATATCTCAAACTGGTAGATCCATCCTTTCATTATACAGCACCAAAGCAGGTAGTTTGAAATCAAGTGGATTCCTAGCATATTAGATGTCTAGGGTGAAGGGGTTTCCGTTCACATCCGCTAAACTCTGGTCTGGGGCTCTACCACATAGCACCTCTCTTATAATATCTTCTAAGTGATCATTTGGATTCAACTGAAATCTCTATGTCTCAACACACCTATTATTCTAACCTTCTTACATGGAACTTCCGGTTCTAATCATTGCAATCATAAGTTCACTTATGATCTTTATTCCTAGCTCCAACATTACCTATCCTAGGCATCTGCTTAATCACATAGGTATCGATATGATTAGACCTATTTGTATCAACATTTAAATTTGTTTTGCCTTTTGGCTTCTAATTTTGATTTCTATCCACTCTGGTTACTCTTTGTTGTCCCATCCGTTGGAAGAATCAATTCATCGTCTCCACTTGTTAAGCCATCAACCTCTATTGCATAATTGTCATCATCCCTTCCATCTCCTTTTTGAAAACATAGACAGAACACGAATTTGAACTTGAAGACACCTCCCGGCTGCCCTCATGTTCTTGTTGACTTCCTCTAACTAAAGCTTTCCTTGTAGATGACATTTTCATCTTCTCTAAATCACACACGATTCCATTCTCAATTAGAGCATCGAAAATGTTGTGCCAAAAATTGACACAACACCCTGTATCACTTAAAAATTAATGAAACAAGTGCAATAATAAAGAAATGAAATAGAAAAGAAGGAAAACACAATTTTTTTACAGTGGTTTGGCAAAATCTCCAACATACATCCACTTAGTTATCTTTATAAACCGATTCTCTCTAGATTTACAATTAATTTCTATTACAATGAGAAAGATCTCAATTTGCGTTAGAAGGTTAAGAGAAGAAGATGGAGATTCAAAAGTCCTTCACGGTTGAAAGTAGGTAGCTATTTATAGACGAGATCTGTCACGACCCATAATTTAATCACTTTTAAATCTTCATATTTAATATAGTTTTAAGTATTTAATTAATAAATACTATAACATAAATAAAACTCTTTCGAATAATAACTAGTGGCAAGGGAACAATTTTCAAAATTTGTTTACAAAAATAATTAGTTCAAAGAAAAATAGAAAATGTGATCGAAAATCATTTTTTGAATTTTCAAATTTTTGGTGTCTAAAAGTTATCGGGAACATTGTGTACATTATAACATATACACCTACATTTATTAAATAACTTAAATATGGTTAGTGAAAATAAGTGGTAGATATTTATTTACTCAAGTGCAAAGGGAGGAGATGTGACGTTTTATTATAAATTTAAATAAAAATGAAATAAGAAAAAGCAAATGTCGCATTTTATGATACATAAGTATATGGAAGTGTTTACATGTCGGATAATAGGAGGAGGAGGGCGAGTAAGGTTTGTTTGAAGGGGTGTAAGGTGGAGATGATGATGTTGCTTTATTTGAATGGAGGGCAATGTGATAAGGGTTACTTTGGTTGCTTTTTGGTGAGAAAATCCTCACCTTTTAAATAAAGTATGGACTTTTACTATATTGATGGAAATGCATGTTATTTATTGATGTTTGTATGTTTTTAAATGTGTTGGATGTGTTGGCTAGATACCACCTTGAAAGGTTGACATCTTGACAATTAGTTGGAAAGTTATGTTCTTATTTACAAGTGATGAACGATATATTGTATAAGTTGCTATTTACTTTTGTTTATATGCTCATGCTATACTTTGTGATGCTTGGATAAGTAAATGATATGCGAGAAGTGTTTACGGAAAAGTCCTTATAGCGACTATCAGTATATCGACAGTTTTTAAACCAACATCTTTATTTGGAATCTTTGATTTAAAACTTGTGTTTGGGTTTAGCAAGATTAATTAATTGCTTTATTAATGATGGATAAATGTTAATTAATAATTTTTATAGTGATGGTTCAAGGTCAATTGATTGCTTTAATAATACTAATGTTTTAAATTTAATTAATCATTTTAAATAATGATGATTAAGGTTAACTAATTATTTAAATAATGATGTGATTAAGATTAATTAATCATTTTCTTAATGATGTTTTTAAAATTAATTAATCATCTTAACTAATGATGTTCAAGCCTAATTAATTATGTAATCAATGACGTATTATTTTGTTAGTGATATTGTAAGATTAATTAACCACTTTAAGAATAATGTTTTAAATTTAATTAATCATTTAATTATGATGTTTAAAATTAATTAACCATTTTAATAGTTATGTTTAAGGGTTAATTAATTATTCTAATTATGATGTTTTAAAATTAATAAATCATTTAATCAAGGATGATTAAAGTTGATTAATCATCTTAAATAGTGTTGTTTTGAAGTAATTAATCAGGATTAAAGCTAATTGATTATTTTAAATAAAGATGTTTGAAATAATTAATCATTGATTTAAGTGGATAAATCATTCTAAGTAATGATATTGAAGAAATTGACTAGTTTCGAAAGTTAAGAAATTAGTTGTTAAAAATGTTTAAAGTTATTATTTTAAATGTGAAATCCTAGCACAAGTTTGGTTTTAAAAGTAAAAGTTTGATTTGGTTATGGAAATGAAGATTTCGTAATCCAGTATTGCTTATATGGAAAGGATTTAGTCATACTCTTAACACTAAACGTTGAGGTAGGAACTCATTCCTATCTCGTAGATGAAAATTGTCGTTAAGGAAATGCCTAGACTACCTTAACTTGTCCGACTTCATTTTCAAACGAGGGATGGCGCTTGTTTGGAATCGACAAGTGGTGGTAAGAATATGAAATTTAATTTCTATATATGATCATTTTTAATTATTCTCGATAGTTGATTTATTAATTATCAGTTCACCTTTCTTCATTGTGTATCGTCAATCTAAGATGACTCATGGCTCATTTAAGTGTTGATATCGTTGTCGAAAATGATTGAAACCAATGCATGAGTGAGGGCCAAGTTATGTAGGGTTGCTCCCATTAGGTTATTTTCACAACTACTCTAGTTAATTTCGATTATATGCGCAATAAGATGTTAAATACTTGGATTCTCGATAAAGGTTGGTGAGGTCTGGCTTAGAGGTTTTTGAGAGCTATTGTAGTTCTCAAGTATATTCTAGAGGTATACTTTCGGTAGGGAGGTGCACCCTCCTATTCATTTGTTTGAAAATTTCCTTTTTCGTTTCCTTTGATTCCAAATTTTTAAAATTTACATTTTTCTTAATTGCATCGGGAAATGTCATGAGTACTTCGCGATATTGAATTATTTGTATCCTATGTTGGGATTAGATGTTGTTATTACCAGGGGAAACTGGTTCAACATTTGGCGACGTGGTCTCACATGTTGTTCTTTATTTCCACCCTTTTGATTAGAGATTTGCTCATACTAGACTTACTGTCTGACTCAGGTTTTTTGTTTTCACTAAACTCTCGGACTCTAAATTTTATTTGAGTAGTCCGAGAGTAGCATGTTTCCTTTAGGCACTTTGAAGATGATGGACGAGCAGGAGGCTCCTTATCTATTTATTTATTTGTTTCTATTGTATGATTATATATGTGCATTTTGTATTAGAATGTGTAAAGGCAGAATGTATAACTGCCTAGTCTGATAGTTGCAGTTTTTTTGTGTAACTATGATAACCCCATGTTAAGGAGTAACCTTATGTAGTAGTATTATATTTAACCATTCCATTGTGAGATTTTGTATTATACTCTATTCTGTTCTTTCATCTCACAACAACTCGTCTTTCAGACGCTTGGGCAATGACACATGAACACTAAGGTTGTGTTGAGTGTCATTCTTAAGGATCATAGAGGTGAGTCGTCACAGTTGGTATTGAAGCTTCAGTTGAGAGAGCACCTTAGCTTGATTGTGGTACAACTCATTAGAGATAGGGTAAGTGATACCCTAGAATGAGTTAATCTCGAGAGAATATATTTGTAATTTTTATGGTAATAATATCTATCCTCTAAAGTCCCATTCCAGATCCATTGGTGTTTTTTTCCTTAAAATTATTCCGATCCTATTCTTGTGTTCTAAAGACTCATGTTATCTATCCAGGTAATAGAAGATGAATACAAGAAGAGGAGGAATGGGTGGATCTGGAACTAGCATAGCTATAAGTGGCACAGCTGCTAGAAATGTGCCACCTCTAGTTCCTGTAGAGGAAGTGGTAGTGCAAGTTCAACTTCCTATGAACTTCGCGACTTTGTGCAAGAACTATATCACTTTGGCGGGAAATTATTCTATGGTACCAGGATATTTTTGGAGTGGAGACTTGGCTTAAGTCCTGTGAAAGGATATTTAAAGATCTTAGGTTGGAAGATGCAAAGAAGCATCTGTTAACATTGCGAAAACTTCAGATATCAACGATGGACTCGTGGGATTTTATAACGGCTAATACTCCAAAGGAGTTCTCATGGCAAAGTTTAAGGAAGTCTTTGAAGTGCAGTTTATCCTAGAAGCAGGAAGAACACAATTGTTTAGGAGTTTCCCAGATCCGAAGCAAGGTGATATGACGGTGGCATGGTATGAGCACAAGTTTAATGCGTTATCCCATTTTGGACTTGGATTGATAGACACACTGCTTAAAAAGTATGAAATGTTTATGAATGGAATGCGACCAGAATTCCAGGGAGAAAATCTTACGAGTACATTCACTAAGCTGATCAATATGGCCTTGAGGTTCGAAGCTCTAATATCAAGGAAGGAGTTCAAAATGGAGCAGTGCCTACAATTAATGCCAATCCTTTGTCAATGATACCTATTGGAGGCAAGTTGTTTTAAGGGGAAGAAATAGTGAGCAGGTAAGAAACCTGAGGGTGAGGTTCCATCATGAAGAGGCTGCTCGAATTGTCAAGCATTCTTGATTTCAAGTGTAACAAAATGGGTCACTTTGCTCCCAATTCCCCGACTACCACATGCTATATTTATCATAAGCAAGGACACAAGAAGAATGAGTTCCTTTTTCCTAAGAAAGCGATGCAAGAACAGGCTTTTACTATTGAGGAGATACCGTCCACTTCTTCAGGACAGAAGGGGAAGCATGTGTTGCAAGGTACACTATCCATCCACGATTTTCCTATTAGAGCATTATTCGACACGATTGCTACCCATAGTTTTATTTTAGTTAATCTAGTTGATAGACTCAACCTTAAAACCATCCTTTTGAGTAATCCCCTCTGTGTGTCAAACCTTATTGGTGTCCGAATTTTTTTGAAACTATGTGTTTATGTGTGCCTATTTCTTATCGAAATTACTCCTGTCCCTTTGACCTATTTGTTCTTAGTTTCATGGATTTGGGGGTATTATTTGGAGTGGATTGATTATATATGTTTGAGGCAGCATTGGATTTTGATCGAAGGATCGTTGGAGTTAGTAATGCTAAAGATATCAGTGTAGATATATTTTGCGAGGATCCTAACAAGTTAATAAGTAGTTTTCTATATTCACTCAAAGCAGCTAAAGAGGAGCTATGTTGTTCAGGATTTCATGGATGTTTTAGATGAAGTGAAAATTTACCTCCTCATCCTGAATTGGAGTTCTGTATTGATTTAATTCCAAGAGCATGATCTATTATACAACCTCTATGAAGATTTTCTCCAAAAGAAAGGAGAGAGTTAGAAAGCCAGAGATTTGACTTGTTGTAGAAGGGATTGATAAGACGTAGCACTTCTAGTTAGGGATCACCAGTCGTATTTGTTACCAAAGCGGATGGTTCGTTAAGATTATGTGTGGATTACTAGGAGTTGAATAAAAGGACTATTAAGAATAAATACTCTCTACCAAGGATAGATGACATGTTTGATCAGCTCCACGATCTTCAGATATTTTTCCAATTGGATCTTAACCTTTATTTACAATGATTAAGGGTAGCAGAGGAGAGTGTGCCCTTAATAGCTTTTAGGACTCTAGATAGTTTTTACGAGTGGTTAGTTATTCTGTTTGGACTGGCCAATTCACCCGCTTTCTTCATGGACTTAATAAATCGAGTGTTCCGAGATGTTCTAAATAAATTCGTTCTTGTCTTTATTGATGACATTCTTGTTTATTCAAAGACAGAGAAGGTGCATGATACCATCTTCGAGTCATACTCGATATCCTAAGGAGTCATATGTTGAAGGCTAAGTTTGCTAAGTGCCATTTTTGGAAATCGAAAGTTAGGTTTTTAAGGCATGTTGTTTCAGAAGAAGGCATATCAGTTGACCCAACTAAAGTTGAAGTTCAAGACTGCAAGAAGCTCGAAAATGCGATGGAAGTTCGAAGTTTCTTGGGATTATCTAGTTTCTATTGAAGGTTCGTAAAAGATTTCTCGAAGATTGCTTCTCATCTGAAGAAGTTAACGAAGATAGATGTTAAGTTCGTATAGACGCCTAAGTGTGACCAAGCATTCAAGGAATTGAAGGAGAATTTGACCAGCGCTCCTGTTTTGACTATTCCGGATTAGGGTGGTTGTCTAAAGGTATATACGGATGCTTGTAGTTCTGGTTTGGGAGCAATTCTAATGAAGCATGGGAAGGTTATTGCCTATACAAGTCGACAGCTGAAACCACATGAGAAAATTTATGCTAAACATGATTTGGAGCTTTCAGCTGTAGTTTTTGCACTTAAGATATGGAGACCATAAATCCTTAAAGTATATTTTTAACCATAGATATTTGAATTTGAGGTAGTAGAGCTGGCTGACGTTCTTTATACCTCTAAGAAAGCAAATATTATGGCAGATGCGTTAAGTCGGAATGTTGCGATGGTTGCTAACTTGGTAGTCAAGCCAGTATTGATAGAGAGGATTCTAGCTAGTTAAGAAGAAGATCATATTTTGGCTCGACTCAAGAAGGATGTCCAAGAAGGTATTGTTTCTAGTTTTGAGATTGATCCCCGGGCATATTGAAAATGAACAGGCGTATCCGCGTTTCGATTGTTAATGGATTTAGAAGAGAAGTGTTAGCAGAGTGACACCATTTAAAGTTATCATTCCATCCCAGAGTTATTAAGATGTTCAAAGATATGAAGAAAATATTCTGTTGTAAGGGAATGAAGCAAGATATTTTAATCTTTGTGAGTCAGTGTGCAAACTGCGTGCAAGTTAAGAGTGACCATCAAAAGTCAGTTGGACTGCATCATCTTCTTGAGAACCTAAAGTGGAAGTGGAAGCAAATATATATGAATTTTATCAATGGACTTCCTACGTCACAAAGAGGAAATGAATGTTTGGGTTATAGTCGATCGACTGACCAAGAATGCTCATTTCATTCTTGTTAAGCTAACTATGACTGCTGAAAGCCTGGCAAGTTTATATGTGAAGGAGGTTGTAAGGATTCATGGTTTTCTTTGTAGTATTGTAGGTGACCAAGACCTAAAATTCACAAGTAGGTTCTGGGAGGGACTGCAAACTGTCGTAGGAACTGAGCTTTGTCTGAGTTCAGCTTACCATTCCCAGATAGATAGGCAGATGGAGAGAGTGAACCAGATCTTGGAAGATTTATTGCAAGGATGCATTCTTGACTTTGGAGGTTCTTAGGAAGATCGTTTACCCTTGGTCTCGTTCACTTAAACAGTAGCTATCAGGCAACTATCGACATGGCACTTTCGAAGCTCTTTATGATTGTCCATGTCGTTCTCCTTCATGTTAGGTGGTGTCTGGTGATAGGATTGTTATTGGGCCCAACATTATCTTAGAAGCAAGCGAGAAGGTAGCTGATATTAGAAGGAAGAAGAAGGAAGCGTAGGATCAGGAGAAATGTTATGCAGATCGAAGGCACGGGGATCTTGAGTTCTCAATGGGAGATTTAGTGTTTGTGAAGTCTTCTCCTTTGAAGAGTGTTGTATGGTTTCAAAAATCAAGGAAGTTAGCCTCTCGATTTATTGGCCCTTTTCTCATTTTGGACCGGATTGGTAGACTTTCTTATAGATTGAAGTAACCAGATTGACTATCGGATGTGCATAACGTATTTAACGTATCTCATTTATGTAAGTATGTACACAACCCTTCGACGATAGTGGAACCGGCACGAGAAGTTGATTTGGAAGTTCAACCTAACCTAACCGTTTTTAGGCGGCCTATTCATATCATCACTTGAGATATAAAGAGACTGAGGATGAAGGAAGTGTAAGGCCTAGTGGAGTGAGGGTGATAGCGACTTTACTCGAAAATCCAAAGATTATATTAGAGATTCATATCCCAAGTTGTTGTCCTAGTTGTTTACATATCGTTGTGTCTTTTAATGTACTCACCGACTATGGTGGAGTTACTTTCTTTATTATTGTTTGATTGAATGATATCATTTGGGTTTCTTTTGGTATCTTTTGTTATGTATGAAAAATTTCGGGGACGAAATTTCCTTTAAGGGGAAGGATGTAACGACCCGTAATTTATCACTTTTAAATCTCAATATTTAATATATTTTTTAGACAATTAATTAATTAATATTATAACACAAATAAAACTCTTCTAAATAATAACTGGTGATATGGAAATGATTTTCAAAACTTGTTTACAAAAATAATTAGTTCAAAGAAAAATAGAATGTGATCGAAAATCATTTTCCGATTTTTCAGCCTTTCGATGTCTAAAAGTTATCGGGAACATTGTGTACATTTTACTTAATATATACACCTACATTTATTAAATATCTTAAGTATGGTTAGTAAAAATAAGTTGTAGATATTTATTAACTTAAGTAAAAAGGGAGAAGGTGTGACATTTCATTAAAGATTTAAATAAAAACGAAATAATAAAATGAAAACATCATATTTTATAACACATAAGTACATGGAAGTTTTTTACTTGTTGGATAATAGGAGGAGGAGGGTGGATAATGTGTGTTTGAAGATATGTAAGCTGGAAATGATGATGTGGTTTCATTTGAATGGAGGGTAATGTGATAAGGGTTAGTTTGGTAATTTTACAATTTCATTTATATAAAACCAACTCTGAATTTTCTCTCTTCTTTACCATTTCATTTTCCATCTTTTTAAAGGTTATTACATCTTCTTTCTAAGCTTTTAAAAGATTTTTAATGGCTTCCATAAAATTTTCAATGTTTAAAATCACTCCTTTTCACTCTTTTAAATATTAAAAACCTATTTAAACACTATCCTTTCTCTTTTTCCACCCTCTCTTCTCAAAAACATGCCTAAACCCCACTTAACACCTTAGGCCGAGCCCTGCAACCCCCAAAGCCAAAATACTTAGGCCCGTGTAGGGTCTAAAAATTTCCATTTTTAGCAAGTAGAAGCTTAGATCTAGTGTCGATCGATAGTTCGGTGATAGTTCGGCTTAGTTTGGTTGCATTTTGGTGAGAAAATCCCCACCTTTTAAATAAAGTTTCGACCTTTACTATATTAATGGAAATTCATGTTTAAGGGTTAATTAATTATTCTAATAATGATGTTTTAATATTAATAATCATTTAATCAAGGATGATTAAAGTTAATTAATCATTTTAAATAGTGTTGTTTTGAAGTCATTAATCAAGATTAAAGCTAATTAATTATTTTAAATAAAGATATTTGAAATAATTAATCTTTGATTTAAGTGGATGAATCATTCTAAGTAATAATATTAAAGAAATTGACTAGTTTTAAAAGTTAATAAATCATTTGTTAATTTTTTTACAGTTATTGTTTGAAACGTGAAATCCCAACACAAGTCTGGTTTTAAAAGTAAAAGTTTGATTCGGTTATAGAAACAGTTTTCGTAATCCGATGTCACTTAGATGGAAAAAATTTAGTCACACTCTTAATATTAAATGTTGAGGTAGGAACTCGTTTCTATCTCCAAGGTTAAAAATGTCGTCAAGGTAATGCCTAGAGTTAACACTACCTCAACTTGTCCGGCTTCATTTTCAACCGAGGGATGGAATTTGTTTTGAATTGACGAATGTGGTAAGAATATGAAAAATAATTTCCATATACAATCATTTTTAATTATTCTCAATAGTTGATTTATTAACTATCGGTTTAGCTTTATCCATTGTGCATCGTCAATCTAAGACGATTTTGCTCATTTGAGTGTTGATATCCTTATCGGCAATGAATAAACCCAAAACACGGGTGGGGGCCAAGCTATGTGGGTTACCCCCATTAGGGTATTTTCATATCTACTCTAGATAGGTTTATATGTGCAATAAGATGTGGAATACCCGGATTCTCGGTAAAGGTTAATGGGGTCCAGCTTGGAAGTTTCCAAGAGCCATCATAGTTCTCAAATATATTCTAGAGGTATACAATTGGTAAGGGGATGCGCCCTCATAGTCATTTGTCGAAATTTTTTCCTTTCCTTTCCCTTAATTCCAAATTTTTAAAACTTAACTTTTTCTTAGTTGCATCGGGAACTGTCCCAAGTACTTTGCGATGTTTAATTATTTGTATCCATTATTGGGGTTGGATGTTGTTATTGTGAGGGGAAATCTATTCCCATTTGGTGGCGTTGTCTCACATATTGTTGTTTATTTCTACCCTTTTAATTAGAGATTTTCTCATGCCAGAATTATTATCTGACCCGAGTTGTTTGTTTTCTCTAAACTCTCGGTTACTCAATTTTATTTAAGTAGTCGAGAGTAGCAGGTTTCCTTTGGGATCTTTGAAGATGATGGACAACCATAAAGTTCCCTATCTATTTATTTACATATTTCCACTGTATGAATTTGTATGTGTATTTTGTATCAAAAAGTGTAAAGGCAGAACGTATAACTGCCTCGTCTGATAGTTGTATTACTTTTGTGTAACTCTGATAACTCCATGTTAAGGAGTAACCTTATGTACTATATTATTGTGGTATTATATTTTACCGTTCCATTGTGACATTTTTTGTTCTATTCTTTATTTCACCTCATGAAATCTCTTCTTTCGAACACTTGGGCAATGGCACATGAACACCAAGCTTGTGTTAAGTATTGTTCTCAAGGGTTAGAAAGGCGGGTCATCACAAGATCTAACCAAAATTTCACCATTCCACATTTGAACGAATTAGTTTATCCTGATGTGAAGTTCCAGCACAAAGAATAGGTCATTGCACATGTTTCCCTAGGCAACCAATCATGTCAGTGCTGACATGACTAATAATATCGACGCTGACATGATCAATCATGTTTGCACTAGCATTATTTTATGTGTCAAAAATTAATTTTTTCTTCATAGCTCAAGTCCTAATCCTCCGAAGTAGACAAATCAAGATCTAAAATCATGTCGATACCGACATGATTTTGTTTGTCCAACACTTAGCCAAATTAGGCAAATTCCTTCTTTTTATCATACTTGATGGTCCCAAATCATTGGTATAGAAAATATCGGTACAAATCATGTCTGTACCAATAATGTCGGCACAAATCATATCGGTACCGACATAATTGATCATATCGGTTCCAGCCTATTTTGCATTTCTGAAACTTGGTCAAACCTTTGATTTCTTCAATCTTGACATCTTCCAAGCTTCTTAACTCATTCTTTCATCATTTTATAGTCCAATTTATCTATTTGAGTCTATTCCGAAACTAAAAAAAATTTGCCTAAGACAAATAATAACAAACATTTAAATTCAAAGTAACACACACACACACTCTCATAGGCATACATACATACATTTACATATACATTTACGTACACACACACACATTATATGTATGTATGTATGTATATACTTATACATATTTTTAATCCTATATGTTTTACAATTTAGAATTAACAATTTGAAATATAGTTTTGATTTAGGAAGGAAATTAACATTAGATTTGTAATTTTACACAAAAGTCCTTTTTTAAATTTTAAACTAAAGTTTTCTATGTATATAAACATATTCATATAACAACCAAATGTGTTTGATATTCAAAATTATACACACACACACATACATGAAATTTGCATTCAGTTTCATAAAATAATTTTAAGTTGTTTATGTATGTGTTTCATTTATTTTTGAATATAAATATGTAACAAAATAATGTGAACGAATTGAAACTAGTTTGAAATCTAAAAAAAAATTCAATAAATAATTTAATTTCATAAATAATAGTAAGTAAAAGATTGGACAACATAAGTATAAGTAAATTCATCGTATAAGTTATAGGTTCTAAACAATATTAAAAGGATGTAATATATAATCATTTTTTGATGTAAAGATAGGGGATCTAAACTATTTTAACATGATATAACATATATTATAATGAGATTGGATAATTACCTTATGATGTAGCCAAATATCACACCTAGAATGAAGAATGACTCCGTAATCTCTCAGATCCACACCTAATCCTCGCAATAGATAAATGAACCACTTATGATTCATTTTATTCGATATTTGCATTTTATTCAGAGTTGATAAATTTTTGGAGAAGTTCATTTGAATTTATTCCATGGAAGGTTTGGAAGAGGAAAGAGAAAAGGTGAATAAAAATAATGTTCATAGGAAATGAATTAGTGGATTTGTTTTTATTAAAAGAATGAAACATCTCCCATTCTTTTAATTTAAACTTCCCTAATCAATTCTCTTAATTTACACTCCTCTCTCCTCACATGTTTGGTCGAATACATGCCATCAAATGATATAAAATTTCTATACATCCCTTATGCAATTATCTTTCATTTAAACATGTCTAAAGTTACATCGATGATGTATATCCATGCTTGTAAATATAACTTTTGTAAATGCATTTAGAGAATTGCAAAAAACTCCAAAACATCAAATAAATTAAATAATAATTCATATTTCGTAAATATTAATTATTTACAACACTTTATATGTTAATTAAACTGTGTGGTTTTAGATAATTCATCATTGCAGTCGTGCAACTCAAAAGTTTAAATCCAGTCAGCAATTAATATCGAACGATTGGAATATTAACTTTTACACTTTTCTTGTAACGAACCGGGATTTTCAACCCTTGAAAATCAACACTAATATGTCTACTATATTGCATGCCGAGTAATTGAATGCCGAAAAACCCGATTGTTAGGGAAAAAAAAGAAGGAAGAAAACAAGAAGAAACTAAAACATACAGAATCTCATAGTGGAATGAATAATCTATAATACAACAAATCTTTACAAAAGAAACAAAATTGTAGCGCACACACACAGAGACATCAATTAGAGTATACTAACATATTTCAACCCGGATAGTTATAAAAGCCCGTCCTTACAATTGTTGATAATACTATCTACAGACAACACACAAAGAAATACGTAGGTACGTCTTAGACTTCCAGCTCGTCTCCTAAGCTCCAGACATCCAAATCAATCTATAATATGCTTGATTTGACCTAAAAAATATAATAAATTAACACTAGAGTCAGTCTGGAAAAACAACATTAGGAAATACATCCAACTGGATTTTAAAGTTATAAAAAAGCCTTTGAAAATCAAAAGTATCTCATACGACCACGCCGCACATGAACACAGACGGGTTTTTACCTTACCATGACCAAACCATTTCATATGAAAATCCAATGATATTATAATCATGTCTAAGATACAAATACTTATTAATCCTCGCTGAAATTATTACATTAATCAAATTCCAACATAATAGGTATACAACTAAAACCGTAAAGGCACGTATTGGAAAATGTATTCTATTAAATGACCGCGGTACTAGGGTACCACCCTTCGTGGTGCATTTCTAGATAAAATAACACCGAGGACCTCATGGGGGTCCCCTACCAACACAGGACCGGCCTACCACTCAACTAGTAGTATTGAATATGATTACCCCTCCATTACTGGTCCCCGAAGCATACAAATGAAAGATAATATTGGCTCTAGATAGGGATGATCATACCCTACTTGGGAGTGACCCACTTAGCCCTGCTACATCTATCATGATTTAGTCATTCTCGGTTGATGAGGCTTGAGGGTACGTCTTAACTTTCATACAACACTTCCTAGTTAGAATGCAAACATTGACCTTCAAGCAATAGCGCAATACCAGCATTCATCCATACAAGTTCATTCTAGTAATGAATGAAACCGAAGGCACTACTTCTACTACATCCATTTTGCAATCATCCTCGGGATCAGTAGCAAGCAGCCCTTGCACTTTAAAGAGCTCCATTTTCAAACTCCATCATCTTCAAGATGTCTTCACTTCGAAACGCTTGAGTTGGATCGAAGTGGTTTTTGGATAACCTATCTGATTTTGGTCTCTTTGAAACAACATTCGATAGTTTTTGGTAAACTCAACATCGGTTCTCTAGGAAATAAATAGTCAAAGATAGGAGCGGAGATCACCTCCTAACAATTAGTGAATGGATTTTCTTATCATTTTTTTGGGAGAACGAAACGAGATTTATATGCACAGTACTGCATCATTGGATATGACTGTGCCATATAACTCACGTGTTTCTCCTAGATATTTCCGAAGTTACATTTTGGGTCCATATTTGATAGTCGGTTATTTAAATATCCGCAAATACGCATCTAAATTAGGGATTTATTTCAAAAGTGAAAACCGACATTAGTTAAGCACATAAGTAACCACTAACCTCTTTAATTAATCTTTTCATTAATAAAATTCACTTTGTAAATTACTTGTATGAAATTACCTTTACAAAAATATACCAACAAATCCCTATGATTTCAATACTTGGAAAATTTGCAATACTTATCCCAACGGTATAAGTATACTTATAAAACATAGAAAGATTTCATTTTTATACAATTCTCAAATCATCTATAAATTCCTTTATAAATCTCTAAAATCATTTATAAACTATTTATAAATTCCTAAAGCCATTTATGAACTATTTATAAATTATTTCTCAAGTCATTTATAAACCCTTTATAAATCCATGCAACAATTTATAAAAATCCTCTTATAATTCTACAAACTCATTTCTAAAATTAGTTTATAGATATCTTACCATTTATAAATTCCTTTACCTTGTAAATTATCTTCCTTTAAGTCTTCAAACTATTTTATAAAACCCCTATGATAAAACACAAGTCCGTTTATAAATCTCAAAAACATTTATAAATAAATTATAATAATTTACTTTAAACTATTATATAATAATAATTGTTACTAATAATAAATATTATAAATAGATAATGATTTTCTTAAAATAATAATTAAAAATTTCAGCGACATTATTAATAAACACTAATAATTAATTTTCAAAATTATTATAAATAATACAATTTACTTTCAAAAAATATTAATAAATCAATATTATTAATTTCAAATCATATTAATTATTTAAATACTTAACCTTTTAAAGTATTACAATATTTGATAATTAACCTTGAAAGAATATTAAATATAAATAAATAACTTTTAAAAAGATATTTAATATAACTAAATAATCTTTAAAACAATATTAAATATAAATAAATAATTTTTAAAACAATATTTCTAATGACTTAGAGAAAGACATATAATAAGGTTGGAGTAAAATAGAAATTTAATCCTTTTTAAACAAAATATTTCTGAAACCCAAATTCAGATACAATCATTTCTTATCTCAAAACCAACTTCAACTCAAAGGAAATTTATAATATTTAAAAAAATACTAATTCAAGGCCAATAGCTACCTAACGCTTAACCAATTTCAATATTGATTTTCTATCACTATAGGGTTTAAGTTTGAGCATAAAGCAATGTCATAACCCATAGGGCAAACAATCAGGTTTAACATCCAATAATTTATATGACAGGAATATTATTGAAATTAAAATCAATAATAAAGGAATCTCACTAGATCCTTCCAACCTGTCCCCCTGCATCACCGATCATATATATATATATATATGTATATATATTAACACATCTTTACTACTAATAAAAGAAACTCCAGCAACTAAATTCGACCATGTCTTTTTGATCTTCCAGAAATACCCTCCGTACTCTCTTCTCTTCGTCTTGCCAAAATAAAAAAAGAGCCTAATTTCTCTTTCCTTATTGACTATAAAAAAAACCTAAATCGATTTTCTCCACTTCCATATCTAATGTCTTCCCGTAGATTTTTTATTATTAACGGCTGCGATTAAATTTAGATTTTTGATCTTTACGAACAACATACGTCATTGATCTCGGAAGGATTGAAATTGAAAGGTTTTGGAATTGCTCGAGGGAAGGCTCGATTCAAGGGATGTAGTACCGAGCGGGGAGATACAGTTGATAGTGATTGCAAGTTCGACCGATGAGTCGAACTCTAAGGATGGGAGGATACTGCGGCGGTTTGCGCTTTCTTGTGAGATTCAACCCGAATAGAGGCGATTCTAGATCTAAGATGATTTCACACCCAACATCTCTCCAACGCCTCTGCCTGCTTACGCAAGACTTAAAAACCCTAACAGTGGCGATTCCAGTTCTAAGACGATTTCACACCCAATATCTCTCCAATGAACTACATAAACTAAGCACACTTCAGGATGATTTCAGATCGAACGCCATTCCATTTATTCTCCAACAAGTCGCAAAAACTAAGGTTACTTCGCTGCGAATCCAAATCCAACGTCTTCTCCAAGTTCGCCCAATGATTAATGCTTACGGATTGATTGATGATCGACTAAGGTGCGTTCACTGCTCCATAAGTATTCGATAAATTTGAAAGAAATTGTGTTAATGATTTAATTTTATGACATGGCGAATTGTGCTGACCTTCATGTAGATTAATAAGTGCGAGCAGTTTTGAATTTACTTCTTTGGATAGTCGTTTGCTTTCACCTATTTTCGATCTGCATATTCTATATGAGCTTGGTGGTAGATGTTTTCGATATATTTTGTTAAACAAATATTCACAGATTTAATTCCATTTTGCATAAAGCTTTCTGAATTTGTAGTAACCTGACATTATGAGATTTATGCATTAATGATTGGATTAAGGTAAAACTAAAATCTGCCTATGTACACATGCATAGACAAAGTCTTTGCATCTTATATATGAAAACATATAATTAGAGCTCAGAAGTTTATATATGATATATGTTTCAATAGTTTATGCTTAGAAATGAAAAGATAAATTATTGAACATTAAATATTTTGAATGAAATTGCTTTTTAGGAGAAAATCCATTAAACTATAAATTTGATTATAATAATTAATACACTTGATTATTTACCTGTCTTCAATACATTGGCTAGGCTAAACAAAAGGGTGTTGGATCATAAGACAAATATTCATGTGAATAGTGATTTACTCTTTATTTAAACTACATAAATGCTTATAATTTTTCTCTGCTTTTGTTTTCATCGAAATAATTATTACTTTGGAAAATGCTTATACTTTTGTCTTTAAATAGCAATGTTTGAGATCCCTTGAACTATGATTGTTTGCCTTTCCTTTTCCTTACAAAGAAATTACAAAATGCAATCTCGTCCATCGTATGTTAAGGTGCAAAATCAAACTAAAAGTAGATGATTATGTACATAAAACAAAAAGAAAATATACTATCTTTCACATGTAGGAGGTAATAGTATATTTTAACATGTAACACTTGAAAGAAAATGCATAGATTATGCATTTTGTTATACTAAAAAAATGAAGAAACAATCAAAATCAAAAGATAAAAATACACATATGTACTTTTTTATTTTTGAATTTTCATCTTAAATAGTGCCTCCAACAACTACATGTTGAGTTGATATAAGTGAATGGTTTTTGTCAAAGATTTTAATTTTTAGACATTCAATGAATTTTATTGCATAAGATAAATAAAATATTTGACGCTGAATAATATTTGAAAATGCGTTAACTATCATAGTTTGGTTTAAACAATGACATGATGTGGCAGGGAGATGAGAGCATATCTAGATCTAGATCTGGATTTTGTTGTTAAAACTAAATGCATAATATGACAATAAGAAAATGAAAATTAAGTTGAAAATTCTTGATGTGTCTCTTTAGATATGAGAAGCAAAAGAATGTTTGCTTCCATTGGATGGCAGTAGTACTGAATAATTATGCAGATCATCAATTACAACATGCTGAGAATCCCTGTAACTAAGTAACCTTCTTATTTGGTAAGAAAAACATATCTGTATATTAATGTCTACATTATTGTATGTTTCCATATATCATCTCAATATATCAAAAGCTATAAGTGAGAAAAGTGAGTAAAAATTACATTAAGCTTCCAAAGTCTATTAGAGGATGACATTGGCACATCATGACTTTTGGATTCAGCAAATTATATAGGTGAGAAAACTAAAAGACAATGCAGTTTTTTCTTCTTTAGCCTACATGGTTAATACCCAAAAATGCTCAAATTATTAGCGTCAATTCTTTGTTTGCTTATTTCAGTCAATAGTTTTAACTTTTTGTAATTCTACAAGGAAAAAAAATATTGAGGTCAGGATCCAACAACCGCTTTGGCAAAGAAGACATGGACAAGGATGTTCGGATAAAGATTTGAGATTTGAAATGCTTTGAATAATGTGAGTTGTTTACTGCATTTTTCTGTTATTATTTTTAAAGTGACCACCAATCAGCTTTATTGTGCATGCCTGAAGTTACGACCAGTAACATTTAGTTTTTACAGTCCAACTTTTAAAGAAATGACTAATAATCCATTTCTTTGTATGAGTTTCATAATGGACCCATGTTCTTTGTTTATTAATATTTAAAACATATAATTTCTCATGGAAAGCAATAACAGTTCATTCATGATTTCTTTTGTTATCAAGTATATATATTGTTTCTCTAGGTTTTGATTATACATTAGTTTTCCTTGGTAAATCAATAGCCTTTTTAAACTGTGATATTAGTTTTCCTTTGGTAAATCAATAATTGTTTAAAACGCGATATTTTAATCAGTTATTGCTTTGATACATCATAAGGCTTTGATAGGTTTCTCAACTAACCATTACTTATCTTTGTTACTAATAATCCACTTATACCGCTATTTGTTAATTATTTATATGACCAAATATTTCGGCTAATTGTTTCCGTAGAGAGGATAACGCAGTTAAAAGGTCAAGTTATGTTGAAATGAATCACATACACATGCATAGTGATCATGAAAAGATATCTAAATCTAAAATTTACTTTGAATACATTGCTACATGCCATAAGTTTGAGGTTAAGCTGTAAACGAGTAAATACCACACTTTGATGTTAGTTTATCATCAATATCTACTAAAGAATTCATAAAGCTCATCAATGCCATTATCATTTCATTGGAAGTGAAGCCCTATATTCGATGCCCAAAATAACCCAAGTGCATTTACATACTTATCTACTAAAGAAAATGTCTATTTAATGTCAATTTGGTTAACAGCAATAGTATAGTGAATTCCATTATGATAATATCCATTGTATCAACCTTTTTCTCCACTATGCATGTTTCAACTTTAGCTTATCAATTTTTTTCCCATTTTTGCTATCGACATTTCATTCACATAATAAGAATTTTACAAAACCTGAAAAGTACAACGATGATTCTAAAGTTTTACTAATTAACTAAATGTAAAGGGTCTATTTATCTACAATTGGGTATTGCCGGTTATCTGAATATGAAGAGTTTGTGTAATTTATGTGTAATTTTTTGATGTTAGATTATTTAGACAAGTGAAAATATGTCCACTACCAAGGAGAAATGCAACCTTAATACAACAAATGAAGGAAGAAGTAAAGAATGGTAGGCTGGAGACTACGGAAGTGCTTGAACATGTTCATTAATTAAGAAATTAAAAAAAGATGTATGCTCTTATTAGTACAGCAGGTGCAAAGGAAGAAGCTGTCATCTTTCTTCCTTCAAAATTAATATTATGATCTTGACTTTGCGGTATATGGAATATTAGGTGATAATCTTAGCTGCAGTTGGCATAAGGTGTTCGAGTTCACTAGAACTCAAACTATCAATGCAGCTTAATCTATACCTATACCGCGCTTTATTTCATCGGCCAGTTAAAACAAAGGCAAATTGCCTTGCCTTTTATTATTAATTTTATCATGACTCTATCCAGGCCCGACCCTTTACCAAAGCAGCTAAAGCAGCTGCTTAGGGCCTAAAAAATGTAGGGCATCATCTTCCCAAACGCTAAACATAGCGGAAAAAATAATCACGTATCGCGATTTGCGATACAGAAAAAGAAAAAAAGGGAACAGCCGAATAAGCACCAACAACCGACGATAGGTGACGCCTTACGATTTGCGACTGGCGATGGGCCGTAGGTCTAGGCGGTGCTCCTCCTCCTCTTCGGCAATCGACATCATCTCCGGTTCCAAACAATCGACAGTGAAACTTGAAAAAAATGGTACTACTTTTATGTGTTCTAAATTTCTAAATATGCCAATTCAGTTTTGATTATAACTGTATTCTAATTTTAGGTTGATTGAATCTTTGGTAACTTAATAATTTAATACTATCATTTGTTAATGTCGATAATTGTACAAATTTTTGGATCCTATGTTCAAATTCTATCATTGTTGATAATTATGTAATTATGTTAAGGAATATTCGGTCCTTGCCTCCTTGGTATATTCAAATTATGTTCTAATTTAATCCTTATTGCATATTCAATCAAATTTGGTATATTCAAATTGTTATTTGATATAACTGTATAAAAATAATAATGATTTATTTGATAATAGTTAAAGGACTCTTTAACGGTTAGTTAGTGTACAATTTGTTGATAGATAACTATGTTTGCATAGAAATTTATAGTTAATGTTTTATAATCGATTCGATTATTTAAAAAAAATTCCTACTTTAAATTATCATTGGAACTATTATGAATAAAAAAAATTATTTTTTCATCTTCTCATTTTTTTATAAATAATAAAAATTATTTCGATGATTTTATTAACGATAATAGTATTAGTTTCCGTATAAGGGTCTTGGTTTCGCAATTGGTTTTAGGTACCAAAACTCCTAGAACCGGCCCTGACTCTATCTTTTTTCCCTCAGGTTATAGAGTGTAGATAAAACATTGAAAATCTTAATAGCACAATATGGATGGACTTGATTTAGAGGATGCAGTGTGGGATATATCTGCGTCAATTGGTTCACCGTAGCTACCCATCTACTGTTTCATCTTTAATTATATCACTTTAGATCTCATCTTGACATACACATTTCCCTCTCAAATTTCAGGACTAAGAGGTGATATTACTAAGTTATTTTCATCTTTATTCATAAATAATTCAAAATCAAGTAACGCACAACATTGTTGAGAGTAAGTTTTTTATTTTCGTAACCAATTTTCCCCGATTGTTGATATACAATCGGTGAGCAAACAAAGAAAACAATAGAGTTGCAAGTCAGGACAAACGCGCTTTGTGCTACATGAATTTGCAGATTATGATGTATGAGTATTTAGGATGTGATCTACTTATTGATGTTTTTTACTTAATAAAACTCAATCCAAATAAAAAAACAATTTAAATTGAACAACCATAAGTCCATAAGTTGGAAATAACATACTGTCAATAGGCTACATTGAGAATAATATACATCTATACCATACAAGTTATTGAAAAAGGTAGGATTTTGAAATAACACAATTTTTCGTCAAATAGAATGTAATCTGTTGCTCTTTGAAATAGTTGGTTGGCAAAGAAAAATTTAATATAATATGTACGTAACTTTTTGCATCAATTTTTTACTCATATACAAGACAGACCATAAAATATTATAGTCACATTGTTTGTAATTGATTAATTGCATGTTCTGTTAACCAAATAGAAAAAAATATTGGTATAGTTTGAGTTTTATCAGGTTGATAGTCCGTTTAATTTAACAAAGTAACGAGATAATGTTACTATATTTTAACAGTTCATAGAGAAACTTATGTCAGTACTGAAAAAATGTTCATGTAGTTTGATGTTAGTACTACAACCGTCCACTGCTTTGTAGTATATTATGATTTTCTTTATTTAATTTTATTACTATATCTAGGATTATAGTGTATGTAAAATTCATTGTCAAATGCTTTAAGCAGCTTTAAGTTGTAACTAGAAAACCTTATCGGCTCTTTTAGCCTATGCTGTTACGTTATCTTCATTTTCCATTAATGTATTTGTTTCAATGATATCTCTTTTTTGACAGTTATTGGTAAAGGAGGTGTATGAGGGCATTGTTCTTGGAACTATTCTCGCCTTGAATCAAGCTTCAAGTATGGGCATGGTCATTTCTAAATATTACAGTAAATTTTTTACATCATGGTTCATACATGTGACTACCAATTCTTATGAAATTTTTTATATCATATATACAACTTTGTAGGAGGATGATGGTGTAGATGCAACATTGCATACATTATGTTGCTACTGTTGATAAAATACATTTGTTTGTTGCACTCAAGGTTAGTTATGTTTCATTCAATTTTATTTCAGTATCACACCATTTAGTTTTCATAATTTGGTTTGTTACTAATACACTAATAAGTTGTATGCAAATTTTTTTAAGGGAGAGAAAATAGAGGGATTTCTTTTTGAAATTTCATGTGTAATTGCGTGATTCAAAATTTTTAAACTTGAATGGTTTTGATGTTTTTCCACTGCTTTCCATTTTCTTCAATGAATTTGGTTCCTATCTGTTTGTTTATCTCTTTGTTTGCAACATTTTCATTAGGTAGTGGCTGAATTATTATGCATGTTTATAGTTGTCCAACTGTACATTGGTAGAAAAATTCAGTTTTTGTGCTCACCCCTTATCTCATTTGTCTACTTTTCATTTTTCCACAACTGAATTCATAAATAAAATGATTAATTGATATTTATTACTCACTCGGTTACATGTATGAACTAAATACAGTAGCGCTTACTTGGATAGTTGACAATTTCTGAACATTTGATGGCTGGAAAAATACATAGGAAAGTGTTACATTCTGACATCAACAGCATAGGGAAATGCTTTGGGAAGGTCTCACTGATGTAATAGTTCACAAAAATCTGACCAATTGGATGAGTTTAAGATGCAAAAGGTAAAAGAGATAATTATCGATTCAAGAAATGTAAATTTCTGAGCTATATTGTATACGTTCCACGAATTTAAAGTGATAATGGAATATGTGTGTATTTTTTCCAACGCGGCTGAACTACTATTGCAGTAAGCTTTCGAATTTGGAGTTGGAAAAAAATGATTAAGATGCAAGCTCTATACATATATGTGTAGATTTTCATGTAGTTATCGTGTTAAATATTTATTATATGAATTTTATTGAGTAAATGATTCAGAGATAAAAGCTTATGTTGATATATGATGGTGGTGTTAACTGTTAACTCCAACTCTACTTAATACATTTTGAAAATAAATGGAAAGTGAAAATGATTTAACGCCTATATTTCTAAGGAACTAACACATCCACATGATAATAATAACGTTACGATGTTGATAATGTTTTTGTATTTTGGAATTGTAGAATAATGTAACTTTGATCATGTTTAAACTTCATCGCAATTATTCATTATCTGATTTCCTATATAAAATTTTATTCTGTTTTCGGATAAATCCATTATATAAACAAATGTCAAATTTTGCCTGTTAAATTAAAACTACATTAACAATTAAATATTAACAAATAATTATACGTTTACTTAATATTCAAGATGCACCATTCATTCTTCATTTTTTAATCAATTATATATAACCTGCTAATTTATTATTTAAAAAAAATGGACTTCACAAAAAATATGACTTCTGACCTTCCAAATGATCGCTAGAAAAAAACTAGAATAATGTCATGTAAAATATTAAATTCACTATTATATCTAAATGAAAATACTAATACAAAGTAATATTCATACAAATATCAAAATTCGATCCCATGGCACGCACGGTACCTACTTCGTCGTTTGCTTAAATCTACAAATGAGTATTAGTAGACATCCAAAAGATGAAAATTAAGGTTGTCTTTATGGTTTATTTTTTAGACATCTGTACAAACTATTATTTGTTTTAAATATGACAAGCAACCAATAACTTGAATGGCTAAAGTTGAATTGATTGTTTGGATAATAAGCAATCACTTATGTTTGACATTAGTAAAAGAAAACTCTCTTAACTAATCCTTCTTTGTTGTCATGTTATAAGTATTGCTTAGTGCAAATAAGAAGTTGATTCATGTTTCCCTCACCTCTTTTTCTCCGGTGCAATTTAAATAGAATTTTTTTAAATATCCATTTAAGGTGTCATTTTATGACACAATTAGGTTTATCTACATGAGAATTGGTTCATTGTTGCATGGTGCTTATCACTCAGTTGTGACTATATCCTTTTCTTTTAATTAGATATAGACAATTAAATTATAGTATATCATTATTTTTTGGTTCTGAATGGTTTAAACAGTTATGATATTGTTTCTTAGGGGTGGAAATATTGTTATAATCTTGACATGGATAAATTCAATATTTTTTTGAGAGGAAAATCGCTAGCTACTTTATTAGAGAGATTTCAAGTGACACATTCATATTGCTACTATAATGGTACTGTCCTATGTTCATAATAACATGTCCACCTACCAATTGCTTAATATAAGTTAATGTGTTCATTATAATGGATTAGAGGTATAATGAAAATGAGGGGAGTCAGTAAGGATCCATGATGTAGTTGGATTGAGATATAAAAGAGGGTTCATGTATCTGTAGCTGGTGAAGATTTGCACCCAAATATAAGGAAGATATATGTAACGGTTAGTTTTTAGAAAGAACATGTGAAAGATGGAGGTTATAATCATGTTTTTAGGATGTATTCTCTAGGCAATTTAGAGTTGGATGAAAAATCATGTAGTGAAGAGGATACATCAATGCATTAACTTATTGAATTTTAATTACTTATAGAAAGAAATTTTATTTATTTTGTTAGTTTTGATATAATTCTTATTACTAAAGTTGTTGCTGTAAAAAAGTAGGAACTGTACTGTTATGTAATAAACTTGGGCATGGAACATTGAAATTTAGGTTTGCAGGTATTAGATATATGATAGAGAATGAATAAAGGTTGCTTTAAGCTTTCATGATTTCAAAGGTTTTTATTGCCTTTATAGGCCCATAATAGATTCCAATTTCAAATCTCATTCAGTTTGTAATATCAGCAGAGCAGATATGCTCAATTCCATCAATTGAAATGCTCAACCTTAGTATTTAGCAATCCGTAGCAGGTCATCATGTATGCAAACGCCTTTTCTCATTATTTATGATACAATTTTGTTAACATACTGATGTTAATCTAACTTCATAATGTTATTATTAAGTTTAAAAGATGGATGGGTCTCATTTCAAAATCCCACCCTGGATAAAGTTAGAGTTAAGGGCGTTAACAAACTTGCACTTCACTGTTTAAAATTTAAATAATTAATCGCTCATGTATTCAAATAATTTTTACTCACATACCACATTAGCTACAAGAGCATATAGGTGTAATGGTACAAGTGTTATTTCCATTTCAATAGTATAAAATAACCAAAACAAAATAATCGAATGATAAAACTATAAATACTTTAAAGTTATAAGTTCTATGAATGTTCTTCAGTTGTCTCGGTCTTCTCGTTCATTTCTTCAAGTTCAGTTTATGCTAGCAATAATGTTGTCGAATCTACTTCCACGGGTGCAACTATAAGTTCATGCACGTCATGATTAAATGCAGGCCCCGTGGGCGTGCACATATACTCTTACATCATGTTTGTATGAATATTATAAACCAGTCTATTTATTTAATGATTTTATTTCATCTCGTGGCTTTTATGTAATAGCTATAATTAAGGATTCAAGTTTACCTTAGTACCACTGTCTTACATTAATAATTCTCCTTTTTCATCCTTGACATCCAAATCCTTGAACCCAATAAGATTAGATTCAAGCTAGTGAGATTATAGTTGAGTTGTATACATACAAATCTTTTTATGTGCATGTGTAGAACGTGTGCAAAGCACGATGCATTTTTTGGTACCAAATTATTATTTTTGTTATTGCAAGAGTTAAGCTACCTACACAGAAGGTATAAAACTGTTATATCTCCTGATTGTTTACCTATCATGTGACAACAACCATCTATATTTACTCTAAACCTTATACAAATGCGTTGTTGAAATAAGGCATGGACATTGTGATTAGAGCAGGCCTACTTGAGCGTGTATATTTTTTTACCAAATATACTTTCATGGTCATATATGATTTATAAAACAACTGAGAATTTTCATATTTGGAAAATAAGGACAATACAATCAGAAGTAGAGTTTTCCTAGGAATATATCAACAGTGCACCTTTCTTAATTGTTAAGGCTCAACTACTTTGTTGATGTAAAGCCCGATAGTAGTTTAGTTTCGCTATTTCTTTTGTTTCCATTTTTTTGAAAGTATTTTTATAAACAAGAGTCAAATGTCAGAACCATGGATAGAAGTTCATATGTATACCAAAAGCCATGGTGAAAGTCTTATGCATTGAATTTCCCTATTACTAGACTAGATAGAAGAGATGAAGCCATGTTGTGAAGTGATGATGCATATAATATGTTTCCATATTAGCTAAAAGATCATATGGATGTATAGGTACAAATATCATTTCCATTTTCAGTAGTATAAAATAAACTAAAACAAAAGAAAGGAATAATAAAACTTAAATATTATAAAAAAATTGGTTTATGGCTATTCTTCAGTTGTTTTGGTCTTCACAAATGCTGCTTTAGGTTTAGTTTATGTAGATAATGATATCGTCAAATTTACTTTTAGAGGTATAACTATAAATGCATGTACATTGTGATTTATAGGCCCATCTGGGCATGCATATACACTCGTACATATAATAAAATTCAATAGTGGTAAGGAGTCCTGCTGGATCCCTCGAACTTGTTCCCCCTACATCACAAACATTATGGATCATCCACTAATAGGTGGGTATATATAAAGGGCCATCTACTGTAGGGGTGGAAATAAATCCAAACCAACTGATAAAATAGTAAATCATCCAAACATCCAATCAACAATTTTTATCAACTATATAATATTATTGGTTAACCAAAAAGGTGAGTTTAACTCACGATTACGGCCATTACAGTTGAGCATTGGCCATTAAACTTTGGCCATGCCTTGCCCTCACCGTCACCTTCCTTTACATTTCTCCTTCAGAGCCGTGGGCCAAAAACCCTACATGTGCCGCAATCGGTGAAAAATGCAATTGTCATTCATTTTAGTCGTGCCTCCACTACGTCTTGATCTAACAAAATCCAACCATTAAATGTCTTCTTCTCCCCTAGCTCTAAAATTTTCTAGTGGGTGATGAAGCCCGAAATGCATGAAATGGTCGAGATGATTGTGGATCATTAAACTGAAAGAGGAATTTTTTTAAAAATAACGAACCGAAATTCTCCATTTCAATACACGATTTTATAATGGAAAGAAGACATGGGGTTAAGATGAAGAAGTTTGTTTTGGTATAGGTTGGGATATGGGGAAAGTATGGGCATGAAATGATGGGTGCTTATTATTTATTCCAAAACATACGGTAACATGCATCCTAAAATCTCGAACTCCAATCGTGGCATGCCGCCTGGTGTTCTGTATGTAATACCCATATTCCAAACGAGTGGAACTAATCTCGAGACCTAATTCGATCATATACGGGAGATAGCTTTTAGAATCAAATTATGTTAACTTAATTCCTTTAATTAATTTCTATGCATTTCTAGCTCGCACGACCAACAATACGCCCAATCGCCATGAAAAATCGTTAACGTACAATAATACACTATTACGGATCCAATAGCACTAGTTTCATCGAAATCCGAGACAGCACCCCGGAGGGCTATTTTCACAAGTTAATTAAAATGAGTTATTATTAAAAATAGTTTATCACCTTCAATTCAAGTTCAAAATTTTACTATCTTCATTCTTGTCCAAATAGAATTTAGATCAACTTCTGAATCATTTTCACTCACATAAAATTCAAGATTTAATTATTTAAACAATTTCAATATCCAAATAATCATTATATTCGAAATTAAAGTTACTTATCTTATAAGATTAACATTTGAAGGTTTAAGATCAATTAAATATTCCAAATTCAAATGACTAAAATTCTAGATCATTCCTTTTTCTAGCCAGTGGTGTGACATTTTGGCCAAATTTATCAGTTACATGTCTTTTCGATAAGCTCCAATTTTACTATTATAAGTGGTACCTGATAGTAATAATTATTTACCAGTTCTCTTCGTTAAAATAATAACACTTTAGGATTTATGGAATTTGGTTTTAGTCAAAGTTTTAATATCATCTATATTCGACTTAGTTAGCCCAAAATAGAGTCATTAGTTTAATAATAACAATTATCCTAAACCATACTGCTCTGCCTAGATTTGATTTTTAGTTGACAATAGCTGACCGTGATACTAACCCCTTTATAACCTAGAAGATGAATTCGCTATCAAGTAGTTTTTTCACTTCCAATTCATCAACTCGAAGCCAACTATAGTCGCTCTATGAATCCCTATGCCATGAATAACTATAATCAAAGTGGAGTATACACATTGAAGTTCTACGTATTCTCAAGTCGAAAGAACAACGTAACATTGTCTCTTTAAGATCTCATGTTTAACCTTAGTTATAATTAACCAACATGAAACTCTTTAGTGAGTCATTTCATAATAATCCAATAACTATCAATACATTACCCCCTAATGCCCCCGACGGTATGAGTAATACACTGCTCAACATTTGGAGAACGTTATATACTCTATCCTCAACAGATGTATCTATATCATATCTCAAAATATCTTGACTAGAAATATTCAAAATAACATGTAATTTATATAGTGACTATTTTTTTATTGTTATAAATCTTTGTAAAAATTATCATACAACATATTATTTAAGGATTTATAATTATATAATTTAAATTATTAATTAGTTATATCCTAGTATAACAAATTATATTATGGCAATCAAACACATTTATTACAAACAAGTTTGGTTATCGAGTTAGATATATGTAACAAACTACATAATCTCCCCTAGGGCATACCCTTAACTCTATCAGTTTCCCACTTGCACTGCGGTCAATTACGGATTCTTATTCCTACTCCTTTGATCGGTTTTCACAAAAACTAATCGGGTCAGTCCCTCTGTGAATAGGTGTACTATATTATTTTAGTTATCTACTCTGTCATTTAACTCTCTTTGATATTGATAACCTTCCTTTATCATGTGGAACCCTTCGGAGTATGTTTCGACTTCTAGTGATATTTAGGTTCTTTTAGGAATTGTATTGCAGTAATGTTATCGCATAATAATGTTATGGGAATGTCAACACTTGTAATCATCCCTAGCTCAGTAATATATTTGTGCATTTATCTTTACTTCTTCTATTGTAATGTTATTTAAGACGATGTATTTAGCCTTTGGTTCAATCAGCCACCACTTACTGTTTGGAACCAACTTAAATTTCTTAACTTAATATTAGACATGAATTTAGGATTGACATACTCTACTCGATATCACTTATGAAGTTCGAATCCGTATAATCCTTCTAAAGAGTTTGTTGTTTCTTTAAACAATTCTCTAATATTTTGGAAATAGTCGAGAACATTCTAAATTATTATTTAATGGTATCAATTTGGATTTGATACTTGCTTTATGTATTAAATCCATAAGCAAAATACGATATTGTAGACTATACAAAATGTAAGATATTTCCTATTTTTGATGCATGAGGAATCCATCTTACATGCTCTACACTAAACATTTTAATATGATGTCTATGTATATCATTTTGGATATCCCCAACATTCTTTTATACTAATTATAAAAGATGTCGTTTTAAATCCAATATTGAGAATTAAACAACCAAACTATGATTACCTTAATACAGTTATTGTTGACTAATAAATTAGTCAATCTCAGAATCAGACTAATGCATCATGAAAGCAAAGGTTGCTTGCTAATCACTAGGCTTAAAAATGTGAAATAAGGGAGAAATAAAATAAAATAAAGTAAATGACACAACGATGTAGAGTGGTTCGACAAGTTCGCCTACGTCCAATATAAAGATCTCTTAGTATGATTCTCTCTTACAATTATGAGGAATTACAAGGGAATAATAATAAAGAAAGACTTAAGATTAAAAAGTAGTTAACCTAAAGAGCTTAGGGCTTTGATTTGTTGAGTGAGGAGTAATCGAGTCTTGTGTAATAATATGATTTTATTTGATTTCCAACCACTTTGAATTTGCATGGCATAGAGTATTTATAGTGGCTGTGTTGATGATGGACGACTGAGGTTACGTGGGAAAATAAGCAGGTAGAGTGCTTGGCCGTTGATTTGATCTTACTTACTAATGGCAAATGACTATAAAGGGAGGGTGGAATGTGTGGCTGACAACTGACTATACAATTTGTCATTTACTTTTTAATGTCTATGTGGCTAGGCAGTGAATGGCTCTCTTAGGTAGAGACAGCCGCTCGGCTGTTTACAACACCAAAGGAGAGCTGAACATTACCAAGGACCAAGGATCAAGTTGCATGGGAGGTGTCAGGCCGGCTATGAGATAACGAGATGAGCTATTTGGGACTGATCGAAGTCTGTTGTGATGAAGTCGGGCTAAATATGGGTCAAGATTGTGCTGACCTTGCTTAACGAGTTGGCTATTGAAGTCATCTTGAGTTGTGATAACCGAGGACAATGGGTGTTGTTAAGTGGATGGGCCAGCCTTGTGCTAGATTGGATGTAGTTCGGTACGAGTGGGATGGTTGCTTACTATTGAAGTTTTTTGAGAAAAGTTAGATGGTGCCAATGATCAAGTTTCATGGAAGGTGCCAGGTCAGTTATAAGATGACGAGATGGGGTGCCTAGGATTGGTTAGAGACGGGCTATGATAAAATCGAGTCAATGATAGGTCACATTGGAGCGGTCTTGTTTGGTGAGTTGGCTATTGAAGTCATCTTGAATTAAAATGGCTGGTAATAGATTGAAGTGTTGCTAAGCAGGTGTGGTCTTGGGGCCACACTATTTTTGGGTCGACATGTTGTTACGACCTGAAATCCAGCGTTCAAAAATCGACATCAAATACCTCACTTGTATTCAACTGCCGGAGATTCAAACATTGAACTCCAGTTCGGTGGAGCATATAACAACATTAGATGAATATAAAACAGTGGAAACAAAAGTTGATTTCATTGATAAACAACACAGATACAACATGGGTACAACATTTTTACAACACATGAACACAACGCTTGAACACCATCATCAGAGTACTATATACATGATACTACAACAAAGCAATAACACCATAGCAGAACAATAACAACGGGGTCTTCAAAAAGTTTCCAACATACTTTGTCTTCAATAAGATCTTCCAAACTCCAAACACTTTTAGATCAAAAAGGATTCAAATCCCAAAAGCTTTCAAAATCCGACAGCTTCCAAACTAAAGACTCCAAAAGGCTTCAAAAATTCCTAGGTCCAAATATGAACTAGCTCCTGAACACGGATAACATGCTTCTAGGCTGCCTATGTGGAAAATCATGGGCACCTAGAGTTTAGAAAGGGAACAATAAACTCTGGGTCAGTCATGAGACTGGTATGAGTAAACAAAAACAGCTGTTTGTACAAAAACAATTTATAAAAAGAAATTCGTTATGCTTTTTGGAAAATGAAACTACCATAAGGCTTCCGCACACACACACACACAATGCAAATGCACAATTGGAGGAGATTTCTCCTTATGATAGTCAAACATGCATGATACGAGAAAAACTCTTTTGATATTATTATTAGTGCATAGTGTGAAAACATTTCGAAAGTATAATATTAATCTTAGCCAGCATACCACCATTATGGTACACCTACTATAGCTACCATTTAAACGACAGGTCACCACCATAACTAAATGGCAGGTTATACAACTTGTACGGGGCTCTATTGGGTGATTGGATTTCCAACAAATGGCCAAGGCTAAGAAACTTCCTTTACCGAATGGGTTTGCCTCTGAAGGGACGCCCAAGAACTTAACCAGCTCTCTGCTAACACAAGGCCGGGTTACCTCTGTAACTAGGTAACTAACTGTCACGAGTATGCCATTCCCCAATCGTAACCGACCTTTATCGAGGGCCCTTAACACCAACAACCACAAAGCAAATTATTTGGGTTCCATACCAGAATACCACTTATTATCCAGAAGGAAATGCACATATCCTAAAGGGCATGACCCTCGTAAACTTTCCACATCTTTTCCTGCTTCGACCATTTCCAGGGTGTGAGGTTCGATGAAGTCTCATCACACAAAGCTACACTTTTACAAAAGCCATGTTTTGATCAAAAAATATCATCATTCAGCATGCCACATTACCAGATTCGGAGTATACCACAAATAACCATCAACTACATAACCTCTGAGCTCGTACGTCTCAGAGAAGGGTGTTAAGCTAAGAGAATAAATTCTCCGCCACAAACAGAAATGTATTTGATAGAAATCAGCTTTATATCTCAAAGTGTAACGTCAGACATATAACCATACAAGTCCATCCTGGGTCTAAATGGAACCGAAAGCACTTCGTCCAATAAAGGAGGAAGCCCTTGCAAATCCGAGTATACACAATCCCGATCGGACTCCTCATTAAATATGGAGATCTCTATTCTGGGGCAACTCAGTGCAGAGATAATCGACATGTAATTTTTTCGTTCTCGAAAATAACTGGTCTTCACTACCGTCTTCAAATGCACTCTAATTCGTCGTATCATTTATTCGGAATGGGTTTTATGACACAAAACCTCTCCCGGCTAATCCGAATAATGAGCGTTTATTTTAAAGCACATGGATGCACAAGTCACAAAGATTCACCATTAAGATTCGATGTAGGCTTCAAATAACCATTTGGAGTCTGACTCCCTGTCGCATCGAAATTCCAAATGTCGTTTAAAGGCCAACTGTTTTCACATTCACATGGAAACAAAACATGGATTTCACAGTTCAATTCACAGCAATTCACTTCATAGAGTATCACAATCACATATCAGAGTTGTCAACCAATTCAAGGCATTCAATAATAATCAATCATCTATATGTAAGATGAATTAATCGTATGATTATAATTAATTAATCACATAATTATTTTCACTAGTTATCCTTGATTAATGATTAGTTATTCTTAATTATAAATTAATTAGTTATTAATTACTAATTAATTAACCTTAATCATTTTAATTAATTAATTATTTCTTAATTAATTACATTAATTAATTTATCCTTAATTATAAATTAATTAACCTTAAATTAATAATTAATTAACCTTTAATTAATTATTCTTTAATTATTAAGTAATTAGAAATCATTTGTCCTAATTAATGTTTAATTATTATTAAATTCTTTAATTAATAAACTTTATAACTAATTTACATTAATATAAATTAACTTAAGGTATTCAAGTTAATTAATAATTAGAAAAACATTTAATTTTCTTAATCAACTCCTTAATTAACATTTTAAGTTAATTTAAAAATAAAGGTTATATATTATTCAAAAAATTTAAACTTAATTAAACTAAATTATAAAAACCTTCAATAATCCAAACTCAGTAAAACCTTAATTATTTAGAAGAAATAAGTTAAGAAAATTATTTAAATTTAAAATTTGACTAGTTTTAAAATTTTAAAACTTGGTATTTCATCAAACTTTCCAGACCCGAGCCACGCCCGATCAAAAACCCGAGAAAAATTCCATACCCTCGACTACGAGTCCAACCCAGTTTAACTTCGAGTTCGACCCGATGCAATACCTTTCTTCCCAAACGTCCCATTGAACCCAGATACACAGAGGTACATGTGCACGTTGCACACTGCTCCGATCACCTCTGGTCGATGCTACAACTATCGTCAAGTCAACGACAACCACCACGAATCACCGACCACCCAGAACCCTTGAACGACGACGAGTTTGTGATTGAGCTATACGACCGAAACTAGAATGAAAACAGATCATCAAAAATTGCCTTGTCCCGTCGCCTCAGACCACCATAGGCCATGCAATTCCGACCAAAGCTTCGTCTAAACCCTACGCTTCGATTCCCACGGGTGAGACAAGCTCCGGCCCACTGACGATGATACAGCAATCCTTATTTCGACCTCGACCAAATATGGGTTTTAAACCCTACATCACCGCTGTCTCGACGCCACGATGAATTATAAATTCATCTAATTTTTTTCTGATGATCCCGACCGCCATGCAAGCTCCAACCTCGATCACGAGACCAATCATGTCGTCGATCACCAGAATTTACCCAAAAAGCAATTTTCGTACATCCACGAATTTCTCACTCGATATACAGTTTAAAATCTTGATTTCAATTCTAAAAATCAACGTTTTCAAAGACGTTTTAGGTTATATATTCAAATCAAATAATGAAGGAAATCAATTTTTTATCATGAACTGAGTTTGTTGTGATTCCAGATTACATCCACATGTTATCTATCTTTAAAAGTATTTTTATACTAAGTTTTAGTGAATTCGAACACATTTTGTTTTAACATCCCAATCTAAAAAGAACTAGAAACATAGATTTTGGGGTTTTGAATTGGTTTTTGAAACATGGAAATAAATAAAGGTGAATATGCCCTATATATCAGACATGCACAGACAAATATATACATATATACACATATTTGTACACATGCAAACAATTTTCAACCTTACTTCAAGCATGAACTCAAACAACAGGTTATTTCCAGAATTTCAAAAAGGTTTACTCACCTGTATAAAATGAATAGAGAGATTTTTGTAACCTAGAAGTTGATTTTTTTTCTTCTGAATTTGAAAAATAGGATTGACCTTGCTTTGATCTTGAAACTGATGGTTGTTTAATCTTTACTTTCTTAATTTGTTGAAATTGAAATCTTGCTCAGGTTGAAACTGAGGTTGATGTGAGCTTTGATCTTGAAGTTAAACTTGATTTACTGGAATTTGTTTTTGTTTTAAATTTTGTTTTCTGTTTCGATTACTCGCTTTTGATTTCTTTTCTCTGGTGTGTTTTGTTTTTTAATGTTTTTCTAGTTTGAATTCTTAAAGGCTTTTGGTTTTGGGAGTGAAGATAAAAGAAATGAGAGAGAAAGGAAGTGAAAATATATATTGCCTTGATTTTCTTTAATTTGAAAATGAAAAGAAAATAAATTTTTTGACACTTGTTCATTTATATGACAATATGATTTACACTTGTTAATTTTCTTGTTTCATGGTTTACACTTGTTAAATCTTATATTACTTCGCTTACACTTGTATTATTATGAATTAATTATTTTAAATAAATTTTTATATTACATTTTCTTATTTCACGAGTACATTTCCTTTATTATTATATACAATTTAAAAAATGTTTTAAAACTAATTATTCAGTAATTAAATCATATATATATTATTTTTAAATCCAAATTATTTTACTAAGATATTTATTTAAATTTTAAATTCAAACTCAAATTCAAATTACAATCTATTCCTATATATATAAATATGTATATATATAATTAAACACTTATTCTATTTGTTTTGAAAAAAGTTCAAATTAATTTCAAATTAATTTCAAATTAAATTCCAAAATTCATATTAATTACTAATTTTAAATATGATGAAAAATGGGATGTTACAGATTTCCCCCCTCAAGAAAATTTCATCCCCAAAATTTGAAAGAGAGAGACAACAAAGAATATAAGAACACATAAAAAGATAGAGAAATGGTTTACCAGATTAAGTCGAAATATCCATTCTACACTTGGGATAGGACTTTTGCATGCTATCCTCTATTTTCCAAGTATAGTCATTTGGATCACCACTCCATTGCACCTTTACCAATTTCACCACGTTATTTCTCAGCTGCTTTTCATCCCTATCAATTATCTTTAACGATTCTCTTTTAACTGCCAGATTTGGTGTGATCTCTAGATCCTGCTGAGCGGCCTTTTCAATGATACAATCTGGATCGTGCACATATTTTCGAAGCTGAGAAACATGAAACAAATTGTGTATGCCAGATAACTAATTGGTTAGCTGCACTTGATAAGCCAAAGGACCGATCCTCTCTAGTATAGGAAAAGGACCTATATATCGTGGTGCCAGCTTACTAGTTTTTTCAAATCTCAACACTCCACGCATCGAAGAAACTTTTAGAAAAACGGAATCTCCAACCTGAATTCTAAATCTCTTCTCCTGAGATCAGCATAACTTTTCTGACGATTTTGAGCCATTTTCAACTTCTGTCGAATAAAAACAACTTTCTCAATAGCTTCCTTTATCATATCTAGTCCAAGAATAAGTCTATAACCTAACTCAATCCAACACGCAGGTGATCGACACGGATGCTCATATAATGCTTCGAAAAGAGCCATTTCAATACTGGCCTGATAACTATTATTATATGAAAATTCAACCAGATGCAAGTGGTCCTCCCATGAACCGCCAAAGTCAAGAATATAAGCACGCAAAAGGCCTTCTAAGATTCAATTTATCCTTTCATTCTGCCCATCAGACCGCGGGTGGTAAGCAGTATTGAAGTTCAATTTGGTTCCTAATGCAGCTTGAAATGCCTCCCAAAATCTGCTAGTGAAGATCGGGTCACGATCACTCACTATACTACCCGGTATACCATGGAGACGTACAATTTCTTTCACATACAACTTTTTCAAATTTGCTGCTGTTCATGTAGATTTTACTGGAATAATGTGGGCAGTCTTAGTCAGATGATCCACAATAACCCAAATTGCCTCATTAGCTTTCTGAGTTCGTGGCAACCCGTCTATGAAATCCATAGACATTTGGTCCCACTTCCATTTAGGCACTTCCAACGGCTGAAGTAAACCTGCCATCTTCTTCTAATCAATTTTGATTTGTTGACAAGTAGCATAACGACTAACATAAATAGATATATCCATTTTCATTGTTTTCCACCAGAAGGTTCTTTTGATATCTCGATACATCTTATTAACCCCTGGATGGATACTAAGTTTGGACTTGTGACACTCATCCAAAACTTCCCGTTTGAGATCTGAGATATCTGGGATACACATCCTGCCTTTCAATCTTATAATTCCACTATGATTGGTTTCAAAAGTGGAATCTTGGCCTCGAAAGATTCTCCCATAAATTTCTCGATGAAACTTGTCTTCTTTCTGCTTGCTAGCGACTTTATCAAGAAGAGTAGGAGTGCTAACAAGATGAGCAAGAATAGCATGTCTTCTACTCAAAGCGTCGACTACCATATTGGCTTTTCTAGGCGCATACAGAATATCCAGGTCATATGACGTTAGAAATTCCAACCAACGTTGTTGCCTCAAATTCAAATCCTTCTGGGTAAAGAGATACTTAAGAGATTTATGGTCGGCGAATAATTCAGATCTTTCACCCAGAAGATAGTGACGCTGTGACGCCTCACCTCTATGCTCACAATAACAAAGAGTATTAAAAGAAATACTGTCTGTTATTACGAAGAATAAGGCTGGATAAGAACGGCCATCCGTAGTTAGGCAACCAATAGGAGTGTAAGGCCTAACTACGGATGGCCGCTCCTATCCAGCCTTATTCTTCGTAATAACGGACAGTATTTCTTTTAATACTCTTTGTTATTGTGAGCATAGAGGTGAGGCGTCACAGACGCCATATTATTAAAGCAAAAATAACCGTCAAAAGTTCAAGACCATGGGTTAGGTGGTTTTTCTCATGCGTACACAATCGTCTACTTACGTAGGCAATCACTCTATCTTTCTGCATTAGAACAGTACCCACAACCTCACCACGAGCGTCAGTATAAATAGATAGACCTTGATTCCCGTTAATAATAGCGAGAACTGGAGCAGTAGTCAATCTCCTCTCTTTAACTCCTGAAATGCTTCTTTGCATTTCGGAGCCCAATCAAACTTAGGATTTTTCATAGTCTGCTTAGTTAACAAACTGGCTATCTTGGAGAAATCCTGGACAAATTTTATGTAGTATCTGGCTAAACCCAGAAAACTTCGAACTTCTTTTGGAGTTGTGGGTTACTTCCAATCTAGAATAGCGAAAACCTTCCCCGGATCTATAGAAATTCTCTCTTCGTTAACAATATAACCGAGAAATCTAACTTCCTTGACCAAAAAATGACACTTAGAAAACTTGGCAAACAAAATGTTCTTCCTTAATATTTCCAAAACAATTATCAAGTGTTCAACATTCTTCTCTTTGGTTTTGGAGTAGATCAAAATACCGTCAATAAATACAAGAACAAATTTATTCAACACCTCTTGTGATACTCGAGTCATTAAGTCTACGAAGTATACGAGAGCATTTTTTAGTCCGAAAGGCATAACTAACCATTTGTAGAATGTGTTAGGACCCCTGAAAGCAGTTAAATGGATAAAGTCTTCAGCAATTCTCAGTTGATGGAATCCCTGGGCTTGATCCATCATTGAAAAGAATAGAGCGCCATGCAACTGATCGAACAATTCGTCGATTCCGGGAAAAGGAAATTTGTTTTTGAGAGTTAATTTATGAGATCGTGGTAGTCCACACACAATCTCAGAGACCCGTCAGACTTGGCTACGAAGACAACAGAAGAACCCCAATTGGAAACACCGGGATGTATTAATCCTTTCTCTAGAAAATCTCGGATTTGCTTGACTAGCTCTATTCTTTCCCTGGGTGCCATCCTACGGCTTGCATGAACGACAGGACAGACAATGGAAACTAAGTCGATTCTGAATTCAATTTCCCTATGCGGAGGCAAAGATTTGACTTCTTCGATACATCGAAAAAACCCCGGACGATAGGTATAGATTCCAGACTAGGTTCGAGATACCCCAAAGTATACATCAACTTATCCCTTTTCGGACTCGGATCTTCACAAGAAATTTCAAAAAAAATCCCAAATTTGGTTCTAACCGAAATCGTTCGATTGGTACAATCTAACTTAGCTTCGTATTTCGTTAGCCAGTTCATTCCAAGTAAGATTTCAAATTCATTAAAGTCGAGGAAAAAAATACTAATAGGAAATTGATGACAAGAATACGAGATAGGAACCTCTTTACATCGTAGACAAAAATTCGCAGGGCCGCCAACTGGATTCTTCACGCAAATGGGCTCATCGACAAATTCAGGTTCAAGTTTTAATTCATTTATGGTTTGTTGGGAGATAAAGCTATGTGTGGCTCCAGTATCGAACAAAACTCTAACAACTCTATCATCAATGATAAGGTTACCTTCTAAGACTCCTTTTCCTTTGTCCTCTCTAGAGGTTGAAGGTTTATCTTTGATCGCATACACCTTCGCTACTTGGCCTTGCTTCATTGTCGGGCAATCTTTAACTTCGTGTCCTGGCTTATGATAGTAATAGCATTGCCTGGCTCTTGTCTTTATAGATTGATCCTTCTTTAGCTTCATACATCTACTTGAGTAATGGCCCTTCTCCAAACAATTAAAACAAGTAATGTCTTTCGCCTGGTTCGCCAGATTATTCTTCTTTTCTTTTCTTTGCCATGGTTTCTTCCCTCCGAACTTTCTTTTCTTCCAATTCGGATTGCTTGCACTTCCTTTCTCCTCCAGAACTTCCTGCTTATCCAGGGTAGCATATCTATAACCCATATCTATCAGATCAAAAAAGATTCCTTTATGTGGACAGTCATCCTCTCATGAAATTTCTTATTCATTCCCCGAATAAATCTTTCATTTTTCTTTAGAGGTGCATTCCTCAAACGATAAACTCCCCTGCTTCAAGTTTGTAAACTCCTGGTACATTTTGGAGATACCAGCAGGCGGCATATAACGTTTCTCAAACACCTCTTTGAATCGACCCCAAGTGAACTCATCCTCCGGCTCATCCACTGTAATAGTCTCCCACCAGAATAGAGCTTCCTCTTGGAGTTGCCAATAAGTTAACAATCTCATCCGATCGTCCTCTAACTTCAATCCTCTGAAAATTCTTTCACACGATCGAATTCAGGCTTATGCTTCAATAATAACTCCTTGCCTATTAATGACTTTCCACCAAGTCGGGAAAAACTTCGGTATAAATCAGCCAGATTCAGCTGAGGTTGAGTGGGAATAACTGCTTCCTTTGTTGCAGGGCTTGACTTGTTGTAGTGGTATTTCTCCCTCCCCTACCTCGTCCTCTTCTAGTGCTCATTCTCACTATTTCTAAATAGTAAGAAAATTTGATTTAGGCCATATACATGACATATCTTAGGGATATACTCCTTCTAGGGCATTTCTAACCCTATCTCTAATGAGTCACCTAATGTGTTATAGTACTCTGAAGCTAAAGTTCTTACTCAACCCTTAGATCTGATACCACTTGTCACGACCTGAAATCCAGCGTTCAAAAATCGACATCAAATACCTCACTTGTATTCAACTGCCGGAGATTCAAAGTTGAACTCCAGTTCGGTGAAGCTTTCAACAACATTAGATGAATACAAAACAGCGAAAACAAAAGATGATTTCATTGATGAACAACACAGATACAACATGGGTACAACATTTTTACTACACATGAACACCATCATCAGAGTACTATACACATGATACTACAACAAAACAATAACACCACAACATAACAATAACAACGTGGTCTTTAAAAAGTTTCCAACATACTTTGTCTTCGACAAGGTCTTCCAAACTCCAAACACTTTTAGATAAAAAAGGCTTCAAATCCTAAAAGCTTTCAAAATTCGATAGCTTCCAAACTAAAGACTCCAAAAGACTTCAAAAATTCCTAGCTCCAAATCTAAACTAGCTCCAAAACACGGATAACCTACTTCTAGGCTGCCCATATGGAAAATTATGGGCACCTAGATTTTAGGAAGGGAACAATAAAGTCCGGGTCAGTCATGGGATTGGTATGAGTAAACAAAAACAGTTGTTTATACAAAAACGATTTATAAAAAGAAATCCGTTATGCTTTTTGAAAAATGAAACTACCATAAGGCCTCCCCACACACACACAATGCAATCACACAATTGGAGGAGATTTCTCCTTATAATAGTAAACATGCTTGATACGAGAAAAACTCTTTTGATATTATTATTAGTGCATGGTGTGAAAACATTTCGAAATTATAATATTAATCTTAGGCAGCATATCACCATTATGATATACCTACTATAGCTACCATTTAAATGGCAGGTCATCACCATAAGTAAATGGCAGGTTATACAATTAAAACCGTACAGGGCTCGTATTAGGTGATTGGATTTCTAACAAATGGCCAAGGCTAAAGAACTTCCTTTACCGAATGGGTATGTCTCTGGAGGGACGCCCTGAGAACTTAACCAGCTCTCTGCCAACACAAGGTCATGTTACCTTTGTAACTAGGTAACTAACTATCACGAGTATGCCATCCCTTGGTCGTAACCGACCTTTATCGAGAACCCTCAACACCAACAACCACAAAGAAAATTATCTGGGCTCTATACCAGAATACCACTTATTATCCAGAAGGAAATGCACATACCCTAAAGGGCACGACTTTCATAACCTTGCCGCATCTTTTCCTGTTTCGACCATTTTTGGGGTGTGAGGTTCGATGAAGTCTTGTCACATAAAGCTACGCTTTTCACAAACGCCATGCTTTGACCAACAAATGATCAGCACTCTGCATGCCACACTACCAAATTGGGAGTATATCACTAATAACTATCAACTACATAACCTCTGAGCTCGTATGTCTCAAAGAAGGGTGTTAAGCTAAGAGAATAAGTTCTCGGCCACCAAACAGAAATGTATTTGATAGAAATTAGCTTTATATCTCAAGTGTAATGTCAGACATACAACCATACAAGTCCATCTTGGGTTTGAATGGAACTGAAGGAACTTCGTCCAATAAAGGAAGAAGCCCTTGCAAATCCGGGTATCCACAATCGCGATCGGACTCCCCATCACATATGGAGATCTCTATACTGGAGCAACTCGGTGCAGAGACAATCGACAGGTAATCCTTTCATTCTCGAAAATACCCGGTCTTCACCATCGTCTTCTAATGCACTCCAATTCGTCATATCATTAATTCGAAATGAGTTTTATGACACAAAGTCATCTCCTGGCTAATCTGAATAATGAGCATTTATTTTAAAACACACGGATACACAAGTCATAAAGATTCACCATTAAGATTCGATATGGGTTTCAGATAACAATTTAGAATCTGACTCCCTGTCGCATCAAAATTCCAAATTTCGTTTAAAGGCCAACAGTTTTCACATTAACACAGAAACAAATCACCGATATCACAGTTCAATTCATAGCAATTCACATCATGGAGTACCACAATCACATATCAGAGGTATCAACCAATTCAAGGCATTCAATAATAATCAATCATCTATAAGTAAGATGAATTAATCGTGCGATTATAATTAATTAATCACATAATAATTTTCATTAATTATCCTTCATTAATGATTAGTTATTCTTAATTATAAACTAATTAATCCTTAATTACTAATTAATTAATCTTAATCACTTTAATTAATTAATTATTTCTTAACTAATTACATTAATTAATTTATCCTTAATTATAAATTAATTAACCTTAAAATAATAATTAATTAACCTTAAATTAACAATTAATTAGCCTTTAATTAATTATTCTTTAATTATTAAGTAACTAAAAATCATTTATCCTGATTAATCATTTAATTATTATTAAAATCTTTAATTAATAAACTTTATAATTAATTTACATTAACACATAAATTAACTTAAATTATTCAAGTTAATTAATAATTTAAAAATATTTAATTTTCTTAATCAACTCCTTAATTAACATTTTAAGTTAATTTAAAAATAAAGGTTATATATTATTCAAAACATTTTAAACTTAATTAAATTAAATCATAAAAACCTTCACTGATCCAAACTTAAATAAAACCTTAATTATTTAAAAGAAATAAGTTAAGAAAATTATTTAAATTAAAACTTGATTAGTTTTAAAAATTTAAAACTTGGTATTTCATCAAAACATTCCAGACCCGAGTCTTACCCGGGCCACACCCGAACAAAAACCCGAAAAAAATTCCACACCATCGACTTCGAGTCCAACCCAGTTTAACTTCGAGTTCGACCCGAGGCAATACCTTTCTTCCCAAACTTTCGATTGAATCCAGATACACACATGTACATATACACGTTGCACACCTCTCCGATCACCTTTGGTCGATGCTACGACTATCGTCAAGTCAACGACAACCACCACGAATCACCAGACTACCCAGAACCACTGAACGATGACGAAATCACGATTGAGCTTTACGACCCAAACTGGAATGAAACCGGATCATCCAAAATTGCCTCGTCCTGCCGCCTCAGGCCACCAGAGGCCATGCAATTCTGACCAAATCTTCATCTAAACCCTATGCTTCGATTCCCATGGGTGCAAACAGCTCCGGTCCATTGACGACGATACAACAATACCTATTCCGACCACGACCAGATATGAGTTTTAAACCCTGCGTCACTGTCGTCTTGATGCAATGATGAATTATAAATTCATCTAATATTTTTTGATGATCCCCGACCACTATGCAAGCTCCAACCTCGATCACGAGACCCATCATGTCGCCGATCGCCAAAACTTTCAAAATGCAATTTTCATCATCCACGAATTTCTCACTCGATACACAATTTAAAATCTTGATTTCAATTTTAAAAATCGACATTTTTAAAGACGTTTTAGGTTATATAATCAAATCAAATAATTAAGGAAATCAATTTTTTATCATGAATTGAGTTTGCTATGTTTTCTTGTTCCAGACTACATCCGCTGGTTATTTATCTTAAAAGTATTTTTAAAATTAAGTTTTAGTGAATTCGAACACATTTTGTTTTAACATCCCAATCTAACAAGAATTAGTAACAGAGATTTTAGGGTTTTGAATAGGTTTTGAAACCTGGAAACAAACAAAGGTGAATATGCATGTATATCGGACATGCACAGACAAATATATACACATATACACATATTTGTACACAAAAAAACAGTTTTTCAACCTTACTTCAAGCATGAACTCAAACAACAGGTTAAATTCTCGAATTTCAAAAAGGTTTACTCAACTATATAAAATGAACATAGTGCTTTTCGTAACGTGGAAGTTTATTTTGTTTCTGAATTTGAAAACTAGGATTGATCTTGCTTTGATCTTGAAACCGATGGTTGTTTGATCTTTACTTGCTTAATTTGTTGAAATTGAAATCTTTCTCAGGTTGAAACTGAGGTTGATGTGAGCTTTGATCTTGAAGTTAAACTTGATTTACTGGAATTTATTTTCTGTTTTAAATTTTGTTTTTTGTTTTGATTACTTGCTTTTGATTTCTTTTCTCTGGCGTGTTTTGTTTTTGATGTTTTTCTAGTTTGAATTCTTACAGGCTTTTGATTTTGGGAGTGAAGATAAAAGAAATGAGAGAGGAAAGAAGTGGAAATATATATTGCCATGATTTTCCTTAATTTGAAAATGAAAAGAAAATAATTTTTTTGACACTTGTTCATTTATATGATAAAATGATTTGCACTTGTTAATTTTCTTGTTTCATGGTTTACACTTGTTAAATCTTATATTACTTAGCTTATTGTATTATGTATGAATAAATTATTTTGAATAAATTTTTATATTACATTTTCTTACTTCATAAATACATTTCCTTTATTATTATTATATACAATTTTTAAAAAAATGTTTTAAAACTAACTATTCATTAAATAAATCACGTATATATTATTTTCAAATTCAAATTCAAATTCAAATTCAAATTCAAATTACAATATATTCATATATATATATATATATATATAATATTAAATATTTATTCTATTTGTTTTGAAAAAAAATTCAAATTAAATTCTAGAATTTGTATTAATTACTAATTTTAAATTTGATAAAAATTGGGATGTTACACATGTACTGCTTGGGCCGACCTTGAACGACCTGCCAATTATACTTACAAGAAATTAAGCAACCCGTACATCATTAACAATCATAATTTTTGTTTACTTATAATTTTTACAAATATTCTAGTACCTTTATTGTTCTCTTTTATAGACAAACGCTTCCCTTTACATTTCAACTTAAATTTAAATTGTTTGTTTTTTCTATCAAAATATTTGCTCAACGTTGATGCTTGTTAAACGATAATTTCGTATCAGTTCTTGGATCCTATCCAATAACCCACAATCTTAGAATCGCTCCTGCTGACTTTGAGACACTCTGATTATTTGCACAAATAGCATAATTTAAATCATTATTTAGAATTTTTGTTTTAATATATATGTATATATACCAAAACTCAAAATCATATCGAGCGATTATTTTGTAACTTAAGTGCGCTAACAGATGAATTTGTTATGCGAATTTCAACAATTTACGATGTTATTCTATCAACATAGCTTACCATATTCCAACTACATCGGTCTTCTTTTAGTGATACTTTTGCGGCCAGTGGGTCATATCCCTTCAGGTACAAATATCAAAATCATATTTTAATAGTGTATTTGGAATCCATTTCGAATTTGTGCACCATGTCATATGGTAGAGTTAATACTCTTAATAGCTTGTTGACAGCTGAGGAAATGCTTTTCCCAATATCGATAAGAAAATCATAGTTTCTCTTTAATGTGCGTGAGTTCTTGTTAGACATTTTAATTAGTTGTATTAGTTTTGGTTCGGTCAATTTCTTTTCATCCTTTGTATTTGATTTTCATCTTTAGATCATATCCAAATCCACTTTTCTACCAATGACCTATAAAAGAAATTCCTTCACAAAATTAACGTTTCTTGAAACAAATTTTGTTTCTTGATGCAACGGAATAGGTGTTCATAGAAATTTTATGAATTGCATGTATAAAAATTATTTGGTTTTTATGAAACTTATTTATATAACATAAATTGCTTAATCAGTATTGATCGTCCACAAATTCATTCATGGTGATCCACATAAGATCTCTTACGGACAAGTATTGCATGCAGTTTTTCGAATCACATAACCTTTTAATTCAACCTAAGATATGTAAGGGTTAGTTCATCAACTCTTTCCTTATACGATTTTGTAGACTTTGTTTTAGATGAACATGTACTTAGTCTTAAGTACATGCCCTTGCAGAAAGAAGATAACCTCACTCATAACCAATTGCACTTTGTCCAACAAAGTCTGATTACTCCTTATCGATACATTATTATGTATCATAGGAAGGAGTGACTTTTGAGATTGAATCTTATCCGTTTTTAGGTGCATTTGGAACTCCTTTCCAATATACTCACTTATTCAATCAAATCAAATCATCTTATTTTATTTTGCATGTCATGTTTTTTTAATTCCATTTTATATTTTATGAACTTATCATAGACATACTACATGTGTATCAAATACATATGTTCACGTCTGCGATAATTCTCGATAAATTTATCGAAGTATTGGAAATGTTTTGTTATCATTGGACATACGATTGCATACACCTATATGTACCATTTCTAATACTTTACCAACTCTTAGTGCTATGCCCTTAATCATTTGAGATATAGTTCACTTGTACCATATGATTCATAATTAGATGATTAAGAATAATGTAGCAAAACTGTGGCTTTAGTCCATATTTCCAAATTTCAGATGCTTCTGTATTTTATAATGCATCATTTTTTTTATATCAAATACCATTACCATAACTTTATATTATAATGAATATTCATAATATTCATATTGAATAAAACTGCATTTATATTCAATCAATACCAAGAACACTTATTACATCATAAACAATGTTTTGTGTATTTACAAAAACTGTTCTTCATTGCTTGATGCATACATTAAGAAGTGTTGTATGGTATGCTCCCATAGTTTCCATCATTACTATAATAGCATATGAAATACGAAGCTCCGTTCAACTACTTATTACAAGATTTTATTTCATCTGCTGTAACTAGTTATATTTATGAATTTCAGATTAGTTATCTTAAATTCAAAGAAATAATTTCAATAGAAAACAATTTTCTATATTAAAATACATTTGGAATTATATCATATTTCTCATTCCATATTAAGTATCTTTAAGAATTTTATTAAATTTTTGTTTTTGACGTCTTTTCATGAAGCAGAAGCGACCATTCGCTCTCTTCATACCAATTATGCTTTAAATTACATCCACTCTTGTACATATGCTTTTCTTTCAAATGGTCTATCCATTCAAAAGAAAACCCTTACTACGAGACCATAATGAACTTTTTAGAAAAGTGCATTTGGTTATCCTCAACACTTAAGGATATCAAACAAGTTACACTTCACATAAACTGATCAAACTAACATTTTCATCGATCAAGTTCCTTGGTACATCTTGTATCTCTTGGTTTAGTGCTACATCTAACATAACATGATCCTTATTATAATCTGTTGTATTGAATACATGATCTCGCATTATGGTTTAGTTGCTTATTCGAATGAACTAATTTCATTGAAGTTTCCTACATTATGAATCGTAACTATTCGCTATAAAATATTTATATGTGATTGAATATATATCAAATATTCATATTCTTGTATTGTTTTAAAGTTCAAAACCCATAGAAGATAATACGCAGTCTCGAGGAAATAAATAAGTAAGTGACCAAGTTATTAACGTACTTAGTAATTTATGATTAGGCGCTTGCATGGTTCTTGAATTGATCACATGCAAAAAGATTTATCGTTAGGAATATTTCATATTTCTATGTTAATCTTTGTTCATTTCATTTGTATTTTTAACTAGTAAATAGTTTATCAATTATAGTGGTTGTATAATTTATTCTAAGTAGATTATTCAACTTTATAGCCTATATTCTTACAATGTTAAAAAGGTTAAACATTATCCTTTCATTTTTTAATAAGGATCCAACCATACTTATATTTTTCTCAAAACCATAAGAATAAAAATCAAATGATTTTTCTAGTGTGTATTAGGAGCCTGCAAGCTATGGATAATAGTTTATTTATTTTATCATATAAAAAACATAATCCATGGCCTTTGTCCTGATCCTATCTTGAACTTGAGAAATATTAATAAACCAAAAGAGATTATTCACTTTTACCTACCACTTCGCGACGGATCAAGTATAATACACGTACCATAAAATATATCAATAAATACATACATGTATGTCGCCTTGTCTAGTCAATACACTAATAGCACTGCATATAATATCTCTAGCTTGAGAAATATCAATAACTAAAGAGTACACAAGTAATTTATTAATATATAAATGCTAAAGTACTACTTATATATTAATGATGGAGTTAGGTGTGTTTCCTAGGAGAATTATGTAATTTTTCACATATTTTTAACTCAATAACCAATTTGTTCATAATAAAGGTGTTTGTTTTCTATAGTGTACTTTTTTATATTGCGATATAATTAATTAAGTAATTAGTTTAATCTTTAAATAGAAAATCCATCAATTATATGTTATATGATTGTAATTACAGTGTGTTGTAATCATGTTAATTCTATCATATTGAATAATAATACGTTGTTTTAAATATTCCAAGTCAAGATGTTTTGAGAAGGGATATCAATTAATTATTGAAACAAGAGTACCTAATGCTTGTTAAATATTGGATAGTGCATGGCTGTTAGGGGTAGCAAGGGATTACGTACTGATATTTATTGGATAACTATGGAATACTCGCTCAAGGGTTTTTTGTTGGTTAATATAACCAAGGTCGAACAGACAATCTTTAAGTGATGATATTACATAGTTCCCCCGACTTGAGGATGCTATAGAATTTCAATGTAAACACTCCACTTTGATTATAGTTTAATCATGACATGACGATCCATCGAGCGAGTATAGTTGAATTTGAGTTAAATCTTTTGAAGTGAAACACTATTTAATAGAGAATTAATTTTCTCAATTATATGAGGTTAATACCATTGTCAATAATGCTCAACTAAAAGTCAAAGTCTCTAGCTAGAACAGTATGATTAACAATAATTTTGATTACTGAATTAAGGATTTTGTCTAATCAAGTTGAATGTGGAAAATATTGGAATTTTGACCAAAATTAAATTCCATACATCCTAAAGTAACACACTTTCGATGAATAGAATTGGTGAAAATAATCGTTACTACTAGATATTGCTCATACAGTGTTGTCTATCACTTACGATATGTTATCATCCTTAAGTAAAATACCAAGGCAAGCTAATCCTAATAACCATTAAAGAAATTAAAAGATTTATATATTCTCTTTTAGATTTTTGAGAACGTAAATGTCTAGTGGGAACCTTATTAAAAAACTGAAATGATAACATTTAACCTTTCAATATCATAAGAATATAAGCTATAAAATTAAAATAATCTACTTAGATAAATTTGTGCAACTATTATAATTGATAAAATATTTATCAGTTGAAATATACAAATGAACTAAATTAAGTGAGGCGTAGAAATATAAAATATACCTGCCAATAAGTCTTTTTTTTCATGTTGTTATTACAAAGCCCATATAAGCGCCTAATTACACAACCACTAAATATGTTCATAACTTGGTCACTTACGTGTTTATTTTTTTTAGATTTCATATTATCTTTTATAATATACGGATATTTGATCCATATTTGATTACATATAAAAGTTATACGGTTAAGAGTCATAATTCACAATGTACAAAATTTCGATGAAATTAATTCGTTCTAAATATGAAAATAAAGCATAATGCAAAATATTATATTCAATATAATTGATTGCAGTAAGAATTTTCTTACGTTGGATTTTGCATTAGACTAAGAACTATGAAATGTACTTATAAATTCAATCATCAAAATGTCGGTTTGATCAGTTTACATAAGGTGCAACTAAGTCAATATTCTTAATGTACAAGGATAACCAAATTTATTAGTAATAGGAATCATCATATATGCTATATTGTCTATAATATCACACTTTGCTTTTGTACTAGATATATAAAGCAATTATCAAATCCTAACTAAGATTACTATATTACGGTGTTCTTCGGCATTTATGAATTTCTGGAGAACTGTTATGGAAATAATGAACTTTTTATGAAGTGGTATAAGGAGTTGAACTTCATACCTAATATTGAATATATTATGTCAATCCCAAATTCATATTCAATCTTCAGTTAAGAAGTATAAGGTGGAAATGTTCCAAACAATAAGTGGTGGCTGATTCAACCTAAGGCTAAGTACATCGCCTTCAATAGCGCTGCAATATAATAAACATAAATAAATGAACATTTTATAACTAAGTTAGGGTGTCCCAAATGTTGAGAATCTCATGACATTGTTATACTATAACAATGTTGCGGTACATCTTGCAGAGGAACCCAAAGCTCACAAGAGGTCGAAAAACACTCTAAAGGGTTCCATGTAAGAGAGTAGTTTATCAGCATCGGAGATAGTTAATTGACAGTACATATAATTATAACAATATAGCATACCTGTTCACTATGGGACTAGCTTGACTATTTGTGAGAAAACCGAGTAAAGGAGTGGAAATAGGTTTCCATAATCGATCCCAAGTGCAAGTGAGAGATTGATAGAGTTAAGGGTATGCGCTATGAGCATTATGTAATTTGTTATATATTGAAAGAACCATATATGTGGTATTTTAATGACAACAACCAAACAACAATGCTACTTATATGTATATTAAGTTATTCCAAGTCAAAACTATGATGGAAAAATTGGAAAATAAATTGGCCAAAAATATGCGAAGCTAGGACACGAACCTGGGTGGGCTGAGAGATGAGCACAGGCTTTTACCGCCGAGCTAAGCAAGATTTTGGAAATTATGTTTATTCAGTCGACTGAAATACTTACTCAATCGACTGAACTAACCTACGTTGACCACCTTATCAAAAACAGCCTACTGAATCAAGCCCAAAGTTGTGGACCAAAATTAGCTACTTTCAATCGAATGAATACTTTTTCCAGTCGACTAAAATGCACAATTTCTTGAAGTGGTGTCTTTGCATCTCTTCATCACATCTCTTTGCTCCTGCAATTGCTTATCTTCGTCAATGGCAAATCTAGAAGGTTGCACCTCAACATCGGCATCCCTACAAAAGCTATATAATCCCTTAACTATTCCTTAATCACAATACGTTGAAATACAACTTTATGCTTTGATTTCCATTCCTAAACTCTCAACCCCTAAGCAATACTCTGAATTTTAAGAAATTCATGCGATTCAGAGATTTCGACTAGTGTGCTTCATCTCCACATCCTATATTCTAGTCAAATGAACTCCTTCTCATCTACACCTCCACTCAATATCATTTTGTTTGGTTATACAAGTATTGTACATCAAAGTGACATTATGTATTCCAAGATATGCTAAGTCAGAAAGTAACATTTGTTACACTGCTTGTAAAAGTTTCTAAGTCCTGTTCAGTTGTTCAAGAGGAGTTTGTAAATTTATTCCTCTAGGTGAAGTGAGGGTAATTAGTTAAAGGAAATTCTGAAGAGGTGCTTGGGGACTGGACGTAGGACGAAAGGTTTGAACCAGTATAAAATCAACTATGTGATCTAATTTTCTATTTCCACTGCATTTACATTGTTTATTACTATTGGTTATCTTCAATCCTATGCATAGCGACTAACAAGTGGTATCAGAGCCTGGAATTCTATCTATCGTCACAACATCATATAATAATATACAGAAAGAGAATATCCAGTCAAAGCTCAAAGACAGTCGAGAAAAGGTGGTGTAGATCTTTCAGTCTAGTTGTACATTTTGGAAAAGTTTGGATACAAACCCAAAACAAGTCGATCAAATTCAAAATTTAAGGTATTACTACTAGGATAAAGTCAAGGTAACATAATCATTTATACGCACACACAAAATACATACATATATATGATAGAGTTAGGGATATGCCCTATGGGTAATTATGTAATTTGTTACATATATCTAACCTGTTGACCAATCTTGTTTGAAAGAAAGGTATTTCCTTTCTATTGTGTACCTGATATAATATGGGTTTATTAAATAATTAGTTTACTTAAAAGTATATTAAATAGAAAATCCATAAATGGTATGTTTTGTGATAGTAGTCACAAAGCGTTGTAAGCATGAGTAATTTATTACAATGAAACAAATATATCATTTTAAACGTTCTTAGTCAAGATGCATCGACACTGGATATCGATGTATCCATTGAGACTAGAGTATATAACACTCTTTAAGTGTTGGGCAGTGTATTATTCATAACTGCTAGGGGAACCTAAGGATTATGTGCTAATAGTTATTAGATAACTATGGAATGACTCATTCAATAGTTTTCAGTTGGTTAATATAACTATTGTCAAACAGAAAATTATCGATGTGAATAATTTACTCAGTTCTTTTAACTTGAGAATACTATGAATCTCCAATATAAAAGCTCCACTTTGATTATAGTTAAATCATGATTAAGTGTGTATATGTACATTTGTGTGTGTGTCTTATGTGGATCTATATTAAATGTGTACAGATCAACAAATTATGAATATGTATAATTGTATATGTGTTTATATATCATATATATTTAATTTTAAAATTTTCTTATGATGATTTGTACCTATTATGAATCATAAAATAAAAATATTATATTAAATATGTATATATATATATTATTACTATTTGATGATTTTTTAAATTTTTTATTATGAGTAAAATAATTAATGGTTCAAATATTCAATTTTATATTTTTTTATATTTGCATCACCGTGCAATAAGATTACATTAAAAAATTTAGACTTTTTAAAATTAATTTATTATTTTTAAAAAGCTAATTTACTTTTGTCTTGAAATTAATTATTTAAGTAAAAATATAATTTTAATTGATAAAATTCTAGAAATTTTGCAAAAGCTTAAATATTTATCTGGAACCTTTAGAAAAGGTTTTGTATTTTTATAACTTAATTTATTAATTTTTTGAATTAGTTTATTTTTGAAATAAAATTAATTAGATAATGAAAAATGCAATTTCAGTTGAGAAAATTCTAGAAAATTTTCCTATGTCCAAAATATGTCTTAGATACCTTTAAAAAAATTTAAGAATTTTTCAACTTGATTTACTATTTTTAAAAACAGTTTGATTACGGGCTATTACCAATTATGTAATAATAAATATTATTTTAATTGTAAAATTCCATAAATTAATTTTAAGCGTAAAATGCATTTTGAAATTTTTTTAGAATTTTAGAAACTTGTATCATTATCATATAGTTATTTTACATTAATTTGTTATGCTAGAAATTGTTTTATCCAATAAATTATCTATACGTGCGTGTTACACATTCATATATTAATATTTCATTTGACATATTATATAAGCACATATTTGAAAAAATTACCGTACATACAAAATGAGCTAAGATGTCCGTCGCAATGTAAATCCCAACATCTATGTATGGACACATTATACCCTTCATGGATTATGACGTTGCACATGTACACACGCACAGTGTACGTACATACATATACGTACACATATACATATACATTCATATATATATATATATAGTTATAAATAAAGAAAATAAAATTAAATAGATCTCAAACTATAAATTGCACAATTAGAATACATATGGAAGTAGTAATAAATATTGCCATGAATCTTATTAATAATGACATTTAATGAATCAATCAATTCAAATTAAAGAGAGTAAATGAAAGGTTTCTCTCCATTTGGTACAATTAATGCTCTCAATTAATTCTTATTTTAGGGAAACAAATGAAAGGTTTCATCCCCTATTCATTAACACTTATAAACAAATGTTAGGTATATTTGATACACTATATATTAAGTTAAATTTATTTAAATTTACCTTCAAATATTTTAAATAGAATACAAGATTTTATTTAAACCAAATTTAGAAAAGTTCTAAATGAAATTTAGACTTCGCAGGGGGCTGGCCTAGTTCCTTCAATGGTATCAGAGCCGAATAGCCTATGTGATTTCAAATAGTTACGTTAGGCCTAACTAATTAGAATTACCTATCAAGTACGGTGTCTAGAATGGTAATGTCTAGGCTTTGAATTGGGTAATCAAGTACTCTGTCCTACTTCGTTACCACCCTGGCCTGAAAGGTGAGTGAGTCCAAAGTTTGCCCCTAATAGAAAAAATCCTATTTAAATTAGGCCTTGGGCTGGTTTTCAAAATTATTTTGAAAAATTAAAATAAAAAATTGTTTATTATAAAAGTCATAATACAACATATGTTTTCAAAATGTTTGAAAGGATAACGATATTTTCAAAAATATTTGAAAATATTTACATACTAATTTCAAATTTTACAATTTATTAATAAGATTAATAAAAGGAATTAATCAAATATGTTAATTAATTAATGCATATATGTATACATTATATGTGTCGATATATGTTATGTTATTTTAAAATGTTTAGGATAACATAAGTTTACATGTATGTATATAAGATAAATTTTGAAATTAATAAAATTTAATCAAAATTGTTTAATTGAATAAATTAATTAAAGGTTAATTAATTGAATAAATACACATATATAAGATATATATGTGTGTTATACTATAATGGGTATAGTGTGCACTATAAATGTTATAGTAGATTTGTTCAATATAAATGTTGTATTGGAATTACAATATAAAATTAATTAAAGAGTTAGCTGATTAAAGAGTTAATTAGTTAAAATCAATTGAATAAGATTTAATTAATATTATATTATATACAAGACTATTATATAAGTTAATTAAGTTATAAAATTAATATAATAATTTAGCTTATGTAATATGAATGTATAACAAAAGGTGGAACTTTAAAGATACCCTAAATAGACTCATGGAATAAATAGATACTTAAGTGTATGTATACCATGATTTCGGATGTGTCCGACACTTGAATCATGAGAGTATTTCATAAGAAATAAATTATTCCATAAGTCGATATCACTTGATATAATATATTTAAGATTATAAATCTTTAATATAAAGTTGTCCTCTATCATTTATTAATTAATTGATTACTTGCATAATCCTTAGTTATTGACATTTCCTCAAGCTAGAGATGCTATGTGCAGTACTATTAATATATTGAATAGACGAGGTAAGATAAACGCCCATATTTGTTGAGCTTTTCTCAAGATACGTGCATTATACTTATGCCGTCGTGAAATGATAGATTCGAGTGAATAGTCCCACTTTACTTGTTGAACTTTCCTCAATGTCAAGGCGAGATTAGGACAAGGTACCAAAGGTTAGGTGTAACGACGCGTATTTTGATATATAAAATATTAAATTTAATAATATTTTTGGAATTTAATATTATAAGAAATTAAAATTTATGATTTATTAATGAAAATTTTTGTTAGAATATAATTTAATAAGACTGATTGAATGTAATTGACAACTATTTAATGTTATTTCAATTAATGGTAATTCCAAAGGTTAATGAGGAATAAAATAAACGTTATATTAAAAAGAGAAATTATATGTAATTAATTGAATCTGGTTTTAATATAGATTATGGAATCAATCATTTAGTACGTAAGTTTATTAGCTTTTGTTGTAAACAATAAACTTATAAATGTGTTGAATTACTAATGTATAACAATTGTTTTCTTTGCCACCTTATTATATAATCCGTCTGAAATAGTTTGAGAATGAATGAAATTTAATGTAACTATTGCAGTTAATATAAGAAAAGATGTTAACCTTAGAGCTTGAGTGAAATAAAATGGAAACTTATGTTAATAAATTTCATAAGGGAATTGTTAATTTAATAATAAGAATTTAAATCAAAATAAAAGAATTTTTCTAGGATTTAATTTATAATGAATGGAAGTTTTAATTGAATGCTGAAATTAATGTAATATTTAAATTTGGACTTCAATATGGAAAATTTAATTTTAAAAATATTACTAATTTATGTGTAATTAGGAATGATGAAATTAATTGTTAACTTTTAAATTTGAATTTAAAAGTGATTAAATTGATTTTAAAATAATAATTCATTTAATTAACGTGTAAAATTAGTACTTTTGGGCACTGCCTTCCATTTCGACGAAACTGGTTTCATCGGATCCATAATAATGAATTATTATAGGATTTCAAGTTTCGTAACGATCAGACTTATCGTTTGATCGTGTGAGCTTGAAACACATTGAAATCGATTAAAGGAATGTAAATAAATATAATCTGATTTTAAAAGCTAGCTTCTATATAGATTTGAATTAGGGTTTGAAATTTTTTCTATTGAGTTTAAAAATATTGAAAATCTATATTTCGATATATTGGATTACCTTTTTGTTTCAAGAATGAACGGGCTTTTCGGGTCTTTGTTAATGCATAAGCCCAATCGATCTTTTCCATTTATTCTTCTTTCAGCTTTGTCTATATATAGACTGTTATAAACCATAGTAACTTTATATTTTCATTTTCTATACGTACAATTTCTATCTCATTTTCTCCTTCCCAATGGCAGACATTTCAAACTCTAAATTACAATTCTCAAATCAAATTGAAAAATTCAAACTGCTCAAATCTTGTCATATAATGTATCATCACGACGCTCTCGATGAACGTAATCTACTTTTGCAATTTGTTTTTCAATTGAAGGCTCGGTTTGTCCAGATTTGGGCGAAATAGTTTCGGCCATCCATTTTAGGGTTTCGCGATCAACGGTGAATCGTCGACGACCGGGAAGCGCGAGCATGCGGATAAGGGCGAGAAGACTCCATCCATGGTGACTGGTCATTATATCATCGCCAAAGTTTGCCAAAAACTAAACATTAGAGGCGGCAACGGCGAGCGTCTCAAGCGATGGCATAGGTGATCGTATGGGCACGGTTGGAGGCGGTCGTGGTCAAGCAACGCGGTAGTGCGGTCAGATTTGGCAGAAGATGGACGATGGCGGCGCGGTAGTGACCAAAACGTAGCATCTGCTTTGCATGTATGGATTCGAATTGATCGCATCTTAGGGTTCGAGTTGGGAGAGGTAATAAAAATTATGTTTATGCCCTTCTTTTGTTTTTAATTTAAATTTTGAAATTTAAGTGTTCTAACTTAATTGCTTTTGCATATGAACTCGGATTCGCATGCATTTTCTTCGGTTGTGATCGTATCAAAATTCTGGATAACATGAAATTGGTTTGGTTGAAATTAAAGACTGTTCAAATTTTAGGCTTTTATTTGATTTTTGTTCAGCAATAAATCAAAGATGAGTGATTTAACCCACTCACGAAATACTAAACCTTCTTATGTTAGTTGAATTAAATTTATGAAGTGATAATAATTTTATGTGTTATTGTTTGATAGTTTAACTTGACATTTAGTTGAAATTGAATTTTATATTGAATCAAATTGACATTTAAATTAATATTGAACTTAAATTGCTAATTAAATACTGGAAATTGACAAGTAGCAACTATTATGTTATATTGGTTGATTTGGATGTTAATTGTTATTATATGCTTATTGATTGATGGTGGTCGTATGGTTGTTTATTTATTTTATTTATTCTTGTTAATATTTATTTATTTACATCATTTAAATCATCATTTTGACCTTTTCGAATAAATTAAGAAATAGGTTGAAATGATATATACCCATGACATTTAATTATGGGTTGAAATGATATATGTCCACCCATGTAATTAAAATTGAATCAACTGATCATTTGGCCATAGGGTAGAAAATTATATACGAACATCGGATTTGTTAAATTAATGGTTTAAAAATCTTGGGTTGGATTTTGATTAAATGATATTGTTTTAAAGGAAAAAAATTATGGATTTATATGAATTGAATTACTTCTAACTCAAGCTTTGAAAAATTAAAATTGAAATTGTTAAAAGAAATTGCTCTAAATAATTGAATTGGAAATGTGAAGTTATAATGGATATATGACGTAAAGTTGGAAATTTGAATTTTTTTAAATTCAAACTTTAAATTCTACGACGAAGTTAACTTGATTTAAGTGTTTTATATTAGGAAATTGAAATTGGACTTGAAATTGATATAAATTGAAATGGTTTAAATTAAGAATTGAATTGAAATTTAAATCATTGAATTTGATTGTTGAATCGAATTTGAAGTTAAAAATGAACATTTCAAAAATTGAAGTTAATTCGAGTTGAAATTGAAATCTTGTTGATTTAGCATTAAATCTAATTTGAGCCAATTAAATTGGAAGATTGGAAATTGAATTTGCTGATTTTGAAATTTGGACATGAGTCCAATTTGTGAAATGGAAGGAAACAATTTGATTTGATACTGTTTCCAAAATAAATTATTTTAATATAAACTGTTTAAAAATCTATCCTTTTTAATATTCAAATTATTTACATTTTTTTCCAAACTATTTTGCTATATAAACCATTTTCAATATTCAGACCATTTTATATTAAACTGTTGTAAATCTCTAAACAATTTAAACTATTTATAATTATTCAAAACATTTTCAAACATTTCAAACTGTGCAAAGTGGAGATGTTTATATTTAAATCGTTGATTTAAAATGCGAATGTGTTAAATGAAGTTATAACCTAAGTTGGAATTTGAAGTATATCTTTAAGTGAAAATGACATATATTGAGTAAATATGAGGACTTTGAAATGAAGGATATTCTGAATTGAATATGATATATTGATATCAAATATGAATCGGTTTCAGAATGTAAAAGAACCAACTGGTGTGAAAAATGACGTTTGGTTGTTAAAGAGACCGGGGCCTCTTATTGGCATACTCTCTGTCAATATTGGAACCACTTTAAAAACTATGCACATGGTGGATGATCCAGAAAGAAGTGGTTGGATTTGGTGAAAGTTTGCTGGACTTGAAGAAAGAGAATGATGATGGATGATTCCGACACTTGCGTCAGCTGAAAATGACTAAAACATGAGCCTATATCTGGCCAAGGCGTTCGCAACCTTTAAGGGCCATCACCCCTTCGTATTATTATATTGATTTTGGACTTGGTCGTTGCACCTTGATTTGATTTGGGGTGGTGGACTCGGTGGGCGGTCGTAGCTATGATGCATTAACACTAGCCAGAAAGGGTAAACTAGTAGAATCCTACCTTGGACATTGCCTCACGTGCCTTGTCATACTTTTATCCTTATACGCGACCACTATAACTTTGTTTTAGTATGGTACCTATATGGGGCTGGCTATCAAAGTTACTGGTTGTGTTACAGGACCTACGTAGACTACCTGCTTAAAAATGTGTTAAGGGGGATCAATGTAAAACCTTAACGCTATTTTAGTACTTTACATTACTGATAGACACTACATACATAACATATTTAACTACATATAAATAGTTTATGTAACGACCCTAAATTTTCGATCCCAAAAATTCCAGATAGTTAGGGAACGATAAAAGAGATAGAAGAATAAGAAGAACAGAATCACCAACATCTCACATTCGCAGCGGATAAAATATAATATCAAATAATAATAGTTATACAAAGGAAAACTGTACTTGTCAAGTTTCACTTTAATACATCAGAGTTATACATATATACAGACACTGGATATACACAATCATCATGACTCATATATACGACAATATAATACAGCGGAAACACTCCATACGTTCTTGCCATCCAGCTCGCCTCCTGAGCTCCATAACTTCCTTACCTGAAAATCTGTAACACTCGGTCTGACCCGAGCATTACATCAAAGTAACACCCGGGTCAGGCTGGAAAGCAATGTGAGTAAACCCATCTAACGTGGAATACAAAAGCATACAACTTATATAAACCCGGGTAACTTGTATCAATTTACAACTTCACAAGTCGTTACAGACATCACTTACATCACACATCAATATCTAAGTACCAAAACTTAGATTAAATGGTCCAATGTACTTAAATCATTCCATTTCAGCCTATTGATTCCATATATCAATTTATAAAGAATCGAAGTGGTTTCGGGTATTTACTGATACCCGACTCTGCTCTCTTCGAATCCAATGTCATCTAAACCCAAGTTATTCAAATGAAAAACAATTTAAACTTTAAATATAGGATGTCTCTCCTTATCATAGCAATTCATCATTGATAGAGGAACACATTTATTATTATTACCCATTCAACATATCATATCAAAAAACATTTCATATCAGAGATATCATCCAATTCAAGGCCTTTAATTATCATTTAACTATTCATAAGCAAGATGGATGATTTCCAAAATTAGTTAGTTACAAATTAATTAACTAATCATATTTTACTTAACCATCTTAATTAATCATCCTTGATCCGATATACTTTAATTATAACAAGTAATTAACTCTTAATTAATTACAAAAATTAATAATCTTCATCCATTCTTATTAATTACTCAAATTAATTATCCTTTAGTAAATCACACTTATAATTTATTAACCCTTAATAAGTTATCTTATTTAATCCATACTTTAATTAATTACAAAGTAATTAATTCTCAAGTACTTCCATTAAGTACTTTATCATTTAACTAATTAACTAATCTCTAATTACCAAGTGATTGATCTTTAATCAACTAAATTACCTTATTAATTTAATTAATCATTATATCTTAATTATCTTTAAGATGAAACATTAACCTTTTAAATGACTTAATTACCATTAACAAAAATCCTTTGAAACTTTTAAATCTTCCTATAAATTCATTTCAAAATAAAGAATTTAAAATAAATTACAAGTCTAACTTTAACAAAATTTAAATAAATTTACAAAAACTTTGTTTTGTCTAAATGTTAAAGAAAAACTTACCATTTATAAAAGAAATTTATAAGAGTATTAACCCAATTCATTTTGAATTCAAATCCTTAATAAAATATACTTTAACATTTTAAGTTTATAAACTTTATTCTACTTTTAAAACTGAGATTTTAAACTTAAATCAGATTTAAAACTTAGATTTAAACTTTACTTATATTGAAAACTCAGTTTTAAAAATTTCATTTCAAAAATCTAGAAACAGAACAAACAGGTTTTGTTACAACCTGTAACAACTATTAACTCGAGGCAACCCTACTATGCTTTGAGTCCAAAACCCCACTACCATGAGTAAAACTACCCTTTACTTCGAATCAACGCGTGAAGTAGCTCGAGTACAACCCAAAACCAAACCTCACCAGGACATCAGTGCACTGTGCACATACACGGTGACGTTGATCGTCACTGATCATCATCGACGATCTTCTCACCTCACCCATCACCCAAACATCCTCTCACAAACATCAAAACATCATCTTCGACTCGAAATCGAATTCGAACGGTGAGAACCAAACCTGTAACTAAACTGGAACCATCAAATTCCTAACTTGGAACGCCTCGTCCCTAAGCTCCGGCCACCAGAAACATCAGCAACTCCGGCCCTGAACTCATCAACGACCAAGCTTCCATCACACCAAGCCCCATTGAACTCGATCAACTGTAGATGCAATGATGATCGAGTCATTAAACCTAGTTAAAATTAGGGTTCCAGAAAAGAATCCACCTCTGCTGCCTTCTCAATGAAAAACATCAACCATTAGGTATTTTTCCTAGATTCTATGATCACTCCTCCACCTCCAACAATATTCTCGACCACCCCAAATGTTCCAGCCTTCAGAATTCACCCAAAACTCATTTCCCAGACAAACCCAATATTTACATTCAATTTAATATTTAAAATTTGGATTTTTGTTTTAAAAATCATAACTTTCAAAGATGATTCGAGATATATTCTTGAACCAATACATTACAACAATTGATTTATTCCATTATTTAAGTTTCAACTGTATTTTCTTGTTTACAGGAGATTCCCATACTTAAAATACTTAAACTTGTTTTCAAAATCTAGATGATGTTCAAACTAAATTGATTTGTTTGAAACTCAAAGCTTCAAAGAGATTAGATGGAAAGTTTTGAAATTGAGTTCATTTTAACATCTCTGTAATCTAAAAATACAGAGTAGCACAGACATCAGTCATATGTATTCAGAAGCATTCATATTCATAGATTTTATACTCCTATATGCATATGCAAGCATCATCTCACAGCAATTATTCAAGAAACAATTATTAACCTTCCTAAGTTTAAAGCTAACTGTTTACTCACATGTAAAGATTTGAGCAGAGAACAATCCTGGATGCTGCTAACTTAAGTTTCTCTTTTGAATCTTCCTGCTAGTGTTTAGTTTGAGTTATTTTTGAGTTGTTAATTTGGCTTCAGTTGTAAGATGGAGCTGCTTATATTTTTTTCTTTTGAACAATCTGGAACTAAAAATGGATGTATATATTAAGAAAACAGTTTTACAGGGCTAGGCTTCTGGTATAAACCTTTTCTCTGTTTCTAATATTTGGTCAAAGATTTTTTTCCTAAAAATTGAAATGATATTTACACATTTGAAATGACTTTATTTTGGTGGCTGAGATGATAATATTGAATACCATGCTTCCTTACAAGTCTACAACCTTATCTAATTTGATTCTTGTTGGTAGATATTTTTTTATATTTTATCTTCTTGCCTATACATGTATTTCATAGATTATATATTTCTAGAATCTCCTTAGGTGTTTACTTATGTTTTCATAAAACCATATAATTTATTACTAACATAAATTCTTAGTTTTATTTCTATTTAAAGTTTAACTATCCAAACATTTAATTTATATTCATATGTTGATACTTATATTTTATACTTATATTTAATATTGATAATATTGATTTTATTTTAAACATCATTATCTATATTACATTTATATGCATGGATCTAGATTAAATGTTAATAATGTAGAGCGTTAATTTATTTAAATAAGGTAGATTTTATTTTAGATATTTTTGAAAGATTTTATTTTAAATTTTTAAATAATAATTTCCTTCCAATACACACACACAAACACACACACACACACACACACATATATGGGTAATGTCCAAAATCTTATTTATTTTTAAAATGATAAGTTTGTATTTTATTTAATTAGATTAATTGCTTATTAAAATAATATTTCCAAAATCCTGGGTCGTCACATTCCTCCCCCCTTTGAATCTTTTCGTCCTCGAAAAGGAACGAAGCCAGAATTATTAAAATGCTTAAAATCAGATAATTTTTTTTATCATTTTTAACTACTTAAAAAAAATCTAGATAATATAACTAAAATAGTTTTTATACAAGTACTTTTATAACTCGATGTGTCGACGAGTTCATCCTTGTTCTCATAGAAATTTGGTCATACATTGATCAGGCGTACGACTGAAAATCTATAAGTGCATTACAGACCCGTTTTCAAAATCCAGAGAAAATACTTTAAAAAATAATTCTATTGGAAATATAGAAAACTGTTTTTGAAAATAGAGGAAATATCTTTGATGAGAATGCTCTGGAAATCATCACCCCATCCATGGTCGCATTTACATCCTGGGTTACGTTGCCATCGCAGCAAAAGTCCATGTAACTGTAGGCATTCCACGCTCCTCGATTACGCGATGGAACCCACAACAGATCGCAGTTACATTCCAGGGTTATGTTGCCATCGCAGCAAAAGTCCATGTAACTGTAGGCATCAGCACCCTCGATTTTCACTGTCAAAAATGAAACTTCCCCACTCCTACATAAGTCGTAGTCTACCGATGTAAAATCAAACGCAGACTGTTGGCTCTCAGAGGCACACATAACTTTCTCTATGTTACCATAGGTTGCAGTCTACCGATATAAAATCAAATGAAGACTGTTGGCTCTCAGCGGCATACACGACTTTCGCTATGGTCTGCAGTAGATTGCAGTAACATCGAGTTACACTTTCGTCACAGCATAACCCATATGCCTCTGTAGGCATCAACTCCCTTCGATTTTTGCTACACACTACTCATAATCCTCAGCAACTAGTTTTGTCCGGACTCCTCATAGGATCAACTTTAGAACCCTCCCTTAGGGTTCAAGGCAGTACCACCCTGTGGCACTCCTGAGAAGTTCATTTCAAGGGAGCGCCCTTTTTCCCCAGAGCCATTATCAAAAAACTTTATACTACACATACAATATCTTCCAAATCATAAACCTAGTATGAATCTTATATAAAGCTCCTTTACACAAAATCAATTATCCCGTAATCGATAATTCTTAAACTAGGCTTTCCAAATCCAATATTGAGTTTACCCAAAAATTAAAAGCCTTTCCAAATCCAAAGGTTCCCAAAGCCTTTTCCCCAAAATCCTCATATGATCCTTTATATATATAGATATAATTTTTTTTAAACTTTGGATCATTTCAAACTTATATAAAACCCTTTTTATACGTCAAATACTTTCAAAAACCATTTACTTCTGGCTATAGATTCAATAAGGGGAGTTTTATCTTATATAACAAAGATATATAATTTTCTTTATTATAAATCAAATATTCAAATTTGATCACTCTTTTATAAAGTCACGTACCAAATTTACTCAGTCCAATAAAGTAAATTTTTACCATAGAAATATCCAATTTCTATTTTATTTCATCATATATTTTACCAAATATATTTTCATTTCAAAAACCATTTCACATTACTTATCCACAAATTCCCAATATCAATTTCATTCAAACCCTTACGATGTACACATATCATCCGTACGCTATACCCATTTGATCGCTTACTCAATCACACAATTTCACTTCCGAACTAGTATCGTCCACCCGACTTCCTAGTGTGGACTCAGATCTGGTTTCTTGATCAGAAACCGTCATTCTCCTTGCATAGCCATAACTATGATAGAGAATATCTAGAACTAATCAACAACCCATATCCAGGTTCACCGTCGAAAGTCGAGTGAAAAATCCCAACTCAGATCGATATATCTATCTCGAAATTCTGTGCTCTAATCTGGATCAAATTGTTATGCGAATAGAATAATATACATACATCCTACGTCTATATCTTCATTGATTATTAACTAAATCAATTTCCCTTTTCTTCATCCTCACTTTGATTTTATTCACTTATTCAAATTTGCCTTGATCCCTATTTGGATTATTACTTCAATTCTTATCCCTGTTGGGTATTTACACAATAACAGTTTGAACTCCGACCAGTTTATATTTAAAAATAGCTTGAAAATTTTAAAAATAGACAAGTAGTTGAAAAATAATTATTAGTTTGTAAAATTGTTGTAAAATCGATAAGTAATTGTAAAATAGTTAGAAAATAGTCAAATAATTATAGACATTTTAAATAATTGAAAAATAGTCGTAAAATAGTAATTATTTTGTAAAATAGTTAAACAATAATTAATTTATAAAACAATTGAAAAATTGTTAAATAGTTCCAAAAATAATTGTAAAACAAGCATAAGATAGTTTTAGGTTTAAAAAGAAAAGTTGTATAGTAAATAATTTGGAAAAATAGATTTATATTAAAACAATTTATATTGAAAATAGTCCAGAGTCAAACTGTTCAATTCCCCGTCAATGCAATTTAAATTTCCACTTCCCTTTTAAATTGACTCAATTCTAATTTGAATAACTTCAATTTCCCTTGCACTTGATTTATTCCTAATTCAAGTTGAATTAACCTCAATTTCTTTCCAAATTCAACTCAAATTCCATTTAATTTTAAACATATTCACTTTAACTACAATTCCACATTATTCAGATTAATTTAGACTAATTTCAAATTGAATCCACATTAATCTCAAATCATTTCAATTTCTATATGAATTAATCCCAATTCCCATTTGAATTTGGACTCATTCAATCTTCATTTTATTTCAAATTAATCCAATTCAAATTTTCCATTTGAATTTTATACTTATCCACCTTCAATTCTAATTAATTCAAACTATATTCAATTTGAACTAACGAATTCTAAATCTTAACTTTAAACAATCTTGAATTATATAAATTCGAGTTAAATATTCAAATGTTGATTTAACCTCTTAAATCAAATTAACCTTTATTTTTCAATCAATAATCCAAATCTTTAAAAATTTAATTCTGAGTCCAATTCTCAAAATTCCATTTTAAATTATCTTTGCTTAACTTTTTCAAAGTTCAAATAAGAGTTCAAAACAATTTTATTTTAAAAATTCAATTTATTACCCAATTTTATCTTCCAGTTTTGAATCCAGTTCTTAAACAAATTTAATTTACAAATTCAATTATTTAAATTTTCAGTTCTATGTAATTCCATATCCTTAATTTCAAATTAAAGTTAATTTCCCTTTTATCTCAATAATGGATGTATTACCACACTTCATTTCTCACCCATATAAACAAATTCAATTTATTTTAAAACGTCCATCCATTTCAATTTCCAGATCTCAAACCCATTTTGAGTTCGTGCAAACTCCCAATTAAATTAACCATTTAACTTTCCAAGTTAAATCCCAATTCCATCTTGAAATTTCCATTTTAGGTTGCTTATTAACTTATCTAACTTTCCCAAAGTTAAATTCAATTTACTTAATCCAGCCAATCTTACCCAATTTGAACCTTGGAAATCAAACTTTAGAAATTTCAGTTTGAATTAATTTCAAGTTCCATTTCAAAAAGAAGGTGATTTTATTATATCATACTGTCACAAAATATTTCATACATTGATAGACTGCATACTAGCAGTTCAACATTACATCCATTTATCACAATAAAAGCCTTATAAAGTCATAAATTTAGATGTTCTACACCATCACCTAGGTTTTAGAGTCCTAGCATTTTCTATCAGAATCCTTCTTATGGACTTCCTAACCTATAAATTAGAGTTAATTAGAAGAATTCAACTCTTACATATGAATTTGCTTACTTAGTTATACTTTAAGCTTAAACCACCTTTTAATTCCAGACAAAGTTTTCAAACAACTTCTTATTTTAAAATAAGATTTCTTTCAAAAATATTTTGAATAATATCATTTCTTTTAACACTTTTTTTAACAAAAACAATTTCAAATGTTTCTAGACTCATAATTCAAAACCTCTCAATTATATCCTCTCTAATTTACTAGTTATTCTCATCTAATGATTATTTCCTTGAAAACGTTTTATTTTGCTTACTCATTAATACACCTTTTATTATCAAACACAACACTCATTTATGATAATAACCTAGATTATCATATTGGGAAACCAATTCACTATTATCTTATTCTAAAACCCTTTTCCAAATTCAAGATTTTAATTTTCAGTTTTGAGCCATTCCAAACTTAGCCTTATTTAATTTCAATTTGGTTGTATTTCTATTACCACTTATTTAATTCCAATAATTTAACAACCAATCACCTTAATATTAATTAGAAGGAAATATTGCTTTATATATCAAAATATTTTTTTTATATAAAATCATTTAAAATCTTTATATAAGAAAATAACAAGTACGCTCTCATACACACACACACACACACACACTCCACTCATCCTAGAGTACTACAGACTCTATTTAAGGAGTAATCCCCACCAGAGCCAACGTTCTCGCTTAACCTGGCTCAGATACCAATTTAACGACCCGAAATTTTCGATTTCGAAAATTCCTAATAGTTAGGGAAAGAAGAAAGAGATAGAAGAATAAGAAGAACAAAATCACCAACATCTCACATTCACAACGGATAAAATATAATATCAAATAATAAGAGTTATACAAAGGAAAACTATACTTCTCAAGTTTCACTTTAATACATCAGAGTTATACATATTTACAGACACTAGATATACACAATCATCATGACTCGGATATAAAATAATATAATACAGCGGAAACACTCCATACGTTCTTGCCATCCAGCTTGCCTCCTGAGCCCCAAAACATCCTTACCTGAAAATCTGTAACACTCGGTCTGACCCGAGCATTACATCAAAGAAACACCTGGGTCAGGCTGGAAACCAGCATGAGTAAACCCATCTAACATGGAATACAAAAGCATACAACTTATATAAACCCGGGTAACTTGTATCAATTTACAACTTCACAAGTCGTTATAGACATCACTTACATCACACATCAATATCTAAGTACCAAAACTTAGATTAAATGGTCCAACGCACTTAAATCATTCCATTTCAGCCTATTGATTCCACATATCAATTTATAAAGAATCGAAGTGGTTTCGGGTATTTACTGCTACCCGAGTCCGGTCTCTTCAAATCCAATGTCATTTAAACCCAAGTTATTCAAATGAAAAACAATTTAAACTTTAAATATAGGATGTCTCTCCTTATCACAACAATTCATCATTGATAGAGGAACACATTTATTATTATTACCCATTCAACATATCATATCACAAAACATTTCATATCAGAGATATCATCCAATTCAAGGCCTTTAATTATCATTTAACTATTCATAAGCAAGATGGATGATTTCCAAAATTAGTTAATTACAAATTAATTAACTAATCATATTTTACTTAACCATCTTAATTAATCATCCTTGATCCAAAATACTTTAATTATAATAAGTAATTAACTCTTAATTAATTACAAAAATTAATAAATCTTCATCCATTCTTATTAATTACTCAAATTAATTATCCTTCAGTAAATCACACTTATAATTTATTAACCCTTAATAAGTTATCTTATTTAATCTGTACTTTAATTAATTACAGAGTAATTAATTCTCAAGTACTTCCATTAAGTACTTTAACATTTAAGTAATTAACTAATCTCTAATTACCAAGAGATTGATCTTTAATCAACTAAATTACCTTATTAGTTTAATTAATCATTATATCTTGATTATCTTTAAGATGAAACATTAACCTTTTAAATGACTCAATTACCATTAACAAAAACCTTTGAAACTTTTAAATCTTCCTATAAATTCATTTCAAAATAAAAATTTTTAAATAAATTACAAGTTTGACTTTAACAAAATCTAAATAAATTTACAAAACCTTTGTTTAATCCAAATGTTAAAGAAACACTTACCATTTATAAAAGAAATTTATAAGAGTTTTAACCCAATTCATTTTGAATTCAAGTCCTTAATAAAATATACTTTAACATTGTAAGTTTATAAACTTTATTCTACTTTTAAAACTGAGATTTTAAACTTAAATCAGATTTAAAACTTAGATTTAAACTTTACTTATATTGAAAACTCAGTTTCAAACATTTCATTTCAAAAATTTAAAAACAGAACAAACAGGTTTCGCTACAACCTGTAACAACTATTAACCCGAGGCAACCTTACTGTGCTTCGAGTCCAAAACCCCACTACCTTGAGTAAAACTACCCTATACTTCGAGTCAATGCATGAAGTAGCTCGAGTACAACCCAAAACCAAACCTCACCAGGACACCAGTCCACCGTGCACATACACGATGACGTTAATCATCATTGATAATCATCGATGATCTTCCCGCCCATCCATCACCCAAACCTCCTCCCGCAAACATCAAAACATCATCTTCGACTCGAAATCGAATTCGAATGGTGAGAACCAAACCAATAACTAAACTGGAACCATCAAATTCCCAACCTAGAACGCCTCGTCCTTAAGCTCCGGCCACCAGAAAAATCTACAACTCCGACCCTGAACTCGTTAACGACCAAGCTTCCATCACACCAAGCCCCGTTGAACTCGATCAACTATAAAAGCCATGGCGATCGAGTCATTAAACCTAGTTAAAATTAGGGTTCCATAAAAGAATCCACCTCTGCTGCCTTCTCAATGAAAAACATCACCATCAGGTATTTTTCCTAGATTCTACGATCACTCCTCCGCCTCTAGCAACATTCCCAACCACCCTAAATGTTCTAGCCTTCAGAATTCACCCAAAACTCATTTCCTAGAAAAACCCAAAATATACATTTAATTTAATATTTAAAATTTGGATTTTTGTTTCAAAAATCATAACTTTCAAAGATGATTCGAGATATATTCTAGAATCAATACATTAAGACAATTGATTTATTCCACTATTTAAGTTTCAACTATATTTTCTTGTTTACAGGAGATTCCCATACTTAAAATACTTAAACTTGTTTTCAAAATCTAGATATGTTCAAACTAAATTGATTTGTTTGAAAATCAAAGCTTCAAAGTTATTAGATAGAAAGTTTTGAAATTTAGTTCATTTTAACATCTCTGTAATCTAAAAATACAGAGTAGCACAGGCATCAGTCATATGTATTCAGAAACATTCATATTCACAGATTTTATAATCCTATATACGTATGCAAGCATCATCTCACAATAATTATTCAAGCAACAATTATTAACCTTCCTAAGTTTAAAGTTAACTATTTACTCACATGTAAAAATTTGAGCAGAGAACAATCCTGGATGCTGCTAACTTAAGTTTCTCTTTTGAATCTTCCCGCTAGTGTTTAGTTTGAGTTATTTTTGAGTTGTTAATTTAGCTTCAGTTGTAAGATGGAGCTGCTTATTTTTTTTCTTTTGAACGAACTGGAACTAAAAATGGATGTATATATAAAGAAAACAGTTTTACAAGGGTAGGCTTCTGGTATAAACCTTTTCTCTGTTTCTAATATTTGGTCAAAGATTTTTTTTCCTGAAAATTGAAATGATATTTACACATTTGAAATGACTTTATTTTGGTGGCTGAGATGATAGTATTAAATGCCATGCTTCCTTACAAGTCTGCAACCTTATCTTATTTGATTCTTGTAGGTGGATTTTTTTTAAATGTTATCTTCTTGCGTATACATGTATTTCATAGATTATATATTTCTAGAATCTCCTTAGATGTTTACTTATGTTTTCATAAAACCATATGATTTATTACTCACATAGATTCTTAGTTTTATTTCTATTTAAAGTTTAACTATCCAAACATTTAATTTATATTCATATGTTTGATACTTATATTTTATACTTATATTTAATATTGAAATATTGATTTAATTTTAAACATCATTATCTATATTACATTCATATGCATATATCTAGATTAAATGTTAATAATATAGAGAGTTAATTAATTTAAATAAGGTAGATTTTATTTTAAATATTTTTGAAAGATTTTATTTTAAATTTTTAAATCATAATTTCCTTCCAAACTACATACATATATATATATGGGTAATGTCCAAAATCTTATTTATTTTTAAAATGATAAGTTTGTATTTTATTTAATTAGATTAATTGCTTATTAAAATAATATTGTCAAAATCCCGGGTCGTCACAGTTTAATGGATCCCTAAGAGATGAAAATTCTCTTAACATCTCTTAAGTTATTGCACTCACGTTGCACACTTGATAGGAGATGTAAAATCCCCTAAACATCTCTGACGTTATTATATACTTGTTACTGAGTTAACTTACATAAGAACTTTTGGGTTCCGACTCGAATGTTTTGTCATTTCATTACGCTTGGGTCAGCCTGAGCTTTTCAATGTTTGAAGACATTATTTCTGGAGGACGAAGAAGAAGTTTAGTATTATATTATTAGTATTATTCCACTGCGTTATTTTGGTATGTTATTGATTGTACTCTAATTATGTTGTATAAAATTCGTAATAAAATGTATATTGTAAATCAACTTCATGAACTGTTTATTTGATTATTATATTTTGTCATTCCACTGCGAATTCTGTATTTTTGTTTTCCTTCTCTTCTCTTGTTTTCTTATTAAATCCCATTGACAATCCTTCCTTTTAAATGGTTTGGTTAGACATGTGTGCTTTATTGTCGATTTAAACCGTCTAAAAAGGTGGATCGTCACATTAGGAGTTGTATGCGATACAACTAATAAAGAGTTATCCATCACATGCAGGCCTATGAGTTGTTGTGCTTTCCTTAAGGTCAGACCCCTAAGGCATACGAGTGCTAACACCCACTAGTGAAGTTGAAGGACTTCTATGTTCCGCTTAGGGGTTAGTGAAACATAAAATACTACTAGGAGCCATATTAGAAAAATGAAATGGTAACATTTAACCTTTCTAATATTGTAAGAACATATGCTAAATAATAATATTATTATCTACAATGATGAATTTTGCATTTAGTATGATTGATGAAATGTTTATCAACAAACATGTACAAATGAACTAAATTGAAAATTGACAAATGAAATAACCCAGTATTAAATGTCTATTGCATGTTAATGTTTTCTATACCCTTGCAAGTGCCTAATTTTTACAACTACTTATACATTCCTAAAATGATCACTTAGGTGTTTATTTGTTTTAGACAGTGTATTGCATTTTATGAGTTTCAAACTCTAAAAGTAATACAAGACTATAGATGGATATGTGATCCATAAATTATCATATATAAATGTTATATGGTGAACGATTACAGTTCATAATGTACGATACTCTAGCGAATATTTCATTCAAAATAAGCCAATAAATTGTACTATGAGATAGAGTATTCAATTTGATTGATTACATAAAAGATCATATTGTCTTAATTGTAGCACAAGACCAAAACTACAAGGTAAATCTAAGAACTCGATCATTGAAATATCAATTTAATTAGATTATGCGAAGGCAACATATTTGATTTCTTTAAATGTTAAGGATAATCAAATGTGCTTTCATAAAGAATTCGTTATGATATTGTAGTAAGGGTTTTCTTTCGAATGGTTTGACCATTTAAAAAGAAACAATGGAAATAAGAATTGTAATAATAGTGGCTGATACTTAAAATTGGAATAAGAAATATTATTTCTGGGAGAGAATGTAAGCAATATTGCCAATTATCTTGCAAAGATACTTTGGCAAGATACTTGGCAATATTTCTTACATTCTCTTTTTGCCAAGTATCTTGCCAAAGTATCTTTGCAAGATACGCTTACATTCATACTTTGGCACTATACTTGGCAATATTGCTTACATTCTCTCCACAAAACATGGAGACCTTATAGAGAAAAAAGCAAAAATAGGAATGCTGGGTCTTCGGTTTTTGTTATAGCTATCTCCACTTCGATTTGATATATGCTCTCTTCTCTAATTTAGTGGATGCTTTCATCCTAAATATTTGGAAAGATACTTGGCAATATTGCTTAGATTCGAAATGTATTTTCATATAGAAAATTGTTTTTTATGATATTTGTTTCTTTGAGTTCAAGATATTTGAACGACCCTGACTCGACCTTAGAAAATCGACACCCAACTACATCACTCATATTTGAATACCGCTAATTCAAACGTTGAGTCTGGTTCGTTGAAGCTTATAACAACATTAGGCGATAACAACACAGCGGAAAAAGAAGAATACTTTTATTGATATACAACATTTGATACAACAATGATACAAATGAAATGATCGACACTATCAAAGATAGATACAACAGTGGAAATAAACAAAGCAGCAGAAGGCAACATTTCAATGCAAAAAATCCAAAGCTTCAAATACTCTAATCCAATAAGCTCGAACAACCATCAAGTTTTAATGAAACGTAATGTGATCGCCAAACCAAAAACTCCAAGGACTGCCAAAAGCTACACCTATTGGCTGACTATCTGATAACCTGACTCGAGGCTGCCCGTGTGAAAAATAGTGGGCACTCAGAGTTTAGAAAGGGAACAATAAACTCTAGATCAGCCATGTAACTGGTGTGAGCAAATGCAAACAACATATTTGAAACAAACAATCAAAAAGAAATTCGCTATGCTTTTTGGAAAATGAAACTACCATAAGGCCTCCCGGCACACACACAATACAATCGCACACTTGGGGGGAGATTTCTCCTTATGATAGTAAAACATGCTTGATACGCAAAACACTTTTGATATTATTATTAGTGCATAGTGCAGAAAACATTTTGAAAGTATAATATTAATCTTAGCTAGCATACGTACCATTATAGTATGCCTACTATAGCTACTATGTTAAATGGCAGGTTCTACAACTAAAATCATATAGGATACGTAATGGATGATTGGATTTCCAACAAATGGTCAGGCTAAGGAACTTTCTCACCGAATGGATACGCCTCTAGAGGGATGCCCCGAGAACTTAACCAACCCTCGACCAACACAAGATCGGGTTACCTCTGTAAGTAAGTAACAACTGTCATGAGTACGTCATCCCCCGGTCGTCACTATCCTTTATTCGAGATATCTCTACACCAATAAATTCCAACAACCACATAAGTAAAATATCCGGGATCCATACCATGATACACTTTTTATCCAGAAGGAAATGCACATACCTTAAAGGGCGCAACCCTCATAACCTTGCCGCATTCTTCCTGTTTCGACCATTTCTGGGTTGTGAGGTTCGACATAGTCTCGTCCACAAAGCTACACTATTTACAAAAGCCTTCATAAAACATTAATTTTAAAAAAACAAAATCATAATTTTTAAGTTTGGAAATCAAATGCATTTGCGAGTTGATCGGTTTTGGTACATTTGGTGATTTCCATTGATCGACGATGATTGGTGAGTCATGGTCGTTCCTGGAGGAAGTTGGCATGATGAAGATCATCAGAAAAATGATCGTTGGATTTTTACAATTGCGTGATGGCTGGGCGATGTTGATGTAGGGTTTACCAACCCATTTTGGTCAACGTTGAACTTGAGGGCCGTGCGATGGCAAGAGAGCACCGGAGAGGATCGCACTGGGGAGAACTGAAGTGTTAGTTCGTGATGCAGCTTTAGATGAAGTCGCATGATCTCTGGTGGCCGAGATCGTCGGAGCAAGGCATTTTCCTTGAGGAGGTTTTGGATTCCAGGTTGTTTTAGGTAGCCCGATTTTGATTCTAGTTGAGTTCGCCAGAGTTGGGTGGTCTGGTGGCCAAAGGAGGTTGTTGATGACTTGTCGGCGAGGGTGGCGATGATCGGAGCAGTGTCGATCACTGGTGCACGTGCACAAGCATTTGATGGTGTTAGTGGTTGATGTAGGAAGAAGAAAAGGGTAACTCAAAGGGTTACTAGGGGAAATCAGGGAATAACTCGAGTTTTGTATCGGGTGATTCGAGTGGGTTTTGAAATTAATCTATGCCTGTAAACTATAAACAGAGGCATGTACAGACATGCACACACATAAACTATATATATATACACACACACAACACGCAAGCATTTTTACATAATCATTCAAGCATATATACATCATAACTTCAAGTACAAATTCAAACACTAAGTTATATAACAGGTTCAAGGGGTTTGCTCACCTGGATCAAAAGAACAGAGAAGGCTTGAAATAAATTTGCAAACTGGAATTTGTTTTTGCAACTTTGAAACTGGATTTTGATCTTGATTTGAAAACTGAAGCTTGTCCAGATTTATGAAAATCTAGAAAATGATCTAAAAATTGTATTTGATCAGGAATAGCAACATGAATCTTACTTTGTGATTTGCTTTAAACTTGAAACTTCTAGGTTTTGAAAGCTAGAAATGATCTATTGTTTAACTGAGTTGAATTCTTGATCTGATTTGCTTCAGGCTTTAAGATTGAATGAAGCTTGAATTTGTAATGGTACTCAGGTTTTAATTTTTTTTTTAAGGATTGAGGATTTGATCAGTTGCTTTTGATTGTTATTGTTTGATTTTAATTTCCTTTTTCTGGTTTTCAGTTTGCTTTTGTTTATTAGAAAATTGAGAATTTTTTTTGAACTCAGATAAAAGTAGCCAGGTTTCTCAAGTATACTATAATACTTATAATTCAATTCTTATAGTAAATAAAGTAAGCTACTTGTAAATACTAACTAACACATGTTAATACATATTAAAATTAGGCTTACGCTTGTAATATGCATGTTTTAATTTTTATACACTTGTTAAATGCAAGTAATTTATGTTTAAACCCCTACTTATATTTTTTTTCAATATGTATTATATTTTATAAATTATGTATTATATTTACATATGTATTATATTTATATTTTTGTATTTATACTTTTACTTTTATATTTTCATATATACAACTATATTTATTTCAAGTAAATATTTTTTAAAGAAAGTATACAAATTTTATTCTAAGCCATCATCCCTTTAAATAAATAAGTATTTATTTTTAATGTTGTTAAATATAGTATTTAAATTTTAAACAGCTTTTTGAAAATATTATATATATATATATATATATATTAATTCAACACATAACTTTCCAATTACCATATATATACACATATATATCTTAGAAAACATTTTTTTATTAGTTTTTAAAATATTGAGTATTTAAATTCAATTTATTTTCTAAAATATTTATTTTTGAGTTTCAAATTCAAAATTCAATTTAAAGTCAATTTGTATACATATATGTAGATAAACAAAATCTATTATTTATTTTGGATAATTTCAAATTGAAATCTATTTATATAAATAAACAAGCACATGTCTTATTTAATATAAAAAATTCAAATTAGTTCACAATTTAATCCAAAATTTTATATTAATTATCAAAGTAAATTTGGCTTAAAACCGGGATCGTTACAGATTTCCCCCTTAAGAAAATTTTGTCCTCGAAATTTGCTAGATAGGGAGACAACAAAAAATAGATGAATGCATGGAAAGATACAGAATCAACTTATTCAACACTTTACGAAATACTCGAATCATCAGGTCTATGAATATGCAGGGGCATTGGTTAGTACGAAGGGATAATTAACAATTCGTAGAATGTATTTGGACCCCAAAAGAATAGACAAATGGATTCAATCCAATTTGGTTTCACATTTAATTAACCAATTTATTTCAATTAAAATTTGAAATTCATTAAAGTTTAAAAAAAAGTTGATAGAAAAATGATGAAGAGAATACGAAATAGGAATCTTCTACAATGTAATCAAGAATTCGCAAGGCCACCACCACACCAAAGCTTCTTCTTGTGACTGAAAGGAAACCGCTAAAGAATTGAAATTAAATGATAATCAAAAGATTTCGAGGAAAAAAGTTGTTTCCTTGCTGTTACGGGGTATCGACCATTGGTAGTGGTAATCTCCTGTCCCCTACCTCATCCTCTTCTTGCACTCATACTCACTATCAGTGAATAGCAAGAGAATTTACTGAGGCATACAGACAAGATATCTTAGGGATACTCATTCTAGGGCATTTGTAACCCTATCTCTAATGAGTCACCTAATGTGTTATACTCCTGAGCTAAATTTCTCACTCAACCTTCTACTCTGATACCACTTCTAACGACCCTGACTCGACCTTTGAAAATCGAAACCCAAATACATCACCCGTATTTGAATGTCGCAGATTCAAACGTTGAGTCTGGTTTGCCGGAGCTTATAACAACATTAGGAGATAATAACACAATGGAAACAGAAGAATAATTTTACTGGTATTCAAAATTTGATACAATAATGATACAAATGAAATGATCAACACTATCAAAGATAGATACAATAGCAGAAATAAACAAAGCAACAATAGTAGAAGACAACATTTCAATGCCAAAACTCCAAAGCTCCAAAAACTCTAATCCAATAAGCTCGAACACCATCAAGCTGTAATGAAATGCAATGCAATTGTCAAACCACAGACTCCAAGGATTGCCAAAAGCTACATCTATTGGCTGACTATCTGATAACCTGATTCTAGGCTACCCGTGTGGAAAATTATGGGCACCCAGAGTTTAGAAAGGGAACAACAAACTACAGGTCCGTCATGAGACTGGTATGAGCAAATGAAAACAGTTTATTTGAAACAAACAATCAAAAAGAAATTTGCTATGCTTTTTGGAAAACGAAACTACCATAAGGCCTCCCTACACACACACAATGCAATCGCACACTTGGGGGGAAATTTCTCCTTATGATAGTCAAACATGCTTTATATGCAAAATCCTTTTGATATTATTATTAGTGCATAGTGCAGAAAACATTTCGAAAGTATAATATTAATCTTAGCCAGCATACATATCATTATAGTATGCCTACTATAGCTAACATATTAAATTGCAGGTTCTACAACTAAAACCGTACAGGATGCATATTGGATGATTGGATTTCCAACAAATGGTCAGGCTAAGGTACTTCCTCAGCGAATGGGTACGCCTCTGGAAGGACGCCTCGATAACTTAACCAACTCTCTACCAACACAAGGCCGGGTTACCTCTGTAACTAGGTAACTAACTGTCACGAGTATGCTATCCCCCGGTCGTCACCGACCTTTATCCGAGGTACCTCTACACCAAAAAATTCCAACAACCACATAAGTTAAATATCTAGGCTCCATACCATGATACCACTTCTCATCCAGAAGAAAAGGCACATACCCTAAATGGCGTGACCCTCATAACCCTGCCACATTCATCCTGTTTCGACCATTTTTGGGTTGTGAGGTTCGTCGAAGTCTCGTCCACAATTCTATGCTTTTCACAAAAGCCATGCTTCGATCAACAAATGATCAGCAACACTTAGCATGCTACTTTACCAAATTGGAAATGTATCAGTAGTAAATATCGACTACATAACCTATGAGCACATACGTCTCTGAGAAGGGTGTTAAGCTAAGAGAATAAATTCTCCGCCACCAACAGAAATGTATTTGACAGAAATCATCTTTATATCTCAAAGTGTTATATCATACATACGTCTATACAAGTCCATCCTGGGTCTGGATGGAACCGAAGGCACTTCAAAGAAGCCCTTACAAATCCGAGTATTCACAATCCCGATCAGACTCCACATCACATAAGGAGATCTCTATACCAGAGCAACTCGGTGCAGAGACATTTGACAGGTAATCCTATCGTTCTCGAAAACACCCGGTCTTCACCATCGTCTTCAAATGCTATCCATTTCGTCGTATCATTATTCGGATGGGCTTTATGACATAAAGTCCTCTCCCGGCCAAACCGAATAATGAGTGCTTGTTTTAAAAACATATGGATCTATTGGGATCTTAGTTAAGTTACAACTTTTAGCCAAAAAACTTTCTTTTTGAATGGTTTAACAAATTTCCACTTTAATCTTTTTTAAACAAAAGATTCACCCTTTAAGATCACTTTCAATTTGAAACAAGGTTCACCAATCTTTACTCAAGATTCATTCATAGCTTTCAAAAACAATTTTCAATTTGATTCACCCATAACTTGGAATCCTTTCAACAAAAACTGGAAATCCTTTCGTTAAATGAAAGCCATTATCATTTGAAAACAAATGCTTTTAATTTTGGAAAAATCCGATTAAATTTACTCAAGATATAACCTTTCAAAGTATACATTGAAAAATCAGCGAATTGCCGTATTCCCCGCAAGTTCTATTTGAATTAAATTCAAATCTCCAAAATAATTTATTTACTATACTTTAAAAATGGTTTAAAATCCACATATATATTTTGTAGAACTTATATAACCCTTTCGAACCATAATTTCCAAAATAATTACAAAACTTAAACTATATATATTATATTCAAACTAAATTTCAATTTCAAACTTCCTTTCCAAAAGCTTTTCATATTTAACTCAATTTCATTTCCAAACCAACTGGATTCAAACTTCAACTTTTTAAAAAATTATTTTTTCATTTTGAATAAGATAATATTAAATTCAACTCGTGAAATCCATATTTGTGTGTGTGGTGTAGTCCAGGGGTTTTACACACAACAATAACATATCACAACCATCATCAATTCAAGCACAACAATATCGATAAGCGGTATAACCCTATAACGCTTATCTTTCATTTACATATAGATAAGTAAATTCATCACAGATAAATAATCACAGTTCACAGCTCAATTCAAAACAATCATATCACAGAAGGTCACACATCAAAGATATCAAACAATTCAAAGCATTTAATAGAATCCAATCATCCATAAGCAAAATTAATTAACTATCTGATTATAATTAACTTAAACCAGATTAATTACTTTTGAATGAATTGATAATCCTAATTAATTAGCATTAATTAGTTACAAACCATTTTAATTGATTATCCTTTAACCATTTATTAATTAACCTTTAATAAATTAACTAATCTTTAATTATTAATTAATCAACCTTAATCAATAAATCAATCAACCTTTAATCATTAAATAATTAACCGTTAATTAATTAATTATCCTTTAATTAATTATCTTTAATTAATTACATTAATTAATTAACCCTTATTTAATTACCATTTAATTAATTATCCTTAATCAATAATTAATTATCCTTTAATCTCTTGATTAATTGATCATTAATTATTAATTAATTATCCTTAGTTACCGTTATTAAGTAATTATCTTTAAGTAATTAATTTCCCTTAATTACTTACATTAATTAACCTTAATTAATTAGTTATCCTTTAATTAAGTAATTAACCTATAAACAATTGATTAATTAACCTTTAATTAATTATATTAATTAATCAATCATTAAATAATTACATTAAGTAATTATCCTCGTCTTTTATTAAGAAATTACTCAAGACCCTCATAAATCAAAGATAAACCATTTATCTTAAAAATCTTATTTAAATAACCTTTGAAATTAATTAATTAATTAACACATGAATTAACTTTAGATCTCGTAGTTAAATCATTTCACCTCCTTTAATTAACCATTTAATTATATTATTTAAACTTATTTAAAAACTTAAAAATAAATTTAAAATAATAGGTATAAAATACCTTAAATTTTCATTAACTTATTTTAAACCTTTAGTTGGTTCCAAAACTAGAATAAAATATTTATAGTTTTAAAAGAATTAACAAGAAAGTGCTTTAAACTTGTTTTAATTTAAATTTTAAAAAAAATTGTTTGTTCAAATTTTCAAAAATCCAGACCCGAGACCAACACGAGTCCTTACTTAATCCCAAACCAGTTTTCCACAAGCAACCCTTCGAGTTACCCCTTTTCTTTTTTAAAAATTTGTTATATTTCAAAACTTTAAAATCTGTTCAAAACCCACTCGAATCACTCGATACAAAACTCGAATTATACCCTGATTTCCTCGAGCAACCCTTCGAGTTACCCCTTTCTTCTTCCTGTATCAACCACTGACACCATCAAATGCTTGTGCATGTGCACCGGTGATCGGTACTACTCCGATCATCGCCATCCTCGCCGATAAGTTGTCAACAACCTCCCCTGGCCACCAGACCACCCAACTCTGGGGAACTCAACTGGAATCGAAATTGAGCTACCCAAAAGAACCTGGAACCCAACACCTCCTCAATGAAAACGCCTCGCTCCGACGATCTCGACCACCAAAGATCATGTGACTTCGTCCAAAGCTGCACCACAAACTAACGCTTCAGTTCCCCCAGTGCGATCCTCTCCGGTGCTCTCTTGCCGTCACATGACCCTCAAGTTTAACGTCGGCCAAAATGGATTACTAAACCCTAAATCAACATCGCCTGGCCACCATGCCAGTCTAAAAATCCAGCGATCAATTTTCTGATGATCTTCATCACGCCAACTTCCTCTAGGAACGACCACGACTCACCAATCATCGACGATCAATGGAAATCACCAAATGTACCAAAACCGATCAACTCGCAAATGCATGTGATTTCCAAACTTAAAAATTATGATTTTTTTTTAAATTCATGTTTTATGAAGGCGAACAAGATCATGCAATCAAAATCCAATTTCTAATCAATTAAGTTTTTGAACAAAATTTGATTTTACTGTATTTTTTACATTTCCTAGTAAATCCATTCATTTTTAATACTTAAAAGTACTTTTAAAATTTAAATCATGATATTTCAATCCTATTTTGTTCAAGCATCAAATTCTAAAAGAGATCGAGGAGCGAGATTTTGAGTTTTGAAATTAATCTATGCCTGTAAACTATAAACAGAGGCATGTACAGACATGCACACACAAACTACATATATATACACAATATGCAGGCATTTTTACATAATCATTCAAGCAAACATACATCATAACTTCAAGTACAAATCCAAACACTAAGATATATAACAGGTTCAAGGGGTTTGCTCGCCTGGATCAAAAGATTATAGAAGGCTTGAAATAATTTTGCAAACTGGAATTTGTTTTTGCAACTTTGACACTGGATTTTGATCTTGATTTAACAACTGAAGCTTGTCTAGATTTCTGAAAATCTGGAAAATGATCTAAAAATTGTATTTGATCTGGAACAGCAACTTGAATCTTGCTTTGTAATTTGCTTTTAAGCTTGAAACTTCCAGGTTTTGAAAGCTGGAAATGATCCGTTGTTTAACTGAGTTGAATTCTTGACCTGATTTGCTTCAGGTTTTAAGATTGAAATGAAGCTTGAATTTGTAATGGTACTCAGGTTTTAATTTTTTTTTTCAGGTTTGAGGATTTGATCAGTTGCTTTCGATTGTTATTGTTTGATTTTATTTTCCTTTTTTTGGTTTTCAGTTTGCTTTTGTTTCTGAGAAAATTGAGAAGTTTTTTTTTAAACTAAGATAAAAGTAGCCAGGTTTCTCAAATATACTATAATACTTATAATTCAATTCTAATAGTAAATAATGTGTGCCACTTGTAAATACTAACTACCACATGTTAATACATATTAAAATTAGGCCTACACTTGTAGTATGCATGTTTTAATTTTTATATACTTGCTAAATGCAAGTAATTTATGTTTAAACCCCCACTTATATTTTTATTAATATGTATTATATTTTATAAATTATGTATATATTTATCTATGTATAATGTTTATATTTTCGTATTTATACTTTTACTTTTATTTCATATACACAAACTATATTTATTTCAAGTAAAAAAATTTAAATGAAAGTATATAAATTTTATTTGTATGATATCATCCCTTTAAATAAATAAGTATTTATTTTTCGTATTTTTAAATATAGTGTTTAAATTTTAAATAGCTTTTTGAAAATCATTATATATATATATATATATATATATATTTAATTCAACACATAACTTTCCAATTACCATACATATACACATATATATCTTGGAAAACCAATTTTTATTAGTTTTTAAAATACAGAGTATTTAAATTCAATTTATTTTCTAAAATATTTATTTTTGAGTTTCAAATTCAAAATTGAATTTAAAATTAATTTGTATACATATATATAAATAAACAACATTTATTATTTATTTTAGAAAATTTCAAATTCAAATCTATTTATATAAATAAACAAGCACATATCTTATTTAATTTGAAAATTTCAAATTAATTCACAATTTAATCCAAAATTTTATATTAATTATCAAATTAAATTTGACTTAAAACTAGGATCGTTACAATATTTGATCAAGGAACTCTCTATGGCGAAATAGTTGCAGTATATGAAATAAATAAATCTAAATAAGCGAATGATGGACCTTTGAATTTAGTACACTATTACAATAATGGCAGAAATAATGGGTGCATGTCGTATAACAATTATTGATTGCATCAAATTAGTTCTTGTAAAATGTACCTAACATTATTTATAAAATAATGACTATTTTTGGTTATCGATTGAAAAAAATAGACATAGCTATATTTCTACGAATATTATGAATATACGTTACATAATAAAAATATAATGTGGTATTTGTTTTTATAACAAAAGTGATGCGTTAGAAAATACCGAAGTATCTAATATTATTCACAAATATTCTAGAATTATAAAATAAGTTATAGTTTTCAGAAAATATTTTTATTGTATGATTTCGAATCATATGATACTTGTTAATAATATCTCAAACAATAAAGGTTATGCACCCATTTAGTCGGAGCATCATAAGAGTAGATGAACTCTCCGGATTGATACATATAGATGTATTAAATTATAATTCTGTAAATGCCCAAACAGTTCCACATACTTTGTTGGATTCACTGATGAGTCATCATCTACATGTGTGTATTTGATACACATGTAGTATGTCTATTGTAAATCATTGAATATAAAAAAGAAGTAAAAATAACATGTGATAGAAATGATTCGATTTGATCGAATGATTGTGTATATTGGAAAAGGTTCCAAACATGCCTAAAAAGAATGAAGATTCAATCTCAAATAACTCTTCATATGATACATAATGATGCATCGATATGGGATAATTGAACTTTGTTGGATAATATACGATTAATTGTGAGTGAGGTTGAGTTAGTTTCTTTTTATAAGGTAATGTAATTAAGAGTAGTACAAAAGGTTAATATTATTTCATATAAAAAGTAGTTTATAAAATCTTACAAGATAAGGGTTTATGAGAAACTTCAACATTTCACGCAACAATTGTTTATGAGGGATCTTATATGAATCTCCCCAAAAGGATTTTGGAAAGGACTGTCATTGAATGACACATTTATGTTTTGAACATAATTTTTGTAAACTAAAACCAAATCAGTTTTATAAATAAAGAAATTCATAAAACATTTATGAATCCTTATTTTATTTATAGTGAGAAATAATTGTTGTTTCAAGATATACCAACTTTATTGTTAAGGAATTTCTTTGAGGAATTATTGGTAGTTAAATGGAATTGGACACGATCCACAAGTAAAACCGATTATATGAGATGAAATGAAATTAACTAACCTAAATGAATACATAGCATTAAAATGTCTGATAAGTATTCTCATATATGGAAGAGAAACTATGATTTTCTTATTAATGTCAAAATTATATAATCCTCGGTTGTTTAATTAAACAATTAAGACTGTTGACTCTATATGGTATGATGGACAAATCTGAAAGAATTCCAAGTGCGCTGTCAAAATATTATTCTAGTGGCCGTAACCGAAGGGATGTGATCCATCGGCCAAGATTGTGTCTTAATGAGAAAGACTAATGCGGTTGGAATTAAATGAGCAATGTTGATAAGAATAATGTCATGAATTTCAATTGTTGAAATTAGCATAATAGATTTGGTATTCAACATGCTCAAGTTAATTCGAATTTACTCACAAAATTATTGCTTGATAAGACTTAGTGTTTTGGTGCATATGTATTGAAACAAAAAATTCTAAACAATGATTTAGAGTAAGCTGTTTACACATATTAACCAAAAATGTCTCGAAGTCAGTGGGAGCGATATTGAGTTTGTGATTCTTCGGATATGATCCAAGAAATGATATGAAAGTATCATTATAAGCATCAAAATTGAATAAGTATTTTGATAGAAATCATATAATTTGATTTTCAATCAAAATGCAGAAGAAGCGTGTATTCATAAGAAACAAACTTTAAAAGGTACACTAGTATTTCTAAACTGAAAGTAAACAACACATTGTTGACATTAACGGTGTACTTGTGTTGAAATCAACCTTAATTGTTTTAATACTCAAATTTAGATTGTTAACGATGTCTTTTATAGTAAATATAAAAGATACCGGGAATGTCCCAAATAAATATGTAAATACAACTTATTAAATTGTTTAATATAGGACATATGAGTTCCTTATGCATTGGTAATACATATTATCATACATGCTATGTTGGTTATGATATCATGATTTGTTTATGTATTTGATACATGAAGCAAATATCAAATCCAAATTGCTTTCACTAAATAGTTGTTTGAAGCATTCTCATGTATTTATGAAATACTAAGGAATTGTTAACAAGAATAAAAATTCCTTATGCAGGAGTTCTCAGACTCAAACATCATAAGTGATATTGAGTATAATCTCTCAATAATAAGTTCAAGATAAGGACCTTTAAGTTGGAAATGTTCCAAATGAAAGATCGTGGCTGGTTCAATTAAAAAGGCTAATTACATCATCTTGAATTGCGTCGCAACAAAAACAATCTATGTAAAGTGAACAAATTTATAGCTAAGGCGATTCCAAACATTGAGAATCTCATAACATTATTATATGATAACAATGTCGCGATATAGTTTTTTCAACAACTTAGAGCTTACTAGAAATCGAGAGAATATTCTGAATTGTTCCACATGATAAAAAAAATTATCACCCTAAGAGGGAGTTGATTGATAGAGTAGATAATTGATACATAGCGTACCTGTTCACAAAAGGACTAACAGATTTGGTTTTGAAAAAACTAATTACAAATGTTGGAATAAGATTTCATAATTGACCCCAAGTGCAAGTGGGAGATTGATAGAGTTAGGGGTATGTCCTAAGGGGCAACTATGTAATTTGTTACATATATCTAACTCATTGGCCAATCTTATTAGAAATAAAGGTGTTTTCTTTCTATTATATACTTGATATAATGTGGTTATATTAATTAATTAATTTAACTAAAATTATATTTAATATAAAATTCATAAATGGTATGTTTTGTGATAGTAGTTACAAAGTGTTATAATTGTGAGCAATTTATCACAATGAAACGAATATATCATTTAAATGTTCCTAGTCAAGATGCATCTAGAGTGGATATCAATGTATCCGTTGACGCCGGAGTACGTAATGCCCTCCAAATATTGGAATTGTACTACTCATGACCGCTGGAGGCATCTAGGGGTTACACATTAACTGTTATTGGATAACCATGAAACGACTCACTCGATAGTTTTCTGTTGGTTAATATAACTAAGATCAAAATAAAAATATCGATGTGACTAATTCATATAGTTCTTTTGACTTGTGAATATTGTAATCTTCGACATGAAAGCTTCACTTTGATTATAGTCAAATCATAGCATAGTATCCATCGAGTGACTATAGTTGGGTCTAGTGGAAGCATTGGAAGTGAAGCATGATTCTAGAGAGGATTCATCTCCTCGGTTATATAAGGTTACAATCACGGTCAATTCAAGTCAACCTAAAGTCGAAATCTCTAGCCAAAGTAGTTCGGTTGACAATAATTGTTATTATTAAATCAAGGACTTTGTGTTTGGATTATAGAGTTCAATGTGGATGATGTTGGAATTTTGACCATTACCAAATTTAGCAAGTACAAAGTGATATAGTTTTGACGAAGAGAATTGGTGTAAATAATTGTCACAACCGAGTATCGCTTTTTAGATTAAAATAAGATTTTTTTGGAAATGAGTAAGCAATAAATTTGGCCATAATATCACACCACCTGCTAAGTGAAGTGTGGACATTAACGTTCGAATAGTTCGATGTTAGTCGCTGACTGAGTTTACACCCAAGAGTCACACAACTGAAACGATGAATTCTCTTTAGACCAAACAAATTAATTATTTTATGATTGTTGTGAATTAACTAATATTTATGAAATATTAGTTTTGAACTTGAATGTGATTTGAGAAATAAAATTGTTGCATATATTTATAAAAGTATGAATAATTGATCGATATGAGATATCGATAACAAAATATTTTAAATATGACTGTATATATATATAATTTGGGTTAAATGGGCTCATAACCCATGAGATTTGGAGAGGATAGGCACTAGTTTAGAGAAAGATAGCAGGTGGCTACAATATGTGTACTAGGATTTAAGATGTGTGATTAATATCATTGTTTGCTCTCTTGTCCTATGCATATAAAAGTCAATCTCAAAACCTTAATCACAAGCTAATTCATTTTTGAGCCGCCTACTTTCTTCTTCTTCTTCCTCAATTTAATGGCAGCAACTTTCCTATAAAATTAACCCTAAAATTCTCAAATCCAATTCAAAGTTTAAAAAATACTAATTTTTAGTACAAGGTCTCCAATCCGGGATTAGCAACCTGACAGATTGTGAATTATTCTTATAAGAGAAATAATTATTAAACGTGGATTCAAAACCTTCATTAGAAGGTGCACTTTTATTTATTATCATCTTTTTGATTTTAATTTTGTCATATAAAAGTTTATTTACATCCAAATCCTCTGTTTGTATTCAGATCTGTTTATTGTTCAGATTAAGTGAGAATTTTGTGGGTACATATGTTTATTACAATTAAATTGATTATGTGCTTGTTAAAATATTTTGCTTATTTTTTCATTGTTGAATTGATTTTCTAAAAAAATGGTTTTAATTTTGATTTATATTAATATGTGAGTGTGTTTATATATATATATATATATATATATATATATATATATATATATATATATTGATTAGATGTGTACAAATCTGCATATTATGAATATGTATAATTGTATATGTGTTTATATATCATATATATTTAATCTTAAATTTTTCTTGATGATTCTGTACCTATTACGAATCATAAAATATAAGAATATTTTACTAATTATTTATATACATATTTTATTATTATTTAATGATTTTGTGAATTGTTTATTATGAATAAAATAATTATTCGTTCTAAATTTTAATTCTATATTTTTATATTTTCTTCACCATGTAATAAGATTATAGTAAAATTTTAGACATAAACTTAATCTATTATTTATAAAAAATTATTTACTTTCTACCTGCAATCAATTATTTTATTAAAAATATAATTTCAATTGAGAAAATTCTATAAATTTTTCTTAAGGATTAAATTTGTATATGGAACTTTTAAAAAAAAGTATATTTTTATAAATTGATTTATTAATTTTACGAATTAATTTATTTTTGAAATGTGCAATTAATTTTCTAATTAAAAATACAATTTCAGTTGAGAAAATTCAAGAAATTTTTTCTAAGCCCAAAATATGTCTTAGATACTGTTAATTTTTTTTTTTAGAATTTTTCGACTTGATTTCCTATTTTTATGAATTAATTTAATTACAGGCTATTATCAATTATTTTTATTTAATAATAAGTATTATTTTAATTGAAAAAATTCCATAAATTAATTTGAAGCCCAAAATGTGTTGCCAGATTTTCTAAAATTTTAAAAACTTGTATTAATATCACATAATTATTTTACATTAATCTTTTATGGAAGAAACTATTTTATTCAATAAGTTATACACGCGCACGCACACACAGATATATATATATATATATATATATATATATATATATATATTAGTATTTTGTTTTGACATATTATATAAACACATATTTGGACAAAGTACAGTACACACAAAATGAGCTAATGTGTCTATTGCAATGCAAATCCCAACGTCTATGTACAGGCACATTGTACACTTTACAGATTATGATGTTACACATGCACACACATGTATATGTATATGTATGTATGTATATGATACATACACACACACACACACTTGTATAAATAAATTAAATAAATCTCAAGCTTACAATTGTATAGTTAGAATATATATGGATATAGTAATAAACATTGCCATGAATAAATTATTAATAACGACATTTAATGAATCAATTAATTCAAATTAAAGAGCGAAAATGAAAGATTTCTCTCTTTTTTAATACAATTAATCCTCTCAATTAATTCTTGTTTTAGGGAAAGAAATGAAAGGTTTCATTCCCTATATATTCACGCTTGTAAATAAATGTTAGGTGTATTTGATACACTATACATTTGAAATTAAATTTATTTAAACTTTTGTTTAATTATTTTAAATAGAATACAAGATTTTATTTAAACCAGATTTAGTTCTAAGCGAATTTTAGACTTTGTAGACCCATAAAGATCAAAAATCATAAAAAATTCAAATCCACCTATTTCTTCTAATGCGGACTGGCTCAGTTCCTTTAATATATATATATATATATATATATATATTATTTGTCATTGTTAATATTTACATATGGTTAGATTATATATTTACACATGGTTAGATTATATGTACCAGAAATCTTTATGTGTGTGTGTTGGCGACATAGGAAGTGATATATATATATATATATATATATATATATCTTTAATAATAGTTGTAATACCTATGGTGTCACATATTTTTGGTATCAGCGTGAACTACCAAAAATTCCCCTTATACCAATCTTAATATTACTTTAAAATAGGATCTGACAATTGAATTTCTTTTACAAATGCAAATCATTATTTTACAAATATTATCAAATTTTAATATCATTTAAAATTAGGATCTTACAAATAAGGTTCCTTTACAAATTCAAAATGCTCATCTACAAATATTATCAAATCTTGATATCATGTAAAAATATATTTAACAAATAAATTATTAACTAATAATATAAATAAAAATTTAAGCTTAAAAATAAATTTCTGACCTACGACAAATGACTTCAATGTCAAAATATAGTTAAATATATCTACAGATCATTTTCTCTTTAATGTGCTAAACATATACAATTTGTAGAAAAATAATTCACAAGCGAAGCGCATGCCGTAACGCTCATATATACATTAGGGTTATAATTTTATTTTCATATATATGCATATAAGCTTTCAGCCAGAATTAAAAAACATATTTTTTTTTAAAACACAAAAATAAATTTAAAAAGGATTAAAAACAAAACTTGATTTTTAAATACATGTGTATGTTGCATGTAATTTTTTAATCATATTCAAGATAATATATTATATATATTTTATGTGTGTGTATATATCAATTTATATATCCATATGTACGTATATATATTATTATAATATAATACATTAATTTAATTTTAAAATACATACATACATATATGTATATATACATATTCTAATAATTGTAAAATTATACATGTTGTGAAATTAAATTTTTAAGGAATTATACATATATATTTGTATGTATGTATGTATATCTATAATATTTTAAACAATTTTCATATGGAAATTGTTTAAAATTAAAAAATAAACAAAATCTAAAGCCATATGGTTTTAATTAAAAAATATTTTTTTTGAAAACTATTTTGCTATATTTATTTATTTGCTTACATTTTAAATATGCATTTTCATTTTATATTTGATTTCTATATATTAATTTTAATATATAAATATACATTCATATATATATAATATGACTTCATTTAAAGTAAAAATATTTTCATAAGTATATATTTATATTTTATAAAAATATATTTTATAGCAAAATTAATTTAAATTTGAAATTTGGTGATATTTTAACATGCAGATCTGATTTGAAATTTCAATTTGAGTTCAAAATTATATATATTCACTATTATAATTATTACTATTTTGCAATGTCATATATATAATATTATGAATATAATTTTATATCATATTTAGTTGGACAGACATACATACATACACAATATATATACATGTGTGTGTGTGTGTGTGTTTGTATGTATGTATGTATATGTACATATTAGACATTGCACATGTGTATGGAGGGGTAACAAGTTTGTTGCGGTGTAAATTCCAGCACTTAGATACAGACATGTTAAACCATACACATTGTATATATTGCACGTGCACGTACATGTACATGTGTGTATGATATGCGTATCCATATATTATGTAATACAAATACAATATCAAAATAAACCTTTATTTAAAAATTTAACAAAATAACGATTACATTTAAAATCAATTTAGAATAGACCTAAATCAATTTTATGCTTTATAGGCTCAATAAGATCCAAAATCGTAAAAAAAATTGAAATCACCCATTTAACCCGCTGTGTGTTGGAAAGATCCAACAATAGTATCATCGCTCAATAGCATATGCAATCTAAATCAGTCATATTAGGGATAACTAGCCGAGCTTACCCTTTTTGTAGGAAGTTTAACAAAGTAGTGCCTACGTAATAACCTACACCCCGGTGGGCTTGAATTTTCACCAAATCGATAACCCAAGTGCACCAAAGTACGAATCATTGGCTTGATATTCTACAAATAAATAAATGCATATCAAAGCGATATTGATATAAACTCACAGTGGAATGATAAAGTACAATAAAAAATATAGTTTCTAACTATGGCTGACACCTCTGAGTCAAATGTCCTTGTTAGTGTCGAGAATGCATAAGGAAAATTTTCCTTCTACTGTTCTCGCCTTACACTAGTACCCATCCCTCTAAAGCTATCCCGTGGGTTGTAATAAGGAGGGGTTTAGATCAACTTTCTAGTGACTGGTATATTACATGCTTTATACATAACACTAGTTTATACTAATTGCTTTCCATTTTATGTTATGTCTTTCGTTTTACTTAGTCATCTCGAACCCGCTAAAGTATACCATACCTATACATACATACATACATACATACATACATACATACATACATATATATATATATATATATATATATGAACCAAAGTCCCTCTTTGGACCAAGACACTATAACAACCCGAAATTGAAGGAGAAATTAATAAATAATTATAAGTGAAAAGAAATGGTGTTTATAATTAGAATTCGTCAAAATTAGTATTGAAATTAATTGGCAGCAGATTTATTGAAATGTTTCAATTAGAAAGGGAATGAGGAATTAAATTGTAATTATTAAGTTTAATATAAGAAATTGCATTTGTATCAAAATGGAATGAACATTTTAAATTGAAATAAATGCATGTTTTGAGATAAATGAAATAAACTTTTCATTTTTGAATATATATATATATATGATTTTATAAACAAGGGTTTGTTTTGTAAAAAAAGGAAAAATAATAATATATATATAACGGTATATTTGAAAAGAAGGCATCTACTTTGATAAATTTGAAAAGTGGAGATGACGATGTTCAAATGAGATGGGTTATTATAAATGAGAGAAAATGTAACCATATATTTATAAAAAAAAGGCATTTAATAAAATAAACGTTATATTTTGAAAAAAAAGGCAATAGTGTATTATGGAAGGTTTGCATTTCTTATAGAAAATATAAGGTATACTATTTCTTTATTAGTAAGGAATAAGGGTCCGTTTGATTTTTGAACATAAAAACATTTATACCAATTAATTAATGTAATTGATCGCTCAATTTAAAGGTAAAGAATAAGGTTACTAATTAATACATAACATATATACACGTTAGTGGACGTATGTTATTTATCTAATTACAACAAATGTGAACATGGAAAAAAATGTAGATATAATATTTCATATGTTAATTTATTTAATTCAGATGTAAATGTGGAAAGATATTGATATGTTGTTTGTTTGTTTATTTTAGGCGTAAACATGTAAATTAAATAGGATGTTGAAACTGAAATGAAACATGCGAATAAAGAGAGAAGCATGGAAATTTAACCTAAAATAAAATGCACAAATTAGAAATTAATTGAGGAGAAATAAACGTTATTTATAGTTTGTATAGTATTAAGGGTGTAATTAATTGAATTAAATATAAGACAAGGCGCTAACAAGGCGCACTGTAAGATTTGACACATCAATGAGTCAACAGAAGTTTCATACACGTTGTTTTGCATTCTTTTATTCCATTTGGTCCTTCCGTGCTTACATCCAATGGCTCCTATTCAGCTTATGACGTGATCGCATCCTATTCAATCCCCAAATCCAACGGTCTGAGATCCACTTCTACATCTATAAATACGGTCCTAGGCTTAACACTTTTTCTCATTCTAGATTTTCTCCGCTTGGGTACATCTTTTAAGGAAGGACCCTAAAATGAATAATTTTCCAAGCAGAGAATCTTTTTAATAAAAATATTTTAACAACCCCAAGTGGATCCGTGAAAGCCTAAAGGGAAGAGCTAAGGACCAGAGGTGAGTGATTGTAATTATTTTAAGATTTCTTTAAGTAATTTAAAATAATAGGGTTTCCAATAGTTGTAGCTTTACTACGATTTTTGGAATAGCCTTTTCAGTAGTTTATTTACAGTCTTTAGAATTATTTTCAGTCTATTTCCTTTCAGCTATTCTTTTCAGTAATTTTAACTTATTTCTGTTAATTATAGATTTTCCAATTATTTACAGTTTATTTACAGTATTTTAGTTATTTACTGTTATTTATAAGTTATTTACATCTTCTTTACATGTTTTGGATTTTCTTCCATTTTCAGTTTTCTTTTATCCCTCCTTCTTCTCCACGTATGGATTAGAATAAGATTAACGCGAATACAGGTTAAATTGTAAGAAAATTGAAATAATGGAATATAAGATGTAAATTATGAAGACTGTAATAAAATGGATTAAGACTTAAATTATGCCTAATTATGATATTAATTGGACTGAATTAAAGAGATTGGCCTATTTATAATTATGAGATGTAAATTATAAAGACTGTAATATAAGTGGATTTGGACAGAAATTATGCCAATTATGATTAGAATTGGATTAATTAATTGTCTTAGTTCTATCGTAGAGTTATAACTAAAAAGAGTAAACGATGAAAGACTTATTTTCACACTTAGACCTTGGGTTAAGTAATACGCATGATTATAACGTAGGTTATAATAAAAGGAATATAATGGATCTTATTTTAAGACTTCGAATAAATTAATAAACGTAGAAAGTAAAAATGATAATAAAGGCTTATTTAAATAATTTATCTAAGATAATAAGCAAAGAAGAAAGTATGACCTGTACCAAATAGCATTCCCTATTAGACAAAACGGTGTCTCACATTAGCCTGAAGTGAGATGAGGGTATGCTTATGCTAAGACTGGTAGTAATTGGTCAAATAGAAGTCCAAATCATGAGGGATTTGGATAAGGGGCGCAACTAGATATTGTTTGGATGAAGGGCTAGTACCAACAACATTTCACCTATAGTTTTCATGGACACACGGTGATCTCACATTAGCTTGAAGTGAGATGAGGGGCACGCTATGCTGGACATTGGAGGAAATAAGAAGACCCAGTAGGTGGAGCAAAAAGTAGCGTGAGCATGGTGGTAGTTACATGTGTGACTTCCATTTGCGGGTGCTCAGTAACAACTATGAGTTCCACGCGCTTAGTATGGGTGACTTTAGTAGACACTATTGCCTTCTGTGTAGGGAGCAATATATGTCATCTTGGCCACAACAGCATTTTGTGTAGAGAGTTATATAGCGGCCGGTCCACAGAAATGTATTATAGAGTAGCAGGCCGATCAAAAAGGGTAGAGTTAGGGTTACATCCTAATTACAGGATTAGGAATTCAGCATAATAAAAGCAGAAATCAGGAACAATTGCAAATAATCAAAGTTAACCTACCGTATAAATTGAGCAATATATAATCGTACTTATTTCAGTTTATCTCGTTCCTGTTTCCTTTTTTTATCCTTCTTTATGCTAGAACTGTTGTAGAGTCTATTACTTTTATCTTACTTAAATTACTATCATTCACCAGACTTTTAGTCTGACCCACTCCTCTATTTTCCCCTCCTCCCCAAAGGCAATCAAGGGAGAAGTCAGTAGATTGCAGTTGCTTGGAGATTTCTTGAAGGAGTTTGCTACCATATATTTCTTTTCTTTCAGCTTATGTTCTTCTATGTACTGGCTTATTATGAGCGATATTATGTACTCTTATTTTGAGACTATGAATTTTTTAAGACATGACGGTTTTTGAGATATGGATGTTGTATTTGGTATTTGACTTATTTATGAAGCAATTATGAAAATTTTATTTTAAATAAGTTATTATTCTAGTGTCCGTTATTTTTACCTATTTTTATCTTGTGAATCTTACTCTCTGTTAGTTTCTTTTATACTTACAACGCACCACACTTTTTAATGTGTCCTTTTGGCTATACTAATGGGTGTGGGGTGTTTCAGACACTGTCACCGCTAGTATCCGTAAGCCAATACCTCGTCAGGATCCATCATCAACGTAGTATCACGTCCTCATTGTCGTGCATACCAAGGAACTCCTGTATGCCTAATAACGATGTCACAATAGTTGATCGTATTCTATCCATTTTGAGAGACTTTCATAAAGGGTTATCTAATGTTCGCCCAACAAAAAATCTTATAAACAATTGTGATATTGCATGACCTAAATATGATCTACACTAGTAGGAGGTGTAGTCATTTAGGCATAACCCTTGTCTTTCCACTGACCACTTAGGACTGGTGATGTTCTTAACCTCTCCTACTCCCTAAGATGGTACCAAACATTGACATAACGTCGAGCCTTGCCGACCACCTATAATGACCCAAAAATTTATCACTTTAAAGAATATATATAATTTCAAATTATTCTTATATTAGATTTTATAACACAAATTATAATGTTTTGAAAAATAATAAATGATGGTAAACTTGTTTTAAAAATATATTAACTAATATAGATATTTGGGATTTTCGTTAGAAAAGCGACGAAAAACAGTTTTTGGTAAAATTGAGATTTTCTCAATATTAAAGGATACGAAACTGGATATATACACTTATTTCTTCATTTAAGCAAGAATATGTAGTAAAATTATTTATTTTATTTTTTGAAATAAAATTCCTTTATGACATCTTCAATGATGTCATCATTTTTAAATAATTAATTTTGGAATTTTAATTGAGTTTAAATGATTTAATAATTATTTTAAATACTGAATGAGGCCCTTTTAATTATTAAATAATAATAGAAATGTCATTTTTAAATTATATTTATACATATATATATATATATATATATATATTAACTAAGAAATAAAAAAATAACCAAAATTCAAATCTAAGATTCACCACGATTTAACGAATACCAGTTGTATCGAAACATTGCAACTTTATTTGTCAAAAAGAAACATAAAAGCACCCATACACATTCATTTGAACACATATACACTTACATATACATACATACATACATACATATATATACCATTAATATTTACTAACTTACTTGAGGTTAATATATAAATCTAAATATTTTCTAAGAAAAAAAATTCACCATCACATAGCCAGCACAAGGGTGGAGGGTGATTCAATCGTGGGGGGCTATGGGTGTAGAATATGGGTGATGGGAATGGGGATAACAATGTGGTAGATATTTTGCTAAAAATGCTATAAATACATGCCCATACCCTCTCATTTCCTTACACCAAAATTCTTAAGTTTATCTTGCTCATAAGACCATTAATTGCTTCCATGTCTTCATAAATTATTCCATAGTCTTAAGGAAGCTCTGGTGAGAATTACACTTCCATATAGAAAGATATATCGCATTAGTTTGAAATCAAAATGAGCAATCATCTCCTCTTCTTTCTGCTTGCTTAATCAAGCTCATCAAGAGCCACCACCACCTCTCCACCATCTTAAGTATAAGGTCGAACACACCCAAGGGTCCCAGGCTAGGATTCATATGCTATGGTGCAGGAATAACAAAGCTATAGTCGATTTGTAGCACTAAAAGTTAGATCGGGAATCTACTATCTGAGAATTACTCCGATAGTTTATTTTATTAAACGATGTAAAGATATAATAAGTTTTGCGATTCTTTTTTTCTATGTTTGACCATCATGTTTTGGATGCGATAATATTTTTGCTTGGTTGTGGAAATAGTTCACGTTAAATACACGTCGAATTTACATAAAAACACTTTCTCTTATGAATTATAAAAGTGTTACGACATAGTTAAACATCTTTAGACATGAATAAAAATAGTTTAAAATGATCTGTAAATGTTTTATAAACATTAAAATTCATTTCGACAAAATTTTGAAAAGATATGAAATTAGAGTCAAAATAGGCACGTCGCGTAACGGTAGTTTCCGATTTTGCACCATACAAGCTAAATAAATGTGTAGAGTGTTATAGCTCAGAATTATTCGGAATAATAACGTTTCGGACTTTTATAACTATAATTTTCAAATGAAGGAGAAAAATCAAGATTTCATTTTGTAAAATTTGAGATATGTCAACCAAGTTTTTAAAATCATCGCGTTTTAGCAGGTCAAAAAATATGGATTTCAACTTATAAAAATAGATAATTTTATATCTTTAAAAATATGAGATAAATTCTAAAAATATGTTAAAATATTTTTAAAGATTTTTATATGGAAAAATTGGACATATAAAAGGTTTAAAATGGGATTTGTAATAATTAGCCCTTAAATGCACTATTCACGGGCAATTTAACAAAGGAATTTGGAAATTCAAGAATAATATTTAAACTTGGGTTTTGTCTCTAAATCCATTATTAATGTTTGTCAAAAAAATAGAGTATTTTAAAGGATTTAGAGTTGATCAAATAATTTGACTGCCTTATGGATGACAGAGAGATAGTCTCTAGGCTTAGTTTGAAAAACAGGTTCCCTGCTCTCCTTAGCTATTCGGACTGGCCTGACGGAGGGGATAGTTAATTTGATTTACTCAGATAGCATTTTCTTCAGATAAAAGAAAAGAGATTTGGAATTTTCCAAAAGGGTTAAACATGATTTAAAATAGGATTTTAATAGTAAAGAGAACATTCTAGTTGAAATCTATATTAAATTCCGAGAAGGAAACTTATACTATCCATGCAAATTTAAAAGGTGATTTCACCGTTATTCGACAAATAGTATTGGTTGAATACATAAATCAATATTTATTATAATTATTCTAATTTCTATGGATCCCTTTTTATTCAATCCTAACTGGTTCAGTAAACGATGTCTTAAATAACATCGTTTTTGACCCATTAAAGATATGTTTTGAAAATGTGAAATCTTCATTAAGATTGGAATTATTCTAATATTCGAATAAGGAAATATTTTTCCTAAGTAAAATATGAAATATTTTGGTATTTCCAAAGTTAAGAAGGGGTTTTAATTAACCAAAGGATTTGATAAAAAAGATTTAATAATCCCTTTTATGTTGGAAAAATAAAATGGTTTAAAGGTATATATCTTTAAGAAGCTATTTTACTTGGTTAAAAGATATTGATTAATTAAATAATAATCGCCCACATACTTGACATCTTTTAACAATAATTGGTTTGAAGAAACCGGGATCGGATTTGGGTGATTCCTATCCAAAAACCACTTCGAACTAGTATACACATTCGAAAGTGAAGACATGCTGAAGACAATGATTTTGAAGACGGGGATCTTCATAACGTAGAGCTTGTTGCCACTAAACTCTGGATAATCACCATATCATATATATAGTGGTAGTGGTATTTTCATTTAAAATCTTCGATGCAATGAGTGCTTGCTACAAATCCTATGGGTGATTCTCAAATAGGTTGTAGTAGGAGGAGTGCCTTCGGTTTGTCCTATTCTTGGTCAACTTGTATGGACGAGTGTGTGATATTGAATTTCTAAGACTACATACATTAATTTTTACAAACTACATCTGTTTGGTGGTCAGAAAGCAACCCCTCTTAAACTTAACACCCTTCCCTAAGGCATATGAACTCAAGGGTGTACTTTTATGGAAATCAATAGTGTGTTTTAGAAATGGCAATGTGGTGTTCAAAGTGCGATTTGTTTTGTAAAAGGTAATACGTCACCTCAAGCCTCACAACTGAAAATTGCTGAAATAGGGTATGCCGCAAGGGTATGTTGGTCGCACTCATTAGGTATGGTCATCACCTTTCTAGATTGCTACCTATATGTCGAGTATGTAGTGTATGCTGTGGGATCCCATTAAAGGTTGGTAATAACTAAGGTGATTTCATATTCGGTACTATCTAGGATTATTGTGTTGGTCATCGGAACGGGGTAGGCTAGTCTTGCAAGGTGCGGAGGATCATCTGTGGGTCCTCGGTCATTCCTCTATAGATATACTTATGGAAGATAGTCCCTTACCTGTCATTTTATGAAATCCATTCTCCAATAAGTGCCTTCAAACTTAGTTGTAAACCCATTATACTGGAATTTAATCAACGTAACAATTTCGGTTATGATTAATATGCATTTGTAATCTAAACACTATTATAATATCACTGGACTATTACATAGCAATGTTTTGGTCACCATAAGGTTAAACCTGTAACATTCCAAGATTTTAGCTAAAATAATTTGATAATTGATTTAATTTTTGAAATTTAATTGTGCATTAATTTGGATTTTCCAAATTAAATAGATATTTGTTTGTTTATTCGTTTATAAATACAAATTGGTCATACATTAATCTTTGAATTTGAAATTCTAAAATAAATGTTTAAAATAATATATCGGATTGGGAATTTTAGAATAAAATATAACTAGATTTACTAACTTTGTGAGATTATTTATTTATGTGTAATTGATTTCTAGATCATTTTCTTTTATAAGGTTATATAAGTGTTAATAATTGAAATTGTTTGCATGATGTATATAAGCAAGAATACATAAAAGCTTTAAACTTACATATATGTATCTTTTGAAATTATGAGATAAACATGTATATATGAATAAAATTGGTTTGTAAATATATAAGTAAGATTTAATTAAAGGTTTAAAATGCTTTTCTTATATATTTGAAAATAAAAATTGTTAGAAATATATATATATATATATACACACACACACACACACACATACATGAATTTGTAAGTAAATTTTAAACAAGGGTTTAAAACTAAGTTTTGAAACTAATTTAAACTAAGGGGTTTGAACATAAAATTTCTTATTTTAACAAGTGTAAACTAATTATACATGAAAGTAACAAGTGTAAGTATTTTGATGTATATTGATTTGAAAGTTATACTTTAAATTCAAATTTTAAAAAAAGATATTTGAAAGATTTTATTTTGATATAAACATAAGAAAGTTGTTTAAAAGTTAAATTATATATATATAAGATGTGTGTAAAGCTAGATCGAGATATATCTAAACATACGTAAAACAAGTATAAAGGTAACTTTCAAACATGTAAATATGCATTTGTACAAGTGTAAGCATTTTTACATATAATCTTAACATTTGTGAATATACAAAGACATGTAATATTAATTTGTAAAATATTAATACAAGCAATGACAAGTGTTAACCATGCAATAAGAAAGTAGACAAGTGGCATTAAGTTTCTTTATTCAAAATACATGATAAAACAAAACGAGGCTGTTCATGTTCCCTGTACAAAATTCCTTCCTTCAATTCTACAAAATAAAAGCCTAGTAACTCAAAGCCAGTGAAAAGAAAAAAATCCGTCTTCAATCAAAAAAAAACCTGATAATTAAAACCAAGAGCAAAGCAACAAAAGCTATGGAGTAAATTCAAAACCAAACTTGATGTTAATCTGAAACAAATTGAATTCAACCTGAGAATCAAGCAAGATTCAAAGTCTTCAATCTAGGAAAGGAGAATAAAAATTGAAAAAATTAAAAGCATCAGTTTTAAAAAAAACAACAGATCTATTCAAATGTCAAATGCCAGATTCAAGTTCACAATGCAAGTTCCAAGCAAATTTCTCTGTTCCTCTCCGCTTTGCCAAACCACATGTGAGCAAAACCTTTGATTTTGTTATTATATTGCTATGGTTGGATTCATTCGTAAAGTATGTGATGAAGACTGGTTGTATGGATGTTAGATGTACATGTATGACTATATATATACACACAGATGAGTGTGAACATGTTTGTGTTTCAGGCAACATGTCTTTGCTTAGTTTACAGGCTCATCTCCCCTAAAGAAAAATTCAATTTTTCTTTATTTGAGACATTATATGTTATGATGTCTTAAGTGTATATGCTTGCATGAAGGAAATATAATTTTTTAAAATAATTTCAAATGAAATTACTAAGTATTCTTCTAATAATATTGAATTATGCAGTAAAGAACAAATATATCAGAAAAGTTCGACAAACATAATTGAAAGCTTCATATATATATATTCTGGTTCGCATTCAAAAATGATGATTTTTGGTGATCGATTTTTAATTTTTAAATTTATAAATGAGGAAGAATTGCGAGTTGAACTGGAAACTTGTTTCTGTCAATTTCCGTCGATTGACAAATTTATCTTCATCGAGATCATGATGGAAGGTAGCTGGGGTGTCGAAGATTGGTGGAAAAATGGAGCTATATTTTTTTGATCATCGTGGTGTTTTGACAATGATGATGTAGGGTTTTAAAGCTAGTTTTACTCGTATGGGTTTGAAGAGGAACTGCGTCAATCCGAGGTGTTTGGGCCGATCGTACAAACGGGGAACGGTGCATTAGATTTGTCGAAGCTTCGACCAAAATTTCGTGGTCTCCGGTGCAAAAGATCGATGGGACGAGGAGTTTTTTTTTATGATGGTGATTTGGTTCCAGTGGTCTCGAGTAGTTCGATTTTGATACTCCGGTGATCTCGTCAATCTAGGAGGTTGGGGAAGTAGGTGGGTCGAAGATGATGTGCCGGTGGTCACAGAGTTGGTCGACGGCGTTCGGTTCAGGTGTACACATGTACCCATTTATGTTTTATGAGCAGTTTGAGTTTGGGGAAGGGAAGATGATGGGTTTTCTCGGGTTTTTGCTTGAAACCGTTGGTGTTGGACTCGAAGTCGTACTCGAGAGGGGATCGATGATGTCTCGGGTTTGTTTAGTTATATACCTAGTTTTACATAATAACAGGTTTTAAAAGTCTTAATTTAAAAAAGGCAATGGAATTTTTCAAAAAAAAAAGAAGTTTCCAAACATAATTGACAAGTTTTAAAAGTGAATTTATAAATAACTTTCACGTAAATTCGTTAAACAAGATTTTAAACGAGTCTCGAGGATTTAATTTTGAAGGTTGTTTGTTTTTAAAGTCTTAATTTAATTTATGAAATAATAACAATTTTGTTTTCCAAGATGAAAAGAAAATGTTTTGAAATAATTGATGGATAATTACTTGTGTAATTAAATTAAAGCTATTTTTTGTGTAATTGATATGAAAGCTAAGTACCTTTAAAACTAATTTCTTTGTGTAATTAAATTAAGATTAATTAATTGTTGCAATTAAATTAAAGAGTAATTAATATAATAAAATTAAAGTATTTATTTATTAAAAGTAATTAATTACTTAAAGATAATTACTTAATTTACAAGTAATTATTTAATGATTAAAGCTGATTAATCGAGTAATTAAGGATTAATTAATTAATTATTGTAATTAATTAAGGATAATTAATCAAGGATTAATTATAAATTAAAGGTTAATTAATAAATGATTAGAGAGTAATTAATCAAATTGATTTGTAATTAATTAATATTAATTAACCACGATTAGTAAATTATTCATAAGTAATTAATCTAATTTAAATTAATCAGTTGATTAATAAACTTTACTTATGAATGTTTGAATTCTATTGAATGTTTGAACGGTTTGATATTCCTCATATGTGATGCTTTGTGATGCAAATTATTCTGATTAATGCTGTGAATTGTGATGTAATTTATTCATCTGTGATGTAATTTACTCATTCGTGATGTAACTTATTTATCTGTGAATCTGTATATATAGATAAGCGTTATTGGAATATACCGCTTATCGATATTGTTATTGAATCTGTGATGATTGATGTTGTTGCACTATTATTGTGTGAAACCCCTGGACTACACCATACACACACAAATATGGATTGCACGAGGAAATCGGTTAAGTCATAGATTTTTAATGATTTTAAAGATTGAATTTTTGAATCCAAAATAGTTTTGGAATTGGAATTGAAAGCTTTTTGAAAATGAATTTCAAAAATAAAAGTCATTTTGAATAACTTGATTGAGTTTTGGAATTTAAATAATTTGTTTTAAATTTGAATTCAATATTTGAAATTGAATTCAATGATTTGGAAATCATGGTTTAAAAAGATTATACAAGTTGTAAAGGTGTTTATGTGGGTTTTTAACCATTTAAAAAGTATTGTTTTGGAATTTAAATTTAAAACCCAAGTTTTATACTTGAATGGCTTTAACTTATGTAAATGTAATCAACTTTAACTTATGTGAAAGATTATTAAACCTTGTTTTGAAATTGAAGAGAGTTTTAGATAGTATATCTTTCATATAAAAAATTTGAATTGGAAATGGTTCGAAAAGTTATGAATTAAATCTTTAACTTAAAGATTGAATAAGTTAATCCAATTTGAAATGAAATTGTTTTGAAAAGCCGTAAATGAACCTTTGTGGAAAATTGGTGAACTTTGTGAAATGAATCTTTTTATTTCAAAAAGATTTGGAATGGTAAATTGTTTTAAACCATTTAAAGAAAGTCTTTGGATAGAAGTTGTGACTTAACTAAAATCCTATATCCATATGTTTTTAAATATTGCGCTCATTAGTCGGTTTAGCCGGGAGAGGACCTTGTGTCATATAATCCATTTTGAATAATGATACGTCGTTATGGATAACATTTGAAGACCGGTGGTTAAGACCGGGTATTTTCGAGAATGTAAGGATAACCTATCGATTATCCCTGCACTGAGTCGCGCCGGTATAGAGATTCCCTAAGTGATGGGAAGTCCGATCGAGATTGTGAATACCCGGATTGCAAGGGCTTCTTCGAAAGTTCCTTCGGTTCTGTTCGAACCCGGAACAGACTTGTATGGATGTGTGTATGACATTACACTTTGAGATGTAAAACTGATTTCTATCAAATACATTTCTGTTTGATGGCAGAGATTTATTCTCTTAGCTTAACACCCTTCTCTGAGACGTACGAGCTCAGAGGTTATGTAGTTGATGGTTACTAGTGATACATTCCCGATTTGGTAATGTGGCATACGAAGTGCTGCTAATTATTTGTTGATCAAAGCATGACTTTGTGAAAAAGTGTAGCTTTGTGGACGAGACCTCATCGAGCCTCACAACCCGGTGATGGTTGAATCATGAAAGATGCGGTAAGGTTTTAGGGGTAGCTCCCCTAGGGTATGACCATTTCTTCTTGAAAAGGGTGGTATCATGGTATGGAGCCCAGACACTTACTTATGTGGACATTGTAGTATATTTATTACCGTGTGATGTTGTTGGTGTAGAGGATCCTCGGATAAAGGTCGCAAACGACCGAGGGTGGCATATCTTAGGTTTTACCCCCGGGAAGGTGGTAGAACGGCCTTGTGTTGGTAGAGAGCCGGGTAGGTTCTCGAGGCGTCCCTCCAGAGGTGTACCCATGTGGCAATGGGAAGTTCCTTGGCCTGACCATTTGTTGGAAAATATAAAGAAACAATATGCGCCCTATACAGTTTTAGTTGTATAACATGCCATGAAATGTGGCGGTAACCTGCTATTGAACATGGTAGCTATAGTAGGCATACAATAATGGTTATATGCTGGCTAAGATGAATTTTATACTTTCGAAATGTTTTCCACTATGCACTAATAATAATATTCAAAATGGTTTTTGCGTATCAAGCATTTTTGACTATCATAAGGAGAAATCTGCTCCAATTCTGCCTTTGCATAGTGTGTGTGGCGGGAGGCTTTATGGTAGTTTCATTTTCCAAAAAGCATTGTGTATTTAAACTTTAAAAAGCTTTTGTTGTTTGTTTGAAAAGATAAAACTGTTTTTGTTTGCTCACACCAATCCCACAACTGACCCGGAGTTTATTGTTCCCTTCCTAAACTTGGGGTGCCCACAATTTTTCCACACGGGCAGTCTAAAGTTGGGTTTTTCAGATAGTCGAGTAGTAGGAATTGATTCGTTAGCCTTCGAAGCCTTTTGAATTTGTGGATCGCATTTGCCACACTTCAGCATTCGCGACTGACCTTGCTTAGCTTTGTGCAATGTGATGGTGATTTGAGCTAGCTTTGGATTGATGATGGAGTTGTAGTTGCGTTATGGAGTTGGATTCCTTTGGAGATGTATTCTATTGAAGACATTATTTTTTTTTCTGCTGCTATTTCTTGTATCTCTAATGTATGTTAATATTCAGTTGTATCATTCTATTGTATTCATTGTTGTATATCAAATGTATTATTCATTTTCTTCTGCTATGTTGTTATATTTAATGTTTTATAAGCTCCAGCACGAGTCAAATTTCAACGGTTGAATCTACGGCATTCAAGTACAAGTGAAGTACGGGTGTCGATTTTCAAACGTTGAAATTTGGAACGTGACATCATGGTATCATAGCTTATGGTTAAAACTTTAGCTCAGGAGTATAACACATTAGATAGCTCATTAGAGATAGGATGAAGTATGTAACGATCGCGATTTTTCGTTGCCGAAAAATCAAACCGTTAGGGTTTAAGAAAAAGAAAGAGGTAGAAGAAGAGAGAAAAGAGAGAAGAAACAGAACAAACAATCAGAACAGGAAACAATAACAGAATCTCACAGTCGCAGCGGAACAATATATAATAGATAAATGTACATTCATTTAAAACAAAGAACTATACATTTTATATATCACATTACATTACATCAATCAGAGTGTACAACAACAACAGCGGAAAAGAAATACTATATATACAATAGATAATAGACTACGCTATCTGGCTCGCCTCCAGATCTGCACAGCAACTCCCGAATCCAGAATAACCTGACAACCTAACTCTAGACTGCCCGTGTGGAAAATAGTGGGCACCCAGAGTTTAGGAAAGGAACAATAAACTCCAGGTCAGTCATGGGACTGGTGTGAGAACTCAAAAACAGTTTATCTTTAAACAAGCAACAAGAAAATTTTAAATTTTTAAATCCGCAATGCTTTTTGGAAAATGAAACTACCATAAGGCCTCCCGGCACACACACAATGCAAACGCACACATGGGGGAGATTTCTCCTTATGATAGTCAAACATGCTTACTACGAGAAAATTCTTTGATATTATTACTAGTGCATAGTGGAAAATATTTCGAAAGTATAATATAAATCCTAGCCAGCATAGGTACCATGATACTATGCCTACTATAGCTGCCATGTTAAATGGCAGGTTCTACAACTAAAACCGTACAGGGCGCGTATTGGATGAATGGATTTCCAACAAATGGTCAGGCTAAGGAACTTCCTACTGCCACATGGGATCGCCTCTGGCGGGACGTCCCGAGAACTAACGTTACGGTTAGATCTCTGCCAACACAAGGCCGGGTTACCTCTGTAACTAGGTAACTACTACACGAATATGTCATCCCCCGGTCCTTTGGGACCTTTATCCGAGCGCTCGCAACAACAACACCACACAGTAATAGGTATAGTGTATCAACATGAGTAAGTATCTGGGCTCCATACCATGATACCACCCTTTACCAGAAGGAAATGACATACCCTAAAGGGCGCGACCCTCATAACCTTGCCGCATATTCCTGTTTCGACCATTTCCGGGGAGTGAGGTCCTGACGAAATCTCGTCCACAAAGCTACGCTTTGTGTAACAAAGCCATGCTTCGGGTCCACAGATGACCAAAGCAATAATCACAAAGATAAATGATCAAACAAATGATCATATCACAAATGACCAACCAATGATCATCACACAGCAGCACTCAGCATGCCACATTACCAGATTGGGAAATATCGCTGATAACCTTCAACTACATAACCTCTGAGCTCGTACGTCTCAGAGAAGGGTGTTAAGCTAAGAGAATAAATTCTCCGCCACCAACAGAAATGTATTTGAAAGAAATCTGCTCTATCTCTCAAAATGTAATGTCAGACACGTAACCATACAAGTCTGTTCCGGGTTCGAACAGAACCGAAGGCACTTCCAAAGAAGCCCTTGCAATCCGGGTATTCACAATCCCGATAAAATTTCCCATCACAAAGGAAATCTCCATATCGTAGCTAACGATGCGGAGACAATCGATAGGTCATCCTATCGTTTTCACAAATACCCGGTCTTCAACACCGGTCTTCAAATGCAATCCAAACGACGTATCGCATATTCGGAATGGGATATATGACACAAAGGTCCTCTCCCGGCTAAACCGAATAGCGAGCGCTTATTTTAAAAATAAGTGTGCATTCAATTCCAAACAAACACAATCAATACCATCCAAGGGTAAATATTGATAGTCGGTTATTTAACTATCAATAAAGATGCGCCACATCATCAGATTCCAAATAATTTTTCCAAAATTATTAAGTCCCAAAATATCTTTACAAGATATATATATATATACACCATTTACAAATAATTGCCCCAGTTATTTGTTTTACCAAAACCACTTCACGATAAAATTTTCCACACTTAACCAATTGAAAACCCATTTCAAATTACACAACTCAACCATTTGAAAACAAATTTCAAATCCCACACCTTAACCATTTGAAAACAAATTTCAAATCACACACCTTAACCATTTGAAAACAAATTTCAAATCACACACCTTAACCATTTGAAAACAAATTTCAAATCACATATAAATCCTTACCGATTTATTTTTAAATTTTACGCTCCAAATTTGTGAATTATATTTCCATCTTTAAAAATAAATCAACATTTATTTTTAAACAAATTTCCCTTCCTATTTATAAATTCCAAAGTGAATTTCCAATTTCCCAAATATCTGCACATACACGATTTCAAATCAATTTCAAACTATTCACTTCGATTTACCTTTAAAAGGTGAATCCTCAAAAACGTTCCTTTTATATTGGAAAAAAAAACATTCCCATACTTATTTAATAATAAGTAATTCACAATTTAACTTATTTTCAACAATTTGGAAATATTCAATATACTTAAGTTACCGTTAAGTATTTTATTCCATTCTCTTTAAGAAAACATTCCTTTATTCACATTTATTTGGGTTAAAAACGAATGTTGCGTAAGACATCGTTACGACAACCCAAAAACACTAGTATATGGATTTGAAATAAAAAAATGGATACATAAATCCACTACTATTCAAAATATTCCCTTCTGTTTCTCGAAAACATCTATTTCAACAATCAATGTTGAAATCTATGTTTTCAATACTCAATACATTTTAAAACACCTTTAATTCGTTTTAAATTCCATTTAAAACATTCCTTTCCCAAAAACAAACCCATTTTATTTAATAATCTATTCAATATTCAAAATAGTGAATATAGCCCACTTAACAAATTCCCATATTTCAATTTATCAAATTCGATGGATTTCAAATTTATAAACATAGTTTATAAATTCCATTTCTATTATAAACCCCAATTTTACAAATTCCTTTATTAATCCGATGCAATTTACATAACCCAATTTCATACCCAAAAGCCATATTGTAAGTTAAATACTTATAATATTATTTATTTACCAAATCGTTCCTTTGAACTTTACCAATTTAAAATCTTATCACTTACAAGATTTCTTTATGGTTTAAAATAATTTCAACTAATGAAATCTTCATTTATTAACAATTTCAACAAACCCCCTTTTTATGCCCCAAATTCATTTTTATAAGTCAATAACTTATAAAACTTCACTTCCCAATAACCATTCTTTTTATAAATTTCACAAATTATATATCTATAGATTTATAATGAAATTCATGTTATACATCAACTCAACACTTTATAAATTTATTCTATAACTTCAATAAATTTTTATTTAAAAACATCCATTTATAAAATCCTTTATATAAACCATTAATAATAATAACTTCCCAAAAACCAAATTTAACTATTTTATAAAAACCTATTATTGTTAAAAATTTCTTTTAAGTTATATTTTATAAAAATATAAATTTTTAAAACATAAAATTTTATCCATCTATTTATTTAAAATTTAATCAATTCAAAATTTTTTTTAATAAACCATATTCTTTGAAAAATCGATTTAAAACCCCTTTTAAATTCAAAACCGTTATTTTAATTTTTTTAAAAATTTGAATCCGATGATGCAACAACATCAGATGGTCAATCACGGGAATAAGTGTCATATATCAATATGATTATCAACAATCAACATAATATTTATAAACAAATAAATATGCGAGGAATCCAGTTGGATCCCTCCAACCTGTTACCCTGCATCCACAGACGTTAGCACAATACCAATTCCACTTCAAGGTGGAATATCGTGGTATATGGGATTTTATAAATATCCGCTTAATAGGCGGCGCAATAGGGTCTCATCCGCTATACGAGGCGGGGAATCAAATCCGATATATACATATGCCAATATATATATATCGCTATATATAGTATATATCCTACTATATCTACTAGCACAATCAATCAGCAATCAACAATCAATATTAACTATTCAAAATTTTAAACAAAACCTTTCGATTGAGTGAGGAGTTCTCACCTTGATTTTGTTTCCGTTTTCGCGTTCGTTTCGAATAAAATTAAACGAACGTTTAATTTTACCCAAAATTCAAACGAGCTCCAATCGACTCCAAACCAGCTGCATTGCGAAGAGCACGACGATACGAAGCCAACGCAAAAAATCTCGTCCGAATCTGACATCATATGACAAAGATATCGCATTTTAAACGTTGTACAATCGTTAATATAGTAAATTATTTACAAATCTCTATTACAAACCCTTCCCCAGATCACAGCCGCACATCAAGCTTCCCCCCTTCCTTCTTGCGCACGGCTATAACCATCTCCAGGAACAAAACGCACGTGAATGAACCCATAGCTCGAATTTAGGGCTCGATTTTCCAACCACCACATCGCATGCAAACACGATCAGGTTACACCACGTCGAAGGCCAACTCGAGCTCCACCTTCAGCCCATGACCGGCCACGTGCGGCCTCCCCCCTGCCTCGATACACGCGCATGACCTGGTGGCAAACGCGGGTCCCTAGCCTCCAATCCGTCGCTCCAATCTCGATCTTAACCGTTGGATAGGGAGATCTCACTGTGCTCTACAACATTGTAGTTGGGAGTTTTAGCTAATTGCTGATGGATTTGGTGGAATCGAAGGAGGAAGGGACGACATTTTCTGGCCATTAAAGCTAAAGTGGCGGCTGAACAAATGGATTAGGGTTTGGGAAAAGAAACAATGTATATATATCAATATTATTTTAATATTAAAATCTCCAATTCGACACTTTTGCAAACGAACTCCAAACGACGCGTTCCGCCAGGCGATCCTAAGGTTTTTCCGCGTTCCGGACGCAATGGAACAGGTTTCGTAAGCTAATTCGGAAGTATGTGTGAGATACGACTATAAACGCTCAATTTAAACTTAAACCGATTTAAACGATTTCTAGGCGTTTTGGCTTGTACCGGACAAACGACAAATCCGATCGACTTGAAATTTGAAATCTTGCAATAATATCACATTACGGATCCGATGAAACTGGTTTCGTCGAAATCCGAGACCGTTTGAAAAATGGCTATTTTAACTCGCCGAATTAAAATTAAAACGATATTGATGCGTTTCGAGCTGCCACGGTCAAACGACAACTCCGATTGCTACGAAAATTGAAATCCGATAATAATTAACTATTACGGATCCAATGGAACTTGTTTCGTTCAATTCCGAGACTGTTCAAAAATTGGCTATTTTTCAGTCGATAATTAAATATTAAAATATTCAATTTTTACAAATTAACTCCAAATTCAGTTTTACAAGTTCCAAAATATTTCTATAACTTTAATATGATAAAATAAAATTTTCCAAACCATTTTCAATCATATTTAACCCAATATTTAATTATTTTTGGAATTTCACTATTAAATAAATCGATTTAATTGCAAAATTAAATCCAAAATTCAAAATAAAATTTATTCGACTCCAAAAATTCACTTATTAATATTTAAAATTAATTAAATATTCAAATTCAAGTTATCAAAAATTCTGGGTCGTTACAATCTTCCCCCCTTAAAAGAATTTCGTCCTCGAAATTGCAAGTTAAGGAGAATGATCCTAAACCGTTTATTATTTTTCCAAAGCTAATCAGTTTTATCAACTTTTTCAAACAAATCTTTTTATTAAGGATTTACTATCATTTCAATTAGCTTTCCAAACTCAATTATAGGTTTCAAACAACATTGTTTATTTGACAATTCAAATTTAAATTTAAATTCAAATTTCAAACTTTCAAAATTTCTCAAAATTTTACTAACTCCCTAAATTTTCGAAAAATTTCGCCAGAGTCTCCTTTGCGCGGCTAGATCGGTACGACTACAAAATGGCACTACGGCCCCTCAGAATCAAAAAGAAAAGAGAAAGCCAAGTGGCTGGAGAAGGAAATCATCAAATCTCATATAAAAACTGAAATACGTACCTTTTTGTCGAGCGTTACAAATTTTTTTAACTTTGAAATCAAAATCCCAATTCCTTTATAACCTGTATATCCTGCTAGCATAATATCCAATTATAATATTCAAACCAATTTGCCAATTCTATTGCAAAATTTCGATATATGCTTTTTATACCACTTTTAGCTTTATTATTGAAGTTATAAATTCAATTTCACTCATTTCAATCAATTTTGCATTTCAAATTTCATTTGAATTCAATTTACATCTTCTATTCTATTCAAATTCATTTACTTCACTTTCAATTTGAGTTCAATTACATAGCTTTCAATTGCGCTAGTTTATTTCCATTAACACTCAATGAATTTACATATAATCAATCAACAAACAAACAACATCCAATGAATATCCAATAGAGCCAAATTATTATTTTACTTACATCCAATTAGTTTTGACACTTAGTTGATTTTCATTCAATTATTTTCAAGTGAATTTACACTTACATAGTTTCTTTCAAATCAACTTATTTATATTCGATTGAATAACATTCAATTCATACTTTAACTCAATTGCTAGTTCTTTTTACAAATAAAATTGAATTTCACTTATATAATTTAAGTTCACATCTTTAACAATTTCATTTACTCACTTTATTCACTTACTTTGATATTAACATCAATTCTTTCAACATTACTTAACTTGCATTCCATTTCAACTTTATTTACCTCATTTAATTCACTTGATTATTTAACTTTGATACAAATATCAATTTTTATTCAACTTTGCTTAAGTTATTCCATTTAAACATCATTTGTTAATTAAACTTAAGTTTTACTTATCAATTCAATTCGGATTTTAAATTCCAAAGTAAATCCTATTTAACTTTTACTTAAGTCAAATTCATATCAATATTCAAATTCATATTCCATTTTACTTAACTTAATTGTTTAACCACTTCAACAACTGGTTTCACTTACATTTTCCCATTCTATAAGTTATAAAACTTATTATTCAACTTCTAACTTATATTATAAGTTCAAAACTTTTTTTCGCTTATACTTATCAACTTCAAATTGAATTTTAATTTCAAATTGATTTATTACAACAAAACTTCAATTTTAAATTCATTTTTGTAGCAAATCCATCACATAGAAACTCGAAAATGATACTGATGATGCTGCAGTCATCACCCTTATTATTTCCCAGTGACAATAGTGAAATCAATGCTAATTATTCTTTCAAAAAGTTTTCTTTCTATTCATAAATCACTTTTATAACCCTTTTACTTATATAATTTTACTTCTTATATACATACATGATTATCTTACAATTGTAAATCATTATCAATTATAATTTCATCTTATGATTCATTGGTTTATACCATTATTCTTTTACAATAGTTGCTTTTATTAGCTCATTCAAACAACTTTTAATTATTTTATATATATATATATCATTTACAACAACCAAGCAATCAATTATATACACACTTCAATAATTCTTGAAAAATTATTTTCTTTTTATATATAAAATAAAATCGAGGTAAAATTATTTCATTTACCCAATTTAAAACAATATTGTGTCGAATTGTTCTATTCAAGTGTTTAGGAACCCCTTCGATTCAGTTTTCGAGGCTGCGCCGACGAAGGTTCATATACCACTCAATAAACCAATCATCACAATATAAAACAATTTTATACTCACTAACAAATACGCACTCATATCTATTATTACACTCACACTCATTCTAGAGTACTGCTGACTCTATCTCTAATGAGTAACACCCAACAGAGCAGGTTGTCGCTTAACCATAAGCTCTGATACCAAATGTAACGATCGCGATTTTTCGTTGCCGAAAAATCAAACCGTTAGGGTTTAAGAAAAAGAAAGAGGTAGAAGAAGAGAGAAAAGAGAGAAGAAACAGAACAAACAATCAGAACAGGAAACAATAACAGAATCTCACAGTCGCAGCGGAACAATATATAATAGATAAATGTACATTCATTTAAAACAAAGAACTATACATTTTATATATCACATTACATTACATCAATCAGAGTGTACAACAACAACAGCGGAAAAGAAATACTATATATACAATAGATAATAGACTACGCTATCTGGCTCGCCTCCAGATCTGCACAGCAACTCCCGAATCCAGAATAACCTGACAACCTAACTCTAGACTGCCCGTGTGGAAAATAGTGGGCACCCAGAGTTTAGGAAAGGAACAATAAACTCCAGGTCAGTCATGGGACTGGTGTGAGAACTCAAAAACAGTTTATCTTTAAACAAGCAACAAGAAAATTTTAAATTTTTAAATCCGCAATGCTTTTTGGAAAATGAAACTACCATAAGGCCTCCCGGCACACACACAATGCAAACGCACACATGGGGGAGATTTCTCCTTATGATAGTCAAACATGCTTACTACGAGAAAATTCTTTGATATTATTACTAGTGCATAGTGGAAAATATTTCGAAAGTATAATATAAATCCTAGCCAGCATAGGTACCATGATACTATGCCTACTATAGCTGCCATGTTAAATGGCAGGTTCTACAACTAAAACCGTACAGGGCGCGTATTGGATGAATGGATTTCCAACAAATGGTCAGGCTAAGGAACTTCCTACTGCCACATGGGATCGCCTCTGGCGGGACGTCCCGAGAACTAACGTTACGGTTAGATCTCTGCCAACACAAGGCCGGGTTACCTCTGTAACTAGGTAACTACTACACGAATATGTCATCCCCCGGTCCTTTGGGACCTTTATCCGAGCGCTCGCAACAACAACACCACACAGTAATAGGTATAGTGTATCAACATGAGTAAGTATCTGGGCTCCATACCATGATACCACCCTTTACCAGAAGGAAATGACATACCCTAAAGGGCGCGACCCTCATAACCTTGCCGCATATTCCTGTTTCGACCATTTCCGGGGAGTGAGGTCCTGACGAAATCTCGTCCACAAAGCTACGCTTTGTGTAACAAAGCCATGCTTCGGGTCCACAGATGACCAAAGCAATAATCACAAAGATAAATGATCAAACAAATGATCATATCACAAATGACCAACCAATGATCATCACACAGCAGCACTCAGCATGCCACATTACCAGATTGGGAAATATCGCTGATAACCTTCAACTACATAACCTCTGAGCTCGTACGTCTCAGAGAAGGGTGTTAAGCTAAGAGAATAAATTCTCCGCCACCAACAGAAATGTATTTGAAAGAAATCTGCTCTATCTCTCAAAATGTAATGTCAGACACGTAACCATACAAGTCTGTTCCGGGTTCGAACAGAACCGAAGGCACTTCCAAAGAAGCCCTTGCAATCCGGGTATTCACAATCCCGATAAAATTTCCCATCACAAAGGAAATCTCCATATCGTAGCTAACGATGCGGAGACAATCGATAGGTCATCCTATCGTTTTCACAAATACCCGGTCTTCAACACCGGTCTTCAAATGCAATCCAAACGACGTATCGCATATTCGGAATGGGATATATGACACAAAGGTCCTCTCCCGGCTAAACCGAATAGCGAGCGCTTATTTTAAAAATAAGTGTGCATTCAATTCCAAACAAACACAATCAATACCATCCAAGGGTAAATATTGATAGTCGGTTATTTAACTATCAATAAAGATGCGCCACATCATCAGATTCCAAATAATTTTTCCAAAATTATTAAGTCCCAAAATATCTTTACAAGATATATATATATATACACCATTTACAAATAATTGCCCCAGTTATTTGTTTTACCAAAACCACTTCACGATAAAATTTTCCACACTTAACCAATTGAAAACCCATTTCAAATTACACAACTCAACCATTTGAAAACAAATTTCAAATCCCACACCTTAACCATTTGAAAACAAATTTCAAATCACACACCTTAACCATTTGAAAACAAATTTCAAATCACACACCTTAACCATTTGAAAACAAATTTCAAATCACATATAAATCCTTACCGATTTATCTTTAAATTTTACGCTCCAAATTTGTGAATTATATTTCCATCTTTAAAAATAAATCAACATTTATTTTTAAACAAATTTCCCTTCCTATTTATAAATTCCAAAGTGAATTTCCAATTTCCCAAATATCTGCACATACACGATTTCAAATCAATTTCAAACTATTCACTTCGATTTACCTTTAAAAGGTGAATCCTCAAAAACGTTCCTTTTATATTGGAAAAAAAAACATTCCCATACTTATTTAATAATAAGTAATTCACAATTTAACTTATTTTCAACAATTTGGAAATATTCAATATACTTAAGTTACCGTTAAGTATTTTATTCCATTCTCTTTAAGAAAACATTCCTTTATTCACATTTATTTGGGTTAAAAACGAATGTTGCGTAAGACATCGTTACGACAACCCAAAAACACTAGTATATGGATTTGAAATAAAAAAATGGATACATAAATCCACTACTATTCAAAATATTCCCTTCTGTTTCTCGAAAACATCTATTTCAACAATCAATGTTGAAATCTATGTTTTCAATACTCAATACATTTTAAAACACCTTTAATTCGTTTTAAATTCCATTTAAAACATTCCTTTCCCAAAAACAAACCCATTTTATTTAATAATCTATTCAATATTCAAAATAGTGAATATAGCCCACTTAACAAATTCCCATATTTCAATTTATCAAATTCGATGGATTTCAAATTTATAAACATAGTTTATAAATTCCATTTCTATTATAAACCCCAATTTTACAAATTCCTTTATTAATCCGATGCAATTTACATAACCCAATTTCATACCCAAAAGCCATATTGTAAGTTAAATACTTATAATATTATTTATTTACCAAATCGTTCCTTTGAACTTTACCAATTTAAAATCTTATCACTTACAAGATTTCTTTATGGTTTAAAATAATTTCAACTAATGAAATCTTCATTTATTAACAATTTCAACAAACCCCCTTTTTATGCCCCAAATTCATTTTTATAAGTCAATAACTTATAAAACTTCACTTCCCAATAACCATTCTTTTTATAAATTTCACAAATTATATATCTATAGATTTATAATGAAATTCATGTTATACATCAACTCAACACTTTATAAATTTATTCTATAACTTCAATAAATTTTTATTTAAAAACATCCATTTATAAAATCCTTTATATAAACCATTAATAATAATAACTTCCCAAAAACCAAATTTAACTATTTTATAAAAACCTATTATTGTTAAAAATTTCTTTTAAGTTATATTTTATAAAAATATAAATTTTTAAAACATAAAATTTTATCCATCTATTTATTTAAAATTTAATCAATTCAAAATTTTTTTTAATAAACCATATTCTTTGAAAAATCGATTTAAAACCCCTTTTAAATTCAAAACCGTTATTTTAATTTTTTTAAAAATTTGAATCCGATGATGCAACAACATCAGATGGTCAATCACGGGAATAAGTGTCATATATCAATATGATTATCAACAATCAACATAATATTTATAAACAAATAAATATGCGAGGAATCCAGTTGGATCCCTCCAACCTGTTACCCTGCATCCACAGACGTTAGCACAATACCAATTCCACTTCAAGGTGGAATATCGTGGTATATGGGATTTTATAAATATCCGCTTAATAGGCGGCGCAATAGGGTCTCATCCGCTATACGAGGCGGGGAATCAAATCCGATATATACATATGCCAATATATATATATCGCTATATATAGTATATATCCTACTATATCTACTAGCACAATCAATCAGCAATCAACAATCAATATTAACTATTCAAAATTTTAAACAAAACCTTTCGATTGAGTGAGGAGTTCTCACCTTGATTTTGTTTCCGTTTTCGCGTTCGTTTCGAATAAAATTAAACGAACGTTTAATTTTACCCAAAATTCAAACGAGCTCCAATCGACTCCAAACCAGCTGCATTGCGAAGAGCACGACGATACGAAGCCAACGCAAAAAATCTCGTCCGAATCTGACATCATATGACAAAGATATCGCATTTTAAACGTTGTACAATCGTTAATATAGTAAATTATTTACAAATCTCTATTACAAACCCTTCCCCAGATCACAGCCGCACATCAAGCTTCCCCCCTTCCTTCTTGCGCACGGCTATAACCATCTCCAGGAACAAAACGCACGTGAATGAACCCATAGCTCGAATTTAGGGCTCGATTTTCCAACCACCACATCGCATGCAAACACGATCAGGTTACACCACGTCGAAGGCCAACTCGAGCTCCACCTTCAGCCCATGACCGGCCACGTGCGGCCTCCCCCCTGCCTCGATACACGCGCATGACCTGGTGGCAAACGCGGGTCCCTAGCCTCCAATCCGTCGCTCCAATCTCGATCTTAACCGTTGGATAGGGAGATCTCACTGTGCTCTACAACATTGTAGTTGGGAGTTTTAGCTAATTGCTGATGGATTTGGTGGAATCGAAGGAGGAAGGGACGACATTTTCTGGCCATTAAAGCTAAAGTGGCGGCTGAACAAATGGATTAGGGTTTGGGAAAAGAAACAATGTATATATATCAATATTATTTTAATATTAAAATCTCCAATTCGACACTTTTGCAAACGAACTCCAAACGACGCGTTCCGCCAGGCGATCCTAAGGTTTTTCCGCGTTCCGGACGCAATGGAACAGGTTTCGTAAGCTAATTCGGAAGTATGTGTGAGATACGACTATAAACGCTCAATTTAAACTTAAACCGATTTAAACGATTTCTAGGCGTTTTGGCTTGTACCGGACAAACGACAAATCCGATCGACTTGAAATTTGAAATCTTGCAATAATATCACATTACGGATCCGATGAAACTGGTTTCGTCGAAATCCGAGACCGTTTGAAAAATGGCTATTTTAACTCGCCGAATTAAAATTAAAACGATATTGATGCGTTTCGAGCTGCCACGGTCAAACGACAACTCCGATTGCTACGAAAATTGAAATCCGATAATAATTAACTATTACGGATCCAATGGAACTTGTTTCGTTCAATTCCGAGACTGTTCAAAAATTGGCTATTTTTCAGTCGATAATTAAATATTAAAATATTCAATTTTTACAAATTAACTCCAAATTCAGTTTTACAAGTTCCAAAATATTTCTATAACTTTAATATGATAAAATAAAATTTTCCAAACCATTTTCAATCATATTTAACCCAATATTTAATTATTTTTGGAATTTCACTATTAAATAAATCGATTTAATTGCAAAATTAAATCCAAAATTCAAAATAAAATTTATTCGACTCCAAAAATTCACTTATTAATATTTAAAATTAATTAAATATTCAAATTCAAGTTATCAAAAATTCTGGGTCGTTACAAAGTATACCCTAGAATGAGTATATCCCTAAGATATTCATTCGTATGCCTCCGTAAATTCTCTTACTATTCACTGATGGTGAGTATGAGTGCAAGAAGAGGACGAGATGGGAAACAGGGAAGTACTACTACAAATGGTCAATACCCTGCAACAGTGGAAATAACTTTCTCTATCAACCTCCTTTGATTCGTCTTTTCAATTCTTTGATTGCTTTGTTTCAGCTCGAGGAAGAAGCTTTGGTGTGATGGTGGCCCTACGAATCGTGTAGATAAGTCTCTATTTCGTATTCTCTTCGTCAAATTTCTATTAGCTTTTCGTTTTTAACATTAGCAAAATTGAAATTTGATTTGAAATAAATTGGTTAACTAAAATATAAAGCTAAATAAATTGTATCGATAAAACAATTTCGATTAAACCAAAATTTGAAATTCTATTGTAATTTCTTGTGAAGATCAAAGTCCGAAGATAGACAAGATATATAATTTGGGTGTTCCGACTTAAGTTTGGAATCCATATCTAGTGTTCGAGAGTTTTGGAACATTAAATCCATTTACTATCGTTTGGGTCTCGATATATTCTACGAATGGTTAGTTATACCTTCGAACTAACCAGTGCCCCTGCATATTTCGTAGATCTGATGATCCGAGCATCTTGTATAGTATTGAATGAGTATGTTCTTGTATCTATTAGTGATATTCTGATTTGGTGAGCCAAATACAGAATAAATAATCGGCTTGATTTATGAGTCGATTCTCTATCTCCGTGTATCTATCCATTCTTTGTTGTCTCCTTGGTAAATTTTGGGGACAAAATTTTCTTAAGGGGGGAATCTGTAACATTCCTAGATTTTAGCTAAAACTAATTTGATAATTGATTTAATTTTTGAAATTTAATTATGCATTAATTTGGATTTTCCAAATTACATAGATATTTGTTTGTTTATTCATTTATATATACAAATTGGTCATACATTAATCTTTGAATTTGAAATTCTAAAATAAATGTTTAAAATAATATATTGGATTGGGAATTTTAAAATAAAATATAACTGGATTTATTAACTTTGTAAGATTATTTATTTGTGTGTAATTGATTTCTAAATCATTTTCTTTTATAAGGTTATATAAGTGTTAATAATTGAAATTGTTTGTATGATGTACATAAATAAGAAAACATAAAAGCTTTAAACTTACATATATGTATCTTTTGAAATTATGAGATAAACATGTATATATGAATAAAATTAGTTTGTAAATATATAAGTAAGATTTAATTAAAGATTTAAAATGCTTTTATTATATTTTTGAAAATAAAAATAGTTAGAATATATATATATATACATGAATTTGTAAGTAAATTTTAAACAAGGGTTTAAAACTAAGTTTTGAAACTAATTTAAAGTTAGGGGTTTCAATATAAAATTTCTTACTTTAACAAGTGTAAAGTAATTATACATGAAAGTAACAAGTGTAAGTATTTTGATGTATATTGATTTGAAAGTTACACTTTAAATTCAAATTTAAAAAAAAGATATTTGAAAGATTTTATTTTGATATAAACATAAGAAAGTTGTTTAAAAGTTAATTATATATATATAAGATGTGTAAAGCTAGATTGAGATATATCTAAACGTACTTAAAACAAGTATAAAGGTAAGTTTCAAACATGTAAATATGCATTTGTACAAGTGTAAGCATTTTTATATATAATCTAAACATTTGTGAATATACAAAGACATGCAATATTAATTTGTAAAATATTAATACAAGCAATGACAAGTGTTAACCATGCAATAAGAAAATAGACAAGTGGCATTAAGTTTCTTTATTCAAAATACGTGATAAAACAAAACCAGGCTGTTCATGTTCCCTGTACAAAATTCCTTCCTTCTATTCTACAAAATAAAAGCCTAGTAACTCAAAGCCGGTGAAAAGAAAAAAATCCGTCTTCAATAAAAAAAAACCTGATAGTTAAAACCAAGAGCAAAGCAACAAAAGCTATGGAGAAGATTCAAAACCAAACCTGATGCCAATCTGAAACAAATTGAATTCAACCTGATAATCAAGCAAGATTCAAAGTCTTCAATCTAGGAAAGGAGAATCAAAACTGAAAAAAATTAAAAGCATCAGTTTTAAATTAACAACAGATCTATTCGAATGTCAAATGCCAGATTCAAGTTCACAATGCAAGTTCCAAGCAAATTTCTCTGTTCCTCTCCGCTTTTCCAAACCACAGGTGAGCAAAACCGTTTGATTCTGTTATTATATTGCGATGGTTGGATTCATTCGTAAAGTATGTGACGAAGATTGGTTGTATAGCTGTTAGATGTACATGTATGACTATATATATACACACAGATGAGTGTGTACATGTATGTGTTTCAGGCACCATGTCCTTGCTTAGTTTACAGGCTCATCTCCCCTAAAGAAAAATTTCAATTTCTCTTTATTTAAGACATTATAGGTTAAGAAGTCTTAAGAGTATATGCTTTTATAAAGGCAATACAATTTTTAAAAACAATTTCAAAAGAAATTACTAAGTACTCTTCTAATAATATTGAATTATACAGTAAAGAACAAATATATCAGAAAAGTTCGACAAACATAATTGAAAGCTTCATATATATATTCTGGTTCGCATTCAAAAATGATGATTTTTGGCGATCGAATTTTAATTTTTAAATTTATAAATGAGGAGGAATTGCGAGTTGAATTGGAAACTTGTTTCTGTCAATTTCCGTCGACTGACAAATTTATCTTCGTCGAGATCATGATGGAAGGTAGCCGGGGTGCCGAAGATTGGGGGCAAAATGGAGCTATATTTTTCTGATCATCGTGGTGTTTTGACGATGATGATGTAGGGTTTTAAAGCTAGTTTTACTCGTGTGGCTTTGAAGAGGAACTGTGTCAATCTCGAGGTGTTTGGGCCGATCGCACAAATGGGGAATGGTGCGTTGGAGTTTGTCGAAGCTCCGACCAAAATTTCGTGGTCTCTGGTGTATTAGATCGATGGGACGAGGAGTGTTTTTTCGATGATGGTGATTTGGTTCCAGTGGTCTCGACTAGTTCGATTTTGATACTCCAGTGATCTCGTCAATCTAGGAGGTCGGGGAAGTTAGGTGGGTCGACGGTGATGTGCCGGTGGTCACAGAGTTGGTCGACGGCGTTCAGTTCAGGTTTACACATGCACACGTTTATGTGTATCAGCAGTTTGAGTTTGGGGAAGGGAAGATGATGGGCTTTCTCGGGTTTTTTCTTGAAACCGTTCGTGTTGGACTCGAAGTCGTACTCGAGAAGGGATTGATGATGTCTCGGGTTTGTTTAGTTATATACCCAGTTTTAAATAATAAACGGTTTTAAACTTAAAACAAAGTATTCCAGGTTTTAAAGAACTGATAAAAACCAGATTTAAAAGCAAAGTAAAATAACGGGTTTGTTAATGAAGTTTTTCAAGATATGTCAACTAGTTTTTAAAAGCAATGGCAATGGAAGTTTTCAAAAAAAAGAAGTTTCCAAACATAATTGACAAGTTTTAAAGGTGAATATATAAATAACTTTCACGTAAATTCGTTAAACAAGATTTTAAACGAGTCTCAAGGATTTAATTTTGAAGGTTGTTTGTTTTTAAAGTCTTAATTTAATTTATGAAATAATAATAATTTTGTTTTCAAAGATGAAAAGTAAACGTTTTAAAATAATTGATGGATAATTACTTGTGTAATTAAATTAAAGCTAATTTCTTTGTGTAATTGATTTGATAGCTAAGTACCTTTAAAACTAATTTCTTTGTGTAATCAAATTAAGATTAATTAATTATTGCGATTAAATTAAAGAGTAGTTAATATAATAAAATTAAAGTATTTATTTTTTAAAAGTAATTAATTACTTAAAGATAATTACTTAATTTACAAGTAATTATTTAATGATTAAAGCTGATTAATCGAGCAATTAAGGATTAATTAATTAATTATAGTAATTAATTAATTATTGTAATTAATTAAGGATAATTAATCAAGGATTAATTATAAATTAAAGGTTAATTAATAAATGATTAGAGAGTAATTAATCAAATTGATTTGTAATTAATTAATATTGATTAACCAGGATTAGTAAATTATTCATAAGTAATTAATCTAATTTAAATTAATCAGTTGATTAATAAACTTTACTTATGACTGTTTGGATTCTATTGAATGTTTGAATGTTTTGATATTCCTCATATGCGATGCTTTGTGATGCAAATTATTCTGATTAGTGCTGTGAATTGTGATGTAATTTATTCATCTGTGATGTAATTTACTCATTTGTGATGTAACTTATTTATCTGTGAATCTGTGCATATAGATAAGCATTATTAGAATATAACGCTTATCGATATTGTTATTGAATCTGTGACGATTGATGTTGTTGCACTATTATTGTGAAACCCCTGGACTACACCTTACACACAAATATGGATTGCACGAAGAAATCGGTTAAGTCATAGATTTTTTAATGATTTTAAAGATTGAATTTTTGAATCCAAAATAGTTTTGGAATTGGAATTGAAAGCTTTTTGAAAATGAGTTTCAAAAATAAAAGTCATTTTGAATAACTTGATTGAGTTTTGGAATTTAAATAATTTGTTTTAAATTTGAATTCAATATTTGAAATTGAATTCAATGATTTGGAAATCATGGTTTAAAAAGATTATACAAGTTGTAAAGGTGTTTATGTGGGTTTTTAACCATTTAAAAAGTATTGTTTTGGAATTTAAATTTAAAACCCAAGTTTTATACTTAAATGGCTTTAACTTATGTAAATGTAATCAGCTTTAACTTATGTGAAAGATTATTAAACCTTGTTTTAAAATCGAAGAGAGTTTTAGATAGTATAACCTTCATATAAAAGATTTAAATTGGAAATGGTTTGAAAAGTTATGAATTAAATCTTTAACTTAGAGATTGAATAAGTTAATCCAATTTGAAATGAAATTGTTTTGAAAAGCCATAAATGAACCTTTGTGGAAAATTGGTGAACTTTGTGAAATAAATATTTTTATTTTAAAAAGATTTGGAATGGTAAATTGTTTTAAACCATTTAAAGAACGTCTTTGGATAACAAGTTGTGACTTAACTAAAATCCTATATCCATATGTATTTAAATATTGCACTCATTATTCGGTTTAGCCGGGAGAGGACCTTGTGTCATATAACCCATTTCGAATAATGATACGTCATTATGGATAACATTTGAAGACCAGTGGTGAAGACCTGGTATTTTCGAGAACGTAAGGATAACCTATCGATTGTCCCTACACTGAGTCGCACCGGTATAGAGATTCCCTAAGTGATAGGAAGTCTGATCGGGATTGTGAATACCCGTATTGCAAGGGCTTCTTCGGAAGTGCCTTCGGTTCTGTTCGAACCCGGAACAGACTTGTATGGATGTGTGTCTGATATTACACTTTGAGATGTAAAACTGATTTATATCAAATACATTTCTGTTTGATGGCAGAGATTTATTCTCTTAGCTTAACACCCTTCTCTGAGACGTACGAGCTTAGAGGTTATGTAGTTGATGGTTACTATTGATACATTCCCGATTTGGTAATGTGGCATACAAAGTGCTGCTAATCATTTGTTGATCAAAGCATGACTTTGTGAAAAAGTGTAGCTTTGTGGACGAGACCTCATCGAGCCTTACAACCCGGTAATGGTTGAAACATGAAAGATGCGGCAAGGTTTCAGGGGTAGCTCCCCTAGGGTATGACCATTCCTTCTTGAAAATGGTGGTATCATGGTATGGAGCCTAGATACTTACTTATGTGGACACTGTAGTATATTTATTACTGTGTGATGTTGTTGGTGTAGAGGATCCTCGGATAAAGGTGCAAATGACCGGGGGTGGCATACCTTAGGTTTTACCCCCGGGAATGTGGTAGACTGGCCTTGTGTTGGCAGAGAGCCAGGTAGGTTCTCGGGGCGTCCCTCTAGAGGTGTACCCATGTAGCAATGGAAAGTTCCTTGGCTTGACCATTTGTTGGAAAATCCAAAGAAACAATACGCGCCCTATACGGCTTTTATTGTATAACATACCATGGAATGTGGCTGTAACCTGCTATTGAACATGGTAGCTATAGTAGGCATACAATAATGGTTGTATGCTAGCTAAGATCAATATTATACTTTCGAAATGTTTTCCACTATGCACTAATAATAATATCAAAATGGTTTTCGCGTCTCAAGCATTTTTGACTATCATATGGAGAAATCTCCTCCAATTTTGCGTTTGCATAGTGTGTGTGGCAGGAGGCTTTATGGTAGTTTCATTTTCCAAAAAGCATTGCGAATTTGAACTTTAAAAAGCTTTTGTTGTTTGTTTTAAAAGATAAAACTGTTTTTGTTTGCTCACACTAGTCCCACAACTGACCCAGAGTTTATTGTTCCCTTCCTAAACTCTGGGTGCCCACAATTTTTCCACACGGGCAGTCTAGAGTTGGGTTTTTCAAATAGTCGAATAGTAGGAATTGATTCGTTAGCCTTCGAAGCCTTTTGGATTTGTGGATCGCATTTGGTACACTTCAGCATTCGCGACTGACCTTGCTTTGCTCTGTGCGACGTGATGGTGGTTCGAGCTAACTTTGGATTGAAGATGGAGTTGCAGTTGCATTATGGAGTTGGATTCCTTTGGAGATGTATTCTGTTGAAGACCTTATTTTTTTCCGCTGCTATTTCTTGTATCTCTGATGTATGTTGATATTCAGTTGTATCATTCTATTGTATTTATTGTTGTATCCGATGTTGTATATCAAATGTATTATTCATTTTCTTCCGCTGTGTTGTTATATTTAATGTGTTATAAGCTCCGACACGAGTCAAATTTCAACGGTTGAATCTACGGCATTCAAGTACAAGTTAAGTACGGGTGTCGGTTTTCGAACACTGAAATTTGGAACGTGACATCTTAGTATCAGAGCTGAAGGTTAAAACTTTAGCTCAGGAGTATAACACATTAGGTAGCTCATTAGAGATAGGATGAAGTATACTTTAGAATGAGTATATCCCTAAGATATCCATTTGTATGCCTTCGTAAATTCTCTTACTATTCACTGATAGTGAGTATGAGTGCAAGAAGAGGACGAGATGGGGGACAGGGAAGTACCACTACAAATGGTCATACCCTGCAACTGTGGAAATAACTTTCTCAATCGACCTCCTTTGATTCGTCTTTTCAATTCTTTGATTGCTTCGTGTCAGCTCGAGGAAGAAGCTTTGGTGTGATGGTGGCCCTACGAATCATGTAGATAAGTCTCTATTTCGTATTCTCTTCGTCAAATTTCTATTAGCTTTTTGTTTTTAACATTAGAAAAATTGAAATTTGATTTGAAATAATTTGGTTAACTAAAATATAAAGTTAAATAAATTGTATCGATAAAAAAATTTCGATTAGACCAAAATTTGAAATTATATTGTAATTTCTTGTGAAGATCAAAGTCCGAAGATGGACAAGATATATAATTTGGGTGTTCCGACTTAAATTTGGAATCCATATCTAGTGTTTGAGAGTTATGCAAGATTAAATCCATTTATCTATCGTTTGGGTCTCAAAATATTCTACGAATGGTTAGTTATTCCTTCGAACTAACCAGTACCCCTGCATATTTCGTAGATCTGATGACCCGAGCATCTTGTATAGTATTGAATGAGTTTTTTCTTGTATCTATTAGTGATATTCTGATTTGGTGAGCCAAATACAGATTAGATAATCGGCTTGATTTATGAGTCGATTCTCTATCTCCGTGTATCTATCCATTCTTTGCTGTCTCCGTGGCAAATTTCGGGGACGAAATTTTCTTAAGGAGGGAACCTGTAACATTCCTAGATCTTAGCTAAAAATAATTTGATAATTGATTTAATTTTTGAAATTTAATTATGCATTAATTTGGATTTTCCAAATTAAATAGATATTTGTTTGTTTATTCATTTACAAATACAAATTGGCCGTACATTAATCTTTGAATTTGAAATTCTAAAATAAATGTTTAAAATAATATATTGGATTGGGAATTTTAGAATAAAATATAACTGGATTTATTAACTTTCTAAGATTATTTATTTGTGTGTAATTGATTTCTAGATCATTTTCTTTTATAAGGTTATATAAGTGTTAATAATTGAAATTGTTTGTATGATGTATATAAACAAGAATACATAAAAGCTTTAAACTTACATATATGTATCTTTTGAAATTATGAGATAAACATATATATATATATATATATATGAATAAAATTAGTTTGTAAATATATAAGTAAGATTTAATTAAAGATTTAAAATGCTTTTCTTATATATTTAAAAATAAAAATAGTTAGAAAAAAAATATGTGCATGAATTTGTGAGTAAACTTTAAACAAGGTTTTAAAACTAAATTTTGAAACTAATTTAAACTAAGGGGTTTGAAAATAAAATTTCTTATTTTAACAAGTGTAAAGTAATTATACATGAAAGTAACAAGTGTAAGTATTTCGATGTATATTGATTTGAAAGTTATACATTAAATTAAAATTTTAGAAAAAGAAGATATTTGGTAGATTTTATTTTGATATAAACATAAGGAAGTTGTTTAAAAGTTAAATTATATATATAAGATGTGTGTAAAGCTAGATTGAGAAATATCTAAACATACTTAAAACAAGTATAAAGGTAACTTTCAAACATGTAAATATGCATTTGTAAAAGTGTAAGCATTTTTACATATACTAAACATTTGTGAATATACAAAGACATGCAATATTAATTTGTAAAATATTAATACAAGCAATGACAAGTGTTAACCATGCAATAAGAAAGTAGACAAGTGGCATTAAGTTTCTTTATTCAAAATACATGATAAAACAAAACTAGGCTGTTCATGTTCCCTGTACAAAATTCCTTCCTTTAGTTCTACAAAATAAAAGCCTAGTAACTCAAATCCAGCGAAAAGAAAAAAATTTGTCTTCAATCAAAAAAAACCTGATAATTAAAACCAAAAGCAAAGCAACAAAAGCAATGGAGAAGATTCAAAACCAAACCTGATGCCAATCTGAAACAAATTGAATTCAACCTGAGAATCAAGCAAGATTCAAAGTCTTCAATCTAGGAAAGGAGAATCAAAACTAGAGAAAATTAAAAGCATCAGTTTTAGAAAAACAACAGATCTATTCAAATGTCAAATGCCAGATTCAAGTTCACAATGCAAGTTCCAAGCAAATTTCTCCGTTCCTCTCCGCTGTGCCAAACCACAGGCGAGCAAAACCCTTTGATTCTGTTAGTATATTGCGATGGTTTGATTCATTCGTAAATTATGTTATGAAGATTGGTTGTATGGCTGTTAGATGTACATGTTGACTGTATACACACACACAGATGAGTGTGTACATGTCTGTGTTTCAGGCAACATGCCTTTGCTTAGTTTACAGGCTCATCTCCCCAAATGAAAAATTCAATTTCTCGTTATTTAAGACATTATATGTTATGATGTCTTAAGAGTATATGCTTGTATGAAGGCAATACAATTTTTAAAAATAATTTCAAATGAAATTACTAAGCATTCTTCTAATAATATTGAATTATACAATAAAGAACAAATATATCAGAAAAGTTCGACAAACATAATTGAAAGCTTCATATATATATATTCTGGTTCACATTCAATAATGATGATTTTGGCGATCGAATTTTAATTTTTAAGTTTATAAATGAGGAAGAATTGCGAGTTTAACTGGAAACTTGTTTCTGTCAATTTCCGTCGATTGACAAATTTATCTTCGTCGAGATCATGATGGAAGGTAGTCGGGGTGTCGAAGATTGGTGGAAAAATGGAGTATATTTTTCTGATCATCGTGGTGTTTTGACGATGATGATGTAGGGTTTTAAAGCTAGTTTTACTCGTGTGGGTTTGAAGAGGAACTGCGTCAATCTCGAGGTGTTTGGGTCGATTGCACAAATGAGGAACGTTGCGTTGGAGTTTGTCGAAGCTCCGACCAAAATTTCATGGTCTCTGGTGTACTAGATCGATGGGACGAGGTGTTTTATTTTATGATGGTGATTTGGTTCCAGTGGTCTCGAGTAGTTCGATTTTGATACTCTGGTGATCTCGTCAATCTAGGAGGTCGGGGAAGTTAGGTGGGTCGAAGGTGATGTACCGGTGGTCACAAAGTTGGTCGACGGCGTTCGGTTTAGGTGTACACGTGCACCCATTTATGTGTATCAGTAGTTTGAGTTTGGGGAAGGGATGATGATGGGTTTTCACGGGTTTTTTCTTGAAACGGTTCGTGTTGGACTCAAAGTCGTACTCGAGAAGGGATTGATGATGTCTCGGGGTTGTTTAGTTATATACCCAGTTTTAAATAATAACAGGTTTTAAACTTAAAACAAAGTATTCCAGGTTTCAAAAAACTGATAAAAACCAGATTTAAAAGCAAAGTAAAATAACGGGTTTGTTAATGAAGTTTTTCAAGATATGTCAACTAGTTTTTGAAAGCAATGGCAATGGAAGTTTTCAAAAAAAGAAGAAGTTTCCAAACATAATTGGCAAGTTATAAAAGTGAATTTATAAATAACTTTCACGTAAATTTGTTAAACAAGATTTTAAACAAGTCTCAAGGATTTAATTTTGAAGGTTGTTTGTTTTTAAAGTCTTAATTTAATTTATGAAATAATAATAATTTTGTTTTCAAAGATGAAAAGTAAATGTTTTAAAATAATTGAGGGATAATTACCTGTGTAATTAAACTAAAGCTAATTTCTTTGTGTAATTGATTTGAAAGCTAAGTGCCTTTAAACTAATTTCTTTGTGTAATCAAATTAAGATTAGTTAATTGATGCGATTAAATTAAAGAGTAATTAGTATAATAAAATTAAAGTATTTATTTATTAAAAATAATTAATTACATAAAGATAATTCCTTAGTTTACAAGTAATTATTTAATGATTAAAGCTGATTAATCGAGTAATTAAGGATTAATTGATTAATTATTGTAATTAATTAATTATTGTAATTAATTAAGAATAATTAATCAAGGATTAATTATAAATTAATAAATGATTAGAGAGTAATTAATCAAATTGATTTGTAATTAATTAATATTAATTAACCAGGATTAGTAAATTATTCATAAGAAATTAATCTAATTTAAATCAATCAGTTGCTTAATAAACTTTGCTAATGAATGTTTGAATTCTATTGAATGTTTGAATGGTTTGATATTCCTCATATGCGATGCTTTGTGATGCAAATTATTCTGATTTGTGCTGTGAATTGTGATGTAATTTATTCATCCGTGGTGTGATTTACTTATTCGTGATGTAACTTATTTATCTGTGAATCTATGTATATAGATAAGCGTTATTGGAATATACCGCTTATTGATATTGTTATTGAATCTATGATGATTGATGTTGTTGCACTATTATTGTGTGAAACCCTTGGACTACACCTTACACACGCGAATATGGATTGCACGAGGAAATCGGTTAAGTCACAGATTTTTAGATTTTAAAGATTGATTTTTTGAATCCAAAATAGTTTTGGAATTGGAATTGAAAGCCTTTTGACAACGAGTTTCAAAAATAAAAGTCATTTTGAATAACTTGATTGAGTTTTGGAATTTAAATAATTTGTTTTAAATTTGAATTCAATATTTGAAATTGAATTGAATGATTTGGAAATCATGGTTTCAAAAGATTATACAAGTTGTAAAGGTGTTTATGTAGGTTTTTAACCATTTAAAAAGTATTGTATTGGAATTTAAATTTAAAACCCAAGTTTTATACTTGAATGGCTTTAACTTATGTAAGTGTAATCGGCTTTAACTTATGTGAAAGATTATTAAACCTTATTTTGAAATCGAAGAGAGTTTTAGATAGTATATGTTTCATATAAAAGATTTGAATTGGAAATGGTTTGAAAAGTTATGAATTAAATCTTTAACTTAAAGATTGAATAAGTTAATCCAATTTGAAACGAATTTTTTTTGAAAAGCCGTAAATGAACCTTTGTGGAAAATTGGTGAACTTTGTGAAATTAATCTTTTTATTTTAAAAAGATTTGGAATGGTAAATCGTTTTAAACCATTTAAAGATAGTTTTCGGATAACAAGCTGTGCCTTAACTAAAATCCATATGTTTTTAAATATTGCGCTCATTATTCGGTTTAGCCGGGAGAGGACCTTGTGCCATATATTCCATTTTGAATAATGATACGTCGTTACGGATAGCATTTGAAGACCGGTGGTGAAGACCGGGTATTTTTGAGAACGTAAGGATAACCTATCGATTATCCCTGCACTGAGTCGCACCGGTATAGAGATTTCCTAAGTGATGGGAATTTCGATCGGGATTGTGAATACCCAAATTGCAAGGGCTTCTTCGAAAGTGCCTTCGGTTCTGTTCGAACCCGGAACAGACTTGTATGGATGTGTGTCTAACATTACACTTTGAGATGTAAAACTGATTTCTATCAAATACATTTCTGTTTGATGGTAGAGATTTATTCTCTTAGCTTAACACCCTTCTCTGAGACGTACGAGCTCATCGGTTATGTAGTTGATGGTTACTAGTGATACATTCCCAATTTGGTAATGTGGCATACGAAGTGTTGCTAATCATTTGTTGATCAAAGCATGACTTTGTGAAAAAGTGTAGCTTTGTGGATGAGACCTCATCGAGCCTCACAACTCGGTAATGGCTGAATCATGAAAGATGCGGCAAGGTTTTAGGGGTAGCTCCCCTAAGGTATGACCATTTTTTCTTGAAAAGGGTGGTATCATGGTATGGAGCCCAGATACTTACTTATGTGGACACTGTAGTATATTTATTTCTGTGTGATGTTGTTGGTGTAGAGGATCCTCGGATAAAGGTCGCAAACGACCGGGGGTGGCATATCTTAGGTTTTACCCCCAGGAAGGGGGTAGACCGACCTTGTGTTGGCAGAGAGCCGGGTAGGTTCTCGAGGCGTCCCTCCAGAGGCATACTTATGTGGCAATGGGAAGTTCCTTGGCCTGGCCATTTGTTGGAAAATCCAAAGAAACAATACGCGCCCTATACGGTTTTAGTTGTATAACCTGCCATGGAATGTGGCGGTAACCTGCTATTGAATATGGTAGCTATAGTAGGCATACAATAATGGTTGTATGTTGGCTTAGAATTATATTATACTTTCAAAATGTTTTCCATTATGCACTAATAATAATATCAAAATGGTTTTCGCGTATCAATCATTTTTGACTATCATAAGGAGAAATCTCCTCCAATTCTTCCTTGCATAGTGTGTGTGGCTGGAGGCTTTATGGTAGTTTCATTTTCCAAAAAGCATTGAGGGTTTGAACTTTAAAAAGCTTTTGTTGTTTGTTTTAAAAGATAAAACTGTTTTTGTTTGCTCACACCAATCCCACGACTGACCCGGAGTTTATTGTTCCCTTCCTAAAACTTGGGGTGCCCACAATATTTCCACACGGGCAGTCTAGAGTTGGGTTTTTCAAATAGTCGAATAGTAGGAATTGATTCGTTAACCTTCGAAGCCTTTTGGATTTGTGGATCGCATTTTCTACACTTCAGCATTCGCGACTGACCTTGCTTAGCTTTGTGCGACGTGATGGTGGTTTGAGCTAGCTTTGGATTGAAGATGGAATTGCAGTTGCGTTATGGAGTTGGATTCCTTTGGAGATGTATTCTATTGAAGACATTATTTTTTTTCCGCTGCTATTTCTTGTATCTCTAATGTATGTTAATATTCAGTTGTATCATTCTATTGTATTCATTGTTGTATATCAAATGTATTATTTGTTTTCTTCTGCTATGTTGTTATACTTAATGTTTTATAAGCTCCGGCATGAGTCGAATTTCAACGGTTGAATTACGGCATTCAAGTACAAGTGAACTACGGGTGTCGATTTTCGAACGTTGAAATTTGGAACGTGACATCTTGGTATCAGAGCTGAAGGTTAAAACTTTAGCTCAGGAGTATAACACATTAGGTAGCTCATTAGAGATAGGGTGAAGTATGCCCTAGAATGAGTATATCCCTAAGATATCCATTCGTATGCCTCCGTAAATTCTCTTACTATTCACTGATAGTGAGTATGAGTGCAAGAAGAGGATGAGATGGGGCACAAGGAAGTACTACTACAAATGGTCAATACCCTGCAACAGTGGAAATAACTTTCTCTATCAACCTTCTTTGATTCGTCTTTTCAATTCTTTGATTGCTTCGTGTCAGCTCGAGGAAGAAGCTTTGGTGTGATGGTGGCCCTACGAATCGTGTAGATAAGTCTCTATTTCGTATTCTCTTCGTCAAATTTCTATCAGCTTTTCGTTTTTAACTTCAGCAAAATTGAAATTTGATTTGAAATAAATTGGTTAACTAAAATATAAAGCTAAATAAATTGTATCGATAAAAAAATTTCGATTAAACCAAAATTTGAAATTCTACTGTAATTTCTTGTGAAGATCAAAGTCCGAAGATGGACAAGATATATAATTTGGGTGTTCCGACTTAAGTTTAGAATCCATATCTCGTGTTCGAGAGTTTTGGAACATTAAATCCATTTATCTACCGTTTGGGTCTCGATATATTCTACGAATGGTTAGTTATACCTTCGAACTAACCAGTGCCCTTGCATATTTCGTAGATCTGATGATCCGAGCATCTTGTATAGTATTGAATGAGTATGTTCTTGTATCTATTAGTGATATTCTGATTTGGTGAGCCAAATACAGAATAAATAATCAGCTTGATTTATGAGTCGATTCCCTATCTCCGTGTATCTATCCATTCTTTGTTGTCTCCTTGGTAAATTTTGGGGACGAAATTTTCTTAAGGGGGGAATCTGTAACATTCCTAGATTTTAGCTAAAACTAATTTGATAATTGATTTAATTTTTGAAATTTAATTGTGCATTAATTTGGATTTTCCAAATTAAATAGATATTTGTTTGTTTATTCATTTATAAATACAAATTGGTCATACATTAATCTTTGAATTTGAAATTCTAAAAAAATGTTTAAAATAATATATTGAATTGGGAATTTTAAAATAAAATATAACTGGATTTATTAACTTTGTAAGATTATTTATTTGTGTGTAATTGATTTCTAAATCATTTTCTTTTATAAGGTTATATAAGTGTTAATAATTGAAATTGTTTGCATGATGTATATAAACAAGAAAACATAAAAGCTTTAAACTTACATATATGTATCTTTTGAAATTATGAGATAAACATATATATATATATAAGTAAGATTTAATTAAAGATTTAAAATGCTTTTCTTATATGTTTGAAAATAAAAATAGTTAGAATATATATATACATGAATTTGTGAGTAAATTTTAAACAAGGGTTTAAAACTAAGTTTTGAAACTAATTTAAAGTAAGGCGTTTCAACATAAAATTTCTTACTTTAACAAGTGTAAAGTAATTATACATGAAAGTAACAAGTGTAAGTTTTTGATGTATATTGATTTGAAAGTTACACTTTAAATTCAAATTTAGAAAAAAGATATTTGAAAGATTTTATTTTGATATAAACATAAGAAAGTTGTTTAAAAGTTAAATATTATATATATATAAGATGTGTGTAAAGCTAGATTGAGATATATCTAAACGTACTTAAAACAAGTATAAAGGTAACTTTCAAACATGTAAATTTGCATTTGTACAAGTGTAAGCATTTTTACATATAATCTAAACATTTGTGAATATACAAGGATATGCAATATTAATTTGTAAAATATTAATACAAGCAATGACAAGTGTTAACCATGCAATAAGAAAGTAGACAAGTGGCATTAAATTTCTTTATTCAAAATACATGATAAAACAAAACGAGGCTGTTCATGTTCCCTGTACAAAATTCCTTCCTTCAATTCTACAAAATAAAAGCCTAGTAACTCAAAGTCGGTGAAGAGAAAAAAAATCCGTATTCAATCAAAAAAAACCTGATAATTAAAACCAAGAGCAAAGCAACAAAAGCTATGGAGCAGATTCAAAACCAAACCTGATGCCAATATGAAACAAATTGAATTCAACCTGATAATCAAGCAAGATTCAAAGTCTTCAATCTTGGAAAGGAGAATCAAAACTGAAAAAAATTAAAAGCATCAGTTTTAAATTAACAACAGATCTATTCAAATGTCAAATGCCAGATTCAAGTTCACAATGCAAGTTCCAAGCAAATTTCTCTGTTCCTCCCCGCTTTTCCAAACCACAGGTGAGCAAAACCCTTTGATTCTATTATTATATTGCGATGGTTGGATTCATTCGTAAAGTATGTGACGAAGATTGGTTGTATGGCTGTTAGATGTACATGTATGACTATATATATACACACAGATGAGTGTGTACATGTATGTGTTTCAGGCAACATGTCTTTACTTAGTTTACATGCTCATCTCCCCTAAAGAAAAATTCAATTTCTCTTTATTTAAGACATTATAGGTTAAGAAGTCTTAAAAGTATATGCTTGTATAAAGGCAATACAATTTTTAAAAACAATTTCAAATGAAATTACTAAGTATTCTTCTAATAATATTGAATTATACAGTAAAGAACAAATATATCAGAAAAGTTCGACAAACATAATTGAAAGCTTCATATATATATTCTGGTTCGCATTCAAAAATGATGATTTTTGGCGATCGAATTTTAATTTTTAAATTTATAAATGAGGAGGAATTGCGAGTTGAATTGGAAACTTGTTTCTGTCAATTTCCGTCGACTGACAAATTTATCTTCGTCGAGATCATGACGGAAGGTAGCCAGGGTGCCGAAGATTGGTGGCAAAATGGAGCTATATTTTTCTGATTATCGTGGTGTTTTGACGATGTTGATGTAGGGTTTTAAAGCTAGTTTTACTCGTGTGGCTTTGAAGAGAAACTGCGTCAATCTCGAGGTGTTTGGGCCGATCGCACAAATGGGGAATGGTGCGTTGGAGTTTGTCGAAGCTCCGACCAAAATTTTGTAGTCTCTGGTGTATTAGATCGATGGGACGAGGAGTTTTTTTCCGATGATGGTGATTTGGTTCCAGTGGTCTCGACTAGTTCGATTTTGATACTCCGGTGATCTCGTCAATCTAGGAGGTCGGGGAAGTTTGGTGGGTCGACGGTGATGTGCCGATAGTCACAGAGTTGGTCGACGGCGTTCGGTTCAGGTTTGCACGTGCACCCATTTATGTGTATCAGCAGTTTGAGTTTGGGGAAGGGAAGATGATGGGCTTTCTCGGGTTTTTTCTTGAAACCGTTCGTGTTGGACTCGAAGTCGTACTCGAGAGGGGATTGATGATGTCTCGGGTTTATTTAGTTATATACCCAGTTTTAAATAATAAACGGTTTTAAACTTAAAACAAAGTATTCCAGGTTTTAAAGAACTGATAAAAACCAGATTTAAAAGCAAAGTAAAATAACGGGTTTGTTAATGAAGTTTTTCAAGATATGTCAACTGGTTTTTAAAAGCAATGGCAATGGATGTTTTCAAAAAAAAGAAGTTTCCAAACATAATTGACAAGTTTTAAAAGAGAATATATAAATAACTTTCACGTAAATTCGTTAAACAAGATTTTAAACGAATCTCAAGGATTTAATTTTGAAGGTTGTTTGTTTTTAAAGTCTTAATTTAATTTATGAAATAATAATAATTTTGTTTTCAAAGATGAAAAGTAAACGTTTTAAAATAATTGATGGATAATTAGTTGTGTAATTAAATTAAAGCTAATTTCTTTATGTAATTGATTTGAAAGCTAAGTGCCTTTAAAACTAATTTCTTTGTGTAATCAAATTAAGATTAGTTAATTGATGCGATTAAATTAAAGAGTAATTAGTATAATAAAACTAAAGTATTTATTTATTAAAAGTAATTAATTACATAAAGATAATTACTTAATTTACAAGTAATTATTTAATGATTAAAGCTGATTAATCTAGTAATTAAGGATTAATTAATTAATTATAATAATTAATTAGTAATTGTAATTAACTAAGGATAATTAATCAAGGCTTAATTATAAATTAAAGGTTAATTAATAAATGATTAGAGAGTAATTAATCAAATTGATTTGTAATTAATTAATATTAATTAACCAGGATTAGTAAATTATTCATAAGTAATTAATCTAATTTAAATTAATGAGTTGATTAATAAACTTTACTTATGAATGTTTGGATTCTATTGAATGTTTGAATGGTTTGATATTCATCATATGCGATGCTTTGTGATGCAAATTATTCTGGTTAGTGCTGTGAATTGTAATGTAATTTATTCATCTGTGATGTAATTTACTCATTCGTGATGTAACTTATTTATCTGTGAATCTGTGTATATAGATAAGCGTTATTGGAATATACCACTTATCGATATTGTTATTGAATCTGTGATGATTGATGTTGTTGCACTATTATTGTGAAACCCCTGGACTACACCTTACACACACAAATATGGATTGCATGAGGAAATCGGTTAAGTCATAGATTTTTTAATGATTTTAAAGATTGCATTTTTGAATCCAAAATAGTTTTGGAATTGGAATTGGAAGCTTTTTGAAAATGGGTTTCAAAAAATAAAAGTCATTTTGAATAACTTGATTGAGTTTTGGAATTTAAATAATTTGTTTTAAATTTGAATTCAGTATTTGAAATTGAATTCAATGATTTGGAAATCATGGTTTAAAAAGATTATACAAGTTGTAAAGGTGTTTATGTGGGTTTTTAACCATTTAAAAAGTATTGTTTTGGAATTTAAATTTAAAACCCAAGTTTTATACTTGAATGGCTTTAACTTATGTAAATGTAATCATCTGTAACTTATGTGAAAGATTATTAAACCTTGTTTTAAAATCGAAGAGAGTTTTAGATAGTACATCCTTCATATAAAAGATTTGAATTGGAAATGGTTTGAAAAGTAATGAACTAAATATTTAACTTAGAGATTGAATAAGTTAATCCAATTTGAAATGAAATTGTTTTGAAAAGCCGTAAATGAACCTTTGTGGAAAATTGGTGAACTTTGTGAAATAAATCTTTTTATTTTAAAAAGATTTGGAATGGTAAATTATTTTAAACCATTTAAAGAAAGTCTTTGGATAACAAGTTGTGACTTAACTAAAATCCTATATCCATATGTATTTAAATATTGCGCTCATTATTCGGTTTAGCCGGGAGAGGACCTTGTGTCATATAACCCATTTCGAATAATGATACGTCGTTATGGATAGCATTTGAAGACCGGTGGTGAAGACCGGGTATTTTCGAGAACGTAAGGATAACCTATCGATTGTCCCTGCACTGAGTCGCGCCGGTATAGAGATTCCCTAAGTGATAGGAAGTTCGATCGGGATTGTGAATACCCGGATTGCAAGGGCTTCTTTAGAAGTGTCTTCGGTTCTGTTCGAACCCGGAACAGACTTGTATGGATGTGTGTCTGACATTACACTTTGAGATGTAAAACCGATTTCTATCAAATACATTTCTGTTTGATGGCAGAGATTTATTCTCTTAGCTTAACACCTTTCAATGAGACGTACGAGCTCAGAGGTTATGTAGTTGATGGTTACTAGTGATACATTCCCAATTTGGTAATGTGGCATACGAAGTGCTGCTAATCATTTGTTGATCAAATCATGACTTTGTGAAAAAGTGTAGCTTTGTGGACGAGACCTCATCGAGCCTCACAACCCGGTAATGGTTGAAACATGAAAGATGCGGCAAGGTTTCAGGGGTAGCTCCCCTAGTGTATGACCATTCCTTCTTGAAAAGGGTGGTATCATGGTATGGAGCCCAGGTACTTACTCATGTGGACACTGTAGTATATTTATTACTGTGTGATGTTGTTGGTGTAGAGGATCCTCGAATAAAGGTCGCAAATGACCGAGGGTGGCATACCCTAGGTTTTACCCCCGGGAATGTGGTAGACCGGCCTTGTGTTGGCAGAGAGCCGGGTAGGTTCTCGAGGCGTTCCTCTAGAGGTGTACCCATGTAGCAATGGAAAGTTCCTTGGCCTGACCATTTGTTGGAAAATCCAAAGATACAATACGCGCCCTATACGGTTTTTGTTGTATAACATGCCATGGAATGTGGCTGTAACCTGCTATTGAACATGGTAGCTATAGTAGGCATACAATAATGGTTGTATGCTAGCTAAGATTAATACTATACTTTCGAAATGTTTTCCACTATGCACTAATAATAATATCAAAATGGTTTTTGCGTATCAAGTATTTTTGACGATCATAAGGAGAAATCTTCTCCAATTTTGCGTTTGCATAGTGTGTGTGGCGGGAGGCTTTATGGTAGTTTCATTTTCCAAAAAGCATTGCAAATTTGAACTTTTAAAAGCTTTTGTTGTTTGTTTTAAAAGATAAAACTGTTTTTGTTTGCTCACACCAGTCCCACGACTGACCTAGAGTTTATTGTTCCCGTCCTAAACTCTGGTTGCCCATAATTTTTTCACACGGGCAGTCTATTGTTAGGTTTTTCAAATAGTCAAATAGTAGGAATTGATTCGTTAGCCTTCGAAGCCTTTTGGATTTATGGATCGCATTTGCTACACTTCATCATTCGCGACTGACCTTTCTAAGCTTTGTGAAACGTGATGGTGGTTCGAGCTATCTTTGGATTGAAGATGGAGTTGCAGTTGCATTATGGAGTTGGATTCCTTTGGAGATGTATTCTATTGAAGACATTGTTTTTTTTCCGCTGCTATTTCTTGTATCTCTGATGTATGTTGATATTCAGTTGTATCATTCTATTGTATTTATTGTTGTATCTGATGTTGTATATCAAATGTATTATTCATTTTCTTTCGTTGTGTTGTTATACCTAAAGTGTTACAAGCTCCGACACGAGTCAAATTTCAACGGTTGAATCTACGGCATTCAAGTACAAGTGAAGTACGGGTGTCGATTTTCGAACACTGAAATTTGGAACGTGACATCTTGGTATCAGAGCTGAAGGTTAAAACTTTAGCTCAGGAGTATAACACATTGGGTAGCTCATTAGAGATAGGATGAAGTATACCTTAGAATGAGTATATCCCTAAGATATCCGTTTGTATGCCTTCGTAAATTCTCTTATTATTCACTGATAGTGAGTATGAGTGCAAGAAGAGGACGAGATGGGGGACAGTGAAGTACCACTACAAATGGTCATACCCTGCAACAGTGGAAATAACTTTCTCAATCAACCTCCTTTGATTCGTCTTTTCAATTCTTTGATTGCTTCGCGTCAGCTCGAGGAAGAAGCTTTGGTGTGATGGTGGCCCTACGAATCGTGTAGATAAGTCTCTATTTCGTATTCTCTTCGTCAAATTTCTATTAGCTTTTCGTTTTTAACATTAGCGAAATTGAAATTTGATTTGAAATAATTTGGTTAACTAAAATATAAAGTTAAATATATTGTATCGATAAAAAAATTTCGATTAAACCAAAAATTGAAATTATATTGTAATTTCTTGTGAAGATCAAAGTTCGAAGATGGACAAGATATATAATTTGGGTGTTCCGACTTAAATTTGGAATCCATATCTAGTGTTTGAGAGTTATGCAAGATTAAATCCATTTATCTATCGTTTGGATCTCAATATATTCTACGAATGGTTAGTTATTCCTTCGGACTAACCAGTGCCCCTGCATATTTCGTAGATCTGATGACCCGAGCATCTTGTATAGTATTGAATGAGTTTTTACTTGTATCTATTAGTGATATTCTAATTTGGTGAGCCAAATACAGAATAGATAATCGGCTTGATTTATGAGTCGATTCTCTATCTCCGTGTATCTATCCATTCTTTGTTGTCTCCCTGGCAAATTTCGGGGACGATATTTTCTTAAGGAGGGAACCTGTAACATTCCTAGATTTTAGCTAAAAATAATTTGATAATTGATTTAATTTTTGAAATTTAATTATGCATTAATTTGGCTTTTCCAAATTAAATAGATATTTGTTTGTTTATTCATTTACAAATACAAATTGGTCGTACATTAATCTTTGAATTTGAAATTCTAAAATAAATGTTTAAAATAATATATTGGATTGGGAATTTTAGAATAAAATATAACTGGATTTATTAACTTTGTAAGATTATTTATTTGTGTGTAATTGATTTCTAAATCATTTTCTTTTATAAGGTTATATAAGTGTTAATAATTGAAATTGTCTGTATGATGTATATAAACAAGAATACATAAAAGCTTAAACTTAGATATATGTATCTTTTGAAATTGTGAGATAAACATATATATATATATATATGAATAAAATTGGTTTGTAAATATATAAGTAAGATTTAATTAAAGATTTAAAATGCTTTTCTTATATATTTAAAAATAAAAATAGTTAGCAAAAAAAATATGTACATGAATTTGTGAGTAAACTTTAAACAAGGGTTTAAAACTAAGTTTTGAAACTAATTTAAACTAAGGGGTTTGAACATAAAATTTCTTATTTTAACAAGTGTAAAGTAATTATACATGAAAGTAACAAGTGTAAGTATTTTGATGTATACTGATTTGAAAGTTATACATTAAATTCAAATTAGAAGAAAAAAAAGATATTTGGAAGATTTTATTTTGATATAAACATAAGAAAGTTGTTTAAAAGTTAAATTATATATATATATAAGATGTGTGTAAAGCTAGATTGAGATATATCTAAACATACTTAAAACAAGTATAAAGGTAACTTTCAAACATGTAAATTTGAATTTGTAAAAGTGTAGGCATTTTTACATATAATCTAAACATTTGTGAATATACAAAGACATGCGATATTAATTTGTAAAGTATTAATACAAGCAATGACAAGTGTTAACCATGCAATAAGAAAGTAGACAAGTGGCATTAAGTTTCTTTATTCAAAATAATGATAAAATAAAACTAGGCTGTTCATGTTCCCTGTACAAAATTCCTTCCTTCAATTCTACAAAATAAAAGCCTAGTAACTCAAAGCCAGTGAAAAGAAATTTTTTTGTCTTCAATCAAAAAAAACCTGATAATTAAAACCAAGAGCAAAGCAACAAAAGCAATGGAGAAGATTCAAAACCAAACCTGATGCCAATCTGAAACAAATTGAATTCAACCTGAGAATCAAGCAAGATTCAAAGTCTTCAATCTAGGAAAGGAGAATCAAAACTGGAAAAAATTAAAAGCATCAGTTTTAGAAAAACAACAGATCTATTCAAATGTCAAATGCCAGATTCAAGTTCACAATGCAAGTTCCAAGCAAATTTCTCTGTTCCTCTCCGCTTTGCCAAACCACAGGCGAGCAAAACCCTTTGATTCTGTTATTATATTGCGATGGTTTGATTCATTCGTAAAGTACGTGATGAAGATTGGTTGTATAGCTGTTAGATGTACAAGTTGACTGTATGAACACACACAGATGAGTGTGTACATGTCTGTGTTTCAGGCAACATGTCGTTGCTTAGTTTACAGGCTCATCTCCGCAAAAGAAAAATTCAATTTCTCGTTATTTAAGACATTATATGTTATGATGTCTTAAGAGTATATGCTTGTATGAGGGCAATACAATTTTTAAAAATAATTTCAAATGAAATTACTAAGCATTCTTCTAATAATATTGAATTATACAGTAAAGAAGAAATATATCAGAAAAGTTCGACAAACATAATTGAAAGCTTCATATATATATATTCTGGTTCGCATTCAATAATGTTGATTTTGGCGATCGAATTTTAATTTTTAAGTTTATAAATGAGGAGGAATTGCGAGTTCAACTGGAAACTTGTTTCTATCAATTTCCGTCGATAGACAAATTTATCTTCGTCGAGATCATGATGGAAGGTAGCCGGGGTGTCGAAGATTGGTGGAAAAATGGAGCTATATTTTTCTGATCATCGTGTTGTTTTGACGATGATGATGTAGGGTTTTAAAGCTAGTTTTATTCGTATGGGTTTGAAGTGGAACTACGTCAATCTCGAGGTGTTTGGGTCGATCGCACAAATGAGGAATGGTGCGTTGCAGTTTGTCGAAGCTCCGACCAAAATTTCATGGTCTCTGGTATACTAGATCGATGGGATGAGGAGTTTTTTTTTATGATGGTGATTTAGTTCCAATGGTCTCGAGTAGTTCGATTTTGATACTCTGGTGATCTCGTCAATCTAGGAGGTCGGGGAAGTTAGGTGGGTCGAAGGTGATGTGCCAGTGGTCACAGAGTTGGTCGACAGCGTTCAGTTCAGGTGTACACGTGCACCCATTTATGTGTATCAGCAGTTTGAGTTTGGGGAAGGGATGATGATGGGTTTTCTCGGGTTTTTTCTTGAAACAGTTCGTATTGGACTCAAAGTCGTACTCGAGAGGGGATCGATGATGTCTTGGGGTTGCTTAGTTATATACCCAGTTTTAAATAATAAAAGGTTTTAAACTTAAAACAAAGTATTCTAGGTTTCAAAAAACTGATAAAAACCAGATTTAAAAGCAAAGTAAAATAACGGGTTTGTTAATGAAGTTTTCAAGATATGTCAACTAGTTTTTAAAACCAATGGCAATGGAAGTTTTCAATAAAAGAAGAAGTTTCCAAACATAATTGGCAAGTTATAAAAGTGAATTTATAAATAACTTTCACGTAAATTTGTTAAACAAGATTTTAAACGAGTCTCAAGGATTTTATTTTGAAGGTTGTTTATTTTTAAAGTCTTAATTTAATTTATGAAATAATAATAATTTTGTTTTCAAAGATGAAAAGTAAATGTTTTAAAATAATTGAGGGATAATTACTTGTGTAATTAAACTAAAGCTAATTTCTTTGTGTAATTCATTTGAAAGCTAAGTGCCTTTAAAACTAATTTCTTTGTGTAATCAAATTAAGATTAGTTAATTGATGCGATTAAATTAAAGAGTAATTAGTATAATAAAATTAAAGTATTTATTTATTAAAAATAATTAATTACTTAAAAGATAATTCCTTAGTTTACAAGAAATTATTTAATGATTAAAGCTGATTAATCGAGTAATTAAGGATTAATTAATTAATTATTGTAATTAATTAATTATTGTAATTAATTAAGAATAATTAATCAAGGATTAATTATAAATTAATAAATGATTAGAGAGTAATTAATCAAATTTATTTGTAATTAATTAATATTAATTAACCAGGATTAGTAAATTATTCATAAGAAATTAATCTAATTTAAATCAGTCAGTTGCTTAATAAACTTTACTAATGGATGTTTGGATTCTATTGAATGTTTGAATGGTTTGATATTCCTCATATGTGATGCTTTGTGATGCAAATTATTCTGATTTGTGCTGTGAATTGTGATGTAATTTATTCATCTGTGATGTGATTTACTCATTCGTGATGTAACTTATTTATCTGTGAATCTGTGTATATAGATAAGCATTATTGGAATATGCCGCTTATTGATATTGTTATTGAATCTATGATGATTGATGTTGTTGCACTATTATTGTGTGAAACCCCTGGGCTACACCTTACACACACAAAAATGGATTGCATGAGGAAATCAGTTAAGTCACAGATTTTTATATTTTAAAGATTGAATTCTTGAATTCAAAATAGTTTTGGAATTAGAATTGAAAGCTTTTTGAAAATGAGTTTCAAAAATAAAAGTCATTTTGAATAACTTGATTGAGTTTTGGAATTTAAATAATTTGTTTTAAATTTGAATTCAATATTTGAAATTGAATTCAATGATTTGGAAATCATGGTTTCAAAAGATTATACAAGTTGTAAAGGTGTTTATGTAGGTTTTTAACCATTTAAAAAGTATTGTATTGGAATTTAAATTTAAAACCCAAGTTTTATACTTGTATGGCTTTAACATATGTAAATGTAATCGGCTTTAACTTATGTGAAAGATTATTAAACCTTGTTTTGAAATCGAAGAGAGTTTTAGATAGCATATCTTTCATATAAAAGATTTGAATTGGAAATGGTTTGAAAAGTTATGAATTAAATCTTTAACTTAAAGATTGAATAAGTTAATCCAATTTGAAATGAATTTTTTTTGAAAAGCCGTAGATGAACCTTTGTGGAAAATTGATGAACTTTATGAAATGAATCTTTTTATTTTAAAAAGATTTGGAATGGTAAATTATTTTAAACCATTTAAAGATAGTTTTTGGATAACAAGTTGTGACTTAACTAAAATCCATATGTTTTTAAATATTGCGCTCATTATTCGGTTTAGCCGGGAGAGGACCTTGTGTCATATATTCCATTTTGAATAATGATACGTTGTTATGGATAGCATTTGAAGACCGGTGATGAAGATCGGGTATTTTCAAGAACGAAAGGATAACCCATCGATTGTCTCTGCACTGAGTCGCGCCGGTATAGAGATTCCCTAACTGATGGGAAGTCTGATCGGGATTGTGAATACCCGAATTGCAAGGGCTTCTTCGGAAGTGCCTACGGTTCAGTTCGAACCCGGAACAGACTTGTATGGATGTGTGTCTGATATTACACTTTGAGATGTAAAACTGGTTTCTATTAAATACATTTTTGTTTGGTGGCGGAGATTTATTATCTTAGCTTAACACCCTTCTCTGAGATGTACGAGCTCAGAGGTTATGTAGTTGATGGTTACTAGTGTTACATTCCCAATGTGGTAATGTGGCATACGAAGTGCCGTTGATCATTTGTTGATCAAAGCATGACTTTGTGAAAAAGTGTAGCTTTGTGGACGAGACTTCATCGATCCTCACAACACGGTATTGGTTGAAACAGGAAAGATGCGGCAAGATTTCAGGGGTAGCTCCCCTAGGGTATGACCATTCCTTCTCGAAAAGGGTGGTATCACGGTATGGAGCCCAGGTACTTACTCATGTGGACACTGTAGTATATTTATTACTGTGTGATGTTGTTGGTGTAGAGGATCCTCGGATAAAGGTCGCAAACGACCGGGGGTGACATATCTTAGGTTTTACCCCGAGGAAGGGGGTAGACCGACCTTGTGTTGGCAGAGAGCCGGGTAGGTTCTCGGGGCGTCCCTCCAGAGGCGTACTCATGTGGCAATGGGAAGTTCCTTGGCCTGGCCATTTGTTGGAAAATCCAAAGAAACAATACGCGCCCTATACGGTTTTAGTTGTATAACCTGCCATGGAATGTGGCGGTAACCTGCTATTGAACATGGTAGCTATAGTAGGCATACAATAATGGTTGTATGTTGGCTTAGAATTATATTATACTTTCGAAATGTTTTCCATTATGCACTAATAATAATATCAAAATGGTTTTCGCGTATCAAGCATTTTTGACTATCATAAGGAGAAATCTTCTTCAATTCTGCATTTGCATAGTGTGTGTGGCAGGAGGCCTTATGGTAGTTTCATTTTCCAAAAAGCATTGTGGATTTGAACTTTAAAAAGCTTTTGTTGTTTGTTTTAAAAGATAAAAATGTTTTTGTTTGCTCACACCAGTCCCACGACTGACCCGAAGTTTATTGTTTCCTTCCTAAACTCTGAGTGCCCACAATTTTTCCACACGGGCAGTCTAGAGTTGGGTTTTTTAGATAGTCGAATAGTAGGAATTGATTCGTTAGCCTTCAAAGACTTTTGGATTTGTGGATCGCATTTGCTACACTTCAGCATTCGCGACTGGCCTTGCTTAGCTTTGTGCAACGTGATGGTGGTTCGAGCTAGCTTTGGATTGAAGATAGAGTTGCAGTTGCATTATGGAGTTGGATTCCTTTGGAGATGTATTCTATTGAAGACATTATTTTTTTTCTGCTGCTATTTCTTGTATCTCTGATGTATGTTGATATTCAGTTGTATCATTCTATTGTATTCATTGTTGTATCTGATGCTGTATATCAAATGTATTATTCATTTTCTTCCGCTGTGTTGTTATACTTAATGTGTTATAAGCTCCGACACAAGTCAAATTTCAACGGTTGAATCTGCGGCATTCAAGTATAAATGAAGTACGGATGTCGATTTTTGAACGCTGAAATTTGGAACGTGACAAAACCGTCTGTATTTATGTGTGACATGGTCGTAATAGATACCAATAAAAAATATCCATGTTTTGAGTTTTCTTACACCAGTCTCATGATTGAGCTGGAGTATATTTACTTTCCTCTTAAACTCTAGATGCCCTATTTTTCAAGGAAGCCAAGTGGTCAGGTTTAGCTTGGAGCATTTTTGAGGAGCTTGGAGCATGGAGTACAAGATTCCTCTATAAATTGTTATCCATTTTTGAGGTCCCACCTCTATAGAAGTTTCATGGATCTGAAGCAAGGATAAATGTACGTGGATGAATTTTCAAGCAAGTTCAATAAATTATCTTTCTTTAGGCTGGGATTGATAAACACACCTCTTAAGAAAAACGAGATGTATATTATGGGATAAAGGAGCGATATCATGATAAGATTACTGTTTATGTGAAAGGAACATTTAAGGACTTATTTGATATGGGTTTTTGATATGAAGCTTTGGGAAAGAAGAATCTGATAGTAGAATAAGGCAACAACAACAACAACAATTGGAAGAAGAGAAAATTCAATCACCAATGGAGGAAGCCATGGTAAGGCAATACGAGAGGAGGATCTTAGGTGAAACGTTTGAAAGATATTACCTGTTACAATTGCAACCAGAAGGGCCATCTTTCCACAACCTTTAAGAATCCTAAGTTTAGAAAATAACCTGCTACGGTTGTCAACATCCGGGCACATGATAATGGATTACCCACTAATAAAGAAAAAGGAGAAGGTCAAAGTTTTTACTATCAAGGATGAACCTTCAACCTCCATGGATGTGAAAGGCAAAGGAGGTCTGGAAGGTAATATTTATATTAATGAAAATTTAGTTAGAGTATTGTTTGATACTAGAGCTTCCCACGGTTTTATTTCTAAGGAATTGGTTGGTAGGTTAAAATTTAGCCCAAAAATAGTAGATACCCCTATTTGTGTGTCTAATCCCATAGGGGTACAACTATTCTCTGTATGGTTTGTGAAAAAAGTCCGAGCTTCCTACCTTTCCCAAAAAAATTCATATGACCTTATTGTCTGTGATTTTATTGGATTTGAGTTTTACTCTGTATAGATTGGTTGTTTGGATATAAAGCTGTTCTTAATAATGTTAAAAGGACAATGCTGTTGCAAAATAAAAGAAGATAACATTTTAAAATAACATGTGAAAAACCTAGTCCAACGAGGGATAGTTTCATATATGCCTTAATTTTTTCTAAAAACGTTTAGAAGAAATACAGATTGTTAAGGAAATTTTGGACGTTTTTAAAGAAGTGAAAAGTTTGCCACATATCGGGAAATTGAGTTTTGAAATGATTTTAGTTCCTGGTGCAAGGCATGTTGTTCACCGTGAAGTGGCATCAAAAGAGAAAATGTATTGAAGGATCAAACTAATGAGTTGTTATAGAAAGGAATGATGAGAACGAGTTACTCAAGTTGGGGAGCAAAGGTAGTTTTCATTGCAAAATTCGATGGCTCCCTAAGACTTTATGTTAACTATCGGGACCTAAAAAAGAAAACGATTAAGAACAAGTATCCTCTATCCCATATTGACGACTTATTTGATTAATTTCATGGTGCATGAGTTCTTAAAAATGGAACTGGCTATGGGATTCCATCAACTAAGGATAACAGAAGATTGCATTCCTTTAGCTGCATTAAAAGGTCCAAATGTTTTCTTTGAGTGATTGATTACGCTTTTTGGGTTGACCAATGCCCCTGCTTATTTTGTAGATCTTATGAATAGAGTATTTAAAGATGTACTCAACAAATTCGTGTAGGTTTTAACTAACGATACCCTTACCTATTCAAAGACCTAGGAAGAATACGAAAGACATCTAGAGATTGTATTGAAAAAAATTAAGGAGGAATGTGTTTAAAGCTAAATTCGCAAAATTCCATTTCTAGGAGAAAGAGGTAAGGTTCCCTGGACATGTTGTGTCAAGGAATGAAATTTCAATTGATCCAGAGAAAATTACAGCCATTCTGGACTAGAAGCAACCATAAACTCCGAAGGACGTCCATAGGTTCTTAGGGTTGGTAGGATATTACCGGAGGTCCATTCGGGACTTCTCAGAAATTTCCTCTCACCTAACAAAGTTGACTATCAAAAATGTTAAATTTGAATGGACATCGAAATGTGAAGAAACATTCAAGGAGCTCAAGAAAAGGTAAACTATTAGGAAATCCAATCTACGATTTCGATGACAACAATTATACAATGGAAATCAAATAATACATATATATTAATATATATATATACACACATATATATATATGTACTTGCTAGAACAACATCACTAGAAAGACAAGTATGAGGCTCAATGACACAACAAGAGACTACAAGTTGATAGGTACATAGAAGCAAAAGAAAAGATGCACAAAACAGATATGCACCAGTATCATATGTCTGGGTGCACAAGCCAGACGTTTGGAAAAGTCCTCTGGAACAACAAACAGGTTAAACCAAACGTCTGGTAATAGCACTCAGATGTCTAAAAATCTACAATGTTCAAAAAATATATAGTATCAAACATCTAAAACAAATACCAGATGTTTGAATTCAAACTCGAAATTCAGAAGAGAATTACAACTGCCACATGTGAATGGACATCTCGCTTCTATTCGGCACAACTCTTCACCATCAACAGAAGCAACTTTAGAGCATTCGTTAATGGATGCAACTACTCAAGATACCTATCTACAACTATATATAGCATCAAGAATCAAGAGAACAGTACTTACCTTATTTATGTACGCTTTCTAATTCCATACTCTTATCTCTACAATCTAGCAATCTTTACTTGTATTCACTCTTCCATATGCTCAGTTCTTCATAGACAGTATTCTTTAGATAAATTAGAAGAAACTGTACTAACTAGTCAACATCCGTGTTATACTAGAACACATATTTGACAAGAACAACTTATTGTAACCAAGCCTATTCCTCCGGGCGAAGTGAATTTTTTTGATAGTCGAATTCTGAAGGGAAGCTTCGAGACTGGACGTAAGATGGGAGGTCCGAACTAGTATAAAATTCTAGTGTGCTTATTCTATATTTACTTAGATTAATATTATTTTAGTTGCATCATATATTTTGTCACATATACTTGCATATACACTACATGATCCATCCTGTAGATTTTCAATTGGTATCAAAGCAAGGTTTGATCAAAGCACGGTAACACGTATTTGAATCACTTTAATATGGCAAGTATTTTTCAAAAAGGAAAATCCACAGCACGTCCCCCACTTTTTAATGGTTCTAATTGTGCATATTGGTCAACACGTATGAGAATTTTTATGGAAGCTAATGGATTAGAAATTTGGTCAGCCACTCAAAATAAATATGAAGCACCTGACACTGCTATGAACACATGGAATGATGCACAAAAAACCACAGCTTATAATAATGCCAAAGCTATGAATGTCTTATTCTGTTCGTTAGATAAGAATGAATTTTCACGTGTCATGTTATGTAACACTACATATGATATTTGGCGTACCTTACATGTTACACAAGAAGGAACGAACAAAGTTAACCAAACTAAAATTTCAATTTTACAAAATCAATTTTCATCATTTAAAATTAAACAAAATGAATCTATAGTGGACATGCACTCTAGATTCCAAACTATTCAACACGATTTAATGGCATTAGGAGTCAAATTCATAAATTTTGACTTTGTATCTAGAATACTCGATTCCTTAACTCCAGAGTGAGAAAGAAAAGTATTAGCTATCGAAGAAGCTAATGACCTCTCAACGCTCTTAGTTGAAGAATTGATAGGAAATTTAATGTCCTATGAAGTTAATCTACAGGCAAGAAAAGAACAAAATTCGAACCAATGAAGACTCCAACTTAAATGAAAAAGAAAGAGTATTTATTGCCAAAAACTACAACAAATTCAAGAAGTTTAGTAAAATGACCAGATTTCAAAAAAGAGGAAATTCAAGCTCAACAAATCAAACTCAATTGAATGCTATGAATGTGATCGATTTGGACATATGAAGAAAGAGTGTCCCATGCTCAAAAATGATAAAAAGAAGAAAAAATTTGAAAATTTCGAAAAGAAGAAAGCTTTCAAAGTAAATTGGGATGGCTCAGATTCTTCATCATCATCAGACATTGACAGCGATAGCGATGGAGAACAAGCTAATGTATGTTTTATTGTACAAACTGATGAGGTATGTCCTGAACTTATCTATGATGAATTATTAGAACTTAGCATGGAATTAGATAATAAATTTAGACAAATTAAAAAATTAAATAAAGAACACATAGCCAAAATAAATAGATTAGAACTTCAAATAGGAATGTTAAAAGATGAAAATTTCTTTTGGAAGAGGAACTAGAATTATCTCAAGAAAAAAATAAAATCGATATAGAAACATTGAAAATTTAGAATTAAAAGAAAAGTTAGACAAAATTTCAAATAATGTTTCAAAATTTAATAAAGGAAAAAAGATTTGGAAAATCTTATCGAAAATTCAAAATCATTAAGTAATAGGAATGGAATAGGATTTAGAAATATTCCTAAAGAAAAAGGGAATAATATTAAGAAATATAGTTTTATTTATCAAAGGACTAAAAGATTACCTAAGTCTATTAATCTATAATAAAAATTATGTTCATAAAGGCACCAAATCTTCTTGGGTATGGCTACCTTCTCTTCCTAACATCTAGGATCCTAACAAAATATATGGGTACCAATTAAATCATTTTTTATTCTATAGGTACCCAAAATAAAAAAAACAAGGATAAATGGATACTGATAGTGGCAGCTCCAAGCATATGATCGAAAACTCTATAATGTTATCAAATATGACATACATCGATGGTGGAACGGTGACTTTTGAAGATAACTCAAAAGGATACGTCATCGGCATCGGAGAAGTCATCAACTCTGGTATTTCTAGCTCTCTTATTATTACGAAGGTATTGTTAGTAGAAAATTTAAAACACAACCTACTTAGCATTAGTCAATTATGCGATAAAGGTTTTCAAATTAATTTCAAAAAAGATAGATGTTTTTTGACAATAACAAACAACTTATCTTTGAGGGTTTTAGAAACAAAAATATTTGTATCTTAAATATGAATATAAATCGAAATTCAAACTTATGCTTAACCGCCAAAAACGACGATCCATCGTTGTGGCATTAACGATTTTGTCATATTAATTTTAAATATATTAACAAGTTAGCAAACTATGAGCTAGTTAGAGGTTTACCTAAAATAAATTATAAAGTAGAAAATTTATGTGACGATTGTCAAATTGGAAAATTAAAGAAAAGCTCTTTTAAATCCAAAAATAATATTTCTACAAAACAACCTTTAGAATTATTACATTTATATTTATTTGGTCCAACTCAAGTACGATCTATAGATCATAACAAATATGTTTTCATAGTAGTTGATGATTTTTCAAGATATAAACGGACTTTATTTTTAAAACATAAAATTTACACTTTTGGTATGTTTAAAATTTTTGCTAAAAGAATTAAAACTCAAATGGATTTGAAAATTAAGAATATTCGAAGTGATCACGGTGGAGAATTTGAAAATGATCATTTTACTAATTTTTGTAATAAAAAGGGCATAAGTCATACTTTCTCTTTTCCCCGCACACCTCAACAAAGTGGTGTAGTAGAAAGAAAAAAGCGTATGTTACAAGAATGTGCATGAACACAATTAAATAGTGGTGGTTTACCAAAACATTTTTGGGCTGAAGCTATTGCTACGGCTTGTTATGTTTTGAATCGAGTAACCGTACGACCTATAACTAAATATACTTGTTTTGAAATACTTTTTGGAAGAAAACCTTAAGTATCATACTTTAAAACTTTCGGATCAAAATGTTTTATACTAAATACAAAAGATAATTTGGGAAAATTCGACCAGAAGGCCGATGAAAGAATCTTTATTGGATATTCGGATCATAGCAAGGCGTATAGAATTTTTAATAAACATACTAAAACAATTGAAGAAAGCTTACATGTTTCATTTGATGAAAATTTCTTTAACCATCATATTAATGACGATGAAGAAATTATTCCAATGAATATGTAACAAATTCATCTAATAATGAGACAAATGCACAAAATAATACTTTAGTGTCACCCTCTAGAATTCTAAAAAATCATCCAAAAGATAATATCATTGGGGATCTTAACTCCAGAATAACTAGAAATCACTTAACTAACGAACCTCGGATATTTCAGCAGATACCCCTCATCGACTTCCTACTCCTACATCAAGTCAAGAGCCAACCTATAAGTGGTCCTCCTACCGCGCGGGGTTCACTCCCGATAAAAAATGGCCCAAACGATCTCTATTTGTCTCTCCTCAACACTAAGGAGAAAATTGATAAGATACTTCATACCAAAAGCAACAAATAGATTTATAACGAGAATTATACTTTGAAGAAAAAGTCACTGCGCGACTACTAAGTTTTCTAGAGTAAGTAGCGATCAAATTTTGCAATTCGCGAAAAAAAAGATGTACATGAACCACTTCTGATTCCTTGCAATCCTCTAAATCCTTCTAGATCTCATCGTACACCTTGGGATCCTCCACCCAGGCAATTTTCTAGTTCCCTAATAACCAATGAACGTGGAAATATTTGGTCTCCACTCAATTCGTGGAAGGATAACACCTCTGAAGATCGCAGTGCTCCATCTTCATCTCAAAAAATTTGTTTATTGTATTATTTATCTACTTATATTTGTTTTTTTTCAAAAATAATAATATTATGTGTCAATAAAATTGATTTCTCAGAAATCATGCATAACCTTCAAAAATAAGACTATTTTTAGACATATTAAAAATTTCAGACGTTTACACAATGCCCTTAGACATCTGACATCTTTGTGACACATCATTTTTTACTACTGTGCATGTATCAGACGTCTGATATAAACTTCCAAACGTCTAAAAATTACCTCTGCCCCACATAAATTACAAAACAATCCATTTCAGACGTCTGAAATAATGACCAGATGTCTAAACAAAGTCTCTACCTCCTTAAGATACAAATTCTGGCCATTTTCAGATGCTGCTCTTATATCCAAACGTCCGAGTAAAGAATCCATCTTCAAAAAATACACTACTGCCTATTCCAGACATCTGTTTCTATATCCAGACGTCTTACAACACTTTCTATCTTATAAATTTACAAACTCTATCAACTCCAGACGTGTGCCAACAACTTCCTAACGTCTGACCATATTTACTTTCTTCATTCTAGGTTAAAATTAAACATTTAACTCACTTCCCAAACGTCTGAAATTCAATCAACGACCTTTAGTAACCTTATAACGACTATTTTACCCAAATTTCTACCTCAAATTTCATTTCGTTTCTCTTTCATATTCAAAACCCTAACTTTTCAAATCTCTATCTCCATAAATTTACACGATATCATGGCATCCAAAACTAAAAAACCTAAAAGTTCAAAGAGAAAGCAAGAGCAAGCCACACCTCCAACCCACAAGTGTGCTATGATGATCAAATTGAGAGATGGATGAATAGAGTGCCTCATTCAATCAAAAGATATGACAATATTCAAAAGAAAATGCTACATACAGGTCCTTTCTACAAATTACTCAAATTCCCTACGTACGATTTGGATGAAATGTGTGAAAATGCTGGATTAGAAACATTGATTTCCTTTAATTCAAATAATGTCCAAATTGATTAGCTCTCCATATTCCTATTCTATGCTAATCTAGATAGCACTACCGTATGGAATACTGATAATGATGAAAATTGGTTTTAGCCAAGTGTTTACGGTGACACTATTCGTCTAACTCTGAAAATAATAGGCCATACTCTAGATTGTTCCGATTCTGGAGAATACTTATATAACATTTCAGATATGCATCTAAAACCAAGAGATAATGTTACCCATAAAATTTGGAAAGATGAAATGCCAAGGTTTGCTTCCAAACACTTATGGCTTAAGGCAAGACTCCTCACCAAGATGATTATCAACACAATCATTCCTCGCCTTGGCAAACATGAGCAAATGATGGAATTAGAGCACAAAGCTCTATATGCCATCTTTAGTGGAACGAGGGTGAATTGGGCGAAGTTTGTGTTTGACGAGTAAAAAATTATTGGACTCGATCACGTCCATCCATCATCTACCCTACCTACATCATGCGTCTTCTGAAAGCTCACAACATTCTATCGTATTTATCGACTTTTGAAGAGATTTCTTCCAAGTACGCCTCCATAAAATTCTTCTCTCTTATGCACTTACTGGAAAATCCTTTTGATTTTATGTCATCTAAAGAGTGGACGTAACATCGTCAACAAGCCGGACACGCTAGGCCTCAACCCCATCAATAACCACCACAACCATTTCGCGAAGAGGAACAACATCACGAACAAATTCCTCCTCCTCCTGCACCTTTTGACTACCCTGGCCAAGATGACATTTTGGAGACTCGCAATGAGACCAATCCAAATGAAAGTATTCAAGATTTAACTCCCCAAAATCAACATATCTTATCAAGAAATCAAAAATTATTGGCTAAGCATATTGATAGCTTTGAAACAACGTTTGCTTCTTACCAAGCCACATTTAAAACATCGCTTTCAATAACTTTATTCGTTCTAAAAGAGGTTCTTCAACGAGTCAGTGGCCCTACACCACCTTCGAAAGATTGGCTAACTACAGTGCCTTCTCTTCCTCCCTCAAAACACTCTAAACTTTTTGAAGAGGAAAAAGAACCTCTCGAACAATACTCCAACATCTCCTAAAATCCAAGCTAGTTCTTAAATGAATGAAGATGAAGGAGATGATCAAGCTCAAGATTCCTCGAAAGATCCCTAGATATTTTATAATAGGTTTCATCTTTTGTAATGAAATCAAAAATCTATGCATCTAATTACTGTATTTGATGATTATAAAAAATGCTTTTTTGGTTTGTTACTTCTACGTAATTTGTTATAACCTTTCAGCAATTAGTAAATATTCCAAATTGACAGTGTGTGCGTGATATTTGCATTATAGATATTCACACTTTTTGATAATGCCAAAGGGGGAGAAATAATGGTAAGCACATAATCAAGGGGAGATTTATAAAATTATATCTAAGCACATTGTATAGTTGTCACCGTCAAAAAGGGGGAGAATGTTAGTAAATCCAATCTATAGTTTTGATGATAACAACTATACAATGGAAATCAAATATTCATATATATTTATATATATATAGGTACTTGTTAGAACAACATCACTAGAAATACAAGAGTAAGGCTTAAAGGACACTATAAGAGACTGCAAGTTGATAGGTATAAAGAAGCAAAAGAAAAGATGCACAAAACATATATGCACCAGTATCAGATGTCTGGGTGCACAAGCCAGACGTCTGAAAAATTCCTCTGAAACAACAAATAGGATAAAGCAGACGTCTGGTAACAGCATTCAGACGTCTGAAAATCTACAATGTTCAAAAAATATGTAGTATCAGATGTCTAAATTCAAACTCGAAAATCAGAAGAGAACTGCAACCGCCACATGCGAATGGGATTCTTCGCTTCTCTTCGCCATAACTCTTCACTATCAACAGAAGCAACTTTAGAGCATTCGTTAATGGATGTAGCTACTCAAGATACCTATTTACAACTATATATAGCATCAAGAATCAAGAGAACAGTACTTACCTTACTCACTTATGCTTTCTAATTCCATACTCTTGATCTCTGCACTCTAGCAATCTTTACTTGTATTCACTCTTCCATTTACTCTGTTCGTTGTAGACAATATTCTTTAGATATATTGGAAGCAATTGTACTAATTAGTCAACGTTTTTGTTATACCAGAACACACATTTAATAAGAACAATTTATTGTAACCAAGCTTATTTCTCAGGGCGAAGCAAGGTTTTTTTAATAGTCTAATTCGGAGGGGAGCTTCAGGATTGGACGTAGGACGGGAGGTCCGAACCAGTATAAAATTCTGGTGTGCTTGTTCTACATTTACTTTGATTAATATTATTTTAGTTGCATCATATATTTTGTCACATATACTTTCATATACACTACACGATCCATCATGTAGACTTTCATTAACTACCGGTCCAGTCTTGGCTATTGCTGATAAAAGCAGCGTTTAACTGTACATAATGGTGCTTGTGGAGAAGGAGTGGATGCTATACTAATATAGCATGGAAAAGTAATCACTTATGCAAGTAGGCAGCTAAAGCCTCATGAGCGAAATTATGCAACGTACGACTTAGAACTATTAGTTGTTGTGTTCGCATTAAAAATGTGGAGGCATTACTTATTGGGTGAAAAGTTAGATCTCTTCACAGATCACAAATCCTTGAATTATCTTTTCACTCAGAAGGACTTAAATATGAGACCATCACATTGGTTATAATTTCTCACATCGTATGATCTAGATATTTCATATACATCAGGGAAAGCCAACGTAGTAGCAGATGCGTTAAGCAGAAAGCATGCCATTATAGCTTATCTGGTGGTGACTCCGATTCTTCTAGAGAGAATTGCCAATAAGCAAAAAGAAGACCGATGTCTAATGAATATTATTAAGGATATAAGCAAAGGATAGAATTCAAGCCTGGAAGTAGATAACCATGAGATATTACATTTAAATGGAAGAATTTGTGTTTCGGATATTGATAATTTTAGGCAGGAATTATTAAATGAATGCCATTAATCCATGCTTAATATTCATCTTGGAATTCACAAGATGTACAAAGACATGAAGTGAACATTCTAATGGAAGAGTATGAAAAGGGACATCCTACTTATGTTAGCAGATATGCCAATTGCCTACAGATCAAAAGCGATCAGCAAAAGACTGCTGGATTACTTCAACTCTCGAGATTCCAACTTGAAAGTGGAACCAAATATCAATGGATTTCATCGACGGCTTACCTCAAACGAGGAAGGGAAGCAAAGGCGTATGGGTTATAATAGATTGATTGACTAAAAACACACGCTTTAATCCAATAAAGTCAAAAAGAACTATTTCTAGTCTTGTAGATACATACATGAAAGAAATTGTTTGATTACATGGAGTTTCGACTAACATTGTAAGTGATCGGCATCCAATCTTTGCCAGTCAGTTCTGGGAAGAATTACACACAATTTTTGGAATGAAACTAAGTATAAGCACTGCATATCATCCTCAGACTGATAGGCAAACAGAAAGGGTAAATCGAGTGTTGGAAGATCTTCTGCGAGCTTTTATATTAGACTTTGGAGGTTCGTAGGAGAATCATCTTCATTCGGTAGAGTTCTCTTATAATAACAGCTACCAGGCAAGTATTGGCATGGCACCGAATGAAGCCTTATATGGTCGTTCATGTAGATAACCAGCATGTTGGACTGAAACCAGAGATCAACTTATACTCAGTCCTGATATGATTTGAGAAGCCTCAAAGAAGGTAAGTATGAATAGGAAGAAACTGAAAGAAGCTCAAAGTGGGAAGAAAAGTTATGTCGATCAAAGGCGTAGGAATATAGAATTCACGATTGGAGATTTTGTATTTTTGAAAGTCTTTCCAATGAGGGGAGCGGTAAGATTTGGAAGAACTAGGAAATTAGCACCTCGATATATTCGACCCTTTTCCATTCTTGAGAGGATTGGCCCACTAGCCTATCGAGTAGAATTACCACAAAGGTTATCAAGCATACATAATGTTTTTATGTATCTCATCTGTGAAAGTATGTGTATCATCTGGAAAAAATTATGGAGATAGCTTCTCAAGAAGATTTAGAGATAGAGTCAAACGTGACCGTTATCAGGCAACCTATTCGAATCATGGATCAGGATGAGAAGCAACTAAGGAGAAAGATTGTGATATTAGTTAAAGTTCAGTGGAGTAGTGATGTTGAAGACTACACTTGGGAAATCGAGGATAGAATGAGGAAGGCATACCTTGAGTTTAGGATGGTGGGATAATATGCATATACATTATATCAATGTAGTGTACTCACTTCCTGTGGTGTAGTCACTTGTCATATCTTTTTATATATTTTATCATATCTAATATATTCCTTTTTTAATTACGTTCTTCTAATCTTAAATTTCGGGGACGAAATTCTTTTACGGAGGGGGGAATGCAACGACCCGAAAATTTATCACTGTGGAAAATATATATAATTTTAATTATTCAAATATAAGATTTTATATCATAAATTATAATGTTTTGAACAATAAAAAATGAAGGTAAATTTGTTTGAAAATTACATTAACAAATATAGATATTTGGGATTTCCGTCAGAAAATGACGAAAATCGGTTTTCGGTAAAATTGAGATTTTCCCAATATTAAGGGATATGAAACAGGGTACATACACTTATTTCTCCACCTAAGCAATAATATGTAATAAAATTATTTATTTTATTTTTTAAAATAAAACGGCCTTATGATATCATCAATGGTATCATCATTTTTAAATAATTAGTTTTAGACCCAAAACTATCAATGTTCAAAACATGGCTGGAGATAACTATATAATATAACTAACGCGTTTCTCCTAGATAATTCCAAAGTTACATTTTAGGTCTATATTTGATAGTTGGTTATTTAACTATCAACAAACACACATCCGAATCAGGGATTTATTTCAAAAGGGAATACCAACATTAGTTAAGCATATAGCAACCATTAGCCTCCTTTTAGTTAATCTTTTCATTAACAAAAATCACTTTGTAATACTTGTATCTAAATACCTTCACAAAGATACATCCACAAATCCCTATATGTTCAATACTTAGAGAAATATCTGTATACTTATCTTAACCTGTAAGTATATTCACAAAATGGGGTAAGATTACCTTTTTACACAATTCTAGAGTTATTTATAAATTCCTCTATAACTTTTAAACCCATTTGTGACTATTTTCTAAATCTCTGAAAATAGTTTATAATCTAAATTAATCACTTATAAATTGTTTTTTTACATTTCTAAATTCATTTATAAATCCATAAAACCATTTATAAAACTCCTTTTATAACATTATAAACCTATTTCTTAATTTTGTTCATAAATATCCAGCTGTTTTTGTAAAACTCTTCCACCTAGTAAATAATTTCCCTTAAGTCTTCAAATTATTTTATGAACTCCCTTCATAAAATCCAAGTCCTCTTATAAAACTCTATTAGTGGGTCTTGGGAATATTTATAAATAATTATAATCATTTACTTCAAAACACTATTGTATAATGATAATTATTAACAATAAACACTATAAATAAATAATTATTATTAACTTCAAAACATCTTAAAAGTAATATTTAATAAAAAACATTATTAAATACACGATAACAATTAACCTTTACCATTATTGTAAATAGTAATAATTAATTTCCAGTACATTAATAATAAATCATTATTATTAATTTCAAAACATGTTAATAATTTAAATAATTAACTTTTCAAATATTAAAATATTGATAAATAACCTTAAAGAAATATTAAATATAAATAAATAACTTTTAAAACGATATTAAATATAAATAAATGACGTTTAGAAATAATATTAAATATGAATAAATAATCTTTAAAACAATATAAATATACTTAAATAATATTTAAAATATTATTAAATATGAACAAATAATCTTTAAAACAATAATAAATATAAATATAAATCTTTAAAACACAATTAAATATAAATAAATAATCTTTATAACCATATTAAATAGAAATAGAAATCTTTAAAACATTTCTAATGACCTAGAAAGGAAGATAATAATGTTGGAGTAAAATAGAAATTAAATCCTCAAAAAACAAAATATTTCCGAAATCCAATTCCATACTTAAATCATTTCCTGTCTCAAAATCAATCCCAACCCCAAATGGTAACTTGTTGTATTAAAAAAATACTAATTAAGACCATAGCTACCAAACGCTCAATTAATATTGATTTTCTATCACTATAGGATTTAAATTTGCACCTATAATAATGTCATAACCCATAGTGTCCACAATCAGGTTTCAAATTCAATAATTATATAACAGAAATATTATTGAACTTTAAAATCAAAAGTTGCGAGGAATCCTATTGGATCCCTCCAACATATCCCTCTGCAATAAAAAGGGTATATAATTATATAATATGGGTCACTCGTTACTCGACGGGTATATAAAAAGGTTCATCCGCTCCATGTGTGGGAATAAATCCAAACCAACTGATAAAATCAGTAATCAACCAAACATTCGATTAACTATTTTTATTAATTATATAACATTTTTGGTTAACCAAAAAGGTGAGTTTAACTCATTGAAATTTTCTGTTGTCGTCGAGGCGTTTCGGTTTGGAACTAAAATCAAACAACGTCCGATTTTAGCCTAAATTTCAACTATTTTCAAATTCGACCAAACCAATTCCATCTCGATGCCTTCGTTGTCATGAGGACAATGCAAAAATCACAGCTTAACTGGACCTCATATGAGAGGGTTATACACGTTTCTAGTTGTCGATTTTAAATTTTAAAATAAATAAACTACTTACAATGATTAATATACTAATTACCCATATATTTTATAATCCATCTCCTCCCTCATTAATTAATAGCTCTACCATGGTCGTGCACTTACCCCTCGATGTTCTCCTTTCCTCGACCATGAATTTTCAAACCAACGCCGTCGTTCTCTTCCTGCTCGAGTCCTCCGCCTCCCCTTCTCCTCCATTCACGGCCCGCTTGCACCAAAAAATCCATGACCTTCCCCTAGTCCACATAACCGTACACATGTATCCCGACCATCCTTAGAGCTGCACCACCCCATACTTCTCCTCCAGCTTCTTCCAACCTTGTTGAACCCAAATCCATCCTCGTATCTACTTATTGATGACTACAAGTTGCATAACGTGTAACCTTAATTTAAAGTTGCTTGCAAAACTTCACTTTATGGAAACTGACTAGCTATAACGATGACACACCCCTCTAACATCATCTCAAAACATAGATTTCACTCTTAACAGAACGAGGATCATGCCTTTTTTATTTTTAAAATTTTCCTTCCTTTGTTTTTGAATTTTGGAACTAAATAAACTTGGGTTTTTTTTTCCTTTCTGGAAGAAGAAAAGGAGGGTAGTATTAAAAAAGAGAGATGGTTGTGGCTAAAGCAAGGGAGTTAGGGCGAGAATAGTAGAAGTATGATGAACATTATATAAATACATACACACATACATATTCAAAAATATATGGCTCGATGCACTCAAAAATCATGTACTCCAAATGAGGCTTGCCACCTGGCATTCTATATGTAATACCCCTATTTCGAACTCAATGGAACAAGTCTCGAGACTTAATTCGATCATATGCAGAAGATAACTTTTCAAAGCAGTTATATTATAATAAATTCCTAAAATTTATTCTAAGCATTTCGAACTCGCATGACAAATGATACGTCCGGTCGCCATGGAATTTAATGGCACATAATAAACTATTATAGATCTAAAGAAACTGGTTTCGTCAAAATCCAAGACAGTGCCCCCAAAAGGCTTTTTTTACATGTTAATTAAAATGAATTATATTAAAACCAAATTAATCACTTTTAAATCTAAATTACAAGTTTCATATCTTCATTCTTATTTAAATATAATTTAAGTCAACTTTCGAAATCATTTTTATTCATAGTTAAAATTGAAGATTTAATTATTTAAGAAATTCCTAAATATTAGATTTAACAATTTAATTATCAAATAAATCGCCATTTTTGAAATTCAAGTTATTTAACCTATAAAATTACTTTTCAATATTTTAGAGCCAATTAAATATTCCAAATTTAAATGACTGAAATTCTAGGTTGTTACACTATACTCAGTAGGAGGATGGGTTGAATTTGATTAAATTAGGATTTGAATTGGTAGAGAATATTATGGACCCAAATCCATAATTGGCACCTTCCTTTTTCTCCTATTTAAATTCCTCTAGTCCCTTATTTTTCCTCTCTCCTTTTACTCCTCTCTAACCTACATCTGGCTAAAATCATAAGCCCACATCATTCATTTCAATGTTAAAAAACACAAGATTGAATCAAATATCAATATGGTGTGTAGATCTTTCAGCCTGGCAGCGCTTTCTGAAAAAGTTTGGATACAAATCCAAAACGAGTCGACAAAATTTAGTAATTAAGGTGCTACTACTAGGTAATAGTTAAGGTAACATTCTCATTTACATGTACATATAATAATTTTTCATTATTCATATTTATCTATAGTCAGATTGTATGTATATCATGTATCTTTAAAAATATGCATTCTTGACATTTGATGTGGATATATATAAGCATATGAGCTTTTGCCAGAATAAAAAGAAATTATATTTTTCAATTTTAAAAGAGTCTTAAAACGAAAAATTGATTTTTTATTATATTAATAAAAGCATATATTACATATAAATTTTTGCTAATCATATCCATAATAATATTTCAATTTTTTTATGTGTGTATATAAATGAATTTAGTAAACATATATACATATATATATTATATTAGAAATATAATACATTAATTGAATTTTAAAATAGATATTATGAACACATACGTATTTACATGTTTAATTAACATAAAATTATACTAGTTGCAAAATTAAATTTTCAAGAAAAAATATATTAAATATTTTAAATAATTTCCACACTGAAATTGTTTAAAATTAAAAAAATAAACAAAATTTAAAACCGTAAAGTTTTAACAAAAAATTGAATTTGTTGAAAGTTATTTGTCGAAAATATATACACACACACACATTTTAAACATATTTTATTATTTTTTATTTCATTTCTATAGATTAATTTTAATATAGAAATACACATACATACAAAAATATACATAAATATAATATATGATTTCATTTAAAATTAGAAATTTATTTTCGTCGGTATATATTTATATTTTATTACAATATATTATTAAAAAATTGATTTAAATTTGAAATTAGAAGATATTTGAATATCTAGAACAAGATTTGAAATTTGAAATTTGGATTTGGATTTGATTCCAAAATTATTTGTATTTGCAATTATTATTAAACTTTTTTACAATATGATATATATATAATATTGTGAATATAATTTATATCACATTAATATATATATATATATATATATATATATTAGACAACAGATAAGTATATGATATGCTAACATGTCCATTGCGGTATAAATCATAGCATTTAGATACGAGCCTGTTAAACCTTGCACACTATATATGTTGCATATGCACGTACACGTACATGCTTGAATAATACGCATGTACATAATATATAATACAAATATAATATCAAAACAAACCTTTATTTACAAACTAAAATAATGATTTTAATTAAAATCAACTTAGATCAGATCTAAATAAATTTAAACTTCAAAGACCGATCCAAAATAGTAAAAAAAAAAATTAAATATACCCTTCAAATTGCTTGTGCTGGCCCAGATCCAATAATAGATAACCAATAGGAAATCCACTAATGAGTCATTCCTTAGTTATCCAATGTCTATTAGAACGTAACCCACTGCCCAGTATTTAGAGAGTATTATGTACTCTAGTCTCAATGGATATGTTGATATAATGTCTCGAAACACCTTGACTATGAATATTTAAAATAAAAAGTTATTTTATATAGAGAAAATTTTCACATACCTACAACTCTTTGTGCTAATTATCACATAACATATTACTTAAGGATTTTCTTATTATTTTCCTTAATTTAATCACTTAATTAATTATATCATAATATAACAAAGTATATTATAGAAATCAAACACCTTTATTATGAACAAGATTGGCTATCAAGTTAGATATATGCAATAAATTACATAATTACCATAAAGCATACCCCCAACTCTATTAGTAGGTAGTTTAGGCATTTTATTTGAGTTTTCCCATGTTATAGAATAAAAACAGAGCCATTTCCAAGGAGGCTTCAACATCTATAGTAGACACATCAACACAGATTCAAAGAGTGATCTTAGCACATTTACAGCTTCTGGCTCTTCTACTAACTATTTGGATTACTGATTCTAGAATATTATATCATATGACACATTTTGAGAACTCGTTTTCAACTTGTTACTAGTTTTATGGAGGTGAGATTCTCATGGAAAATGGTGCTACTTGCTAGATAATTGGTGTTGGGAAGGTAAAGATTAGGATGTTTGATGGTGATGTTTGTGCTTCGTATGTGTTGGAACCGAGCTAGTCGAAGCGGAGTAATTGGGTAAATTTCAAAAAAAATCCTTTTGGATCTTTTCTCTCCGTTAATTAAGATTGCCCTTTCATTCAAATTCAAAAACCCATCCCTTCTTTACATTATGGTAGGCCAACATTTGTGGGCTTGGGGTCGAAAAATTATCCAAAATCCAATTAGTACTAGCTCTATTTAAATCCAATTTAAATTTCTATCGATATTGTATATCGATACATGTGTTTATTACTTATATATTCACACATTATTAAATGCTAATAGTAATCTAACAAATCAAATAAGACACTTTTTCACAATTAATATTTCACAAATATTAATTAGTTTAATTTATTTAAAGACTGTTTTAGTATTTATTCTGTATAAATCGAATTTAAACATTCTACTGATATTGTATATCGATATGCGCATTTATAGAACTTTACTAAATATTAATGGCATTCAACCAAATTAAATAAAATTTTATAATTAATTTTTCATAAATACTAATTAATTCAATTAATTTTCGACTACTAAAAATCAATTAAATCTTGTAGTTTATCCAGAATATTCATCAATTCTGTTATGTGACTCAAATGTGTAAATGAAGTCAAGGTTAATATTAAACATTTCAAATATTAACATTCACACTTCACCTTAACTAGCGGTGTGACATTTTGGCTGAATTTATCACTTACACATCTTTTGATAAAATCTAATTTTACTTATTATAAGCATTATCTATTAGTGATACTTATTTACACCAATCATCTTCGTCAAAACAATACCATTTTGGACTTATGGAATTTGGTAATGGTCAAAATTCCAGTATAATCCATATTCAAGTCTATACTCCAAACATAGAGTTCTTGGTTAAATAATAACAATTATTATTAACTGAACTACACTGGCTAAAGATTTTGACTTTGAGTTGACTTCAGTTGACCGTGATACTAACCTTATACAACGAAAAAGATAAATCCTCTCTTAAATAGTGTTTTACTTCCAATACTTTCACTCGACCCAAGTAAATCGATGGACTCCATGCCATGACTTGACTATAATCAAAGCAGAACTTTCATATTGAAGATCGACGGTATTCTCTAGTCAAGAGAACGATGAAATTAGTTACATTGATATTTTTTGTTTGTCCTTAGTTATATTAACTAAAAAAATACTATCGAGTGAGTCATTCTATAATTATCCAATAACTACTAGTACATAACCCCATGCTGCCCCCAACAGTCATGAGTAATATACCTTCCAACATTTGGAGAGCATTATGTACCCTAGTCTCAACAGATACATCGATAACCGGTCTTGATGCATCTTGAAAAGGAATATTTAAAATAATATGCTTATTATATTATGATATAATACTCATAATTACAAGTATTTGTAATTACTATTGCAAACACACCATTTATGGATTTTCTATTATATATTTTAATTAAATATTTAATTTTTTATAACATATTATAACAAATATACAACAGAAAGAAAACACCTTAATTATGAACGAGAATTGATTACGGAGTTGATAGTTCACAATAAATTTCAAAATTGTCCCTAAGGCATACCCCAAACTCTATTAGTATGATGTCAGGCATGTGGGTGGTTTTTGGGGCGTTGTCAAATCTTAGATTGAAGTATGTAATAGAGAAAGATTCATTGTAGGTTTTTAATGGTTCGTTGATGGTAATGAAAGGGGTGAAAGATGGAAATATATTTTGTTGAAGCATAGCACTTTTGTTGTGGAGTCTTCTTCGGTTATTAATTTTGATGATTTTGATTCTACTAAGTACTGGCTTTGCTTATGGGATACAATGGAGAATGGAATTTAGGGATGTTAATGAAGCGACATTTGATTGATGGAAATCATCATTCAAAATTGGCCTTTATGAGGAATGTGTACTTGGAAAGCATACGAAGGTTTCTTCTGGCACTACATAACATAAGTCCAAAGTCGTTTTAGAGTATGTTCATACTATGTTTTGTGTCCAGCATCATGTATACCCATTAGGGGAGTGAAATAGTTTGCTTTGTTTGTGGATTATTTTCTTGAAAGATATGGGTTACTTTGTGAAGTCCAAGGATGGAACTTTTGATAAGTTTCATAATTAGAAATACCTAATTAAGAAGCAGTTTAGAAAGAAAGTGATGTATCTTTCTTTGGATAATGGTGGTGAATTCACTTCTGAAGAATCCATGGAATTTTATCAATCTAAGAAAATCAAGAGGCATTGCACCACACCAGGAGGCCCTTAGTCTAATGGGGTTGCTCGGAGGATGATTGAGACAGTATTGAAAAGAATTCGACGCCTGCGATTAACTGTTGGATTAAATAAGAGATTTTGGGTAGAAGCATCATCTACCATGGTTTTTCTCATCAACCACACATCTTCTACCACCATTGATGTGAATATTCCAAAAAAAGTATGGAAGGGAGAACTTATTTCGTATTCCTTTCTTAAAGTGTTTAATTGTCCAAATTATGTACATGATAGTAAAATGAAGTTGGATCTGAGATAGGACAGATATATTTTTCTTGGCTATAGGAGAAGAATTAAGGAGTATAGGTTCTGTTTCCCTACTTTCCATAAGATTATTACTAGTAGACATGTTAATTTTGATGAGAAAGCTATGTTGAAGATGTATCCTTCTCATTCAGATGATGTTGAGAGGACATATTCAAATTATCAAACATAGAGTTGATCGTCTGACCTCCATAGAGGTATTAATGGCATTTCTAATGACATCATGGTCGATGAGAAGAGGATAGAGGATCAGACTTAAGGTGAGACTCAAATTCAGACTCAACTGGTTAAAGAAATGAAAAGCCATAGTTGGTTTGATGATTTTAAGGAATTGAGCATTGAGGACTTTGACGTTGATGACATGTTAGCTTATCCATTAAGCATAATTCATGATGAGCCAAGAGACTATAAAGATGCTACTAATTAAATGATAGTTCTGATTGGTTAGTAGCTATGGAAGAGAAAATTGAGTCTTTGCACAAAAATAAAAATTGGTATTCATTTCTTTTAAGTATGAAAGCATTTTGATGCAAGTGGATCTATAGGACAAAAGACAATTGCATCGGTGACTTGAGATATAAGGCCAGATTAATGGCAAAGAGACATGTTCAAAATAAAGGAGTAGAATTTCATGATATTTTCATCAAAGTTGTCAAGCATACTTTCGTTCGCATTCTTTTGGCATTAGTTGCCTACTTTAACATGAAATTGGAGCAACTGGATCTAAGATGACATTCTTGTAGGGAGACCTTAAGGAAGGCATTTACCTCTAACAACTAGAGGGGTTCATCAAGTGCATCGAACCCAATCATGTTTGTAGGCTTAATAAATCTCTGTATGGTTTAAAATAGTCTCTTAGCAGTGATATAAGAGATTTAATAAGTTAACCATTTCACATGGTTACTTTGGAAGTTTTAAGGATCAATGCATCTATTTAAAGAAATGTGGTAAAAATATCGTTTATTTATTACTTTATGTTGATGATATGTTGATAACTTCACAAAGCATGGTCTAGAATTTTAAAGTTGAAGGAAGATCTGGGTAAGAGTTTGATATGAAAGATTTATGAAAATCATAGAAGATTTTAGGATAGAGATTCAAAGGGATAAAAAGTAAAGAGTTTTGAGGCTTATTAAACTGGAAAGTCCTATTTCGATTTGGTATAGAGAAAGTTAAACCAGTGGCTACTCCTTTAGACACTCAGTTTCAGCTATCCAAAGACTTGTGCCCTATGTGATGAAGAAAAAAGGAATGTCGTTAATGTTTCTTAGTCTAATGCAATTATAAGTCTTATGTGTGCTATGTATGCACAAGACTTGATTTAGCTTATGTGGTTGGTATGATAAGCAGATACATGTCTAACCCATAAAACTCATTAACAAGTAGTAAAGTGGTTTCTATGGTACTTGAGAGGGACTTCTGATGTTAGCTTGTTATTTCATGAAGTCAGTAATGATATAACCCTTAGTAGTTACTGTAGTTTAGAGTAAGTTAGGGATAGAGATGGTAGGAAATATTTTTAGGCTATGCTTGTACACTTGGCATAAGCCCGATTTCTTAGAGGTGTAATTTATAATTCATTTTAGCCGTATTATTTACAGAGGCAAAGCTTATTTATATTATGGAAGAGATAAAGTAAGGATTGTATTTATTGCAGCGGTTGGAGGATTTATCAAATGCAGAAGACGTTCGAGTTGTTTTTAGATAGTTAGAGTGTCATTCATCTTGTTCAAAACTAAGCCTATGTCTCATAGATATAGCATATTAACGTTAGAGTTCTCTTTCGTATGCTTAAGAAAGGAAGAAGTAAGATAAAGTCGTCGAAGGTACACGGCGACGACAATCCAGCTGATATGTCGAAGACGGTTCCAAAGAACAAGTTTGATCATTGCTTAGACTTTATCAGTGTAAAAGCTACTTAGCCATGGCTGCTTATCCAACAACCAGCTTTTATTAATTGATTTGAGTGGAAAATATATTTAAATCAAGGTGGAGCATCAAATTCATGTAATATATTCTACTTTGAAAGCAGGAAGGAAAGAAGTTTAAAAGATTGATTGAATTAATTGGTTGATTGTGTAATGAGAGAAAAGAACATTATGAATGAAGATAATATATAAATGGACATCGCATGCAAATCAAATCATGTGAAGGTAGAAATCCTTCAAAATTAATGGGGAACCTAATTTTATATCTACGATAAGCTTTTATCCCTAAATCTACAAAAAAAGCATTGGTTCTTCTTCAACGCATTAAAAGAATCCACTATTACCCCCTTATTTTGTAAATCCTATTTGTAGATCCAATTTAGTTTGTTTTGAGTATTTAAGTAAATGGGTGATATCTAATGCCTATCTATTTCTCCCTCACTCCTAATTTCTTTAATCTTATTGAAGTGGATGAATAAAGGTAACTATTGGGTCCGATGACTTAGTCATAGCCGAAACCACTAAATCTTCTCGTGTTCCCTTCTTTTAAGTATTCTTATTTTATTTAATGATTTAGTGAATATTTTTTAGGGCTGTTAATAATCTATCAGCAAGCTAGATCTTTGTAGCTTCCACATTAAATTTTTCATAACAGTTGTCCCCTTACCTCTTCTCTTTATTTTTCCAACTATATTCTTAATTTTACTAATGATTCCACATGATATATCAATAAACCACATGAATTTTTAACTTTACAAAAGAACTTCAACACAATTGATAATGAGAAAAGTTATTTTGTCATTTCTAAATTATCTCATTAACCAAAAGGAACTATATCATTAGGATAATTGGATTCACCATTAAATCTCTCCTGATCATTTGCCTAGGAGTTAAACTTTATAGAGTTACGAAAAATAAAGTAACCGATTTTGTGGGTAAGTGAAGCACTCACATAGTTCCTAAGTTGGTAGAGTTTTCTTTATTAAATTGGTCTTTACTCCATTGACTCTCATATTTTTCCACTACAACTCCTGTGTATTCTTTCATTAAGCATTAAAAAAACTATGTTAATTTTTTAGGCTTGAAGGATAGTTATAGGAAACATCATTGAGCTGCTTGGGATAATATTAATAGGCTCAAATATGAAGAGGTACTTGGAATTAGATGATTTAGAGATGTTTGACATGTTTATTCTTTCAAATTGTGCGTTAAGTTTCTTAAAAATAATATTTTATGGCTAAAGTTCCTAGCTTATAAATATAGACATATTGCAAAACAAGGATTTACCAATATGCCATCTTACTCAAGTGATATTTGGAAAATGATGTAAAGATTTAAATTAGCTTTCGATTCAATTATATACTCTCAATGTAATAGGTAGCTAGATGGGAACTTTAAATCGAAAAAGGCCCAAGACTTAATTCATGAAAGTTATAATCCTCGACTTTAGTTTTTATTATTAGGGATAAGCACATTCCACTAAACGTACCTATTTTTTTGTGGAAAACTATTCTTGTGATTTTTCCCTTGACAATAACATTCAAAAGATTAGTACCCCTCTTGTATTCAAATGAAGGTGTTACCTATTAAGTTGCCTTGGAAATAGGAATCACTTCTTTGGACTTACTATGAAGGATGCATGGGCCTTAGATAGCTAGGGGCTCTTTTAATTCCATCTTCTTTATTGGTGGTCCCATGCAAGAGGAAAATCGATAATTTGTATTTTATTTAGAATTATTCCTTTTCTCTTTTGTTGGTACTTATTTGTGCTAGGAATAAGATGATTTATGTTGCACTATGAAATGCATTAAAATTAAAAGGCTGAAGCTTAGTAGAATTAAGATGGAGTATATGTCATTCATTTTCAATAAAGAAACTAGAGAAATTAATGCGATAAAAACACAAGTTTACAAAATTGATATGTTTAAATATCTAAGTTCAATACAAGAAGATGGAGTGATAGAAAGATATACAATAAATTGAATTAGCATGGGTTGGTTAATAAGAGATAAGCTAGTGTTGTTCTATGTGATAAAAGACTATCAAAGAAACAAAAAGAGAAATATTGACCTATAGTGATTAGACTGCAATTTTGCATAGACTATAATGATGGCCTTTATAAAGGAAACAAGAAAATAAGTACATCTAGGAAATGAGAATTTCGAGAAGGATGGTTAAATTATAAGAAAAGGTGGAGTTAGAAATGTGATTGTGGTAGATAGATTAAAAGTGGAACATATAAATGATTAAATTACATAAACTGGATTTTGATTGTATAGAGATATATAAAGAAAAGAAGTAAAAGCCAATAGGGTTGGCGCAGTTGGTTGATGGTCCGGACTGCGTGATCGAAGGTCACGAGTTCGAGCCCCGAAACTGACAACCCTGTAACAAGTACCCGGAGTATGTGTTTGGCAGGCGCATACTTCCCTAGAGTTTACAAGCGAAGCTTGGTTCTCTAGGTATTTCAAAAAAAAAAAAAAAGAAGTAAATGCACTAGTAAGGAGAGAAGATAATATTTATATTGAAGGAGAAAGACAAAGAGAAAGACTTAAACCGACGTGAATTAAGAATATTAAATATGATTTAAAAAGTTAAAATTAACTAATATATAGTTAAAGATAGAGAACTACATGAAGATTAAGAATTCAGGTGGTCGACCCTAGTCATTTGAGAACAAGGCAAGGATGATGATGATGATGATAAATATCTTCCCACTTCTGCACACAATATTATCGCACACATCCATAAGGATGTCATTATCATATTCAAAGCACTTCTTTATAATGATCCAAATAATTCTTACATTAGTTCTCTTAATCAGGATCTTTGAATTAGTACACTTAATCTTCATACTGTCCATTTTATATATTTCTATCTTTTATAACAAATACCAACTCTTTTTCTATTTATTAGCTCCAAAAAAACAAATGGTTTAAGTTTACAAATAAACCAGAATGAGTCCACGCTTACCCAGTACAGAAAATGATGCATAGTCGGTGTAAACATGTATGTGTGAATATTTTACACCATAATAATCTAAAATGGTAGCTTAATGTAATAACTTCCACATTAATGTATTACTTGTTGCATTTCGAATATTCTCTTTCTAGTAGCATTTTATGTGTAATTACACCATACAAGTGATTCTGCAATTTAGCAAAAACCTCATTTGCAAACTTCTTCCCGTAAAAGTCCATCCTAATAGAAGGACATGGCAATCTTACGAACAATCTTATTCTCAAAAAACACATCAGATTGAAATTTTATGTTCATTATTAAATCATAATTTTTATAATCCATATATTTTATGATTTGATGAAAACTTATGTTTCCCACACTGTACAAATAGTTTCATTGCGAAAATATTTGTACACTAAATTCACGATTAAATATTTCCACCTTTTTCAAATTTAAACACCAAATTGGAGTTTTGTTCTCACCATTCTGTTGGACTTACACACAAGCCCATATGTAGGCCAAGTGGGTAATTAGCCGGCCCAAATGAAAAGTACCAAACTGGATTTAATAAAATAAAGATAATAATTTCTATTGGCGGATAAAAAGGCAATTTCCTATTAACTCCATAATGGCAGGTATATATAAAAATGAAAAAACTTAATAGGTTTGGCGGTCTCTTTACCCAGTCATTTAGTTTTCCTCTCCATTAAGAAAGCTTGTCAAACTAAAGGGGTCAAGAGGAAGAACTAAAATCATAGGCAATTATCTGCTAGAAATCAATTGCTTTTAATATGAATCAAGGTATGCTCTCTTAATCTATTATGTGATTATGAAAATCATTTTGTCCAAAGATCTAGCCTATTATGATTTAAATTTGGCCTATTATGATTTAGATCTAGCCTATTAAGATTTAGATCTAGCCTGTTATGATTTATGAAAAATTAATACTTTTTGTTGATAAAAAAGATTAAGACCTAACATGTGGTGTTACAGCAAGGTTGGGAACTCAATAATTTTCCAAAATGATTAATTTTGTTTTCTCTATTGTAATATATTTTAAAATTATCAAAATATGCTATGTTATTGTATTTGCTAATTGACATTTGTTTTTCTTTATCATTCTTTGTTTGCAATTTTTTGATATTAAGCTTTGTAACTTTCCATAGCTCTAATTAATAATTTAATTGTAAAATTTTGAATTATGCTATATGTGTTTGCGTGTGTTCTTGCTTTTGTCTCGCATAATGAAAAATATTTTTTTGTTGCTATAACAATTTCGGGTTGTATGTAATGTTTTGGATTATGGTACAGCGTTTTAAATGATTAATATATATGAGTTATATATGTCTTGTGATTATTTTCACAATACCCATATGCTACCATTTGAGTTAAGGTATTACTAATATGCTATTTAAATTAAAATAGCATATTTGTTGGTCACCAAAGTGATCAAAAATTAAGAATTAATGCATATAACTTGTATAATGGTATTTTAGTTTGATATTTATATTATGTGTAGTTTGTTAGTCACCAAAGTGGTTAAATTAGAAAGGTTTATAAATGTCAAATAAAAGGAAATTCATTTACTCATGTTTATGTGATGTTATGAATGAATGACATTATGCTTTATGCATAATTTTAAAGATATGTCATGAGTATATTATGTTTATATTATAAAAAAATTGGATTACCTAGAGGTTAATCACTTATTTTATAACCTATAAACATTATCGAAGTAAATTAATATGCTTGGTTAGATATATTTTGTATATCCAAAGATAGCAAATATATCTAACTGGAGCATGTTAATTGCCAATTATGTGAAATTTTATTAAGCATCGATTATGTTTGTTTACTGTATATTGTTGTATCACCCAAAGGAGAACTTCAATATACACCTTATATTTGTTGGCTGAATCTGAATCCGTGTTATAGATTTAAGTTTCTTAAGAAAAGCATTAATGTGTGAGCATATTATATATATTTTTGCAGCATCTGTTCCTGTTTCTTTACGTTCACAAGGCACGTCTATTATTAAGTTTAGTTGGCTTAATTTCTCCGAATGGTCTGAACAAGTCCAATTTTAACTTAGTGTTCTGGATCTTGATTTGGCATTGTTAAGTGAGAAACTAGCTATAATTACTAATAGTAGCAGTGTTGGATAGAGATCTTCCTGTGAAGCTTCAGAGAGATTTAACAGACTGAGGTTAATGTTTATGCAAATGACTGTAGTAAACAATATCAAGTCCACAATTAAGAAAACTAAAAGTGCAAAAGAATTGATGAAGTTTTTGGAAGAATGCTCTCAGTCTGAGTCTGTTGATAAATCGCACCGTGGACACTAATGTGTACCTTAACCAACATTAAGTTTGATGGTTCTCGTACTATGCATAAGCATATTGTTGAAATGATGAATATAACTGCAAAATTAAAGACCATGGGAACGAAAATGAATAAAAATTTTCTTAACAGCATTTATCCTTAACTCCTTACCTCCCGAGCATGGTCCATTTCATATGAACTATAATACTCTAAAGGATAAATGGAATGTGCATGAATTGCAAAGCATGCTCATTCAAGGGGAAGCAAGGCTTAAGAAATTAGAAATTCATTCTTCAAATCTCATGGGTCGGAAAGGAGCTAGAAAGAAACCAAGAAAGAATGTTGGAAAATGCAAGCAAGGAATATCAAAGTTAAATCGGTATTTTCCTAAATCCATAAGAAGGAACCAAGTAAGGATAAGTGTCATTTCTGTGGAAAGACTGGACACTATCAGAAAGATTTTCTGAAACGTAAGGCATGGTTCGAAAGGAAAGGTAAGACAAGTGCTTTAGTATGTTTCGAATCAAATTTAGCTGAAGTTCCTTATAATACTTGGTGGATTGATTCTGGTTGTATCACTCATGTTTTAAATTCGATGAAGGGATTCCTTACAACCCAAACTACATGCCTAAATATATTTTTATCATTATGGAAAACCAAGTCAAAGTTCCAGTTGAAGCCATTGGAAACTATCATTCAATTTTAGACATTGGACATCATTTAGATCTTTTAAAGACTTTATAATCCTTATGTTTCTCACAATTTAGTTTCCTTTTCTAAACTTGAAATTGCTGGATACTCTATTAAATTTGGGAATGAATGTTTCAGTTTGTTTACACAAAGTCTTTTTATTGGTTTAGGTATTACGTATGGTGGTTTGTACAGATTAAAGCTTTATACTCTCTTTACTAAAACTCTATTAACCTTGCATCATAATGTTGGTATTGGACGTGTTTTAATAGATGAATCATCGGCTTACTTGTGGCATAATCGTTTAGGTACGTGTTCAAAGAAAGAGTCGAAAGATTAGTAAAGAATGAAATCCTACCTGATTAGGATTTTACTGGTCTTGGAATTTGTGTGGAATGTATTAAGGAAAACAAATAAGACACATAGTTAAGAAAGCATCCACATGAAGCACACAACTTCTTGAAATAATATACATTGATATTTGTGGGCCTTTTGATCTTCCACCTCTTGATGGAGAAAGTATTATATCACCTTTATTGATGAATTTTCATGTATTTGTTACATAAAAGTCACAATTGGTAAACACCCTAGAGGTGTTTATCAATGAAGTTGAATGGAAGTTAGATAAAAAGGTAAAAATTGTCAGATTTGATAAAGGTGGTGAATATTATCGAAGGTACGATGAAAGTAGATGGTGCCCTAGTCGATTTGCAAAATTCATAGAAATTCTTGGTATATGTGCTCAATACACAATGCTAAGAACATCACAACAAAATGGAGTAGCAGAAAGGCACAATCGTACTTTAATGAATATGGTTAAAAGTATGTTAAGTAATTCATCTTTATTGAAATCATTGTGGATGCATGCTTTGAAAACCACTATATATTTGTTGAATTGGTTCCTAATATGGCAGATCCAAAGACACCTTTTGAACTATGGATAGGAAGGAAACCCGACTTAAGGAACCTGCACATTTGGAGTTGCCCAACAGAAGTAAGAAATTATAATTCACAAGAAAAAATGGATTCAAGAACAATCAGTGTTTTCTTCTTTAGTTATCTTGAAAAATCTAAAGGGTATCTATTTTATTGTCCAAACCATAGCATAAGAATTGTTGAAACTTGAAATGCTAGGTTCATTGAGAATGGCGAAGTTAGTAGGAGTTTGGTCCCATGTAAAGTGGAAATTCAAGAATTTAGACTGCAAATTCCTTTGCCTATGGCTTCTTTTCAAGTTCTTGTTCCTCTACATGTTGATCATGTTAATGATTTACAAGAACAACAAATTAATGATCAAACACCAGAGAATGAAGTTGTCATGAATGAACCTATGATAAATGAACCATAAGAAATCATAATAAGAAGATCCGATAGGCAAAGAAGATTTGCTATTTCTATTGATCATGTAATTTATCTATAAGAATAGAAATTTGAATTAGGAATCGATGATGATCTAGTTTTGTTTCCACAAGCTATAGAAAGCGATAGTTCTATGAAATGGTTAAATGCCAAGAAAAAGAGCTAAATCAGTGGATTCCAATGAAGTTTGGGCCTTGTTGAATTTCCAGAAGGTTGTAAAAGAATTGAGTGTGACCAAGCGTGACTCAAATGGCAATATTGAACGTCACAAGGTCAAACTCATTGCTAAAGGTTTTACTCAGAAAAATGGTGTTAACTATAAAGAGACATTTTTGCATGTCTCTAAAAGGGACACCTTAAGAATTATTATGGCAATAATAGAGAGCTCCATCAAATGGACAAGAAATCAGCCTTTCTGAATGGGAATTTAGATGAAGAAGTTTTTGTGGATCAACCTGAAGGTTTTATGTTAAAGGAAAAGAATATATGGTGTGTAAACTTAAGAAATCAATATATGGACTTAAACAAGCCTTCTGACAATGGTATCTTAAGTTCAATGATACCATCACATCTTTTGGATTTAAAGGAAACATCGTTGATTGATGTATATATATCTAAAGACTAATATTTGTAAGTTTATAATTCTGATTCTGTATTGTGATGACATTTTTCTTGACACTAATGATCTTGGTTTATTACATCAAACCAAGGAATTTCTCTCTAAGAACTTTGAAATGAAAGATATACATGAGGCATCCTATATGATTGGAACAGAAATATTTTACGGTAGATCACAAATATTATTGGGATTGTCTCAGAAACCATACATTAATAAAGTTTTAGAAAGATTCAAAGTGGAAAAATGCTCCGCAAATATCGTTCCAATTTAGAAAGGAGATAAATTTAGTCTCAAACAATGTCAAAAGAATGAATTGGAATGTAGTCAAATGGAACACATCCCTTATGCATTTATTATTGGACGCTTGATGTATACTTAAACTGATACCAGACCAGACATTAGTTTTGCTATCGGAATGCTAGGCAGGTATCAAAGTAATTCAGGATACAATATTGGAAAGCTACAAAGAAAGTGTTGATGCATCTATAAGGAATGAAAGATCACGTGCTCACTTATGTGAAATTTGAGGTCGAGGTGATTGAATATTCAAATTCAGATTTTGCTAGATTTGTGGATACCAGAAAATCCATATTAAGTTATTTTTTCCTATTAGCTAGAGGAGCAATTTCATGGAAGAGTGCAAAGCAATTTATCATTGCTGCATCCACTATAGAGGTTGAGATTGTGGCATGCTTTGAGGCTACAGTTCATGATTTATGGCTGCGGAACTTCATTTCAGGACATTGAATTATCAACACTATTGCCAAGCCACTAAAAATTTGTTGTGAATGTTATCCAACTTTTTGACTAAGCAGACTTTCATTCGAATCTGGACGTCAGGATGAAGATGAAGTGATTCAAGGATTTGGTAACATGCTTGGAAAGAATATAAGAAGGAACTCTAGAAGTTATAGAGCAATTGGAACAAAGAAAAGCATTCAGTGCCAAGTGCTTCTACTCGATATCGACCACTATTTTTGCCTCAAGCGAGCTTTAAATGCAATGTTACATGGAGATATGGCCTAAGTGATCATCGTGAAGTATATTTCTCAAGGAATGGACGAAGAACTTTAAGCATTCTCTGAAAGAAAGTAGACAAGTAAAAGCGGTATCAAAACCTCACAGAAATGACTCAATCTCAAAGGAAAATTGCTCGAAATAAAAAGGATCAAAGGTAGAAGGCCAAGGGAGGGAAGAACATGAAGTCCCCCTCCAAAATTCATGTTGGTATCAATCAATTCTGGTCAGTACCGAGTAGAATTTATGGCTCAGAGGGCCTCATCTTCCCCTTCTACACCCTTATATCTGGATTTGGACTTAGTATTTCATGGGCTTCTAGTTCTACCAGAAACTTTCCCTATTAATATAGATCCAATATCAAGTGAAAAGTGACTTTTTTTTGGTTGTCTTCTTTATCTTCTATCTCTCCTCCATTAAAGTCACCATGAAAGCTACTATTTGTTGTTCTAGGCTTTTCGATTAATAAAACCCTTGTTGCGATGATTTTCAAATATATAATCAATAAAATTACAATGGATGTAGGCTCGAAATTGCCGAAACACTTTAAAAATCATGTTGTTCTTATTGTTTTTCACATATTTTCTACTATATCTCAATATTTCAATAAAACTCCGGGTGTTGAGCTACTTCTGGCGTCAACAGTGACAACTCTGCAGTGGTTTTCTTTTTAAAATGAAAAATATTCAAAAGGTGCTAAGCATATGGTATTAAAATAATTTTCTATTAAAGAAGAAGTTTAGAAACGACGAGTGTCAATCAAACATATTAGCACAAACCTTATTGTTGCGGATCCATTGATGAAAGGATTGCCCCAAAGATATTTAATGAACATGTCAAAAGAATAGGCATTATCAGATACCATTATTGATGTTATATTATGGTTTATGTTATTATAAATTTGACACTTTGAGCTCGTTTATTTATTGTTTCTGATATGAATTTATAAATCATGTTTCGTATAATTGACATATAAACATGAATGCATTATGTAAGTTAAACATGATTTTGTTTCTGACAAAAACTTTACCATTGTGCCGTTATTGAATACCATATTATGTCTCATGTTATGTGGAAAACTAACATTGTGATATATGAAAGAGATTATGTCTACAATTTGATATACGACCGCTATGATCCTTATTAGTTTCTCTGCTTAATAATAATTTTATATGTGACCAAAAAAAGGGTGGATATATTTCTTTCACCGTGCGCATTATGTTTTATTATTATACCATCAAAGTACATAATTTCATACGGGCCAAGTGGGAGAATGTTGGACTTACCCACAAGCCCATATGTAGGCCAAGTGGGTAATTCACTGGCCCAAATGAAAAATACCAAATTGGGTCTAATAAAATAAAGAGAACACAATTCATATTGGTGGATAAAAAGAAATTTAACATTAATGGTAGGTGTATATAAAGAACAAAAAACCCTAATAGAATTGGTTCTCTCTACCTACTCATTTATTTTTCCTCTCCATTAAGAAATCTTGTCAAACTAAAGGGGTCAAGAGGGAGAAACACAATAGTAGGAAATTATTCACTATAAATTGATTTTTTTTAACTATGAATCAAGGTACACTCTCTTAATCTATATATGATTGTGAGAATCATTTTGTTTAAAGATCTAGCCTATTATGATTTAGATCTAGCCTATTAAGTGCCTATAATGTTTTATATAAAATTAGTTTATCTTTTTATTAATAAAAAAGATCAAGACTTATCACATTAAACCACAAAATTGGTATCTTTACGACAATATTTATGTGTCGTATAGTTGGTAAAAATTTGCTAGTATAAATATTTAGAAATTGAAGTAAATTGTGATATTGTAGGAAAATGGATTATCTATAAACAATACAGAACGGATGTTAAGGCTATTTATACACTAAAGGGGGTGAAATGTATATTTCAGCAATTTAAAACTTGCTTATGAATTTAAAACTATATCTACTCAAATTGCTAATACAAACAAATAGTCATAGAATAAGTAAATAATAAAGTAAAATGCAGCAAAGTAAATAATACTATGAATTTTTATACTGATTCAGATTGACCAATCATATATACAGTCCTGCACTACAGTGTACAGAATTTCACTATCACCACTTGCTTTCCACGGGTGACAAAAACACCTTTATAATCTTGATTTCACGGGCTACAAGAAGCACCCACTTGATTTATCGGGCTACAACATCATTTCAATGCTACAAGAACACCTTCTCTTTACTATCAAATATTAAGTATGACAAGTAGTTGTATCTTCAATACAAATTCATGCAGATTCGATACGATTATCCTATAGACCTCCAATAGCAATATATCTTTGAATTCTTTGTGGAATATGATGAAATCAAAGAGAGAATGATATGGATTCAAGTATAAATTCTTTGGCATTGCGTGGTTTGCAAATCCTTGAAGAATTGAAGTAAAGGAATATGGATCTGCAAAGAGAATGGAAGTATATGTAATGGATCTTTCTCATAGAAGTATGGAAATGGAAGAGTAAGAGAAAATAAGAATGTTTTACGTAAAATTTGTTTTCCAGAGCTATTATATAGTGGTTAAAGAGACATGTCTTTTGGTGAAGAGATGGAGGGAACATCCCTTCATTTAAATTTTAAAAAACCAAAAAACGGTCAGTATGTCAACACACTTAGGAAGGATATATCGACATACATGTGTTTTAGAAAATAGGAACTCCAATCAAGCATTGTAGATTTTCATATTTCAAAGTTCTTCATATTTTTGGATATGTTTTGATTGGATTGAGGTCAATGGTAGATGATCTTCAAGTATAATTGCCTTTGGGTCTTTAATAAAGATTCTAAGATTTAAACAACTACTCATCACCACAAATGCCTTTGTCGTTACATCATTCTTCTTCAATCAGTTTTGTTCTTCCATTTACTCTGATTAATCTTCATATATATAATTCATTGCTTCCACTTAGTTCTTACTTATCTCTATAATGTCTCAATAATCTATCTAAAAGTACTATACAACTTGGAAATATGTTAGTAGTAAAATTTATATGGTTGTTCGTCAAAATCAATACTTATGGTATTAACAATCTCCCATTTTTGATGATGTCACCATATAAATATTTGAGAGATAAAATATAATATTTTTATAACTGACTCCTACTAACCTATACACTTCCCCTATCATTTTGCATAGTATATTATACATTTGTCCTCCGTTGTCATCAACAAAAAAGGCGAAAAAGAATCGCTTAAGCACTACTAGACAATATGTATAGAATTATATATGTATGTATGCATGTATGTACATAAATAGAAATTATGAGGGGAATCGAAATCAATACAAAGCATGAAATAAACGCATCAAATAAACATTTAAAATAGGAGGAGCTTTAGAATTACCAACTTTGTCAATGCTAATAACATGTCCAAAGTTCACAATTTCACCATCTTTGAACATAATGCCGCTCATATCTATAGATTTCTTGTCATATGCTTTAAACATCCGCTATCGAATATCCATTTCTCTTTCTTTATATTTATTGCATTTTTCGATACCTAAAAAAATAAAAAACATGTGCACTGGTACCCTATTTTATTTTAGGGTCCATGAGGTTAAGTTTTGGGAAGCCAAACCCATGAAGAGTTTGATTACCCGTTTAAAATATAATCGTCAAATAAATGAACTTTATTAATATAATTATCAACTTATTTTTCTTTCTTGTTATTAGTGCTTTGGGTACTATTATTCTTCAATTTTGGAGTAGGGGTGTATCCTAGTCCATATTTATTGTTAGTAGGTTTAGATGCAGATAATAAATTTCTAGATTATCCTTTTCTTTGTTAAATTTATCAACATCAGTTTTCATGTTATCAAAATCCTTATTACAGTTAAGAATAACATTATCTAGATATGTTATTTTTGTCATTTAGATCAACGAACTCTGAATTCATTAAAAAAATCTGATTTTAAGGATTCGTTTTCACTTTCAGTTTTTCAATACTTTTAAGTTTTAAACCCTTTCCATCATTAAGTCTTTCAATTTCATCTTCTAGACATTGTTTTTCTTCTCTTAACATTTTGTTAGACATTTTTAATCTATCTATCTCTGCTAAACTAATCTTGTATTCTTTTCTAAATATTTATATCTCTTATACATATCATTGAAAAATTCATAATTTCTTATTTAAAATTCCATACCTAATCATCATTTACCATGAAGCACATGTTGTTGGCATCTTCAATTTTTGAATCACTATCACTTAATGATGTATCTGAATCATCCCATATTGTAGTGAAAGCCTATTTCCTATTTTTATTGAAAGTGTTTGAAGAGTATGATGATTTCTTCAAGTTTGGACAGTCTCTTTTCAAATTACTGACTTAATAGCATTTGAAACACTTAACAACATTTCAATTTCTGGAATTATCTGTATAGTTGTTAGTTTTTTGTAGTTTGTTCATTCTCTTATATTTCAAGGATTTTGTTGAAGGTCGTGAAATAGATTTCCTCATCGTCATCGTCATCGTCATCATCTGGTTCAGGATTGTTGTTTGTACCATTGAGTGCTAGCGATTTCCTCTTATTTGCTTGATTTGTTTTTCTAACCTACAACTGTACTTTATAGGACATTAGATTCCAATTAAATCTTCTACTTTCATAGTAGGCTTCTTCGATTGTCAGAATCTTCTAAGCCCATTCACTGAAAAGTGAATTCAATATCTTTTAGACATGGTCCTCCTATTAACATTCTTTCCTAATGATATTAATGCATGTAATATATCCTGAAATCTAGAATACATATCAGAAGTATATTTTTTTTTCATTCTAAACATTTGAAGTTGATTAGTTAACATGGATATTTTTATCTGTTCAAATTTGCTGGTGCCTTCATGTGTGACTTGTAGTGTTCTTCAATTTTCATATGCACTTTTATTAATAGACACTCTGTTAAACTCATTTTTATCCAAGGCGTAGAATAAAATATTAATAGTGTGACGTCCCACCTCTATACCCATGCTAGCCAAGAACATTACGGTGAATGCTGTCAACTAGCACGGAGAATAAGGCTGTTGAGGAGCGACCATCCGTGTAATTGCTTTGTGCGAGCATCGATATGTCAGATAGTATAGCATGCAATTCTTTTCAAGTGGAAATCCGACATGCCGACACAAACTCAAAGCTACTACACAGTGGCTATAATATCTTCGGAAACAAATATAGAAATAAACATAACACAAATCAGTCACAGATAATTCATATCACAAAGGCGGAAGAAGATATGAATATATAACTAACACATGGAAGTGTATATCAGAGTAGTGGTCAAAAAGATCCACAATAATACAAAAGAATAGCAACACGTGCTATACAAAAGAATACTACTATGAGTCCATATCTCAAGTGTATACAACAAAATAAACTACTAATCAAAGTAGTTAGCCAAAAGTCAAAGAAATGAATCCCAGGGGAGAAGTCAAGCAGAAGCACCTGTAACATCTCGGTCTGACCCGAGTATTATTTCATAAGAAAATAATAAACGGATCATTCTAGCTATAAATATCAGATGAAGTGATATATAATAAGAGATATGACATAAACATATAATAATCACAACGCCAAGCTGTGATAAATAAGTATTTGAAAATCAACAAGAGATTAATCAATATCACAATAATCTACTCAAGATAAAAAGGAATGTCATACTCCTAATTTCATTCACCAAGCCACAATAAATGACATATATATCAATGCCCATCGTAAAAGTTGGTGAAACATAAATTCCAGAAATCAACACACGAAATCCAGAAATCACAATAAAAAGGATGGCCAATCCCATAAAAAATACTGGACATCGACGCACCTAGAAAGACACGCCCCATGTACAGGCGAACATCGACGCACCTAGAAAGATACGCCCCATGCTCTAGCATCGACGCACCTAGAAAGATACGCCCCATGCATAAATAAACATCGATGCACCTAGAAAGATACACCCCATGTAATGTCGAACACCGACGCACCTAGAAAGATACGCCCCATGCTCTAGCATCGACGCACCTAGAAAGATACGCCCCATGCACAAATAAACATCGATGCACCTAGAAAGATACACCCCATGTAATGTCGAACATCGACGCACCTAGAAAGATACGCCCCATGCTCTAGCATCGACGTACCTAGAAAGATACGCCCCATGCACAAATAAACATCGATGCACCTAGAAAGATACACCCCATGTAATGTCGAACATCGACACACCTAGAAAGATACGCCCCATGCTCTAGCATCGACGCACCTAGAAAGATACGCCCCATGCACAAATAAACATCGATGCACCTAGAAAGATACACCCCATGTAATGTCTAACATCGACGCACCTAGAAAGATACACTCCATGCAAAGACGAACATCGACGCACCTAGAAAGATACGCCTCATGTCTCGACTTATTGAGCCGATTGCTCCACGAAGTAAACAAAAGATATGTGTGAGTCGAAATCATACAAATGGTGTCTAGGCTAACCAAAAAGCATAAAGGTATGTGTGAGTCGAAATCACACAAATGGTGTCTAGCCTAACCTTGCAAACAAAAAGACATCGCACAATTACTAGTCTAAATCATCAAATGATCGTCATGATCAAAGAGAAGTGTCGATTACAGTAAGCTAGTAAATATATGAGCTTAGCTTCATGTCCCATAACCACTAGCTTAACTTAAATATTTACGAACAAATTGTAGATCTCCACTAGAAAATTGTCACAAGAGATTCAATCGAACAAGTCCAAGAATTAACCGACGAAGTAAACGCAAGCGTTTCATACCACTCGTTTTACTAAGTCGTTTAATTAGATTTCTCATACGAGTGAGGTAAAGGTTTGTATATACTAATAGATTGGAAATCGGTTTGAGAAAACGAGCTTTGTAATAAAATAGTGTTGAAATCATTTGAAGAAAGAGTTTTGATATTTACTACTAGTATAGAAAACCTTTATATTTTTAAAGTGACAAATCACAAAGAAGATTGTAGAAACAATCGGGCATAAAAATTCACATTCGAAGACGTGAATAAAATCCAAAGAAATCGATATAAAATCCATCAAAGTGGATATATCAAAAATTCCCAAAGAAAAGGTCATCAAAGACGATAATAAATGACAACAACAAAAGGGAGACAATACGAATCGATTAAAGTTGGATATTCAAACGAATTAGCAATATAGGCTAATCTGGCAAATAGTAGCAGGTCGGTCGACCGGACTCCCTGAGTCGGTCGACCGAACCAGAGCTTGGAAGTGCTCGGGGCACCAGGTCGGTCGACCGGCCCAGGGGGCTCGGTCGGCCGAAGCCTGTAACCAACACTTCCAAACAGAGGCAGTAAGTGCCTGGACTACAGGTCGGTCGGCCGGCCCAGGGGGCTCGGTCGGCCGAACCTGTATACTTGCACTTCCTACCCTGTTTCTAAGGAGGCGCAAATCCCGACCAAGTTGCAATCGCACGAGCAACGGCGCTAAGGGTTTATGCCAATCGACTACCCGGCCCTATAAGCTCCTCGATGCATCACCAAAAACATGTTCAAATATCAAAGTTAGGATTTTTAACGAATTGAACTCAAAACACTAAAAAATTGGAATATTCACAAAAGCAATCCAAATCAAAATCAAATGCACATGAATAAGTGTTAGGAATTCATACCTAACAATAGAAGAGAATTATAAGCATAGATGTGAGATAAAAAATCTCACCTTTGAACCCAAATTAATGAAGATGAAGCTTGAAAGCAAGCTAAGATCAATTCCTCTTCAATAACAACTCAAGAAGCTTCAATCTAAGCTTAAAAGATAAACATTTCCTAAATTAGGTTTAGGAATTTTCTGAAATTGAAAGGAGAAATGTTTGGAGAAGAAGAAGGAGATGCTTACTAATGGGTTCTCTTTGAATTTGGAGCAAGAACTTGAGCTAGCAAGAGGAACTAGGGCTTGGAGTTTCTAATTCCCATTCTCTTCCACCATTGTTGCTAAAGCTTGAAGAGTTAGGAATTAGAAATGAAGTAATGAAGAGTTGGAGAGGGTTGGGACTGAATACATAAGTGGGCTCAACCCAAACCAAAGCCCTAAGTGAAAAGTAGCAAAATTCAACTTTCTCCAAACATATCGAAGCTTATACTCAAAAAGGTCGCAAACGGCATTTTGAACTCAATGGGGGTGGTCTCGAGTCCTAATTCGGCTGTTTGCAAAAGGTAGCTTTTCGGACCAAAATCCGACTAACGATAAAATATTTAAATAAAATATTTAAATATAAAATCGATAAATATGCGGGTTGTTACAAATAGCCTTTGAATTGTTGAGTTCTTATGTCTTTTGGTCGCTGGTTCATTGTGCATAATTCATTTGGGGCTCAATATACTCTGTTTGGGAATGTTCCAAATATCTAAACAATTAGACCGCAAATAAATTTTAATTCTACAAGCCCAATAAGCATAATTACTACCATTAAATAGTAGGGATCTAGTAGTAGATTGTTCTTCTACAAAAGTGCTAAAGAAAGTGTTACTGGTGTTATTAGCCATTTATTCTTTTCAAAAATCAAGTTATGAATTTTTGAAAACCAGTGGCTCTGATATCAAATTTAGAAAAATGTGTTGTCTATTACATAATGCGGAATGGATCTTAAGGCTATTTATACACTAGAGGGGACATGTGTATTTCAACTATTTAAAACTTACTTATGAATTTAAAGCTGTATTTACTCAAATTGCAAACAGAAACAAATAATCACATAATAAGTAAGTAATAATGTAAAATGCGGTGAAGTAAATAACATCATTAATTTTTATACATGTTCAAAATAGGAACCTCAGATATATGATTTTGAAATCACGAATTGTAAATATTAGCAATTTATATATTTGCAAAACCCAAAACATTATCAATAAAATAATAAATGCATTATGTTGTAAAACGCATAAATTTTATGACTAAATTTGTAACGAAATGGAATTTCATGTAAACCTTTTTAAGAAAAGATATCCTTATACATTAAAAGTGAAATTGGTGATTATATAGCATGGTATGTAAAAATTAGTGTGTGACCCCATTGCATGCGATAATTTTATAAAATACGATACATGAGATTTAATTCTATTATTAGAAAACGTAATTCTTAGTGCATTGAAGTTGAATTTATTGAGACCAATTACTACAAAATTGAATTTGTTTATTTTTATTTATTTATTTAGGATATTTATATTTTAATAATAAATACCGACATTTTTATTCAAATAAATAAGTTTTTTTTAATTTAATTTGTTATTTTTTAAGTTAGATATTACTAAAGTGGGTATTGGTTCATTTTGAATTAAACTTATATTTATTAAGGTTTTGTTTGAGTTTGATGCGCAATTTTATTATACTTTGACCCATTATTTCATATTTCAATAATTTTCATTTTGCTACAACCTTGAAAAGAACAATGAAATGAACAAGCATTTATCAGAATATAAGATATGCGAACGTTTTATTTTTTATTAATTTGCAAAAAAATAAGTTATCTAAAATTAATAATGAAAAAGGGAAAAACATAGATAAGCATACGATCATGTTTCTATGATTCGGTCAGCATAAAAGAAATTTCCCTTGATATAGAAAAGAAAAGGGAAACGAGAAAATTATCGTATTGACAATAATTTGATTGAGAACTATAAATTGTATGAATTTTAAAATAATATAAATAGAGATAACTAAGAAAAGCAGAGAAAATCTTTTATTACACTATTATTTAATAAATAGACATATGTTTATTATTTGTAATGGAACAACAAATGTTGAAGTAAAAACGTATTAACTTGAAAGTAAAACTGTATGAGGGGATTAAGAAGAAACTTAGAGTTTTAAGAATTAAGGAGAAAGTAGATTGTTCTTCAACTTTACTATTATTTAATATGTTAATATTTTATTTAATGGATTTGATTAGGTAAATGATATATTTGTAGAAATAATGTAAGATACATAAAGAGAATATATATTACTTGTTTATTGAATACTAAGATTATAGGAAAATTTAAGAAAAACTAAAAGAGAGAATTAAGAAAAAGAAAAAAAACGAGAATCAAATAGAATATACTACTTTTTCTCCAATTATTTTTCTTTACTGGTAGATTAATAGATTATAAAGAATTAGTTATGTATATATATTTAGATTATATATATCTAAAATAATATTATTTTTTTGACTCTAAAATAGTACATCTATAATTTAAACAAGTTTTACATTAAATTAATTTGTATGTATTAAATAAACACGACCAATTTATCGTAGTTAGATTTTTTTTGTATAAAATATTATTTTGCAGTAACAAAATAATTTAAAACCATATTTCTAAAATTGTTAAATTATATTAAATCTCATACTTAATTAATTAATATATTTTTACAGTACAAAAAATTCTGTATCATTTTTTAATTTTCTAGTCACTAGCAATCATTCATTTTGTTTCAAATTACTTTATAAGTAATTTTTTTTCAAACCTAGATAGTATATATGTTAAATACAATATTTAATTAATTTATACATATTTAGAAAATATTGAAAAACTTGTACAAAATATACTGTTATTTTTCGATCTTTATATTTTAAAATACTATTTTTGAAATGTAACAAATTATATATTAAGCGTAACAAAGTATTAATTTTAGAAAGAAATAAATTTTGTAAACTTGAAATAAATAATGTAATAGAACTAAAGATAATTTTGTGTATAATTATGGAAATTTTAAGTTATACGGACTTGAATGAAGTATTAATTTTACAATTTTATCAATATAAATATGGTATACAATATATTGAATTGTCATTTTCTTAGGACCCAGTAGACCAAATAATAAATGTTAGTTCATTGTAGTTACTTTAAAAGTTCAAATTTTAGATTACTTAGTTAATATAAATATATGTACTTAATTGTAAAATAATATGATAAAAATTAAGAGAATTTCGCAAATAGTTCTAGAAATTATAAAACGCTGACATTTAAATGTATCAATAAATCTTTGTAATAAGTATAGGGCAATGCTACTTGATCCACACTACAGGAAATTATCGTCAAGGACAAAATTTCACAGCTTTTTAGCATCAAGGACAGACCTTCAATATTTTATCCTAAAGGACAACTTTCTGTAGGTATCAGTTTTTAGTTATTGATAGCAGTTTTTAGGTATCAGTTTATAGTTATCGGTAGCAGTTTTAGCTCGATAGCAGTTTTGTTGTCCTTATGAATAATTTTGAAAAATGTTTGTCCTTATGAATAATTTTTAGAAGAATGTTTGTCCTTATGGTAAAAATATCGAGGTCGTGTCCTTGAGACAAAAGATATACAAATTTTTGTCCTTTAAATTAATTCCCCCCACTACAGGAAATACTTTGGGTATTTTGTGCGAGTCAATATAAATAGTGGATATCACGGGGTAATCAAATAAATTTATAAGTGGGCCCTTTGCAAAAACTATTACTGGTCGCAAGAGTTGACAAATTGTGAATCGAGTAATATAGCATTTTCGATAGTGGAGATTTGGCTCCTTGAATCAATAAGTGAAAAACCCTTTTCAAAAACATGCTTTACATTATACCCCTATTATTGATTTCGGTAAAAAAATCGGTTTTTGCCGAAAATTAAATCTGCATAATAATTGTATGATTCCATGATAAAAATAAAGAAATTTGAAAAGCTTCAGATATTTGCAGAGAAATCTCCATAAATAAATTTTTTTTAAAATGGTACTTAGATACAACATGTCACTATGACAACAAACCACAAATCATGTGTCAATAAATGTTCGAATCACGCTACGCAAGTTTCGAACTTATAACCTCTTGCATCAAAGTTGAATCACTTAACTACTCGGACATTGGTGCTTGTCTCTCCATAAATATTTTCAATGCGGAAACTTCAAATATAGGCAGATTTCTTGAGAAATATTTGCAGATTTTTCCGAAAATATCTTGAAACTTAAAACTAAGAGTTTTTCTATAACATATTTCAAAAGGGGCGGCTATGTATTTTAAAACTCAAAAAGGGTGTTTTAGAAATCTTCCCTTTTCAATATGTATAATAATGTCAAATTATATGGATTTGACAAATAAAATATTTAGCTAGAGTTAAAGAGAGAGGAGGAGATTCTAAAATCACAAGAACAACAAAGTCTTAATTTTACTATTATTCAATGGATTTTGTAATTTGTGTACAAAATGTGCTCCATTTTGAAAGTTGATCAGAACTTGAGACAAAATCCTCTCATAACGTATTTTTAGTTATATCAGTTTTGTAGTGTATGTTATACATATGCATAAACAAGTTTGGAATTTGACATTTTGAATGGATGTTTTTTAATGAAACTGAATCCTAATTATAATAATGCTCTTCTTTCTTGATCGCATGGGGAGGCATGGACTAATAAACAGTATTATTATTCACACCATAAAGAGTGAAGAAAATTATTCAATTTTAATTGATGATTAAAAGCTTATATATTCTTCATTATAAACGGCAATAAAAAAAATTGATGCTTGTAAAAAAACAAATTTTGCTATAAGCATGTCAAAAAAATTTGAAAAATTCAAAATTCCTCTGCATCTGTATCAAAAAATGAGATAAATATTTGATATCAGAAAATGGAATAAATATCTAATATCTGAAATTATGGATGTAGATATGAGACACTTGCATCTGAAAATAATCTATTTGGTTTTTTTTTATCAAGATTAAAGTTTATATTATATGTATTTTTGTGTAATGAATTATAAATTTATTTAGTTTATATAATATGCATTTAAGTGAAAAATAATTCTTCAAAACTATTTGTTATCGTTATATTTATTCATTTTCGTATTTTTACACTCAATGGGATTTTGAAAGTTTATTAGACCACAATTTTCTATTTATTCTTAAAATTTATCAATCATTGGCAAATATGATAAATATTTGATATCCGTTCACATGCGCATGTCTATGTGTGTGTGTGTGTTCGATATTCAAAAATAATTTTGGATACTAATATAGATATAACACTATCCGCATCCGAAAGTGCATGAATAGGATTACGTTGTCCTAACATGTGATAACTTTTCGTATTTATTTGAAATCATACAGGCTTACTTTGCATCGTCGCTTGAAATTTTCAGTGTTTATTTATGCTATTTATGGCATAAACAGTGATGCTCCCAACAAGCCACGACTTCTACCAATGGAACTTCTAGGTAAATAAATCAAGGAAAAACTTCAAAATTTAATTAATTCAACATTAAAAAGGAAGAATGCTCAACAATATATCAAAGTATACTAATCACTATTGAAGATGAGAATAGATTTATAGAATAGAGGAATACTTTATTACCACTTGATGATGTTATACATTTCGTAACCAACTATTCATGGCCACATTGTTTAGAACTTAAGTAGTTGTACAATAGAAAAACTCTTGTAATAAGGGAAAACGAAGATATTGTAATATCCTTGGTTTATTTCTTAACATATAATACATACCTCTTAACATCCCCCCTCAAACTCGCGATACGGCGGCCATAAGCATCGAGAGTTTGCCAACTAAAAATCTAAAACGTAAAAATAAACGTGACTTGGTAAAGAGATCTGCAATCTGCATGGAAGAGGGAATGAAAGGTAGAGTAATAACGCCTTCCTTAAGATGATGACATCTGACGTGACAATCAATCTTAATATGTTTGGTCCGCTCATGAAAAACCGAGTTGCGAGAAATCTAAACATCATCCTTATTGTCATAATACATATAAATAAGTTCAAAAAGAGGCATCCATATATAACCTATGGAGCCAAAAAATCTCTTTGGTAATAGATGTCATAGCACAATACTCCACTTCAGTTGAAGAATGTGAAACAACAAATTACTTTTTACTCTTTCAAGATATAAGAGAATGACAAAGAAAGATACAAAAGCCAGCAATCGACTTATGTATGTGGGGTCGCTACCATAATCAGCATCAGAGTAGGCACTCAATTTCAAGTATGAGATAGATGAAAATAGTACGTCGAAGATACCATAAAAATATGAAGGACAGCTGCCCGATGAAATGTAGTAGGGGAAGCTACAAACTGGCTAATAAGTTGAATAGAATATGATATCTGGATGAGTGATGGTAAGATAAATCAAGCTTCTAACAATGATATGATATATAGTAGGATCTGATGGTGGTATACCATCTGAATGAGAGTATTTTGCATTAACTTCAACAGGAGTATCAACGCCTTTATTATCAGTAAGTCTAGCTTTCACAAGAATATAGATGACATATTTCGACTAAGAAAGAAAATTACCTTTTGCCGAGTATGTTTGCTCAATTTTTTAAAAATATTTTAGAGGATCCAAATCTTTCATTTTAATCTTTTTAGCTAAATCCTTTTTTAAGGAAGAAATGAAATGCATATCATCACCTGTAATAATCATATCAATGTATAATAATAATAGGATACATCCTTTATTAGTATTTCTAACAAAAAGGACATTATCGTGAAAGGTAGAGACAAAACCAAGAGTAGTCACAATAGAAAATTTCTCAAACAAAGCATAAGGTGCTTTCTTAAGTCCATATAATACTTTTTTAAGCTTACAAACATATCTAGATTCACGTGGAACACCTGAAGGAGGTTCCATGTAAACTTCTTCTTGAAGTTTGCTATTCAAGAATGTTTTTTTATCATCAAGTTGTGAAATGAACCATTTTATAATGGAAGCTACAACAACGAGAGTACAAATGGTAGTCATCTTTGCAACCGGAACAAATGTCTCCTCATAATCCATGCCATGTTGTTAAAAGTAACTTTTTACAGTCAATCTAGCTTTATATCTTTCAACCGATCCATCAGATTTGATTTGGTTTTATATACCCAACGAAAACCAATAACGCTCTTAGCATAAAGTAGAGGAATCAAATCCTAATAAATGTCCTTTATAAGGTAGAAATCTTTATCCACATCCTCTTGCCAATAAGGATTAAAAACTTCCTCTTTATAAGAAGTTGGTTCGGAAAATTAATGAATGTAAGTTAAGAACGAAGAAAAAAAGAAGAGTAACAAAAATAAGAAAAATCAGGTAATTTTGTAGACTTACAAAATGCGTGTGGAATGACGAAAAGATGGATCTACATTCTCAGTTGGAGATTGAGGGACCATAGAGGGGGAACACGCAGCTTCAGGTGTCTAGTTGTTTCAGTTTCTATGGGGCTGTTAGTATTATTATTATCCTCGAAAAGGATCAATATGAACTAGATCTGATCTGCTTAAACTATTAGTGTTTGATGAAATAAAGTAAAATGGTATATATTCAAGAAAAACAATATTTCTTGACAAATAAATTTTTTGAGTGGTTGGACCATATAGCATATCGAGAAGATAATCTGTTACGTTCTACATGAGGAAGAAGAACAAAACAAGTGCACCCAAATGCTTTAAAAATAGAATAATCAGGTGCATGTCCATACAATTTTCAAAAGATGAAATGCCTGAGAAGAAGGAATAGTGCTAATTATTCTAACAGCCATGAGAGCAGCTTCACCCTAAAATTTCCTAGAACGGAAACGAAAACTAACATAAATTGAGCAGTTTCAAGAGTATGCCTATGTTTTCTTTCCGCTACCCATTTTGTTGAAGAGTATCAGTACATGATGTTTGTTAAATAGTTCCACCCGAAGAAAGGGTTCATAAAATTTCTTAGAGGTGCATTCTCCACCTAAATCACACTTAAAACATTTTATTATAGACGAATATTGTGTCTTGACAAATGCTCTAAAGTTTTTATATATTTCAAAAAGGTCATAACGATGTTTCATTAAATAGACCCAACAATTGCATGTATAGTCATCGACTGAGGACACAATATCGAGACCCTCATTTAGTGGAAACTGTAAATGGTCCACACACATTTAAATGAATCAAATCAAATGGAGTAGAAGAAATAGAGATGCTCCTATTAAAGGGCAAAGTGAAAATTTTTGCTAATTACATCCACTACAATCAGAAATATCATGAGTTTGCAAATCTCCTAAGGCGTATGTGTAACAACCCGATATTTTTCATCCATTCGCATCTGCACATGTCGGACTTGAATTGCTCAAAATACCGCATTGTAAATAAATTTGGAGCAAATGAAATACAATCACAGAATCACAGACACAGAAATATCAGAATAACTTGCAGCGGAAATTAAAATACCATAGTAGTTCATGAAGCTACTATAACAAACTCTCAAAACATAATACATAATATCAGTCTGAAAAACATATACAATAGAAATCTCAATTACATAGCAGTTTATCAATACCAAAGCTGAAATAGAACAACTGAAACTGAAGGGATAGATAACTAGACAAGCAGAATCTCCAGCAATTCCTAGCTCCAGAAAGAAATCCAAAGCTAAGCTGTAAATACTCAGGCTGACCCGAGCGTAAAGTAAAACACAAAACACTCGAGTCAGGACAATATATACTTATATAATGTAAACCAACTCAAGTGAACTGTAGTAGAAATGCACAATAACTTAAAGGATGCTTGGGATCGTCCATCCTTTAAGAATCAGTTAAACTATAAATTAAATACATCCCGTGATTAAAATTTCGAAATGGTATTTTATACTTCAAAATCAAATATCATTTCAAAATTCAATATCATTCAAAATCCATTTCAAAATATCAAAAATATAATATCTTCCAAACCACATTCATTTTTAATTTAAATACCATTACAAAACACATTTCCAAATAGTTTATATTTCAAAACAAATTACTTCATTTTAAATCATAAAAATGAAGTTATTATAATTAATAATCAAATTATTAAATTTACAAAATTTTAGTCTTTCAAAATTCATTTATCCACTTAATTTATTAAAACAGATGAAAATTCAACTTTCGCAGCATTTAGAAATTGCTACGGAAAGTTACATTCAAAACAGTTCAATTTAATAAAAGATAGCATTTAAAAAGGTTGTAATAGGGTTACATTAGTTTCAAATAAAACTTAGTTAAATTCAATAATTATAGCATTTACAAAAATGCTATAATAACCTTTAATTAAACTTAGCCATTTGGTTCATTATTATCAACTACAGCATTTACAAATGTTGTATTATCATTTACATTAGAATTAATAGCATTTCAGAAATGCAGTTAATTAACTTCAAGTATTCAATATAATTTCACAACAATTATATTTTTATTTAAATCATTTTTAGCTTAGAAAATCATATAATTTCACTTTTAAAACAATCATTCAAATACCCTTATATTCATGATTTTATAAAGTTAAATCTCCATTCAAAAATCAAAATTTAATAATAATTCACTTATTAAATTCCAACATTAAATTTTAAATTCATTATATTAAATTTAACTTAACATTTAAGTTTAAAATTTTCAAATATAACTTAATTTCATTTTTATTTACTTAACTTAAAATTCACCTTTAAGCCAAATTCACAAATTTCCAATTTTAGTTATATTTCCAAATTTCAACCTAAATATTCATTCATTTCACATTTTAACTTTATTCAAAAATCATTGATATATTATAAAATCATTTTAAATTCATTTAATTAAAAATATCATAAATTTATCATATTTTCATATTTAATTTAAATTCCATTTATCACCAAATTCTAGTTTCCAAAATAACTTACATTTCAGATTTTCTAACTTTACCATTTATTTATTTCACTTATAAATTTTCAGAAAATCAATAATGCTTTACAAAAATCATTTTTAATCAAATTTAAATCCAAATATTATAATATTTACATTTCTAAAATAATTTAAAATTTTTAGAAAAACATATTTTAACAACGGGTCTGTATTTCATTTTCTAGCCTAGATGAAGTGATACGGGTAATATATCATTTCAACCCGTAATTTACAAAGAAAACCGGGTTTGATCATTTCAAACCCGCAATCCCAAGTAAAAGAAAATAGTTGAAAATCATTCAGGCCTATCATTTCAGCCCATAACAATTTTCTCCTATTCTAAATTCCATTCGGGTATGTATCATTTCAACCCATAGTGATTCTAGTCTACAGGGAACTTGCAGTGTGATAAACTGATGAAAATAATAGAATAACATGAAATAACAGTAACATATGGTATAACAAGTGTAAATATAGGTGTGAACTTCATATGAATATAATATAGCAGTTATAACAGGATGATATGCATTTACAGATTCAGGTGATGTCAGTTTATCACTATATAAGTACATATTAGTCTGGTGAGATTTACTCACTGTTTTGAGCTGATGACACAATGACGAATTGCACAACGGGATCTACACAAGCACAAAAGCACGATACAGATACGAAATGGAGGAGCCAAGGATTAATTCCCTTGAATACAAATCAAACAAACAATATAACAATTATAAGGTTTCAGCCCAAAAATACGATAAACGATGCTAGAAATTAAGGAACAACAATTAATCAAACACTTGCACTTGCTTCCACCATCACTATGCTCAGCCTATAGTGTGATAAGGTACTGCCATGGGGTGTATTTGGTCAGGTATGGGTCATATATGATCGGCCTAGCAAGGGTAGTGAAGGTATGGAAGTTGCTATGTATGAAAATACAAGTACAAGGCAAACAAGTGGATTTTTGTGCAATTTCAAGCATCGGGCAAGGCTACAAATGGCATGGCCAGACCTGCTGGAGGCTAGGAGATGGTGTGGTAGTGGTTTTGGTTCAGGTATGAGCTGGAGAAGGTGGTGCAAAGGGCGGCTAAGGGTGTGGTGAAGTGGTGGAAGTTACAAGGTGTGAATACAAAGGGTTTAAGGCAAATAAGTGGCTTTTGTGCAACCATGGCTCAACCAAAGGACCATTGGGCTCGGCCCCTACAAGGTGAAGGTCGGGTGGGGTTTGGAGTGTCGGCCAAAGGTGGTGGAGGGACTGGTGGCGGCGGCCAAGGAGGTGGTTTAGGTGAAAAATGAAGGGTATATGCATAAATGGTTCGGCTAGGCTGAACAAGTGGAGTGTTTGCATAAACTTTGGTGGATCTAGTCATAGATGACCATGGCATGGCTTGGTCAGTGGGCTGGAGGAGATGGTGACCTGATGTGGTGATGGTGGAGGCGGCTATGGTGGTGGAGGAGCAAGGCCGAACCTATGATGAAGAAGAACAAGTGTAAAAACCATGAATTCAAGCATAAACAAATGGAAAAAGGAAATAAAGTTTACCAAACTTTCTTCAAAAGCTATGGCCGAAATTTTTTGAGGAAATGAGAGAAAAAATGAAGTAAGTGAATGAGAAATGAGGGTGGCAGCTGAAATAATGAAGAGATATGGCCATTTGAGTGAAAAGAAACGTTAAAATGTGAAAAGGTGGGAAAATCAAAAGGCATAGGAAACAAAAGGTCACAAACCCTTTCAATTTACCTTTTATTATTTATATAAATTTATGTCGCTGAAATAATAATAATATCAGATAATATTTCGAAATTTTTAACCAATATACAAATATATATAATATTTATCAATTATGTAAAGTAAAATTAAGGAAAATAGTTAAAACAGTGAACTAGACTAGCAAAATTTGAAGTTAAATGAAATAATTTTTAGAAAATTCATATAAGCTTGTAAAGTATATTTTAAACATAAATAATAACATAAAATACAAATATATTCACAAAATAAATATTTAAAATTTAATTTAAATATAAAATTATAATGCAGAAAATGGGAAAACAGCCCTTAAAAATAGGAAATCAACACAGTAATTTTTAGAAAAATTCTATTATTATTTTAAAAATATTTAGAGATGAATTTTCACAAATAAAACAAATTTAAAATAAAATAAAGAAATTTAAAAATGAAGAAAATGGCAGAAAATTAGAAAACAGCCTTTAAAAATAGGAAATAAATACGGTAAATTTTGGAAAAATTATATTATCATTTTAAAAATGTTTAGAAATGATATCACACAAATAAAAAAAATTAACATAATTTCAAAATGAAATAAAGTCAAATTTAAATATATAGTCAAAATCTAGGGTTGTTACAGTATGTGAATGCAAGAAATCTAAAATGAGAAGAAGAAACATAACCCAAACGAGAATGTCATAAATAAAAACGAGGACACAAATGAAAAGAAGATAAATCAATACTAGTAGCAGCATTAATTGGAACTTTTAATTCATTCAAAACATATCCCCCTTCTTTATGGTTTGTCCCCATCGATTTTTGAGATTGTAGATCTTGCACAAGCAAGAATAAAAAATAAATGCTACTATATTACTATAGTTGCATAACTGACCAACAGATACAAGATTTAATGTGAAATTCAAAATGCAGTAGACATTGAAAAGAGATAAGTTAGGAGTAATAGCAGAACTAACTCCCGCAAAAGGCATGGGAGTACCATCAGCAGTCATAACAGGAATGGAGAATGCTGAAGACAAAGTAAAAAAGGATGAAGAGTCTCGAGATATATGGTGGGAAGCACCAGAATGCAAGACCCATAAAGATGACTTACTCAAGGAGTTTTATGTATTTGACATGAAAATGAAGAGGCATATATAACCTATGACTGTAGAGAATGATAATTCTGAAGAGACTTGTAGCTAGTAAAATGAACAGTTACACTCGAGGAATTGTAAGATAATTGAAACTCCTTTTCAAATATTAGATTACGACATATCAAATAAATTTTTCTACGAAAGAGTTTCCATAACAAACTTCTTATTGTTAACTATTTCGTTAAAACAACACTCTCAACTGCATTCTTTAATTCTAGGAGCATAGTCAATGAAAAGATGTAAATAATTATTAAAAACTGATTCCCATTTATGGGTTTTGAGTTTCAGTTTGGCAACACAAAATTCCATTATTATTATTTTCTTTTTTTTTCTGTTGCTCCTTTTTTCTTCACTTTTTGTTTTTGAAAAATAAAATAATAATAATACCCCCTCCTTTCTTATTCTCAGCGCGAAACAAAATAACTTAGATTGACAAACATAATCTACAAACTAAGATGGACTTTGAAAATCACTAAGGTAGGATTCAAGTAGTAGATGCGAAACCAGTTTACGAATGTCCGTTTCGATGAGTCCAAAATGAATTTGAATCTGGCATCTAGGTCGTAGGTTGTAAATTATGTATTTGATTGAAATTCTTTAGTGCAGATGTAAAACTTGATTGCTTCGGCTTGTTGATAGTGGATTTAAGTGGAGGTAGAACCAAAATGGTGGCCTGATAATGTAATTTGAAAGCGTGATAATGTAATTTGAAAGCGATGGAGTTGTAATGTTTGATGATAGAAAGTAAACAAGGAGAAAAGAAAAGAGGAAAATAACGTACAACAAAACGAATAAGAGATACCATTTTGAAGATGAGAATAAATTTATCGAATAGATGAATGCTTTATCACCCCTTGATGATGTTATAGAAATCATATTTCTAACGTTAGACTAAGCTACTAGAGACAATACGAGCAGTATCCACTTAATAGCTCTATTACCATCACAAGCTAAAGAAAATACAGTTGCCACAGTTTATTTTACAAGTTACAAAGTCTATAATATGGAGTTTTTTTTTTCCCCTTTTTTCTTTGTTTCTTTTGGTAGCATACAGTTCACAGACTGCTAATTTTAACTCAAGTAATGGTAGTCACAATTTAGTCATTATGTAAATAACATATTACGATCAGTTAGAGCACGGTTACATATTCTCTAGTGCTGCAGGGCTAATCGGAATGACGCCAGAAGGAGATACAAGAGCATCTACGAGAACATCATTGGCAGTGACGGGAATAACGCCTTCTTCCAAAATTTGTAACGAGTAAGATAGTGCAACTGAAAGAAAAATAAACATTCAATTGTTTTCGTAAGTGATAAATAAGATAAGGTAATTGATCAATGGTAGAATGATCAAAGAGAAGATTTATGTTACTTAAAAGAGGTTGCTTCCATCCCTTCTCCATGGCAAGGCTTTTATAATTGGTTAAGAATAAGTCATAGTAGCTGCATGTTGCATTGTACAAATCTCAGTCAGCAGTTATCATAGAACATATGCCCAAACAGTAATGGATGGTCAATGAATGCTGATAAAATATGTAAAATTTAGCTGACTTATTGCAATGGCAATCTAGTCCACAAGAGCTAAGGTATATATTATGTATAGTACATATTCTCATTAAACCAGTGTTTTCGTGGAAAAGAATAATATGTTTTTTAAACAAGTTTTTAACAAGTTCATTACTAAACAATAAACAGATTTTCAAACTTACCCACCACCTCGACCTAAACGTCTTCCTTGTTTGTCAAAAGCAACACCTGAATTTGTATACCACAATATAAGTCACACATGAAAAACAAATAGTTTCTTGGTGGAATCCCCTCACTTTTGGTTTTCTGGGTAATTTCCATAGAAGTCAAAATGGTTTTTCAATTCACCACTACATGAAAGCAAAATATGTAGTTTGCCTTCAACTTTCACAATTTTTAAAATATTCAAGGAGATAAATGGGTAAGGAAATTTGTAATTTACTAAATAATATAACATAAGGCCAAAAGTGAGGACCGTTCTAACATATGACAACAGATAAAATAGAGTTTTGTTCAAGAAATGTACCAGGAAGTAGAAAGATGTCGACCGGGTCATTTGCGAACATAACTACACAATTTTACAAAATGTATCAGTGTTATCATACATATGTTTACTTGTTTAGTATGATTGAGCGTTGCAAAGGAAAATATTTTGCCAAAACTTTAGTACTGAGCAAAAATGTATGTACCATCTTCGAGCTGATTCCCATTAGCATCAACAGGAGATGGTTCCAGAATATTCATGGAATTTGCCACCAAATCATTCATACTTGAGATGTGAAGCATCCGCATGTGGCTATTTTTATCTTCTACTCTGGGAACATAAAGCTTCTTTTTTGTCTCTGTATGCCAACTAGTCTCGAAATGTTTAGTGCCGGATACAAATAAAAAGGTGGAACCCAGTGCATGAGATGCCGGCACGATAGCGGGCTCTGGAAAGGCCGACAATGTACGCAGCCATTCCCTCGCATTGCGAAGAGGCTGTTTCCGGACTCGAACCTAGACGTCCAGATCACCATGTGGACGACCTAACCGTTGCACCAAGGCTCCACCTCTAGTGCCGGATATAAATATTCATGGTAAATTAACATCGCCAAACACCAATATTCCACACAACCATGATACAATATAGCAATAATTCAATAGTATATAACCTGGAATCGGTAAACAATGAAACATGGCAGTTCTAAATAACAGTATATATATTATGTAAATATTGAGTTCGAGGCTAAGCACGTATAAATACTTTTCATTTTAACTGTTCTAAAGAAAGCATAGTTTGAGATCCCACAATTGTTGCTAGAGAATTTATTGTTTGTTGTTATTCGTATTTTGCATGCCATTGTTTATAAAATTCAAGTACATAAATTACTCTTAAATGAGCTAAACCCAAAGCTACAAGAACTGCTATATTTTCCCAGAATGAATTTAGGAATTTTACACAAGTACATAAATTACACAGGAAGAAAAAAAAATTGGGTCCATACTATTTTCAGTTGTTTTAGCACAAGGCTCCATACCAATTGATGTTTGTCCCTATTGACCGTTTATCCTATGTGATATCTGTTGTGTGTAAATAATACATACCTTTTCTGTTTCCACAAATTTTTCTTTGGATTGCATTTTATTCTACGGACGATTTGGCTTCAGTCAGCATAGCTAATGAGTTGTAAGGTCCCATGAATTAAAAATAATCCTTTAGGTACGTTAACATGAGCCATAAGCATCACTATTGATTTAGTTCTGATTTCTATGTTAATTAAGAACATATAAAAATGGAGCTGTTTGACGATAGTGATTTGATCATATCTACAATATAATGATCTATATCACTGAAGTTAGTTGTGGGTGAAAGATGATACGAAGCCTGCATGTATAAGTATGGGAAAATATAGCAGTTCATGTTACCCTGGGTTTAGCTCATTTTAAGAGTAATATGAAAGTTCCATTATATTATAGTGATAACATATTGTACAGCTATAACTGACTGAACATACCGTTATCATGTGGTTTCAATACATCTGACAGAATTCTTGATGTATCAACTTCGCGCAAAGCTTCACAGCTTATGTAAGAACAAAGTCTCGAAGTAGATTTGAACCATGTAGAATCCAAAACATTACTTTGAATTGATATATCTACAAGAATGAAAACATCTGACATAAGTAAACTAGTACATCCGCTGCCTTCCTGATTCTTCACCAAAAAAAAAAAAAAAAAAAAAAACAGCAGAATAACCAGTGATGATGGTTTACAGCTATAGTTAGATTATGTATTGCTACTTTAAGCTTAAGCTCTTAAATAGGCAATAAAGTATTTTGATTAAACAAACAGAAACAAAAGAACACAAACAAATAGTATGAACTATACAATCTCACATGGTAGCGCAGTTGACATGTGGTGTGTGTTGAATAACCAAATATCATGTGTTCGAGTACTGATAACAGCGACCTACTGTGTTGCGTATTCGGCACATGCTTCCTAAGAATTTACAAGTTTTGCTTGGTTCTCTGGGTATTTAAAAGAATGGTATGAACTTGTTGGCATTAATTAACCTTTTTCTAAAAAAAAAAAAAAAAAAAAAAAAAAAATTAAAGTATGAACTTCACACATTTCATCTTCCTTTAATCTAAGAATATGGCATCCAAAATAAAGATTAATCTATTTTGATACCTTAATTTCCAAACAAAACAGTAATCTTTAGGAAAAGATGGCAAGCTCAAACAATAAAGAATTGCATGCCTGACAAGCACCTTTGTCCAAGTGGTTAATTGATTCGGCTTTGGTGCAGGATGTCACAAGTTCGAAACTTGCTTTCGAACGTTTATTTGACATGGGATATGTTGTCCCAATGATTTGTTGTATATAAAGTACCAGTTCAAAAAAAAGAAAAAAGAATTGCATACCCAATCACCCCAAAAAAAAAACTGATTACATGTTGATCCTACCTGCAGGGCTGTCAATGGATATTCGAAAAATTCGAAACCCCCGTCGGCATCCGTATCCAAAAAGCGGATAATATTCAATATCCGGAAAAACGGATGTGGACACGAAGACATCCGCATCCGAAAATTATCCGTCCGGCCTTTGACAAGATTATAGTATAAATTATGTGTATTTTAGTATAATGAAAGATATTTATTTATTGTTTTATTAAGTTGGTAGTTTATATTATATGCACTTACTGCTTATTAACTGCTCAAAACTATTATTTATCGCCATATTTGTTTATATTTAACACAGTTATAATCAACTGGATTGAAAAAAATGTATGTTAAACAAAAATTTATATTTATATTTCTTGATTATCAGTCGTTAGCGGATAGGATAATTATCTGATATCCGTTTATATCCACGAATGCGGATATCCGATATCCGATATCCGAAAATCATTTCGGATGCGGATTCGGATATGACACTATCCGCATCCGAAAGTATCCGTTGACAAACCTACATACCTGTATTTTCAGTTTCCTGGCATAAACTACAAGGATATATATTGGCATAACCTTATGTGTGATATTAAAATTAACTCCAGTATTGGTGTCGTTGGACCAGTCCATTTAGGAACGATTTATTTTGTAACCACTTAAAAGTGGTTTTGACCGGTAATTTTTAAGTAGTTTAAAATAAATAGTAAAACCTATGTTGGGTAAATAAGTTGAAATAGTAATAAATTCTAGAAGTAAAACTTGAAATAAATCGTTAAAGATTTGTTACTTATGTCTATCTCCTTTTAAGCAACTTATGAACGGTAATAAATAATTTAAAAGTTGTTCTAACTAGTTACCAAACATGATCTTAGACCTTTATATCTTAAATTATGTCATTATTCATGGAAACAAATTTAATTTTATGCTATGACAAGAGGATAACTGTAACAATACGCACATGAAAGGGTTAAGTCTAACATCTCAATTATCATGGTTTAGATACCATAAATTAGGTCAAATCGGATCGATCTGCGTATTAGAATAAGAAAGTAAGAAAACAAAACCTTCCTCGATTCTTTGAGGAGCGGGAAAGGCCTTGAGGTCCCGTTTCAGTTTCGATCGGAGAGCACGTTTTTGGTCGATGACGACGGTAGGAACGGCATCAGCGACGGTTGACATTGCGGCTGCAGAGATTAGAAAGGAGTGAGTGTGAGGAGTAAGAATGAAAGAGTTCATTAAAGATCTTCCTCTTTTTATAATCTCCACTAGTTCGCCGACATTTCCTCTCATCACATGGACCGGACCAGAGGGCAATTCTATTGAAAATAGCTTTTTACTGATTGCCCCTCCATTCAAGAAAAAACTGCTCATACAAAATTGCCCATATTATTTGTTTTCCTCCCTGCCGTACATAATCGTTCATCATATAGTAGAACTTTATAGCTAAGAAGCAAGAAAAATTACCGTGTTGTTGACCCGGGGAACGTCAAAAACACTTACTAATATCATTGCTAAAAAACGACAGAAAATTTCTATAGATGTGTGTCCTATAAACTAATTGGACTGGAAAGTTTATCTTTCTAGTAAAATGCAAGTGGAAATTAACCAAAAGAGCCTCTTTAGCAGGTATAATTAGTTTTTTGGACACACAACTAAAATAATTACTTTTAAAGACAAAATGAAAAATAATAAGTTTTTAAGGCCTAAAAGCCTATGAAATTATGTCCTTGAAAGTCATTGGACTGCTGACTTTTTCCTTGATAGTAATTATTTTGTTGACGTTGGCCTTGAAATTAATTTTATAGATGTGTGTCCTAAAAACTAATTGGACTGAAAAGTTTGTCTTTTTAATGAAATGCCCTTTTTTAAAGGACTACAAAAGGCATCAATTTCAATTTATTTACACGCCAAACAACCATCGACAAATAAGAAAAATGGTCGTGGTCGACGCTTGTTTGCCTTGCAAATTGATTTTGATCGGTGATTGATGTCCATGTAAAAAGGTTTTGGTATTAGAAAGCATACAAATTTTATTGTGTTTATTATTTTTTCCTATGGTATTTGTAGGAATTTTTTGCAGTGTCATTAACATGATGATGATGAAACCTAATAAAAATTGAACTACCAAATTTGAACAGCAAACTAAATTAATTTTGCTTTATTTTTCATTCATGCAAAAGAAATTAACATATTGGATATTGGAGACTGAGTGCAATGAGGTTCTTCATGCAATAAAGTAGAATAACGTTGTGGTAATATTTACTCGGTCCACGGTGGGGTGGAATCAAAGTGGACATTATCTCCAATGCAATTGGACGGTGGCAAGTGTTACCACACGGTCAAACTATGTGATACCCTAAGTTTACCACTTCGTTGTGACACGTGATAATCTAACCTACTAATCACACCACATTTTTTTAAGTAACATTACTACACACCAATATTGTCTGTATAACATTCTTATGTTTTTGTCTTTCCGTATGTCTTACCATATTGTACAAAGAAAACACAAACAACAAAGTTATGTTTTTTTTTATGAAAGAGTGATCCATTTAAATGGAGAGCGCTCATATATTTATTATAAAAGTAAAACCAAAAGTGCACAAAATGAGCAATGTCCAAAACAAAAATGATTGATCATCACTATGATGATCAAGGAAATAGACATGCAGAAGAAATCAGATAAAAACATATATATATATATATATATATATATATATGTATGTATGTATGTATGTATATACATATATATATATATATATATATATATATATATATATATGTATTTTAAATACGAAGTACTCATATGGAAAAAAGCAGCTAATGCATATGTAGCAAGAAGCAGTATGCTGTAGAGGTGAGGCACGTGAAGGATGAAAAATGCTTGCATAAATGAGAAAAGCAAGCCATCCGCGTATTGAAGAATAAACACCCCATCAATAGTGATATCTCCTCCGAATTTAGGAGGAATGTTGTTATTAATGGCCATTTTTAATTGTGCTGCTAAAAACATCAACCGCTAAATCAAAAAGAAGAGGAGATAGGGGATCTACTTGACGAAGACCCCTCTTTGATTGAATTTTATTGTCTTTAATTTCATTAACTAAGATAGATGTAACACTTGATTCCAAGATCAGATACACCCAAAAGATCCATTTTTCGAAAAATCCTCTAGCTTTCATGGTGTTGGTCAAAAAACCTAGTCGCTTGAGTCAAAGGCCTTGACGAAGTCTAATTTAAGGATGGTACATATTATATTTTCTTTGTGATAGAAGTTAATGAATTCTTGTGCGGTAATGATACCATCTATAATCTGTCTACCTTTAATGAAAGCTATTTGAGATTTATCAACTAAGTTATCCATCTTATTTTTGAACCTATTAACTAGCACTTTTGTAATAATTTTTATTGAACAATTAATTAGCGATATAGATCTATAATCAATCAACTCCTGGAGATTATCCATTTTTGGGATAAGGATGACATCCGCACAATTAAACCTCTCTATTTGGAGTCACCGTCATAGAGTTCATCAAATAAAGCAACGCAACAAAGTTATGTTGTGTTGCACAAATGGGTAAAGCAATGCACCCATAAGGGTTGTCACATCAAAAGTCCACTTCCTGCATGAATGAAGTTTAGAATTAATAAGGGAACAACCAGGATGAAAGAGTGTGCATAACTCTGGAGCAACCTCACTTTTTTGAGATACAATGGGGTTCTTCAGGATAGAGTTAAGGGTGTGCATTAGGACAATTATGTAAATAATTATATAAACTTAACTCTGTAAACAATCTTGTTTGAAATAAGGTGTTCTTTTGATTTCATTTTCTTTTATATTTATTGTAATATAGAGATGTAAATAATGAATTAACTACGTTAAATAAATACAAGTAGAAAATACTTTGGAGAAGTATCTTATCAATTGCAATTACGAATGAGTTCGTAACCATGAGTGTAGAATCGATATATGAATATTAACTCCTTAAGTATTCCTAACCAAGATGTATCGAAAAAAAGGTATCAATACATCCATTGAGATTAGTGCATGTAATGCTCTTCATATAATGGATGGTGAATTACCTATGTTCGTTGAAGGCACCAAAGGGTTTCATACTTGTGGTTGTTTGGAACACACATAAAGTGACTTGACGGAAGTCTTCTATAGGTTAATATAACTAAGTCAAAATAGAAGATCTCGTGGTAATGACATATAGTAGTCTTAAGACTTGAGGGTAATGTCGAACTTAAGTAGGTAGGCTATACTTTGGTTATAGTTAAACACTCGGCGTAGCGGCCTTATTAAGACTATACTTGAGTATACGATGAATTACTTAAAGTGAAACACTACCGAAGAGAGGATTCTTCTCCTTCGTTGTAGAAGGTTAGCATCACCGTAATTGATAGTCAACTAAAAATTCAAAATATGTGGCCAGAGTAAATCGGTTAATCAATGAATGTTATTGCATCGAACCAAGGACTTTAAAGTGATCTACGTAACTAAATACAGATATTAGTAGAGTTTTTTTTACCTTAGATCAAACTCTAGAAAATTATGAAATAAATAAACGATGATAAGAATATGTGTATAAAATGTCCTTAATACGTGAGCATTTAAAAGATTGGAAATTGGATTTCGCCCGAATGATCTATAAGCGTTGAATTCGTGCCTAATACTATACTTCAGCAAACTTTTCACAAGCTTCAATATTTAAATTGTTTAAATATGAACGAGGACCGAGTTCACCAAAGAGGTAACACAATCAAATTGTTGTTATTTACAAACTTGACCAATGTGAAATTAATTCATTAATTTTGTAAATCAATAATAAAAATAATTCAAATGTTGTATCAAATTTTTTTTATTGGAGCCAAAAATCAATTAAAACAATATATACAAATTGTACGTTGATATAATTGAAGAACATGCTTGAATAGATTAAATAGTTGATTCAAACCAAGTCAATTGGGCATTTTGACCAAGTAAGCACAAAAATATAAGCTAAAAATAGCATAGGGTGGCAAAGAGGTCCTACTCTCCCAGGATTAACGAGAGAAGGGGTAGATATTTGGTGTCTACTTGGCTATAAATAGGCAGTCCCCTTCTAATTATCTATATATTCAACCAAGCTAACCCTAACCACTAGGCCTCCAATAGACGATTGTGAAGCCAAGAAGATGGTCTCGCAACCCGTGGACAAGGAGATTGAGGAAACAACTAACAACTGGGGTATTTGACAACCGATAAGATCACAAGGATGAGATAATCATCTATTTATATATATGTGTATTAATATTCACATATATGCTTATTATCATATAATTACACTCAATCGTGTTTTTTTAATTTGAAAATTGTTTAAATATTTGATAGTAAACTGGCTTGGACGGCTCAGAATAATGTGCCAATCCCCGAGCTTTCTCTCTATCGTTGATGTGTTGAATGGTTCCGATGCCAACTGGCTAGAATGTAAACTGGGCTAAACAGTTTAGATGGGGACCATCTGGCGGACCGTATCAAAGCATCTTGTTGTCAGATATGGTGGCATGCTAACAAAGAGTTGTTAAATGGTAACGTTATTGGTATATGGACAGTGAAGGATATGGATTGGTTACTACATAATGGCACTTTCGTTAGATGAACAATGCCGTATATGCCAATCTTTTTAGTGGAACAGTACAAAATCGATGCTTCTTATTATAGAGGAGGCTAAGTGCTTTAGGCAAAGGCTTGCCGAGTCAGGACAAACAAGAGATATGGAGCAGACAGGCTTGACAAGTTGTTGGTGTTGGAACTGGGAAAGCCCGTAGCGAATGTTATCAGTAAAACTAAAAAAATTCCCTTATTCAACCTATATTGGGTCTATGAAGTATAACCATTTAGAACACTCCTAAATGTTATTTAAATAAAATCTTTTAATTTATTTGAATTTGTAAATTATATATAATTTTATTTAATATATATATATATACACACACACACACATATATATATATGTCTGTGTCTGTGTGTGTATCATATACACATATATACGTGTGTGCTTGTGTAACATGTCAACCCGTGTATGGTATAACATACCCATGTATGGTATAACTTACCCGTGTATAGATATTGTGATTTATATCGCAATGGAATGTTAGCTCATCCAATATGTAAATATATGTTGTCCAAATATATTTATGTATATAAATTATTACTTGTATATAAATATTGTAAATATATGTGTGTGTGTGTGCGCGCGCGCGTGCATATTTAGATTATTTAACTAATTTTATGAAAATGTATATAATATATAAATACACACACACGCATATGCTTATAGAAATTTTATAAATAAAATAATATATATATAAAGGTACATTATTATAATATATCTATTTAAATGTAAATAAGTTATTTAATAATTAACTAAATAATAATTTTTTATAAGATCATGAATAAAATATGTACAAGTATATACCTAATAATAAAATAATATTTTATATTTATTTTAATACATATACACACAAAAATATATTTATAAAATATGAATATATATTAACTAATAAAACTAAAAAATTGAATAAATTCCAGATCATGTGTATAGCAAAGAAAAATTTTATTATTATTTTAAAATATATTTCAATTGAATTTCACTCGAAATTAAACAAAATATTAATAAAATCATTTTCAAAACCTATTTTTCAAATTTTAAATTTCTAGTAAATTACGAATGATATTTTGAATTTTGGAAAATATTCTTCTAATTTTTCGGTTAAATTTTACTTTTTAATGAATTTACTAATTTTCGATCGATTTAAACAATAATTATTAAAAATAACATAAAATGTTTAAAAACAACATAAAATGTTTTAATTTTTATATTTTTGCCATGAGCTCATTTAATGTTAAGATAATTTATTAAAATAAAAAAATAATTTTCATAAAATATTTGATTTTATATGATTTATTTATTTAGTATATTGGTTTAAACAATATTAAATAATTATTGATAATTATAAAAATTATTTTTTCTATCGAAATTTACTATTTCCATGAATTTACAGATATAAAAATATAAGATCAATTTTAACCATAGTTGCGATTAAATATAAACTGTTTATATGTAATTAAATTATATATATATATATATTAATAAAATATTAATTAATGTATATATTATGCTGCCGTACTTATCTGATATGTAAAAAATGATTTTTTTATAAGTATATACCTACATATAACCAAACCAATTTGTGACAATATTAATTCATATTAGAATCGTCACCTAACTAACTAACTATATATATATATATATTGAAAATGGATATAATATATATGTAAACATAATAAAAATTAATCAAAGAATTATAAACTATAATTTGATAAAATATGCCTAAGAACCAAAGCCTTGAAGTACACCTTGAAAGGATGAATTCTTCTTTACGAAACCATTTCCAATTCGGCAGATTGCTAGTTCTTGAACCGTTAACTTTTGACTATCAGATAGTGATCAACGTTGAGTTGATTTGAACTTAATATGATTGAGCATTAATGGAGTGATTTTAGCCAGCAAGACATGATGAAGATGGCAGCCAAAAAGTCCTAATCAAATTAGTTAGGTTTGCTTATATTGTGGATAGAAAGAGGAAAAGGTGGATCTCATCTCATACTAATTCTCCCTTGATCTAAGCCATCCAAAATCTAGCATCTAAATCATATCTTGTGAAGCCTCCCATGTCAACTTACTACCAAAACTTTCACCCATCGTGATGGGCCATAAACTCATTTAAGCCCAAAAAAATATTATTTAATTAAATCCAATTTAATCGTTTATTGATATCATATATCAATTAATATATTTTATAACTAATATAAATATATTTAATGATATTTATTCCCCAAATCATAATGATTTATAAATATTAATTAATTTAATCAATTTATAACAATTATAAACTAAATAAATCGCTTGGTCAAAGGAGAATTCATCGTTTCGGTTGTGTGACTCGTTGGGTGTAAATTTGGTCAGCGATTAATATCCAACTATTCGAATATTAACGTTCACGGGTCATGTAGCAGGTGGTGTGAAATTTTGGGCAAATTCATCTCTTACTTTATTTCGGTAAAATCCAATTTCACTTTGTTAAGTGCTACCCGGTTGTGACTTATAATTACACCAATTCTCTTCATTAGAACTATATCATTTTTAACTTATGGAATTTAGTAAATGGTCAAAATTCCAATATCGCACAGATTCAACTCTATAATGCAGTCATAAAGTCATTGGTTCAATAATAACAACTAATAATAATCAAAATGCTCTGGCCATAAACTTTGACTTTGAGTTGACCATGATACTAAACCCATATAACAAAGGAGACGAATCCTCCCTTGAATAGTATTTCACTTCTAATACTTCTTACTTCTACTCGACAAAAATATAGTCACTCGATGGACAGCAAGCTATGATTTCACTATAATCAAAACGGAGCTTTCATAATGAAAATCGATAGTATTCTTAAGGTGAGAGAACTATGTAGATCAGTCGAATCGGTATTTTCTATTTGATCTTAGTTATATTAACCAACATAAAACTATCAAGTGAGTCATTCCGTATTTATCCAATAAATATCAGTGCGTAACCCCTAGGTGATCTTAATAGTCATGAGCAATACGCTGACCACCATTTGGAAAGTGTTACATAACCTAGTCTCAACGGATACATCGATATCCAGTCTCGATGCTACTTGACTAGGTACATTTAAAATGGTATATTTGTTTTCATTATGATAAATTACTTGGGTTATAAACTTTGTAACTACTATCATAAAACATACTATTTATGGATTTTAGGTTAAATGTACTTTTAGTTAAATTAATCAATTAATATAACACATTATATCAAGTATATAATAAAAAGAAAACACCTTTTATTTTGAATAATATTGGTAATCGAGTTAGATATATGTAGCAAATTTCATAGTTGCCCCTAGGGCATATCCCTAACTCTATCAATCTCTCACTTGCACTTGGGGATCAATTATGAAATCTTATTCCAACTTTTCCAATCGGTTTCCTCAAAACCAATCAGGTCAATTGCTTAGTGAATGGGTATGCTATTATGTTTCTATTATCTACTCTATCAATCAACTCTCTCCGATGTTGGTAAACTACCTTTATCATGTGGAATAATTCAAAGTATGTCTTTCGACTTCTAATGAGCTCTAATTTCTTTTATGAACTACATCTTGACATTGTTATCTTATAACAATGTTATAGGATTCTTAACACCTTCATCTCAGTTATAAATTTGTGCATTTATATTCATATACATTGTTTTTATTATGACACTATTTAAAGTGATGTATTTAGCATTTTAATTGAATCGGCCACAGTCTTTCATTTGGAATATTTCCAACTTAAAGATTTTTAACTTGAATTTAATATTGACATATTATACTCAATACCACTTATGAAAGCTTGAGTCAGAACATTATTTCTTAAGGAGTTCATTGTTTCTATAACAATTCTCTAGCATTATGTAAATACATGAGAACATTCCATGCTACCATTTAGTGATATCAATTTGTATTTGATATTTGCTTCATGTATCAAATACGTAAAAAAAAATACTATATCGTAGACAACATAACATGTATGTAATTCATATTGCCAATGCACAAGGAATCAATCTTACATATTCTGTACTAAACATTTTAATAAGGTGTCCTTGCATATCATTTGGGACATTCCCAATACCTTTTATACTTACTATAATCGACAACATTTACAAACCCAACTTCGAGTATTAAAACAACTAAGGTTGATTTTAATACAAATATATTTTTTAAAAATAGCAATGTGTTGTTTACTTATGATTTAGAAGTATCTATGAACCTTTCAACTTTATTTCTTATGAGCGTACGCTTCCTCTGTATTTTGATTGAGAATCAAACTATTTGATACATCTATCAAAATAAAATACTTATTCGGTATTGATGCTTTTAAGAATGATACTTTCGTATCCATTCTCAAATTATATCCAAAAACCCACAAACTAAGCTCCACTGACTTCAAGACACTTTGGTTGTTATGTGCAAACAGACTAGTCTAAATCTATATTCAAAATTTTCCATTCCAACACATATACACCAAATCATAAAGTCATACTTGACAATAATTTTGTGAGTAAAATCCAAACCAACTTGAGCGTATCGAAGGTGAATTTCAACAATTGAAATTCACATTAATAATCTTATTAATGTGACTCATTATATTCCAACTGCATTCGTATTTCTCATAAAAACATATTTGCGGTCAATGGATCATATCCCTTCAAATGCAACTATGAAAATCATATTTTGATAATGTACTTTGTATCCATTTCGGATTAGCATACCATATCATAAAGTCAGTACTCTTAACAGTTTAATTAAACAACCAAAGAGTATTTATTCTTGACATAGACAAGACACTCACCGCTTCTCTTTAATGTACAAGAATACTCATTAGATGTTCTAATGTTTTTGTGTTCATTTAGATTCGGTCAATTCCATTTCATCCCTGATAATCAGTTTACCATTGGAGTGTGTCCAAATCCATTTTTATACTAATTTTTTTTTAAAGAAATTGCTTTGCTATGAAATTGATGTTTCTTAAAACAACAGTTGTTTCTCGATGCAATGGAATGGGCATTCGTAAACATTTTATGAGTTGCGTTATATAAAACTAATTTTACATTAGTCCACGATGTATTTATGTTCACAACATATATTAGCCATTTATTGACCATCATTCCTACTCTTAGGACGATTCATACAAGATCTCTTATATACAATTATTACGTGCGGCCTTTTGAGTCGCACAACCTACCAACTCCTTTTTGGGGATATGTAGAGGTTTCTTTTGTAAATTATTCTTTAGATGAAATTAATTTTAACCTTCTGTACTACTCTTAAGTACACAACTTAGAGAAAGAGTTTTAACTCAACTTCACTCATCATTAATCGTGCTTTATCCAATAAAATTCAATTACTCTTTATCAATACATCATTATGTATTATGGGGAGGTGTGGCTTTTGAGGTTGAATCTTTTATTCATTTTTATGTACGTTTGAAACTCTTTCCAATATACTCATCTATTCAATCAAATCAAATCATCTCCATCACATATTATTTTATTTACTTCGATTTATATTCTATGAGCTTATCATAGGCTTATACAATGCATATCAAATACACATGTCCATGTCTATGATAACTCATATGTGAATATGATGAAGTATATGGAACCATTTTGGTATTAACAGACTAGAGATTGCATATATCTATATGTATCAATGTAAAGAGTCCATCAACCCTTATGACGCTCCCACTAAACGGGTGTATAGCCCTTAATTGTTCGAGATATAACCAGTATCATAATACATAATCATATAAAACAATTACTTCTCACAACTACGACTTAGTATATAATTCTAAAATAATTGTGATATTTTTTTATTTTCCAACGCATCACCTTTGTTGAGGAAATAAATACCATATTATAGTTTTATTTTTCAACGAATATTCATAATATTCACATTGAAACATAATATATCTATATTTCAATTGAAATTAAAAATTAGTCATTATTTTATAAATAATATTTGGTACATCATTCATTTAACATAGGTTATTTATTTCATATACTATAACTAGTTTACAACGGAGAGTTCTTTGATCAAATACCTTAAACTCAAAGAAATAAATCTCATATAAAATAATTTTCTATATGAAAAAACATTTCAGAATAGAAATCATATTTCTGATTCCAATGTTAAGTACCAATTGTTATTATTACAATTATCATTTTCGATGTTTCTTTATAAGCAGAAGTGGTTATTCACTCTCTTCATCTCAACTGTACCTTAAATCACATCTACTTTTATACACTCATTTTTCTTTCTATATCATCGAACCATTCAATAAAGTAACACTACTACAACATTATAATGAACTCTTTACAAAAGCATACTCGACCATCCTTAATAGTTAAGGATATCAAATATGTTTGCACTTAGCGTAAACTGATCAAACTGACATTTCAACGATCGAGTTATTAGATCTGTCTTATAGTTCTGGCCTACTGTTACACTTAACACAATATGATCTTTATTATGATCAATCAAATTGAATACTCGATTTTGCACTATGGTTTATTTGCTTATTTCAATGAACTAATTTCATCGAAATATCATACACTAAGAAGTGCAACCGCTCATCATATAAAATTTATACGCGATTTTATATGAATCAATATTCATAGTCTTGTATTTCTTTTGAGTTCAGAACTCATAGAACGCAACATACGGTCTTAACTAAATAAACACACAAGTGAACAAATTACGAACTTGTTTAATTATTCTAAAATTAGGTGCTTGCATGGGTATTGGAATGTTAACATTCGATAAGAATTTATTAGTAAGTATATGGTATATTTATATTTGTCAATCTTCAATTCAGTTCATTTCTATATTTTAATTGATAAACATTTTATCAATCATACTAAATGCACAAATATCGATGTAGATTATCATTACATTATGTAGCATATGTTCTTAATAATAGAAATGTTAAATGTTATCATTTCATTTTTTCTAATACGGCTTCCACTAGTATTGTATTTTTCACCAAACCCTGAGTCAAAACATAGAAATCTTTCGACTTCACTAGTGGGTGTTGGAACTTGTACGTCTTGAAATTATGACCTTGAGTTTGCTTAACAAATCGTTAACTCCACGAATGGTGGATAGCTCCATATCGGTTCTATCTTATACAACTCCCAACCCTTGGTACCTTGTCTCAGTTTGACTTCAACCGTGAGTTTAACAAATCGAAATGAAATTAATCACTCATACCTACCATATTGCAAAGGCCTAAGTATAGTATATGTATCTTAATTTTGCTTAACAAATACATATAACATTCTTACCTCGTCTATTTAATATATTAATAATATTATACATAACGTCCCTATCTTGAGTTTGCTCAACAACTAAGGAGCGTGTAAGTAATTTATTAATATATATGGTAGAGGACAACATTATATTGAAGATTCATAATCTTCAATATATTATATTTGGTGGTATCGACTTATAAAATAATATATTTCTTATGAAATACATTCGTGTTTCAAGTGTCAAACACATTTGAAATCACGGTATATATGCATTTACATATATATTTACTCCTTAAGTCTAATTAGGTTTTCTTAATGTTCCACCTTTAATTCATGCATTCATATTATATAAGTTTTATTATTATATAACCTTTATATTTCATATTACTTATATAATAGTCTTATGTATAATATTATATATTATTAATTAAATATTATTTAATTAATTCACATTTTAATTAATTTTATATTATTTTAATATACCACTAACATTAAATATTTGTTATATATTATTACCTTTATAGTATAACACATATATCGTATATATGTGTATATTATTTAATTAATTAGCCTTTAATTAACTTATTTAATTAACTATTTTAATTAATTTTATATTAATTTCAGTATTTATTGATTAATTAATTTATTTATTTAATATATTTTATTAATATTATTAAAAAGTTATGAATTTCAAAATTAATTTATATTCAGCTTCAAATATTTTGAAAATTTTCATTATATTATAACCTTTATAATATGTATTCATTATATTTTATATTTCACTTTTAAATTTAAAAATCTTATATTTTCAGTTTTAAAAAAAATTGAAAATTTGATTATAGCATTTATAATATTTTTCTTCTTTTTAGTCTGACTTTTAAATTTAAATTTTTTAAAATTAGCCAAAGGCCCAACTTAAATCAGCCTTTTCTATTAGGAACAACCTTTTGGGCTTAACTCATCATTTCGGGATAGGCTAGTAACTAGATAGGGTATAGTACTTGATTATCCAAACCCAAACTTTGATACCACTTTTTAAGACATCCGACTATATGGGTAAGCTTTAACTAGTTAATCTGAACATGATTAATTTAGATCGCATATGCTGTTAGGCTCTGATACCATTGTTGGAACTGAGCCAATCCGTAGTGGAAGTTATGTGTGAAATTCAAAAAAATTCCCTTATTGGATCTATATTGTGCCTATGAAGTCTAATTAATTCGGAAAATTTCTAAATGTTACTTAAGTAATTTTTTAAAATTTATTTGAATTTATAAATTATATATAATTTTAATTTATATATTAACATGCATGCATGCATGTATGTATGTATACGTCACACACACACATATCTGTGTATGCATGTGTAATATGTCAACCTGCGCAAGGTATAACATGTCCATTATAGATGTCAAGATTTACATCACAATAGACACGTTAACTCATCTGAAATGCAAATATATGTTGTTCAAATATATATATATATATATGTATGTATGAACTATTACTTAAATATAAATGTTGTGTATGTGTATACATACATATATGTACATATTAAGTTAGTTTAAATAATCTATGTAAGTGTATATAATATTTGAATACACACACACAAATGTAATCATTATAATATATATATTTAAATATAAATAAGTTATTTAAATATTAAATAAATAATATTGTTTTATAAAATCGTGAATAAAATATGTACTAGTATATATTTGATAATAAAATAATATTATATATTTATTTTAATATATATACATAAATATATTTGTAATATACATACATACATACATATATATATTAATAAAACTAAAAAAATTAAATTCCACATCGTGTGTACATACAGAAAAATTTAATTATTATTTTTATTATTTTAAAATATATTCTAAATGAATATTCATTTGTAATTACAGAAAATAATAATAAAATTTATTTTCAAAACCTTATTTTTCAAACTTTAAATTTCCAGTAAATCAGAATGATACTTTGAAGTTATGAAAAATTTTACAATTTTTTCGATTATATTTTATTTTTAATTAATTTAATAATTTTTGGCCGATTTAAAAAATAATTTTTAAATAACAAAAAAATGTTTTTAATTTTTATTTTCTAGTCGAGAGCTTATTTGATGTTAAAATAATTTTACAAAATTTAAAAAAAATTGCATAATATATTTGGTTTATATGAACTATTTATGTAGTATATTGATTTTTATAATATTAAATAATAATAATTGTTATAAAAATAATTTTATTTTCTATCGAAAATTACTATTACCGCTATGCCAAAAAAATTACTATTACCATTAATTTACATATATTAAATTATATGATCAATTTTAACCATGGTATATTGCTGTAATCAAATATATACCACATATATGAAATTAATTAATACACACACACATAAAACCACCATAAAAAGATTTAGCTCCACACTCGGTAATAGGTAGCAAATGGTGCCTTCCCTTCTTCTTCTTACCGATTCCGAACTCTCCTCCCTCTCATAATTCCTTCGCTCCCTCCTCATCCATCTCTGTCCCTCCATGACTAAAAAGCCTCGCAAATATTCCCTAATCCAGCCTGTTAGCGCTATGAAAAATGCGGAATACAAATCTTAAGGCTAGGATTAACACTAGAGGGGGTGAATAGTGTTTAAAGGAATTACTAAATCTTTTTGAGTTTTTGTTAATTTGAACACAAATGTATGCAATATTCAGACACAGATATGATTACAGAATCAAACACAGATGTAGAAATAAAGTAAAAGCAGTAAAGGAAAGAACACACTGGATTTTATACAGGTTCGGAGTTACCCTACATCCAGTCCCGTACACAACTACGGATTTTCTTTCAAAAGAAATTGTACAATTACACCCTCGATTTCAAGCCCATGAGGTATACCACTCTAGTATCATAATCCTCTGGGTAGTGATACTTGATTTCAGGGGCAACAAGTTCACCCAATTGATTTCCAAGGCTACAATCACACCTTTTCTCACTTGATTGATTTTCAAGGCTACAATCACACCTTTTCTCACTTAATTGATTACAAAGAAGTCTATAACTCTGAATAGCATTGAGATCTTGTTGAGATAGTGATAGAGAATCAAACCAGAAATGATCTAGTTAGATTCAATGTTGATTTCGGCAGAGTAATGGTAAGAATGTGTATAAAGAAATATGGAAGAAGAAGAGGAGTGAAAACCAAAAAAATATGAATATAAATTCGTTCAAAACCACCCATATTTATAGTAGAACAATAGCCATGTCCAGTCGTGAAAGGATATGACGAATAGGCACTTCCTTTGAAATTCAAAATTTTGAAATAAACTGCTCCCATGTCGACATGGGGTACTTGAGGATGTCGACATGCCAAAGGAAATTTTGATGATTTGTTTTTCTTTGAAAATAACTTTTATCTTATATTAAAACTATTTTAAACTTTATAAACATACTTAACTATAGTTAAAATACATAAATAAATATATGTAGGACCGATTTCACCCTAGAGGGGGGTGAATAGCGTGATGCTATTAATTATAAAAATTTATTGCGAAAGTTTATATAAAATTATTTCAACATAGATATATCAAAATAATAGCAGCACAGATAATAGTAGAATATAAAAAGCAGAATACACAGATTTACCCAGCTTTGGAAAAACCCTGCTTACGTGTTGCCCCCAAGGTTTCTACTAGAAATTAAGTAGTCATACGCTTGCACACGTAAATTTGCGACACATGCTATCGACTAAACCTAACTCTACGCTCAAAATCCTGCCACAACTCAGCCACTGAGTTACGAATACTCAAACTACGCCACGTAGTTTGTCCCTTAGTCACACGACTGGAAATTACAATTGTTTAAAAAAGGAAAATACAAATTTAAAAACAAATTAAACACAAAACCCTTATTAAATATTAAGCCCAAATATAAAGTCGGCCTAAATTTTTGTTAAGTGAAATATTATTTCCTTTATTTTTATCGGCCCGCCTCCTTGTGAAAAATGGCGGCTTCCTGTTGCTCATTCTCGTTCATTCCTCTCTGATTAAAAATTAGGGAAAATTAGGGCTTGTGAAAATCTTCGAAGCCGCCGCTTGAATGTTGATCGATCGAATGGGTATTCGCATGTTTGCTTTGTCGATCGTTCATCTCCTTGAGTTGCGCTTGGCTGCTTCTCGATGATTGAGTTCGACTTTGATTCCGGTATGTAATTTATGCCTTTTTCTCTCTTGGTTGAATGCTTGAAATCTATGCATTTACGGCCGATGATGTTAGTGTTTATATAGGGTTCGATCCCCTGTATTTTCGTTCGCCTGGAGTTATTTGAATTTGTCAATTGCTCTTGCTTGGCCGGTTGATGTTGCTTGGATGCTTGAGATTGATTCTGACTTGTTCCAATTCGTGTATATTTATTACTTGATTTTCATGGCATCGATTTTGAACTCGCTTGTTTCCCTGATTGCCACGGCTTCGATTTTGAGCGGTTCGATCTTTTCCTATCATCATGTCTCTGACTTTGATTTGAAACACGGCTTTCTTTGACATTGATTAACATGGCTCTGACTTGATTTTGGAATTTGATTCTGTTGTGATTTTTGCATCACTACAATCTGTACTTTTGCACTGCATTTTTTTACTATGATTTTGATACTGTACTTGATTGCTTGCATGTATATATATGCATTCATGTATGTATATATGTGCTATCATCTTGTACATCTTCGTCTGGAGTAGTTCTGCATTGTTATGGCTATGCGTTTGTTGTCACTGCATGTTTGAAACTCTGTTGGTCTTTACCGCTACCACATTGTGACAGTATGTTGTGTTGCTTCGAGTTTGAAATGCTTGCAGGCTTGGAGTCTTTGTACATTTACATTGTATTTTACTTGAGTTTCATTGATGTTAAGTTCATTTGTTTTCACGTGTACTCAAGTTGAATCCTATTGCACTGCCTTTTTGTTTACTCTTACTAGAAGTGATCTGTTTGGAGTCTTCATATGACTACACTTCTGTTGTAGTTTGACTGTGCAGTATGCTTGTTATATATGTGTATATGTGTGTGTGTGTGTGTACTGCTGCATTGATTTGAAACTACTGCTATATCATTCCTTTGTACATTTCCTTGACCCTCTACATATTGAAGTCGTCTTGCTTCACTTTGGTATGTGCAGTTACATTTCATGTTTGAACTGGTATGGTGCAGTTTGACTATGTAGTCTGCAATGCTTAGAGATTCATGTATGGTTGCAGTCTTTAGTCTCATTGATGCATTGCATTTTTACTTTTGTCATGGTGTATTGGTTCCTTTTATTGTTTGAGGCAGAACATATTGTATACATGTCTTTGAGCTTGGGCATGTGTGCTTCATGTAGTCTAGTATAGATTTGGTTTCACTGTACTTGATCCTCTGAGTTGCTTGCAGTTGTGTTGACTTTGTTTGCAGTTTTTCTCTTGTTTGGTTTGTGGTGCACTTGCTTCTCTGACATGTTCTTGTGCTTGTGCACGCCACTTTTCATATTGATTTCACTTGAACTTCATTTTTGTAACATCCCGGAATTTTTAACACGGGATTTATAAACATTTAATTGATTTTAAATGTTTATTATGGGTTTAAGATTTATTATAAACTAAAAGAATTGGTTTAAACTATATTAACAAGTTAAAATTTCTAAGGTGGGGATTTAATTTGAAAATTGAACAATAATAATATAATATTCAGAATTGAAGTAAAAGAAATTCTGGATGTAAATAGCGATAAAATGGTTTTAAAAATTTATCTTGGGCTATTTGAGTGTAAACAGCGGGGTGGAAATTTTAGATGAATTTAAAAGTCGATAAATTAATATTTGGAATTTTATATTAATTTAAAAATGAATTTAATATTATTAAAATGCCATTAATCAGATTTTGGTCCGGAATGAGCCAAAACAATTTTTAATGTGTATATAAATATTATATGAATTATTGTTAAGTTAATAAAATTTTAAAAGTGGAAATTTTGAGTGATTTCGATAATTTCGAAAATCGCTTAATTTAATAGATGAGTTAAAATAGCCTTCCGGGACACAGTCTCGGAATTCGACGAAACCAGTTTCATTGGATCCGTAATAGTTAGTTATTATCGGATTTCAATTTTCGTAGCAATCGGAGTTGTCGTTTAACCCCGGCAGCTCGAAACGCATCGAAATCGTTTTAATCGGTTTAATTTTAAATTGATCGTTTAATTCCGTAACTCGCACATACGACCGAATTAGCTTACGAAACCTGTTCCATTGCGTCCGGAATGCGGGAAAACCTTAGAATCGCCTATCGGAACGTGTGAATCGGAGTTCGTTTGCATGTGTGGTTATATTGAGAATTTTATTAATTAAATAATATTAAACAATATATATATATATATATTATATTTATCGTTCAAACCCTAAGCATATCGCGAGGCCGCCGCAGTTTTCATATCTATGGCCGAAAATCTTTAATTTTGTTTCCTTAAATTCGCATCATCCATCGATTAATTGAAGATATCTCAAACATGAAGTTCGTAGAGCTTGAAGATGGCTTTCGATCTATATGGACGAGATGGTGTTCTGTGAAGCGTAGGAGGAAGGAAGTCGCCGCGTTCATCGTAGGCTCGTGCACGTTTTGTTGATTCTTGTGGCGGCCGAGCTCGACGCGAAGCATGGTGGGGGTGCGTGGCGGCTAGGGCAACTCGGTGGTGGCCGGCGATCGAAGTGTAAGCGATCGTAGGAGGAGTGAGGCGAAGCCCTAATATGCGGCAGTGGGTTTCCTTTGTCTGAGATTCGCGTGTGGAAGAAGACGATAGTTCGTGCGGCCGAGATTTTTGTCTCTAGATCTAACGGCTTGGATTGGTAATTGGGTATAAAAAAAAAAGAAATTGTTTAAATTTCAAATTGAACTTATAAAATTCATATATATTGCATCCGTTGTCAGATTGCAACGAACTTGGTTGCGCCGGAATCGCAGAGTCGAGCACTACGCGATGGTGAAGATCCAGAGCCATTCCGGGCAAGTAGGAATTTGAGTTAAATCGGACACCGTCCGGTTTAATTTAAATTTCGAACGCTCGCCGAAAACTCAAGGTGAGTTATTCTCACTCACATCTGGATACTAGTAAAGTTAGACAGCTAGTATTGATGGTTTGTTTGGATGTATAGCTGAATATGTTAATTATTATCAAATTGAGTTGATATATATATGTGGTTGTGCTAATATTTATGGATGTAGGGAAAAACAGGTTGGAGGGATCCAACTGGATTCCTCACAATGTATTAATTATTTTTATATTGATGATGATGCCTGTTTATATATTGTAATTGATAAATGTGGAATTAAATTGTTCTGTGATATTGTGGTATAAACTACAAACCCAGAATGTTAATTATAAAGAAATTGGAGTTTAATTATAAAGGAATTAAATTGGTTTTTCAAAAAGGAAGTTAAGGAATTTATAAATAAGGAATTTAAAAGAGTATAAGAAATTAGAATCTATTGGATGGAAAACTGAAATAAAATTCAATTGGAATAATGCTGAGTAAATTATAAATCCATAATTAATTATAAATGGAAAAATTGAATTTTAGAGGAATAAAGGATATTGTTAAATAATGAATTTAAAAGAATTAAATTTGAAATCTATTTAGAATGGAAATTGAAAATTTGTAAAATCTGGAATGATAAACAAAGAGAAATGTTATCAGTTGATACATGTGAAAGTAAATTTATGTTATTAAACTATAAAACTAAATTGAAATAAATTGACAGAAATCGTGAGAAGGATTTCTGTGATGTTTAAGTGGAAATGAAATTCCTTGGGAAAAACCAAGTTCGAGTTTAAACTGATTTTATAAAAAGAAAGTTTTGAAGTTTAAACTTGTTTAAAAGAGTGTTTGGAATTTTTTTTTTAAAGTAACTATTTATTAATTAGTAATAGTAAAGTAATTATTCTTTTACAAATGGATTTGTTTAAAAAGTTAGTTTTGACCTAAGTATATTGCAATAAGTCTTAATCTTTTTTTACAACTCTATTTTTAAAATAAAGTTTAACTAAAACCTTAGTTTAAATCAAGTTATATCCTATAAAATAGTTTTGCTTTAAATATTTTAAAATTATATTTTGAGTATATAATTAGTAGTAAATTTACCTATTTTAAAGGATATTTAGAATAAAATGTTTTAATTGTTTTAAATCTAAATAAATCGAACTTGGTTATTTCCAATGGGAACATATGGTAAAGGATTTACCTTGTAAGGAAAGAGTTTTGGAAATTGTTTTCAAATGAGCTTTAAAAATTTGAAAATATATCTTTTAAAGATATTTGAGGTAAATAAATAATGTGGAATATTATTTATTGTATGATGGATGCTTATGGATGTTTATGAATATAAGTTGATAGTTAAATCACCGACTATCAATATTGGACAATGCGTTGATCGTTTCAAAGAGACCGGGATCGAGATTTATTTCTCGAAAACCACTTCGATCCGATTTGTACGTTTTCGTGCGATAAAACATGTTCGGAGTCGAAGATGGAGTAGCGAAGTGCAAGGGCTAGTCGCTACTAATCCTGAGGATATTTCCAAAATGGATGTAGTAGGAGTAGTGCCTTCGGTTCCGTTCGAACCCGGGACGGACTTGTATGGACGAATGCTTGCGAAACATCGTCAGGTGGACGATGGGCATTCTAAGTGAAATGTTCTAAAAAGGTAACGCTTAGCCTCAAGCCTCATCAACCGGGAATGACTGAAAATCAGGGGATATGCAGCAAGGTTAGGTGGGTCATGCCCCAGCAGGACAAGATATTTCCCCTGTCTAGATGTCCCTTATATATATTTCGGCTTAGTGGGTGGTTGGTCGCGCCAACCACGGGGTTTATCTTGTTCGGGACTGTTCAGTAAGGAATGGTTCTGGCCTTGTGTTGCAGGGGATGAAGGGAGTAGTCCTCGGTACGGTGATCTAGGCCCCATCCTGTGACAGGTGGTACCCCAGTGCCTAGTCATTAGTTGGAAATCCATTATCCCTACGAGCCTTGTACGAGTTTTGTTTGTATTACCCACTTTGTGGCTAGTAGCTGGAATTTAATCATGTAACAATTTCGGCTATTTTATAAGTATTTGTAAATAGACACTATTATAATATCAGAGGATTTCTATAAAAAGTGTTTTAGCTATCGTAAGGTAAAAACCCGACATGTTTATTTGTGGCGTGGTCTTACGAGATGCTTTTGTTTTCAAAGGATTTTTGAAACTTTAATAATCAATTTGGATGCATATTTAGTATCAGCTGGTATTCCAGACTGACTCGGGTGTTATTTTATTATAATGCTCGGGTCAGACCGAGTATTATGTGTTCAGGTTAGGTTGCTATGGAGCAGGAGAGGAGCTGGAGTCTGAGACGTATTATATATACTTATATATATGTATATTCCGCTGCTGTGATTGTATGATATGTCTGATTGGTAATTTGATGTATGAGATACTCTGATTTGTGATGATGTGATATGTATAAACAGTAATAGATTCCATTTTGTGTAAAGTTCTATATTTACTATTATATTTTATTCCACTGCGACTGTGAGATTCTAATATGGTTTAGTTTCTTCTTCATCTATCTCTTCTTCTTAACCCTAAATGGTTCGTATTTCTGTGCCACTTGAGTTAACCAGGATAGAATAGTGTTGATTCAAGGGGTACGGATTTGCGGGCTGTCACAATTTTGATTTTTGGAATCGCACCTGTGTTGAATCCAGCTAGTAGCTCGGGTTTGACCTTGTGCTCATGTTATGATTTTATTTGTATTGCACTTGAGTTGAACCTGGCTTTTCATTTGGGTTTGACCTGTGCTCACCTGTCCCTGTAACTTTATCAAGTGTATATCGGTGTGCATGGCCTTGTGGCATATACAGCGATACACTGTGCATGTCACAAGCTGTTCGTGTATGATGAATTGGAATTAAATGATGACGAACAACCCAAATAACCGAGGCAAATAAAATTTCCAAAATCACATTTTATTTTATACTGCAAAAATATTTTAGTTTTACCGCATTAGTGTGTATTTTTGCAGATTGCTCAGATGCTGGATTCAATATGGAATGAAGTTGAAGATAAATTATGAGTGAACGAGCGAAATATAGTGAGGATATTTGTAAATGAAAGATTGTGATGTAATTGAATTTGTATTGTAATCAAAATTGTGTATGTATAGTGAGAGCTTGAATTTGTACTATTCAAAATTGTAATAAATATTTGTTTGAACAAATTATCTGTTTGAATTTAAACTCTATGTTCTTTATTTTATTCAGCATATATTTATTTAATAATGTGAAAAATAAAATAGTACATTAACAAATACATTTAAATGAATATATATATATATATGCTTATTATCATCAAACAAAAATCATATACTTGCATATTCAACAATCTCCCCCTTTTGATGATAACAAACATATATTTAAGATTTTGAATTTGTTAAATGTATTTGAACATTCAATTTGCTCCCCTTATTTGAATGCTTCCTCTCTACACATAGCTTCTCCTTTATATGTGCATGTAAATAAAAATATGCATATGGGCCTAGGTGCAAATAGAAAATATTTGACCTTTATTTGCTTTTATTTGACAAAATGTTAATTTTTCTCTCCCCCTTTTGTTATCAGCAAAAGAAGTAATAGTGTTATAAAAATAGAGATAAAGTGATAGATATTAATACAACATTAAAACTCAATCAAATATAAATATTAAATTTCAATAAAAAATCAAACAAAAATCATAAATACTCTGTTAGGCGCATATTCCACTTTTAAAATGATGGGAATGATGTCATCATATAAAACCGTATAGTTGTGTCTATTTGTGGTATATTTATATCAGGAATTTGAATATCTACTAACCATGCATAACCGTTAGGACTTTTAAACGAGATTAGTAGTATTCCAATTTTTTTTTAAAATGAAATCAAGTATCTTCTAACCACGCATAACCGTGAGGACTTTTAAATGGGATTAGAAATAACTTGTTTATTTAATTATTTAATTTTGATATGCGTTCCATACATGCATAACCATGAGGACTTTTAAATGAGCATGGAAGCGCATAACAAATTCCAAGTAATTCACCCATGCATAACCGTGAGGACTTTTAAATGAGAGTGAATACTTTTGTTTTTTTTTATAAAAAAATTTACAATGAAAAATGAATGATTCCTGTTTAAATCACCACATATTGACATACTATATTGGATTATGATGAGTGATGGTCGTAGAAAATGATAGAAATAGAAATGATCATGGAATTTTTACCAACACAAAGTATTTACAACTCTTGTTTAAATTTCTAAAGAAATTTACTAAATATACCATCTCAAGTTATAATATATGATTAATATCAACACTCGTCACTTTTTCAATCACTACTTATCTTTTTCGAAAATCAATAGGGAGTCGGATTAGTTAATATAGTCATTTAAAATCATATTCAAAAATAATGATAGAATTTTCTAAAAATGACTAATCTGAAACAAGGTCAAAAATGATTTTCTAGAAGGGTTTTATAAGAAAAATGTCTGCTTTTTTAAAATTATTTGAAATGAAAAATATGCAAGTATTTTCTTTGAAAAACGATGCAGCTACTGAAATGTCTCAGTATAAATCACATTTCACTAGTAATTTTTCTACCAACTAGATTACCAGTGTAATCTGCATCTGAATTTTCCTTTCACTCGAAATTATCATTAGTTAAATTTGATAGACCAGACCGTGAAGTGTACATCAAAATATCTTAAAATCAATTTTAACAGATTTTAAATGAAATTCTCTTGAATTTGAGTTTGAAGTCGTGTAAATAATCAAACAAAGATCATAGTATCAGATCTAGAAGCCGTAGGATAGACGAGTGTATTCGTGTGTATTATGAGTAATCATAAATCATTAAAACATCATTATTATTCCAAACAATTCTATATGAACAAATTCAAAGTCTCTAGACATATTTATTGTATTCTCGGCATAAAAATGTAATTGGCCATCAATTTTCATAATTTGGAATTATTATCAACATTCATTTCATCGTCGCATTACTGGTTGATTTAATTCTGATTACGGTGCAGATTATCACATTTAATATATCGTTCAAGATAAATATACCATTACCTGTTTTACCTTTACGATATTTTCCGTTTTTTGTCCATTGCGATTCTGTCACCTTTATACTAGGCTAAGGAACTTTGCTTTGTCACCCGTTGTGTCCCTGGAACAGCTAGAATCCAAGTAACACTGTTGTTGTTCCTTAGCCTGCCACCACACCTACACGTTAAAAGATTTTTGTGACCTATTTGTTTTTATAGGTCCATGGTTGTTAGTGGCAATTGATTTTGAAAAATAATTTTGTGGAGACCCATAACTATATATATATGTTCCTTTTGACACCCAAATTTGTTTAATTTTGAGAGATTTTATATTTGTGCCTTTTGGAACCCAAATTGGAATGGTTTTTATGTGTTTGGGTCTATGCCAACAATTATTTTGATTGTGTCCAAATTATCTACAAATTGTGCACATTGAATTGACTTGATTAAATTCACTCCTAATAAGTTTAGTTTGATTATATCCAAGTCTTTGTCTAACTGTATTAACAGTTTGTTTCCCTAATAGCAGTTTCAACGATCTTTCACTTTTTGAAAATTTATCTAAAGTCGTTGACAGTTGTTGGACTTGTGTTTTGAGAGATTTATTTCCGTTCAATAATTGTGTGCACTTTTTAATAGATTTCTCTCTCTTAGTATTTTCACTTTCCTTTAAAATCAGAATTTCATTTTCAAGCGATTTAATTTTAATTTCTGATTTTTTAATTTCTTCTTCAAATGTTGGACACATATCACACTTAGGCACTTGTTTTGATAGTTTTTAACTAATTGTTCAAACTATTCATTTACTTCTATCAAACTATCTCTTTTATGATTCAATTTTAGCATATTTCTCCCTAAATCGTTCAAAACTGCCATTTACTTCTTGAAAATATATAAGTAATTCTGAGTGAGTGAGTTTTGATACCTTGCTTGGCTCGTCATCGTCGCTATCAGTTATATTACCTTAAAGACACATATCTGCTTTCTCACTCTCACTGCTAGTACTTTTATTATCTTCATCACTTTTATTCCACGTGGCTGTAAAATTTCTCCTTTTTGATTTCTTTTCAAAGCCGTGTTGGCTTTGAGGACAATTGGGCTTGATGTGTCCGGGTTGGTTGCACTTATGATAGATGATTTTTTTGTTGTTCTGTGTTACATAAACTTTGATTATTCTACTTTTTAATTTTTGATTTAGAGCTGGATTTCCGTATTTGCGGTTCCACCTTTTTAATCTCTTTATTACTATTTCCAACTCCGCTGCTGCATCCTCGTCGTCGTCGTCATCACTATCAGTTGTTCCTTTGAGAGCTATCGATTTCTTTCGAGTATCTCCTCCTTCACGCTCTTTCTTGAATTTCATTTCTAGCTCATAAGTGGTAAGATTTCCGATGAGTTCTTCAACTTTGATTTGTTTTAAATCTTTCGATTCTTGAATGGCAGTCACTTTTGCTTCAAAACTTCGTGGAAGGACTGAGAATTTTTCAGACTATTTCCAGTTCCGTGTATGATTTTTCGAAAGCTTTTGATTTGTGAACGATATTGGAAAGTCGTGCGTACATCTCTTTAACATTTTCTTCCTTTCCCATTGTAAAATTCTCGTATTCGCTACTCAGCATGGCAAGACGAGATTCTTTGACTTGAGATGTTCCTTCGTGAGTCACTTCGAGTGTATGCCATATTTCCCGCGCAGTTAGACAATATGAGACACGATTAAATTCAAATTGATCTAATGAACAGATAATATAATTCATAGCTTCAGCGTTAGCATTTTGTGATTTATTTTCTAGCTCTGTCCATTGATGCTTTGGTTTATTTATTTTCTGATTATTTATAATTATAGTTGGTGCTCTATACTCGGTCTCAACAATATCCCAAGCGTCAATGGTTTTCAGAAAAATTTCCATCCTATTTTTCCAGTAAGCATATTCACCATTGGACATTGGTGGTCTAACTATTGACTGACCCTCTGCAAAAGCATTATTAAAAGAAGCCATTTTAAAAATTCAGTTTTGTTTTTAAAATCGACTTTTGAAAAATCAAATTTTTAAAACAAAAATGGCTTTTGTTCCTAGCTCTGATACCACTTGTAGGATCGATTTCACCCTAGAGGTGAGGTGAATACGGTGATGCTATTAATTATAAAAATTTATTGTGGAAGTTTATATAAAATTATTTCAACACAAATATATCAAAATAATAGCAGCACAGATAATGGCAGAGTATAAAAAGCAGAACACACAGATTTACCCAGCTTCGGCAAAACCCTGCCTACGTGCGCCCCTAAGGTTTCTACTAGAAATTAAGTAGTCATACGCTTACACGTGTAAACTCGCGACACCCGCTACCGACTAAACCTTACTCTACGCTCGAAACGCTGCCACAACTCAGCCATCGAGTTGCGAATTCTCAAACTATGCCACGTAGTTTGTCCCTTAGTCACACAACTAGAAATTACAATTGTTTCAAAAAGGAAAATACAAATTTAAAAAAAAATTAAACACAAAACCCTAATTAAATATTAAGCCCAAATATAAAGTCGGCCCAAATTTTTATTGAGTGAAATATTATTCCCTTTATTTTTATCGGCTCGCTTCCTTGTAAAAAACGGCGGCTTCCTGTTGCTCATTCTCGTTCGTTCCTCTCTGATTAAAAATTAGGGAAAATTAGGGTTGTGAATCTTCGAAGCCGCCGCTTGAATGTTGATCAATCGAATGGATATTCGTGTGTTTGCTTTGTCGATCATTCGTCTCCTTGAGTTGCGGTCGGCTACTTCTCGATGATTGAGTTCGACTTTGATTGCGGTATGTAATTTATGCCTTTTGCTCTCTTGGTTGAATGTTTGAACACTATGCATTTACGGCCAATGATGTTTGTGTTTATATAGGGTTCGATGCCCTGTATTTTCGTTCGTCTGGAGTTATTTGAATTTGTCAATTGCTCTTGCTTTGCTGGTCGATGTTGCTTGGATGCTTGAGATTGATTCTGACTTGTTCCAATTCGTATATATTTGATTACTTGATTTTCATGGCATTGATTTTGAACTTGCTTGTTTCCTTGATTGCCACGGCTTCGATTTTGAGCTGTTCAATCTTATCCTGGTCATCACGTCTCTGACTTTGATTTGAAACACGGTTTTCTTTGACATTGATTAACATGGCTCTGACTTGGTATTGGAATTTGATTCTATTGTGATTTTTGCATCACTGAAATCTGTACTTTTGCACTGCATTTTTTTTTACTATGATTTTGATACTGTACTTGATTGCTTGCATGTATATATATGCATTCATGTATGTATATATGTGCTATCATCTTGTACATCTCCGGCTGGAGTAAATCTGCATTGTTGTGGCTATGCATTTGTTGTCACTGCATGTTTGAAACTCTGTTGGTCTTTACCGCTACCACATTGTGACTGTATGTTGTGTTGCTTTGAGTTTGAAATGCTTGCAGGCTTGGAGTCTTTGTACATTTACATTGTATTTGACTTGAGTTTCATTGATGTTAAGTTCATTTGTTTTCACGTGTACTCGAGTTGAATCCTATTGCACTACCTTTTTGTTTACTCTTACTAGAAGTGGTCTGTTTGGAGTCTTCATATGACTACACTTCTGTTGTAGTTTGACTATGCAGTATGCTTGTTATATATATATATATATATATATATGATTTGAAACTGCTGCTATATCATTCCTTTGTACATTTCATCGACCCTCTACATATTGAAGTCTTCTTGCTTCACTTTGGTATGCGCAGTTACACTTCATGTTTGAACTGGTATGGTGCAGTTTGACTATGTAGTCTGCAATGTTTGGAAATTCATGTAAGGTTGCAGTCTTTAGTCTTATTGATGCATTGCATTTTTCCTTCAGTCACGGTGTACTGGTTCCTGTTATTGTTTGAGGCAGAACATATTGTATATATGTCTTGAGCTTGGGCATGTGTGCTTCATGTAGTCTAGTATAGATTTTGTTTCACTGTACTTGATCCTCTGAGTTTCTTGTAATTGTGTTGACTTTGTTTGCAGTTTTTCTCTTGTTTGGTTTGTGGTGCACTTTCTTCTCTGACATGTTCTTGTGCTTGTGCATGTCACTTTTCATTTTGATTTCACTTAAACTTCATCTTGATTTTTGGAATTGCACCTGTGTTAAATCCAGCTAGTAGCTCGGGCTTAACATTGTGCTCGTGTTATGACTTTAATTGTATTGCACTTGAGTTGAACCCGGCTTTTCATTTGGGTTCGACCTGTGCTCACCTGTCCCTGTAACTTTATCAAGTGTATATCGGTGTGCACGGCCTTGTGGCATATACAATGATACACTGTGCATGTCACAAGCTGTTCGTGTATGATGAATTCGAATTAAATGATGCGAACAACCCAAATAAATGAGGCAAATAAAATTTCCAAAATCACATTTTATTTTATACTGCAAAAATATTTTATTTTCAATTCTACTGCGTCAGTGTGTATTTTTCAGATTGCTCAGATGTTGGATTCAATCTGGAATGAAGTTGAAGTTAAATTATGAGTGAACGAGCGATATGTAGTGAGGACATTTGTAAATGAAAGATTATGACGTAATTGAATTTATATTGTAATCAAAATTGTGTATGTATAGTGAGAGCTCAAATTTGTACTATTCAAAATTGTAATAAATATTTGTTTGAATAAAATGTCTGTTTGAATTTAAACTCTGTGTTATTTATTTTATTCAACAAATATTTATTTAATAATGTGAAAATAAAACAGTACATTAACAAATACATTTAAATAAATATATATATATATATATGTTTATTATCATCAAACAAAAATGATATACTCGCATATTCAACAATATAGAGAATAATATTTTGATATATGTATGTATGTATGTATGTATATAATATTTTACTATAATTTTATATTTAAATCTAAGTATAAATATTTATTAAAAAATAGTTTAAAACCAAGGATGATTTTGATTTTGAGAATAAAGATTATTTTGAGGCTAAAAGTATTAAAACCAGGATAGATGTTTTTGATTCTTTTAAAAGGAAGATTTTGAAAACATTTTGAAAACAAAATGTAATTTTGTAAAACATTTTGAATAAAAGTTAGTGGATACAAAACAATGTTCTGCTAGATTTTTCTTAGGTTCCATCCTACTTAGGGTTTCATCCCTTTAACAGGATCGAAGTGGATTACATTCCACGAATAAATTGGATTTTAAGATGCCAGTGCTTTTCTAGGAGTTTTAACAAAATTCTTAATCAAATTACTTATTATTGAAATATTTAACTCTTGATAATCTTGACACTCATGAGTCTTCAATCTTGATATCTTGAATCTTTATACTGTACAGTCTTCATTCTTGGTACCTGCATGGTTAGATCCTGCATATACATATATATCTAAACTATAATGTTAGTATTTATATTTTATAATTTTATGCTAAGGTTGTTGTCATCAAAACCATCATCCCAAGGACTAACAATCTCCCTCTTTTTGATGATGACGACCTTTGTTTATAAAATATTACTTCTATCCTAATAACTCCCCTAAAACTATAACTCCCCTTTAATATATGTCTAACTATCCTATTTTATACTTCTCCCCCTTTGTCATCAACAAAAACTTCCAAACTATATAACTCCCCCTATATCTAATACTCTATGACATGTGATTATAATGATAGTGTTATCATAAATAATCAACACTTAATTCTAAAACTAAAACTTAGTCCTAAACTACTAATTAACTATCCTAACTAAGTATCCATATAATAATACTTTTAATAGAACACATATAAGAACACAAATTATTTATTAATTATATTGTTGTTTTTACATTGTGCGTAGAGAACGTAAGTAAAAACATACAACAATAGGAAAGAGAGAAAAGAAACTAATGTGTATCTTTGAAAATGGGAGATCTATGAACCGAACAATTTAGATAGTGGAAACAGAAATTTCTACGTTATTCGACAAGATTTCCATCCTTATCAAAGCATACTTCGCCAACGCAAACGACTTTGTCGTCATCTTCAGCATGCTCTTCTTCCATGAATGCTTCTTCTTCTTCTTCCTCGCTGTCCTCTTGCACTTGATCTCCTGAAGACTCTTCATCAATCCAGATCGGATTAGCGTGATTGTCCATTAGAAATTTTTGCAAATTTCTAAGGATTTTGCCTTGCCATTCTTGTTCTTTGGCCATTCTAAGTTGCACCACTTGAATTTCAGTCATTAGCTGTAGTGCATCCTTCAAAAAATCCTCCATTTTCATCACTCGTGCAAGCGTAGTTCGTTGAAACGGTCCAGAAGTAGGAGAAGGGAAAGAAAAGTTGAATTTTTGTTTGATTTGGAAGAGGAGGCCATTGTTTAAATATTTTTAGAAGATAGAACAGAAAGAATGATCCAAATTTCGAAATAAGAAGAATATATATCTACTTATTCGAATTTTAGTGGGAAAATTTTCAAAAATAAAAAATCGTTATATGTCGACATGGGTAGAGGGGGGATGTCGACATGGTGCTTGATATTTTTACTATTTGATTTATTTTGATGTAATTTTTAATTATACTTTGTTATTTATATTTTATATTTCAGTTACTGAACAAATACCTAATTCTTTTCTTAATTTAGTAAATATTGATTCATTTAAGGGTTTTATTAATATCAGCAATTTGATTTTCAGAATTGATATAATCAAGAGTAATTACTTCCTTACTTATATTATCTCTGAGAAAATGATGTCTGATATCAATATGTTTAGTTCGAGCATGATGAGTAGTATTTTTGGATAAATTTATTGCACTAGTATTATCACAATAAATTGGTGATTTTGAGATATTTAAACCAAAATCTTTTAAAGTTTGTTGCATATATATTACTTGAGAAAAAGCCAAAGCAGCAGAAATATACTCTACTTCAGTTGTTGAAAAAGAAACTGTTTTTTGCTTTTTACTAAACCAGGAAATCAGAGAATGCACCAAAAAATGGCAAGTTCCACTTGTACTTTTTCGGTCTGATTTACAACCATCATAATCGGCATCACAGTAAGATATTAAGTCAAAAGAATCAATTTTAGGGCAAAATAAGCCATAATCAGAGGTGGTTTAACATATCTTATGATATGTTTTACGGCTTTTAAGTGGGTCCCTTTAGGTTGGGATTGATATCTTACACAGAGACAAACACTATGCATGATATCAGGTCTACTAGTAGTTATCCAATCATTCCTCTATGTAATTTTTGATCTACATTTTCCAAGAGATCTTCTTTACTTAGGTACTCATTGGTTGCCATGGGAGTGGTTTTCCACTCGCAGTAGTCAAACCAAATTTACTAACTAGGTCTTTAGCATATTTTTCTTGACTAATAAAGATACCGTTATATAATTGTTTTATTTGTAATCCTAGAAAGAAGTTTAATTCACCCATATGACTCATCTCAAACTCTTTTGTCATTATTTCAGAAAATTCTTTATTCATTTCAAAATTAATTGATCCGAAAATGATATCATCTACGTAAACTTGTACTAGTTGAATATCGTTTTTATTTCTTTTAATAAAAAGAGTATTATCTACTTTACCAATTTCAAAGTTTGATTGTAATAAATAAGATCTCAGTCAATCATACCAGGCACTAGGATCTTGTTTTAGACCATATAGAGCTTTCTTAAGTTTGTAAACATGATTTGATAATTTTTCATTTTCAAAAAGTGGTGGTTGTTCAACATATACTTTCTCTTTTACAAATCCATTTAAAAGGAACTTTTAACATCTATTTGATACAATTTGAAATTATTATGATTTGCGAAAGCAAGAAGAATCCTAATGGCTTCTAATCTTGCTATGGGAGCAAAGGTTTCATCCAAATCTATTCATTCTTCTTATCAAAAACCTTGAGCGACTAACCGGGCTTTATTTCTAACAACCTCTCCTTGTTCATTCATTTTATTTAGTTCCAATTATAGTTTTATTTTTAGGTCTAGGAACAAGTTTCCATACATCATTTCTAGTGAATTGATTTAGTTCTTCTTGCATAGCCAAAATCCATGAATCATCAGTATGCTTCTTTTGGATTTTTGGGTTCAATATTTGATATAAAGGCTACATTGCTCCTTTTACTTAGTTGATTTCTAATTTTAACAACAGACTGCATTCTCCTAATATATTTTCTATAGGATGATCTTTTAAAAGTATAGTCCTTTTATTAGGATGATTAATTTCATTATTAGTTTCAGTTGACTCTTGATTTTGAGTGATTAAATCCTTTTCATCATTTGTATCTTCAAAATTTTTGAGATTTTCATCGACTAAAACATGCATTATTTCTTCGATGGTGTTTGTTCTTAAATTAAACACTTTGTATGCTTTACTTCTATTAGAATATCCGATAAAGATACCTTTGTCGGATTTAGGATCAAATTTATCTAAATTTTCTTTTGTATTTAAAATAAAACATTTACTTCCAAAAATTCTAAAATATGATATCTTAGGTTTCTTTGAGTGAAGATGTTCATAAGATGTCTTATCAGTTAAAGGTCTAATTAAAATTTTATTTAGAATATAACAGGCGGTAGCAACTGCTTCTGCCCAAAAATACTTTGGTAATTTACTATCTGAAAGCATAGTTCTCGCACGCTCTTGAATCGTCCTATTTTTACGTTCTACTACTCCATTTTGTTGTGGAGTTCTTGGAAATGAAAAATTATGAGTTATTCCCTTTTTATTGCAGAATTCCTCAAACTTTTCATTTTCAAATTCACCATCGTGATCACTACGAATGGTTATAATTTTTAGAGAAAGTTGATTTTGAATTCTTTTTGTAAAGTTCTTAAGACATTCAAAAGTATCACTTTTATGTTTCAAAAATATTTTCCATGTAAATTTAGAATAATCATCTACAATTACAAAAATATATTTAGTATGATTTATTGATAAAATTTGAGATGGATCAAATAAATCAAGGTGAAGTAGTTCAAGAGGTTTTGAAGTTGAAATCATATCTTTTAATTTAAAGGAACTTTTTCTAAGTTTTCCTAATTGACATGCATCACATAGACTATCTACTTTAAAATTCATTTTAGGGAGACCTCTTACTAGATTATGCTTTGACAGTCCAGATAAGAGTTTGAAACTCAAATGTCCAAATCTCTTATGCCAAATCCAAGGGTCACTTGTATTTGCCAAAAGACATAAGTTTTCATTTGAGACTTTCATACTAAGAATATAAATATTCTTTTTCCTAATTCCCTCAAATATTATGGTTGAATTATTATCTTCAATGTGACACTTATCTTTTTCAAATTTAATTTTATATCCTTTATTACAAAGTTGACTTATACTTAGCAGATTATGTTTCAGACTCTTAACTAGCAAAACATTAGAAATAATAGGAGTTTCAGACTTACCGACTTTGCCGATGCCAATCACATATCCTTTTAAATTGTCTCCAAAGTTAACCAGTCCTCCGTCTTTGTATATTATATCATTTAGCATATATGGATTGCCAATCATGTATCTAGAGCATCCACTATCGAGTATCCATTTATTCTTTTTGATATGCACAATTTGTCCATTGTGGATTGATTCCTCAACGCCCATAAAGCATGTTTCATGCACATCATACAATTTTGGTAGAAAACTTGAATTTGAATATTGATTATATGCAGACTCAAGAGACAATGATGATATGAATGTTTCTAAACTAGTACTAACTAGTTTTTCAAACATAGCCATTTAAAAAAAAATCAAGAATCATATTATGAAGCTTTGAAAACCTTGCTCTGATACCAAATGTGAGATATGCGGAATACGGAACTTAAGGCTAGGATTAACACTAGAGGGGGGGAATAGTGTTTAAAGGAATTACTAAATCTTTTTGAGTTTTTGTTAATTTAAACACAAATGTATGCAATATTCAGACACGGATATGATTACAGAATCAAACACACATGCAGAAATAAAGTAAAAGCAATAAAGGAAATAACACATCGGCTTTTATACTGGTTCGGATTTACCCTACATCCAGTCTCGTACACAAGTACGGATTTCCTTTCAAAAGAAATCTTACAATTACACCCTCGATTTCAAGTCCACGAGGTAAACACCATTCCAGATTCACAATCCTCTGGGTAGAGATACTTGATTTCAGGGGCAACAAGTTCATCCAATTGATTTCCAAGGCTACAATCACACCTTTTCTCACTTGATTGATTTCCAAGGCTACAATCACACCTTTTCTCACTTAATTGATTACAAAGAAGTCTATAACTCAGAATAGCACCGAGATCTTGTTGAGATAGTGATAGAGAATCAAACCAGAAATGATCTAGTTAGATTCAATGTTGATTTCAGCAGAGTAATGGTAAGAATGTGTATAAAGAAATGTGGAAGAAGAAGAGAAGGAAAACCAGAAAAATATGAATATAAATTTGTTCAAAACCACCCCTATTTATAGTAGAACAACAACCATGTCCATTCGTGGAAGGATGTGATGAATAGACACTTCCTTTGAAATTCAAAATTTTGAAATAAACTACTACCATGTCGACATGGGGTACTTGAGGATGTCGACATGGCAAAGGAAATTTTGGTGATTTGTTTTTTTTGAAAATAACTTTTATCTTATATTAAAACTAAACTTTTATCTTATATATATGTATATATATAAAATTTTACTATAATTTTATATTTAAATCTAAATATTTATTAAAAATAGTTTAAAACAAAGGATAATTTTTATTTTGAAAATAAAGATTATTTTGAGGCTAAAAGTATTAAAACCAGGATAGATGTTTTTGATTCTTTTAAAAGGAAGATTTTGAAAACATTTTGAAAACAAGATATAATTTTGTAAAACATTTTGAATAAAAGTTAGTGGATACAAAACAATGTTCCACTAGATTTTTCGTATGTTCCATCCTACTTAGGGTTCCATCCCTTTAACTGGCTCGAAGTGGATTCCATTTCACGAATAAATTGGATTTTAAGATGCCAGTGCTTTTCTAGGAGTTTTAACAAAATTCCTAATTAAATTTCTTATTATTGAAATCTTGAACTCTTGATAATCTTGATACTCATGAATCTTTAATCTTGATATCTTGAATCTCTATACTGTACAGTCTTCATTCTTGGTACCTGCATGGTTAGATCTTGCATATACTAAACTATAATGTTAGTATTTAAATTTTATAATCTTATTCTAAGATTGTTGTCATCAAAACCATCATCTCAAGGACTAACAAGCTCCCCGTCGAGTTTGACTAGGTCTAGTCGTAATTTCAATGCTCGGATCCAATTTCCCATTCGTTGTCTCCTCCTATACCGCTTCTAGGTTCGAATGTCCATTTCGTGCATCTCTATGACTTTGATGTGAATCATCTACCCTTTGATAATCTTATCGCCATTACTAATTTGACTATCGATTTTCTACATCTCCACGACTATAGTGAGCATCCAAATTCTACTATTGATTCAATTAGGGTAGTGCGCTTATGCTTGGTAGCAAGGCTGACTGTATAGTAGACCAGAATATGGATAGGGGATGTAAAGTGGCTAATGTTTCTAAGCAAGTGGCTCGGCTATTGGTTGTCTCTAGTTTAGGCACTGCTACTGTTCAACGGAATGTCACTATGGATAATTTCTTATCGCTATGCCAGTTGCACTGTCTCGGGACCTTGCACATAGTAATGCTGCTGGCGGGTCAATGGCTTCAAAGCCTAAACCTATGTGTCCTAAGTCGTGATCTTCCCTCTTCCGATCCTTACCCCATAATGTGGGCGTCTACATGCCTACCGACTTTGAAATTAAGGTGAATAATGGTATTATGGTGTCTCCTCCTTCAATTATGCAAGCTGGGGCAGATTTCTGGTCGGGTTTCCTATTTGGGTTTTTTCTAGACCTCAATCAAAAGATACAAGATGCTAGAAATTTATGTCGTCGCATATGGAAACTCAATGGTGATCTCTATATAACCTATATTGAATCTATGTATTTCTTCAAATCCTCTAGCAATGATGAACGTCAACGTGTACTAGAACTAGATCCAAACTTTATTGATGGAAATCCTTATTATCACCACTTGGTTTCCCACCATGTCTAGTGCTAGGGACCAGGTGTTGTCTATTCATGTTTGGATATACTTCATGCATATTCCGTCCGTATTGCAGCTATTATTGGGTCCGAACTGGTTGGCTTGCACAATTGGTAAACTAAAATGTTTTGACATCAATACAGTGCCTCATGAGAGAATGGTTTATGCTAAGGCATTGATTAAAGTAACCCATGAAAAGTCGCTACCTTTTTCGATTAAGTTCAGCTTGCGGTAGGCCATGTAGTGACAGTTCGTGTTAGATATGGATCGACGCTTGATTTTTTACTGTTTTCATTCTTTTTGCCACCTTTCTGACTCCTGTAAACTCCTAGTCTTGTCCTTAGAGGTTCCTCCTTTGGTCAAGATTCCACTTCCACATCCCATATGTGTAAGTGGGTTCCTAAGGTTAGGACTACCAATTCCTTTGCTGTGGATCGGAGCGACGACCCTTCTGTTGTTGCACCTATTATAGAAGCTCCTTCTATTCCTCCAGTGACAAAGTCTTCCCCTGCCTCTCATTCTGTTATAGGTTCTGTTTCCCTTGTTATCTCTTCTTTAACTGCTATCGTCGATCCTGTGTCATCTAGTGACGTTATTAAGTGGAATTATTTTGAGAAAACTTGGATTCATGAACCGTTTGAGATGAGATATGACCTTGCTCGACATGATTTCCATATGTTTATTACTGACGTTAATGGTGAATCCAGACATCTTCATTACTCTATTGATGGACGTGGCCTTGTTCTTACTATGGATGGTGCACATGGTGCTTGGAATATATATGTTATTGATGAAAGAAAATTTATCTACCATAGGGATTATTCTGGCTTCATTCAGAATATTGTAACTCTTTTCATGGGTTTTATGCATGTGATAGACCCCGTCTCTTCGATTGATGGGAGTGATTCCTCCTCTTCCAAGGAGGACTAGCTTAGGTCCTTTATAGTAGTTTAGGCGCTTATTCCTATCTCCTATTTTGTATTTTCCTTTATCAGCGGCTGAGGCATGCTATCTTGCTTCTATAATAATTGTTTTGTTAGTAATAAAAGTGGATGACGCACTATAAAAATTGGCTGGCCTTACCAAAATAAATGAACAATATATATAGATATAGTTTAATAAAATATTAATTAACATGTATATTATGCTGTTGTACTGATATACTGTGTAAAAAAAATGATTTTTTATAAGTATATATATACACATAACGAAACCAATTTTTGACAACACTAATTCATATCAGAATAGTCACCTAACTAATAGGGGTGTTAATTGGGCAGACCGACTAGACATAAGGGTGTGTGACGACCCAGGATTTTCAACAATTTAAAATTTGATTGATTAATTGATTTTAAATATTTTAAAGGTTAATTTTAAATCTGAATTCAAGATATCAATATCTACTTGATAATTATATAGTTTAAATATTGAATTTAATAGTTGAATTGGGTAAATTGTTGAAATCTAAAATTCTAAGCCTGTTTAAAATAGTTCGAAGGCTCGTAAAATTTATAATGGTGTTACTGAAAATAATGGAAGGGAAGGAACTTAATTCAAAGGTGGTTTGTTCAATTTTGAAAATATATCGTTTCAATTGAATTTAAAAATAGCCTGCCGAGGCACGGTCTCAGAATTGGACGAAACCAGTTCCATTGGATCCGAAATCGTTAGTTATTATCGGATGTCAAATTGCATGGCAATCGGAGTTGTCGTTTGACCCTGACAGCTCAAAACGCTTCGAAATTATTTTAATCGATTAAATTAAAATTTGATCGTTTTCTTCTGTAACTCGCACATACGATCGATTTAGCTTGCGAAACCTGTTCCATTGTGTTCGGAATGCGGGTAAAACCTTATAAATGCCTGACGGCATATCTGATTTGGAGTTCGAGATTTTGTGAATGCTAAACGAAATATTTTCAATATTCGATTATATAAACTTAATTAAAGTAAATTGCATCACTCCACTCACGTGATTTCGCTCCGGCTTGCACCCGAAGCCACTTTTAGGAATATCTTCCCCGTTGCTTTCAGAGGAATGGAACTAACAATCGAAAAGAATCAAAATAAATGCCCGAGCTCAGATTTTCTTCAAATCCCTTCTCCTCAATTCGAAACCATAGCTGTTCACAAAAAAAAAAAATTGGTGACGCGATGGAAATCGAGTTCGAACTCGAATGGAAGGAGGGAACGAAGCGCAGTCGTGATTGATTGAAGGATTAGGGTTCGATTGTCTAGAGTGGGTCGCCGTTTAGGGGATTTGGAGGCGAACGACAGCTCGCGATCCAAAGCCGCTTGGACGTGGCGTGTGTGGCGACCGAAGTAGGGTTGCATCAGATCGATAGCTCGAGAAGGCGGCTAATAGGGGAACGGCGACTCGTTTGGCAATGATGGGAAGTCAAGGCTGCGATTCAAGGCGTCGCGTCATCATCGACTTGGCCGAGATCGATTAGGGCTTGGGTTTGCTTGATTTTCAGTTTGGCAGTTGACCTTGAGGTATAACTTCTGTATGTTTTTGTAATAGACGTGTATTACTGGATGAATTATTACATGTTGTTAGCAAAGAAACTATTGATTTACAGTAAGTTGTCAAGACAATTTAATTCTTAAATTTATTTAAAGGAAATTGGTTTGAAGATAAAAGTATTAGTTAAAATTTAATCCTTTGATTTAAAATTAAACCCGTAATTGAAAGTAAATCATCGGTTAAAATTTAAATGTTAATTAATTAAATTTATGAAACGAAAATTTAATTGTTGATTCGATTCAAATATTAACAAAATCATATAATTATTTATACAAGGTTGAACCTGAGGAAACCAAGGCAAGTTTGAGGTGGATTGCTAATAAAGCAAAGGTGAGTAAATCTCACTCTGTAGGATTTTTAATTAAATTTAAATGGTTAAATTTAATTAAGTGGATGAATGATTGAATTATTTGGATGTGTACTGATGATCTGGTAATTTGGTTTTGGTTGTTTCTTGAGTTAATTGTGATTTGACTCGAAGTGTTTGGGTTTTAATTTAGTTTAAACTGAAGTCATTAATAAAGAAATGTTCCAATTTAAATGTTGACAAAGGTAATAATTTGTGATTCATCAAATTAGTAGGGTAATTAAAATGGATGATAAATTAATTCATTTAATTAATGATTTGAAGTGATTAATTAGTGATTTAGGGTTTTGAACCAATTAATTAAGGTTTGAGTAAATTTATTACGTTTGATTTAATTTAAATAATTGTTGGATGGGTGATAAGAAATACTTAATGTAAATAAAATAAAATAAAAAAATATAATTACTTTGTGTAGTTAATCAAGATATGTATTAAGATAGTTAAATAAAGGAGAAATTAATGTATTTAAATGAAATAAATAAAAGGATAATTAATTTCAGGTTGAGATTCATCGAGAGTGATTAATGTTGTGGTTGAATTAAAGTAATTAATTTAGATTATGATAAATTAAAAATATAATTGGAAATCATTAATTTTGCAATCAATGACGTAATTAAAGATTGATTAATTAAATGAATTAATCAAAAATAAGTGACTTATGAGAAGTTAATTAGTATAAGTAATTAAGTTTTAACATAATTAAAATAGTTAATTAATTTGTGAAGAAATTAAAGGTCACTCATTGATTGGGTAAGAACAACTAATATTGTGGAATTAATTAAGGAGATTACTTAAATGGAATCGGAAAATAATTAATCCAAGGTGATTAATTAAGACGAATAATGATGGGTTGACTAATTAATTGATTTGGAATTAATTAATATTAAATGGAGTAATCTAAGTGATAGAGGTTTGAAGTTCAATTTAAGATCAATTGAATTGATTCGTATGTGGTTAAGCATGGTTTAGGGATGATTGAAGGGTATTGGATGAATTGAATGAGTTGATATCTCTGATATGAAATATTGTGTATTTCATTTGAATAACTTGGGTTAGGATAACATGAGGTTCGAAGAGACCGGGGACGGGTATTGGGAAATACCCGAAACCACAATCAATTTTTACAAATTGATTTGTGGAATCAATACGATGAAATGATTTAAGTGAAATGGATTATTTTATCTAAGTTTCGTACTTAGAAATTGACAGGTGGAATAAGTGTTGTTTATAGCTAATTGCGAATTTTGTTAAATTAATATGTCAACCCGGGTTTATAGATGTTGATTGCTTTGGTATTCCATGCTAGTTTGGTTTACTCATGCTGGTTTCCAACCTGACCCGGGTGTTACTTTGGTGTAATGCTCGGGTCAGCCCGAGTTTTACCGATTTTCAGGTAAGGTACATTTTGGAGCTCAGGAGACGAGCTGGATGGCAAGCACGTATGGAGTGTTTTCCGCTGTATATATATATATTATTGATAATTTGAGTCATGGTAATTGTAAATTTTCGGTGATTGTACAATGTGAAACTCTGATGTATTAGAATGTAATCGACAGATATAGTATTCTTTTGCAACTATTATTATTTATTATTATATTTTATCTGCTGCGATTGTGAGATGTTTGGTGTTTCTGTTCTTCTTCTTCTATCTCTTTCTTCTTTTTCATAACTATCTGGAATTTTCGGGTTAGAAATTTCGGATCGTTACAGGGTGTCTCAGACGGACATGGATTAGATGAGACTTTGACTTGAACATTTTTTGTACGAGCCGGACAATGGACAAACAATGTACAGACAATAGAAAATTCATCGAACTACTTGTACGGATAAAATATTATATAAATTTTCTTGTCCTAATTCGTGTCCTAAATGAGAAACGAAAGAACATGGATAAACATATGTCTACTTTGAGCGAGTCAGGAGGTTGGTACAAAATTAACACCCCCACAAACTAATAATATAATAATATGTACGCATAATAGATTATAAATTAGAGAATTATAAACTATAATTTGATAAAACATACCTAAGAACCAAATCTTTGAAGTACACCTTGAAAGGATGAACTCAACTCTTTGAAACCTTTTCCGATTTGGTAGATTGCTAGTCGCCGAACCATTGACGTTTGACTATCAGAAAGTGATCTACTTTGAGTTGATTTGAACTTAATATGATGGGCCATTAATGGACTAATTTCAGCCAGTAAGATATGATGGAGATGGCAGCCAAAAGTCCTAACCAAATTAGTTTAGGTTTTCATATGTAGTGGATAAAAAAGAGAAAAAAGTGGATCTCATCCTATACTACTTCTCCCTTGGTCTAAGCCATCCAAAATCCAACATCTATATCCTATTTTGGGCCGCACCCATGTCATGTTGGTATGAAAATTTCACCTATCATAATGGGCTGAAAACCCATTTAAGCCCAAAGAAAATATTACTTAATAACCAATTTTAATCGCTTATTGATATCACATCGACTAATATATTTATAATTATTATGAATATATTTTGTAATATTTATTCTTTAAATCATAATCAAAATTTTATAATTAATATTTCATAAATATTAACCAATTTATAATAATTATAAACTAATTAAATCATTTGGTCAAAGGAGAATTCTTCATTTTCGTTATGTGACTCATCGGGTGTAAATTTGGTCAGCATTTAATATCGAACTTTTTTGAATATTAACGTTTACACTTCACTTAGCAGGTGTTTTGACATTTTAGCCTAATTTATCACATAGTTGGTATTGGTAAAATCCAATTTCACTTTGTTAAGTGTTGTCTGGTTGTGACTTTTAATTGCATAAATTCTCTTCGTCAAAACCATATCACTTTGAACTTATGGATTTGGTAATGATCAAAATTCCAATATCGTTCATATTCAACTATATATCCCAAACACAAAGTCCTTGGTTCAATAATAGCAATTATTATTGACCGACATGCTCTGGTCAGAGTCTTTGACTTTGAGTTGAGTTAAGTAGACCATGGAACTAACCCCGTATAACGAGGAAATGAATCCTCTTTTGAATAGTGTTTCGCTTCCAATACTTCCACTCGACCTAATTATAGTCACTCGATGGATTTCGTACCATGATTTGAATAAAATCAAAGCGGAGCTTTGATAATGAAGATCGATAGTATTCTCAAGATAAGAGAACTGTATAAATTAGTCACATCGATATTTTCTATTTGACCTTAGTTATACTAACAACAGAAAACTATCGAGTAAGTCATTCCATACTTATCTAATTACTACCAGCATGTAACCCCTAGATTCCCCCAACAGTCATGAGTAATACACCGTCCAATATTTGTAGAGCGTTATGTACTCTAATCTCAACAGATACATCGATATCTAGTCTCAATGCATCTTGATTAGGAACATTTAAAATGATTTTTTTTATTATGATAAATTACACATGGTTACAACACTTTGTAACTACTTCCACAAAACATACCATTTATGAATTTTCTATTAAATATACTTTTAGTTAAATTAGTTAATTAATATTACATGTTATATTAAGTATATAATAAAAAGAAAACACCTCTTATTTTCATCAAGATTGGTTATCGAGTTTGATATATGTAAAAAATTACATAACTGCTCATATGGCATACCCCCAACTCTATCAATTGTGTTGCATGGACTTAATGGCCCAAAAGATGAGGGCGGGAGTCTTGCCTTTATAACGCGGGTAGGTTTTCTTTGACATGCAAGCTTTTTACTGAGGCCCAAACCACTGTCCATAACTAGTAGCCACTAGATATGTTGTCTAATGTGGGCGGAACAAATGCATATAAGGATAATGAGACAAGCAAAGTGATTCCAAGGCCATATGAGGCGATGCAAGAGTACTAGGAAACTAATGGGCCGACCTGTGTATTGCTTTGCGAGAAAAAGGAGCAACATTTTGCCTCCAAGTTCACTTCTACAGGAAGAGGCGAACTTGTCACCTACTCATTTAATGCACATTTAATGCTATCACACATGTTGTCTTCTTACTGGTTGTGGCGATTTAATTTCTTGAAATGTTTTGGAGGCGAGGCTATTGATTTGATAGTCTAATCAAATTTTAACTAGACGGTCTAGACTGTTTCATGTCCATTCATCCAAGGGCTCATATTGAACACCAAAACTACATGAACCAAATCCCCTTCTTCTCTTCATTTCTTATTGAGAATTTCTGCTGTGACCCTTAAAAAAGCTTTGAAGTTCTTCGAATTTTCTCACGAGATCTTCTTTAGTTCTTTGAACCTTCCTCTGATTCAATCTATAAGTTTTTCTTTAATCTCTTGTCTTTTACATTGATTGTAGATATCGATTTTATGCTTGTTTTTTGAATGTTGTTCCAAAAAAATTCTGATTTTCTTTTGATGTTGTTCTCTTTTTTCTCACAATGTTGTGATTGCATTGAGAGATGTTATAGTTGAGAGGGTCCCCGAGAATGGCATTGATCGATCCACGTTAATCGATCAATGTTAGTAAGGTCTGCTGTTACCTAAAAAACCTAAATGCATATATCCAAATTACCGTATTTCCCCTTCCCCTTGGCTAGGAAGTAAAGGCATTTTGAATTATGTTATAGGCCATCTTTGTGTATTATTTTAACCTGAAAATGCAGGTGATGCAAGCCACATGGCCTACTTAAGATTGCGATGAGTTTTGAATGGGTACTACAATACATAAGTTGACCTTGAGCTCGCGGGCAACTCTATGAATTATGTCGGAGTTTGAATCAGTTGTGCGTGCATTGTGGGCAAGCTTGCGGTAACGACCTAGAATTTCTGTCATTTAAAATTTGTATATTTAATGAATTTTAAACATTCACAAGTAAACTTTATAAGTTGAATAGCTTATATTTCGAATATAGTAATTTAATTGGATAATTAAATTGTTAATTTAATATTTGAAATTGTTGAAATAATTGTGAATGTAAATGATTTATAAAGTTGAATTAAATTCTATTTGAATTAGAATGATGTTTGTAAACTTTTTAAATTGAATTAAATGTTAATTTATTGAAATTGAATATTTTAATATTTAATTAACGTGTAAAAATAGTTATTTTTCAAACAGTCTCGGATTTCGATGAAACCAGTTTCATTGGATCCGTAATATTATATTATTTGTAGGGTTTCAAATTTCGTGTTAATCGTATTTATAGTTTAGTCATGACAAGCTAAAACGCGTAGAAATTCCTTTAGGTGAATTTTAAATTTAAATAGTCGATTTGAAAGCCTATCTTCCAAATACGATTGAATTGGCTCTTGATATATATTCCATTGCGTTTGGTATAGGGGTAAAACATTATAAATGCTAGGCGGCATGCTTCGTTTGGAGTTCGAAAAAATTTCGGGTGAGTAATGTCGTGAAAATTTATAAATAAGGCCAAACTATTTTCTATTTTCATCAAAACCATAATAGAGCTAGGGCAAGCCGCCACAACTATTCAATGGCCGAAAATAGCTAACATTCTTCCTTAATTTCTGATCAATCCATCGACTTTCATCGAAAACATTCAACTACAAAGTCGAAGAGCATCGCGAGATCTTCAAGATCAACGGTGATGATCGAAAACAATGCATTGGATCAACGACAATCCTCACTCAAAGGAGCAATGTTCATGCACGCATTTTGAGCGCAAGATGGAGCCAACCTCAACCAGGATCCGGGAATGGGGGCGTTGGAGGATGGCGCGGCTGGTGGTGGTGGTTGATCATGTTATCAACGAACATAGAAGGCTCGACAATTCATTGATAAATGGCGGCTAGGTGGGTTTCACGAACGAGATGAACACAAGGGAGAAGAAGAAACCATCGACCAGATTTCTTCAAAGCAAAACGAATGGCTACGATTAAAAGGTTAAAAGAATAAAATAAAAAATGTGTAAATTATTATATTATAAATTAGTACAAACTTTAAAAATGCATAACTTCTTCATACGAGCTCTTTTTCAGACGAAACAAATTGTGTTGGGTCCGTATTGAAGAGCATTTAGAGCTGGTTTGGAATTGATTGGAGCTAGTGTAAATTTTGGGTAAAATTAAATGCTCGTTTAATTTTTTTAGAATAAAATACTGCAACTGCTATTGGAACCAATGTGAGCACAACTCACACTTTCTGACTCACTGATATTTTTATACAATTGAGAATAAATTTATTATATGCTAATTAATGATTGTTTTGATGATATATGGTATATATGTTGATTGGTATTTGGATATATTCCTGCCTATTGGAGCGGATGAGACCATATACGTTTTCGTGTATGAGAGGATGATGCTTTATACGCACATCTACCTCGAAGCGGACATTGTACACATACTCTGGTATGTATATTTGTTGCAGGTGACTAGTTGGAGGGATCCAACTGGATTCCTCACTAGTATTGGTTTATTTACAAATACTGTGATACATGCTGTTATCATGTGATATATGATGTTTTGGATGTCGTGATTGATGTATTTAGTGTTGTTGCAGCATTGGGCCTATTTTTTGGTAATTTAAAATATTAAAGTGATGATTTTAATTCAAAAAGGATTTTCAAGTGATTTGAAAATAGATGTTTTGTTTAATTTTGAATTGTTAAAGGAATGAATTTATTTATTTTAAATAAATGAATGTTATATTTTTCATTTTATAAAAATTATGATTTTTGTGAAAAAAAATCAGAATGTGATTTTTGGAACATGGAGTTAACTACTTTGTAAAATAGCTTAAATTGAGATTTTGAAATTATTATAAATGGATTTCATTCATATATAAGATTTATAAAAGTGATATTTTATAAATAAAAATAATGGAATTTTAAAGGAGTTATGAGAGTGTTAAAATGAGGTTATAAATGGATTTTATAAGTAAATAAGATTTGTGAATTTTGTGAAGTTATAAAATGAATGAATTTGTAAATAGAGAATTATAAGTGAATTAACTTATAATTTAGATTTTAGCATGTAAATGAGTTATATGTAGAATTGGTAAATAAAGGGATTTTATAAATTGAAGTTTTTATAAAATATAAATATAATTTGCAAACATTGTTTTATAATTGAAATTGATAAACTATATATAGAAGTTTATTAAAGGAATTTCATCCACGATTTTGGACAGTGGATGATCCTTTAATTAAATGTGCAATAGTAATGAATTAGGTAAAGGGATTATATCCATGATTTTGGACAGTGGACAATCCTTAAAAATTGTGTAGAAGTATTAGATTTAGGTAAATGAACTATATTCACGATTTTGAATAGTGAATAATATATTAAATAAAATGGATATGTTTTGGAAAGTGGTCTTTTAAATTTAAAGACAGGTTTTGAAAAGTGATCTTCTAAATAGAGTTAAATGATTTCAAGATGTTTTAAATGTGGTAAGTATCGAAACCATAAATTTTAACATTCATTGTTGAAATAGATGTTTTCTAAAATTAAGGAAATGGAGGACTACAACATTGTTGTTACAATAAATGATTTTAAATTTGTATAGTATATGGGATCTATACATCTATCTAATTTTCGAATCCCTATACTAGTGATTTTTGGTTGTCATAACGATGTTTTATGCAACATTCGGTTTGACCTAAATAAATATGTATAAGAGAATCTTTTCCTTATAGAATAAAATATATACTTAATCCTGATTTAAGTACACGTAATATTTTCTAAGTGTTGAAAATAAATTGATTTGTGAATTACTTATTATTATATAAGTATATGGAAATGTTTTCCAATATAGAATATTGAAATGGTTTTGAGATGTATCTTTTAAAAAAAAGATAATTTGAAGTAAATATTTGGCAAGTAATTTAATTAATAAAAGATTAATTAAAAGGGCCTAGTGATTGCGTATGGTGCTAAATATTTGTTTGTTTACTTTGATAGTTTAATAATCAACTATCAAATTTGGCCATTTTAGTTCCTTGACTTGATATAGGAACTACTTAGTCGTACACTTAGTATGTAGCCATCAGCGTAGGCTTGATTATCGTTTGTGTTGAGGAGTTGATTCATATAGTGCGAAGTATTACTCCAATCTATCGAGCTTCCTTCTTAGACGAAGGATAGCAAGTTGAAAGTTGGAGACATGATAAGTCTATGAGATTTAGTTTCTATATGAAGATGAGAAAAGTTTTTGCATTGTTGGTGCGAACAGACCGGGATCGGTTTATCCGAAAACCACTTTGGACCAACGTATATGCGTTCGATTGTGCAGGTTATCGATGATATCGATATTCAGGATTTTCATAGTGGAGGACTGCTTGTTGATCGATTGGGGTTAGAATTCTAATATACATCCAGTAGTAGTAGTCTTTTCGTTATGAAATATCCAATGCAAGGACTATTCACTACTAATCCTAGGGATTTCCTTACAGGATGTGGTAGGAAAGTACCTTCGGTTTGTCCTTATCCTGGACAACTTGTATGGATGTTTGTCTAACATTGCATTTCTAAGATTACGTACATTGGTTTTTACAAACGTACATCAGTGGTGCCGGATAATGCAACTTCTCTTAGCTTAACACCCTCCTTGAGATGTATGAGCTTAAGGGTTGTATTTTTGTGGAAGGCAATTAGTAGTCAATGGAAATGTCGTATGGCATTTTAAGTGATGTGATATGTGATATATGAAAGGTAATCATTACCTCGGTCCTCATCAACCGGAAATGACCAAAGCAGGGTTAGATGTGGCAAGGCTAAGTGGGTCGCTCTCATCGGGATATGATCATCCTCTTGTAGATATATCTTTACACGCTATGACATTGTATATCTGATTAATGTGGTTTGTATGCTATGAGGGCCCTCGAAAAAGGTCGGTAACGACCGAAGGATGACATATTCGATACTATCTAACTATAGAGGTAGGCCAGTCTTATGTTGGTAGAGGAACTTTGTGATGGTTTCTCGAGACATTCATCTAGAGGTGTATCCACTGGAAGGAAGTCCATTCACCTGGTCATTTGTATGGAAATCCAAACCCCACTTTGAGCTTGCGGTTTTGTTTGTTATGGCATAATGAATAACCCCGAAATGGTATATGAGTAACCATTTTGGCTATGATTAACATTATTTGTATACTAGACACTAGTATAATATAAGATGGTTTGACATGAAATGTTTTAGTTATCGTAAGGTAAAAACATGTCCGTGTTTACGTATGGGCGTGTTTTATGAGATACTTTTTTGATAAAGGAAAAGTTTGGTAATTTAATAAATTTAGTTGTGTGTGTTTCTCACGCTGGTTTACCAGGCTGATCCAGACGTTCTTCCCTTTCAGTGCTCGGGTCAGACCAAGTGTATTTACATGTTCAGATTTGGTGCTTTTGAAGCTTCAGCAGGAGACTTGAAGATCTTCATTTTCATATACACGTATTTGTTTTGATTATCTGCTTTATGCTTAATTGTTGTATATTATCGGTAATTGTGAGGACAGGTTATTATAATTGGACAGGCTGATGATTGGTGATTGATTGTTGAACTCTATTTGATATATGTATATATAGTTTCTGTTTATGCGCTACGATGTGAGATTCTGTATTGTTCTGTTTGGTTCTATCTTCTCTCTTTCTTCTCTTCCCTTCTTCTCTCTTCTTTTCTTTCTCTTGACTTTCCGTCAGTCTATGATTTTTGGGTCGGACATTGTAGTTTATTGTCAATTCAAAAGGTATGGATTTGCAGGTCGTCACATGTGGTATCAAAGCTTAGATTTTGTATATTCCTAAGCTTTGATGATTAATCAGTATAGATGAGGATAGTAGCACCCTAGATTGAGTTTGAGTGTATTTTATATATGAGTGTGTATTTGTTAATGATTATAAAATGTTTTATATTGTGTTCACTTATCCGTTGAGTTGTTTATGAATTCTGGTCGATATGTAGGACACCATGTTATGGATAGGGATTTCTAAGCACTTAAACAAGGCAAGTCGACATAATATCCTTTTAAATTGGGTAAATGAAATAATTTTATCCCTATTATATTTTATATACAAAGTAAACAATTTTTGATAAAAATATTAAAGTGTATATAAATTAATTATTTCGTTGTTTGAAAATGTAAATATATATAAGTTAATAAAAGCTGTTTGAATAATCTTAATAAAATCAACAAATGTAAAAGAATAAATTATATAAGAAAATGAATTATAAGTATGGAATTATAATTAATATGATTTACAATTGTGAAATAATATTATATATAAGAAATGAAACAATATGGATATATTTATAAATATGAATTGTAAATAAAAATGGGTTTAAACTATGAATTTGAGAAATTTGAATCCCGTTGATTTTGAAAGATGTTTTTCAAAGTAAAAAGATATCATATTATTATAAATCTAAATAATATAAATAAATTTGGAATAAATCTTATATAAGTAAAGTAAAATAGTGAAATTATATAAGTAAGAATTTATAAATGTGATTTGTAAATATAACAAGGAAATTTTTAAAAGAATATAAAGCACTGAATTCACTACTATTGCTGGGAAATAATAAGGGTGACGACTGCATCATCATCAGTATCATTTTCGAGTTTTTGTGTGATGGATTTGCTACTACTAGTAAATTGAAAATCGTAGTTTTTTTGTAACAAACAAAATATTTGAATTTCAAATCCAAGTTGAAATTGATAAATATAAGTGAAATGAGTTTTGGGTCTTATAATACGAAATAGGAATTTACTTTAGTAAAGTCAAAATAAATTTGAGTTAGCATAATGAAATATATGATTTGAAATTTAACTAGAGGAAGGTTGAATAAAGTGAATTGAATTTGAACTGGATTAGATAAGTTATTGAAATAAAAATTAAACTTAAGTGGTAAGTGATTTTATAATATGAATTTGGAAGTTTTGAATAAATAAGTTGTATAACTTATAGAATGAGAAAAGGTAAGTAAAACCAATTGTTAAAATAGTCAAACGATTTTGATAAGCAGAACAAAATCTGAATTTGAATAGTGATATGAAATTTGACTTGAGTAAAAGTCAAATAAAATAGAATTTGAATTAAATTAGAAGTGAACTTAAGTTGTATAGTGAAAGTAAACATAGGTGAAAGTGAAATGAAATATAGCTTAAGTAATGTTGAATGAAGTTGAATTTGATATCAAAATGAATTAATAAAGTGAATTAATGAAATGAAGTCATTAAATGGATATGAATTAGAGTTATATAATGAAATTCAACTTGAAATGCAAAATGAATTAGCAATTGAGTAATTGAATGGAAGTCAATTAGATATTGAAACAATTGGAAATGAAAAGTGTTAAACTAAATTGAATATAAACGAAGTAAATATGAATGTTGAAAGTAAAGTAAATTAATTTGGTTATGTTGGATATGCATTGGTTGCTACATGGATGTTAGTTGATCGAATAGAAATCCATTATTGAATTAATAAAATTGAAAGCTAAAGTAATTGACATCAAATTGAAAGTAAATGAATCTAAATGGAATTGAATTTAATCTGATTTGGAAGTGAACTAACCTGAATGTAAATTAGTGAATGTAAATTAGTGAATGTAAACTAATTGAATTCGAATAAATGATTGTTAGTAAAATCCAATGTTAATGAATCAAATGTGATTTGAATTGGAAATTAATCCATTGAATATTAATAAGAAGTGAATGTACATTGATTTGGTTATGCATTTGTTGGATAGAGATTGGTTAGTTGGATGATAGTTGTTTGATGGTTGGATTTGTTGCTTATTGATTGCATTTGCTATATTTGCATATATAGTTTTTATGTTGATATATGTTGTATATTGATATTACTTTCTATATACATGTTTCTCATTTGTTTGTCGAGTATTTAGTAGGTGCGGATGGCGTATGCTTCGCATTTAGAGCTCGCTTCCGTGCTATATTAGCCGTATATGCTCGATAATAATATGTAAGGTACATATCTCGGATTACATATCGTACTTTTATATTTTTCCCCTACGGGATGCCTCATCCTCGAAGATAAGATGTATATTTGTGACATATATATACATATATATTAGATCCTACAACGATCGAACCGTGCAAAGGAGGCTATGCGAATTATTTTGAAAATTTAAGGCGTTCCAAAATTTTTGAGAAATTTTGGTAAGTTTTTGATAACTAAAAATTTTAAGTTATAAATTGAAAAGAATAACTATGAATGGATTTAAAAACTTAGAAATTCTTTTGTAAGAAGATTGACTAATGAATTTTGGAAAAGTTAAAAGGTTTAAATGAATTTGATATCAAGTTTGAACGAGTTGTTTTGAAAATTTAATGGATTTTGTGACATTTTCTTACTTAGTAATTTCGAGGATGAAATTCTTTTAAGTAGGGGAGAATGTAACGACTAGAATTTTCGTTGCTCGAAATTTGTATATTTAATTAATTTTAAATATTCACAAGTAAACTTTATAAGTTGAATAGCTTATATTTCGAATATAGTAATTTAATTGGATAACTAAATTGTTAATTTAATATTTGAAATTACTGAAATAATTGGAATTTGAATTATATGTGAATGAAAATGATTTATAATGTTGAATTAAATTCTATTTGAATTAGAATGATGTTAGTAAACTTTTAAAATGCAATTAAAAGTTAATTTACATAAATTGAATATTTTAGTATTTAATTAACCTGTAAAAATAGACATTTTTCAAACAGCCTCTGATTTCGATGAAACCAGTTTCATTGGGTTCGTAATGTTGTAGTATTTATAGGATTTCAAATTTCGTGTCAATCGGATTTACAGTTTAGTCGTTGCGAGCTAAAACGAGTAGAAATTCTTTTAAGTGAATTATAAATTTAAGTAGTTGATTCGAAAACTTATCTTCCAAATACGATCGAATTGGCTCCCGATATATATTCCATTGCATTCAAAATATGGGTAAAACACTATAAACGCTAGGCGACACTCTTCGTTTGGAGTTCGAAAAAATTTCGGGTGAACAGTGTCCTAAAATTTTCTATATAAGGCCAAACCATTTTCTATTTTCATCAAAACCCTAATAAAGCTAGGCTAGCCACCACAACTATTCAATAGCCAAAAATAGCCAACATTCTTCTTCAATTTTTGATCAACTCGTCCACTTTCATCAAAAACGCTCAACTACAAAATCGAAGAGCACCGTGAGATCTTCGAGATCAATGGTGATGATCGAAAACAATGCATTGGATCGATGGCAATCCTCGCTCAAAGCCGCAACGTTCACGCACGCATTTCGAGGCCGAGATGTAGCCGAGCTCGACTAGGATTCGGCAGTAGGGGCGCTGGATGATGGCGCAGCTTGGGGTGGTGATTGATCATGTTATCACGAACGTAGAAGGCTCGACAATTCGTTGATAAATGGCGGATAGGTGGGTTTCACGAACGGGATGAACGCGGGGAGAAGAAGAAACCATCGGCCAGATTTCTTCAAAGCAAAACGAACGGCTACGATTAAAAGGTTAAAAGAATAAAATAAAAAATGTGTAAATTATTATATTATAAATTCGTACAAACTTTAAAAATGCATAAATTCTACATACGAGGTCCGTTTTTGACAAAAAAGTTGCGTTGGATCCGTATTGATGGGCTCTACATTTTAGAGCTGCTTTGGAGTTGATTGGAGCTGGTATGAATTTTGGGTAAAATTAAATGCTCGTTTAATTTTATTCGGAATAAAACACTGCAAATGCTATTGGAACCAATGCGAGTACAACTCACTCTTTCTGACTCATTAGTATTTTTATATAAGTGAGAATAAATTTATTCATACTGATTGATGATTATTTGGATGATATATGATATTTGGTATATATATTGATTGGTATTTGGATATATTCCTGCCTATTGGAGCGGATATGACCTTATACGCTCCCGTGTATGAGCGGATGACCATTTGTAAGTGCGTCTGCCTCGAAGTGGACATTGTAAACATATTCTAATACATATATTTGTTGCAGGTGACAGGTTTGAGGGATCCAATTGGATTCCTTACCAGTATTGGTTTATCTACAAATATTATGATATATGTTGTTATCATGTGATATATGATGTTCTGGATGCCTTGATTGAAGTATTTAGTGATGTTGTAGCATTGGGCCTATTTTTTGGTAATTTAAAATATTAAAGTGATGATTTCAATTTAAAAAGGATTTTCAAGTGATTTTGAAAATATATTTTTTTGTTAAATTTTGAAATGTTAAAGGAATGAATTTATTTATTTTAAATAAATGAATGTTATAATTTTTGTGTTATAAAAATTATGATTTTTGTGAAATAAAATCAAAATTTGATTTTTGGAACATGGAGTTAACTACTTTGTAAAATAGCTTATATTGAGATTTTGAACTTATTATAAATAGGTTATATTTGTAAATAAGATTTATAAAAGTGATATTTTATAAATAAAAATAATGGAATTTTAAAGGAGTTTTGAAAGTGTTAAAATGAGGTTATAAATGAATTTTATAAGTAAATAAGATTTGTGAATATTGTGAAATTATAAAATGAATGAATTTGTAAATAAGAGAATTATAATTGAATTAACTTATAATTTGGATTTTAGCATGTAAATGAGTTATATATAGAATTGGTAAATAAAGGGATTTTATAAATTGAATTTTTTATGAAATATAAATGTGATTTATAAACATTATTTTATAAATGTGAAATCAATTTAAATTGATAAACCAGATATTGAAGTTTATTAAAGGAATTTCATCTATGATTTTGGACAGTGGATAACCTTTTCATTAAATGTGCAATAGTAATGAATTAGGTAAAGGGATTATATTCACGATTTTGGACAGTGGATAATCCTTAAAATAAATGTGTAGGAATATTGGATTTGGATAATAAACTATATTCATGATTTTGGATAGTGGATAAATATATTAAATAAAATGGATATGTTTTGGAAAGTGATCTTAAATTTAAAGACAGGTTTTGAAAAATGATATGATTTCAAGATGTTTTAAATGTATTAAGTATCGAAACCATAGATTTCAACATTCATTGTTGAAATAGACATTTTTGAGAAGTAAGGAAATGATGGACTATAACATTGTTGTTATAATAAATGATTTTTGAAAGGAAATGTTTTGTATAGTATATGGGATTTATACATCTACCTGATTTTCGAATCCCTATACTAGTGATTTTGGGTTGCCATAATGATGTTTTACGCAACATTCGTTATGGTCTAGATAAATATGTTTAAGAGAATCTTTTCCTTACAGAATAAAATACATACTTAATCTTGATTTAAATACATGTAATATTTTCTAAGTGTTGAAAATAAATTGATTTGCGAATGACTTATTATTAGATAAGTATACGGAAATGTTTTCCAATATAGAATATTGAAATGGTTTTGGGAATATATCTTTTGAAAAAGAAAGATAATTTTAAGTAAATATTTGGCAAGTGATTTAATCAATAAAAGATTAATTAAAAGGGGTTAGTGATTGCATATGGTGCTAAATATTTGTTTGTTTGCTTTGATAGTTAAACAACCGACTATCAAATTCGGCCATTTTAGTTCCTTGACTTGATGTGGGAACTATTTAGTCGTACACTTAGTACGTAGCCATCTGCGTAGGCTTGATTATCGTTTATGTTGAGGATATTGATTCGCATAGTGTGGAGTATTACTCTAATCTATCGAGCTTCCTTCTTGGCCAAAGAATAGCAAGTTGAAAGTTGAAGACGTGATAAGTCTATGAGACTTAGTTTCTGTATAAGGTTGAGAAACGCTTTTGCGTTGTTGGTGCGAAGAGATCGGGATCACTTTATCCGAAAACCACTTCAGACCAACGTATATGCGTTCAGTTGTGCAGGTTATCGATGATATTGATATTCAGGATTTTCATAGTGGAGGACTTGTTGTTGATCGTTTGGGGTTAAAATCCTAATATACATCCAATAGCAGTAGTCTTTTCGTTATGAAATATCCAATGCAAGGACTATTCACTACTAATCCTAAAGATTTTCCAACAGAATGTGGTAGGAAAATAACTTTGGTTTCTCCTATTATAGGATAACTTGTATGGATGTTTGTCTGACATTGCATTTATAAGATTACGTACATTGGTTTTTACAAACATTAGTGGCGCCGGAGAAGGCAACTTCTCTTAGCTTATTAACACCCTCCTTGAGACGTATGAGCTTAAGGGTTGTATTTTTATGGAAGGCAATTAGTAGTCAACGGAAATGGTTGTGTAGCATTCTAAGTGATGTGATATGTGATATGTGAAAGGTAATCGTTACCTCAGGCCTCATCAATTGGAAATTACCAAAACAGGGTTAGATGCGGCAAGGCTAAGTGGGCCGCTCTCATCAAGATATGATCATCCTCTTTTAGATATATCTTTGAACGTTATGACGTCGTGTATCTGATTAATATGGTTTGTATGCTAGGAGGGCCCTCAGAAAAGGTCAGTAACGACTAGAGGATGACATATTCGGTACCATCTAGTTATAGAGGTAGGCCGATCTTGTGTTGGTAGAGGAACTTTGTGATGGTTTCACGGGACATCCATCTAGAGGTGTATCCGTCGGAAGTTAGTCCCTTTACCTGGTCATTTGTATGGAAATCCAAAACCTACTACGAGCTTGCTGTTTTGTTTGTAATGACGTAATGAATAGCCTCAAAATTCTATATAGGTAATCATTTCGGCTATGATTAATATTATTTGTATAATAGACACTAGTATAATATAAGATGATTTGATATAAAATGTTTTAGTTATCATAAGGTAAAAACATGTCCTTGTTTATGTATGGGCGTGTCTTATGAGATACTTTTGTTTTGATAAAGGAAAAGTTTGGTAATTTAATAAATTCAGTTGAGTATGCTTCTCACGTCGGTTTATCAGACTGATCCAGACGTTCTTCCCTTTCAATGCTCGGGTCAGACCGAGTATATTTACAGGTTCAGATTTGGTGCTTTTGGAGCTTCAGTAGGAGAGCTGAAGATCTTTATTTTCATATACACATATCTGTTTGATTGTCTACTTTATGCTTAGTTGATGTATATTATCGGCAATTGTGAAGGAATGTTATTATAACTGTCCATGCTGATGATTGGTGATTGATTGTTGAACTAATTGATATATGTATATGCAGTTTCTGTCTTGTAAAGATCATTGATATGATGTTATATGTTTTTTCGCTGCGATGTGAGATTCTGTATTGTTCTTTTTGGTTCTATCTTCTCTCTTTCTTCTCTTCTCTTTTTCTCTCATCTTTTCTTTTTCTTGACTTTCCATCAGTCTGTGCTTTTTGGGTCAAACACGTATGGTTTATTGTCGATTTAAAGGGTGCGGATTTGTAGGTTCTCACACTTGCCCCTGATTCTAGTTCACCCCTATGCCTTATCCTGGCAGCTCAATAAATAGGTTCTTGATAATTGATGGCTAAAGGGACAAAATTTGCAAATGGTGCATCCACCGGTGGGTAAAAAGTTTTGGTTGGCCCATCAAAAGTCAAAGAAGACTGAATTGACTTAGCCGACACTCTAGAAGGAGCCTCGGGATCGAGCACTTATATTTGATAGCCACGAACATGCCTAACCTACCTTCCGACGTCTATTTCACATGGTCGCTCCTATATATGCGAAGTTTGGCGACAATTCATCTTCATCCTTACTTCTATTGAATCTTAAATAGCCACCAGATGACCCTTACACAATTTTCTCCCAACAATTGCATCCCCTTGGCCACACTGTTTATCGTATGCTATAACTAGGGTATCCATGAGCCCAGCTTGATCTTTATGTGGACGATATTCTAGCCTTCAAGGCAGGAAATCGCTTCGCCTAAATTTTATTACCATCTTCAACCTCACGATTAGACAACTTTATTTTTCAGTTTACTGGGAATGGTTCTAGTGGGGAAACAATGGTAATTGAACCGTTAATGGTGAATTCATAATCCATTGCCTTGATCCACTTTTTATGTCCGCTCATTATCCAAATAAAGGCTTTTCTCTTTTTTTTCCCATTCATCATTATTATATTCATTCTTACCTTCATAATTACATCGAAATATTCTACTGACATTGGATGCCAATCTTTAAAAAGTGAAAAAAGAGCAATTAACTATGATGTGTTAACTAAAAAACCCTTTTATAGCCAACCAATTATCAAGAGAAAAGGTCACTAATTTTTCGTGCCTATGACCATCAATCTACTCTCCCAGTGCAGGCATTCCAAGTTTCGGCTATATTGGTTCTTACCATTATCTTTTCAAATCCGAGCTTACTCCTTATTGTTCCATTGATCTGTCTCATTAATGCAATGAACCCTTCAAGCATTGGGGAGGTCCCGTCCATCTATACCGACTACCATCAACACATGTTGAATACTAACCAAGAACTTTGCCCTTATATTAACCGATGAGAATCTTAACCAGATCACTTTGTCGGTCCCTGACCAATAAATAAGGATGAGGAAGGGCGACCCCCACATTAATTAGACAACGGCACCTGTCGGGGTGGTAATTAAGGAAACCCTAAGGTGGCTATTGTGGATATAGATGAGGAGGAAGAGGGGGAGACTGTGAAAATAAACTCAAGGGTAGGACAATGGCCTAGATATCTAGGGAGATAAGGGTAGGTTCGAGATGTTTGATCCTTGGCTCCATGAGTACTCAGGACGAGAGTTGTAAGGGACTTCTGTCGGCCAAGAGTGCTTGTGGTCAGGGGTCATGTTTATCGAATGTAACACCATCTAGTCTCCTAATTACATAAGAAACACCGAGACAATTGAGGAGGAGAGGATGGACTGGTGGGCGCATGCCATAAACACATCGGAGAGTATGTGCTCCTCCTTTGAAGTTCCTCATATCATTGAATCCTCCCACCTAAATGGCACAAACATCATGCCCTTAGCACACAAACTTCCGAAAGGGCACAAGCTAGAAATAGTGATATTGAGTCCCCCTCCCCACCTTTGATTAGGAGAAGGCAAGGGGGTGAAACTAAGGATAAACTCGTCTAGTCTGTCATGTAGTATGTTCGCTTTTATCTTTTTCTTTGTTGCCAAAATTGACTAGCTCTTACTCTGCTTTTATCCTGGCGGTGGTTAACCTAAAATTTTCCATGTTGGTCGACTATACAAGTATTGGGTAATCACCATGCAAAAGCAATATTAATAGCAAACTCCTCCACCACCCCTAATCTCAACTAATGGTAACTCTCCATCACATCATTTAGCCCCTGTGCTTTCGTCGCAATAGCACCTTAGCATTCGGATATATATCTAGATGGGGCTATCACTAGGTTGGACTCTGTTCATTTCAAAAGGAAAGGGCTGGTGAGGAACCATAGGGCTCCTGCTTTCCATTTTTCAAGAAAGGTGGAGTTGATAGCAGGCCTGTAGGAGGTGGTGGAGGCCAACAACTTATCAGTGGTTTAGAAGATGGCTGAGACGGCTTTGCTTAGGTTGCTCCCAACCCTGACCAGGACAGCATCGGAGGTCTTGGCCTAGTCTAATCGTCCCAGATTTAGGTCGACTAGTTGTAATCTGGAATTAGTGCTAGAGGTTGATGTTCGAGAAGCTTTTTTAGAAATGTTCTTACACTTAGTTTCTATTTTTCCTTTTTTATTTTTCACTAACATTGTTTTATTTTACAGGCTAGGCCTTATGCCCTTCGTGTCTTCCATGCAGTGGTGGTGCTGAAGAAATGCATGGTACAGGATGCCAGCGTACGATGATTGGACCAAGAGAAGCTGGCTAGGTTAGGAGATAGGCCATGAAGGCAGAGGCGGCAAGTGCTATAGTGAAGTAGTGAGGGATATGGCCGTGAGGGAGTGGGCAGAGGAGGTGGCTCCTAGGGAGAGAGTTGAGGTAGAACTTGGTCGAATGAGGGGTCAACTAGAGGGTGTGGAAAAGAAGATGGAGGAGTTGAAGGCATTACTTCTTCAACACCAACACTAGGGACAGGTAGCACCATAGGCAAACAAATTAGGACCACGATGTAGGTGGTCATACCATCAGTTCGTCGATGCATCCAGAATGAAAAGGGTTATTGTTTGGCTTACACATCCTAATGAAACAAAACACCACATATGCATGTATTAGCATCACTTAATGTGTGGTTGCACTGTCGGTGCGCTAGTGTCCTATTTTAGGGAGAGGAAATATCATATATGAACAAATCGAAACCACGGTGTGGGTGGTTTCTCCTTTTGTTCGTCAATGCCTCCAACATGGAAGGGGAATTGTTTGTCTCATGCGTCTATTTGGGTAGTATACCATGGATGCATGAATCTAGACCACTTTGTCGATGGTTGTGCCATTAATGCACTGGTATCCCTGACATTGAAAGGAGTGTTGTTTGGCTCACACATCTTTATAGGGTGGTTTTGTTATTATAGCCTCCTCCAATATGAGCAAAGGCGCTACACACTCATATCCTCTTAGGATTACTAGTCGAGTGTTTGTAGGTTCTCTCTGATGCAAGTAAAGGCAATGTGCACCGATACCCTCTTGAAATGGCTAGTTGGTTGTTTGCAGCTTCATGCCGATGTAGGTAGAGGCATTATGCGCTCGTGCCCTCTCAAGATGGATAATCGAGTGCTTGTAGCTTCCCCATGATGTAGGAAATGACATTGCATGCCTGTAACCTCTCAGGATGGCTAGTTGAGCGCTTGTAACTTCCCCTTGTTGTAGGTAGTGGCATTACATACTTATGGATGGCTAGGAGTGTTTTTGCTTGCATGATTGATAAATGTTGCGATGATGAATTGCCTTTTTTATATCAAAAAATGATGCATTATATAAAATTGATTGCCTTATAAGGTGACATACATATCTTGTCTTTCCAGATAACTATGGCTTACAATTATAACTTAATTATAATAAGCTACTGGTGCTCTGGGTTTCATGTGCATGGTGCATTGTTGTCATCTCGATGAGTGAGGCGATAAGCTCCATTAGCTAGCTCGACACTAATAACACTGAGTCCCCTCCCCCAGTTAGGCCTTATGATCTCTTTGACCGAGTATTTGTGTTGGCAAAGATCCATTGCAAAACTAAGTCGCTTGTGATGAACTATCACAATTTCACCTTTAAGTTTAATGCTTCCCTGCCTTCTACTTATAAGATTCTATTTAAAGTTTGGCCTCCTCCATCCTTTATTTCAATGCATTGAACGTTGGTCTAAGGAGTTCTTCATTCTGTTTGGTGTCATGTACGAGGCGATTCTGAGATGGCTCATCTACTTCTGTGGGTGGCATGGTTTCATACCGGTAGGCTAATGTGAAGGGGAGTGTTCTATTGAGATCTGGTTTGAGGTCCTATATAACCAAAGCATGACTGGTAGATCTTTAACCATTTTTCCCTTGGCCTTGTGAGGCAAATTTTAGTGTTGACTTAATGGTTTTATTTATGGCTTCTACCTACCTATTTGCTTTAGGATGGGCAACGGACGAGAAGCACTTTACAATTCTGTTTCTCTCACGGAAACCTATAACAATCTTCTTTTGAACTGGGTTACGTTTTCGATGATTATCTTCTTTTGGAGTCTAAAATGGAAAACTATGTTCTTGATTATGAAATTGTGAATCTTGGCTATAGTGGAACCGCAGTTAGGCGCTCTGCCTTGACCTGTTTTGTGAAATAATTAATGGCGACAATAACATGGTTGTAGCCTCCATTTGCATTAGGGCGTTCTCCAATCAATTCAATCCCCCACGTGTCAAACGACCAAGGGGATGTCATGGTTGTTAGCAACTATGATGAGGCTCATGGAATCTTTACAAACTATTGGCATCGGTCACACTTCTTGACATGATTCATGAAATCTTTGATCATCGTTGGCCAGTTATAACTTTATTATACAGCTTTTTTAAGTAAGCTTACCCTCCACAAAAGCGTTCATGCAACTGATGCAACACCGGAATGGGATAGAGTACATGCCCTGCATCTTCAAGGATAATGCAATGCTGGAGTGGGATATAGTAGCCACTCTGATATAGCATACCATCCAAAAGTATATAATTAGGAGCTCAACAAAGAACCTTTCAGGCCTCCTTCCGTTCCAAGGGCATCTCTTCACTTACGAAGTCTTTAGGAGGAAGGTAATCCTATCTAATTGGTTGTCGTTGATTTCCATTGCCATTGCTATTGCACCGAGCTTGTAATATGGGGTAGGCTGCACCTCCAGTAGTACCTAAGGATTTCTTTATTTCTATTGCATACTGCCTTAGCCAATTGGTTTGCTTTTGCATTCTTCTCCGAAGTACCTGTCCATACCTAAAATTAGAGAAAATGATGATAGGTTTCTTTGTTTTTACAGCATACAGGACCCATGTTTTTCCATTGACTTGAAAGAGCCCAAAGATTTTATTACAGCGAGGAATCACCGAAAACATGGATTGATTCGATCTTCAGCACCCTCGCCACCCAGAGACCATCCAATACGGCTTCATATTCAACATCGTTATATGTTGCCTTAATGTTTAGTCAAGTGATGAAATAAATTTCTTTTCACTCAAGGGTAATGAGGACCATACCAGCCACCGCCCTTTTCTCATTAGGCACATTGTCGACATATAACTGCCATGAGCTTGATTAGTTGTGGCTTCATCCTCGCCTTTTGTCTTGGTTGTAATATTCTATTATGAAGTTAGCATAGGTATTCTTTGATTGATGAGCAAGGATTGAAGGTGATATGATATTGCTTCGACCATAAGTTTTTCTTTGATTGATGAGTCGAGATGGAAGGTGTATGATACCGCCTAATCTCGATTTGGGACATTTTAGCTGGAATAACTGTTGCTTTAGGGATGGTTGGTTAGAAATTTTAGAGGGTATGTGTAGCACCCGTGAATAGAACGTAATTAAGAAGGAATTAATTAAAAATTAATAAAGCCAAGAATAGAAATTTTACAAGCGTCTTAATTTAGCTATGAAACTTGCATCATTGTATTCGTGGTGATTTTTTTTATCAATGTTGTATGCAAAGTTTTTTTATCGAAGTAAATATTATTGACATTTGAAGATTTCAGAATGGAAATAATTAAGTATGTAATTAATGAAACAAATGCAATTAACTAACAATAATTAACATTAACAGTTACTTAACGTCTAAGCAGAATTAACGTCCAATCTGATTGGTCAAAGTGGGACAAAATAAGTTTTTAGAAGGAATTGAACAAAAAACAGTAATTAATTAACATAAACAAGTGATTAGTCAACCATTTATTGGGACTAGTCAATTGCTAGCGGTTGACCGATGGAAAGTGGCTTCTGTATATTGAAACTAGGCCGAACGGCCCGAGCTTAATATAATATAATCCATCGGCTGGCGTCAACTCGAACTCCTGTAAGTACAGGCCTAACCACTCACTATTCTTCTCATATTTTCTGAAACAGTGGTGAAGCTCTGCCATTTTCTTTTCTCACAAAGTCTTAAATCCATATAAACTATAATTTATATATATGTAAGTGGAGAATAGCACAAAAGAATAGAATCAAATCACCAAAGCCAAAGTAAAATGTAAATTTAAATCCAAATCTAAATTAAATTCAAATCTCTTCTCAAATCTAAATTTCTAATAAATATGTATACACTTATGGTACATATTACGGTAGGGGAAAAAATGGAGTCGAATGGGAATAATAAGATTTAGATCTGGAGATTAGGAAGATTAAAGGTGAGTGAGAAATTATATATATAATATTGGACTTGTATCATTGTAAATACATTCCATATAAGCCTGAATATAATTTGGAATCGTAGGCCTAAATATATACATATAACGAATTTGAAAACCATGCCTACATATTCCATGAGTTATTAATTTTGATTAAATAATGTATATACATGAATCTCGAAAGCAAGGGTGGAAGTAGTCCCTAAATTTATAATGCCGTACAATAATTCCAAGTTTGTTAGTTGAATGATGGATGTTGGTAAATGTAAATTAGAATTTAAATTGGATCGGGGTTTAAGTAGTTTTTTAGTTCATTGGAATGAACTATGCTGCAATGCAAATTTCTATAAATTATCCAGTTTTCTAAATATGAATAAAAATACACCATTTGAAACAACAAGGAACATGCCTAAAATGAAAGAGATGTATAAAATATGGGTGTTTACCGTATTTTGCACCGCCTATTTCAACAAATACAGAAAAGATAATTTTATTATAATTCCAAACGTAACACAAGTCCTCATTTAGATAATTTATGGAAAATTATAATATTAATGTTTTCTTTTGAAAAGATGTAATTCCAACATATTAAAATGCAGAAATCCTTAAGTATAAACCAAAGTATAGTAAGTAGAGATGATAACAATAATTCAATTATAAATCTAATATATGCAATGAGTTAGAAAATGAACAAATAAGCGATGAAGTATATGTAAAGCAACGAAATGAGTAATTAAGAAGATTTAACAATCAAAGACAGGTAGTTAATGGTTGGAAGGGACAGTAAGCTATGTTTAATAATGTTAAGTGGAAGTTAAGCAATAAAAGATGTTTAATCTATTAAATTAGAAGTAAGGGGGTAAACGACATTAAATTGGCGTAAATGAAACAAGAAGCAAGTTAAATAACTAAATACCAACGGTTGAACATAAGAGCCATAGTAATTAAATAAATTTATATAACCTCAAGTATGTGTTCGTCATGGGTGTGAATTATTAAGTTTAGTCAATAACTTAGAGTAATTAAAAATAACATACCTATTAATATAGGTTGGAACGAGAGGTCGGTAGTGTTACAGAAAAAAGTCTACCCACCGCAAGAGGCTACCAGTAATTGTAATATTATACTAATATGGGACATATCCAACCATGGGAACCGTGGGATTATACATTTGTGTATATGTGAAGGGAATATACCTAAATAGGATGATTTTCCCCGGTTGAAGTATCAAAGGGGAAGTAAAGTTTGATTCAACCTTTTAGGGGGTACATGCTAAGTCACCAAATAGGGATTTCCTCGATTGCATTATGCAATCCACATGGGAGAGTGAGCGTAGGCTCAGTGCTATGACAGTAAGGTTGGTATCATATATGTGAGGAGTAGGAGCCATTTACATAGGTTAAGATTGTCATCGGTTCTAAGTGGTCAACAGAAAGACAATATTACGCCTAAATGGGATATACCTCCTACTAGTGCAGACCATGTTTAGAAAATGCACTGCCTCATAGTTGTTTGTTAGTTAATTTGTTGTTATGAGGCAAGGCTAGATAACCCTTAATGGAGGTCTTTCAATCGAATAGAATATGGCTAAATAGTTGTAATGTTATTACTAGGCACTACGGGGGTTCCTTGGTATGCATGGCGGCGAGGATGTAATAATGCATTGACGATGGATCTTGACGAGGTGTAGAGTTGTGGATAATAATGAAGAAGTTATCCTAGTCCAAAGAGGGACTGTGGTACTTATACACAGTCCCTTGAGTTGCAAGAAAGATGTTTTCTGGTGTGTCGTTTAGGGGAGTGTAGCCTTCGGGCCTAAACCCTTTGAGCTTTTTATTGTTGCCATTACCATTCTTCTTATTGGAGTTTTGGCTTTTCCTCTTTGAATTTCCGTCTTTCCCAGTGATTCCTTCAGCAACCCTAGAAGTGTGCGCATTTTGATTCATTGGTACATCACTTTGTCCGACGTTGATCGGTTGCACACTTGTAGACTTTCTTTCCAATTCCCGCGCTTCCTCCAACCTTAGCTACTGACTCGCTTTACGATTGAAATATTTCTTGGTAGTAAGTTGCTTCATTTTAATCCACTTTTTGAATTCAGTTTCTAGGTGAATGGCATGGGCTAATTCCATAAAAACCATGTCTTTGTTGGGGTTGCTTACTTTAGTCACAGTGTTAAACCTATTTATGAAAGATTTCAGTGACTCGCTGCACCCTTGGAACAATCCAGATAGGGATATGACGTCTTTTGGCTGTGTAGTATGGAGTCCGAACTGATCAAGGATATTGTCGCCAGTTGGTCAAAAGTAGAGATAGATCTTGGTGGAAGCCTGGTGAACCACATTGACGTAACTCCTTTGAGAAAGATAGGAAAGCATTTGCATCGAATAGCTTTGGAGGCATTAGCTCCTTCCATATACCAACTATATTTGTGCAAATCTGTGTAGTTAATGCCCTGCTATTACCCCGCTACAATCCCGCTATATCTTATAGCGGATTTCTACCGCTACAATTTTTTCATATAGCCCCAGAATATAGCCTTTCCGCTTTAATCCCTGCTATTTCCGCTATATCTCATTATTTTCGCTATATTCCGCTGTTCCCGCTGTATCTTTTTTAATAACATGAATTGAAAAATTGCATTTATACATTATAAAATTATGAAACTAATTTATTTGATTTAATTTTTAATATATTTTCAGAAATGAAAATACTCTAACATTCTACCAAATTCAATTATGTTATATAGCACTTTTTCGTTTATTTAAAGTATATTTGCACATGTTTTTATTTAGAATTATTTATGTATTGTTTATAATTCAATTGAATGATAATTTTTCATTTAATTACCATTTATATATTTGAAAAACATTAAGTATGAGTTTTATATGCAATTTTAGAGCCATCCGCTATATCCCGCAATATCCTCGTTGTATCCCCGCTATGACTTTTTGCACCTCCACCGCTTTGAATCTACCGAGCGCATTAACTGCACAGGTGCAAGTTAGGTTTTGGGTCTTTTATCCGGTCATAGGAAGGAATAGTTGGTATTGTGAATTTTTCTGGATATTTCTCTTTCAAGATTTCATCAGTGAAGCAAATCCGACTTCGGGCAGATCCCCATTCATCATCTCTTCTATCTTTACTCTCCTCCATTAATCATTTAACCATATCCGCTATGTTTACCTTTGATGTTCGTAGTCCTAAGGACGACAATCAGTCACTACGTCAAGTATTTTTCTTTGCAAATGGTCTTGGTGAGTGGGCTGAAGCCTAGGCTCTTTTGTCTTGGAAGAGCCACTCCTACAGGGTCATGTTGGCTTGCGGTTGGCCTAACTGGAGCATTTTGAGTACTCCCAGCATTATCGAATGCATTGGCATTTTCTTTCAATTTGTCGTCTTACTCTCCGTCCTTTGAGTCGAAGATATCCATAGCTATGTCTTCCAATGAGGTATCTTCCACTTGATTCAAATTCAGAATAGTTGCCTTGTGGCGAACAAAGTACTTGCATTTCCGTCCATGTTAAGTCCTATTGTCATCCTTTTTTGTGGTTGTTTTCCGTTTCTTTTATGCAGACTAGAAACCGAGGAATTCTCTTGTTCTATAGCAACCGCGGGTTCAAGCATGGTCCATAGAGCAGGATTTGACTATAAGGTTAGGAGAGCATTAAGCTTATCCATTAGAGCCTTTTGGCTACTTTCCATTTTTTGGTTGATCTCATCAACCATTTTATTCAACTCATCCTTGGTGGCAACTTCGTTATGTCCGGAGGATGCAGGCTCCTGATTTCCTAAGTTAGCACTACTTATTTCAGTTTGTTAGGGATTAACATCTTCTCCAGCTACTACTGCCCCTATAGATCTTCCAGCGGCAATTCTTCATTTTCCAGGGCCATTGATTCCAAACAGTGGATCCTTCAAGCAAAGATTGAGGATATAACTTCTGAACCTATGGGATCCAAAGTAGATAGCAAGATCTGGATCCTGAGTTGGAGTTCTCAGTGAAAGCACCGAAATGTTGTCCCAAAAATGGATCAACATCCTACTTTGAGTTTGAAAGCACCAGCCTTGTTCTGATAGAGCAACATCATATATAACAGGTATAAAAAAGAATGGTAAAAGAAGGAAGACAAGGAATTTTTATAGTGGTTCTGCTGTTAATGAAGCCGATGCCCACTTTATAGTTTTATTATAGACTGATTATTGTTATAAGTATTGTTTGATTACAAAGCTTTGATTATCCTTGGCTAGATTGAATCCCAGAGTTGGAATCCACTGGAGAATCACAGTGAATTCCTTTGGAGACTATTGTGAGGGTGGTAGAGAGTGAAGAATGTTTGCAGTAGAGCTTCAGAAACCATTCCGAAGAAGATCCGGTTTATATTGCAGGCATGTCGGTATTTATAAAGATTGGAGGGCCACTGGACCAAACATGCCTGTCACTCACTTGCAGATGGATACATAACGACCCAGAGGAGTTTAGCTCACGATCCGAACCAAAACCATAGATCGCTAGCGACCCATAGACTTGGCTCACTCGCGAGCTAATAACTTAGCCTCTATCTCTATTTTTTAGCCACTCCAGATCGCTAAAGTTTTGCAGGTTGGTATGGATCACTGGCGATCCATCTTGTATGGATCCCCAACGATCCACACACTTAGTATTTTTTCTATGCTCCTTCATTCTTGACTTTTTAGCTTCTGTTTCACCCTATAAAACATCCTATTGCATGGGTCGCCAGCGAGCCATAGGGTATGGATCGCTAGTGATCCAAGCACTTGGAATATTTTTGGAACATTGAAGCGTGGAATGTTTTTATGGCCTTGTTTTGATGTTGTTCGTGTAGTCTTGTTGCACGTTGTTCCGTTCTAATGACTATTTACTAGTTGGTTATGCTTAGCCGTTGATTGGACTGGACAGTCGCTAGTTTCTTGGTTTAATCAAATTGAGTTGTTGCTTCAGTAATATGGCTTGGCTATCATTAACTCTTTGTTCTAGCCTTTTTTGGTTAAGTTCTAAGCCAGTCTGATGTCACGAAATTGTTCTATTTTCTAGTAGGTCCTACTAGGTTAAAAACCTGGATAACACTCCGTCCCTACTGAACATCAATCTTAGCTCTCACAAATGGATAAGCCTACTTCGTCGGCTTTAACGTTAAGCAAATTTAATTACCTTTTAAAAATGTAATTAAACAACAAGATTGACACATTCCTGACATTCCAACTTAACTATTCCTCGTTCAAGAGGGTAACCAATAGGTTAAACCTCTATTGCTCATATCCCTACGCGACATCAATCTTAACTCTCAGAATAAAGAAGTCGACATCATCGACTTTTAGTGCTAAGCCTAGCCGATTACCTTTTCCAAAAATTTAAAAATACTTGTAAATATGTTTTAAATATCTACGTAAAATATTGTTTGAAATAACTAATTTATAATTTGATAAAAACATGTTTTATATTATAAACCACTTTACTTTGAAAATACATATATAGTTATTAAAAGTATATTTAAACTTCAAACCAACTTTAAAATACTTCAAAATATGTTTGAAATAATTTAAAAAGGACTAAATAAAAATACCAAATTTAAATATTTAAACACTTAAAGCCATAAGTATTTTACTACAACTTTTATAAATGTTGTTAAAAGTCCTTGTTAAAAACAACATTGAAAAGCACGATCTTCATGACTAGTTTTGACAACTTTAAAAAATGATTTAAGACTTAAAATTTTTATAGTAAGTGCTAGCCTTATGGTAATTAAAAATTTATGGAAAGAAATCCTTAAGAATATCTACCCATTTATTTATAAAAATTCCCAAAAACAAGCTATATTTACAAAGTGTATTTATAACCACCATTTTGTTCCAAATTTCACAACTTTGGTTCCCAATTTCTATAACGTTCCAAACCATTTATTTACTGTCCAATACATAAAAATATGTGTAGATAATAGCCAAATGAAATTTTTCCAAGTTAAGATCATAAATATCCAATGTACACAGGTTAAAGTCAAGGGACATCAGCATGCACATATAACGATCGTTCTTGCTTCAAACACTTTCGAACTTACTTCAATTCAACACACAAGTCAAACAATCATTCAAACATCAATTTAAGGCCATGAAACATGTTTATGAGGGTAATCAAAGTGATGTTATGCAATATAAAGTTTTCATTTTCTTTCAAAAGGAAGAGGGTTCCAAAGTTTATAACTTTAATTAGTTAATGTAACTTTAACTTTATATGTTAAACACAATATATATGCACACAAAATATATACTAATAAGATAGTGAGATAACTCACTTAGATCCAAGTCAAATACAAGCACAAATCTATAAGAATTAAAGAACCACCTTCTACCATCACCAAAAGCCTAAAGATCCAACATTTAGCACTTCCAAACCAAGACAACACCTCCCCTCCTATTCCATTGCTCACGGCCCCTCTTGGAACCCCCTCTTCCTCTCAACTTTCCTCCACTTTGACTTGATATTCATGCTTTCCATGAAATTTTAGGCCTATAGACAAAGTTTATAAGAGATTGTAGATGATTTGGTTTAGACTTAAAAAGGTTAGAGAAGAATTAGTGGATTAGTGCTTAAGCACTTCCACCATGTTTACTCCCTTACTTCATTCCAAGCTTTGTGAATTTGTAATTTATTATCAGTGGCATGCTCCTTCTTCTATAAGCTTCAAATGGTGTTGCATAAGCTTGTTCTCACACCCCCTCTCATGTCATGTAAGGCTCACCTTCCATCGCTTCTCCTTTATGTAACATAAGAGTTAAGTCTTTCCTTAGAAGTTTATTTTCAAAATATCTTTGATCACATCGCCCATGACATCAGCCAAAAATTTTATTTCCATAAGTGATAATTTTTTTATTTCAGTTTATTAATTCTGTAAGTAAATAAATGTATGCAAAAAAGTTTTGAACAACTTTCGATGAGTAAAAAGCTGTTTATCGATACAACAATTTTCTGTCACATAATCGATATTTTTTCAAAGTATTTATTTTTGTAAACATTTTTCCAAAACAAGTTTGCCATTATTACGTATTATTTAAAAAGGGGTTAAAAATCTAGTTAAATTATTTTAATAACATTAAATCAAAGTTTCAAATATTTAAATAACTCGGATATTTAGACACGAAGTGTCCGAAATTCCGAATACATTCTTCCCTACTTGGAATATTTCATCCTCGAAATTCAACATAAGCAACCAAGGAAACAATCACATAGTAATACTTAATAGTACTCAAAATCACTTAGCAAAAAAATTCATGATTTTCTCGAGTTCAAAAATCATCTTATCATACAAGGACAATAAACAATCTGCTAGGCATTTCGGACGCTCAACGTCCTTAGGTTATTACATAATAGACTATTCATGCTACCTCATAGCAAATCGAAGAATTATCACCTAAACTCTCCATAAGCCAATAAAAAATAGTATGCATATACTAAAGCCCCTATGATACAAGGACCATCCATATGCAATACCAATTCCGATCACTTGCTCGATCACATAAATTTCACTTCCCAACTAGTATAAATCACTTGACCTCTCTAGTGCAGACTCCGATCAGGTTTCTTGACTAGAAACCTCCATTCTTCTTACATAGCCATATACTATGATATAAAACTTTAGGACCTTATCAAGAGTCTAATTCAAGTGTTCGCCATTAAAAATCTAGTGAAAATTCTTTATGTGGACTAGTGTAAACCACCTTGAAATCATGTACTCGAATACTGGATGAAGAACAATCATGTGAATAAAACAATCATGTGAATAAAACAATCAAACGTACAACATATGTATTTTATCCTATTGTTTTTCAGCTATACTAATATATTTTATCACTTTCTTTTATAATAATAGTAAATATTTTTAATACTAAACTCATTTATGAACCATTTCATAAAACATAACTTCAAGTTTATAAACAGTTATAACATAAGTTCATATTTGTACAACAGTCTACTATATCCTAAGAGTATATACAAAAACATCAAATTCGTTTTTACTTTAAAATGAGTGTTCAACAAATTTGTTTTAACTTGCTACCTTCTTAATTCAAATGTTATATAAACTCAACTTTATATTATCAAAAGCGCTAAACTATAAGTTCTACACAATTTGGAAGTTTTTGACTATCCAAAATCATCGAAATTCCATTTCATTTTAACAAACGAATACTACCAAACAACATATCATATCATGATACACATACCATACAATCCTAATGCATAGGCTACATGTGTCCATAAAATATATTAACAAAATATTACTTATTTATTAAATACACTTTACCCCAAAAAGGGAAAACATAAAAATGTCTCCTCATTTGTTCCGGGTTAAGTCACTACCACTCGGACACCCTACATAGCATACATACAAAACTTTTCCACATAAAAAGTCTACATCAAATTTCTTTTAAAAAAAGTTTAGCACTAAACACCGTGGTTTTCCAAATCAATTTGAAATAATAATATATATACATATATCTTTTGTATAACAAATCATACTTTTGGAATCAAATCAGAATCCGATTTACTAAAAGAACCCGGTAGCATCCCCCACTTAGAAACCAAAAATGAATGCCGATGATGCTAAAGTCATCACTAGAATTATTTTCAAGCGACATAAGTGAGCTCAGTACATCCAATACATGTCTTTTGACTTAACCAAAATCATTTCAAAACGGTGTCAAATACTTCATAAATATTACTAAGTCCCTTGATCTCAATTTCATAAACCAATATCCCAAATACTTACTTTTAAATAATACTACTACTATTTTCTCCAAAATCTTGAAAAATATCTTCAAAGGCACCAAGATTTAAGTTCTCAAATTCTCAGATAAATCCTTCTTGCTTATAAATCATTTTTATAAACCCTACTTATATAAAATTACTTTCTTATATAAATTCTTTCACAAATGTTTATTTACTAAACATCTTATCTTCTTCAGATTTAAAATAAGCATCTTTTACTAAATTTTAACTTCTAACTCAACATTGCCACCAAATGCTTTATAGTCAAACTGTGAAACTCAATTCAAAAGGTGTTCATTTTAATTCATCTACAATTACTCTCTACCCAACCCATGCAGTGAAAAGGTAAAATTGCTCATAAAGCGGTCAAACATAAATCAACAATCAAAAGATGAAAGTTAATGCTCATAAACTGGTCGAGCACGACTAAACAAATTAGCAAGGGGTAATGAATGTACATCATTAATCCCTACATTAATTGAACTACACTATAACAATTCACACTTATATAGGTCGACTTAAATAAGATCTTTAATTTTTGTTGTTATAATTACCATCAAGGTATATGTTTATAACAAATACAAATACGCTCTCATATTTGTAATACACTCAACTCATTCTAAGGGATCACTTACCCTATCTATAATGAGCCATTCCCTGATAAAGCCAAGGTTATCGCTTAACCTTTAGTTCTAATACCACATGTAACGACCTGACTTTTCGACTCTCGAATATCGACACTAAATACATCCACGACATTCATGTGCTGAACACTCAAGTGCCGGAAATAATATATAGTATCATTCTTTTTCAAATGTTAGCTTAATTATCTCAAAGACGACCATATTTAGTTATTCCAATTTACCTTTAATTATCATTAAATAATTTCCCATTGTTAAAATAATCTTAGAATACGATATGTTAATAAATGCCCCCTGAATATTTACGTTATCTAATTATTTTCTTTTTTATTTAATTCCTTTATTAAAGCAATTAAACCTTATATTCTTATAACTAATTCCATAACTAATTATCCTTTAATTTATGAGTCAGTATAATGCTGTAGGAGTCCCTGGTGGTCTGTTGATTACTGCAGACATATACTATACCCTTTATCTATACGGAACTTCATGGTGAGCCACTGATATGCCAAAACTAGGTCTAGATCCTCCAACTTGGTATACCTATCAAGATTTTATAAGTAGATGAGCAGTCTACCACTACAAAATTCACTTGAATCTTTGTTGAGTGGGGTTTCTCGTCGAAGGTGACTATGTGTGAGGTTGAGCCTAGAGAGACAATCCCGACACCTACATATACATAAATGGGCAAGGTACAAGGCATAGGGTTAAATGATGGAAGCTTGATTTATTTAAAAACATTCTTAAACATTATGTTGATGGAATTACCCCTATCGATGCAGACCCAATGCACTTTACACATGTAGTGTTGGTATATATAACTATGGGGTCATGTCGTGGGTATCCTACTCCTCTCTTATCTTTGGTGGTGAAGGTGATATCAACTCCATCCTCTTTCACTCGCATGGCTTTTGGGGCCTGAAGCTATACTATGTAGATCTGACTAGTTAAGGTAAGCTTTCATCTGTATTGGGCTTAGACCCCTATGCTACTTACAACCATGAGGGAGCCATCAATATTGAAATGATTTCTATATTGATCGCAACCACATTATTGTCGTCTGTACTTTGAAGCTTAGTGGGAGGATTTGGCTAGACTTTTCTTTGTTTTATTTGCTACCTAACATACGAATTAGTGCACTATCATGGATCAACTTCTCTATCTTGTCTTACAAATAAATTTAGAGATTTATAAAAGGAATTTTATAAATATTAAAGAGATTTATAATAAGGAGTTTTATAAAAGGAATGAGATTTGGTTTCTATAAAAGAGCATTTTAAATTATGTTGGCATGTAAAGTATTCTTATAACGACCCTAATTTTAGTTAACATTATTTAGGACATTTAATCAGATGAAATAATATAAATGGTTAAGGGATTGTGATCTGTATTAAAAGAGGGTAGCCGTGCCTAATGAACAATGACTAAAAGGGGATTAAAATGAAATAGATAAGAGAAATAGACAAGGGAAAAGTAGGAATAAGTTATATTCGTATACCATAAATCCTCATACCACTTCATTCTACATGCCCACAGACTAAAATCAAAACATAAGATAGGCCGACCACCATTAGGGGGAAAGCAAGAAGAAAGTAAAGCTAGAATCAAAAGAAGCAAGTTTGATCAACGTAATCCAAGATCAAATCTCAACTCCTTAATAACAAGCTAAAGTGAATAATATGTTACATCTCATATTTTTATTGTTTTCAGTTTTAGTTGAGATTCAAAATTGTTTTGCAAATGATTGTCATGTTTGATTGTTTAAATGGATATATATGTTTGTTGATGATATATGCTTTTTCTTATAGATTTTATGGTAAGGTTTAACTTGAAAAATCAGTTAAATGACATCCAATTGCCTTGCCATTTTGACAAAAGGTCATAAATAACATTTTAAAGATGAGTTTCAAATTTCATAATTTTATGAATTAATGTGGATTTATTATGATTTTTCTAGTGAAGAATATGGTTAATTGGATTTAAAATTAATTACAGCTATTTTAAGTTGGCATTGGGTCAACAATTTATATATGTTAGAAAACATATTAAAAGTGATTTATGGGAATTTTTGTAGAATTTTCCTAAATGTTTTAATAAGTATATAAAATTATTTAAGGTATGGGACTTAAATCTTTTATATGTTTATAAAAGGAGAAGTGGTAATTTGTAAATGTTTTAAATTGTTTAATTCTGAATTTCGGCAGGACTCTAGAAAAGATTTTGGAAAAGAAATTAGCATCCAATCACACATTGACAAACAAAGCATGTTAGTTCAAAAAAAAAATTACCTTTTAAAGTTAAAATTTTGATTTTCTAAGGTTTTGTTATTTCTCCACTTTCGGCAGCTACCTTTCGACTTCATATGTCTGCCTCCATCCTAGTCAAAACTAATACACATGGTATCAAAAGCCTTGGTACGTAGTAGATTAGAGAATGAGCGAAAGGTATGGAGTTGAAACAGGGGCTCCAAAGGGGTCGAAACCTTGCTTTGCTTTTAAAAGGAAATGCGCCTGATTTGCTTTCGTAAAGAATGATTTCGACTTGGTCAAGTATTTTAAAATAAAGCAGCTTTCGAAAGAGGTTGCACCTTTGTTTTAAGAAAATGCTTTCGAAAGGGTCGAAACCTCTTGCTGCTTTATTTAACCTTTCGAAGCAATGCCTTCGAAAGTGTACTTTCGCTCCAAAGCTTAAGTCACTTCTCCTATGCTTTCGAAGGGGTTGGTTTTGATACCATCAACTTCTTTTGCTTAGAAAATTGCTTTCAAAAGAGTTAGTTTCGACTTAGTTCTTTTAATACCCTTTTGACATTTTGAAAGTTAAAGCCAAAGGTTTCAAAAGGAATGGTTTTAAATGGTTTTGAGATGTTGTTACACATGTTTCACTTGAACCCAATACTTTTGAAAGGTTTGGTTTATGTAAAGGACTTAGTCCTTTCGAAAGGTATATGATAAAGGTTTCGAAGGGATGGTTCCCTAATGTTTTCAAAAGGTTTACCTTGGTGTTTAAATGGGTAGTTTTCGATGTTTTCGAAATGCCTGTTCAAAGTGTTTTGAAAAGAGGATGTCTAAGGTTTTACAAAGCTTTTGAAAGGATATTTTCAATGTTTTCGAAAGGTCTATTATAAATGGTTTCGAAAGGTATGTTTTGGCCTTTCAGCCTAAAGTTATAAAGTGAAGTAGTTTACTTGCATCGAAAGAGGTATTTTTAATGATTTTGAAAGGGGTACTTTCAATGGTTTTGAAAGGGGTACTTTCAAAGGTTTCGAAGGAGAGTGTTTAAAGGTTTTAAACAAAGGTTTCGAATGTTTTCATCGAAAATATTTTGTGTAAAGTATATATAACATGGAAAAGTGATTTGAGTAAAGCTTAGAGTATATTTTCCTTGCTTAAGTATAATTTAAAGGGTTAAATCAATTTGAAAGAAATGTTTTCATGGAAAATTTGATAGGGTAGTTGACCCTAAGTAAATGACGCAGATAGTAGAATACCAGATGAGGTTGGTATCGGATCGTGCAATATACTTTAGCTAGTAGCCCCTAGCTAATATAAGTCCAAAATTCTAATGTGTAGGGCTTTGTTACTTGTAAGACTAAAATAATGTTACACACAGAAAGGAATATATAAAGTAACGATAGGTTATTGATGAGCCCGAAAAACCATTAGGATCGACTGACCCTAGGAGAAGTAAGTTAGGGACAGACCGTCCAGTAGAGTATCTAACGGAAGTTAGGTTATTTGTATATTTTTTGTGCTAGGCCTGAGTCAGCCAAATGCTAGTAGTTAACCAAACAAAACTATAGCATTCAGACAAATAATCCATTTATTACCTAATTTATATGCATAAATGATATTGCTATTATTTCTTCAACCAGTTTGGTTATAGGATTTTGGTTTGCAAAAGGTATGTCTTAAAAGGGATATTAATGAGGGGAAATCCGTTCTGTTAAGCGGCGTGGTCTCACTTAATATTAGCAAACCGAGATGTGTAGTATTATTCACACCAAGCTTTATGTCTTACTCGAAGTTTATGTTTTTCCCCTTAAACTCTCAAATGCTTAAAATATGGTTTGAGTAGGTTGAGATTTGAGGATTTATAGGTTTTAGTAGGTGGACGAATAAACATACTGAAGACGTGCAGGAGGCAGATGTTTGCTATTTAGGAGTTGCTGTGTTTTTATTTCCGCTATGATGTATTAAGATTAGGGGTGGACATTTAACCGATTTAACCGACTTAACCGCTAAAATCGATTAACCGACATCATTGGTTAACCGACTGACCTTAACTGAATATTTTCGGTTCGGTTAACAGTTAACAAAAAATAGGTCGGTCGGTTAACCAACCATATTATTTTTTAATGTATTTGATCATCTTGCAGCCCATAGCCCAGTGAGCCCACTATCCAATTCCAATTGAATACCCAGTAACCTACTCTAGTACTCATGTGCCCTAGCTAGCAGTCTTGTGCCTGCAATCAGTATTTCAGTTCCAATTAAAAAACCCTAGATCTGTAAAACTTTGTCGAAGACTCGAAGCCTCAGCCTCCCAAATCTCGATCGTTCGACAATCGATAGCTTTGACTTCGAGCGCATTTGCCGAGTTCGACTACTGCTGCACTGTAGACAATGGAATGGCAACTCCCATGCCAATGATTACGAATCCAATTGAGGATGACGAGAAAGAGAAACCATGTGAGTATATGATTTTATTCGTATTTTGTTGTTGTTAGTTTGTATGCGTTTTATTTACTTCAGTAGAATAATAATCGGCTTTTTTACTACTTTTATGTTATGTTTGTTTACATTTTAAAGTTAGTGGAAAGATGTTGTTAACTTCCACTTTCAAATAAATTTAGAAACCCAGTTGTATGAAACCTATCCATTAGAGTATTTTGCATGTGTTTTCGATAATCAAGTACTTTATGAACTAAAGTGAAGTGTCAAATATGAACTTGTTCAGTTAAAATTTATGATTAGTCGTTTCATGGTTTATTTAATAAAAATGTGTTAGTAGAAGTAATAATAAAAGTTGCAAATGCTTCTGCAGACCTGATATTTTATGAATTCGGGACCAATTTGATTTTTACATGGAAATTGAACTTTTTACTGGGTCCAAACAAAAACTTTGAATAGGTTTGCCTAATATGCACAAAACATGATATGCTAATATGATAACATGTAGATATACAGGATCTGTACAACAACTATCTAGGCACCAACAATTAGTTTTTGTGAATAAAAAGTTCATCTTGTACGTTATATGAATACAATGTTCTGATCAACGTCTATATTATTATTTTTAGATGCAAGTTAGCACAACTGATGCTTTAATGGATAAAGATTAGGTGGAAGAAGAGACAGTTCATGAGGTTGGTGATGACAAGGAAGAACCGGTCGTAGAAGCTACCAATGCAAGAAAGCCTCCGTTAAATCTCAAGCGCAAAGCCTCTACTAGAAAACCATCTATGTGTGGGAACATTTTACTAAAGAGAAACCTTTAAATCCTAATTGTGTTTGCGACTACTATCATGCACAATTTGCTTGTGATGGTAAAGCGAATGGTACTTCACGTTTAATCTATCATATAAGGCAAGCTTGTAGGTCGATTCCTTGAGAAAGTGATAAGAAACAAAAAAGTTTTGCTTTCACAAAAAATAGTGAAAGCGAGGGAGGTAACACCCTTATTACATGGACATTTAACAAAGATAAGTGTAGAAGGTCTCTAGCTGGAATGTTAATTATTGATGAGCTTCCTTTTAGTTTTGCTGAGGGTGGGGGATTTCTTGATTTTTGTCGAAACTTGTCCCCTAGTTTTGAAGTGCTTTCACGTAGAACAATTTGTAGGGATGTGCTTAACTTATATGGAGACACAAAAGATTATCTTAAAATCATGTTTTCTAATTATTTGCATGGATTATGTCTTACTATCAGTACATGGACTTCTTGTCGAAGTGTGAATTATATGGTTTTAACCACGCATTTCATTGATAATGATTGGAAATTGCATAAAAAGATTTAAATTTTCGTGTGATCGTTAGCCATAAAGGGGAAAACATCAGAAAAATTATAGTTTCTAGCATCAAACAGTAGGAACTAAAGCAAATAGTGTCTATCACATTTGATAATGCTAGTGCTATGAAGTAGCAATAAATTATGTGAAAAATGCGTTGAATGGTAATGATGGATGCCATGGTTGTGTTCTGAACGGTGAATTCCTTCATATACGTTATTGTGCTCGTATTGTTAATGATGGTTTGAAAGAAATTGGTTGCACTATTGCTGGGATTCATGCTGCTGTTAGATTTGTAAGATCATCTCCAGCTAGATTGGCTAAATTTAAAGAGGTTTGTGTTAATTTGAGAATTGATAATAAGTCCATGCTTGCTTTAGATGTCCCTACTAGATGGAATTCTACATATTTGATGTTGGAATCCGATTTGAATTATAAGAAAGTTTTTAATGAAATGAGAGAAGGCGATGGTATTTATATTGTGTAACAGCCCACAAATCCATACCCCTTGAGTCAACTCTATTCTACATCAATTAACTCAAGTGAAAGAGAAATACGAACCATTAGGGTTAAAGAAGAAGAGATGGAAGGAGAAGAAACTAAACAATATCATAATCTCACAGTCGCAGCGGAATAAAATATAATAGTAAATAATAGATCTTTACACAAAATGAAACTATATCTGTTTATACATCATATCATCAGAGTATCCCATACAAACAACATTTACCAGTCAGATAATTCCATACAATCACAGCAGCGGATATATATATAAGTACGTATAATACGTCTCGGACTGCAGCTCCTCTCCTGCTCCAAAGCATCCTGTCCTGAACATATAATACTCGGTCTGACCCGAGCATTATAATGAAATAACATCCGAGTCAGTCTGGAATACCAGCTGATAATAATGCATCCAAATTGATTATTAAAGTTTCAAAAATCCTTTTGAAAACAAAAGCATATCGTAAGACCACGCCACAAATAAACATGTCGTGTTTTTACCTTACGATAGCTAAAACACTTTTTATAGAAATCCTCTGATATTATAATAGGGTCTATATACAAATACTTATAAAATAGCCGAAATTGTTACATGATTAAATTCCAGCTACTAGCCACAATGTGGGTAATACTAACAAAACTCGTAAAAGGCTCGTAGGGAGAACGGATTTCCAACAATGACTAGGCACCGGGGTACCACCTTTCACAGTACCTGGTCTAAATCAGTGTACTGAGGACCACGCCCGATCCCCTACAACACAAGGCCTGGACTACCCCTTACTGGATGGTCTCGAGCAAGATCACCCCGCGGTTGGGATCATCAACTGCACCACTAAGCCGAAATAAAAGGACATTTAGACAGGAATGACCTTATCAGGAAATGGGTGCTGCCCACCAAGCCTTCTGCATATCCCCTGATTTTCAGTCATTCCCGGTTGATGAGGCTTGAGGCTAAGCGTTACCTTTTAGAACATTTCACTTAGAATGCCCATCACCCACCTGACGATGTTCCGAAAGCATTCATCCATACAAGTCCGTCCAAGGTTCGAACGGAACCGAAGGCACTATTCCTACTATCTCCATTTTGAAAATATCCTCAGGATTAGTAGCGACTAGCCCTTGCACTTCACTGCTCTATCTTCGACTCCAAACACGTTTTTCCACGAAACGTACAAACCGGATTGAAGTGGTTTTCGAGAAATAAATCTCGATCCCAGTCTCTTCGAAACGATCAACGCATTTGTCCAGTATTGATAGTCGGTGATTTAACTATCAATTAACGTTCTCAAACATCCATCACACAATAAATAATTTCCCAATTATTTATTTACTCAAAAATATCTTGCGAGATATAAATTCATTTCAAAACCCCTTTGAAACACTTTTCAAACCCAATTTCCTCATGGAATAGGTTTCCCAAATCCTTACTTCCTCTGAAAACATCCAAGTACAAATATTTAAGGTTTAAAATAATTTAAATACTTTATTCTTGAAAACAATCAAAACGTTCATACTAAAACTTCCTACATATTGATTCAAAATATATATATCCTTTAGAAATAACTTGAATAAAACTGCTTAATAAAATATGAACTATTATCTTTAAAATAAAGCTAAGTCATACTAGATTTTAAAATAAAGCTATGAAATGCTATACAAGTTTCAAATAAAACTTTAACTAATTATCTTTAAAATATAACCGTTTTATAAACATAAATATTAATAATATCACTTTAAAACTAAATGCCAATTTTTCCTTAATTAATTATTACTATGACTACTTTAGCACATATTTATTTTTGAAAACTCTGCAACCTACATAAGAATTTTTCTTAAAACACTCTTTTGAAATCAAATTTAAAACTTTTATCTTATACTTAGAAATATACTTGAACGTACTTGGCTTTCAGGGAAATACACTTCCGTTTAGGATAACCCAAGGAATACCTTTTATCGATCCAACCTGATTTACCCAAATCAATTTTACGTTCATCCCGTAAAATTCCTTTCCATACTTTAAAAAAATAGCTCCTTTTATTTTTAAACATATTGCTATTTCCTGGAAATCACTTTCAAACATACGTTTAAAATATTTAAAATTTCCAAAATCGAGCGCTTTCCAAAATCGTCGAAATCATTTAAAATTTCACTTTTAAAATTTCATTAACTCTATTATAATTTAAAATTTATATTCACCTTAGAAATCATTCTGATTTAATTTAAATCAAAATCTAAATATTTGCATTATTATATTATTAAATCCACTTATTAAAATTAATATAAGATTCCAAATTTAATCTATCGACTTTTAATTTCATCCAATGGTCCAATATCAAAATTCAAACCCAAATAGACTTAAAATAAATTTTAGAATCTAATTTTATATCTATTTACACTCAGAATTACCAATTATCCCAATTCAAATATTAAGTTATTATTATTCAAATTTTCAATTAAAGTCCCATATTTGAAATTTAACCAATTTTATTAATTTAACCAAAGTCTTTTATTTAAAAATTCAAATTATAACACATATTCAACATTTAAAATGAATTAAATGTTCAAATCTAGCGACTCAAAATTCTGGGTCGTTACATTCCTCCCCCCTTATAAAAATTTCGTCCCCGAAATTTGCTAAGGTAGAAGAATGTTTCAAACCCAATAGCAAAACTTACTTAGTGAAATCTCAATTTCACTTTGCTCAAATTCTTTAGTTACAAATTGAAACTGCTAGTTTCGATTCCTATTTAAAATCCTTTTTATTTTAATTGTTATTTGAAATCAACTTTGTCGTTAATGAAACATTTCAAATTTTCTAAAAATTTCAAAAATATTTCCTAACTCCCAAAATTTTCGGAATATTTTGGCAGAGTCTCCCCTGTATGGAGGAGCTTTTGCAATTTCACAATAGATATAAATATATATACATCGACCCACACGGTCGGAAAAACCAAAAACAGTTCGTATTTCCTATTTTTATTGCATAGGCATACCTTTATTAGCATTTTTAAAGCAAGCAGCTAAATAGTATCGCATATACGCACTCCAACTCTATCCATTGCCTCCTATACCTATACTTACTTAAACAAACACATCAGTTTCCAATAATATGAGCATTTATCAACATTCTTTTCATTAAACTAGCCCAAACACATCAATTACAAAGTTTAAACAAGAAAACTTCATAATTTTAACAATGTTAACCATATTTTATCAGCACTTCAAAGATTTCAATCACCGTTTAATTTCTCGACAAATCCAAACTTCATTTTTATCTCACTCGAATAATTTACATTCAAGTTCTTTATACACAATTCATATTTATTACAACCAATTCATTTCCACTTGAATATGGTTAACATATGCCTTAATTACACCTCTTTATTCCAATTCAATTCCCAATTTGATTCAAAATCACATTTTTATTTTTAAATTTGATACACTTGCATTTCCTTTATGATTCACTTTCTTCCATATGCAAAATCACTTAATAAAATTTCGATCCATTCCAATTGATTCAAAACCAATTCCATTTGCTTCCTTAAACCCACTCAATTCCAAATACAACAAAACGACCAATTCTATGCAATTTAAGGTTATCCTAGCAAGTGACCATCATTAAAGCTTATACCTGTTTAAAATTTATTTCCAACTTAGATTCATATTAGTTTTATCCAATTCTGCATGGTTCACAATCCAAGGATTCTTATCACATTGCAATTATTAAATTAAATTCTTCCCTTACATTTTTATTTCATTAATCAATTCAAGTTTATATCAATATCATTCCATTCTTGATTATTTACATCCCATACATCCTTATTTCATCACAATAATTAATTAAAACCATTTCACTTGCAACTCAATTTTATTACCTAAACAAAATTTATCCAAGACAACATTATAAAGCTCGACCACAATTATTATTCAATTTTCTTAAGTTCTTCCACAATATTTTCATTGTCTTCTTATATTAATTTTATTTTATTTTCATTTGATTCTCATCCAAATCAATTCCAATCCATTTACAAATTTTAATGCACTTTGTTATTTATTCAATCCATTTTAGATTTATTTTATTAGCAAAGAGACCACTTTAAATTATTTCACTCATTTGAATTTATTTACAATTTAAACCATCACTATTATAATCTAATTCCATTATTCATTTACACCCTCAACTTTTTATTGCCAAAACTAAATTCCATACCAGAGCTGGATTTTTATTTTTCTTTCCAAAATTTTCTCAATAAACCACCAAAATTTCATCCTTGCCAGTACAAATTCCCTTTAATTTAGTTTACACTAAATTCATCTTCAAGCTTCTCTTTATTTTAATTTAGCTTACGCTAAATTCATTCTCAAACAATTCTTTGAATTTAGTTGAGTTAAAATTTTATTCATACGATATCATTCTTACATAATCTAAATTAAATTTCCCTTAATTTAATTCTTTTCCAAATTTAATTCAAGTCCAACTAAGTTTTATTTAGCCAACTTGAATTCATTTTATTTCTTTTACCATCTTAAATAAGAATTTAATTCCATTCATTTTTATTCATAACACAATTGAATCTTGATTTTATTTAAATCCAAACTCAACTCCATTTCATTTAATCGAAGTTAAATCCAATTTTAATTCTCCATATACAAGTTCAAAATTTATTTTCTGACTTAAGTTCATTCACCCTTGTATATTTTATATCTCCTTCACCTTATCTTATTTTACATTTCATTTGAGATTAGATTTGAATTCACCATACCATTTAATTATTTCCCATTTTTAATTATAATTCCATTTCCTGTTTATAAGTTTACCAAATTATTTACTTCAAAGTTTATATTGCTCATTTTAATCCATTTATATCTTATAATCACAATTCCAAATTTTATATATATGTATCTTTGAATTCTTAAGGATACAAATTTTCTTTCAATCTAATTCTTTGTAAAATTTTAAATCCACAATTTCAGATTATTAGTATAATACTTACTAGCTTAGAGTACAATTTATAACACAATGTCTCACAATTACAAAGTCATTTTACACTTCAATTTAATCCAAATCAATTTAATTTTAAGTCCAATTTATTCAACTTATCCCAAGCTAAATTCAAATTTCCTATTCACTTCAATATACTTCATTCACTTCCATTTACTCAAGTTAAATTTTAATTCCAAGATTAAAATTTTCATTTCTTCCTTATTAATATCAACTTCACTTAATAAGTTCGATAGTTGATTCATTTTAACCTTCACATTATTTAAATAGAATTTTCCAGAATCCAATTGCCCGGTTTTATTTCAAAATCATTTTGAAATAATAATCTACTCATACCTACTTGGTATGCCAAATCAAATCTCCGGATTTCCAAAACAACTTGGTTGTACCAAAACAATTTCCCCACTTAGAAATTTCCAAAACAACTGTTATACCCAACTAGTCCAAACAATATCATAACCAACCATTTTGGTAGCAATCCATCACTTTAGAAACTCGAAAATGAATTCTAATGATGTGGCCAGCATCATCAGGATTATTTTCCAACGACTGAAGTGAGTTCAGTGCTTCCTTACTTTCCCAAATTCATTTCAAAACAGTTTCCATTCAAACATATTACCCAAAGTAATATTCCGTCATTACCTTCAAGTCTTTGGACAACATTCCCAAACATTTCCAAGATTTTGAATTTCCAAATATTGTTTTCAATACATTTAAAATCCTTTTCGAAACTTTCGGGATTTAAATTCTGGTTCAATTCAAATTTAGTTATTCTTCTTTTTTATAATTTATACTTACAGAATTTTAATTGGTTATAACCATTCCAAATTTTAGATTCTTATTTAATTAAGATATCCACATCCAAACAATCAAATATATATATATATATATATACATATAATAATTTCAGAAAATTATTTCTTTTACATCAAAATATAATTTTGGGTAAAATTATTTCATTTACCCACTTTAAAAACAATACTATGTCGGTTTATCTTGTTTAAGAATTTAGAAACCCCTATCGATACGGTTGTACTTCTCGTACCGACCAGAATTCATAAACACTCAACCGATAAGTCAACACAGTATAAGAACAATTTTTATATTCACTAACAAGTACGCTTTCATATCTATTATTACACTTGACTCATTATAGAGTATTATTGACTCTGTTTAATGAGTAATCTCCCCACCAAAGCCAAGGTTGTCGCCAACCTAAGCTTTGATACCAAGTGTAACAGCCCGCAAATCCATACCCCTTGAGTCAAATCTATTCTACATCAATTAACTCAAGTGGAACAGAAATACGAACATTAGGGTTAAAGAAGAAGAGATAGAAGGAGAAGAAACTAAACAATATCAGAATCTCACAGTCGCAGCGGAATAAAATATAATAGTAAATAATAGATCTTTACACAAAATGAAACTATATCTGTTTAAACATCATATCATCAGAGTATCTCATACAGACAACATTTACTAGTCAGACAATTCCATACAATCACAGCAGCGGATATATATATATATATATATATATATATATATATATATATATAAGTACGTATAATACGTCTCGGACTCCTGCTCCTCTCCTGCTCCAAAGCATCCTGTCCTGAACATATAATACTCGGTCTGACCCGAGCATTATAATGAAATAACAGCTGAGTCAGTCTGGAATACCAGCTGATAATAATGCATCCAAATTGATTATTAAAGTTTCAAAAATCCTTTTGAAAACAAAAGCATCTCGTAAGACCACGCCACAAATATACATGTTGGGTTTTTACGTTGCGATAACTAAAACACTTTTTATAGAAATCCTCTGATAATAGGGTCTATATACAAATACTTATAAAATAGCCGAAATTGTTACATGGTTAAATTCCAGCTGCTAGCCACAGTGTGGGTAATACAAATAAAACTCGTAAAAGGCTCATAGGTAGAGTGGATTTCCAACAATGACTAGGCACTGGGGTACCACCTGTCACAGTGCCTGGTCTAGATCAGTGTACCGAGGACCACACCTGATCACCTGCAACACAAAGCCCGGACTATCCCTTACTGGATAGTCTCGAGTAAGATCACCCCGCGGTTGGGATCAGCAACCGCACCACTAAGCCGAAATAAAAGGGACATCTAGACAGGAATGACCTTACCCGGAAATGGGTGCTGCTCACCAAGCCTTGCTGCATATCCCCTGATTTTTAGTCATTCCCGATTGATGAGGCTTGAGGCTAAGCATTACCTTTTAGAACGTTTCACTTAGAATGCCCATCGCCCACCTGACGATGTTCCGAAAGTATTCATCCATACAAGTCCGTCTCGGGTTCGAACGGAACCGAAGGCACTATTCCTACTACATCCATTTTGGAAATATCCTCAGGATTAGTAGCGACTAGCCCTTTCACTTCACTATCCATCTTCGACTCCGAACACGTTTTTCCACGAAACGTACAAACCGGATCGAAGTGGTTTTCGGGAAATAAATCTCGTTCCCGGTCTCTTCGAAACGATCAACGCATTTGTTCAATATTGATAGTCGGTGAGTTAACTATCAATTAACGTTCTCAAACATCCATCACACAATAAATAATTGCCCAATTATTTATTTACTCAAAAATATCTTGCGAGATATAAATTCATTTCAAAATCCCTTTGAAACACTTTTCAAACCAAATTTCCTCATGGAATAGGTTTCCCAAATCCTTACTTCCTCTGAAAACATCCAAGTACAAATATTTAAGGTTTAAAATAATTTAAATACTTTATTCTTGAAAACAATCAAAACATTCATACTAAAACTTCCTACATATTGATTCAAAATATATATATCCTTTAGAAGTAACTTGAATAAAACTGCTTAATAAAATATGAACTATTATCTTTAAAATAAAGCTAAGTCATACTAGATTTTAAAATAAAGCTATGAAATGCTATACAAGTTTCAAATAAAACTTTAACTAATTATCTTTAAAATATAACCGTTTTATAAACATAAATATTAATAATATCACTTTAAAACTAAATGCCAATTTTTCCTTAATTAATTATTACTATAACTACTTTAGTGCATATTTATTTTTGAAAACTCTGCAACCTACATAAGAATTTTTCTTAAAACATTCTTTTGATATCAAATTTAAAACTTTTATCTTATACTTAGAAATATACTTGAACGTACTTGGCTTTAAGGGAAATACACTTCCGTTTAGGGTAACCCAAGGAATACCTTTTATCAATCCAACCTGATTTACCCAAATCAATTTTACGTTCATCCCGTAAAATTCCTTTCCATACTTTAAAAAAATAGCTCCTTTTATTTTTAAACACATTGCTATTTCCTGGAAATCACTTTCAAACATACGTTTAAAATATTTAAAATAAGCTCTAGAAATTATTTAATTGAAAATATTACTTAAGGAAATATATAGGGTTTCCTAAGTATTTTAAACAAAATTTAACTTTTAAAATAAGGTTATTAAATCAAATATTCATATTAAAATTTCCTTTTGAAAACTTAATACTACTTTACCTTTTTAAAAATAATTAAATACCATAATTACTTAATCAAATATTTGCTTTCACTTAAAAACATTTTAAAATAATATTTCTTTCTAAAAATATTCTAAACATATTTAAACTGCAAATTTTATAATTTGAACGCTTTCTTAAAAATAAAATAGAATTCCCAGGAGAAAGCACCCTTCCCCTTTCTTTAAAAATAAATCTCGCTATTCTTTAAACAATTCACATTTCCTTTATAGATCACATTTCAAACATTTCAAATTATCAACCAATCTTCTTGAATCGGATTCCTTTAAAATTCTTTACATAGGAATTTTTTTTTATATCCTTTAAACCCCATTCATCTATGTATATTTAAAATTTTCAGGTTGTATTCACCCAATCATAGCACAACACAATTTAAACTTCAATTTAATTCATCACAGCATATAAGTAAAACACAACATAACAAGATCTAAACAATTTATCACAGAATAATAGATAGGATATATCACAGAATATAAAATTAAATTTCTATTTGTGAGAGACCCAGTTGGATCCCTCCAACCTGTTTTCCCTCCATCCACATATATTAGCACAACAATATATATCAATTCAATTTGATAATAATTATCATATTCAACCAATCAAGAAATCATTCAATTATTGACTATTTAAATTAGCTAGTATTCCAGATGTGAGTGAGTTAAACTCACCTTGGGTTTTCGGCGAGCGTTCAAATTTAAATTAAATCGAACGACATTCGATTTAACCTAAATTTTTACTTGCTCGGAACGATTCCAGAACTGTTCCACTAAGAAGTACGCGTCACTGCGATTCCGGCGTCACCAGTTTCGTCTGAATCTGACAACGTGTGCATTAGATATGAATTTTCAAAGTTAAATCACCAATTTAAAAACAATATATATATATATATATATATACATATATATATGAACAATCACGGCCGCACGATGACTTCATCTCTCCCTCACGCGATATACAGCTCAAAGCCGAATCCATCAACGACATCTAGGGCTAACAACCACGACCACCACGGCGTACTCGACGACGATCCAACACCACCACTTCGAAGCCCATTGCCGACTCGACCTCCACCACGAACGCGCGCAAGCTCAGCCCCCAACTCCATTTAGAAAACGCGAGCGAACGGTTGCGTTCTTCGACCAGATTCAGGCTTCAAACGGCGACATCGGCAAAGATCAACCATTGGATCTATAGTACTCGACGAGTACTACGATTCTCAAGTTGGAAGATTTGCGAATAAATGCATTTTCATCGGTAATTGAAGAGGAAGGACGATGTTTTTCGGCCATTAAACTTTTATTGTCGGCACTGTAACGAGGTAGGGTTTCGACCCTAATTTTTTTAATATATATAAACGTCTAGTTACATTATTTTAATATTAAAACCATTATAAAACAACTTATTGTAACGATCTCCAAATCACACATGCCGCCTGGCGTTTCTAAGGTTCTACCTATGTTCCGAATACAACGGAATGTGTTTCGAAAGCTAATTTGGTCATAAGCGCGAGTTACGGAAATAAACGATCAATTTTAAATTAAATCGATTAAAGTATTTTCTATGCGTTTTAAGCTGCCGGGGTCAAATGACAATTGCCACAAAAATTGAAATCCGATAATAACTAACTATTACGGATCCAATGGAACTAGTTTCGTCGAATTCCGAGACTATTCCCTGGAAGGCTATTTTAACTCGACGATTAAATCGAGCGATTTCCAAAATCGTCGAAATCATTTAAAATTTCACTTTTAAAATTTCATTAACTCTATTATAATTCATATAAAATTTATATTCACCTTAGAAATCATTCTGATTCAATTTAAATCAAAATCTAAATATTTGCATTATTATATTATTAAATCCCATTATTAAATTAATATAAGATTCCAAATTTAATCTATCGACTTTTAATTTCATCCAATGGTCCAATATCAAAATTCAAACCCAAATAGACTTAAAATAAATTTTAGAATCTAATTTTATATCTATTTACACTCAGAATTGCCAATTATCCCAATTCAAATATTAAGTTATTATTATTATTCAAATTTTCAATTAAAGTCCCGTATTTGAAATTTAACCAATTTTATTAATTTAACCAAAGTCTTTTATTTAAAAATTCAAATTATAACACATATTCAACATTTAAAATGAATTAAATGTTCAAATCTAGCGACTCAAAATTCCGGGTCGTTGCATATTTCCTATTTCAATAATGAAACCCAACCTTTGAATTCGATTGATTGGAAAAATGCTGATTTTTTTTGTATAATTCTTGAAAAAAATTATGACATTCTTTAAAGTTCAGTAGCTCTTTATTTATTACCTTAAATGTATGTATACGGAGTTAAATGGAATTCAAGAAGAATTGCGAGAGTTGATTGAAAAAATGAATCCAAATCTTTCATGAATGGCAAGAAGTATGAAAGAGAAGTTTGATAAATATTGGGGTATATTGGTAGTATGAACATAGTTTTATTTATTACTTGCGTGCTTGATCCTAGATATAAATTACAATTTTTGAGGTTATGTCTTGAAGACATGTATGATAAACAAGTGGCAGAAAGTATATTAACAGATGTGAAACGTATTATAGTAAGATTTTTTATTTTTATGCTACTACTTCTACTTTTAGGATGCAAAATTGTGATGAAGCACAACTTAGTTCATCCATTGCTAGTGGAAGTGACGATAGTGGTGGCAGTGTTTATTCTAGAAGAGTGAGTAACTTTCTAAAACAAGTTTCAACAATAAGATAATGAAAGTAATGAATTGGAAAAGTATTTAAATGAGCCAGTTGAATTGCCAGAGATCTTCTTGCAATTCCGGTATCTACGGTCGCTTCAGAATCTGCATTTAGCATTGGAGGATGAGTTATAGATCTGTTTCATAGTACTTTAAGTCCAAGGATGGTTGAGGCATTGGCTACTACCCAAAATTGGCTAAGGTCAAAAGCTATTTTTTTAGATCATCGAATTGAGGTCCCTTTAGACGATGTGAATTATTACGATGTTGTTTTTTAGATAATGTTTCTCTTTGGTTTGTAAATTATGATTATTTTATAATCACATACTAAATACAACCTTTTGTTAGCTTGTTTGGCTTTAGAGTTAGTATATTGGTGTGGTTTGAAAACTTCTTCAATTGTGAAAACATCAATGGAGAATCGATCACGATCCATAAGCTTACATTAGGAGGTCATACGAGCAGCTACTCAGGTTCTTTTTCCATTCATCTTTTCTATATGTTTTCAGTTCAGGCTCTTTTTCCATTCATCCTTTTTACGTCTTCCTGCAATTTCTTTTTTCCCAAATTATGTTGTAGGTTATTGACATGTTTACAAACTTATGGTTTGTGGATCTTTTCATAATATTATAATTGCAGTCTATGCATGTACCATGATGCAATCCAATGATCATTCAAGTTAAAGATATAGTTCAGTTTATAATTCATACAATTCAGTTTATAATTCATACAGTTCAATTTATAGTTCATTATGAATTATGAAACAGTTCAGTACTTCAGTTTATAATTCATATAGTTCAGTTTATAAGTAATGCAGTTCATTTTATAAGAAACATGTAATATATGAATAGTGAAACATAAAATCTGTACATACATGAAAGTATTAATCAATTTGTATATGCTGCGGTCTATTTACTGCCTCATTATGTCAGGTTTTGAGTTTTTAACAATTTAACTTACTAATTTCATTGCTCCACTTCTCACAACAGTAACGTGGAGAATCGAGGACTGGTAATGGTCTGCTGGAGTATCGGTTTATCATGCAGGTTCGACAACTTCGAGCACATCTACCAATATGTTTGTGCAATTGTATGCTTCTTAAGGCAGTAGTACATATTTTATTTTTATGTTACTTATTTTGAACTTTGAAACACTATCTTTGGAACCGGTAATTTGTTGTAATTTGTATCTGATAATGTGTTGTATTTGAACTGGTAAAATTAACTTTGGACTTTGTAGTTTGTATCATGCTACTATGAACTTTATGTTAAATTTATTCAATGTTTAACGGTTGATTTATGTACATTTATTATCTGAAGATGAGAATCCATTTTGTCTGATAAGCTGTATATATTTAATCGTTCTGATAAGCTAATGGAGGTGCAGTTTACCATGGTTAACCGATGAAATTTGTTCGGTTAACCATCCAACGGTTAGCCGAGTCAATACAATGGTTAAACGTGGGTAATGTTGGTCGATTCAATCGGTATTGCCAGATAATATTAACCGACTGGTGATTAAGTGAATCGCTCAAGAAGTACGTTTAACCGAAATAATTAACCATTGGGTCGGTTAACCGATCGCGCCTACTCCTAATTAAGATAGTTTTTGCTTATTTAGTACTCTGATCATCTAAGGAAGCATCTTCATATATCGCTCTTGGCGTGTTTTGTAATAATTATATTTGTTCAATGCTTGGGAAATGTTTGGGATTATGTAACTGGATATGAAATATAATTTTATGAAATGTAATCGGAAAAATTGTTTTTGAAATCTATGATTTTGTTTTATATTCATATGCTTTTGGTATTATAAATACCATTAACATTACCGTGTTTTGTCACCAGAAGTTAATACTATAGATGACTACAGCATCTATAGCGCTTAACTTTGGTCCTCAAGATAGGGGATGTTACAACTTGGTATTAGAGCATAGGTTTATAAAAACTTTAAAATTAAAATGATTTTTGAAAACATAATCCCAAGGAATTAGAGAAAAGATTAGGGTAAGGGATAACGCTATAGTAACATACTTGTGTTTGCTATATATAAGTATACGCTATATCTCTATTCTTCTATCTCTCTTAGGTTATTCTTTGGTATCTTATGAAGGCTCGAATGCAGATATGGATGCTAGAAGTGGAAGATTAACCTTGGTGGAGGAAACACCACAACTAATGGAAATGCCCGACCAAATACGAGGAGGAATCAAGGTCAGGCACAAGCTGGAAATGTGGATGCTAGAACCCCATGGGCCGGCATGGAGGAAATGTATCAGTTCTTTATAAACATGATGCAAGCGGGAGTTGCTGCTGGAGTAGATGGAGGAAATGCTGTAGGAGGAAATCAGAAAGCTCTAATGGTCAACAAATATGCTGTTTTGAGTAGAGACTATGCCCGTCTAGGAGGAAGCCGTTTATCGGTATTGAGGACGCATTCAAAGTAATGAACTGGTTACTTCATAACGAGAGGATTTTCCTGATCTAGGGCTCAATAATGAACAGAAGAGAAGGCTTGCTTTTAGATAGTTATAAGAAGCAGTGTTGTACCAGTGGAACAGTATTACAATCTGATTTAATGAGGAGACTATGGCTTGGGCTGAGTTCAAAAGGAGATTCGAGGAGAGGTTTATGTCGGAGATTGCGAAGTCTAATTTGCTTAGGAAGTTTGCTGAGTTGGAGTAAGGAGACATGACTGTGCTTGAGTATGTGACGAGATTTGAGGAGCTAGAGAGATATGGCTATGGCACTATTGATACTTTTATTAAGTGGAATGAAAAGTTCATTTGGGGGTTGAAGCCTAAGCTTGCAAATGCCACATTATCACATATTAGGGATCAATGTGATGTTGTTGCTGAGATGGCCTTGAGGCATAAAGAGATGCTTGGTTTTCTTAAAAGAAATAAGGTAAAGGAAGTTCAAGAAGTGTAGAGTCAGAAAAGGAAGTTTTTCCATAAGAACAAAGCTTAGAAGGGTGGAGCTGCTAAGAAGGGAAAAGCAGAGGTTGTCTGCTATAAGTGTGATAAGAAAGGGCATTTCAGAAATGAATATCGCTTAGGAGATGGAAATAAGGTGATCAAGAAGAAGAATATTAGATGCTTCAGCTGCGATCAAATTGGATATTATAAGAACCAGTGCAAGGAGCCAACTAAGGATGGAGAGGGCAATGTGTTTGCATTGGAGCCAGCTAACTCGAGATCAACAGCAGAGAAAAAAGGAAAAGTTATGTTGGGAAGTACGCTTATGATTCATGGTATGTCAGCTAGTGTTCTATTTGATACTGGTGCATTGCATTCCTTTATATCTCGTTGTTTGGTAGGTAAGCTTAACCTAGAACCCTCATGCTAGTTACTTCCTTAAGGGTTGCAAATCCGATAAGAGGTTATGCGACTCTTGGGATGAGATGTGCCCACCTAGAGTTTAATTATTAGGTCATTCCTTTGTTTGTATTTTGCATATGTTTGATTTCATAGGGTTCGAAAATATTTTGGATATGGATTGGTTAAGTAAATATGCTGCTAGGATATTTTTCTATGATAGGAAATATCACTTAGACACCCTAACTGTAGTGATCGGATTATATATTCCATAGAAAACCCTAGTTTTGAGGTTAATGCTTGTTGGGTGTTGTGGAGGTAGAAGACGAGTTGAAACGAGTTTTCATGGTTATGGAATTCGCATATGTCTTTGAACCGTAGTAGGATTTCCACCGAAACGAGCTATTGAGTTTAGGATAGATTTAGTGCCTGAGCAGAATCAATGAGTAGACGCCAAGTAGGATGACACCTACCAAGATGAGGGAGTTAAATGTGCAGTTGGTGGATTTGGAAGGCGAGAATTTTATCAGACCAATCCATTCATCTTGGGGAGCGGCCATAGTGTTTACAAAGAAGCTAGACGGATCGTTAAGGTTGTGTATCGATTATCATAAGTTGAATGAGAAGATGATAAAGAATCGATATCCATTGCCTAGAATTGACGATTTGTTCGTTCAATTGAGTGGAGACAAAGTATTTTCCCAATTGGATTTAGAAATAGGGTTCCATCAGCTTAGGGTGGTGGATGATACTATTCCTTTTTCAACATTTTAAACCAGATATGGATCGTATGAATGGTTAGTAATGTCGTCCGGACTAACTAATGCGTCAGCGTTCTTGATAGATTTGATGAACCTAGTTTTATGAGAGCAGCTGGATAGGCTCGTGTTGGTATTCATAGATGATATTTTAAGGATGAAAGAAAGCATGGAGTTCACCTTAGAGTGGTACTTGAGACGTTGAGGCAGCATCAGCTAAAAGCGAAGTTTTCAAAGTGTCTTTCTAAAAGAAAATAGTGAAGTTTATTGGTCATGTAGTCTTAGAGCAAGGGTTGTAGTAGGTCCGACTAAGATTGAGGCAGTGAATAATTGGAAGAGACCTGAGACAGTGACTGAGGTAAATAGTTTTCTTGGATTAACTTGGTATTGTCGGATATTCATAAAGGATTTTTTTTTGGATAGCATCACCGATGACCAAGCTAACGTGAAAGGATGTGAAGTTCGTTTGGACCGTTATGTGTGAAGAAGCATTCCAAAGTTTGAATATGCATGTGGAACAGGATTAGGAGCTATATATAGATCATAAGTCACTGAAGTATTTATTCTCTCGGAAGGAGTTGAATATGAGATAGGAGAGGTGGTTGGAGTGTATAACCATTTATGACTTCGGTATTGAGTACACGCTAGGAAAAGGCAACAAGGTTGCAGATGCACTTAGAAGAAAACATCAGATTGGCGATGATAGCTGGGTAGAATGATTCGGTAGCGTTGATGACATGTAGAATACAGTGGAGATCTGAAGCTAGATCTAGTAAGGAAACAGTTATGTTGTCATGTTTAGAAGTTCGACCGATGACGATCGAAAAGACTGCTTCTAAGCAGAATGAGGATCCATTATTCGTAGAATGGATCAGAAAGTTAAGGGATGGAACAAAGGACGATGACTTGAACTATTTTAGTCTTGACCAGAATGGGTAGTTAAGGAAGAAAGGAAGGTTATGTGCTCCGAATGTAGGAAGCATTAGGAATGAAGTTCTTGAGGAATGCTATTATTCGAAGTTCACTATACATCCAGGAGGAACTAAGATGTATTAGGACATGAAGAATGAGTTTATTCTAGGAATGTATGAAGAGAGATGTAGGCTTATGGGTGAAACAGTGTTTGTACTGCCAATAGGTAAAAGCCGAACATCAGAAACCAAGTGGGTTACTTCAGCCTTTAGATGTTCCAGTTTGGAAGTGGGATTCGATCTCAATGGATTTTATTGATGGGTTGCCTAGATTTAATAGAGGAAATGAAAGTATATGGGTCATAGAGGACAGGTTAACCAAGAGCGCCGGCATCTGTTTTAGCTAATTATTTATAAAGAATGTAGCCAGACGACATGAGATTTCTAGTAGTATAGTAAGTGATAGAGATTCCTTAATCACTAGCGAATTCTGGAAGAGTTTATAGGATATATTGAGAACCATGCTCAAGATGAGTACCACTTACCATCCACAGACTGATGGGAAAAAGAAGAGAGTTAACATTGTCTTAGAAGATTTGTTACGAGCTTGTGTGCTAGATTTTGGGCGATCATGGAAAGACCATCTACACTTTGTCGAGTTTTCATAATAACAACTATTATCAGGCTAGTATAGGGATGGCACCGTTTGAAGCTTTGCATGGAAGGCAATGCAAATCTCCATTTTGTTGGTTAGAGACTAGGGTTAGGTTAGTTCTTGGTCCGGATTTAGTTAGAGACGATTGAGTTATTTTGGGCTAGAATGAAGGAAGCTTAGTCTAGGAAGAAGAGTTATGCCGATAGAAGATGGGAAGACTTGGAATTCTCAGTTGGAGTTAATGTTTTCATCAAAGTATCGCCGATGGAAGGTGTAATTCAATTCGGGAAATCAGGGAAACTGGCATCGAGATTTGTTGGACCTTTTCCTATCATAGAAAGGATTGGGAAACTCGCATATAGAGTAGAGTTACCAAACAGGTTGGCAGAATTCCATGATGTTTTTCATATTTCTCATCCGAGAAAGTATATTCGAGATCCGAAAGACTACTATAGTGCCAACTGTGTTAGAGGACTTTGTAATGGAACTGAACTTGACTATAGTTAGGAAGCCAGTTTGTATAGTCACAAGAGATGAGAAGAAGCTAAGGAACAAGACATTTAAATTAGTTAAATTATAGTGGAGCGGTGACGAGAAAGACTATACTTGAGAAACTGATAGCAGGATTAGAGACGCTTATTCTGACTTGTTGCATGGTATATTTAACCTTTATAATTAATTTAATGTGTACCTTATCGTAATTTCGAGGACGAAATTCTTTAAAAGAGGGAAGTCTATAACATCCCTAATTTTAATTAACATTTTTAAGGACATTTAATTAGTTTAGTTAAATGAAATAATGTAAATGGTTAAGGGACTGAGATTTGTGTTAATAGAGGGTAGTCGTACCTAATGAACAATGAACTAAAAGGGCATTAAAATGAAATAGATAAGGGAAGTAAAAAAGGGCAAAGTAGGAATAATTTATATTCATATACCTTAAACCCTCATATCACTTTATTTTAGACGTTCACAAACTAAAATCTAAACATAGGAGAGGTCGACCTTCATTAGGGGAAAGCAAGAAGAAGATAAAGCTAGAATCAAAAGAAGGAAGCTTAATCAACTTAATCCAAGATCAAATATCAGCTCCTTAAGAACAAGCAAAAGGTGAATAATAGGTTACATCTCATATTTGTATTGTTTTTTGTTTTAGCTGAGATCCGAATTTTTTTTGCAACTGATTTGCCATGTTTGATTGTTTAAATGTGTATGTGTGTATATGTATATATATATATATATATATATGCTTGTTGATAGTATATGCTTTTTGGTATAGATTTTATGGTAAACTTGGAAAATCAATTATATGACATCCAAATACCTGCGATTTTGAGATAAGGTCAGAAATAACATTTTAGAGATGAGTTTCAAATTTCATAATTTTCTGAATTAATGTGGATTTATTATGAATTTTTTATTGAAGAAAATGGTTAATTGGGTTTAAAATTAATTAAGGCTAGTTTTTGTTGGCTTTGGGTCGGAAATTTATATATGTTAGAAAACATATTAAAAGTGATTTATGGAAATTTTTGTAGAGTTTTCCAAAGTGTTTTAATAAGTATATAAAATTATTTATGGTACGGGACTTAAGTGTTTTGTATGTTTATAAAAGGAGAAGGGGCAATTTGTAAATGTTTCAAATTGTTTAATTCTAAATTTCGGGAGCACCCTAGAAAAGATTTTGGAAAAGAAATTAGCAGCCAATCACATAGGGTAGTTGAAATGAAATTACCTTTTAAAGTTAAAAATTTGATTTTCTAAGGTTTTGTTGTCTCTCCACTTTCAGCAGCTACCTTTCAACTTCATACTTCCACCTCCATCCGAGTTGAAACCAAGACACATGGTATCAAAAGTCTTGGTAAGTAGTGGATTGGATGATGGGCGAAAGGTATAGAGTTGAAACAGGGGCTACGAAGGGGTCGAAATCTTGTTTTGCTTTTAAAAGGAAATGCGCCTGCTTTGCTTTCATAAAGATGCTTTTGACTTGGTCAAGTGTTTTAAAAGAAAGGAGCTTTTGAAAGAGGTTGCGCCTTTGTTTTAAGAAAATGCTTTCGAAGGGGTCAAAACCCCTTGCTGTCGCATTCAACCTTTTGAAGCAATGTCTTCGAAATGGTGCTTTCGCGTTAAACCCTGAGCCGCTTCTCCAATGCTTTCGAAGGGGTTGGTTCCGACACCATCCACTTCTTTTACTTAGGAAATTTCTTTCGAAAGAATTGCTTTCGACTTAGTTCTTTAAAGACCCTTTTGATATTTTGAAAGTTAAAGCCAAAGGTTTCGAAAGGAATGGTTCTAAATGGTTTCGAAAGGTTGTTCCACGTGTTTTATTTGAACCCAATGCTTTCGAAAGGTTTACCTTAGTGTTTAAATGGACAGTTTCCAATGTTTTAAAAAGGCATGTTTAAAGTGTTTTGAAAAGTGGATGTCTAAGGTTTTATAAAGGTTTCGAAAGGATAATTTCAATGTTTTCGAAAGGTCTATTGTAAATGGTTTCGAAATGTATGTTTTGGCCTTTCGATCTAAAGTTATAAAGTAAAGTAGTTTACTTGTATCGAAAGGGGTACTTTCAATGGTTCGAAAGGGGTACTTTCAAAGGTTTAAAAAAAGAATGTTTAAAGATTTTTAACAAAGGTTTCAAATGTTTTCATCAGCAATTTTTTGTGTAAAGTATATATAACATGGCAAAGTGATTTGAGTAAAGCTTAAAGTATAATTTCCTTGCTTAAGTATGATTTAAAGGGTTAAATCGGTTTGAAAGAAATGTTTTAAAAGGGATATTTGATAGGGTAGTTGACCCTAATTAAATGACTTAGATATTAGAATACCAGGTGGAACTGGTATGGGGTCACGTCCTATAATTTAGCTAATAGCCCCTAGCTAATATAAGTCCAAAATTCTAGTGTGTAGGGCTTTTTCACAGGTAAGACTAAAATGATCTTACACACTGAAAGAAATATACATAGTGAAGATAGGTTATTGGTGAGCCCACAAAAACATTTGGATCGGTTGGTCCTATAAGAAGTGAGGGACAGACCATCCAGAAGAGTACCTAACAAAGGTTAGGTTATTTGTATATTTTGTCTGGTAGGCCCGAGTCAGCCAAAAGTAAGTAGTTAGCCAAACATAACTATAGTGTTCGGATAGATAGTCCATTTATTACCTGATTTATATGCATATATGATATTGCTATTGTTGCTTTAGCCAGTTTGGCTACAGGATTTTGATTTACAAAAGATATGTTTTAAAAGGGATATTAGTGAGGGAAACCCATTCCGCTAAGCGGCATGGTCTCACTTAATATCAGCAAACTGAGATGTATAGTATTATTCACACCAGGCTTTACGTCTTACTCGAAGTTTATGTTTTTCACCTTAAACTCTCAGGTGCTCAAAATATGGTTTTAGTAGGTTGAGAGTTGAGGATTTGCATGTTTTAATAGGTGGACGAATAAACCTTTCGAAGACGTGCAGGAGGCTGATGTTCGCTATTTAGGAGTTGTGTTTTTATTTTCGCTATGATATATTAAGACAGTTTTCATCTATTTAGTACTCTGACCATCCAAGTAGGCATCTTCATATGTCTCTCTTGACGTATTTTGTAATAATTATATTTGTTTAATGCCTAGGAAATGTTTGGGATTATGTAATTGGATATGAAACATGATTTTGTGAAATGTAATCAGAAAAGTTGTTTTTGAAATCTGTGATTTTGTTTCATATTCATGTGCTTCTGATATTATGGATACCATTAACATTACCATATTTTGTCACCATAAATTAATACTATAGATGACCGCAACATCTGTAGCGCTTAGCTTTAGGCCTCAAGATATGGGATGTTACAACTCTTTCCATACTTAACACCAAATTCCGAGGTAAGAAAACTCGTCCCTATCATGAGAATTAAGAATGTATGTAAAGTCAAGGATAATATGCTAACTTGTCTGATTTCATTGTTAATCGAGAGATGGTACAAGTTTGAAATTGAAAAGTGGTGTTGAGTATATTTCATCTAACCTCCAAACGATCCATTCTCTTACACCAAAAGGAAAGTGGTTTTGGTTTATGACAAACAATATTTTCAAATGACATTTGTTTTAGCTCATTTAAATATGGTTTTGGAAATATGAAATCATTCTTAAGATTTTGTAAATATACTTATACCATTGAGATAAGTATCTGGTTACGTTTTCTAATTATTGAAAGTTAAATGGTTTGTGAATATACTTATACCATTGAGATAAGTATATGGTTACATTTTCTAAGTATTGAAAGTGTAGTGTTTTGTGAATATATTTAATCATGAGATAAGTATATAAATACTTTTCTTGGTATGGAAAAAGTAGTGTTTATGAATATACTTATACCGATGAGATAAGTATATGGATTTCTTCCAAGCATTAAAAAGGTATAGTTGAATAGTGAATGAGTAGTATACTTAGGTATACCTTTTGTAAAAGTATTTTTATACAAGTATTAACAAAGTGATTTTAATAAATGAAAGGATTAAGTAAAGAGGCTTAGTGGTTGTTTATGTGCTTAATCAAGTTTTTTTCATATGAATTAAATCTTTAGTTGGATTATTTGTTTATTTGATAGTTAAACAACCGACTATGAAACCTTGGCAAAATTTGAAAATATCATTGTTGGTTCAGAGAGACCGGGATTGATAAGCATGAGTTATCCAAAAATCACTGCAAACTGGCATTAACATTCGAATTAAAGACATCTTGAAGATGATGAATTCAAATATGAAGTTCTTTAAAGTGCGAGGGCTACTTGCTACTAATCCTAAAGGTGATTCCAAAATTAATGTAGTACAAGTAGTGCCTTCGGTTTTTTTAGTCCTAGAACATTTTGGATGGATGAATGCTGACATTGCATTGTTGCTTGGAAGGTAGTGTGTAACACCCTACATTTTTAAATAATCAAATAGTCAAATACGAGGGACAGTGAAAATAAGCATTTTTGGAATTGTCAAAATATGGCCTCGAAACTTATGCCATTGTGTTCGTGGCAATTTTCTTATCAATTTCTGTATATAACTTGTCGAAATTCGAGTTAATATGAAGAAGTTACAAGAAGTATAAAAAAAATTAGAATTACGTAAATATATAAAAAATTAAACGAAAAAAAGGAGTAGGACCCCACGGGTCGACCTATAGGTCGACCCGTAAAGCATACGGGTCGACCTGCGTTTTGCCCTAGACGAGAAATCGTCCAGGGACGTGCCAAAGTTTTATAATTTGATTTTCACGCAATCTTGAGCATTGTTTTCTAGATCCAACGATTCGCAGTAAGCCTGTGACGTCGTTGCACCAGATTCAATCCTAAATCCGACAACCTAAGATCCTAAGATTCACTAAATAGAACCCTAGGCCTAGCTATTTTCTCACAATAAGATTTTCTCTCAATTGGGTTCATCGTCTGAGGCTGAACCCTAAATTGAAAATATTTCTAGGGAGAATATCTTTTAAATAAAAAAATTAGATGCCTTAGAAGTGGATCTAGGAAGGCCATAGATTAAAGCTGAGGATGACAGGTGAGTGGTTTAAATTATATCTTTTTTATGTTTATGATATATAATATCGTTAGATTCCCGTTAAATATTTAATTCAGCATTTGGACAAATTTTAGTAATTGGTATTACTAGCTAGTTTTGTTAAAACTTTAATTTTGTAAGAAAAGTGTGCTTATATTTAAATGTTATTTATATGGAAAAAAAGAAAAGAAACCCAAGTAAATATAAGTAATATTAAACTTGGAAGTTGTAGAGAGAGGCATAAGTCTAAAAGTGAGAAATTTACAATAAATTTTGTTAAAATGGGATAAATTAATTAAAAAGGGGAAAATCTAATAACTTGATTTGGATGTTAGTGATAGGTTAGTTGGTTGGTTTAGAAAAGGGTACGTTTCCACTGTTTAATATTCTAAGAATAACGATAAATGTATGTTAGTGATAGGTTAGTTGGTTGGTTTAGAAAAGGGTACGTTTCCATTGTTTAATATTCTAAGAATAATGATAAATATAATTGCAAGAATAAAAGCAAGAAAAATGGAATTAGTGAAAAATGGAGATATTATTGTATTTTTCATTACCCAATAATTAAAGAAACAATAAAAGAAATATATTGCAGTTACAGATTATTGTTTATAGCATTATTTAGTACTAGAATATGGAAATGGATTTTTAGCATAGTTTTTGTAACTAACCAAATAGAATAGAACTACTTCCCAGAATAAAAGAGAACAATGCAAAGCATTAAAAAAAATTAAAGAAGAAGAAATAATCAAATTAATTATTTGACAAGAGTAGAAACAGTAAACAGAAAATGTGACTAGATCTGCATTTACTGTGCAAATAGTAGAGTAAAAAGTAAAACAGTTATTATGATAAGTAACTTACGACAGTTGAACGTAGTCCTAAGTTAAGACTGGTATATATAATATAAGAGAACTAAAGAAAATTTAGTATTGTAATAAAAGAGAAGACGGAATAGAATAGAAAAGAGACACTTGCAATTACATTTATAACATGTATGTTATAAAAGAAAGTAAAGAATGTAAAAGTGACAATTGCAAGTATAGTTGTAACATAATTAAAAAGAAAGAAATATAAGAGGCTTATTTTATCAAACTCAAATCTTGGATTAAGTAATAAGCAAAAAATAATAGAAGTGGCCCGTACCGACAGCATTCACTTTTAAGTCTAGGACTGATGGTCTCAAACATGGGTGTGATTGGGCATGCTAATTAGGGTAAATAAGTAGCCAACAGAATAGGAAAAGTAAACTAAACCCATAATAAAAGATTAGACGTAGGGTCTAATAAAATGGTAAGGTGCATTTGGAGCATCTCGTAGGGAATCTGGATAAAGAGCCCAATGAAACAGTTCATCATAGTTTTTTAATACAAAAATAACATGTCCAACTTAGTTATTTTTGGCTAGAAGGAAGAACGAGACTTCAACGAGACGTGAGGATACTCTAGGATGCCCTCTGGGTAGACCAAATGGAGCTGCACCCCCAAAGGCAGGCTTGTAGGTGTTCCATCAAGACAGTATGTCTTGACTGCTTTTGCATTGCAGGCCCAACGAAGCGGACCTTTGTAGGCAGTCAAAAGATTGATGATGGAGTAGCATATTTGTATCACACCATACTCTAGTTTGCGAGTAGGTCATAGTGGGCAGGACCCATAAGGATAGTCGCATGCGGATATCAGCCATCATCAGTCAGAGCGAGTTCGAGAAAGACTAGAGTTAAACCAACAGGCCAATGGTTCTTTCATTATCGAGACATTGGATGAGGAGCACAACCAATTGGATGCTTAGATTGTTTGCAATAGGGCACAACCACTTAGCTCTAGAAAGGTGTAACAACCCGCATATTTATCGATTTTATATTTAAATATTTTATCGATACTCGGATTTTAGTCCCAAAACCTACTTTTTGCAAACAGTCGAATTAGGACTCAAGACCCCTTCCAATGAGTTCAAAATGCCGTTTGCAACCTTTTTGAGTATAAGCTTCGATATGTTTGGAGTAAGTTGAATTTTGCTACCTTTTCACTTAGGGCTTTGGGTTTGGTTCAGGCCACTAGCCAACTTAATACCCCAAACTGAACCACTCCTCTTCATTCACTCCCTCTTCCTCTACTTTTCAGTTCTAAAGAGATTAATGGTGAGTGGAATGGGAAATTAAAACTCCAAACCCTAGTTTTCTTTTGCAAATCAAGCTCTAGCTCCAAACTAATAGAAGAAACTTTGGTAAGCCTTCTCTTCATCTTCTCCAACTCTTTCTCCATTCAATTTCAGAAATTTCCTAAACCTAATTTAGGAAATGTTTCTCCTTTAAGCATAGATTCAAGCTTGTTGGGTTGGAATTGAAGAGTGGTTGTTCTTTTCATTGCTCTATAGCTTCTTCTCTATTGATTTTGTAAAAAGGTGAGATTTTTATCTCACATCTATGCTTATATCTATCTTTGAATGTTGGGTATGAATTCCTAACACTTATTCATGTGCATTTGATTTTGATTTGGGTTGGTTTTGTGAATATTCCAATTTTAGTGTTTTGAAAGCCAAATCCTTAAAAATCATATCTTTGATCTTTGATCATGATTTTGTGATGCACCGAAGAGCTTATGGGGTCGGGTAGTCGATTGGCATAAACCCCTAGCATCCATTGCTCGTTCGATTTAAATTTGGTGGAGATTTGGCGCTTACTCAGATAGGCTGGGAGCAGCTGGAAACAGGCTCCGATCGACCTAGCTCTGAGGCCGGCCGACCGACCTGCTACCAAAGTGCATAAGCACTTTTCTGTCTCTGGTCCGGTCGACCATCTACAGAGCTCAGTCGACCGACCTGCTTCCCGAGAATTTTTCTAAAACAGTGTCCGGTCGACTGAGCTCTGTGGCCGGCCGACCGACCTGTTGCTATTTTGCCTATTTCGCCTATTTTGTTGAATTTCCAACTTTAATAGATTCGTGTTGTTTCCATTTTGTTGTTATTATTTCTTACCGACTTTGATGACATTTTCTTTGGAAATTTTCGAAATATCCATTTTGATGGATTTGATACCGATTTCTTTGGATTTTATTCACGTCTTCGAATGTGAATTTTTATGATTGATTGTTTCTACAATCACTTCTGTGATTTGTCACTTTAAAAATATAAAGGTTTTCAATGCTAGTAGTAAATATCAAAACCCTTTCTTCAAAACGATTTCAAAACTATTTTATTACAAATCTCGTTTCTTAAACCGTTTTCCAATCTATTAGCATATACAAACCTTTACCTCACTCGTATGAGAAATCTAATTAAACGACTTAGTAAAACGAGTGGTATGAAACGCTTGCGTTTACTTCGTCGATTAATTCTTGGACTAGTTCGATTGAATCTCTTGTGACAATTTTCTAGTGGAGAACTACAATTTTCTCGTAAATATTTGAGTTAAGCTAGTGGTCATGGGACATGATGCTAAGCTCATATATTTACTAGCTTAGTGTAATTGACACTTCTTGATGATCGATGATGATCATTTTTGTGATTATGACTAGCAATATGCTATGTTTCTTTGTCCACGTAGGGGACAGTACCTCGTTTTATTGAGTCTCGTCTCATTTTTATTATAGGCTAACGACCTATTTATTTCTTGGGGTTTCGACCCAATTTTTGTGGGCTATCGACCCACGTTTTTATGGAGTTTGGATCTTCGGGCGTACCGTTGTACTACGTCGTTGTTTCGAATTTTACAAGTTTCAGGTTCCTCGGGAGTACCGTTGTACTACGTCGTTGCACCGGCTCTATGGTTAGCGACCATGGGATAGCGTCCCGTTTTGTGATACACGTGTCGGTAAATTTTCATGCTACCGTTTTATGGTAGGCCTCCCCCTTTTTGTGATTGATCGTTTCTACGATCATTTTTGTGATTTCTGGATTTCTATTGATGAATTCTAGAATTTGAATTTCTCCAATTTTGTGATTGGCATTTTTATGTTGTCAATATTTGTGGCTTGGTGAATGAAATAAGGAGTATGACATTCCTTTTGACCTTTGAGAAGATTTTTGTGATATTGATTAATCTCCTGTTGAGTTTCAATTACTTATTTATCACAGCTTGGCATTGTGATTATTAAACATTTAGTCATATCTCTTATTCTATATCATTTCATCTGATATTTATAGCTAGACTGATCCGTTTATTATTTTCTTATTAAATAATACTTGGGTCAGACCGAGATGTTACAGGTACTTCTGCTTGACTTCACTTCTAGGATTATCATTCTGACTTTTGGCTAACTACTAAGATTAGTAGTTTTTGGTTGTATACATTTGAGATATAGACTCATAGTTGTGTACTTATTCTTTTGTATAGCACATGCTGCTATTCTTTTGTGTCATTGTGGATCTTTTTGACCACTACTCTGATGAACACTTTTATGTGTTATATATATTCATGTCTATTTCTGCCTTTGTGATATGAATTATCTGTGACTGATTTGTGTTATGTTTATTTCTATATTTGTTTCCCAAGACATTATAGCCACTGTGTAGTAGCTTTAAGTTTGTGTCGGTGTGTCGGATTTCCTCTCGAAAAGAATGCAAGTTATATTTTATCTGGCATATCGGTACTCGCACAAAGCAATTATACAGATGGTCGCTCCTCAACAGCCTTATTCTCTGTGCTAGTTGATGGCATTACACCGTAGTGTCCTTGGCTAGCGTGGGTATAGAGGTGGGGCGTCACAGCTTGGTATCAAAGCCAAACTTCAGAACAATGTAGAATAATTTAACAAGGATCATCGTCCTAAGTCCTTCTTAGGAGTCGTGCCTTAGGATTTAATTCGGGTCTTTGTACCGATTCGTCCTATTTTCTTTATGATTCCTTGTTTTATCTATCAAGATTGCTTAATATTCATTTGGTGAATAACCTTTTTCTTCTTCTTTTTTTCTTTCTAAAGGAAGAGAAATGGTTAGACCTGGTCGTCCCAGCGCCGGTCAATCTAGTGCTACTCCCCAAAATGGAGTTTTTATGTCTGCCCAGCAGCTTCTTGATCTAGTAAAGAATGCTCAAGCAGCCAGTTATAATCTGGAACCAACTCATCCTAAGTTTGGATTTGCACGCTTGTGCAACGATTATACCAACTTGGATGGGAAGCCATTCAAGGGTTCTGAAACTATTATTGAAGTCCAGGCTTGGCTAAGATCATGCGATCGAATCTTTTCTCGCATGAACCTCATTGATCTTCACCGAGTTCAGGTGGCTTCTAGTATGCTCCAAGAAAGAGCATTAGACTGGTACGAGCTTCTGATTTCTGAAATTATTGAAGCGGATCTTACTTGGGAGAAATTACGAGAGCGCTTCGAGTTAAAATTCGTAGCAGAAGCTGAGAAGGTGACTTTGGCTCGCCGCTTTATTGACCTTGTTCAAGGTGAATCTTCTGTGACAGACTATGTCACATCTTTCGAATCTCTTTCCAAATACGGGGTTGAATACATTAACACCCCATTGAATAAAAATCATAGATTCGCCTATGGCTTGAATAAAAATCTCATGAAGCCATTGCTTCTAAAGCTAGAAGTTTCATTCGACCAACTCATTGATGTCGCTCTTCGTCTCGAAGAGGCGGATAGGGAAAGTGATGTTGAAGTGGTGGGTCCCAAACCAAACTTCAACAAGAAGAAGAGATCTATTAAGTTCAAAGGGTCTTATCCCAACAAGAAAGGGAAGCATGCAATTCCGGTAGCAAAAGCTTTTGCCCCAAGTGGTGGGCAATGCTACAATTGTGGTTCTAAGGACCATTATGCGAACAAGTGTCCAAAATCTCTCTTTTGTCGCTATTGCAAAAGTTCGGACCATTATTTATCTTCTTGTCCCAAACTTCAAGGTAGGAAGGAGGGAAAGCTTAATGTTGCTCAAGCCCCTGGCAACACATCTCGGGGAAAAGGTATTTCTCATTCTATCCTTGATGGCATTATTATATTTCGTGATCAACCCATTCGAGTTCTTTTTGATACGGGTGCATCCCACTCTTTTATTTCAAAAGAACTTGTTGATACTTTTTCTTTGGATGTTTTGTGTTTAATGACTTCTTTGAGAATTGCGAATCCGGTTGGTGGATCCGCAGCAATCAGTTTATTGTGTAAAGATGTCGAGATTATTTTGTGTGATTTTTCTTTCCGTGCCGACTTGCATGTTATGCGCTACTTAGGCTTTGAAATTATTTTGGGAATGGAATGGCTTAACCGCTATAAAGCCCAAATCCTATGTCCTGAGCGGACTATCCATCTTCGACATCGTCAATCTGTTAAGCAGATTTCTATTGACCTTAAAGATTCGGATTCCAGCTTGGTTGCATCTTTATATTCTTTAAATCCTCATGATGACGATAATGATGATGAGGAAGATATTATTTCTCTTATTCATGTTGTTCGTGAATTTTACGACATATTTGAGCCCGTTTTAGGATTACCACCTAAGCGAGCAATTGAGTTCAGAATTAATCTTATCTCTGGAGCTCAACCTATTACTCGTCCTCCTTATCGTATGTCCAAAAAAGAAAATGAGGAGATGCGCATACAATTGTCCGATTTGGAAACGAAGCAATTTATTCGTTCTAGTTCCTCTCCTTGGGGAGCTTCGGCTATTTTTGTGAAGAAATCCGATGGCACACTTAGGCTTTGCGTTGACTACCGCAAGCTTAATGATCTTACTATCAAAAATAAATATCCTTTACCTCGGATTGATGACCTATTCGATCAACTTAGTGGTGCCAGAGTCTTTTCACAATTGGACTTGGCAACCGGATTTCATCAGCTTCGTATTGCAGAGGATAGCATTCCTTTGACATCGTTCCGTACTCAGTATGGATCTTATGAATGGCTTGTTATGCCATTTGGGTTAACGAATGCCCCGGCTTATTTCGTTGACTTAATGAATAGAGTTTTCAAAGACTTCCTCGATCGATTTGTTCTCATCTTTATTGATGATATTCTTGTGTATTCTAAAACCGAGGAGGAGCATAAAAAGCATCTTCGGATTGTGTTAGAAACTCTTAGGAGCAATCAATTAAAGGCAAAGTTTTCTAAATGCCACTTTTGGCAATCTCGTGTGAAGTTTCTCGGTCATATTATTTCCGAATCCGGAATTTCCATGGATCGTTCAAAGATTGAAGCGATTCAAGATTGAAAGAGACCAGAGAGTGTGACGGAGATCCGTAGCTTCCTTGGATTGGCAGGTTATTACCGCCATTTCATAAAGAACTTTTCTAAAATTTCCGTGCCTCTTACTAGTTTGACAAAGAAAGGTGTTAAATACATTTGGCCGGACAAATGTGAAGTTTCTTTTCAGAAATTAAAAGAACTCCTTTCTGATGCTCCTATTCTTGTTATTCCCGAGGGGAATCAAGATCTCATTGTTTATACCGATGCTAGTCGCGTTGGTTTGGGTGCCATTCTTATGCAAAGAGAACGTGTTATTGCTTATGCTTCTAGGCAATTGAAGCCTGCTGAGACTAGATATGCCACTCATGATTTAGAGCTCGCGGCTATTGTTTTCTCCCTTCGCATTTGGCATCATTATCTTTTGGGAGAAAAATTTATTCTTTACACTGATCATAAATCTTTGAAGTATCTATTTTCTCAAAAGGAACTAAATTTGCTCAACAACGTTGGCTCGAATTCCTTGCATCTTATGATCTTGATATTCATTATACTCCCGGAAAGAGAAATCGTGTTGCCGATGCACTTAGTTGCAAGCAACAAGCGGTTGTTTCTATGATGATATCCGAATGGAATGATCTTGGAAATTTATCCACTTGCGAGATTCAAGATCGTATTTTTGATTTATGTTCATCTCTTGTTTTATGTAGCCTTGAATCTCATCCTTCTCTTTTGGACTGCATTCTTGAAGCTCAAAGGCTAGATCCCGAATTGGCTCTTCTTGGCCAAAATATTAAGGATAAAATTGATATTGAAGGTTTGAATGACTTTGATAGCAATTCTCGTGGAGGCATTCGTAAATTTGGTAGACTTATCATACCAAATATTAGTGATCTTCGTAGAGATATTTTAGAAGATTCTCATCGTTCGAAATTTACCATTCATCCCGGTAGTAGTAAAATGTACGTGGATATGAAGCGACTTTATTATTGGGAGGGAATGAAATCTGATATTGCTAACTTTGTTAAGTGTTGCATGACTTGCCAACTCATTAAGGCCGAACATCCAAGGCCTGGTGGGTTATTGCAACCTTTAGAAATTCCAATTTGGAAGTGGGACCAAATTTCCATGGATTTTATAGATGGCCTTCCCCGTTCTCGTTTGGGTCATGATAGCTTATGGGTGATAGTTGATAGACTCACTAAATCCCCCCATTTTATTCCCGTTCGGTCCAATCGAACCATACCTCTTTTGGCCAAACTTTTTATTAAAGAAATTGTTAAATATGGAGTTCCTACTTCTATTGTTAGCGATCGTGATCCATTGTTTACTAGTGGATTTTGGAAGAGTCTTCAAAAAGCTTTGGGAACGAAGCTTAATTTTAGCACCGCTTATCATCCTCAGTCCGATGGACAAACCGAGCGTGCGAATCAAACTCTTGAAGATCTTCTTCGTGCATGTGTTTTTGATTTTGGTGGAAGTTGGAAAGATCACATTTCTCTTGTCGAGTTTTCCTATAATAACAGCTTCCAATCTAGTATTGGTATGGCTCCTTTTGAGGCACTCTATGGAAGGCCATGCCATTCTCCTTCTTGTTGATTTGAGGCCGGTGAGAAGCTGGTTTTAGGTCCAGATTTTATTCGTGATTCCACAGAAAAGATTGATCTTATTCGTCATAGGATGAAAGAAGCCCAGAGTAGGCAAAAATCCTATGCTGATAACCGAAGAAGGAAATTAGATTTTTCTATAGGAGATCTTGTGTTTATTCGTGTTTCACCTATGAAGGGTGTTGTGCGTTTCAGTCGATCGGGAAAGTTAGCACCTCGATATATTGGTCCATTTCCCATCACCATACATATTGGTTCCATGGCTTATCGCCTTTTATTACCGGCTCAGTTTTCTGCTATTCATGATGTGTTTCACGTTTCTCAATTGCAGAAATGCATTCGAGATTCCGATTCTATTCTTGAGCCGGTGTTGTGGAAGAAATTGAAGTTTCGCCTAATCTAACTTTTGAGAAACATCCTATTCATATTATTGCTTCGGAAGTCAAACGTCTTCGAAATAAAGATGTTCTGCTTGTGAAGGTTCAATGGTCCTCAAATCCTAAGGATTGCTCTTAGGAATCTAGAGAATTCATCGAGCGAACACATCCGGACTTACTTTCTCGTGCTCTTTGAGGTGAACCTTTTATTTCAAATTTCTTTTGTGTTGAATATGCTTTTATGGTTGTTACTTTATATTTTCTTCTTAAATATTGCGAGGACGCAATTTCTTTAAGGAGGGAAGTCTGTAACAACCCGCATATCTTTCGATTTTATATTTAAATATTTTATTAAAATATTTTATCGATACTCGGATTTTAATCCGAAAATCTACTTTTTGCAAACAGTCGAATTGGGACTCGGGACCCCTTCCATTGATTTCAAAATGCCGTTTGCAACCTTTTTGAGTATAAGCTTCGATATGTTTGGAGTAAGTTGAATTTTGCTACCTTTTCACTTTGGGATTTGGGTTGGGTTCAGCCCACTAGCCAACTTAGTACCCCAAACTTAACCACTCCTCTTCATTCACTCCCTCTTCCTCTACTTTTCAGTTCTAAAGAGATTAATGGTGAGTGGAATGGGAAATTAAAACTCCAAACCTTAGTTTTCTTTTGCAAATCAAGCTCTAGCTCCAAACTAATAGAAGAAACTTTGGTAAGCCTTCTCTTCATCTTCTCCAACTCTTTCTCCATTCAATTTCAGAAATTTCCTAAACCTAATTTAGGAAATGTTTCTCCTTTAAGCATAGATTCAAGCTTGTGGGGTTGGAATTGAAGAGTGGTTGTTCTTGTCATTGCTCTATAGCTTCTTCTCTATTGATTTTGTGAAAATGTGAGATTTTTATCTCACATCTATGCTTATATCTATCTTTGAATGTTGGGTATGAATTCCTAACACTTATTCATGTGTATTTGATTTTGATTTGGGTTGGTTTTGTGAATATTCCAATTTTAGTGTTTTGAAAGCCAAATCCTTAAAAATCATAGCTTTGATCTTTGATCATGATTTTGTGATGCATTGAAGAGCTTATGGAGCCGGGTAGTCGATTGGCATAAAACCCTAGCGTCCATTGCTCGTCCGATTTAAATTTTATGGAGATTTGGCCCTCACTCAGATAGGCTGGGAGGAGCTGGAAACAGGCTCCGGTTGACCGAGCTCCGAGGCCGGCCGACCGACCTGCTACCAAAGTGCATAAGCACTTTTCTATCTCTGGTCCGGTCGACCAGCTACAGAGCTCAGTCGACCGACCTACTTTCCGAGAATTTTTCTAGAACACGGTCCGGTCGACTGAGCTCTGTGGCCGGCCGACCGACCTGTTGCTATTTTGCCTATTTCGCCTATTTTGTTGAATTTCCAACTTTAATCGATTCATTTTGTTTCCATTTTGTTGTTATCATTTATTACCGACTTTGATGACATTTTCTTTGGGAATTTTCGAAATATCCATTTTGATGGATTTGATATCGATTTCTTTGGATTTTATTCACGTCTTCGAATGTGAATTTTTATGATTGATTGTTTCTACAATCACTTTTGTGATTTGTCACTTTAAAAATATAAAGGTTTTCAATGCTAGTAGTAAATATCAAAACCCTTTCTTCAAAACGATTTCAACACTATTTTATTACAAATCTCGTTTCTTAAACCGTTTTCCAATCTATTAGCATATACAAACCTTTACCTCACTCGTATGAGAAATCTAATTAAACGACTTAGTAAAACGAGTGGTATGAAACGCTTGCGTTTACTTCGTCGGTTAATTCTTGGAATTGTTCGATTGAATCTCTTGTGACAATTTTCTAGTAGAGATCTACAATTTGCTCGTAAATATTTGAGTTAAGCTAGTGGTTATGGGACATGATGCTAAGCTCATATATTTACTAGCTTAGTGTAATTGACACTTCTTGATGATCGATGATGATCATTTTTGTGATTATGACTAGCAATATGCTATGTTTCTTTGTCCACGTAGGGGACAGTACCTCGTTTTATTGAGTCTCGTCTCATTTTTATTATAGGCTAACGACCAATTTTTTCTTGGGGTTTCGACCCAATTTTTGTGGGCTAGCGACCTACGTTTTTATGGAGTTTGGATCTTCGGGCGTACCGTTGTACTACGTCGTTGTTCCGAATTTTACAAGTTTCAGGTTCCTGGGACGTACCGTTGTACTACGTCGTTGCACCGAATTTTATGAGTTTCAGGTTCCTCGGGCGTACCGTTGTACTACGTCGTTGCACCGGCTATATAGTTAGCGACCATGGGATAGCGTCCCATTTTGTGATACACGTGTCGGTGAGTTTTCATGCTCCCGTTTTGTGATAGGCCTCCCCCTTTCTGTGATTAATCGTTTCTACGATCATTTTTGTGATTTCTGGATTTCTATTGATGAATTCTAGAATTTGAATTTCTCCAATTTTATGATTGGCATTTTTATGTTGTCAATATTTGTGGCTCGGTGAATGAAATAAGGAGTATGACATTCCTTTTGACCTTTGAGAAGATTTTTGTGATATTGATTAATCTCTTGTTGAGTTTCAATTCCTTATTTATCACAGCTTGGCATTGTGATTATTAAACGTTTAGTCATATCTCTTATTCTATATCATTTCATCTGATATTTATAGCTAGACTGATCCTTTTTATTATTTTCTTATTAAATAATACTCGGGTCAGACCGAGATGTTACAGGTGCTTCTGCTTGACTTCACTTCTAGGATTATCATCCTGACTTTTGGCTAACTACTAAGATTAGTAGTTTTTGGTTGTATACATTTGAGATATAGACTCATAGTTGTGTACTTATTCTTTTGTATAGCACATGCTGCTATTCTTTTGTGTCATTGTGGATCTTTTTGACCACTACTCCGATGAACGCTTTTATGTGTTATATATATTCATGTCTATTTCCGCATTTGTGATATGAATTGTCTGTGACTGATTTGTGTTATGTTTATTTCTATATTTGTTTTTGAAGACATTATAGCCACTGTGTTGTAGCTTTGAGTTTGTGTCGGTATGTTGGATTTCCTCTCGAAAAGAATGCAAGTTATATTTTATCTGGCATATCGGTACTCGCACAAAGCAATTATACAGATGGTCGCTCCTCAACAGCCTTATTCTCCGTGCTAGTTGACGGCATTACACCGTAGTGTCCTTGGCTAGCGTGGGTATAGAGGTGGGGCATCACAAAAGGTCTTTCGATTAGTTGAGGAGGGCTGCATTGGGCCATATCCACAATGAGAAAAGAGACAGACCAATTAGAATATCTATATTGTAGGCCTAACGAAGTGGACCTTTACAGATATAGAAAATCCCCTACCGAGTTCCGTACAAGGTAGATCTTTTTGGCAGAATTCAGGGGGTAAACAGAACGATTATGTGTAGTCCTCATGGTACGCATTGGATGGTACATTATGGATGTCTGAGCACTAGTATAAGCTAGTGCGGATGCAGTTTCATGTTTTCACAGTTGACGACAGAACATATGTATTGTAGGCCTCACGAAGTTGTCCTTCATAGATGTAGTTACAATATGCTCTAGTAGCAAGACGATAGAGTCCTTTTCGAGGAGGATACGAAGGTACTATGGGTAGTACCTAGGACCGATGTGGTCTTTGGGCATGTAGATACATATATATTGGTTATTAGGTCTTAATCTACTAGGGAGTAGATGGGTACGATCATGCACAGAGGTGAGAGTATTATAAGTTCAATAAACCTAATATAACAGAAAATGGAATAAAACGGTATATGTAGAATTATGCTTAGAAGTGTATAATTTGTCCATTCACCAGAACTTTAGTTCTGACCCCCTCCTTATATCATCCCACGGGTTAGATAGATGGAAAAGATTTTTCGGCTTTACGACACTTGTTTAGAAAGTGTTATTACTATGGTGAGTATATACTTACTATTTTATTTCAGTCGGTTCCCCTGTGAGATATTTCTTTGAGCTCTGATATATTTATATTTACCTATTTGCAGGATACTAGATACCCAACTTGGACTTCAGTGGGCTTGAATTTTACCATTTTTGCAAAAAATATGGACCTATTGGAATTCGGGTTGTTACATTTGGTATCAGAGCTTAGGTTAGTAGATCCTAAGTAAATCATAAAATATGAGTGAAGGTATTTGTATTTTTGAATAAAATATAAATTTATTATGTACTAAAATCCAAATAGTCCTTAATTTTATATTTTAACATATGGAAAGTTTTTAGAAGTATATCTGTGCATAGTTTGCTAGTTGAGTTTAGGATGACTCAAGGATGTTAAGCCCTATGTTATTGTCGATTTATAGTGTACAATAAGCTATATTTTGAGAGAAGTTTGATATCCATATGTTATAGAAAGTGGGAAAGTTTTCCTAGGGATAGTAGGGAGAGTATTTTTATTTTGGAAGGAATAGGATATTTTAGTAAGAAAATGAGATTTCCAAGGTTTAGGAATGGTATTCCTAGGGTAGTAAGAAGAAAATCCACTTTATATCTAGTCCAATAAAATGAAACTTTTAGAATTGAAAAGTTAAAAATTATAATTATTAATATGTTTGAGGAAGTAAACATTGGGTTTTTGAAAAAAAAAGTGATATGAAATTTTATTTGGTTTTTATATGATGTAAATTTTGTTAAAAGTGAAATTCTTTTTGAAGAATTGTAGAGCATGTATAGCCGCTAGTTTTTTTGCAGGTAAAGAAAGATTTCAAATATAAAAACCTAGAGTGTGTTAAGTATCGAAAACGTAGGTTACAACATTTACTGTTTTAGTAGATGTTTTCAGGAAAAATAAAGGAAGCATAGACTATGACACTATTGTTATAGTAGGTGACTTCCAAAAAAAATGTTTTCACATAGCATATGGGATTTATTAATTATTTTAATTGAATCCACATACTAGTATTTTTGGGTTGTAGTAACGATATTTTACGCAAATCTCTTTTGACCCAAATAAAAATGTGTTTTGGAGATAATTTCTAAGCATATAAATAAAGTGGTTTGTAAGTACGCTTATTATTTAAATAAGTATATGGAAATGTTTTCTAGTTATGAAAATATTAAAAAAATTCTAAAAATAAGTTCTCCTGGAAAAAAATGTAAGTTAAATATTAGAAAATTAATAAATTTTGTAGGAAATGTCTATTGTAAGTGAATATAGATTAAACATACATTAATCTATTGGAATAAAATGAATAATGATATAATTTTCTATGAAACCAAATTAAAAATAAATATGTTTTGTGCAAGTTATAAGGAGTACATTAAAGAGATGTATAAGGTATGGAAAGCATCATATTTTGTATAGCCTTTTGCGATAAAATATAAAATAAGTTTCTTGTAATTTCGCATAAAAATAAAATCCTCTTTTAAAGGATTCATAGAAGGTTTTAGCATTAAGGTTTCTCATAAGAAAAAGTAGTTTCAATATATTAAGATATAAAAACATTAGGTGTAATAAGAAGTGTAATAATTAGAGACAGTGTTAGTTAGGAGGGACATTATAGAGAGCCTTAGTAGGAAAGCTAAGAAATGGAAATTTCATATTTTTTTCATTGATTATGCGCATTGGTTGCTTGCCTTTGTTGAAAGTCCCCATTTGTAGTAAGTTGGAAACTCCTCCAAGGTTAGGTAATTGGAAGAGTAGGAAAAATTAAGGTTTTTTTGATAAAATAATTGTTCTTATCTACTCCAATTTTCATAAATTTGAAAATCTATGAAAAGAAGATGTTTTGAAAACATGTGTGGATATTTTTGGAAGTCAAGAGAAAAAAATGTTTAAAGGACAAGCAAGGCATGTTTTAAAGAAAAATGGTTTGGTGAAAAACTAAATAAGTTTTTGGAAGAGAAAAACTTAGTAAACCATTAAATTTAAAAATCCAATGTTTTTTTATGGAAAGTTGTAATGGTCTTTAAAAGGAAAAGAGGAATAAGTTTTGAACATAGAATTTATAAGTTTTCCCTTCTAGTTTGGGGAATAATTTAAATTCAAAGAGCTGTAAAGATGCAAGTCTAGAAAGATAAAATGTTAAGTAACTAAGTACCTTTGAATTTAATAGATACTTAAAAGTAACACTTTTAATGGCAAGGATATTGGGATTTGATGTTTCAAAAATTTGGTAGCTTTAATCTTTGAAATGAAATGATAAATACCAAACCAAACTTTTAAAAATCGAGTAGACAGTAATCATTTCCTAGGTGTGACAGGAAAAGTGTAAGGTTATGTAGGAGATAGTAGTGATTACTTTTAGTAGTAATAATAAAAGTTCTCGTAAAGTGTATAAGATACTAGTGAGAACCTAGGAATGTTGCTTTATATGTGTAGACTATAAAAGAATAGTGAAGTGATATTAGTAAGATAGTAATACATGCGTGGTTGGGATAGGCAGACCTTAGTTGGGGAAAAATAAAAGGTAAAGCAAAGAGAAAATTTTCAAAGCTTAGTTGTCTAAAAGATAGAGCCTGCATAGATTGAAATCTTTATTCATTTAGTAAATGAGATTTAGTTATTCCATTTGATTATGGTATGGAAGAGATGAATAGATCTTATTCATCGTGAGTAATACAGTGTAAGTTAGTAACGAGTAATAGGTGGCAGGAGGAGCATATGAGTTACTTGGATTCCTAGAGTAGGACCTTTCTATGTCAGGGTGGACGTGGTCTTAAGCCTCCTAGCCCTAGATAATAGCTGTGTTTAGCTTCTATATTTATTTATCTAGTATCACTTTGTAGTACGAATTGTTTTCTCTTTAGTTATGAGATCGTACTTCTATGTAAGCATTTTGTCTTTATTATTGCAAGTCAGTACTGATCAGTATGATGGTCTTTTCGTGATGTTCACAAGAAGGGAATAAAACATACGATGTTAGTAATAAAAGAAAAGTAAAAGCCAAAAAGAGTAACTAAGTAGAAAATAACAAATTTAAAGAAAGCGACGGAAACGTCAACAGAAAAAATTGAAAAGAAAAATTTTCTTATGTGAACTGTGCTTGGGAAAGCAAATAAAGATTTTTATAGAATAGTGGCACAAGTTCAAAGTACGAAGAAAGAGGTGCGTATAAGTAAAACAGGGAAATGTGAAGTTTTCCATTTTCTACCTTCGTTTTGACATAAGAAATCGAGTTTGAAAAAATAGATTTTTATAAAATTCGAATATTAAGAGTTGTGTGGTAGGGATTGGATGGAAAAAAAATTATTGAACGATGCCCTATTCAGTAAGAGTGTGGGAAAATTTGGATGAAAATTGTTTTGAGTTTTCAAAATACTGCATTCGTATAAAAATTGCAAGTATATTTAGGATATGTGCATCATATTTGAAAATAGAGTTTTTAAAGAAGAAAAGCATTCATAAAGGAGGTACCGCTTAGAAATTCACGTACATGCATATATTTTATGTTGAATGGCACTTTGCACAAGGACACTGATGTTTGCTAAATTGGATGTACACAAAATGGATGTGATTGATGCGAGGAATTACATAGTTTTACCCTTATCGAATTACGATGACGAAATTTCCTAAAGAGTGGAAGAATGTAACACCTCACATTTTTAGATAATTAAATAATCAAATAACTATGAACAGTGAAAATAAGTATTTTTGGAATTGTTAGAATATGGCCTCAAAACTTATACCATTATGTTCCTGGCGATTTTCTTATCAATTTCCATATATAACTTGTTAAAATCCGAGTTAATATGAAGAAGTTATGAGAAGAATAAAAAAAATTAAAATTATATAAATATACAAAAAATTAAATGAAAAAAAAGAGTAGGATCTCACGGGTCGACCCGTAAAGCACATGGGTCAACCCGTGTTTTGCCCTAGACGAGAAATCATCCCAGGACGTGCCAAAGTTTTATAATTTGATTTTCGTGCAATCTCGAGCATTGTATTCTAGATCCAACGATTCGCAGCTAGCCTGTGCTGTGGTTGCACCGATTCAATCCTAAAATCCAACAGCCCAAGATCCCTAAGATTCATTGTAAATAGAACCCTAGGCATAGCTATTTTCTCACAATAAGATTTTCTCCCAATTGGGTTCATTGCGTGAGGCTGAACTCTAAGTAGAAAATATTTCTAATGAGAATATCTTTTTAATAAAAACATTAGACCCTTAGAAGTGGATCTAGGAAGTCCATGGATTAAAGCTAAGGATGACGGGTAAATTATATCTCTTTTATGTTTATGATACATAATATTGTTAGATTCCTGTTAAGTATTTAATTCAGCATTTGGACTAATTTCAATAATTGGTTCTACTAGCTAGTTATGTTAAAACTGTAAATTTTGTCAGAAAAATGCACTTATATTTAAATGTTATTTATATGGAAAAAAAAAGAAACCCAATTAAATATAAGTAATATTAGGCTTAGAAGTTGAAGAGAAAGACACAAGCCTAAAAGTGATAAATTTATAGTAATTATGTTAAAACGGGATAATGAATTAAAAAGGGAAAAAAATCTAACAACTTGATTTTGAAGTTAATGATAGATTAGTTCGTTCATTTAGAAAAGAGAATACACTTCCATAGTTTAATATTGTAAGAATAATGATAAACGTAATTGCAAGAATAAAACCACGAATATGGGATTAGTGCAAAATAGAGACATTGCTTTATTTGCATTACCCAACAATTAAAGAAACAATAAAAGAAATATCTTGCCATTACGAGTTATTGTCTATAATATTATTTAGTATTAAAATATGGAAACAGATTTTTAGCATAGTTTTTGTAACCTACCAAATAGAATTGAACTACTTCCCGGAATAACGCAAAGCATTAAAGAAATTAAAGAAGAAGAAATAATCAAGTTAATTATTTGACAAGACTAGGAGAAATAAACAGAAAATGTGACTAGATCTGCATTTATTGTCCAGGTAACATAGTAAAAAGTAAAGCACTTATTATGATAAGTAACTTATGATAGTTGGACGTAGTCCCAAGTTAAGACTATTATATCATATAAGACAACTAAAGAAAATTTAGTATCATAATAAAAGAAGACATAGTATAATAGAAAAGAGACACTTGCAATTACATTTATAACTTGTAAGTTATAAAAGAAATAAAAGAATGTAAAAGTGGCAATTGCAAGTACTTGTAACACATAGGTTATAATTGATAAGAAAGAAATAGAAGAGGTTTATTTTATCAAACTTAGAACTTGGATTAAGTTAATAAATGAAAATAATAAAAGTGGCTGTACAGGCAGCATTCCCTTTCAGGTCTAGGACTAGTGGTTTCACACATGGGTGGGGCTGGGCATGCTGATTAGGGTAAATAAGTAGCTAATAGAATAAGAAAAGTAAACTAAACGCATAATAAAAGATTGGACATAGGGTCTAATAAAATGGTAAGACGCGTTTGGGGTAGCCTGAAGGGAATCTGATAAAGAGCCTAACAAAGCAGTTCATCGCAAATTTTTTGTATAGAAAGAGCACTTCCAACTTAGTTATTATGGGCTAGAAGGAAGTACGAGACTTCAATAGGACGCGAGGATACTCTAGGATGGCCCTCCAGAGTAGGCCTAAAGAAGAGGCACTCCTGGAGGCAGTCTGTGATGCCCCACCTCTATACCCACGCTAGCCAAGGACACTACGGTGTAATGCCGTCAACTAGCACGGAGAATAAGGCTGTTGAGGAGCGACCATCTGTATAATTGCTTTGTGCGAGTACCGATATGCCAGATAATATATAACTTGCATTCTTTTCAAGAGGAAATCCGACATACCGACACAAACTCAAAGTTACTACACAATGGCTATAATGTCTTCGGAAACAAATATAGAAATAAACGTAACACAAATCAGTCACAGATAATTCATATCACAAAGGCGGAAATAGATATGAATATATATAACACATAAAAGTGTTCATCAGAGTAGTGGTCAACACGATCCACACTATCACAAAAGAAATAGCTATCAGTGCTATACAAAAGAATATGGGTACAACCATGAGTCTATATCTCAAGTGTATACAACAAAAACTACCAATCTAAGTAGTTATCCAAAAGTCAAGGTAATGATCCTGGATGAGAAGTCAAGCAGAAGCACCTGTAACATCTCGGTCTGACCCGAATATTATTTAATAAGAAAACAATAAACGGATCAGTCTAGCTATAAATATCAGATGAAATGATATAGAATAAGAGATATGACTAAACGTATAATAATCACAATGCCAAGCTGTGATAAATAAGTAATTGAAAATCAACAAGAGATTAATCAATATCACAAAAATATACTCAAAGATCAAAAGGAATGTCATACTCCTTATTTCATTCACCAAACCATAAATATTGACAATATATCAATGTCAATCACAAAAGTCAATGACACACAAATTCACCAATGCACAAATATTGATAAAACTTATCAATGAAAATCACGAAAATTGGTGAAACACAAATCCCAGAAATCATTAATAGAAATCCAGAAATCACAAAAAGGGGGAAGGCCGATCACAAACGGGAGCATAAAGCTCACCAACACGTGTATCACAAAACGGAACGGTATTCCATGGTTGCTAACCATTAATTTTGAGCCGAATCTCCACAAAACGGCCCGAAGACCATGGGTCGCTACCCCACCAATTTTGAGTCGAAACTCCACAAAACGGGGTTTAGTCTCCCTCGCAGACAAAGAGACATCGCTCATTGCTAGTCTAAATCACCAAAAATGATCGTCGTGATCATCAAGAAGTGTCAATTACAGTAAGCTAGTAAATACATGAGCTTAGCATCATCTCCTATAACCACTAGCTTAACTTAAATATTTACGAACAAAGTGTAGATCTCCACTAGAAAATTGTCACAAAAGATTCAATCGAACAAGTCCAAGAATTAACCGACGAAGTAAACGCAAGCGTTTCATACCACTCGTTTTACTAAGCCGTTTAATTAGATTTCTCATACGAGTGAGGTAAAGGCTTGTATATACTAATAGGTTGGAAAACGGTTTTATAAACGAGTTTGATATTGAAAGAGTTTAAATAATCTTTGATAAAGAGTTTGAATATTTACTACTAGTATAGAAACCTTTGTATTTTAAAGTGACAAAGCACAAAAATGATTGTAGAAACAATCAATCACCAAAATTCACATACGAAGACGTGAATTAATTCCAAAGAAATCGATATCAAATCCATCAAAATGGATATTTCCAAGAATTCCATATTAGAAGTCATCAAAGTCGAAAAATTGATAGCATCAATTAGGAATCAAAACGAACCGATAAAAACTGGAATCACAACCCAAATAGGCAAAATAGGCATAATAGGCATTTAAGAGCAGGTCAGTCGACTGGCTCAATGAGTTCAGTCGACTGATCAAAGTCCCTGAAAATATGCGAGATACTGGTCAGTCGACTGAACTCAGTGGGTCAGTCGACTGACTGCAGTAAACAGGGCCCCCAAGGCTCTGCAGGAAGCCTTCACCCTACTTATTAGCTTCAGCCAATTGACTGACCAAGAAGTCCAGTCGACTGATTGGAGCTAAGGTAGTTTTCCCTGTCTATCAACGGAAGAAGAAACCCTTCCCATTTTGCAACCGGACGAGCCTCGGGAACTAAGGGATTACGCCGATCGGCAACCCAGCCCTATAGGCTCTTCGATGCATCACCAAAAACTTGTTCAAATATCCATAGAAGGATTTCCATAGAATTTGCTTTCAAAACACCAAAAGTTGGAATATAAACCAAATTAATCCAAACCAAAAGCAAATGCACACGAATAATTGTTAGGAATTCATACCCAACATTCAAAGATAGTTATAGACCTAGATGTGAGATAAAAATCTCACCTTTTCACAAAATCAATGTAGAAAATGCTTGAAAACTAAAGGGATAATCAACCACTCTTCAACACAACCCAAATGAGCTTGAATCTATGCTCAAAAGAAGAACATTCCCAAAGTTAGGTTTAGGAATTTCTGAAATTCAAGAGAGAAGGAGTTGGAGAAGGTGAAGAGAAGGCTTACCAATGGGTTCTCTTGAATTTGGAGCTAGAAGTTGATTTGCAAATAGAAAACTAGGGCTTGAGTTTTAATTTTCCATTCCACTCACCATTGATCTCTTTAGAACTGAAAAGTAGAGGAAGAGGGAGTGAATGAAGAGGGGGTTTCAGTTTGGGGTATTAAGTTAGAACATTGGGCTAAACCCAAACCCAAAGTGAAAAGGTCAAATTTTTAGCTAGCTCCAAACATATCAATGTTTATACTCAAAAAGGTTGCAAATGACATTTTGAACTCAATGGAAGGGGTCTCGAGTTGTAATTCGACTGTTTGCAAAAAGTAGCTTTTCGGACCAAAATTCGACGAACGATAAAATATTTAGATAAAATATTTAAATATAAAATTGATAAATGTGCGGATTGTTACAGACTCCCCTCCTTAAAGAAATTGCGTCCTCGCAATACTTAAGAAGAAAATAAGAAGTAACAACCATAGAAGCATATCAACACAAAAGAAAATTTGAAATAGGAAGTTCACCATAAGGAGCATGGAAGAGTAAGCCTGAACTGGATCGCCCGATGAATTCTCTGGATTCCCAAGAGCAATCCCTAGGATTTGAGAACCATTGAACTCTCACAAGAAGAACATCTTTATTCCTAAGGCGCTCAACCTCCGAAGCAATGATGCGAACGGAATGTTGCTCAAAAGTCAAATTTGGTGAAACTTCAATCCCCTCAATAACACCGGGCTCAAGAATAAAAACCGAAAACATAAAAGCATTTCCATAGTTAAAAGACGTGGAAAACGTCAAGAATAGTAGAAAATTGAGCCGGTGCAACAGCATAGTACAAAAATGGTACGCCCGAATAATTTTGGAACACCGACGTAGTACAAAAACGGTACGTCCAATGAACCGATAAACCGGAACAACGATGTAGTATAATAATGGTACATCCATTGATCCAGATAAGACAGAACATCGATGTAGTATAATAACAGTACATCCGATGAACCGAACACCATAAAAGAACATCGGACGCTAGTCCATAAAAGAAATGAGATAAAGCTCAATAAAACGAAGTATATCAAAACGTCCGATGAACTTGATAAAAAGATAATTCCAATCAGACAACATAAAGAATCAACAACTTGTTGCCTACGACAAAGCGCATTGGCAACACGATTTCCAGAATATCAAGATCATAAGATGCCAGGAACTCGTGTCAACATGAAGTTCCTTATGAGAAAATAAATATTCCAAAGATTTATGATCGAGGTGGAGAACAAATTTCTCCCCCAAAAAATGATGATGCTAAACTCTAAAAGAGAAAACAATAGCCGCGAGCATTAGATCATGAGTGGCATACCTAGTCTCGATAGGCCTTTATGACTTAGGAGCACAAGTGATAGCACATTCATATTTTGCAAAAGAACGGTATCCAAACCAACACGACTAGTATTGGTACAAATAGCAAAGTCTTGGTTCCCTTCGGAAAACACAAGAATAAGAGTATCGGAAAAGAATTCTTTCAAATAATCCTCTTTTCCGAAAAACTAAAACTTTCAAAATTACATTTATCTTTATGTAACAATCTTTCTAGAAAAATTAACATTTTTACAATTCAATATATATATCGTGTCTGATTGTCTCATCAAAGCATTTAGGAAATTCCTATCGATATCGTTGATCAAGCGCATCGACCAGAATTCTTAAAGCACTCAATGGGCAATACAATCACAAAATCATCTTTTATGTGATAAAAATATCTCTTAAAAAGTTTTAAGAATATTATTTGCTCGTTTGAAGAGCAAAATCAAATTGTACTTATAAATAAATATTATGAAAAAGATTTTGCAAAATTTTAAATTACTATTTTCATCCAAAATCCATAAGTACAAGAATGGTCTCATCGAAATACTCATAGAATACTCAACTTATAAAATGAATGAAATAAGCTGGACAAACTGAATGATATAATAAGTCATTCATAAGAATCGTAACGAGTGCAGAATGCGGTAAGTGGAATGCTAACTCCCGCAATTCGCAAATGAAAATCGGTGGCAAGGTCGAACTAAAAAAAAAGACCTTAACACCACTCAAAAGATTGCTTAGGATATAATCCTAAGACAAGCTCAAAGATACCAGAAAATTCTCAAACCACACGAATGAGAGAATAACACTTTCCTTATAAGTGGGCTTAAGGAATAAAACGATGCAACCCAAAAATTCGAAATCGGAATCACAAAGAAAATAGAAATCTGCTTAACAGATAGTAAATGTCGAAGATGAATAGTCCACTCGAAAAATAGGATATGGGCTTCACAACGATTAAGCCAATCCTTTCAAAAAAAGTCAATTCCGAAGCCTAAGTAAAAATATCGGCTCGGAAAGAAAAATCACATAAAATAATTTCGACATCAATAAAGACAAATTGAGTGTTGCGGATCTACCATCCGGATTCGCAATCCTCAAAGAAGTCATCAAGCCCAGAAATGATTTAAAGGAAAGAAATCGACAAGTTCTTTTGGTACAAAATAATGAGATGGATTTATATCAACAAGAACTCGAAAAAGGATAATCACAAAACAAATGTCATCAAGGATTGAGTGAAAAATATCTTGACCAAGAAAAGAGTTGCGAGGCGTTTACACAATATTCGGCTCTCCCTCTCTCCTACTTTGAAGAATGGGACATGTAGATATAAGATGACCCGAACTTTTGCAATAATGGTAAAAGAGAGGTTTCGGGCACTCCCTTGCATAGTGGTCCGTGGAACCACAATTGTAGCATCGTCCACGACTAGAGGTAGGGGCTTTTGCTACCGGAGTTTCTTGCCTCCCTTTCTTGTTGGGAATGGGGCCTTTGAATTTGATAGGCCTCTTCATGTTGTTGTTGAAGTTTTGTTTAGCACCCACAACTTCAACATCACACTCTTTATCGGCCTCTTCAAGACGAACAGCGATATCAATAAGCTAATCAAATGAAACTTCAAGTTTCAGGAGCAATGACTTCTTAAGATTCTTATTCAAGCCATAGACAAATCTCTGATTTTTCTTCAATGGGGTATTAATATACTCAACCCCGTATTTAGAAACAGATTCGAAAGATGCGACATAGTCTGTCACAGAAGATTCACCTTTGAACAAAGTCAACAAAACGCCGGGCCAAAGTTACTTTTTCAGCCTCCGGCACAAATTTCAATTCGAATCTTTCCTGGAATTGCTCCCAAGTGAGATCCGCTTCAACGATTTCAGAAATTAAAAGCTCATACCAATCCAACGCTCTTTCTTGGAGCATGCTAGAAGCCACTTGGACTCGATGTAGATCAATAAGGTTCATGCGAGAAAAGATACGATCGCATGATGTGAGCCAAGCTTGAATTTCTATAACACTCTCGGATCCCCTTGTTGAGTCACAAGTTTTATGAAAGTTTTGATTTCTGACAAATAACTAAAAGGCGATCGACAAAACAAGGTCATTAGAGCTACATATGTTACTCTAGATTATAGACTGATTATTTGATATTATATTAGTGATAAACTTGTTAAAATCTATCCTCAAATAGTCATGCATTTTCAAGAAAATTAATATATATACGATTAGAATGCAGTTGCACATTCACTGTGCAAATTTACAGGGACCGGTCGACCGGTCACAATATAGGCGGTCGACCGTTCCTGCATAATTTGCACACTGAACGTGCACACATACACATAACGTATATATATTTAAATTCCTGTCTATTGGTCACTTTTTAACCTGTCGACCGTTTTTAAACAGAAAGCAATTTTTCCAAAAGACACTTCTCTTCTCCAAAGGTTGCATCTCTTACCTTTCACCAAAGATCATATCTCTTAATGGCAAAGTGTTACAACCATTCTTATCTATATAAACTCATCCAATTCGTTGATTAAATATACATGATTTCATATTCTTTTTAATCTAATCTCTGATCTTACTTTATATACTCCTGCATTCTAAAAAGATCTCGATTATTTATTGAATCATTGAAACTATTTCATATCTTTTGATTCAATAAGTAATATACTTTCCTTAATCTTTTTCAAAACATCATTCGCATACTTTGAGGATAAGATTATAGGAAGGGTGTACTGCTAGTGACAAATCTGTGTTTTCAAGAGCACAAGTTGTCAACAACAATTGTATTTGTTCTTTTGTTGAAGTCCTCTGTGTTGTAAGAGACAAGTGTTGAAGTCCTCAGTGTATTAGAGGCGTGAAATCCCGTTCGGTTGTTCGGGTGTTGTAAACCTGTTCCTCCGGGTGAAGCGAGGAAGTTAATAGTGAAAATCCAGATAGAAGTCTGGGACTGGACGTAGGACGGTGCTCCGAACCAGTATAAAAATCTCTGGTGTGATTTTTCTATTTTTTTATTTTACTATGCTATTATCATCTATTTCCACATTTGTATTGTAATCCATATTACACGATCCGTGTATACTATATTAGCACATATAATTGTATACACACCGCACTTTCATTTGGTATCAGAGCACGGTCATCATATAACCGTAACACAGTTATTTGATATATTGTAGTAATATGGCAAATAACGTAAGTACTAGCACTCAAAACACCACTTACACGGAAGGTCAATCAACACAGAGACCTCCATTTTTCAATGGTCTTAACTATAGTTATTGGGCAACACGTATGTCATTCTTTATGCAATCAAATAGCTATGATGCTTGGAATGCCACTCAAAGAGAAATAGTGAATCCAACAACTGATTATTCAGAATGGACTGCAGCTGAGAAAACGGCAGCAGCCGTAAATGCAAGAGCAATAAATATGTTGTTCTGTGCATTAGACCAAAATGAATATAATCGTGTTAGTATCTGCACTACTGCATATCAAATTTGGCAAACACTAAAAATCACTCATGAAGGTACTAACAAGGTTAAACAAGACAAAATAGCCATGCTGAAAAGTCAATTTCAAAATTTCAAAATGAAACCAAATGAGACAATAAATGACATGTATTCACGGTTTCAAGCTATTCACCATGCACTTATTGGCTTAGGACAAAAGTATTCTGATTTCGATGTTGTTTCAACAGTCCTACATTCTCTGACTAGTGAATGGGAAGGAAAAGTATTAGCAATTGAAGAAGCTAATGACCTTTCCGTCATGAAGCCAGATGAATTGATAGGAAATTTAATGTCCTATGAAGCAAATTTGCAGGCTAGAAAGGAACAAAAAGAAGAAAAGAAAAATGTAGCATTTCATGTTGAGAAAGATGAAAATGAATCAGATTCTGAAGACGAAGATTTGGCATTCATTGCGAAAGGATTTAAAAAATTCCTAAAATATCGAAAAGCCAGTCGTTACAATAAAAGGAAACCTGGATCAAACAAACCATCTTCATCTGCTATAGAATGTTTCAACTGCCACAAAAAGGGACACATGCAGAAAGATTGTCCAGAACAAAAGAAGAGGTCAGAAAATGACAAATTCAAATATAAGAAGGACAAATCTAAGAAACGAGCTTTCTCGGTAACATGGGATGATTCAGAGTCATCTTCATCAGAAAGTGAAAGTGATTCAGAGAATGAACAAGCTAATGTTTGTTTTATGGCAATAGAAGATGAGGTAAAAATTCCTACATTTGATGAATTACTTGATATTAATGCTGAATTGATAATCAAATATAAAGACATAAAACGTCAATTAAAAGTAGTCAAAGCATATTTAAGTAGAGCAGAGCTTGAACGAGATATGTTAAAAGATGAGAAGAAAATATTAGAAGAGGAACTTGAAAATATTCAAGAATCATCTTCTAATGTTGACTCTCAAATATCTCTTTTGAGTCAAGAAATAAAAACTCAAAAAGAGAAAAATAATGCTCTCACTACTGAAAATCATGAGCTTAAAGCAAAAGTCAAAATTCTAGACCTAGAAAAAGCTAGCTTACAAACAAAGTTTGATGACATTACTCAAAATATTTCTAATTTTAACAAAGGTCGAGAAAATTTGACAAAAATCATTGAAAGTTCACAATCTATTTCAGACAAACAAGGATTGGGATATAACAAATAAGAAACCAAGAAACATCTTGGAAATAAAAGGAAAAAGAAAGTACAAAAAACTAAAGCTAAGAAAAATCTTAATTTATTATATTCCAAACCAAAACCAGTTGTGAAATTTCAAAAGAAAAATGTCAAGACTATCAAAATATGGGTTCCTAAAACAAATAACAATTTGATTAGGAACAAATACATTCAGCAATTCGTGAATACTGTGCATTTTAATAATAATTATATATATAAAGGGGATACCAGACCCAAATGGGTTTGGACTCCTAAGACCTAACTCTTAGGACCCTATAAAAAGTGGGTACCATGGACTTAATTCTATTTTTTGCAGGTCCCACTTAAGAAAAGAGGAAAGTGGATATTGGACAGTGGTTGCTCAAAGCACATGACGGGAGACAAGAGTTTATTAACAAATATTACATATTCATATGGTGGCTCCATCACTTTTGGAGACAATTCAAAAGGCTATATCATCGGCAAAGGCGATGTGAGCAATTGCGGTACATCTAACTTACCTCTTATTACTAATGTCATGCTAGTTAGAAATTTAAAACACAATTTGCTTAGTATTAGTCAGTTATGTGACAAGAGTTTTATAATTTCATTTTCAAATAATAAGTGTAGTATTTTAGATAAAGACCATAATTTGGTTTTCGAAGGTTATCGAGACAGAAATATATATATTTTGAATATGAATATCAATCATAATTCAGATATGTGTCTTGTGGCTAATGACAATGATCCATGGCTATGGCACAAACGCTTCTGTCATATAAACTTCAGAACTATTGACAAGCTAGCCAAAAACAATCTAGTTAGAGGACTACCCAAAATGAGTTTTAAAGTTAACAACATTTGTGATGCATGTCAATTAGGAAAATTGACCAAATCATCTTTTAAATCCAAGAAAGTCATATCAACATTACAACCACTTGAGTTACTACACATGGATTTATTTGGACCTACTAGAATTCAATCAATAAATCACAGTCAATATGTGCTTGTAATTGTTGATGATTTCTCTCGTTATACATGGACAATTTTCTTAAAAAATAAAAGTGACACTTTCGATCATTTCAAATCTTTCGTCAAAAGAATTCAAAAATCAAAAGGGATTAAAGTCAAAAATATAAGAAGTGATCATGGCGGAGAGTTTGAAAATAATGAATTTGAACATTTTTGTACAAAGAAAGGTATATATCATAATTTTTCGTTTCCCAGAACTCCACAACAGAACGGAGTTGTAGAACGGAAAAACCGAACTTTACAAGAATGTGCAAGAACATTATTGAATGGAACCACCTTACCAAAACATTTTTGGGCAGAAGCTGTGGCAACTGCCTGTTATGTTTTGAATCGTGTATCCATAAGACCTCTTACCAAGAATACTCCTTGTGAATTATTTAACAAAAGGAAGCCTAAAATTTCATACTTCAAAGTTTTTGGTTCCAAGTGCTTTATTTTAAATACGAAAGACCAGCTTGGCAAATTCGATCCAAAGGCCGATGAAGGAATATTTGTCGGATATTCGGAAAGAAGTAAGGCCTATCGGATTTTTAATAAACGAACCAAAACTATTGAAGAATCACTTCATGTCTCTTTTGATGAAATCTATCAGCACCCTCACACTATATCAGATGATGACGAATCAATAGTCACTGACAATCAAATCATCACAAATATTGATTCTGACTCGGAAATAATTATTGAGAATATTCCTCAAATATGTGAGTTACAATCACCACCAAGAATATTAAGAGACCATCCGCCTCAAAATATAATCGGTGAAATAACATCACATGTCAGAACAAGAAGTCAACTCAATCAAATGGGTCATGTCGCTTTTCTATCAAATATCGAACCTAAGAATCCAAAAGAAGCTGCTACAGATGATTATTGGATCATTGCCATGCAGGAAGAACTAAATCAGTTTGAGCGCAATGACGTTTGGGAACTTGTTCCACGACCAACTGATCAGTCAGTAATTGGTACTAAATGGGTCTATAAAAATAAGGCCGACGAACAAGGAAATATCACCAAAAATAAAGCAAGATTAGTAGCACAAGGATATAATCAGGAAGAAGGTATCGATTATGAAGAAACTTTTGCACCAGTTGCTCGACTAGAAGCTATTAGAATCCTATTATCTTTTGCTTGTCACCATAATTTCAAACTTTATCAGATGGATGTCAAAAGTGCTTTTCTCAATGGATTTATCAAAGAGAATGTCTATGTCGAACAACCTCCTTTGTTCGTACATGAAAAATATCCTGACCATGTGTTCAAACTTAAGAAAGCTCTGTATGGTTTAAAACAAGCACCTCGTGCTTGGTATGAACGACTACGTAGCTATCTTATTAGCTCAGGATTTCAAATAGGCAAAGTCGATCAAACTTTGTTTATTAAACATTCTCGAAAAGATATTCTAGTTATCTAGATATATGTAGACGATATCATCTTTGGTTCAACAAACGATAAACTTTGCAAAGAATTTGCAAGTATTATGACCAAAGAATTCGAAATGTCTCATATGGGAGAACTATCTTATTTTCTTAGACTTCAAATAAAGCAACTTTCAAACGGCATTTTTATCAATCAAGAAAAATACTGTGAAAACCTTATCAAACGCTTCGGATTAGAAAATACATCTGGTAAACCAACTCCTATGAGTACAACTACACATCTTGACAAAGATGAAAGTGGTAAGAATGTTGACCAGAAATTGTATCGAAGCATGATTGGTTCTCTTCTTTATCTTACAGCTAGTCGTCCAGATATAATAATGAGTGTTTGTTTATGTGCTCGTTTTCAAGCCGATCCAAAGGAATCACATCTACGAGCAGTGAAACGTATAATTCGTTATCTTAATAATACCAAAGATTTCGGTCTTTTTTATCCAAAAGAATGTCCATTTGAATTAGTATCATATAGTGATGCTGATTTCGGTGGCTCAAGAACGGATAGAAAAAGTACAAGTGGTACGTGCCATTTTATTGGAAAATCACTTGTCTCTTGGTTCAGTAAGAAACAGAATTGTGTTTCACTATCAACATGCGAAGCTGAATATATATCAGCAGCTCTCGCTTGTACTCAAGTACTATATATGCAACAAACACTTCAAGATTTTGATATTCATTTATCAAATTCTATTATATACTGTGATAACACTAGTGCTATAAATCTCTCTAAAAATCCAGTAAATTACTCTAGAACCAAACACATTGATATTCGTCATCATTTCCTTCGAGATAATATTGACAAAGGAAATATATGTCTTGAATATGTTCATACTGACAATCAATTAGCAGACATTTTTACTAAGCCTCTGCTCGAATCTAATTTTATTAGATTATGAAGAGATCTTGGTTTAATTTCAAGAAAAAATCTTGACTAAGTAATTTCTAAAGAACGTCTTCTTGTTAGTTATCCTTTAGTTATTCTTTTTAGTTATCCTTTAACCATAACTTTTGCATAAACTATTTTTTTTTCATTAAATATAAGCCACTGCTTTATTTAATGGCTAAATTCTCTTTACTCATTTTTTTTTCTTTTAGTAATCGTCCTTTTCTTTCTTATTTTATAAATTCAGTTTTAAAAGGAAAGCTATTTTTAGAGATACAATAAAATTTCTGCTTATGTTTTCTTGGTTAAAATTTTTCATTAACTCACATCCATAGGTTTATACATAAGAAACTTGTATATAAGCTTGCAAAAATTTTATATTTTGTTCATTTTTTTATCTAACCATAATATTCTATACAACATACACTATGGCTCACATTTGTGATAAATGTGCTCAAGAATCATACATTTCAATTACGAGTTCTGAGTCGGAGGAATTTTATTCTCCTACAACTCCAAAACAAAAATCAAGTTGTCATCATCAATGCTCTTGTACGTCTGATAAAACTCCAAATTCAAAATGAGTGAAGAGGACATTATTCTATTCTCCTCGTACCAAAGCTCAAATCGATGAGATACACCACTACCAGAAACATCAGATAGACCTTCAGAGACAGCTCCATTACGGGCAAAGTCAACTTTATCACGAGCAACAACGGACATCGGCACGATTATCCGTTTTAGAAAAGTTGGCAACATTTTTCTGCGGTTCCAACAAGCATGACGTGCATGAACCAATGCCGTCTAGGCCATCAACATCTAAAAGTCCTAACTCGTGGGATCGGAACTATGAGAAGAATGAAGGAGCTCAGAAACAATGGAGTCCATGGTCAAAATGTATTGAAGGAAACAACGATAATTCTAATGACGAACTTTCTCATTAGATTTATATATAGTTATTATATCTTTATATATCTCTTGTGTAATGACGGTTATATTTTGTATTACAAATAAAATATAATATATAGGTTGATATACTATAAAAAACTTGCAAAATAACATGATTTACTCAGCAGACCAGTACCGGTCGACCGCCCCTGTTAAAGCCGGTCGACCGTTTGCTCTCTGGTTGAAAACGGTCGACCAGCCATAATTCGTAGGTCGACCGGTTGACGTATTTCCAGTTTTTATATAACCCTATGCGTCATTTTTTCACTCTACCCTCTTTCACTTTTTACTCAAGCTGTTCTTTTACCCAAAATCACAAACCCTAGTTTCCTATTTTCAATTCCCAAATCTCAAATCCTCCAACAATGGCTCCTCCTCAAAAGAAATCCAAGAAAGGAGCAACCTTTGAAACTTCATCTCCTACCATCTCCGTCAAAAAATGGCTTCAAAGTCCAATTGCTGTAACAAGATGGAATCAGATGACAAATTACAAGTTTCATCTAGGCTCTTTCATCAAATTTGATGATTTCACGGCTTATGGAGTTCGGAGGTTAGCCAATAATTCCAACATTACTCCATTAATAGATTTTTCAGAAAATAGTGTGGAGATAAATCATTTGATGATCAAATTGTTTTACGCCAACATGAATCTTGATGAGTATCAACCTGATAATCCAAACGGCGTCATCTGGTCTGTGGTCTGTGGCAAGCAAATTTTTCTTACTCATGCTAGAATTGCCTCTATACTTGGTATACCAAATCGAGGCGAAGAGTTTTCATCTAACTTCTACGAAGTCTTCACTCGAAATAGTACTAGTCATCAGTTCATAGAAGACAATAGTGATGGCACTAAGTCTATTGGACTTCGACCGACAGCCAGACTACTTCATCGTGTTTTGATGCATTCTCTTTTTCCTAGACTTGGAAATTATGATGCAGTATATAAAGAAAACTTCAAAGCACTCTATGCTATTTATGGTGAAATCCAAATCAATTGGGTTCACATGCTTTTTGATGAAATTCTCAAGGTAAATAACTCAACACGGCCTCATTTCTTCTACAATGAATATATCATGCAACTTTTGTTAGCTTGTGGGGTCAATCCTCCTGATTCTGCAACCTCAAAACCAAAATGCATTGATTCCATAACCATCAAACGAATGAAGCTTCCTCCACCTTATCTTGAGATTATGCCTTTTGAAGAATGGCAACAAAGAGGACCAAGGACACAACGAGCAACTTCCTCTCGTCCTCGTTCCGATGAAGTAAAACTATTAAAATCAAAGTCATCTACAAAAGAATCACTTGAAACAATTGCGCGTGACCAATTTTTTCTTGAATCACGTCTCAAGCGCATGGACTCTAAAATCGATAAGCGCTTAAATAAGGTCAAATCATTCTTTGGTATGCTATGGGATGCTATATCATGTTCCACATCCACCTCTGTTCAAGCACAAGACCCAGGAAAACGTCCCGCTGCTCCAGTTTTCACCTGGACATCATCTGACGAGTCTACAGGTATGAGTGGTCATGGACATGGAGAATCATCTAGAGGGAACAATGATGACGAAGAAGAAGAAGATGATGACGATGACGACGATGATGATGATGAAGAGGAGATACGATCTGCTTCATCCTAGATTCTATTATGGTTTAGCACTTTAAAAACATTCATCGACACTTGTACTAAATAGTGTCGTTATTCTTGTTTTTTCATTTGACATTATGATCTGTAGTATACTCTGTTATGTTTTGGATGTGTAAATGATTTCTTTTGCTATGCATATCATATTCATTCTGCTATTCTAGTATCTGTTACTCCTTTTTGTCGATGACAAAGTGGGAGAAAGGGCTAACAATTGCTTGCAGGAACATACATATAAGAACTCAAAGAGAGAGAGATCACATACTCAGGGGGAGATTCAGATTTGCAGATATATTGTCATCAATCAAAAAGGGGGAGAATGTTGAGTCACAAGTTTTATGAAAGTTTTGATTTCTGACAAATAACTAAAAGGCGATCGACAAAACAAGGTCGTTAGAGCTACATATGTTACTCTAGATTATAGACTGATTATTTGATATTATATTAGTGATAAACTTGTTAAAATCTATCCTCAAATAGTCATGCATTTTCAAGAAAATTAATATATATACGATTAGAATGCAGTTGCACATTCACTGTGCAAATTTACAGGGACCGGTCGACCGGTCACAATATAGGCGGTCGACCGTTCCTGCATAATTTGCACACTGAACGTGCACACATACACATAACGTATATATATATATTTAAATTCCTGTCTACTGGTCACTTTTTAACCTGTCGACCGTTTTTAAACAGAAAGCAATTTTTCCAAAAGACACTTCTCTTCTCCAAAGGTTGCATCTCTTACCTTTCACCAAAGATCATATCTCTTAATGGCAAAGAGTTACAACCATTCTTATCTATATAAACTCATCCAATTCGTTGATTAAATATACATGATTTCATATTCTTTTTAATCTAATCTCTGATCTTACTTTATATACTCCTGCATTCTAAAAAGATCTCGATTATTTATTGAATCATTGAAACTATTTCATATCTTTTGATTCAATAAGTAATATACTTTCCTTAATCTTTTTCAAAACATCATTCGCATACTTTGAGGATAAGATTATAGGAAGGGTGTACTGCTAGTGACAAATCCGTGTTTTCAAGAGCACAAGTTGTCAACAACAATTGTATTTGTTCTTTTGTTGAAGTCCTCTGTGTTGTAAGAGACAAGTGTTGAAGTCCTCAGTGTATTAGAGGCGTGAAATCCCGTTCGGTTGTTCGGGTGTTGTAAACCTGTTCCTCCGGGTGAAGCGAGGAAGTTAATAGTGAAAATCCAGATAGAAGTCTGGGACTGGACGTAGGACGGTGCTCCGAACCAGTATAAAAATCTCTGGTGTGATTTTTCTATTTTTTTATTTTACTATGCTATTATCATCTATTTCCACATTTGTATTGTAATCCATATTACACGATCCGTGTATACTATATTAGCACATATAATTGTATACACACCGCACTTTCACCCCTGAATGGCCTTCCACCCAAATCGGTAGAATCTCTGCACAAGCGTGCAAATCCAGACTTAGGATGAGTTGGTTCTGGATTATAACCGGCTGCTTGAGCATTCTTTACTAGATCAAGAAGCTGCTGGGCAGACATAAAAACTCCATCTTGGGGAGTAGCACTAGATTGACCGGCGCTGGGACGACCAGGTCTAACCATTTCTCTTCCTTTAGAAAGAAAGAAAGAAGAAGAAAAAGGTCATTCACCAAATGAATATTAAGCAATCTTGATAGATAAAACAAGGAATCATAAAGAAAATAGGACGAATCGGTACGAAGGCCCGAATTAAATCCTAAGGCACGACTCCTAAGAAGGACATAGGACGATGATCCTTGTTAAATTATTCTACATTGTTCTGAAGTTTGGCTTTGATACCAAGATGTGACGCCCCACCTCTATACCCACGCTAGCCAAGGACACTACGGTGTAATGCCATCAACTAGCACAGAGAATAAGGCTGTTGAGGAGCGACCATCTGTATAATTGCTTTATGCGAGTACCGATATGCCAGATAATATATAACTTGCATCTTTTCAAGAGGAAATCCGACATACCGACACAAACTTAAAGTTACTACACAGTGGCTATAATGTCTTCGGAAACAAATGTAGAAATAAATATAACACAAATCAGTCACAGATAATTCATATCACAAAGGCGGAAATAGATATGAATATATATAACACATAAAAGTGTTCATCAGAGTAGTGGTCAACACGATCCATACTATCACAAAAGAAATAGCTATCAGTGCTATACAAAAGAATATCGGTACAACCATGAGTCTATATCCCAAGTGTATACAACAAAAACTACCAATCAAAGTAGTTAGCCAAAAGTCAAGGTAATGATCCTGGATGAGAAGTCAAGCAGAAGCACCTGTAACATCTCGGTCTGACCCAAGTATTATTTAATAAGAAAATAATAAATGGACCAGTCTAGCTATAAATATCAGATGAAATGATATAGAATAAGAGATATGACTAAACGTATAATAATCACAATGCCAAGCTGTGATAAATAAGTAATTGAAAATCAACAAGAGATTAATCAATATCACAAAAATCTACTCAATGATCAGAAGGAATGTCATACTCCTTATTTCATTCGCCAAACCATAAATATTGACAATATTTCAATGTCAATCACAAAAGTCAATGACACACAAATTCACCAATGCACAAATATTGATAAAACTTATCAATGAAAATCACGAAAATTGCTGAAACACAAATTCCAGAAATCATCAATGGAAATCATGAAATCACAAAAAGGGGAAGGCCTCTCACAAATTGGAGCATAAAGCTCACCAACACATGTATCACAAAACGAAACGCTATTCCATGGTTTCTAACCATTAATTTTGAGCCGACGCTCCACAAAACGGCCCGAAGACCATGGGTCGCTACCCCACCAATTTTGAGTCGAAACTCCACAAAACGGGGTTTAGTCTCCCTCGTAGACAAAGAGACATCGCTCATTGCTAGTCTAAATCACCAAAAATGATCGTCATGATCAACGAGAAGTGTCAACTACACTAAGCTAGTAAATAAATGAGTTTAGCTTCATGTCCCATAACCACTTGCTTAATTTAAATATTTACGAACAAACTGTAGATCTCCACTATAAAATTGTCACAAGAGATTCGATCGAACAAGTCCAAGAATTAACCGACGAAGTAAACGCAAGCATTTCATACCACTCGTTTTACTAAGCCGTTTAATTAGATTTCTCATACGAGTGAGGTAAAGGCTTGTTTATACTAATAGGTTGGAAAACGGTTTTATAAACGAGTTTGATATTGAAAGAGTTTAAATAATCTTTGATAAAGAGTTTGAATATTTAATACTAGTATAGAAACCTTTGTATTTTAAAGTGACAAAGCACAAAAATGATTGTAGAAACAATCAATCACCAAAATTCACATACGAAGACGTGTATTAATTCCAAAGAAATCGATATCAAATCCATCAAAATGGATATTTCCAAGAATTCCATATTAGAAGTCATCAAAGTCGAAAAATTGATAGCATCAATTAGGAATCAAAACGAACCGATAAAAACTGGAATCACAACCCAAATAGGCAAAATAGGCAAAATAGGCATTTAAGAGCAGGTTAGTCGACTGGCTCAATGAGTTCAGTCGACTGATCACAGTCCCTGAAAATATGCGGGATACTGGTCAGTCGACTGAACTCAGTGGGTCAGTCGACTGACTGCAGTAAACAGAGCCCCGAGGCTCTGCAGGAAGCCTTCACCCTGCTTATTAGCTTCAGCCAGTCGACTGACCAAGAAGTCCAGTCGACTGACTGGAGCTAAGGCAGTTTTCCCTGCCTATCAACGGAAGAAGAAACCCTTCCCATTTCGCAACCGGACGAGCCTCGGGCACTAAGGGATTACGCCGATCGGCAACGCAGCCCTATAGGCTCTTCGATGCATCACCAAAAACTTCTTCAAATATCCATAGAAGGATTTCCATAGAATTTGCTTTCAAAACACCAAAAGTTGGAATATAAACCAAATTAATCCAAACCAAAAGCAAATGCACACGAATAATTGTTAGGAATTCATACCAAACGTTCAAAGATAGTTATAGACCTAGATGTGAGATAAAAATCTCACCTTTTCACAAAATCAATGTAAAAGAGGCTTGAAAACAAAGGGAGAATTAACCACTCTTCAACACAACCCAAATGAGCTTGAATCTTTGCTCAAAAGAAGAACATTCCCAAAGTTAGGTTTAAGAATTTCTGAAATTCAAGGGAGAAGGAGTTGGAGAAGGTGAAGAGAAGGCTTACTAATGGGTTCTCTTGAATTTGGAGCTAGAAGTTGATTTGCAAATAGAAAACTAGGGCTTGGGTTTTAATTTCCCATTCCACTCACCATTAATCTCTTTAAAACTGAAAAGTAGAGTGTGACGACCCGATATTTTCAACCATTCGCATCCGCACATGTCGGACTTGAATTGTTCAAAATACCGCGTTGTAATTAAAATTTGGCAAATCTCAAAATATACAGTAAATAATTAATCACAGAATCACAGACACAGAATCAGAATACTCGCAGCGGAATTTAAAAATACTTAGTGGTTCATGAAGCCACTATAATAGTCTCAGCCGAATAAAAATTACATAGTTTAAATCTCCAATATAGTTTAAACATCACTAAAAATCCAAATATCCCAAAGTCTCGATTACATAAATAAGATACGGACTGAAAGTTTTGCCGGCAGCTCGAAAGATCTACAGAATGTCCTAGCTCCGGGATGAAAGCTGAAACTGCAACTCAGGCTGACCCGAGCGTAAAATAAAACATAAACACTCGAGTCAGGACATACATACTTATATAGTGTAAGCTAATTCAAGTGTACTGTAATATAGAGCAGGTAACTTAAAGGATGCTTGGGACCGCCCATCCTCTAAGGATCCGTTAAACTATTTACTATGTAGTAATACTTCGCTATTATAATAGTGTCTATTAGTAAAATAAACTTACTTTTAAATAGCGTTAAGGGGTTACCCATATATCCCTTAACACAAATAATGCCAATAGTCTATACAGTACCGTAATACCTCATAATCGGGAGGCTACAAGAGGATACTCCATAGGTACGACACAAATAGAAACTCGTAGAAGGCGCGCTAGGGTAGGTGACACGACACAACTAGGCAATGCCAGGGTAGATATACCACTTACGCTTCCGGATCGATGGAAACGCGCAGCGCGCAGCTGCCGCCCACCTCGAACAACACTCCCAAATCAAAGGTGCGCACCAAAACAATCACAAAAGTAATAGAATGGCATACGAAGAAGTGCGTCCGATCAGAGGTGCTACCTCATTAATCCGTCAATTGCTCCTGTTTTAGCCACCTTATGCCAACTCACGGGAGTCGGGTCCACGTATTTACCTCAAATGAAATGTCACCACCATCCTACTTCATTCTGGAATCTCCACCACGTACACAGTTGTTAAAGTGGTTTTCGGTATCGACAGAGAGTATGCCAGATATCCGATCCCGGTCTCTTTAACAACCAAACGTTATTATAACCCGTGGTTACAACTTTTAGAAATGGTATTTATACTTTAAAAATCAAAATAAGTTTCAAATACATTTCAATACCATAATATCATTTCAACCATCATTTATTCAAACATCAGTCATTTTATTTACTATAAAATACCATTTAAATCTACCCAATTTATTTAGGAATTAATTTTCCTTTCAACTCACATTTAAAAGTTAAATTCTTCCATTTAAAACCATTTAAAGTCAATTCCTTATTTTTTTATTAATTACATATTAAATTCCAAAAATTTAAGCCTTTTTCCCCAAAGATTAATTCCATTTATTTTAAACAATCCGAAAATTCAGTTTCCGTAGCATTTATGAAATGCCACCTAAAGTCTGTAAGTCAAAACAGTTTATTTATAAAAGACAGCATTTAAGTGCTGTAATAAATTATTAACTTAACAATCAAATTTTAAATTCCCAAATATAACTTATTATCAATTATTTTCTTAACTAAAACTCACTTTTAATAAAATTTCAGAATTTCCCAAAATAAGTTATATTCCAAAAATTTTACTTAAACATTTATTTATTTAACATTTTGACTTATTCAAAAATCATTATAAATTTTATAAAAATCCTTTAAATACATTTGAACCAGAATATTATGAATTCCCATTTAAAATATTTTTAAACATTTCAGGAAAAATATTATATAAACCACGGGTCTGTATATAGTTTTCTAGCCTAGGTCATGTGATACGGATTTATATCATTTCAATCCGCAATTTACAAAATCCCGGGTTCTATCATTTCAAACCCGCAATCCCAAGTTAACAAATAAATAATTAAACAATTAAATAAATGAACAAATGATTATCGTTCAGGCCTATCATTTCAGCCTATAACGATCTCAAATTTACAGTGATGATTAAATCGGTAAATAAGCATTACATTGTATAACTGCAATAATATTACAATAGATAAACAACTGATGAGGTGTCAATTTAAAATGAGGTTTAACATCATACGTTATATCACAGGCAGATAAAATTTAATAAATAATTTACAAATACACTTGTGATAAATCACGGATATATAGGTATGTTTGTCTGGTGAGAAATACTCACCTTTCCTCTGCTGAAGATTCAAATCAAACAACGGTATCTATCCCGAAAGAAATGAACAGAGGCACGATAAATCCAACAGATGTGACACCTCAATTACGAACTTGAAAAATAAACGAAAAATAAATTACGCGATTATGAAGCGATCAAAGCAAAATTTAATAACAACCGGAACGAGATTTAAAAATTAAAAGATTTTTGACACCCGCAGCTTGACCACTCCATCACTCAATTTGTTCAACATCTCCAATCCTCTTCCCTTCCCAAATTTGTTATTTAAATGCTTTGGGAAAAATGCTTTGTAAAAAAAAATGCTTTGTTAAATCAAATAGGCTGAGTCTTGAAACAAAACGTTATTAGATTTTCATAAAAAAAATACTTTGAAAAAATGTATGCATGCACTTATGAAATGACAAGGTCGTGTGATTTGTTTCACACGCAACTAATAAACCACAAATCATTTTCCAAGTTTGTCTCCATTACACACTCCCATTTGTTAAAATCTTCAAAGTGGCTCACGCATGCAAATTCACATGTCCACCAAAACTACAGGCGTATATGGTTTCTTCTCCAGTGATGCAAAATGAAAGATATTTATTTTGTTTGTTAACATTTTATTCAAAAGTGACACCCTTATTCAATTTCACGTGGCCACAACTACAGGGATGCAGGCTAATATGTTCTACCGCATGCAAAAGAAAGAAACTAGGCTTGATTCCCTATATTATTGGACATGCATGGCAAGATCAGGAGGAAAGGAGATGCATAATTATCAGGGATGGCAACAACATACTTGAGAGGTTGAGTAGTCGAGCATGGTGGAACGAGAAGAAGGAGCAAAGTATGCAACGTGAAAAGCATGAGAAGTAGAAATAAAAATAAAATAAAAGACAGATGTGTACCTTCAACACACGCATGCAAGAAAAGAAGGTGAAGCTCTCCAGGTGATGTAAACATTGTTTTGAACGTGTGTTGTATAAATATAAGGGAAGGTCACGTTGATTTTAAGGATGAGCAAGATTTCAGGTAAGGAGAAAAATTAAATGCGTGAAAGAAAAAGGCAGGAACCTTTGCATTTGAAATTCAACGCTAAAAGAAATGACTTCTTGCATTTTTAAGAGTGCGTACATTTCAAGTAATGGTTGAAAAAAAAAATGCGCAAAAGAAATTTGATTGATCCAAGATACTATTTCAAGAGAAACGTGCATTGATTTAGATGAGTAAATAGATAGGAAGAATATAAATATTGATTTTTATCAATTGAATGCAAATGGCTACGAAATTAAAACAAAAGAAACGGGTAGTTAAGATTAGATTATGGGATAATATTTTCAAATAATATTGAATGCGTTTATTTTTTTCCTTTTTGTTTGAACGTGTTATAAAAATAGGAAGCTGCATGATTTATTTCTTTAGAGATTTAGAAATTTTGTTCTCACAGGTAAGGGATAAATTGCTTCCATTAAACGTTTATTCCCAGAGCTACAAATGAGATGCATGTTTCCAGTATTTAGATGAAGGGAATATGGAAAATATTTAGGAAGCAAGAGAAAACGAACGTGCCTAAATTTACGCGCTTAATTATAGGAAAGAAAAGAGGCAAGAATTAAATTTCTTCAGGAACGACAAAATTTCCACTTAATTGCGTAGAAAGAATGGCGACTGAATTTAATTGTTAACCGAAAAAAAATGTTTCATTACATATTAAAGGTTGCGTGAAAAAAATTTGTTAGGCTAAAAGATGTATACATATACAGAAAATTTCGAAATCTGGGTAAGAAATAAATGCAGATAAGAAAGAAACGGCAACTAGAAAATTTGAAATTTCCGTGCGTTGATAAAGAGGGATGAGTGAAATTTATGGTGAAGAAACAGCAAGTGATTAATAGATTGGTTCATTTTAAACTTTTTCTTCAATTAATGATTGTGTGCGTTTCTTTCTTTATATAGGCTACGTGATTTTAGCAAGGATTTTACGCCAATTTAAAACCAATGAAAGCTGTGGAAAAAGTAACGTTTTGCTATAAAAATCTACTAACTGATTTATTAATCCATAGAGATATTGCAGTATGCATTTTAAAATACGCCAAACTGACGCAATACAATACGCCCAAAATTTATGCAAAAGTAACATTTTTAATTTATACGCTTATACATTACTTATACCATTACAATGCGTATCCTTTTTAAATGCGAATTTAACAGTCTGTAAAACACTGAATTTTACAAAGTTATTACTTAACTAAAATTTTAACTTGTTTACATTCTTCGTATTTAAAATATACATAATTCATTTTTATTAAAATTCCAATTGGAGTTGTCTTTTAACAAAGTAAAAATTTCAAAACTTCCAATTTTATATTTAGACTTTTAGGAAATGATTAAATCAAGTTAAAATTTATATTAAATTTCAAGGTTTTATAAATAAAAAGAAATAAAGAGTAGGCAATTAAAAAGGCAAGCAATTAAGACAATATAACGCATACCCTTTTAGTTTCTTCCAAGCCATAAATAAAAGATATAAACTAGCAATAATCTAATAAATAAACATGACTGTCAAAAATAAAAATAGAAAGATAAAATAGAGGTGGATATATGAAATAATAATAATAAGAACATACATATATATATATAATATGTAATAAAAGTAGAAAAATTTATTGCGTGTAAAACGCTGTATTTTATCAAAAAAAAAGTATAAGTTTTAAATTCCCAATAAATCCATATATTTGATTTCTCAATCATATTATTGAATCGACTATTAACTTATCCTCTTATGGGTAATATTAAAATTGGTTTTTATACTAATACATAAAAAAAATTCCCAATTCATCCAAATTTCAATTAATTACTTTCCAATAACTACCATGCTTTAATCCTACTCTTTTATTAAATCTGTTATCACTTTATAAACCTAGTTATTATTTGTTTATCTTTCCTTATAAAAATATATATTCCAATTTTCATCTTTCTTTTGTAATGACTTGTTATTTTCAATTATATTGAATTTTCCAAATATATACATTTATCATAAATAAAACCTAAATCAATTTATTCAACTTGGTTTCATTCCTTTATTTCATCTTATGAATAAAATATAAATTTCTATTTATGTCATTTCATTTACATTCACACATTACAGTTACAGTCCTATCTCACATTAATGAACATTTACCTACATTTAAATGTAATTGACTTCCTACTCTGAATTTAGCAGCCCTAAATAAAAAGGTGACTTGCATAAATGTTGTCACTAACTTTATATTACACTCAAGTTTATTATTTCCACTAATTATCAGAATTGCTTATATAATGTTGAATTGCATATATAATGTTGAATTCACTCCATTACCATACATTTATTTGCATATATTCAATTTAATACCCAAATGTAACAGTTGAAACTACATTAATAGACCAATTAAATAGTAACTTACAACTGTTACTATATCCCTATTATTTTCATTTCATTTTAAACACTCACTTCATATAAATTATAAAGGTTTTTTTTTCTTCTTAAATTTAATTACAAAAATCTTATTAAATTAACCAGTTTAATTATCGAAATTTACAGGTCGTTACACTCTCCCCCACTCAAAACTTTTCGTCCCCGAAAAGGATGGAGGTAGGAGAATAGAACACCCTAAAAGAAAACTAAATTGAAACTCAAAATGGAATCATTTATTTAAACCATATAAATTCAATTTAAATTAATTAATATTCAATAATTGATTTAATTCATTTAATTTTTACTGAAGTTAAATCAATCTTAACTATTTCCAAATTAATTATCTTATTATACAATTATTTTCTAAAATCAGTAATTTGTATAGTCATTTATAATAATCATCTTTTTTTTCAACAAAATTAATTCTTCTTTATTCCAGATTATTATTAAATATATTCTACTTAATATATCTTATCGCCCATATTAAGTAGATTATATTTATTATAACTATTCCAATTTATTTCTGAATTTCCTTTAACACCATTTGATATTGTATATTATTCAATTATTATTTTATTTCTATTTACCTCTATTTGTCTTATTGTAACTGAAACTTTAAGTGTATAACATTTATTATAACCACTCAAATTTTATTTATAAAATTCTTTTATATTGTACATTATCCAATTACATAGTTAATTTCTGAATGATTTAGGTAAGTTATATTGGCATGCAATTATACAAGTAAAAAATTTCCAATTCTATTATTCAAGTTTAAATATTCATTCAAAATTTGACTTTATTTTATCATTAGAATCACCTTTTAACATAAATTTATGAATTAAATTTCCAATTAACTTCTAACCCTTTAGAGATAAATAAATACATACATATAGCATATGTCAAATCAAATTTAAATCATATATCTATATATATTATAAATTAAGTCATATTTAGAAATTCAAATCAATTAAATTTTTGAAGCAAAACTACAACGTGGTCTCTTTACTTCGATACTCGAAAATGAATGTCGATGATGTTGTAGTCATCACCGAAATTATTTTCCAGCGACAAAGAGAAGAGCACTAATTTTTAAAACTTTAAAATTCTTTGGAAACAAATTTATATTCGAAAATAATTTAAATAATAATATATCCTTTTAAGACTTTAAACACAAGGTTTGAAACTATCAGAAATTAAATTCTTAAATTCTGGTTTTAAATTCATATTTTTTTTTGTTTCCAAATTATTTTATAACCATTGTTTATAGTTCAATGATTTATATAAGACAAAACCAATGGTTTACAAAACCATAAATAAAATCAAACACTATTATCTCTAAACAACTAGTTAAATTCTGAAAATTATACTTATATAATATTAGATTTTTCCCAAATATAGGAATAAATTTTTCAAACAAGGATAGAGATTCAAATTTGATGGATTCAAATCAAAGAGAATTTTGATTTAAAGATAAATTGGAATCAGAAGATCCGATGATTAAATAACAGAATAAGGAACCAGATAAGTTTATATAAATCGCGGGCAAACTTAACCGGGTCAACCGTGACTTAAAGAATAAGATCGATGTGGATTTTCTAGGGTAAATCTACATTCGATCTGAAGAGATAAAGTTCAGAATAACCAAAGATACTAGCATATAAACCGAGGGTAAATATAAATCTCTGGTGAATCAATGCTAGTTGTAAAGGAGTTTCACCCCTTTATTAGAATATTGGCGAGACCGCCAATTCACTATAAAGATCATCCTAAGTGGAGTTATGGGATACTCCCGAATCGAAAGAAAATGAATAGTGAGGGACACGAATGAACTTTGGAACCGCAGGGAACGTTCCAAAATTCGAAAAGGAAGAGATTCAAGCTCAAATGAAAGTGATTCTGTAAATCAATTTTACCATACATTCTAAGTTTTGCCTAGAGCCAAAGCTCTGATACCAAATGTGACGACCCAATATTTTCAACCATTCGCATCCGCAAATGTCGGACTTAAATTGTTCAAAATACCGCGTTGTAATTAAAATTTGGCAAATCTCAAAATATACAGTAAATAATTAATCACAGAATCACAGAATCACAGACACAGAATCAGAATACTCGCAGCAGAATTTAAAAATACTTAGTGGTTCATGAAGCCACTATAATAGTCTCAACCAAATAAAAATTACATAGTTTAAATCTCCAATATAGTTTAAACATCACTAAAAATCCAAATATCCCAAAGTCTCGATTACATAAATAAGATACGGACTGAAAGTTTTGCCGGCAGCTCGAAAGATCTACAGAATGTCCTAGCTCCGGGATGAAAGCTGAAACTGCAACTCAGGCTGACCCGAGCGTAAAATAAAACATAAACACTCGAGTCAGAACATACACACTTATATAGTGTAAGCTAATTCAAGTGTACTGTAATATAGAGCAAGTAACTTAAAGGATGCTTGGGACCGCCCATCCTCTAAGGATCCGTTAAACTATTTACTATGTAGTAATACTTCGCTATTATAATAGTGTCTATTAGTAAAATAAACTTACTTTTAAATAGCGTTAAGGGGTTACCCATATAGACCTTAACACAAATAATGCCAATAGTCTATACAGTACCGTAATACCTCCTGATCGGGAGGCTACCAGAGGATACTCCATAGGTACGACACAAATAGAAACTCGTAGAAGGCGCGCTAGGGTAGGTGACACGGCACAACTAGGCAATGCCAGGGTAGATATACCAATTACGCTTCCGGACCGATGGAAACGCGCAGCGCGCAGCTGCCGCCCACCTCGAACAACACTCCCAAATCAAAGGTGCGCACCAAAACAATCACAAAAGTAATAGAATGGCATACGAAGAAGTGCGTCCGATCAGAGGTGCTACCTCATTAATCCGTCAATCGCTCCTATTTTTGCCACCTTATGCCAACTCACGGGAGTCGGGTCCACGTATTTACCTCAAAGGAAACGTCACCACCATCCTACTTCATTCTGGAATCTCCACCACGTACACAGTTGTTAAAGTGGTTTTCGGTATCGACAGAGAGTATGCCAGATATCCGATCCCGGTCTCTTTAACAACCAAACGTTATTATAACTCATGGTTACAACTTTTAGAAATGGTATTTATACTTTATAAATCAAAATAAGTTTCAAATACATTTCAATACCATAATATCATTTCAACCATCAATTATTTAAACATCATTCATTTTATTTACTATAAAATACCATTTAAATCTATTCAATTTATTTAGGAATTAATTTGCCTTTCAACTCACATTTAAAAGTTAAATTCTTCCATTTAAAACCATTTAAAGTAAATTCCTTATTTTTTTATTAATTACATATTAAATTCCAAAAATTTAAGCCTTTTTCCCCAAAGATTATTTCCATTTATTTTAAACAATCCGAAAATTCAGTTTCCGTAGCATTTATGAAATGCCACCTAAAGTCTGTAAGTCAAAACAGTTCATTTATAAAAGACAGCATTTAAGTGCTGTAATAAATTATTAACTTAACAATCAAATTTTAAATTCCCAAATATAACTTATTATCAATTATTTTCTTAACTAAAACTCACTTTTAATAAAATTTCAGAATTTCCCAAAATAAGTTATATTCCAAAAAAAATTACTTAAACATTTATTTATTTAACATTTTGACTTATTCAAAAATCATTATAAATTTTATAGAAATCCTTTAAATACATTTGAACCAGAATATTATGAATTCCCATTTAAATTATTTTTAAACATTTGAGGAAAAATATTATATAAACCACGGGTCTGTATATAGTTTTCTAGCCTAGGTCAAGTGATACGGATTTATATCATTTCAATCCGCAATTTACAAAATCCCGGGTTCTATCATTTCAAACCCGCAATCCCAAGTTAACAAATAAATAATTAAACAATTAAATAAATGAACAAATGATTATCGTTCAGGCCTATCATTTCAGCCTATAACGATCTCAAATTTACAGTGATGATTAAATCGGTAAATAAGCATTACATTGTATAACTGCAATAATATTACAATAGATAAACAACTGATGAGGTGTCAATTTAAAATGAGGTTTAACATCATACGTTATATCACAGGCAGATAAAATTTAATAAATAATTTACAAATACACTTGTGATAAATCATGGATATATAGGTATGTTTGTCTGGTGAGAAATACTCACCTTTCCTCTGCTGAAGATTCAAATCAAACAACGGTATCTATCCCGAAAGAAATAAATAGAGGCACGATAAATCCAACAGATGTGACACCTCAATTACGAACTTAAAAAATAAACGAAAAATAAATTACGCGATTATGAAGCGATCAAAGCAAAATTTAATAACAACCGAAACGAGATTTAAAAATTAAAAGATTTTTGACACTCGCAGCTTGACCACTCCATCACTCAATTTGTTCAACATCTCCAATCCTCTTCCCTTTCCAATTTTGTTATTTAAATGCTTTGGGAAAAATGCTTTGTAAAAAAATGCTTTGTTAAATCAAATAGGCTGAGTCTTGAAACAAAACGTTATTAGATTTTCATAAAAAAAATACTTTGAAAAAATGTATGCATGCACTTATGAAATGACAAGGTCGTGTGATTTGTTTCACACGCAACTAATAAACCACAAATCATTTTCCAAGTTTGTCTCCATTACACACTCCCATTTGTTAAAATCTTCAAAGTGGCTCACGAATGCAAATTCACATGTCCACCAAAACTACAGGCGTATATGGTTTCTTCTCCAGTGATGCAAAATGAAAGATATTTATTTTGTTTGTTAACATTTTATTCAAAAGTGACACCCTTATTCAATTTCACGTGGCCACAACTACAGGGACGCAGGCTAATATGTTCTACAACATGCAAAAGAAAGAAACTAGGCTTGATTCCCTATATTATTGGACATGCATGGCAAGATCAGGAGGAAAGGAGATGCATACTTATCAGGGATGGCAACAACATACTTGAGAGGTGGATTAGTCGAGCATGGTGGAACGAGAAGAAGGAGCAAAGTATGCAACGTGAAAAGCATGAGAAGTAGAAATAAAAATAAAATAAAAGACAGATGCGTACCTTCAACACACGCATGCAAGAAAAGAAGGTGAAGCTCTCCAGGTGATGTAAAAATTGTTTTGAACGTGTGTTGTATAAATATAGGTGAAAGCCACGTTGATTTTAAGGATGAGCAAGATTTCAGGTAAGGAAAAAAATTAAATGCGTGAAAGAAAAAGGCAGGAATCTTTGCATTTGAAATTCAACGTTAAAAAAAATGACTTCTTGCATTTTTAAGAGTGCGTACATTTCAAGTAACGGTTGAAAAAAAATAAATGCGCAAAAGAAATTTGATTGATCCAAGATACTATTTCAAGAGAAACGTGCATTGATTTAGATGAGCAAATAGATAGGAAGAATATAAATATTGATTTTTATCAATTGAATGAAAATGGCTACGAGATTAAAACAAAGAAACGGGTAGTTAAGATTAGATTATGGGATAATATTTTCAAATAATATTGAATGCGTTTATTTTATCCTTTTTGTTTGAACGTGTTATAAAAATAGAAAGCTGCATGATTTATTTCTTTAGAGATTTAGAAATTTTGTTCTCACAGGTAAGGGATAAGTTGCTTCCATTAAACGTTTATTCCCAGAGCTACAAATGAGATGCATGTTTCCAGTATTTAGATGAAGGGAATATGGAAAATATTTAGGAAGCAAGAGAAAACGAACGTGTCTAAATTTACGAGCTTAATTATAGGAAAGAAAAGAGGCAAGAATTAAATTTCTTCAGGAACGACAAAATTTCCACTTAATTGCGTAGAAAGAATGGCGACTGAATTTAATTGTTAACCGAAAATAATGTTTCATTGCATATTAAAGGTTGCATGAAAAAAATTTGTTAGGCTAAAAGATGTATACATATACAGAAAATTTCGAAATCTGGGTAAGAAATAAATGCAGACAAGAAAGAAACGGTAACTAGAAAATTTGAAATTTCCGTGCGTTGATAAAGAGGGATGAGTGAAATTTATGGTGAAGAAACGGCAAGTGATTAATAGATTGGTTCATTTTAAACTTTTTCTTCAATTAATGATTGTGTGCGTTTCTTTCTTTATATAGGCTAAGTGATTTTAGCAAGGATTTTACGCCAATTTAAAACCAATGAAAGCTGTGGAAAAAGTAACGTTTTGCTATAAAAATCTACTAACTGATTTATTAATCCATAGAGATATTGCAGTATGCATTTTAAAATACGCCAAACTGACGCAATACAATACGCCCAAAATTTATGCAAAAGTAACATTTTTAATTTATACGCTTATACATTACTTATACCATTACAATGCGTACCCTTTTTAAATGCGAAATTTAACAGTCTGTAAAACACTGAATTTTACAAAGTTATTACTTAACTAAAATTTTAACTTGTTTACATTCTTCGTATTTAAAATATACATAATTCATTTTTATTAAAATTCCAATTGGAGTTGTCTTTTAAAAAAGTAAAAATTTCAAAACTTCCAATTTTATATTTAGACTTTTAGGAAATGATTAAATCAAGTTAAAATTTATATTAAATTTCAAGGTTTTATAAATAAAAAGAAATAAAGAGTAGGCAATTAAAAAGGCAAGCAATTAAGACAATATAACGCATACCCTTTTAGTTTCTTCCAAGCCATAAATAAAAGATATAAACTAGCAATAATCTAATAAATAAACATGACTGTCAAAAATAAAAATAGAAAGATAAAATAGAGGTGGATATATGAAATAATAATAATAAGAACATATATATATATATAATATGTAATAAAAGTAGAAAAATTTATTGCGTGTAAAGCGCTGGATTTTATCAAAAAAAAGTATAAGTTTTAAACTCCCAATAAATCCATATATTTGATTTCTCAATCATGTTATTGAATCGACTATTAACTTATCCTCTTATGGGTAATATTAAAATTGGTTTTTATACTAATACATAAAAAAAATTCCCAATTCATCCAAATTTCAATTAATTACTTTCCAATAACTACCATGCTTTAATCCTACTCTTTTATTAAATCTGTTATCACTTTATAAACCTAGTTATTATTTGTTTATCTTTCCTTATAAAAATATATATTCCAATTTTCATCTTTCTTTTGTAATAACTTGTTATTTTCAATTATATTGAACCCAAATATATACATTTATCATAAATAAAACCTAAATCAATTTATTCAACTTGGTTTCATTCCTTTATTTCATCTTATGAATAAAATATAAATTACCATTTATGTCATTTCATTTACATTCACACATTACAGTTACAGTCCTATCTCACATTAATGAACATTTACCTACATTTTAATGTAATTGACTTCCTACTCTGAATTTAGCTGCCCTAAATAAAAAGGTGACTTGCATAAATGTTGTCACTAACTTTAGATTACACTCAAGTTTATTATTTCCACTAATTATCAGAATTGCTTATATAATGTTGAATTGCTTATATAATGTTGAATTCACTCCATTACCATACGTTTATTTGCATATATTCAATTTAATACCCAAATGTAATAGTTGAAACTACATTAATAGACCAATTAAATAGTAACTTACAACCGTTACTATATCCCTATTATTTTCATTTCATTTTAAACACTCACTTCATTATAAATTATAAAGGTTTTTTTCTTCTTCTTAAATTTAATTACAAAAATCTTATTAAATTAACCAGTTTAATTATCGAAATTTACAAGTCATTACATAGAGGAAGAGGGAGTGAATGAAGAGGGGGTTTCAGCTTGGGGTATTAAGTTAGAACATTGGGCTGAACCCAAACCCAAACCCGAAGTGAAAAGGTCAAATTTTTAGCTAGCTCCAAACATATCAATGTTTATACTCAAAAAGGTTGCAAATGGCATTTTGAACTCAATGGAAGGGGTCTCGAGTTCTAATTCGACTGTTTGCAAAAAGTAGCTTTTCAGACCAAAATCCGACGAACGATAAAATATTTAGATAAAATATTTAAATATAAAATTGATAAATGTGCGGGTTGTTACACAGTCTGTAGGTGTTCCACCAAGAGAGTATGCCTTGACTGCTTTTTCATTCCAGGCCTAAAGGAGCGGACCTTAGTAGACAGTCAAAAGGTTGATGATGGCATCGGATATTCGTATGACACCGTACTCTAGTTTGCGAGTAGGTTATAGTGGGCAGGACCCATAAGGATAGTCACATCCGGATATCAGCCATCATCGGTCGGAGCAAGTTCGAAAAAGACTGAAGTTAAATCAATAGGACAATGATTCTTTCACCATCAAGACATTGGATGAGTGGCACAACCAATTGGATGTTTAGATTGTTTGCAATAGGGCACAACCACTTTGCTCTTGAAAGGTCTTTCGAATAGTTGAGGAGGGCTAGTGTGGGGACATAGCCATGATGAGAAAAGAGAATGACCAAGTAAAATATCTTTGTTGCAGGCCTAAGTAAGCGGACCTTTATAGATATATAAAATCCCCAATTGAGTTCCGTATAAGGTAGATCTTTTTACCGGGATTTAAGGAGTAGGCAGAATGATTACGTTTAGTCCTTAAGGTACGCACTGGGTGGTACATTATGGATGTCCAAGCATTAGTATAAGCTAGTACGGATGCAGTTTTACATTTTCATAGTAAACGACGGAACATCTATATTGTATGCCTCACGAAGCTATCCTTTACATATGTAGTTACAATACACTCTAGTAGAGAGACGATGGTGTCCTTATCGAGGAGGATACAGAAGGTACTATGGGTAGTACCTATGACCAATGCGGTCTTTGGGCACGTAGCTACATATATTGGCTATTAGGTCTTAATCTACTAGGGCGTAGTGGATACGATTCTCACACAGAGGCGAGAGTATTATAAACCCAATAAACCTAATATAATAGAAAATGGAAATAGAACCGTATATGTAGAATTATGCATAGAAGTGTATAATTTGTCCATTCACTAGAATTTTAGTTCTGACCCCTTTCTCATATCATCCTAGATAGATGGCAGAGATTTTCCAAATTCATGACGCTTGTTTAGAAAGTGTTATTACTTTGGTGAGTATTTACTTACTATTATATTTTAGTCGGTTCTCTTATAAGATATTTACTTGAGCTCTGATATATTTTTCTTTACCCATTTGCAGGACAACAGACCCAACTCGAGCTTCAGCGAGCTTGCATTTTACCATTTTGCGAAAAATCCGGACCCACTAGAATTCGGGTTGCTACACAATGTTAACATTCCAAGTGAGATTTACTAATAGGGAAAAACGTAAACTCAAGCCTCACACCTAGAAATGACTACAACAGGGTAGATGCAGCATGCTTATATGATTCGCTACCATTAAGTTACGGTCATCACTTAGTATCTAGATAGATATTTATGGATTACATGTAGCCATGGAAACGGGTTGTTATGTTGGCAGCCGGGGTGATGATCATATTCGGTACTATCCAGGAAGAGGTAGCCGATTCTGTTTTGGTAGAGGTGTAATTTTTCTGTCTCGGTCATTTTATCTAGAGATATACTGTACGGAGGGCACCTTGTCATTATTGGAATCCATTTTCCAATACGTTCCTTACGGACTTAGTTGTTACCAAATATGTTGAATGTGAGATGCAAGCATTTCAGCTATGTTATATGTTTATTTTAACCCTAGACATTATTATAATATCAAAAGATTTTCTAATAAAATGGTTTGGTTATCGTAAGGTAAAAGCTCGTCCGTGTTTACATTCGGCATGGTTTTATCAGGTACCTTATATTTTGAAAAGTTTTGTAACGTTAAAAATTCATATGATTTGATATGAGTTTCTCACACTAGTTTACCAGACTTTTCTAGGCATTATTTTCTTATAATGCTCATGTCAGCTCGAGCATATTTCCAGATTTAGTTATGGATGCTTTGAAGCTTCTAGAGACGAGCTGGATTCCTCCAAGATGTATTCACGTATTTTATTTCCACTGCATTTCTTTCTTTGTATATATCACCACTTGTGATGATAGGTTGTTATAACTATCCAAGCCGATGATAGGTTAGTTTACTCTAATTGATATATGTATATTATAGTTTTCTTTTGTAAAGATCATGTGCATAATATATATTGCTCGTCACGATGTGAGATTCTGTTCTGTCTTTTCCTTTCTTTCACCCCAACAATTTGTTTTTTTCGCACTTGGATTCTCGGTACGTGAATACCGTGGGTCGAAAAGGATGTTTGTTACAGCTTGGTATCAAAGCTTAGGTTGAGCAAACACCTAAGCCTTTGTGGGGGTAAACTCATTAGGGATAGGGTTAGCAACAGCCCAGAATGAGTTTGAATATGTGTGTATGTGTATGAGAGCACGTATTTGTTAGTTCTATAAAAATATTTTACACTGTGTTGATTTACCCATTGAGTGATTTACGAATTTTGATCAAGATATGAGATGCCACAGTATCGATAGAGGTTTCTAAACACTTGGATAATGTAAACCGACATAGCATATTTTGAACATGGTAAATGAAATAATTTTACCAAGGATTATATTTTATATATAAGAGAATAATTTTTAGAAATTGATATATTTGTTTATAGATGTTTGTTGGGAAATGGTAATATTCAATAATTATCATTTATTGTTTGATTAATCATGCTCGACCAGTTTATGAGCAGTTTTACCTTTTCAGGTTGGGTAGATAGTAATTGCGGGAAAATTGAAACAAACACCTTGTGAATTAAGTTTGACTATAAGGCATTCAGTGATAATATTGGTTTAAAATTTGATTTTAATAAAATTTGCTTATTATAGTGTAAACAATATATATACATTTGTGAAATGATTTTATATAAAAAGGTGAATTTATAGTATGATTTATAAGTATGTTTATAAATAAAAAGGATTTAAATTGAGTATTTGAGAACTTAAATGACAGTGTTTTGAAATTTGTTTTTCCAAAGTTTTGGAAAAATAATAATAGTATTATTTGAAAGTGTTTATGAATTGAAATTTTTTAAATGGATTTTAATGGATATAGAAAGTACTAAACTCACTTCTGTCACTGGAAAATAATTATGGTGATGGCTGCAGCATCATCAATGTTCAATTTTGAGTTTCTAAGTAGGGGATGCCATTATAGTAGTTTGCTATAGAGCTGTTTTGGTAAAACGGATTTTGGTTTAATCCCAAAGGTATGATTTGATAACAAAAGGAGATGTGTATATTATAATTTCAAAACGGTTTTAAATAAAACCTGAAAGTTTAATTCTGAAGTTTTCAGTTAAGTTATTATATGGATGCTTGTATCCTATGTATTAGAACAATTTGGGTTGTGCGTCTTCATATGATATGTTGTTTGGTAGTTTTCATTTATTGAAATAAAATAGGATTATTGGTGATTTTGGATAATTAGAAACTTCTGAATTAGTTGAGAACTTGAAGCTAGTGTTTGTGAAAATATAAAAGTAGAGTTTTGTAACTCTAGAATGGATATATTGTAAGTTAAAACAATTTTTAAGTTTATTAGACTTCAATGTTAAGTGAAGAAAATCTGATATTGTATATATACTCTTAGGATGTAATGAAGTATTATACGAATATGAACTTAAGTCTCGAATGTATATAAATGTAAGTAATGTGTAATGATATGGTTTAGAAATGGTTTTAGTATTAAATGAAATACTATTGGTGTAAATAAATGTGATTTAAAATGAAGAGTAGTTGGTGTAGTTAAGAAACCAATGCAATAAATAGGTAAGCTATATGTAGATCATTTTATTCGTATAACTGTTCTTGATCCAGATTCGAGTACATGATTTTGAGGTGATTTATGACGATCCAACCAAGAATTTTTCACTCGATTCTTGACGGTGAACATTTGATATGGATTCTTGATATAATTTTGAGGTATTCTATCATTGTGTATGGCTATATAAGAATAACGGAGGTTTCTAATCAAGAAACCTGATTGGAGTCTGCACTAGGAAATTCGCATGAGCGATGCTAGATCGAAAATGAAATTTACATGATAAAGCTGGTTATTAGATTGAATATTGCATACGGATGGTCCATATGCATCGTAAAGATGGTTTAATGGCATGTATATGTGAGATGATTGTTATAAATGATTTAGCATGCTTGAATCCATGGTTAATATTGCAATTATATTTAATCCTCTTTGTTGAACACATGATCAGGTAAATAGAAGCAAATGCTTGCTAGTTGCTTTTGGTTTCATGAGTAGAGTTTAATTGCTTGACAATTGATATGTGTTTAAGTTTAACGGATGTTTTTCTTACATGACATACACATTCTATATGTATATCATAAGCATACATTGTTGTTATGTTGTCCTTAAATATGGGAGGTCCTAGATATGGGCTTATATTGATGTTGTGATCTTTTTGGATCTAGCCGCGCAAAGGATGTGATGCCAAAAATTTCCTTAACATAAGAGTCTTTAAAAGCTTAATAAATCATTTTACTTAATTTATTTTAAAGCCTAACGGTTTGGGGACTTTTTTTCCTTTGGGAATTTCGGGGACAAAATTCTTTTGAGGGGAAAGAATGTAACGACCATGAATTTTATTGTTTTGATTTTGAATATTTAATTAATTTTAAATATTTAAATAATTAATTTTAAAAGCTTAATAAAATTAATATTGGTGAACTTGTTATAGAAAAATATTTACAAAAATAAATAGTTCGAGTTAATATTGATAGTAGGACCGAAAATCGTTTTTATCGACAAACAGTCTCGAAACACTTGAAATTAGCATTCCGAGGAATAGTTTCAAATTTTGACGACACAGGTTCCATTGAAACAAGAATAGTAAAGAGATGTACGTCAACGAGTTTCGTAGCGATCGGATGTGTTGTGTGGTCATGCGAGCTTGAAATGCAACGATTTAAAAAGTAAAAAATAAAATAATAACATATTTTTATTACAAATAACCCACCTAAACTATTATTTCCACTTTCTCTTCTTCATTTTCATTTCTTGTAAACGAAGTGTAGCTACCACCTTCCTTAAATTCTTCTCGAAGATTTAGGCAACGGAATCAAGTGGAGATTGATCGATTGGAATCATGTGGTCGTGGGTTTCAAATCCGTAGGAATTAGGACATGTACGGTTAAGAATATGGAAGTAGCCTCTTCATGACATGGAGCTAGGGTTGAGACTTGTCGATGCATGAGCCGGAGTTAGGCAGAGTCGATTGCACCATTATTATTTTTCCTATTAAGTAGCACCTTCCCACAAAGTTTCGTCAACTCTGGTGCACCATGAAAATTGAGATAAGTGAAGGAGCATATAGCTACATCGGTCGTGAATCATTGTGGAGGCTGGACCGTAGGCGTCGATGTCGGCTGCGGTAAGGATGCATAGTGTGATGCGTTAGAGGTGATGGTTCTTCGATATATGTATGGTAGTGGGAGAAAATGAAGAAATAACGGGAGAAGAGATGGGATTGTGCACGTTTTTATGCATAGGCACATTTGGGTAAGAAGAATTAAAAGGGGATTAAGGTTGGTAATTATAAATTAAAGTTGATTAATGAATATTTTAATTTAAAATCTTAAAAAAGTAATATCTCTTGCATACGAGGTCCAACAAGATGCGGTATCTTTGGCATTGTGCTAAGCACTATCTATACACTAGAATTGATTTCGTTAAATTTGGAACAAGCAGAATTTTGAGCTAAAATTGAACGTTGCTTGATTTTAGATCAAGCAGGAATGCGTAAGCATTTTCTAGAATTTTATTGAGTGCGGATGAACACTATATGATATGTGTGTTGTTATAAATTATTATTTGTGTGCATGAGTTATTTCTTGGTTGATTTCCTACTCTGGAAAGCAGATGATATATAAAATGAAATACATGGAATTTGTAAAGGGATCTGGATTCCTCACCATTTTTTATGTTAATTTCATTTGTATACTTATATTATATAAATTGTTGAGAGTTAAAGCTTGGTAATCTGACTTTATTTGAACTGACATTGATATGTCACAAAAGTTGAACTCTTTTAGCGTGGATCGCTATAAGCACTTGTTAAGTGTTGTGGTAACTCTAGGTCTCATTATATTATTTTTGAAATACTATTATTTTATGTTTTTCATGTAATATTGATTTTGATTCAGAGAATGATTTTTAATGTGAACTTTTAGAATTTTTTATGGCATTTTATTTAAAAATAGTTTTAGAACTTCTCTACTTTACTCCAACCTTTTTTTAGAAATTTTTAAAAGTATTTCGAAAAGTGTTTATTTTATAGAAAGGTTAATTTAATAACGGATGTTTATATTTTTTAAAAAGGGAATTTATCTTTTGTAATAAAGTGATTCTGTTTTTAAAGAAGATAGAAATATTTTAGAATAAATATTTATGAAATGCTTTGTATAAAATGTTGTATGGAAAAAGAGATTTATAAATTGTATTTTTACAAATAAAAGAATAGATTTATAAACGATATTTAAAAAAGGGAAATGATATCATTTTGATAAATTGGAATATTAAATCACATTTGTGAATTTATACTGATATATGGAATGATCTTTTTATGGAAAGTATTTAGTCCTATCTTGAAACTGAAGATTTGTGATAAGCATATGAGACTTAGAATTTGGAGATTAATAAAATGAGTTTTATAAATAAATTTAGAGATTTACAAAAGGAGTTTTATAACTGAATTTGGAGATTTATAAAATGAGTTTTATAAATGTGAAAGAGATTTATAAAAAGGAGTTTTATAAATGGAATGGGATTTGATTTCTACAAATAAGCATCTTAAATTATGATCCTATGGAAAATATCCTTACCATACTTAACATCAAATTCTAGGGTAGAGAAACTCGTCCTATCCTAATAATTAAAAATGAATGCCGAGGCAGGTATAGTATGCTGATTTCTCCAACTTCATTGTTAATCAAGGGATATTACAAGTTTGAAATTGAAAAGTGGTGGTAAGCATGTTTAGTCAAACTTCCATACGATCCATTTACTTATACGAAAAGGAAAGTGGTTTGGATTTGTAATAAATAATGTTTTTAAATGACATTTGTTTCGGCCCATTCAAATATGGTTTTGAAAATATGAAATCTTTCTTAAGATTTTTTTTTGAATATACTTATGCCATTGAGATACATAAGGTTACATTTTCTAAGTATTAAAGTGAAATTGTTTGTGAACATACGTATACCGTTGAGATAAAGTGTAGCTTTTGTGAATATACTTATGCCATTGAGATAAATATAAAAATACATTTCTAAATGTGTCAACAATCAAAAGGGATTCAATGGCAAATCTTAAGGAAGCTAAACCCATATCAAATCTTGACTCCATCTAAAAATCTAAGGTGAATAATACATGAACCATCCCTATTTTGTTCTTGAATTCGGCTATGGATAATATCTGAATGATTTTAATGATTTTTGCCAAGTTATGGTCGTTTAATCATCGTTTAGATAGAAGAATGATTTAGGGAATTTTTATGAAATTAATTGAAGCGTTTTTTAGGGTAAAACCTAAGATTTTAGTTACCAATCAATTTAATTTTTGAATATGTGATGTAAAATGTTACTTTGGAGATGATTTTTTAATTTCATAATTTTTCAAGTTACATTAAATATTTTATGCATTTCCTAAGAGAGAAATAGCTTTTTTTTGAGTTTTAGTTACTTAAAATAATTAAATATTATTTTCGGCTCTGAAATTTTTATATGATGAACAATATGATATTTTGGAATTTCTAGAATTTCGGAGGATTTTTCCCAAGTGATTCAAATTACTATGAATTTATTATGCTAGATAAGCATTTAAATGGATAATCAATTAATTAGTTTGATATACGTTTTAAACTTTGAAAATTTAGTGTGGCTGTTCCCTAAAAAATAAATTGTTAAAGTATTACATTATATAATAGAAATTTGACATGAATTATGGTTTGATAAAAAGTAATTGCTTTTAATAGAAATAAATCGGTTTACAACATAATTACGACAATGCCATGCCACATATGTTGTCTCTGCGCCTAAGGTAACACCACATCTACGTTTGTCAACATTGGGATAGAGGAAAGCTTATGATGGCTACTTGGCAGCTATGAAATGATTCCATCTTTGTTGATACCGATCTCTTCGGCAATCTATCATTGGTGGCATAGCCTTATCATGATTCATCTAAAGGTTTAAAAGTTCAGTGCCATGATCATTGAGGTAGTCTCTTATCATTTACGCTTCCATCAATGAAGCCTCATCTTTTCACCTATGTTTTAAGCAATGCTGCATACATCTATTTTGAATACTGTCGACGTTAATTATACAAACGGCAGGGGCGCTGCTTGTCTTGACGTCACCATTCATTAGTGTAACAACCCGGAATTTTTGACAGCATATTTTAATAAATATTTAATCTAATTTAAATTAAATACAAGCTTTTAAATTTTAAAATGATGAGATCTTTGATATTTAGTAATTATATGTGTTGTAAAGAAAATTTGATTTGAAAAAAATTTAATGTTTCAAAATCATTTAAAACAAAATCTGTCTTATACACTAAAATCAAAGATTTTATATTGTTAATATTTAATCTAGTAAAATGAAATTGAAATAATAATGTTTAAAATAAACAAACATGGTAATATTAAACATAAACATGGAAATTTAAAACTTAAGTATAAGACAATATAAATGATTATAAACATAAATATACAAAACAAGTATAAATCATAATTATGAACATAAGTATAAGCCATAATTATAAAATATAAAATGTGACTAAGAATATAAATATAAAAATATAAGTTATAACTTGAAATATAGAAATACAAACACAATGGTGTGAATCAAAGACTTGTAAAATCTGAAATATAAATAGAATACAAGTAATATAGTCAAACAATAATCAGCAAAATTCAATTGTACAACACAAAATCTTTAATAAAAATTTATAACGAAGATGCTTTGCAAATTAAGTATGCAAGAGACAAAGACACAAATTAAATATAAACCTTAGGTGCTGTTGTAAGTTTATATGCATAAGAAAAACAAAGTTTTCACTTCAATGTAATAAAACAAAATCTGTGTCTTATACAAAATATGTTTGGCCGAAATAAAAATAAATATCTTTGTACAACACATAAGTAAGTATCAGCAAACATTAATTAGATGTAAACATAAATGAAAGCACATACATTTAATAGCATAACATTTTGTTCAAGCAAGTACTACAGCCGAATTTCTGTGATAATTTCTTTCTGCAGGGAATTAACTTCATAGCCAATTAAAGAGCATGGAAATACAAACAAATAAAACTGTCCAGTTATAACCTACTGTTCAAAGCTTCTACATATATCCACCTGTATATTATGTTTGTTTATAAAACTGAACAAAACCTAAAGCAAACCTGAGAAACATTATTGCTTTGCAAACATAAATTTATTTCAAAAGCAGAAAAAGAAGGCTTTCAGGAAAATTCTTCTGCAATTTCATCAACACATCACTTTCTGTTCAAAGCTTGTTCTGTGAGTAAACTTATTATTTTCAATTTAAAATTGTATATTTAACTTACAAAGATATGTGCTTTGATATCTGCTTGAATATTTAACCTTGAGTACTTCCTGTTACTCTGTAATATATGAAGTTGTTCTTCAGAAATATGTGAGTATCTGAACAAGCAAAGCAAAGAAAATTATAAACACCTCTTCACATAATTGTTTTGAACTTTGATGTTGTTGCTAATTCAAGCTGTTTACCTTAAAGCATAGGCATGCAACTTGTTTAGAGTTTTACATTATTTTATAAATACTGTTATTCCAATTACAGGTAAAAGAATTAAAAGGTAAAAATTTGAATGTTTAAATTTGCAAATTTAATAACATATTCTGATTTCATATACATAGTTAGGATTTTTAACATAAAATTTTGATTTTTAAGCAAAGATAATAGGAGCAGTTTTTAAAGAAAGCCGAAATTGATTTTTGACAATATCCATTGGTTGAATTAAATTTGATTTCTGAAATTTAGTATGAAGCAAGGTTGAAGTCGTATTGACACAAGAAAAATGTCAAAATAATTTTCGAATGTATAGATTGTTAGTTTGAATCAAAGGTAGGGTTTAGTGCACGTTTCTAATGGGTCTGTTTTGCTCGGTGATTTCTTCATCAAGGAACGACCGAGCTAGGAGTGTTTTTGAGGGATGAAGGAGGAGGACATTGGCGACGCGTGGCAGGAAGCGCGACTCAAACGGTGGTCGGCGCTAGGAGGAAGAGGGTTTTTCGTTTTTGTTGTTCGAGTTTCATTTCACCCAGAGGGGTATTTTTCGATTTCGTGATCTTTGATTCGAGTTGGCTCTTGAATTCGTGTATGTGGTCGAATTGGAGTTTGTGGAGGCTGATGTGGGTCGCCGGAGGCGAAGCGAACCACCGTGCACATGCATGGTGGTGAAGAGATGTCTGTCGATCTTCTAGGAGTGACGCGTGCTCGTACTCGTGGAATGGGGATGTTTGCTTCGGGTTTATCTTCGGGGTCGCATGCGTGAGAGTGGTTTCTTCTGTTATTTATAACTTCAACTTAAAAAAAGTGAGAAGAAGAATAGAAAATGGGAAAAGACAGAAGAAGATGGGGAGAGAGACGCAGGGGAAGCACGGGGGAAACTCGAGACCGACTCGAGTAGAAAGAGGAGCTGTCTCGGGTCCATTACCAATTGAACGTGCATTATTTTGTTTAGTATTTTTATAACTAAGTTAATTAAGCAATTAGTTAGTTAGTTTAAAATTTGTTTTAAAGGTTTAATAGGGTAAGTGATGTAAAGATAGTTGATTAATATAAAGTAAATAGAATGTAAATTAGTTTATATTTGAAATTAAATTGATAACTTTAAATTGATTTTGTAATTAAAAATTTATCATGTGTTAAACCAATTTAAGTCTTAAGAATGTTAGCTAATTACTTAAAGGTTAATTCATAAATAATAATTAACTTAAGTGATCAATTGAAGATTATATAGTTAATAAAATTGATAATAGATGATTAGTTTAAATAATTTGTGATAATTGAATATTTAATTAATCTTTAATAAGTAAGTTATGAATTAATAATTAAGAATCAACTAATTAACTAAGTAATTAAGTAACAATTGATGAATAAAAGTTAAATAATTAAATAATTAATTAAAGATTAGATGATTAATAAATTAATAATTAATGATAACTAATTAATCAATTGATCATTAATAAGCTAATTAATCAGTGATTAATTAAGTAGAATAAAATAGTTTATTCTTAAGAAATCAATTAAGTTAAGTAAAACCAAACTGTTTGGTATGAATTGATAATTCTGTTTAATTGACTTTGATATCTGTTGATGATATTTATGTGATATGTTATAATATATTATGGATATCTGTGATAACTGTGTATGATCTATCTGTTATATCTGTTATGTGAATTCTAATATTACATTGAACTGTTAAGTTAAATAGACAACTTGGCCCTTAAAATGGCGTTTGGATTCCGATGAGACCGGGATCGGAAGAATCAATTTTGATTCTCCGAAAACCACATCGATCCAAATTAAACGATAGGTCGTAACTTATCAAATAGTGATCGAGATGGTGTTTCAGAATGCAAGGGTTATCGTCGTTAACTCTGAGGGTGATTCCAAAATGAGTGTAACGAGATAATCATTCAGTTTCGTTCGAACCCGAAACGAACTTGTATGGATTGAATGCTTTCAACACATCGTCAGGCGGACGATGAGAATTCTAAGAATAATGTTCAATAAAGGTAATCGTAGCCTCAAGCCTCATCAACCGGGAATGGCTAAAACAGGGGAGATGCAGCAAGGTTAGGTGGGTCATGCCCAAGCAGGACAAGATATTCCCCTGTCTAGATGTCCCTTTTTATTTCGGCTGTGTGAGCAGTTGTTGGCCACAACTGCGGGGTTATTTTGTTCGGGACTGTTCAGTAAGGAATGGTTCCGGCCTTGTGTTGTAGGGGGTCGGGAGTGATCCTCGGTACGGTGATCTAGGCCCCGTACTGTGATGGGCGGTACCCCAGTAGCCCTGCCATTGTTGGAAACTCATTTTCCCTACGAGACCCTACGGTTTTGATTTGTATTACCCACTTTCGTGGCTAGTAGCTGGAATTTAATCATGTAACAATTTCGGCTATTTTCTATTTACTTGAAAACCCTAGACACTATTATAATATCACTGAATTTCCTATAAAATGTTTTGGTTAGCGTAAGGTAAAAACTTACCCGTATTTATTTGTGGGGAGTCTTACGTGATACCTTTATTTTCAAATGATTTTCAAAGTTAAGCAATTTTAACCTGTTTACTCATACTAGACCCATGTCTGACCCGGAGTTTATATTTTGTTTTTCATAGACTCTTGGGTACTCAAATTTTTATGAGTAGCCAAGTGATAGGTATTTGGGAGTGTTGATTTTCTGGAGAATCTCTTTTGGGAAAGAAGACCGTACGTATGTATCTATATATGTAGTTCCGCTGTGTAGTTAGTGTATGTTGTATTTTGGATGTATGTATGGACATATATGTATATGACAGTCCTGTTATGTGATATTGTATGACTCTGATGTATGTATAACTATGTAATAGTATGTTGATGTATTATATTTTGTTCCATTCCGCTGTGAAATTCTGATATTGTTATTCTTACTTTCTATTATTTTCTGTTTCTATCCCTTTCTTTCTTAATGATGAAACGTCTTTCGGGGGTTAGAAAGGCGGGTCGTCACAATTAGTGTCGACGATATTGTTCTTGCTTACAAAAACACTAAGCTTTGTTTTGAAAATGGCGGGTAACCTATATTTCTTCTATGTCGATGGCCTTATTTTAGGCATAGCATTTTATACTTAAATGAATTTTAGTTTTGACTTCAACCTTGGATAGAGGCCGACAATGTCTTAATATCGTGATTTTTAGATATTATTTTTATTAAAGGCGGAGAGCCTTAAGCCTTTTTGTCGACATTGTTATTGACGTCGTCCTTAAACTATATTAACCTATTTAAAGGCAGTGATCCGTATATGGTATGATTTCGACTTTAAACATTGGGGATACCAATGTCATTTCAATTGTAAATTTCGATATTTATCATTGGGGATACCAATGTGGATTTGTTTTAACATGCAAAATGTTTTATAAATTGGGATTTATCACTAGATATGCCAATGTATTTTCGACATTAACCATTGGGGGTACCAATATATTTCAAATTATAATTTTTGACTTAGACCATTGGGGATACCAATATGTATCATTTATGATATTATAATATTAAGGGGAAATAACCTAATTGGAGGCACTAATAGACATATGTTAAACATGTGGGTAACATGAATTAAATTGTTAAGTGATGGGTTTATAGTCATCTTAGGAATGCTATGGGATGTGCATTGGACAGTCTATATCATGCTGGAGATGGATAGTCTCTATGAGATTAATGAAGGGTTCGTAGTTATCATAGGATAACTATGGGATGTTTGATGGATCGTCCACATCATTTTAAATGAATGGAATATGTATGATGGATAGTCCACATAATTTAAATAGCTAAACCATGTGTGATTGGTAGTCCATACGCTAAGGGATGGGTAATCCAAGTAATAATAACATGTGAGATGGATAATCTACATAATTTTGTTAATGAAATCATGAGTGATGGGTAATCAACATTGGTACGAGATGGGTAATCTAAATAATTTGTATATGTATATATATGAGATGAGTAGTCCACATAAGTATAAGACAGATCATCAATGAAAACATAGATGGGTAGTCTAATAGCTCGGGATGAGTAATCCAGTGTATATTACATGTTTGCGTTATAACCATGCAGGAGCATAGTATATGGTTGAGATGTTTTGGTTAAGATACTAGTGAGGGAAAAAACCAGTTTTGCTTAGTGGCATGGTCTTACTAGATATCTATTTGGTTTGAGATTACACGTTATTACTCACACCAGACTGCTTGTCTGACCCAAAGTTTTTGTCTCACCCCTTAAACTCTGGGATGCCTATTTGAGTAGGTCGCGAGTAAGGGTTTTCAGGTTTCCAGTTAGACGAATAAGCTTTCAGAGATGTGTAGGAGGCAATAGCTATTTAGGAATACCTGTATAATCTATTATGCTGTTTGGTTTTGTTTGTATGGATGTAATGACAAGTTATATAATTGCCAAATGTTAGACTCTGATTAACCAAGGGGTACCTTCATATGTCGCTCTTGGAGCATTTTGCAATAGCTATACTTTCTCTAAACATGGAATAACGAATGGGATGACGTAATGAATATGAAATCATATTCAGAAATGGCATGTAAAAGCAATTTCTGAATTGTGTTTGAATTTTTTTCATATTCTTGTCCTTCTGATTATTGATATGATTTACATAGCCGTATTTTGTCACCAAGAATTAATATTATGGATGAATACAGCATCGGTAGCGACTAGTTTTTGGCCTCAAAATAGGGGATGTAACAGCCGAGGTGATGATCATATTTAGTACTATCAGGAAAGGGTGGGTTAATTCTGTGTTGGTAGAGGTGCAATGTTTGCAGCTCTTTACATTTTATATAGACGTGTACTATACAAAAGGTAGTCTCATATCTTGTCATTGTTGGAATCCATTTTCCAATACGTGCCTTACAGACTTAGTTGTATACCAAATATGTTGGAATGTGAGATGCAAGCGTTTCAGCTATGTTATATATTTATTTTAAACCCTAGACGTTATTATAATATCACAAGATTTTCTAATAAAATGGTTTGGTTATCGCAAGGTAAAAAATAATCTTTGTTTGTGTGCAGTGTGGTCTTACGAGATACCTTATATTTTGAAAGGTTTTACAACATTAAAAATCCATATGACGTGATTTTAGTTTCTCATAATCCGGGTGTTATTTTCTTATAATGCTCGAGTCAGATCGGGCATATTTTTAGATTTAGTTATGGATTCTTTGGAGCTTTAGAAAATGAGCTGGAAGCCTCCAAGACATATTCACGTATTTTATTTCCGCTGTATTTCTTACTTTATATTTATCAACATTTGTAAGGACATGTTGTTATAACTGTCCAAGCAGATGATAGGTTAGTTTACTCTGATTGATGTATGTATATTATAATTATTTTGTAAAGATCATGTGTATATTATATATTGTTTGTTATGATGTGAGATTCAGTTCTGTCTTTCCTTTTCTTTCACCCCAACAATCTATCTTTCTGGCACTCGGACGCTAGGCACGTGAATACCGTGAATGTATAGTGTCGACTTTTGTGGGTTGAAAAGATCGGTTGTTACAAAACCCGAATGTGTTTATGTACAACGTGGTCTTATGAGATACCGTGAAATGGTTTTATTTGGAATATGGTCCTACCAAATAGTATCATACACCCTCTTACCTAGAATTGTAATATTTGAGAGAAGCACTTACCATTCGAACACATCTCTTGCCCATTTTTAGTCATTTTCGAGCTACTCGAACTAGTTAACCAAAAAATACTTCTCCTTTTTGAATCACATTTTGAAATGATACTATGTATATTTCTCACATATATGTAAAATAACTTTACTACTTTATTTACTAAAACATGTCTTAGGTTCGTACGGATTCAAACTCATTTAGATCGTACACTGACAAAGGTATCTCATAAGACTCGAGTATATTTCCAGATTTAGTGATGGTCGCTTGGAGCTTTAGGAGACAAGCCGGATGCTTCCAAAACTTGACGTATTTTATTTTCCGCTATTTCTTGTTTTGTATTTATCAGCAATAGTAAGGACGGACTATTGTAACTGTTCAGGATGATATTAGATAAGTTACTCTGATTTGATGTATGAATATTAAAATTTTCTTTGTAAAGATCATTTGGATATTATATGTTACTCGTCACGATGTTAAATTCTATTCTATCTTTCTTTTCTTTCACCCTAACAACTTGTCTTTTCGGCACTTAGATGTTCGACACGTGAATACTGTAGATATATTAGTGTCAACTTTCGAGGGTCGAGAAGGCAGCTCGTTACATTAGGTATCTGAGACGACCCGACTTTCTACCACCAGAAAATCGCATCATCTTTAAGAAAGAAAGGGATAGAAAAGAGAATAGAAAGAAGAGAAGAAAAAAACAACATCAGAATCTACACAGCGGAACGAATAAATTATATTAATAACATAAATATTACATAGTTTACAACAAATATCAGAGTTACACAGCTAAAACAACACATACTAGACAGTTATAAACATCTGTCTAGTTATACGACTCAAAACAGCAACTCAGAGAATCACACAGCGGAATACTATACATATCTACACGCGGAAGCCTCCTGCTCCATTGCTCCTCCACAATTTCGTCAAAGCTAACCTGAATTCCCTTGACTACTCATAAAAATTTGAGTACCCAAGAATTTATGAAAAACAAAAATAAACTCCGGGTCAGACATGGGTCTGGTGTGAGTAACAGGTTTAAAGTTGCTTAACTTTCAAAAACCTTTTGAAAAGTAAGGTATCACGTAAGACTTCCCACACATAAACATGGAAAAGTTTTTACCTTACGCTAACCAAAACATTTGATAGGAAATCCGATGATATTATAATAGTATCTAGGGTTTTCAAATAAATAAGAAATAGCCGAAATTGTTACATGATTAAATTCCAGCTACTAGCCACAAAAGTGGGTAATTCAATCAAAACCGTTGGCACTTATTGGATTTTGGATTCCATACAATGGCAGGGCTACTGGGGTACCACCCGTCACAGTACGTGGCCTAGATCAACGTACCGAGGAGTACGCTCGCTCCCCTGCAACACAAAGCCGGACCCATTCCTTACTGAACAGTTCCGAACAAGATAACCCCGTGGTTGTAGCTAGCAACCACCCACACAGCCGAATATAAAGGGACTTCTAGACAGGGACAAATCTTGCTCTCCAGTGGGTGCGACCCACGAAGCCTTACTGCACCTCCCCTGTTTTAGCCATTCCCGGTTGATGAGGCTTGAGTCTACGATTACCTTTATTAGACATATCACTTAGAATGCTCATCGTCCACCTGACGATGTTCTGAAAGCATTCAATCCATACAAGTTCGTTCCAGGTTCGAACGAAACCGAAGGCATTATCTCGTTACACTCATTTTGGAATCACCCTCAGAGTTAACGACAATAACCCTTGCACTCTGAATCACCATTTCGAATCTATAAGAACTAATTCCGTCAAATCATTACGGAATCACCCACAGAGTTATACTGACTCATAGTCCTTACACCTCGAGTCTTCACAAAGCTCCACTTTGATTCACGACCTAACGTTATTTTGAATCGATGTGGTTTTTGGATATCCAAATATGGAAACCCGATCACGGTCTCATCGAAAACCAAAGCGTGTCTTTTAAGTCCAAGTTGTTTTAAAGTTATTAAACAATTCAATACAGTATCTATATACACACAGATAGATAATTCACATATCAATAATTGATAATTAACACTATCACATAACAGGTAATCCACATTATCATTATCAATAATAGATAGTTCATATATCACCATCACAATAGATAACCTATGTTATCATCACAATACAACCAAACATTCATATCTTACAACCATACTTATCTCATCACTGAGATCACAAAACATCCAAGTCAATCAATGACATCCATTCATACATAAGCAATGATTATATTCATCACCATATAATTAATTTAAAATGAATTAAATTAACTATCTCTATTTCTAATTAATTTTAAAATGAATTAAATTAATTACTCCATCTTTAATTAATTTAAAATAAATTAAATTAATTACTTTACCAATATAAATCTTGCTTACTTAATCATTTAATTGATTACAATCAATTTATTAATTACCTTAATTAATTACCTTAATTAATCACCCATGATTAATTACCCTTAATTACACTTATGTAATTATCCTCAATTAATTTCACAAAATTAATTATTTTCAATTAAACAGTAATTAACCTTTAATTACTTCAATTAATTAATTAATCATAATTAATTACCCTAATCCTTAATTAATTACCTTTAATTATGTATCATTGATTAATTAATCATAATTAATCAAATTTAATTACATCATTAATTATAATAATTAATGATTCTCCCTTTTTTATTTACCTTAAGTAATTAACTTATAATTATTAATCATCTTCACAGATTAATTACATTTAGCAATTAACTAACTTAATTACTTTATTCAAACCAAATTAATTATCCTTAATTTATTATTTAATTAATCCCTTGATTAATTATTAAGTAATTTAAACCAAATTACTTCATTCTTAACATCTTCACTTAATTACAATCTGTAATTATTAAACAATTACTTAACTGAGTAATTTCCAAATCATTAATTACATAAGTAATTATTTATAAAACCCAAGTGTTTAAAATTAATTAAACTAAATTAATTAAATTAAACAATCTCATTAAACTAAATTAATTACATTAAGTAATAAATTTCTTAATTACTTCATTAAGTATTATACTCATACCATTCATAAATGATTATTATTAAATTAATTAATCTAATTAATTATAAAAATTAACTACATTAATTAATTGTTAAATAATCCTGGTTAATGACCTTCATTAACCATCCTCTAATTATTTTATAAAGTAATTAACTTAAATTAATCTCAATTTGAATTATCTTTAATTATTCTTTAATTAAAGCTAATTATTAAATTAATTAACCTTAATTAAAAACTTAATTACATAATTAATAATATTCATTCATCATTAATTAATAATTTAATTAATGATCTTAATTATAAACTGATTAATCATTAATCAATTATTAATTCCAAATTCAATTAATTAATTAAATTAATTAATCAATCTTAATTACCTTATAAATTAAATTAATCCTGAAATATTAATCTTAATTTAAATTTTCAAGATGAAACATAACTAGTTATGTTTAAAACAATTTAATTCAAAACTAAGTACTGTTGAAATTACCTTTAAATTTCAATTCAAGTTTAAATAGAATAATTTTTAAAACTTATCAAAGTTTTAAATAATTTAAAACTTTTTAAATTTCAAATCAAACAAATGCTATGAAAATCTTTAAAGTTAAATTCATTTCAAAACCTTTAATAATTTAAATTTTCATTTTAATTTAAAACTTCAAACTAAACCTTCTTTAAAATTTAAAACTGAAATTCAAATTTAACTTTTGAATTTCCAGATTTTAAATAACTTTAAATCTACTCATATTTTTAAAATCTTATTATTAAAAATTTAACTATTTTATCAACATGATATAGTTAATTAATTTAAATTTTAAACTTAAATTTCTATTTTAAAAACTGGAATTTTGAATTTCAAATCAGAAATTCAAACTTGAATTGAATTTTAAACTTAAACTTTACCTTACACAAAAGCTACAGATTCTGAATATTTAATAAAACCCAGATTTAAAGAAAATAGGTTTTTTCGAAACCTGTTAATTTACAGTGACCCAAGAAACCTACATTTTACTTCGGGTTTCATGCTTGATTTCTCCGAGTCATCCTCTCATCCACTTCGAGTTTTCTACCTACATACTTCCAGCCAACACAAAGACCTCCCCACTAACAAAAACAGTCATCATAAAAACTCGTCGCCGTGCATATGCACGGCGACCGCCACCTCTGCCGATCATCATAGATGATCCAACAACTACCAGAAACCCAACAATGCCCCAACATCATCACCAGGTCGATCAAAAATCATAGAATCAAACTTCACCCCCAAATTTCAAAACCTGGAAAATTTTTACAGGTTTCTATTCAAAACTTGTCAACATCTATTCCAAGTTGCTCCGACCACCAAAGGTTCACCCATTCCAACCTCGAACTCCTTCAAACACCTACTACACATTCCCCAAGTACCAGAATACTCGATCAAACCTACACCTCAAACCGTCCCTATTCTTAACCCCTATTCAAAACTAGGGTTCATACTGAAAAATCAAAACTGCAATCATCCTAATCAAATATATCCACATCTCTGATTTTTCCAAGGATCTAAGATCCTTCCTTTATAACTCAGAAAGATCCTGAGTTATCTTAAACTACATATTGCAAGAATTTTCACAAATTCATATTTTGTTCCAGACCAAACTGTAAATGAAACATTCACTTAAAAATACTAATACTTGATTTAAAAATCAAGTTTTTGTCAATGCATTAAGTTTATGAAACTGGATTTAAATAATAATGTGTTTGATTTTGATCAATATTAACATATAATGGCATTGCCTACGTTTACAGAGATACACCCTGATTTTAATTGACCTAAAAACTTTTAAACCTTAACTTAAGAAATATACACATTACTTTATGAGTTTGGAAACTAATCTATAATAAACAAACTCTTTTTATTATCGTAAAACCCAGTTACTATCTCAAAATAGATCAATTGCAGAAGATTCTTTAAGTAGGATGTAAAACTGGAAACACTGCACAGCACAATCAACATGCATATACCATCATAATTACAACAGACCTTTTATAAACACACAAACAAAATTTTTATCTCAAACATTTAATCAAGCAACCTAAATATAATTTAAGATTTAAATGTTACTCACCTTTTATTGAATGCAGACCCCCTGTTGTTCTTTATGAATTTTGCAGAAACAAAAATATGCAGGCTTGACCCTTTGTTTCATGTTGAATTGATATGCAGTTTTTCCTATGTTCCCTGACTTAGATTACTTGCATGCAGATGTAGATGCTATAGCTAATCCCTCAAATACATGCAGATGCTTCCATTTCCAGGTTTAAACAGAATGCAGGAAAAACTGTGTGCAGGCCCCTTTTTCTTTAAAATGGCATGCAGATTATTAGTGAATAAATACAGATTTGCTTTGGATTTGAACATGTATTTTAAGCGCTTAGATATGAGGAGTTTATGATTTTGAATATGGTTGAATATGCAGGGTTTCTGAAATTTGAGGAAATGCAGATTGATTGTTAATATGAAGATGCTTTTGATTTTAGAATATGCAGATTTTATGAACAGAATGTATGTATAAAGTAAGTGAGTTTTTGATCTTTATTTTGATTAAAGAAATGAAAAAGAATATGCAAGCTTATACTAGATGTATTTTCAGATTTATGAAATAAAAGAAAAATTAAAACTAAATTTTAACACTTGTCAAATTGTAAATTAGTTTTTGAACACTTGTTTAAATCAATGCTTGTGAATGCAACACATGTTTCTTTAAGATAATTAGTACTAATTTATAAATTAATGTATGTGTTATCCTAAGTTAATATGTTAGTTTAAATTTAAACATGTGTATAAATTTGTAAATGAAAATAAAAACAAATCATGTTTATAAATGAAACTTATACATATTAAAGATTAAAACAAATTAAGATTTTATACTATTGAATTTTAAGTTCAAACTAAATTCAAAATTAATTATATTTCAAACCAAGTTATGAATATAAATTCAATTTGAAATAAAAATTACAAATCTTATTCAAAACTTATTTATAAAGACAATACAATATCAATATTGTTTTTTTATAAATCTCTTATTATTAAATTAAAATTGTATGTTTATCAATAAAATATCCATTTTGTTAAACCATGAAACCATTTTGTTAAATTTATTCTAGATTTAAAACTCAATATAATTTAATTTAAACATTTAATATTTTTCTTATCAATTTTTAAAATCATATATTCATTTATGAAATAGTTTTAAAAACTCAATACTAATTAAAATCAAAATTTCCAAATTAAAATGTAAATATTAGAAATTAAAAACATGATTCATTTATTAAATTTAAAACCAAAATCATTTATTTAACTTTGAAAAGCTTAAATATTAAATAAAACAAATTTTCCAAATTATTACAAATATTAAAACTAGAAAATATACTTTACTTATTAAAATTAAAACAATACCAATCTATTTAAAATATAAACCCTATATTTATATTGTAAATAGAAATCAATTTATTATTATTTTAAAAGATAAAATAACCAATTTAAATATTTACTGAAGAAGATTATTAAATTTATTTGAATAATTATTAACAGATTATCAATATCAATTTAATTTTAACTACAGATTATTAAATTGATATTGTTAAAAATTCCGGGATATTATAGTATCAGAGTTGAAGGTTAAGCGAGAACATAGGCTTTAGTTGGGTGAACTCATTAGAGATAGGGATGTGACACCTTAGATTTAGTTTGAGTGTATATATGAGAGCGTGTATTGTTGTTATAAAAATATTTTATATTATATTGAAAGTGGTAAATGAAATAATTTTACCTAGATTTTATATTTTATATATAAACGGATAATTTTTCAAAAATTAATATAGTTATTTTTGTTATTTTTTTAGGAAATAACGATATTTATTTATTTTCATTTGTTAATAGATTTTTTATATTCAGCCAGTTTATAGGCATTTGTCGTTTGGTTGAATTAAATACGAACAATCTACATCTGAATTTTTTTTTCACTCAAGATTACCATTAATTCAATGTTATAGACCAGACCGTGAAGTTGCAAAAAATTCTTGACGACCTTTTTGAATGAAATTATTTTCAAATTTAATTGAAGCCATGCCAATAAACAAAAACCATGAATATAGAGTCAGCCAAATGTATTATCATCAACCAATAAAACACTATCATTAATCCAAACTAATCTATATGAAGTAGTTCAAAGACTCTAGAATTTTTTATAGTGTTCTTGGCATAAGAATATAATTGACCAATAATTTTGAAAAAGTCCAAATCATTATCAACATTCATTTCATTATCACATTACTGGCTGATTTAATTCATATTACGGTGCAGATTATCACATTTAATATATCGTTTAAAATAAATATACCATCACATGTTTTACCTTTACGATAATTTTTCATTGTTGCCCATTGTGATTCTGTCACCTTTGTATCAGGCTAAGGAACTTTGATTTGTCACCCGTTGTATTTCTGAAACAGCCAGAATCCAGATAACACTATTATTGTTCCTTAGCCTGCCACCACACCTACACGTTAAAAGATTTTTGTGACCTATTTGTTTTTATAGGTCCATGGTTGTTAGTGGCGGTAGATTTTAAAAATTATGTTAGTGGAGACCCTAAACTATTTATATATGTTCCTTTAGGCACCCAAATTTGTTTGATTTTTAAAGATTTTATATTTGTGCCTTTTGGAGCCCAAATTGGAATTGTTTTTGTGTGTTTGGGTCTATACCAACAAATGTTTTGATTGTGTCCAATTTTTCTACAAATTGTGCACTCGGATTTAAATTTATTAATTTCGCTTTTAACAGGTTCAGATTGGTTATATCCAAGACCTTGTCTAATTATATTAACCGTATGTTTCCTTAATAGCATATTCAACGATCTTTCACTTTTGGAAAATTTTCCTAAAGTCGTTGGCAGTTGTTGGAGTTGTGTTTTGAGTGATTCTTTTCGTTCAATAATTGAGTGCACCTTTTAATAGAATTTTCTCTTCTAGTATTTTCATTTTCTTTCAAAATCAGAATTTCACTTTCAAGTGATTTAATTTCAATTTCTGATTTTTTAATTTCATCTTCAAATGTTGGACACTTTTCACACTTAGGGATCTTACTTTGATAGTTTTTAACTAATTGATCAAGCTGTTTATTTAAATCTGTCAAAGTATCGCTTTGTGACTCAAGTTTAGCACATTTCTCCCTTAGTCTTTCGAAACAGCCATTTCTTTGTGGAAATATATAATTAATTTTGAGTGAGTGAGTTTTGATACCTTGCTTGGCTCGTCATCGTCATTATCAGTTATATCTCCTTGTAGGCACAGTTTTACTCTTTCACTCTCACTGCTATCGCTTTTATTCCACGTGGCTGCAAAACTTCTTCTTTTTGATTTATTTTCTTTGTCGAGTTGAATTCAGGGACAATTTGGATTGATGTGTCTGCGTTTGTTGCACTTGTGACAGATGATCTCCCGTTCTTCTGGGTTGTCAAGTGCTTTGAATATTCTGCTTTTCAATTTTGGATTTAGAGCAGGATTTCTGTACTTGCGGTTCCACTTTTTGAATCTTCATTAGTAATGCCAGCTCGGCTGCTCCATCTTCATCATTCTCATCACAACTGCCTTTTACCAATCCTGTTAAACACATTTCTTTAACTGAGTCAGTTATGGAGGATTTCTCATTGCTGTTGACTTTTGCACTATATATTGCATCAAGAGTTTTCCAGATTTCCTGTGCATTTTCACAATGAGAGATAAGTTAAAATTATCTTGATTAATATGAGAATATAATATATGCATAGCGAGAGCATTAATCGAGATAATATTTTCTTCTATTATATCACATCCATTTTCAATCATATCCCAACAATTATCATTAACAGATTTTGAATAAAATTCCATTTTCAATTTCCAATTCAAAAAATCCATTCCATAAAAAATAGGAGGGATAATACTAGACCGACCATTAGCAAAAGTAGGCATTTTAAAAATTCAAATTTTTTTAAAAAAAAAATTGGTCTTTGAAAAATCAAACTTTTTAAAACAAAAACGGCTTTTGTTCCTAGCTCTGATACCACTTATAGGATCGATTTCATCCTAGAGGGGTAGTGAATAGGATGATACTATCAATTATAGAAATTATTGTAGAAAGTTTATAAAATATTTTCAACACAGATATATCAAAATTATAGTAGCACAAATAATAGCAGAATAATAAATGCAGAAATAGAATGACATAGAATTTACCCAACTTCGGCAAAACCATACCTACGTGTTGCCCCCAAGGTTTCTACTAGAAATTTAGCAGTCAGACGCTTACACATGTAAAGTCGCGACATCCGCTATCGACTAGCCTTAACTCTACGCTCAAAACCCTACCAGAGTTGCGAATTCTCGAACTACGCCATCGTAGCTCGTCCCCTAGTCACACGACTAGTAATTACAAAGTCTGAAAGAGAAATAAAAACATTTTAAAAACACTAAAATAAATAAACTCTAATTTTCAACACTAAAGCCCCAATAATATGATTATAGCCGGCCCAACTGTTATGAAATAATAAAAAACTATCCCCTTTTCTTTTATTCCTTCGGTCGTATCTTTGCTCATGAAAAATGGCATTCATCCTCTTTGCGAAAACCCTAGGGTTTTGTGGGAATTGAGTCACTGCTTCAATTTTTTGCTGATGCTTCGATTTCTTTTCTTCGATCAATTAGATTGCTCGCGGCTTCTTTAATTCAGTCGAGTACGATTGTTAAAACTGGCATGTGCTTTATCTTTTCAATTTGCCTATGCTCGACTTGATTCGAGTTGGAAGATTTGTTCTTTGTTGCTTGAACTCGAATACCTTTTGGTAGCCGATGATGTTATGGTTTTTATAGGGTTTTAATTCCCTAAAATTTCGTTCGAATTTATTATTTGAATTCTTCAATTACTTTGTTCCGGTCGTTCAATTTTGTTTTGATGTTGGTGATGATTTCTGACTTCTTCAATTTGTATAATTTGCTTACTTGTCACGGCTTAATTTCTTGGTTGTCACGGCTTGTTTGATTGCCACCACGGCTTGATTTGCTTTGACTTCGTATTCTCTGATTTGTTTAAAACTGATACTTGCATTTGACTTCGGTCACTTGATTTTGTGAAAATATGAACTTGTTTGACACTCTGTTGACATCGGCCAGCTGATATTGATGCTTGATGTTGACCATTGTCTTTTTGACTTCGGGACTGACTATATGTATACATTTTGTAGCTGAAGTTTGTTTTGATAAATTTCTACTTGGATTTTTGACATCCCGTGGTTCTGATTGTGGTTGACTTCGACCATTTTGATTCTGCTGTGTGAATTTATGACTTTGCTTTAGGTCACTTGATATTGATAATGTGATTTGTTTTATACATTTCTTCACTCCGATATGTTTATGTACGTATATGTTCTACTGTCTGGACTACACTTGATTTTTTGTAACTGTACTGCTCTGACTTGATCAAATAGAAGTTCATGCACTTGTACATTGCATTGTCCACGGTTTTATATGTGTACATCAGTGTCGTCTCTATGCTCTTGTCTAGTTCATATGCATTGTTGTCACACTGGCTTGTTCCTTTGGCCACTTGCTATTCACTAGTCTGCATTGGATTTTTACTGCTTCGAATTGCATACATATATGTACAGCCTACTTGACTTGGTTATTTGATGCAGTCTTGTTCTTGTTTGATGATGATGCGCTGACTGTTGAGGCAGTGCCATTGGTATTCGAGTTGCTATGCATTACATACATGTGTGTTCATATATGTATGTGTTAGCTTTTGTTTTAAGTAGTAATTGCTCTTTTATTAATGGTTTTATTTTAAGCTTCATGAAGTCATACTTGTGTAGTCTTCATGAATGTGCATACATATATTTGTATGTGTGTATGCATGTATTGTTGGATCTACACTTGTGTTATCATTGCATACTTTGTTTGCATATCAACTTGTTGAAGTCACTTGTAATACCAGTTTTCTTGTATCCACACATCTTTGGTTTCTATAGCATATATTTGTTACCTGTTGTTGTAGTGTTGCAGCCTTTAACCTGTACCATTTAAGGCAGTTTGCATACAGTTGCATTGTTGGTCTTGTAAAACTGAAACTGTACTTGACTTGAAACTGATGCATATTGAACTTTTGTCGATTTGTGCCTGTTAGTCTTCACTGTGCATTGTATGCATACATGGTATACCTGTTATTGCTTGAGGCAGATCATATTTTCAAGTTGACTGTGACATGCTTATGCCCTATACTTCAGTTTGGTTGCCATGTATGTGATGCATGTTTTGTTGACTTTGTTTGCTACCTGGTCGACATGTGTATATCATAACATTCAAGTGTACATTTGAGTTGCACCTGTGTTGAATCCAGCTTAAAGCTCGGGTTTGACCTTATGCTCGTGACGTGACTTTATTTGTATTGCACTTGAGTTGAACCCGGCTTTTCATTTGGGTTTGACCTGTGCTCACCTGTCCTTATAATTTTATCAAGTGTATATATCGGTGTGCACGACCTTGTGGCATGTACAGTGATACACTGTGCATGTCACAAGCTGTTCGTATATGATGAATTCAAATTCAAATGATGACGAACAACCTAAATAACCGAGGAAAATATTGTTTTCAAAATCCACATTTTATTTTATACTGCAAAAATATTTCCTTTTTCAATTTTACTGCGTTAGTGTTTATTTTGCAGATTATTCAGATGTTGGATTCAATCTAGAATGAAGTTGAAGAATAATATGAGTGAAACGAGCGATATGTAGTGAGGATAGTTATGTAAATGAAAAATTGTGATGTGATCAAACTTGTATTGTAATTGAAATTATATATATATATACACATAGTGAGAGCTTGAATTTGTACTATTCAAAACTGTAATAAATATTTGTTTGAATAAAATATCTGTTTGAATTTAAACTCTGTGTTATTTATTTTATTTAGCAAATGTTTATTTAATCTGTGAAAATAAAATAGTATATTAACAAATACATTTAAATGAATATATATATATATATATATATATATAAGTATGTTTATTATCATCAAACAAAAATCATGTGCTTGCATATTCAACACCACAATGGAGAAGTTCAATGATCTATACTACTTTGGATGAGAGATTTATGTATCCGAGCAAGTAATCAGATCAAATATTTCATATAGATGATTTATGCACATCTATGGGCTTAAGTATATTTACCTTTGATGTTTTACATTTTATGAGGAGTTGGGTAGACGGGTCTTCAAATTGTCATAAGGTAGTGTGAATAATCAATTGAGCAATAACTTATGGCTGTTGAGCATGAGGTATGCTCAGTAGATTGTTTATCATCCTTATGTGATGAGAAGATTATAAACCTGGACAAACTCTTAGCTTGTTTGTGAGTCATTTAACATTTTTAAAAATTTTAAGGATTGGTATGGCTTGGTTATTTGCTTGTGATGAAATTTTGGGGTCAAAATTCTTTTAAGGGGGAAGGATGTAACGACTCGGAATTTTATTGCCTTGATTTATGAATATTTGATAAATTTTAAATATTTAATTAATGGTTTTTAATGGTCAGATGACCCTCTTTTAATTAATATATAATGATAATAAACTTGTATTGAATTTTTTTTTCAAAAATGGATTAATTAAAGTTAGGAATCCATAAGTGCTCTTAAATTAAAATTAAAAGTTAATAAAGTAAAGAGTGGACTTTTCCTTCTTATTTTAAGTGTATTAGTACTAATTATTACATGGAACGGATATGCACATTGCTTCTTGTACTTTATTACATGGATGGCACATGGAGGTAGCTTAGCATGGAAGGGTAAGGGAGGGAAATTGTGCATTTTGGCTTAAGGTATATGATGTAATTTCCTTTTTTTAAAAATTCTATAAATAGAACATCTTTACTTCTTATTTTTCCACTTCATTTCATTTCCATCTTTTTCTTTCTTTCTACATCTTCTTTTCCATGTCTTCCTCCTTAGTTCATAACTCAAAACCACATCAAAACACTTCTTTTCTCCTCAAACTTCTTCCATAGCCTTAGAATAGTATCGCAACTACCACCACCACCCCGAAGTTTGAAGCTTTGAACCCGAGCACTCCACTGTAGCCTTGGGCTATGAGCATTAAGAGGAAGGATACCTATGGTCATGCGCATCTAGCAAGGTAGGGAGGGTCTAGGTCGAGCAAAATGCAAGAAGAAGGTGGCTTGTAGTGTGTGGTTAGTAGTAGGAAGGAGTGGTTGCTTTTGGTAATGTTTGTTCATGATTTAAAATGAGTTAAACTTACTTAAAAGCAACTTTAACATGAATTTAATTGGTTGTAATAACAATACATTGTTTGGTTATGTTGTATTTACATACGTACATTTGTTTGTTTAGTTTGGTTTCTGCTTGGAAGCAGATGTTATATTCAACTTTGTTTTGCAGAACATATGAGAACGGAAGTCAACCTATCTTCGCAGCAAATAGGTCGCTATGGAAGCACTTCGAAGAATAGAAATTTTGTAAAGGGATCCTAAAGGATTCCTTGCCTTATTGATTATACTTTACATTATTACTTGATACGTATGATGTAATGAAGTGGATGTTGTTGATAATAGAATAGCTTTGATGATTTATTTTTATGCGACATTTAAATCTCATTCTTTCTTTTAAGTGGTTTACCACTTTGTTTTCAAAAAGTATTTTGAAAATGGTTTTCGAACTTGACTTTTGGTTTTCAAATATTTCTGGGAAAAGTATTTAAAGTGGTTTAAAATAGAAAGAAGTATAGTTTAAAAGTTATTTATTTTACAAAACAAAGTTTTAAAAGTTATAGTCCATATAACGATAATCGCTATGGATGCACTATAAAAATCTATGATTTTAATAAAGTAAAAGGAGGTTATCTATTTTAGATATTTTGAAATTCATTTTAAATGGGTTTAATAAAAGTAATACAAGTATTTGAAAAAGAGATTGAAGATTTAAATATATTTTAAGAATCTATTTGAGCTATTTAAACCAGAAGTTTAAAATTTTATAAAGGAAACTGCTTTGTTTGAAAAGTCAAGTTTTATTTAAAAGCGATCATCTTTAAAGGAATGTTTAAAATACAAGTTTCAAATGGTTTAAAAGAGTTTTAAAACTAATTTTTTAAAAATAAAAAGGTAGCATGGATCACAACAATGTTGATGTAATAAATGTTTCAAGAAAAGGAAAAGAGATAACGAACTATAACATTCTTGTTGTAGTGAATGATTTTAGGAAATTAGAAAGAATGTTTGTTTCATAACACTTTATTATTATTAAATAAGTTGTTTGCTTTATATAAAGAAAGGATCTTGTCTTTTGAAATCAAGCATTGGTTTAAATAAATGATTTTAGAAAATGTTTTTAATAAATAGTTTGAAATCAAAGACTAGAAATAAGTTTATGGAGTTGGTTTTCCGATTGTTTTAAAAAAACTTTGTTTTATGCAAGGGATTTCTTTATCTGTGCCATGAAGTAACATAAAACAAATATGATAAGTAGTGCTAAAATATTGACACATTTATGGAAAGAAAGTCATCTTATATTTAGCACTAAAACACGATGGGTACACTTTCCTCTATCTGTGAGATCTAGAATCTAAGTGCTTTAACTAAGGCAAGGCTAGGTGCAACCACTACCATGGCTTACTTGGTTTCGATTCTGGGTGAGGGATAAAGAGGTTGAAATTTTTAAAGTGTGATAAGTATAAGAGGGTTAATTTCTATGAATAGATCATAATTAATTAAGTATATGAAAGGTACATTATTATATACTTGAAACTAAATTTCAAGGTATGGAGACCCATTTCTATCTATGAAAGTTTAAGAATGTACATCAAGCAAGGGTAGTTCTCTAACTTACCCAAATTCATTGTTAATTGAGGGATGGAACTTGGTTGAAATAAAAAAATGGTGATATGTATACGATGTCTGATTTTCCATATGAAAACTATATACTTGCACAAGATAGTGGTTTGTCCACTATCGATAACTCGACCTATTTTGACTTAGAATGTATATGAAAGCTTCATGGTTTCATACAGATTGAGATTCTCTTGGGAGAACTCATTCCGGTGAAAAGTCTCTCGCTTTGAGGATGCATATTCGAGATTCCTTGGGACTCTTATATCGTCCACTTACTTCTAATAGAACCAAGATTGGGTTAACTGGAAACTATCGATTGTTCAGAGAGACCAGGCTTGGGTAAGCATGAATTGTCCGGAAACCACTTTAAATCGATATAAGCATTCCAATTAGGACATCTTAAAGATGATGGAATCAAAGACAAAGTTCTTTAAAATGCAAGAGCTACTTGCTACTAATCCTTAGGGTAATTCCAAAAAGAATGTAGTATAAGTAGTGCCTTTGGTTTGTTCATATCTTGAATAACTTGTATAGATGAATGCTGGCATTGCATTGTTGACTGGAGGACAGTGTTAGCATTCCAAGTGGGATTTGCTAAAAAGGTAAAACATAGCCTCTGGCCCCATAACTGGTAGCGACTAAAATAGAGGATATGTAGCAGGGCTATGTGTCGCACCCATCAGGATATTGTCATCACCTTTCTAGATCATTATTTATGGATTTGGTATGTGCAAGAGAGATCTCGAGGAAAAGGTTGTAAAGAAACCTGGGTGATGACATATTCAATACTATCCAGGATGGGGTAGGCTGATTCTGCGTCGGCGGGGGTTCATGTGAGTCCCTCGGTACATTTTTCTAGAGGTGTACTGTGGTAGGCGGTACCCCGGTAGCCTTGTCATTGTATGGAATTCATTTTCCAATACGTGCCTTTATGGACTTAGTTGTATACCAAATATGTCGGAACATGAGATGCAAGCATTTCAACTATGTTATATATTTATTTTAAACCCTAGACATTATTGTAATATCACTAGATTTTCTATTTGAAATGGTTTGGTTATCGTCAGGTAAAAACCCATCTGTGTTTACGTGCAACGTGGTCTTAGGATATACCTTTATTTTGAAAGGGTTTTATAAATATAACAATCCATATGATTTGATTTTCTCATGTAAGTTGACCAGACTGATCTGGGTGTTATTTTATTACAATAATCGGGTCAGACTCATTATATTTCTAGATTTAGTGATAGTTTCTTAGAGCTTCAGGAGATAAGCCGGATGCTTCGAAGACTTGACGTATTTTATTTTCCACTATATTTCTTATTTTGCATTTATCAGTAATCGTAAGGACAGGTCTTTATAGCTGTCCAGGCCAATGTTAAGTTAGTTACTCTGATTTTTTGTATGAAAATTAAAGTTGTCTTCGTAAATATCATTGGGATATTATATATTATTTGTCACGATGTGAGATTTCGTGTTGCCTTTTCTTTTCTTTCACCCCAACAGTCTGTATTTTCTCCACTTGGATGTTTGGCACGTGAATACCGTGGATGTATTAGTATCGATTTTTGAGGGACGAAAAGCTGAGTCATTACACTGTTTCTTCCACTTACATGGTGCCCTTTGCTTTTGGGAAGAAGTCGGTAAAAGGAAAAGTGGGCTGCTTTTGTAATTCCCGCTACATTTTGGACTGGTGCTTTACCTAGAACAAAGGGGACCCCTAGACTATTTTTGTGTGCTGTCATACATAGGTTGATTCTTTGTTGAAACACCTAACATATGAGTGGAGGGATTTACCCAGACCTTGTCTTATATTACATAGCTTTCTTACCTTTATAATCCTGATTCATGAGATGAAGAAGAGAGTCTTAAAATGTATGCATGGCTAGGCCCAAGAGTGAATATTTCCTGCTTCAAGATGCAAAAACCAGTGTGAGACCAGTTCAGCCAAGGTGGAAGAAAACATGAGCAACTTTGCATTGCCATAAGGCAGACTGACTCAAGTGATAGAGTTGAAAGATGACGTGGACGGATGGATTTGCACTTCTATTCTATTTACTGATAGGTGGAAGGGCATACCTCCAGGCCCGGTCCTAGGGGTAGGCGAGCTAGACAGCCGTCTAGGGCAACGGACGGGTAGGGGGCAAAGGCGAAGGTGGCAGCGAATATGATTCTCTAAAAATAGTTAAAATTAAATAATATCTATGTATAGCTTAGACAATAATTGTGTTATATCTCAAGTGGTTTACATATTGCTTAATGTGACAAGTGATTGGAGTTCAATTCCCACTATGTTGACTATTTTTAAATTTCATTTTTTTTAAATCGGCTAGGGCAACATTCTTGTTCGGGCCGGTCTTGCATACCTCAGATGTATGTTTGTGCTCAAAATCTCCTTGGAGAAGGGCTCTTTGTTCTCGTCGTCAGACAAACCCTCTCCATCATCGTTCCTTGTCTGGATCTTCAACATATGTTGTCGAAGAGATCTCATTTCTTCTCGAAGCCCCCTTCGCATGATACGAATAGTGTTGACCTCATGCCCAAGAATGACTCCTTTAACATTTGACAAGTGAAGGAGTTCAGCGGCACTGAAATGACAAAGGGAATGATAGTGACGGATAGAGATAGGTGAACTCTTATTCCTACCAATAGAAGGAAACCTAGAATGATGGGTTCGCCTTCCATGAGATCTGGGTCTGGGGACCTCCCTTTAGGTTCGATAGTGGACTAATAACTCTCTATATTCATAGTTCCTAGTCCCCTTATCAACACTCAAGCGATCAAAGTATCATACCTTCACCATTTGTTGTCCTAAGGCGGTCGAATGCGAAATATCTTTCTATAGAGGGGAGCGACGAGCCGTCTGAGCTCCTAGGCCTAATGTTGGTTCAGGTGTTGGAACATTTAGAGCAAAGTCTTGTTTGTGCAAGATATATAGATATTCAATGTAGAAAATAGAAACCCAAAATGGGGTTTCATACACGACCCACTTGCAGGCCTCCTTCATTAGGTTAAATATGCTAAACACAATGGGTTGGATAAGGGTTCAGTCTGTCACTCCAGGGAACATTTGGTCGTAGTTAATAGTGGCTTTATCATCCACCCAGGCCCTAAGTTCATTCTACAGATGGGCAATCTTCCTAATACAAGTCAAGCTATTGACCACGCTAAGCCATGCATCGTTGCTCAAGCCCTATGATGGAGCAAATTGCGCATTCTTCGTTGGCACCATTGCTATTGTGGCCATTTGGGTAATTGGCCTTGTTTTCACCATTATTCACATGCTAATTTTTTTGAGTGGAGAGTTGTTTTTAGAGAAGAAAAGTGATGAAAGTTGAGAGCTTTCATAGGAGACCTTCCTTCTAGCACTAAAATGTTGATAAAAATTTTAGTAAAACCCAAGGCGAGTAGGGGTAGACATTAGCATAGGTTGCTTACTAATGTTGTAGTTGAAAATGAGGGAAAAGGAAGGTAATAAAATGCTAAATCAAGTTTATACACATAAGATTGAGAGTAATTTGATCACGAATGATCTATGAACACTATTGTAATAATCTTTCTCACTTTGAGTATTTTGGTTACAATTGTTGTTTTACAAGAGATGATAACAGGAATAATAAATGAAAATTCAATCCTTGCAAAAGTGAATTTAATGTACTACATATAAATGCTAAAATATGGTTTGGATGGCACAGATTGATGCACCTGTGACGACCCAACTTTCAGACCCTTGGGAACGATACTTAATACATCCACGGTATCCCTATGTCATAGCCTAAGTATTTGAAAGGTGAGACATCATGGGGTAAAATAAAAGAAACAGAACAAAAAACTCCAAACGGAATGGTTAAATATAATATAACAATAAGATAGTACATGAAGTTACTCCCTAACTCGGAGTTATCAGAGTAACGGCAAAAGTACTACTACTATCAGCCTAGGCGGTTATAACAACCCGCCTTTACACTTGTTTGAAAAAAATACAAATAAATAAACGAACATATTATAATAGTGGAAGTAGATAGTTAGATAGATAAGGAGCCCCCTGTTTGTTCATCATCTTCAAAAGAGCCCAAAGAAACCCGTCACTCTCGGACTACTTGTAACATTTCGTATTTGGAGGCCAAAAGCTAAGCGCTATGGATGCTGCAGTCATCCACAGTATTAACTTCTGATGACGAAATACGGCAGTGTTAATGGTATTCATAATATCTGAAGCACTTGAATATAAACAAAATCATATATTTCCCAAAACAATAATTTTAGTGATTATATTTCAAATAAATCATATCCAAGTTACAAAAATCACAAACGTAATCCCATGCAGTGATCAGATATAATTTACAACAATAAGCCAAGAGTGACATATGAAGATGTCCCCTTGGACGATCAAAGAAATATAGACATAACTGTCTTAATGCATAGCGGAAATAATTTTTAAAACAAAATCCCTAAATTAGCTATCCGTCAGCCACATGCTCATCTTTGGATGCTTTATTCACCAAAATCTGATAAAACCTGAAAACTTAAACCCTCTGCCTACTCAAATCAAATTTTGAGCACCCTAGAGTTTAAGGGAAAACAAAAACTTCGAGTCAGAATTAAATCTTGGTATGAATAATTTCTATTACATCTCAGTTTACTGATAACTAGTGAGACCGTGCCACATAGCGGAACGAGTTTTCTCTCACTAATACCTCTTTTCGAAACATATATTTTGCAAATCCTTTTCTACAACCAAACTGGATAATCAACTGATTATAATAACAATCTAGCAATATCCATTATGCTAAATAGGAAATAAAATAGACAATCTGTCTAAAATCTGAACTATTTGTTCTAAATTCGGAGCAATTTGCCCTTTTCTGAACTATCTGTCCTAAAACTGGTTATACCAAAATAGTAATTTCTTTTATGCTAAATAATGAGCTATCATCCCAAAACGGGGAAAAAGGGGTGGACTAACTGTCCTTAAAAATTTGGCAAGGTCAGTTATGCTAGTAAATGAACTATATGTTCATATCAGAGCTACTGTTTTTTCTGGACTAACTGTCCTCTGGGCTGACTGCCCTCAAAATAGACCGACTGCCCGAATTTAAAATGAGCTGACTGGACGAATTTTTCTTTTGGGTTAACTACCCTTCAAAATATCTGAGCTAACTGCTCTTCAAAATTTTCCTTGCAAACCTTTTCAAAATGATTTAGTCCGTCATATCATATATATAGAAGAAAAATATCTTTAGCTTTACTCTAAGCTATTTTTTCCATGTTATATATACTTTACTCGAAATAATGTTGATAATGTTCAATAAGGATTGTCTATCCTTTAAAATAAGTTAAAGTCCTTTATAACTTAAAACACTTAGGCTATCTGCCAAATTCTTATATTCAAAATCTTTGTTTAAAACCTTTAAACAACCTTTTAAAAACATAGAAGGTAAATCTTTCAAAATCACTCATAAAACCCTTCAAAAGAATTGAAGATAACTCCTTCATATCCTTTAATAGACCTTTTCAAATCATTAAAGGTAACTCCTTCTAAACCTTTTAAAAGCATTCTTTTCATAAGCTTTAAAACATATGACACCTGCATTTAAATCCTTTAACCTTAGAATTTGGAAAACATAGCTAAATAATACCTTTCAGAATCAATGTACCTCAAAACCTTTCGAAGACATTGGGTGCAATTTAAAATAGGTGGAAAACCTTTCGAAACCAATCAAAGTTAACTACTTCGAAACCGTTAAAATGTTTCGACCTAAAACATTTGGATTATGTAAAGGGATCAGAAAAACGTTGGAGTCAAAAGCAGCTTCTTCGAAACCTTCACAAACCTTTCGAAATCAATGGAGAGAGGTAGCAAGTTTTAGAAAATAAAAGATAACCTTTGACTCCATATGTTTCGAAAGGTTAGGAAGTGACAAATATGCTTTCGACCTAGCCGAAAGCAATACCTTTCGACTTTGTCGAAAGGTTTCAATTAAAACAAGAAAGAAAACCAATCGAAATCTTTTCATTTTAAACCTTTTGACAATTTCGAAAGCTCTATGTCGAAAGCTAGCAGATGTATTTTTCTTTAAAACCAAAACAAAACTTCATCTCTTCCGAAAGCTGTAACCCTTCGTCACCAACCTTTCGACTTCCTCCAATTCACTATGTACCAGTTTCCTGATTTGTGCATTGGTATTTTATCTAGTCGAAAGGTATGATACCCTTCGACCGTGCTGGAAGGTCTGAAATGAAGGTGGAAGTTCTTGCCGAAAGAGTTGAAACAGTGAAAATACTTTTTGAAATAGTTCTTTTGTACCCCACCTGTCTTGTTTGTCTAAATTTGATTGGTTGCCAAAATTTTATATTCAAAAGTGCTGCCGTCATTCTTATTTGAAAATTTGAATAATTTTAAAAAGCTCCTTTCTCCTTTATAATTATACAAAACATTTAAGTCTCATACCTTAAGCAACTTTATATAACTATTAAAACACCTTCCAAAATTCTGGAAAAATTCCAGAAAATCAAATAATATGTTCTTCTCAACATATAAAAATTTCGGATCCAAACAATAGTTATTTTACCCGTAAATAATTTTATAATCCAAATTAACATATTCTCTTCCTTATAAAATTCATAACAATTCCACAAAAATTCAGAAAATTGAAACCCATCTCTATAGTAACTTTTTTAGATCATCATAAAAATCGCAAGGCTAATGAATATCATTTAATAGGGTTTTCATCTTAAAACATGTCATAAAATCTATATGAACATACAAAAACATCAACAGGTACATATTATCTTTTATCATTCAAAATCATGGCAAACATTTGCAAAATCATTTGAAATTAACCTTAAAACCGAAACCCAAAATATTTAGAGATGTAAATGTTATTCGCCTTTACTTTAATGATTAAGAAGCTTGAGTTTTGAATGAGATTGATTTGAATTTTCTTTCCTTAAGCTTTTCTTTTGTTTCCTTTTCTTCTTCCTTTATTAATGGCAGCTGACCAAGCATTTTAAGTTTTGAAAATGAGAATGAATTCGTGTTTGGAATACACGGCCTAAGCAAGACAATATAGGAATGTCCTCTTTCCCATAATATCCCTCCTCTAATTCATTTTAAACCTTTATTAAGTTTATTAGTTTAAAAAGGCATAGCTACCTTAATTAAATCGAATCTCAATCCCCTTATCAACACATTATTTTATTTAACGTAACTAACTAAATTTCTTAAATAATGTTATCAAAAAAAATCTAGGAAGTTATAGACTCCCCTTCTTAAAGAATTTCATCCTCGAAATTACAATATGGTTTAAAACAAGTAAGAAGGTAAACATACCAAATAAGTTAGGATAAATATCTCTTATCCTACTCTCAACATCCCAAGTAAAGTCTCTATCATCGTCCCTTCACTGGACTCTGACTAATCTGACAGTCTTGGTTCTAAGCCTCTTCACATCTCTCACAATGATGCGAACCGGCTTCCTCACTATTGTCAAGTCTTGTTCTACCACAAAATCATCTAGCACTATCGGTGCAATAGCAGTCTCCGGGTCTCTAACATACTTTTTGAGACAAAAATATGAAAAACATCATGGATACCTACCGAACTACTCGAAAACTCAATTCTATACGCGAGCTTCTCGATCCTCTCAAGAATAGGAAAAGGTCCTTTAAATCTAGGAGATAACTTCCCCGACTTTCCAAATCTAAGCACACCCTTATCGGTGATACTTTGACGAAAACCAAGTCCTAAAGTGATAAATCCAAATCTTTCCATCTCTTATCTGCATAACTTTTCTGCCTAGATTGAGCCTCCTTCATCCTATCTCGAACGACCTCAACTTTTTCTGCAGCTTCTCTGACCAAATCTGGACCAAGAATCAACCTATCCCCGGTCTCTAACCAACAAACTAAAGGTTTGCAAGGACTTCCATATAAAGCTTCAAACGATGTCATCCCAATACTAGTCTGATAATTGTTGTTATACGAAAAGTCGACTAAAACCCAAAGTCCAAAACACAAGCTCTCAATAGATCTTCTAAGATCTTTTTAACTCTTTCCATTTTCCCATCTGTCTGTGAACAGTAAGCGGTACTTATCATAAGCTTGGTTCCTAAAACTTCCTGCAGACTTTTCCAAAATTGGCTAATGAACAAGGAATCTCTATCACTAACTATGCTGCTAGGAACTCCATGCAGTCTAACCACTTTCTTCATGAACAACCTGCTAAAATAGGTGTCTTCCTGGTTAACTTAACTGGAATGAAATGGGCACTCTTGGTCAATTGGTCCACTATAACCCATATACTCTCATTTCCCATGTTCGACCTTGGCAACCCGTCTATGAAGTCCATAGAAATAAAATCTCACTTCCACACTAGAATATCTAATGGCGGAAGCAAACCACTCGGTTTCTGGTGTTTGGCCTTTTCCTATTGGCAATTCAAGCACTACCTTACACACAAACCAATATCCCACTTCATTCCTTCCCAGAAAAACTCCTCTTTATATCCTGATACATCTTGGTATCTCCAGAATGTATAGTGAACTTTGAACGATGCCATTCATCCAAGACTTCATTTCTTATTTTCCTACACTTGGAACACATAATCTTCCTTTCTTTCTCAACCACCCATTCTAGTCAAGACTAAAAATTTTCAAGTCATCGCTGTTGGTTCCTTCCTTTGGCTTATTAATCCATTCCGCTAACACAGGATCCTCTATCTGCGAGAAGCAATTCGTTGGATCAAAATTGGTCGAACTTTCGAACAAGACAATACAACTGAATCACCACTAGACATTATCCCGGATCTCTACGACAATTTGCAATCTGCTAATGCTTCTAAATATTTCCACTAAGCTATCATTGCCAACACTGCATTCTAATGCTTATTGCGAAGTGCTTCTGCAACCTTGTTGCCTTTCCCTGGTGTGTACTCAATCCTAAAATCATAAGCGGCCATAACTCTAACCACCTCTACTGCCTCATATTCAACGCCTACTAAGAGAACAAATACTTTAGTGACTTATGATCTGTAAATAGCTCAAATCTTTCTCCCAAAAGGTAATTTCTCCACACCTCCAAAGCAAAAATCACAACAGCCAACTCTAAATCATGCGTTGGATATCGACCTTATGCCGTCTAAGCTATCTACAAGCATAGGCAATCACTTTACCTCTCTACATCAACAAAGCTCCTAATTCAGTTCCACATTCACCGGAATAGACTACCAAATTCCTATTCCACTCTGGAACTGTCAACACAGGTGCATGGGTCAATAAGTGTTTCAAACTTTGGAATGCTTCTTCACGCTTAACGGTGCGCACAAACCTCACATCCTTCCTCGTCAGCCTCGTCATCGGTGCTGCTATCCATGAGAAATACTTAATGAATCTTCGATAATAACCAGCCAACCCAAGGAAACTCTTAATCTTGGTTACTGTCGTGGGTCACTTCCAACTATTCACTGCCTCGATCTTAGTCGGATCTACTGATAACCTTTCCTTTGAGACGACATGACCAAGAAACTTCACCTCCTTTTTTCAAAAGTGACACTTTGAAAACTTCGCTTTCAGCTGATGCTGCTTTAGCATCTCAAGCACTACTCTAAGACAAACATCATACTCTTTTCATCCTTAGTGTAAATCAAGATATCATCTATGAAAGCCAGCACGAACCTATCTATGTGCTCTCAGAAAATCCGGTTCATCAAATCCACAAAGAACGATGGAGCATTCCTCAGTCCAAATGACATAACTAATTATTCGTACAATCCATATCTGCCCCTGAATGCTGTCAAAGGTATACTTTCCTAAGCTACCTGAGCTGATGGAAACCCGTTGCGAAATCCAGCTGAGAAATTACCTTTGTTATACTAAGCTGGTTGAACAAGTCGTCTATTCTAGATAATGGATATCGATTCTTTATCGTCTTCTCATTCAATTTACATTAATCGGTACATAACCTTAAAGATCTGTCCGGCTTCTTAGCAAACACTGCCGCTGCACCCTATGGCGAACTGCTCGGCTGACAAAAATCTTGCCCTCTAAGTCCACCAACTGCACCTTCAAATCCCTCACTCTGAAGGGGTCATCCTGCTCGGCAATCTACTCACTGGTTTTGCTCCTCAAACTAAATCTATCTGAAACTCAATAGCTCGTTTCGATGGCAATCCAACCACATGCTCAAACATATCTATAAATTCTCTAACCTTGAAAATTCGGCTCAGCTCATCATCTGAATCCAAAGCACCCAAGAAAGCAAACACTTCACCGTTATAACCTCCTACTGTGAGAGCAATCTGATCGCTACAATCCGGGTGACTAAGAGATATCTTCCTACTCTAGAAAAATATCTTAGCATCGTACTTACTTAACCAATCCATACCCAGGATGATCCTAAATCCCATGAAATCAAGCACATGCAAACTGCACTCAAAAGCATGACCTAACAGGTCAAACTTAAACTAGTCACACCTCAACCCTAGAGTTGCATACCCTCCTATTAGATTCGCAACCTGTAAGGAATTAACTAAATATGTGAGTTCAAGGTTAAGCTTATCAATAAAACATCAAGATATAAATGAATGCGATGCATCAGTATCAAATAGAATGCTAACAGATATACCAGGAATCTGGAATGTTCCCCCAAGAACCGACTTTCCTTTCTCCTAGGCTATTGGCTTGGAAGCGGCTAGCTTGAATGCATACACCTTGCCCTTACCATCTCTAATGGGATCCTTGCACTGGTTCTTATTATGGCCTATCTGGTCACAGTTAAAACACCTGACATTCTTCCCCTTAGCCACATCATTTGCTTTCCTTAAGCGACACTCATTAGAAGAGTGTCCTTTCTCGTCACATTTAAAACAGACAAATTCAGACTTCGCTTTCTTGGCTACTCCACCCCTCTAAGCACCCTTCTTGGGAAAGAACTTCCTCTTCTGGCTCTGCCTAACCTGGACTAATTTTGCCTTGCTCTTCTCTAGAACCTCAAGGACTTCTTCCTGCCTCAAAGCCATCTCTATGATAATATCAGAAGGATCTCTAAGATGAGACAAAGTAGCATCCAATTGTGGCTTCAATCCTCTGATAAACTTCTCATTTCATTTAAACACGCTATGTACAGAAGCCTACCCATTCTGGGCCAACTCTTCGAACTTCCTAGCATACTCAGCAATAGACATTTCTCCCTGCACCAGCTTAGCAATCTGCCTAATAAAAGCTCACTGTGCCATTACTGACATAAACCTCGCCTGAAATCTCCCCTTGAAATCCTTCCAGGTTATTATCTCCTCAACAACTATTGCTGATACATCGTTCCACCAGAACAATACAGTCCCTGAAGCCGTCTGGATGCCAACCTCCTTTTCAGCTCGTCATTGAGCCCTAAATCAATGAAAATCCTTTCGCAGTGCAACAACTAATTCTCCACTTCAATGTCATCCTATGGTCCCATAAAAGGCTTCCCTCCTAGATTTACATAATCACCTCTCATCTTGGAGAAATGGTTAACTACTTGAACTTCTGGAACCTCTACTCCTGTGGCATTTGCTCCTACCACTCCAGCTGTAACTCCTGCCTATATCATATTCCTTAAAAACTGATTCATGGCTTCCATTCCGACCTACGGGACTTCAACCCCAACATTCTCTACCTGACCTTGGCCTCTCCCTACATTAGGTCTGGCATTCCTTTTGGTGCTTCCCCTCCTTGATTAACTCTATTTCTTCTACCATCCATATCTATATTCAAATCTCATGAGATAAAAAAAGATAACCTAATCAAAGATAGATGAATGGAGAAAAAGTGCATGCTTATATATAACAAATACAAGTATGTTACTACAACGTTAACCTAACTCAAACCTTACTCCAATTTCCTCGGAATTTTATTTTCAAAACAAATTTTTAGTTAAATTTTTCATAAACCTATGCTCTTATACCAAGCTGTAACATCCCGTATTTGGAGGCCAAAAGCTAAGCGTTATGAATGCTACGGTCATCCATAGTATTAACTTCTGGTGACGAAATACCGCAGTGTTAATGGTATCCATAATATCAGAAGCACTTGAATATAAACAAAATCATAGATTTCTAAAAACAATAATTTTAGTAATTATATTTCAAATAAATCATATCCAAGTTACAAAAATCCCAAATGAAATCCTAGGAATCGATCAAATATAATTTACAACAATACGCCAGGAGCGACGTATGAAAATTCCCCCTCGGATGATCAAAGCAATATAGACATAACTGTCTTAAAACGAAATTGAAATGATTTTTAAAAAGAATCCCTAAATTAGCTATCCATCAGCCACCTGCTCGTCTTCGGATGCTTTATTCGCCAAAATCTGCTAAAACCTGAAAACTTAAACCCTCAGCCTACTCAAATCAAATTTTGAGCACCCTAGAGTTTAAGGGGAAATAAAAACTTCGAATCAGACATAAAGCCTGATATGAATAATTTTTGTTAAATCTCAGTTTTATGATGACTAGTGAGACCGCGCCACTTAGCGGAACGAATTTTCTCTCACTAATATCTCTTTTCAAAACATATTTTTGAAAATCTTTTCCTACAACCAAACTAGTTAGTCAACTAATTATAATAATAATATAGCAATATCCATTATGCTTAACAGGAAATAAAATAGATCATCTGTCTAAAATCTGAACTATCCATTCTAAATTTGGAGCTATTTGTTCTTTTTTGGACTATCTGTCCTAAAATTGGTTATACCAAAAATAATAATTTATCTTATGCTAGATTATGAGCTATCTGCCCAAAATAGGTAAAAAGAATGGGGCTAACTGTTCGTTAAAATTTAGCAAGGTCCGTTATGCTAATAAATGAACTATCTGTTCATATTAGAGTTGAGTGCTCTTTCTGGACCAACTGTCCTCTAGGCTAATTGCCCCCAAAATGGACTGACTGTCCGAATTTAAAATGAGTTGATTGGTCGAATTTTTCTTTTGGGTTAATTGCCCTCCAAAATATCTGACCGATCTGCTCTACACAATATATCTGAGCTAACTGCTCTTCAAAAATTTCCTTGAAAACCTTTACAAAATGATTCAATCCATCAAATCATATATATACAAGGAAAATATCTTTAGCTTTACTCTAAGCTATTTTTATCATGTTATATATAATTTACTCGAAATAATGTTGATGATGTTCAATAAGGATTTTCTATCCTTTAAAATAAGTTAAAATCCTTTATAACTTAAAACATTTAGGTCATCTGCCAAAATCTTATATTTGAAATCTTTGCTTAAAACCTTCAAACAGCCTTTCGAAAACATAAAAGGTAACTCCTTTAAAATCATTCATAAAACCCTTCGAAGGTATGAAGGTAACTCCTTCATATCCTTTAATAAACCTTTCGAAATCATTGAAGGCACTCCTTCTAAACCTTTTAAAAGCTTTATTTTCATAAGCTTTAAAACATATGACTCCCACATTTGAATCTTTTAAACCTTAGCCTTTTGAAAAAAATAGCTAAACTATACCTTTCGGAATCAATGTACGTCAAAACCTTTCAAAGACATTGGGTTCAATTTAAAATAGGTGGAAAACATTTCAAAACTAATCAAAGTTAACTACTTTGAAACCTTTAAAATGTTTCGACCTAAAACATTTGGATTATGCAAAGGGATTAGAAAAACATTGGAGTCAAAAGCAACTGCTTCAAAACCTTCATAAACCTTTCAAAATCAAAACCTTTTGAAATCAGTGGAGAGAGGCAGTAAGTTTTAGAAAACAAAAGACAACCTTTGACTTCATCTGTGTCGAAAGGTTAGGAAGCGGCAATTATGCTTCTGACCTGGCCGAAAGCGATACCTTTCGACTTTGTCGAAAGGTTTTAATTAATACGAGAAAAAAAACCAATCGAAACCTTTTTCTTTTTAACCTTTTGACAATTTATTAAAATCTCTTTGTCGAAAGCTAGCAGATGTATTTTTCCTAAAAACCAAAACAAAACTTCATCTCTTACAAAAGCTATAACCCTTCGTCCCCAACCTTTTAACTTCCTCCATACCAGTTTTCTGATACCACATGCATTGGTATTTAATCTAATAGGAAGTTTTGATACCCTTCGACCTTGCTGGAATGTCTAGAATGAAGGTGGAAGCTCTTGTCGAAAGAGTTGAAACAGTGAGAATACAGTTTGAAATAGTTCTTTTGTACCCTACATGCCTTATTTGTCTAAATTTTACCGGTTGCTAGAATTTTATATCCCAAAGTGCGGTCGATATCCTTATTTGGAAATTTGTATAATTTTAAAAATCTCTTTCTCCTTTATAATCATTCAAAACATTTAAGCCCTATACCGTAAATAATTTTATACAACTATTAAAACACCTTCAAAAATTCTAGAAAAATTCTAAAAAATCAAATAATATGTTCTCTTCAACATATAAAAATTTCGGATCTAAACAATAATTAATTTACCCGTAAACAATTTTATAATCCAAATTAACCTTTTCTTCCTTAGAAAATTCATAACATTTCCACAAAAATTCTGAAAATTCTGAAAAATGAAACTCATCTCTAAAATAACTTTTTAGATCATTATAAAAATTCACAAGGCTTGCGGATGTCATTTAATAGGGTTTTCATCTTAAGACATGTCATAAAATCTATATGAACATACAAAAATCATCAACATGTATATATAATCCTTTATCATTCAAAATCATGGCAAACATTTGGAAAATCATTTGGAATTAACCTTATAACCGAAACCGAAAATATTTAGAGATGTCAACATTATTCACCTTTGCTTTAATGATTAAGTAGCTTGAGAATTGAATGAGATTGATTTGAATTTACCTTCCTTAAGCTTTTCTTTTGTTTCCTCTTCTTCTTCCTTTATTAATGGCGAACGACCAAGCTTTTTAAATTTTGAAATGAGAATGAACATGTGTTTGGAATACACGGCCTAAGGAAGGCAATATAGGAATGGCCTCTTTCCCATACTTCTCCTCTAATTCATTTTAACCCTTTATTAAGTTTATGGTTTAAAAAGGCACGACTACCTAAATTAAATCAAATCTCAATCCTTTTATCAACGCGTTATTTTATTTAGTTTATCTAACTAAATCTCTTAAATAATGTTATCAAAAAAAAATATGGGGTGTTACACTACTCAAATAGAATTGAGTACCTGAGAGTTTAGGAAAAACAAACAACTCAAGTCAGAAAATAAGTCTGGTATGAGTAAACTCCAAATAAAAGTGGAACACATAAACAACATGCGTGACCACATCGCAAAACACGGAATTGGTTTCCTCTCGTAAGAACAACATCCAAACATACAAAAATGGACAAAAAGAATTAAACATCACGAAGTGTGCATGACACTTCCAGATGTAATTAAGAAGGAATAAATTCAAAGATTTGAATCAAAAACAAGAAAATGAAATTTTTCCAACAATGCCTAGGAGGGTGCACCCCTATTGTCGGAAGTATACCTCTAGACAATATACTTGAGAGGGCATTTACTATGTGATTCTCTCGAAATATGTACAACCTGGACCCCACCAACCTTACCTAGTATCTGAGTATTTCACATCTCCGCTCGCATATAATCGAAACCAATCTAGAGAAAATGTTAAGATACTATAATAGTAGCAAACCCACATAGCTTGACATCCAGAAGCTTTCTAGTTTTAGCCATTCTGATAAAGGATATTAATGCTAAAATGAGCAACAAATCGTCTTAGGTTGATGATACACAAAGAAGATAGCGTAAATGATAGTTAATAAATCAACTATCAGACTAATCAAAATGACCGTATATAAAAATCTAATCTCATGCCCTTATCACTACTCATCGATCTCAAAATTGCACTATCCCATGGTTGAAAATGAAACTGGGCAATTTAAGGTAGTATTACCTCAAAGCCTTGCCTTGACGACATTTTTAACCATTGAGTTAGAGACAAGTTTCCAAACCTCGACGTTTAGTGCTAATAATATGGCTAAATCCATGTAAGCGATATCGTTTATGGAAATTAAATTCCTTATCCTTATCATCAAACTTTCAATTTCCAGTTCGTAATATCCCTCGCTTAAAAGTGGAGCCAGGTAAGTCAAGACTTGCCTATACACTTTGGTTCTAAATCTCATAGATAGTAATGAATCCACCTTCTCGATGTTCGGTACTAAGGATAAACTAAATCCTTTCCATAATCAAATCAAACTTTTAAACTTAAAACGAATTTATGCTCGGTTTGCATATTATAAACATACCAAAAAAAGTTAAAATCCTTGGACATTATGTTAAAAATATCCATATTAAGAGAAAAATAAGTAAGAACCATTTTTAAAATAAATTTAGAAAGACTTATAATAAGTTGTTTCTTAATAGTATCAATAATTTCTCTAAATCGGTTCCTTTCAAATGTAAATTTCTCCATATTTTTTTGAAGTATGAATACTCTATTTTATTTCTGGAACAACATACGATGGGTCTTGTACGCATTCATAAAAATTTAAAGAGTGTGAAATCAAATAAACACATTTGAAAATTCTTTAAAAACTTGACTTTTTAAGGAATTGATAAAGGAAAATTCATTTCTAACCTTTGAAAACTTTATTTAAGGAGTTCTAACTTTTTTCGAGCCATCAAAACTTGGTTTAAATAAAAATTTAAAATTTCCACAGTACGATCAGATATTTTTTTATAAAAACCCAAGCATGTGATCGATACGCAAAAGATTTCAAAAGAAATGATATTCGAAGTGTCGATATAGCGATAGTCGCTATAACGACACTTCCATAAAAACAAGATACATGTTATATACATTCATCCATTCATTTCATAAACATAAGCATATGTATACACAATTGTAAAAAATATTCACATGGCAAGGTAAAATTTGTCACTTTATAACTTATGCACTTCGAGGTGTGTGGTAGCGACCTATATGCTATGGAAACTTCAACTTCATTTCAAGTCCACTGCAAACATCCTATGTGTCATTCGCTTTCAAGAGGGAACCAAACCAAATAATAATCATTCCATATATTTGTTAAACATAAGAAAACAACAAAGATTATTATACAATACTAAAGTTTAAAACTTGATTTTTAAGGTGAGCTTTACTCACCTAAATCAACACGAACTTTAACCAAATTACCACAACTTCAAAAACCATACATGAACCTAGATTTTGCTTGGAAAAACTTGACTTTTAAGGCCTAGAGGAGATCAATATGGTTCGACCATGGTGCTAAAGGGATCGGCCTTGCTAAAAATGGGTGCTTTGGGTCTAGTTTTGGTAAAGGAGTGATATAGAGAAGAATGGAAGTGGTTTTAGCAATTTTGTTTAAGGAAAAAGTGTAAAAAAAACAACTTTTAAATTATATTAACTAAAACTCCATGGAAGGAGAGAAGAGAATGGAAAAAGGAGAAATTAGAAAACAAAAATGAAATAAACGAAGTAAAGGAGGAAGTAAGGGGGTGTAGCTTCTTTCAGAGAAAATAGGGAATGGTGAATTACACAAATATACTTATCCAATACCCTCCACATCTTTCTGACAACTCGCCCCACCCTTTGCCTACATCCACACACAAGCCTCTCCCTACACACCACCATCACCTCAATTCTTTTTGAAATGTACTTTATTTTGGTTTTTGAATTTTTATTAATTTTTAATCCAAAAAGAAAAGTCAAATTTCACTTTATTTCTTAAGTATATTTTTAAACCAAAATTTAATCCAATTACTTCCTTAACACAATAATATGTTATTTATATAAATGTGTGCACATGTACACCAGTGTACATAACACATTTCGACAACTTTTTGTTGATGAAAAGTTGAAAATCCAAAAAACATTTTCGATCAAATTTTCAATTTTTCTCCAAACTACTTAATTATATAAACCAAGTTTTAAAACCACTTTGCCATCATCAGTTATTACTAAAAAAAAGTCTATTCGAGTTATGAACTGATTACTTAAATATTTAAAAAAAATATTAAACATTCAAATTCAATGTGATTAAATTATGGGTCATTACAACCTCCTCTCCTTATAGGAAATTTCGTCCTCGAGATTAAGCACATACAACAGAGGATCTCAAAAGAAACCCAAATATTAAACAACAAACATGTATCAAGAAAGTGACTCCACCACAATCGGTTAGTACACTAAAAAGATACAACAAAATACAAACAACTACAACAGCAACTCGGGATAAGAATCCCTAGCATAATCCTAGATTTCCCAAGTACAATCTCGATCATCTCCACTCCACTGAACCTTAACAAGGTTCACAACCTTTGTCCTCAATCGCTTTATATCTCGAGCGATAATACAAATAGGCTATCTAAATATGGTTAGGTTAGGCTGAACTTCTAAATCAACTTGTTGTCCTCAATCTCGTGTACATACTTACATAGATGGGATGCGTGAAATACGTTGTGCAAATCTAATTGTCTATCTGGTAACTTTACTTTACATGCAAGCCTACCAATCTGGTCCAGTATGGAAAAATGGCCAATATATCACGGCGCTGGCTTCTCAGGTTTCCTAAACTTCACAACATTTCTCTATAGAGAGACTTTCACAAACATCGTACCTCCTCCTGAGAACTCTAGATCCCTATGCCTTTTATCCGCTTGACACTTCTGCCGATCCTGTGCCTCCCTCATCTTCCTTCCAATATCAGCTACCTTCTCATTAGCTTCTAAGATTATGTTGGGTCCAAAAACAAGTCTATCTCTAGATTCAACCCAACACGATGGAGAATGGCATAAAAGACCATAAAGAGCTTCGAAAGGGGTTATATCAATGCTTGCTTGATAGCTACTGTTGGAAGTGAATTCAATCAATGGTAAATGATTTTCCCTAAAACCCCCAAAGTTGAGTATGCATGCTCACAACAAATCTTCACAGCTCAGTTTCACTCTCTCTGTCTGCCCATTTATTTAGGGATGGTAAACTGTGCTTGGATTTAGCTCGATCCATAAAATAGTTTGCGGTCCCTTCCAGAACCTGCTAGTGAATATTAGGTCTCGGTCACTTACAATACTACAAGGAATACCATGGAATCTCACAATCTCCTTCACATACAAACTCATTAGACTTGTAACAGTCCTGGTCGGCTTAACAGGAATGAAAAAGGCACTCTTGCTCGATCAATTGACCATAACCCAAATGCCTTTGTTTCCACTTCTTGACGTAGGAAGCCCATTAATAAAAGTATATAGAAATCCGCTCCTACTTCCACTTTGGGATTTCAAGTGGCTAAAGTAGTCCAACTGTCCTTTGTTGGTCACTTTTAGTCTGCTGGCAGTTTCCATAGTGACTCACAAAGATTGAAATATCTCGTTTCATCCCCTTCTACCAGAGTACCCTCTTAATATCTTTGAACATCTTGATCGTTCCAAGATGGAAATATAATTTGAACGGTGGCATCGGGCTAACACTTCTTTCCTATGTCCATTAACATTTAGAACACATATACGCCCGTTTATTTTCAATTCATCTTGTAGATCAATCTCAAAGCTAGAAACAACACCTTCTTCGACACCCTTCTTAAGTTGAGCTAAAATAGGATTTGCCTCCTAACTAGATGCAATGCACTCCATTAAAACTAGGTTAAACTCTAAGTTAGCAACCATTGCTAAATTTCTACTCAACGCATCTACAACAACATTTGCTTTTCCAGGAGTATAAAGAATCTCCAGATCATAGAAAGCGAGAAACTCCAGCCATCTCCGCTGCCTCCAATTCAAATCCTTTTGGGTAAAGATGCATTTTAAGGATTTACCAAAAGATAATTCCTCTACATCTTTAGTGCGAATATAATAGACAAAATCTCTAAATCATGTGTAGCATAATTTTTCTCATGTGGCTTCAGCTGTCGACTTGCATAGGCAATAACTTTTCCATACTGCATCAGGATTGCTCTTAATCCGGTTCCATAAGCATCAGTATACAAAGTATACTGCATCAGGACTCATATAGGAGTGCTAGTTAACTTCTCCTTCAATTCATTGAATGTTTTACCACACTTAAGCGTCCACACGAACTGAACATATTTCTTTGTTAACTTCGTCAAATGAGAAGCAATCTTCGAGAAGTCTTTGATGAACCAACGATAAAACCAACCAATCTAAGAAGCTTCTAACTTCCATCGCACTTTTGGGCTTTTTCCAGTCTTTAATTGCAATAACTATAGCTGGATCAACTGATATGCCTTCTCCCAAAACATCATCCCCTAGAAACCTAAATTCGGATTTTCAAAAATGGCATTTATAAAACTTGGCTTTCAAAAGTCTCTTTAAGGCATTGAGTATGACAGAGGGATGATATTTATGATCCTCCTCTGTCTTCGAATAAATAAGAATATCATTAATAAGGATAAGAACAAATTTATTAAGAATATCTCAAAATACCTGATTCATTAAGTCTACAAAATAAGCGGGTGTAATAATCAGTCCAAATGGCATAACTAACCACTCGTTTAAATGTTTTGTGGTCCAAAAAACTATCAGGGACATACTCTCCTCTGCTACCCTTAATTGGTGGAAACTAGTGGCAAGATCCAATTGAGAAAGTATTGAGCACCATGGGGTTGGTCAAACTTATCATCGATACTTGGTAAAGGATGTCTATTCTTGATAGTCCTCTTATTAATTTCCTAGCAGTCTACACATAATCTTAAAGAGTCATCCATCTTTGTAACAAAGACGACCGACAATCCCCAACTTGAGGTGTTGCGTCGAATCAAACCCTTCCGCAACAAGTCAAATGTTCGCCCTTTTAACTCCCTCTTCCCTTTTGGAGCCAACCTTCACAAAGTTGTAAAATAGGTCTTGTGCCTGAAATCAAATCAATATGAAACTCCACTTCACAATTAGCAGGTAAACCTTGCACCTCGTCAACAATATCAGTGAAATCCCAAACAACATGTACATCTCCTAGCTTTGCTTTAACCATTTCGAGTGAATAGAGAAAACTGCTCATTAACTTGTTAGGCTCTTCACAAAATACATCAAGGCTTCTTCCTACCGCATCCTTTATCATGACCATACTTCTACGATAATCCAAGATAGCTTTAAACTTAAATAACTAATCCATTCCCAGTAATGCTCCAAAACCCATAAACCCAAGAATAAACAAATCGGAAACAAAGAGATTGTTTCAACAAGAAATAGGCACATTTAAACATAAAGTGTCAAGATTTGTTGGATCCTACTTGGGTTCGACACACAAAGAGGATTACTTATCATAGCATATTTAAGGTTTAGTTTCTATGGGAAGCCCCTCTATCAAATAATGCGCTTACAAGAATATCATATATGGATAATGTACCTTACAACACATGCTTCCCCTTCTAACCTAAAGAAGAGTATGGTATCTCTTCTATGGTAAAAGCTTGTCCTTGAGGACCCTTCTTTGGAAAAGGCACTCATTCTTCATGTGTCCTTGCATATGACAATTGGAGAAGATTGGTCACTAGGGGTGCCAGTGCACTGATTTGTAAGTGGCCAATTTTGTTGCACCTATAACAAAGAACGTGGGCCAAGTTAAACGGGTTCTTTTGTGCTAAAACCCCACCTTTGGGTTTCTTCCCTGCTCACTGCTTCTTTCCCTTGCACTTGAAATTCGGTTTGCCTCCAATTGGTATAACTGACAAAGGTTTGGTACTAACTATGGCACTACCCCCTTCTAGATTCCCTCCTTAATATCAAGAGTTTCAAACCTCAAAGCCATGCTGATAATGTTGGTGAATGTATCTGTAAGATAATTGTTCCTTTCACGATGGAACTCTGATTGCGTCCCATTTACAAACATTTCATTTTTGTCCATCAATCCAAGTCCGAAATGGGATAAAGCATTGAACTTCTGCTCGTACTCGGACACCGTCAAATCACCTTGCTTTAAATCAAGGAAACTCCTAAACAATTGAGTCTTTACGGCTTCTAGGATAGACTATGCTTTGAAAACTTCCTTGAACTAGGCCGAAGAAAACTCCTCCTCTGGAGTATTAGCTATTACTGAATCCCACTAATCTATCGTCGACTTTTAAAGTTGTCACGATGCTAACAATCATTTCTCTGCATCTCCCAACCACTCCAAATATTCTTTCACAAGATCGGAGCCACATCTACATTCCAAAAATATATTCAGTCCCATAGAACGGTTTCCGCCCAAATTGTTAAAATTCTTAAACAAAGCCGCAAAATTCATAGGGAGCCGAACTTACACTACTACTTCCTCTACCGGATCAATAACAGGCATTGTGGCATTTCTAGATACCCTATCGTTGGTAGCCGCGCTAGCTCTAGATCTCTCCTTCCTCCTCTTCTTGTATTCATCTTCTATTACTTGAACAAATAACATATACCTTTAGAGTACAAAAATAGGATTAATACAGTTTAAGGAATCAACACCAAAGGATAAAAATGATACTTTAGAGGATAAATATTATTATTATAAAATTTATAAATACGCACTCTCAAGATTAGCTCATTCTAAGGCACTGCTCGCCCTATCTGTGATGATTTATACCCGAATCAGGCTAAAGTGTTTGCTCAACCAAAGCTCAGATACCAACTGCAATGACCCAACTTTCAAACCCTTGGAAGCGACACTTAATCCATCCATAATATACATTTGTTGTAGCTAAGTATCCAAAAGGCGAGACTACATGGGGTAAAATAATAGAAATAGAGTAGAAAACTCAAAAAATGGTTAAATACAGTATAACAATAAGGTAGTACATGAATTTACCCCCCCCCCCCCAAAATTAGAGTTACTATAAAAGTACTATTATTATCAATCTAGGCAGTTATAACAAACTGCCTTTACACTTGCTGATGCAAAATACACATACGTAAATGAGTGTCTCATCACAAAGGAAATATATAGCTAGATAGATATGGGGCTTCGTGCTCATCCATTATCTTCAAAAGCGCTCAAAGAAACATATCACTCTTGGATTACTCAAATAGAAATAAGTATGCGAGTAACTCGGGTCATACAATAAGTCTGGTATGAGTAAACTCCAAATAAAAGTGGAACACATAAACAACATGTGAGACCACACCGCAAAACACGGAACGAGTTTCCACTCACATGAACAACATCCAAGCATATTAGAATGGACACAAATAATTAAACATCGCGAAGTGCGCAAGACACTTCTCGACGCAATTAAGAAGGAATTAATTCAAAGTTTTGAATCAAAAAGAAGGAAAGGGGAATTTTCCCATAATGACTAAGGTGCGCACCCTCCCCCTTATTGAAAGTATACCTCTAATAATATACATGAGAGGGTCATTTACTCTGTGACTCTCTTGAAAAATGTACAAACCGGATCCTGCCAACCTTACCGAGTAACCGAATATTTCACATCCCATTGCTTACACAACTGAATCTAATCTAGAGTACATGTAAAGATACCCAAATGGGAGCAACCATGCATAGCTTGATGTCCACTCATTTTTTAGTTTTAATCATTTCCAACAAAGGATATCAACACTCAAATAAGCAATGCATTGTCTTATGTTGATGATATACAAAGACGATTGCGGAATTGATAGTTAACAAATCAACTATTGGGAATAATTAAAATGATCGTTTATGGAAATTAAATATCATGCCCGTACCGCCACACGTCGATTTCAAACTTATACTATCCCCCGGTTGAAAATGAAACAAGGCGGTTAAGGTAGTGTTACCTTAAAGCCTTGTCTTGACGACATTTTTAACGTTCGAATTAGAAGCAAGTTTCCATATCTCGATGTTTATTGCTTAAAATATGACTAAATCCTTTCCATATATGCAATGTCGTTTTATGAAAATTAAATTTCTTATCCTTATCGCGAAACTTTCATTTCCAATTCGTACTACCCCTCGCTTAAAAGTGGAGTTAGGTAAGTCAAGACTTTCCTAGACACTTCGGTTATAAATCTCATAAGTAGTAACGAATCTACCATCTCGATGTTTGGTACTGGGATAAACTAAATCCTTTACATAACCGAATCAAATTTTTAAACTTAAAAAAACGAATTTATGCTTAGCTTCACATTACAAACATACAAAAAAACATATAAAAACATTGGATGTTATGTTACAAATATCTGTATTGAATCTCGTTAAGACAAAAATTTAGAACCATATTTAAAATAAATTTGGAAAGATGTTGTAATAAGTTGTTGCAAAATAGTATCAGTAATTTCTCTAAATCGGTTCATTTTAAATGTAAATTTCTCCTTATTTTTCTAAGTATGAGTACTCTATTTTATTTTCAGAACAACATACTATGGGTCTAGTATGCATTCACAAAAATTTATGGAGTTCAAAATCAGATAAACACATTTGAAACTTCTTTAAAAACTTCACTTTTTACGAAATCGATAAAGAAAATACATTTTTAACTTTTGAAAACTTTATTTAAGGATTTCTAACTTTTTCTGAGCCGTCCAAACTTGGTTCAAACAACAATTTAAAAAGGCCAAAGTACGACCAAATTTTTTTTAAAAAAAAACCCAAGTATGACATCAACACACAAAAGATTTCAAAAGAAATGATATTTCGAAGTGTCGATATAGCGATAGTCGGTACACTTCCGTAAAAACAAGATACATATAATATACATTCATCCATTCATTTCATAAACATAAGCATATGTGTACACAAATGAAAGTAACGTTTACTGCATAAGGTAAAATTAGTCACTTTATAGCTTATGCACTTCAAGGTGTGTCGCGGCGACATATTTGCTACGAACACTTCGGCTTTATTTTAAGCCCCCTTCAAACATCATATGTGTCATATGCTTTCAAGCAGGAACCAAACCAAACAATAATCATTCCATACATTTGTCAAACATAAGCAAACAACAAAGATAATTATACAAATACTAAATTTTAAAACTTTATTATTAAGATGATTTTTACTCACCTAAATCAACATGAACTTTAACCAAACTACCACAACATCGCAAACCACACACAAACCTAGATTTTGCGTAGAAAAGCTTGACTTTTAGGGCCTAGTGGAGGTCAATATGGTTTGTCCAGAGTGCTAGGGGGATCGGCCTTGGCTAAAATTAGGATCTTTGGGTCTTGTTTTGGTAAAGGAGCGACGTAGAGAAGAATGGGAATGGTTTTAGCAATTTTGTTTAAGGAAAAAGTGAAAAAGAAGAAACTTTTATATTATATTAAATAATAATCCATGGAAGGAGAGAATATAATGGAAAGAAGACAAATAAGAAAATGAAAATGAAAATGAATTAAGTAAAGGAGGAAGTAAGGGGGTGGAACTTCATATAGAAAATAGAAAATAGTGAATTACACAATATCCTTATCCAATACCCTCCACATCTTTGTGACAACTCACCCCTCCCTTTGCCTATATCCACTTTATTTCTTAAGTATATTTTTACACCAAAATATAATCAAATTACTTCATTAACATAATCATATATTATCCATATAAATGTGTACGCATGTACACTAGTGTACATAACACAATCAGATGACTTTTGGTCGATGAAAAGTCGAAAATTCGAAAATCGTATTTCAATCAAATTTTCGATATTTCTTCAAACTACTTATTTTTGTAAACCAAATTTTAAAACAACTTAACCATCATTACTTATTACTAAAAAGAGTTCAATTTGATTTATAATATTCATTATTTAACATTTAAAAAAAATTAAATATTCAAATTCAAAGTGATTAAATTACGGGTCATTACAACGTCAATCCCTAATCTTACTCTCTACCGTTAATGGCGTTGAATGGTTCAGATGCAAGCCAGCTAGGATGCCAACAGGGTTGAATGGTTCAAATGACAGCCAGCTGGCAAACCATAATAAAGCATGTGTTTTTCATAAAGGGTGGCATGAGGACAAGGAGTGTTAGCGCCATCGGCATGTAGACAGTGAAGGACGTAAAGTGATTAATGCATAGTGGTGCTTTTGTCATATGAACAGTGTCATATATGCCAATCTTTTTAATGGAACAATGTGAAATCCTTGCTTTTTTTGCAGAAGCGGTCAGGTGCTTAGAAAAAACTTGACATTTTTGAGTCAAAAATTTTGTGCACACACACATATACATATACATGTACATATACTTATATATACATATACATATACATATACATATACATACATATACATACATACATATATGCATATGCATATATATAAAAACATTTTACATTTAAAATAATAGAATAGTTTTCTATTTTAAATATTTAAGAAAAAAAATCTAGTTTTTGATAAATAAATAAATTAAAGTATATGTGTATTAATTTCTGGACAATATTTTATAAAAAATAATTTTAAATCTTTCAGGCTTACAATAAATAAAAAACATAATTTTATTTTATTTTAAATAGTCAAACATATTTTAAATTTTAAAATTATTTATTTTAAACAATAAATATCCACTCATATTTAATTTTTAAGAAAACTAATTATCTTTTGTTGGCAGCTGCAGCTATAAAAAATTGAATTTTTTTTAAAAGGCTAAACCAATTTAAGTTTTGAATATAGAATTATTATGTATAAACATAATTTGGTTAGTAATACACACACATTTTTTGATTAAAGAATGACACTTTATATCAGGAAAGCACTCATCATATTTTATTACCATTAAAAGCAGAAACTACTGACACTAATAGATACAAAATAAATGTTAATAATACAGGATATATGTGAGCTTACAGTAAGGAATCATAAAAAAAATGATCAACAAAAGTTATTACTACAAGCAATTAAATCAAGGGGACATCAAATATAGCTAATAATTGAATATCTATTATATAACTTATGAATTAGGTCGATAGTTTGTTTATGATGCGAAGCACAACAATTCAGAACGTGTCAGGTGTAATGTCTCGCTTTTCCGTACCCTTTGAATCAATAATAAACCACACATGTCTAACTCAAATTGCACGAAAAGACGGAACATTAAGGGTAGAAAGAAAAAGATAGAACAGAATCTCACATGAATGGAATAACATATATTATTTCAATAATAATTTTTATAGTAGAAAACTTTAAAATACAATATCAGTGTATAACCTAGATTCAGCCAGGACAGTTATAATCTTCCGTCCTTACAAATGCTGAAAACAACAAAACAAATGCAATAGATGTAGTGGATAATATAATATATCCATATGATGATGAAGATCTCCGACTCTCCTTTGAAAACTCCAACCATCTTCAATTCAACCTGAAACTACTCAGATCTGACCCGAGTATTAAAAATTCTCGGATCAGTCTTGATAAACCAGCATGAGATATTCAAAATTTAAAATGACTATATTATCGAAACCTTTGAAAAGAAGGGTACCTCATAAGACCACGCCTACACATAAACACGGACAGGTTTTACCTTATGATGACTAAAACTTTTTATACCAAAATACACTTGATATTATTTTTAATGACATTCTTTTGAAAACACTTTTCAAACAAACTTATTCAAATAAGGTATCAATACCGGACTAAGTCTAAGAGAATATATCCAGACTGGGTCAACGGAATATACCGAATGGGATGTATGATACCAAAAGGGTAGCTAAAATGTTTGCAAGTCATTACAGATCAAAATCGTAAATCCCGTATTTGGATTGGATTTCCTACTTGATAGGGAGCTAGTGGCTTTTCACTGATCCATGCACAACAAACATAGTTCCCATGGTGCCTTATTCGCTTTTCTCAAACTAGACACCTGAAACTGTACTTTCTATACTAGCTGTGATGACCCACATTTCGAAAGGTCTAAATCGACAGTAATCCACAAATGTCTGACTTAAACAATCCAGAATGTAGATAATCAATGGGGTTAAATAAAAAAATAAGAAGAGAAGAAGAAAACAAAACATAGAATCTCACAACGAAAATGATAAAATATAATAATCAATATACAATTTAAATTTTTTTTACTATACATCTGATTATAATCTACACATATTTATCAGAGTTATATTTATACATCAGAGAGAAATAATCAATACGGCAAAATAACATGGTGCAGGGGATAATCACAATAGTAATATACCAAAACTCCATCTTTGCCCTCCAAAGAATAGTCTTCAATACTCTGAAAAAAACTTAGGACTGATCCGAGCGTAATGAAAAACAAAACACTCGAGTCGGGACTAAAATACCCTTATGTAAGTCAAATCAATATAGAAAATATGGGTGTAATAACTTAAGAGATGTTACGGGATTTTCCATCTCCTAAGAATCCGTTAAACTATTTATATAATAATATACGCTATATTAGATAATGTCTATCAGTAAAATAAATATCAAAATAGCGTTAACGCTTTACATTGATCCACCTTAACACATTTACAGTTTTAAACCAAAATCGTAATGGGCTCGTATAGGGATAAATATGAGAAGGCACGTGAGGAAATGCCCAATGTAGGATTCTATCAGTTTACCCTTTCTGGCTGGTCGTAACCATCCATGGCCGACCGCAATAATCAATCCATATGACAAATAAGGTGCACCCATCGAATCCAAAACCACAATAGTAATACGAGGGATCAATGTCGCTAGAGGTAGCTAACCTCAATGGCCAGACATATGCTCCTGTTTTAGTTATTTTAATTATGACATGAATGTCAAGGCTATCCATCATCGTTCTCTTACTTCATTCCAGTAAACGTTGCCAATTCAACCACTACATTTTGGATATCATCCACCGCGTACACAGTGGTCAAAGTGGTTTCAATATTGAAAGAGAGTATTTCAATAAGAGGCCCCGGTCTCTTTAACAACCAATCGTCATTTTACATACCGGTTGGTTCTTTTACCTTTCGAAAACAATTTACACTTGATATCAAAATATCATATTCGTTTCAAAATCAGATCCATTTTGAAATCATCATATATTCACTTCAACATCAATTTCATTTCGAAAATTATCATATATTCAAATTTATCAATTTTGCACGATAAATCGATTTCACTTCCAAAATTTGATTCGAATTCGATTTAGGTAATGTTCTTCACTTTAACCTACTTCGTATTTAAATCCAAGATTTAAGTATAAACAATTTACCCTTTAACCAGTCTGAATTTTTGAAAATAGTTCAAATGTTAAAATAGTTTAATAGTTTAATAGAAAATGTTTAAATAGTTTAATCGAAAATAATTTGATTATAAAAATGGTTTACATAGCAAAATAGTTTGGAAAATCAAGATAATTTCAATAATTATAGAATATAGATTTCAAATCATTTATACTAAAAAAATTATAATTCCAAAGTCAAACCGGTCTACTTCTCAATTTCCTACCCAAATCAATTCCAAATTCCATTTCGATTTAATCGATTCAATTTCAATTTCAACTCGAATAAATTTCGATTCTACACAAATTTCTTTCAATTTACAAGTTTCTTTAAGTTTAAATTTCCATTTCCAAGTTAATTTAAATCTCAATTTCAAATTAATTTCCAATCCCAATTCCAAATTAATTTAACTCCCAATTTCAAATTAATTAAAAGTTTCAATCTCAAATCAATTTAAATTCCAATTTCAAATTAATTTGAATTCCAATTTAAAATTAATCTAATTTTCGATTTCAAATCAATTTCCAATTTCAATTCCCAATTCCAAATTCGATTACAAAATATAGATTTAAACACTTAAATCAATCTTATTTTAAATACCAAATTTTAAATCCAAATTTCAATTTTAATTCAATTCCAAACTCAAATTTGAAATATTATTTCATATCACTTTTCTTAGAAATATTCAAATTTCGAATAAAAGTCAATCTTTAAAAACAAATTTATTTCTGAAATTTACGACGTATTTCGTTTTATAACTTAAAAATTTAAACCTCGATTGATTAAACAATCTCGTTTATCAAGATTAAATTCCAACGTTTCGAGCTCCAATTCAAAATAATTCAATTTCCATAAATTTGATTTTTATTCTAAAAATAAATTCATTTAAATAATTTCAGAACAACTTTTAAAATCGTTTAATTTAACCAGGCCGGTGTCCGTATATAATTTTCTAACCTATGGCCAAGTGGATAATTATTTCAATTTAATTTCAAGGTTGGACGTATATCATTTAAATCCAAATAGATGTCATATGTATATATCATTTCAACCTAGTTCTTAATTTATTCAAAATAATTCAATTTACAGTTTTATACACTGTAAATAATATACAGGGTGATAACATGATATATAAATAAACATCCAAACAACCAAAATATCAATCAATAGCGTCCATCTCAACCAATCATCCAAACAATCAATATTCACAATAGTCATCCAATTTTCGATAAATTGGGAATTTAACTAGCAGTTAAAAATCCTAAATCAATTTTTAACCGTCAAAACTAAATTTTATCAATTTATTCGGATGTCAATTAAAGGTCAAATTAAATTTATCCAACAACCATCAGTCAATTCTAATTATTTCACAACATAAATTTTCTATCATAAAATATAGTAGTCAAATGTGAGCATTAAAAAAACACTCACCTTCCATTTGAAACTGAAAATAAATTTCAGTTTTAAATAAATTCAAATTTCCACTCCGAGCTGTAGACAACGATGATACGACTCTCTTGCAACTCGTCACGTTCGAAACGGATGTAATATGAAAAGGATATGATTTAACTAATATCGATATAATTTAAAATTTAATAATACTAATTTACAAAATAAAATAAATAAAGAAATAAAAAATGCATGCTACCTCGTTTCTTCTCCTCTCAGTCACGTACGACATCAGGCCCACACGATCCTTCTACTTCAAGCAATAATCGCGACAACCTTGCACTGTTTTTTTTCATAGAGCAGTCGTTTTTTTTCTTTCGATCTGAAGATAAGAAGAGGGAGAGAAAAGAGTGGGCATACGAGTAGGCATAGGGGATGAGGTGGCTTTGAACGAGATGATGTAAGTTCGATTTAGATTTTTATTTATATTTAAATAAGAAAATATCTCACCCGCATAGCCCGTGCAAATCCGAACTCCGAATGAAATGTGTCGTATGGCATTCCTAATGTTTTACCCCCGTTACGAACACAATGAAACTAATTTCGATGCCAAATTTGATTGTAAGCGGAAGATAGCTTTTCAAAGTTGATTATTTCAATTAAATTCGAAATTAAATCTCAAAGCGTTCCAAGCTCGTACGGCCAAATAATAAGTCTGATCGCTACGAAACATGAAATCCAATAATAGTTCACTATTATGGATCCAATAAAACTCGTTTCGTCGAAATCCGAGGCAGTGGCCAAAATGGCTGTTTTTACTCGTCAATTAAAATAAAAGATTTCCGTTTTTTTATTATCCACATTTAAATCCAATTTTAAATGTTAACCATCTTCGTTCATATTTCGAAAAAATTTAAATCAATTTTCGATATCATTTCAATCATCTTAAATCCAGAATCAAATTATTCAAATAATTTCCAATATTAAATTTCAAACAATTTAATTATCCATAAACCAATATTAATAAATCATTAAATTTTTATTTCTACTCATTTTATACAATAATCATCTAAATTTCAAAATTTAAACTAGTTAAAAACACGAGTCGCTACATACTCCCCCACTCAAAAAAATTCGTCTTCGAAAAGGCGTTAAGTAAAGAAATTAACACACAATGGATTTTATTTAAACAATCACTTATAAAATATAACAATCTTATTTGTGAAACTAATACTATGCTTCAACTGCGCCACTCCAATATTAGTTTTACGGAATATATAAATTACATATATAAACAAGTTGTAAAAAAATTTAGAACTCCAAAAATTTTCTAACTCTCGGATTTACGAAAAATTTCAACAGAGTCTCCTTTGCGCAGCTCGATCGGAAAATTTTTACAATTCAATATATAACACAAATATAACCAATATATATCAAATATACATCTCTTCTCAATGATGGGGCATCCCGAAGGGCAAAAATATAAAATCGCAGTATTTAATCTGAGATATGTACCTTATTATTTATAATACGAGCGAATTCGTTCGTATTAAGCAAGCAAAAGCATATAAATGCGAAAGCGAGCTCCATAACTAGCATACATCCTTCTGTACCTACTAAACACTCAATAATAGATGAGAATATGTAAATGGAAAGGGCAATCAATATATAAAACAACTATACAACAACCACATAAGCAAACATAGCTATGCATTAAAAGAAACATCCAAATAACCATATCCATGCAAGTTTTATACATAACATACAATTATTCAATGTCAACATTTTAGTCTATATATTTCCATTTCTTATTAATACCTAATTAGTAAATTTTCCATTTATTCATATTTATTTATTTACATTGAATGGACCTATATTAAATTTCCATTTGTTTCAAAAAAAAAATCATTCATTTAAATGTTATTAAACTCACATCCACTTATTTACATTCATTTATTGTTACAATTATTTCTTTTCACTTACGTCATTTCATTTTAGTGATTCATATAATTAATTTCACTCAAGTAAATTAATTTCATACCACATTCCATACATTTTAAATTGATTCACATTCACTAATCAATATTCATTTAGTTAATCATACAATAGATTTATATTCAATTCATTCGCCTTTAATTAATTTACATTCAACTAATTTGGTTCCAATTCATTCTTTTCTTCCAATATTTATTTGCATTCACATTATATTTAGTTCAATTCTGTGTACTTACATTTAATCTATTTGTTCCGATTATTCACACTTGTTTCATCCATATTTAAATTTTATTTGCCAAATTCCAATTGTTTCATTTCATTTTTATTTTAACCAATTTCATGTCAATTCATTTAAAGTTATTTTACTAAACTATGCTTAAGTTAAATTAATTATATTTCACCTAGTATATCCTTCTTTTCTTTTTATACTAACATCATTTATAAATTCATCTAAATTCATTATAATAATTTATACAACACAATCACGGTTATTATTATTACTTCATATCTTGATTTATTATTAATTCATTGGTTCACATTATCTGTTTGAATTCATATTATTTTATCTACTTCAATTTAAATATAATTTATTTTTTTATTTAAGCTTCTCTTAAGTTACTTCACTTTATAATTTATTCCACATTATATTAGTTAACATTCAATTTTTATTTAACTACTCCACTAGTAATTTAATTTTTCTTTATCCAATTTTAAATCAAATCCAGTTACTCGTACTAATTTTTTTTCATTTATTTATTTTATTAAATCTCCTCACACTTAAATTACGTTTCATTTTAAAAATTCAAGTCCTTATTCATTTTTAATTCATTTTGTAGCCCAAATGAAATTAATCCACTTTACTAATTTATCTAATTTCATTTAATGTCCAATTCAATTTATTAAGTTAAACTTCATTTTATTTTAATCTATTGCTCTCTTTTTTATTGAAGTTAAATTTCTTATCATCCACATTTAAAAATTTAAATTTGTTTAGCTTAGTATTCACAAATCTATAAACTATATAATTTATTCATTTAAAATTTCATTTTATCTAATTCATTTCAAATGCAATTCATTTTTATTTAAGCTTTCATGATTTAACTATATTTTACTAACTTCATTTCACTAAATCAATTTATTTAACATTTATTATGTTAATTATTTTATGTCATATCTCAAATTCAATTATTTTTATTTTATTTTCTTAACCAAAATATTTAACTATTCTAATTTTTTCTATTCAAATTTATAAGTTACAACTTATTTATTATATATTATTTCCAATTTTAAGTACAAAACTATTTCACATATTTTCTATATCATACTTAAAATATATTTTTCTTTCATAATCAAAACCCATTTTAATCGGAAATAAATTTCTTCTGGTAGTAATTCTCACCCAGAAACGCGGAAATGAATACTGGCGATGCTGCAGTCATCCCCAGAATTATTTCCCAGCGACAAGTGAGTTTAATGCTTTTATTCATTCAAAAATCTTTCCAAAATATATTTTTCTTGTCAAACTCTTTCATATAATACTATTATTAAATTTTAAGGCTTTGATAAATAAATTTTGAAAACAAAAGGTTTTAAATTCTAAAATTCTTAATGTTTTATAAAATCATTCTATATATAATCTATAATATTAATATACTTATACAAATTTCCTTAACATATTATCAAAATAATCCGTTAGTTAACAAATTGGTCATTTTACCAATCGTTATTACAACTATATTTCAATTCAATTTAATTATCAAATGCTTCATAAACAAAATTTATTAAGTATTCGTTTTTACTTTAATTCAACCAATAATTGATGATAGTTAAATATTATCATCTCCTAACAACAGTTTCATTTAAAAAAATTATCATTTAATATATATATAATACAATTTAGGTAAAATTATTTCATTTATCCAATTTTTTTAAAACAATATTATGTCGACTTGCCTCGTTTAAGTGTTTAGAAACCCCTATCGATATCACGGCATCCTGCACATCGACCAGAATCCATAAACAACTTAACGGATAAGTAGAAACAACATAAAACAATTTATAACACTAACAAATATGCTCTCTCATATATATACACTCAAACAGACTCATTCTAGGGTATTTCTACCATATCTCTAATGAGTCAAACCCCACAAAGCTAAGATTATCGCCAAACCTTCGCTCTGATACCAACCATGACGACCCACATTTCAGAAGTTTAAATCGACAATAATCCATTCATGTCCGACTTAAACAATCTGTAACTTAGATAATCAATGGGATTAAATAAGAAAAATAAGAAGAGAAGAAGAAAACAAAACACAGAATCTCACAGCGGAAACGATAAAATATAATAGTCAATAGATAATTCAAAAACTGTTTACTATACATCTGATTATAATCTACACATATTTATCAGAGTTATATTTATACATCGGAGATAAATTATCAATACAGCAGAATAATATCGTGCAGGGGATAATAATAGTAGTAGTATACCAAAACTCCATCTTTGCCCTCCAAAGAATAGTCTTCAATACTCTGAAAAAACTCAGGATTGACCCGAGCGTAATGAAAAACAAAACACTCGAGTCAGGACTAAAATACTCTTATATAAGTCAAATCAGTATCGCAAATATGGGTGCAATAACTTAAAAGATGTTATGGGATTTTCCATCTCCTAAGGATCCGTTAAACTATTTATATATAATAGTATACTCTATAATAGATAATGTCTATCACTAAAATAAATATCAAAACAACGTTAAGGCTTTACATTGATCCACCTTAACACATTTAGAGTTTTAAACCAAATCGTAATGGGCTCGTATAGGGATAAATATGACAAAGCACGTGAGGCAATGCCCAAGGTAGGATTCTACCAGTTTACCCTTTTTGACTGGTCGTAACCCATCCGTGGCCAACCGCGACAATAAATCCAAATGACAAATAAGGTGCACCAATCGAATCCGAAACCACAATAGTAATACGAGGGATTAACGTCGCAAGAGATAGCTAACCTCAATGGCGAGACATATGCTCATATTTTAGTCATTTTAATTATGACACGAATGTCAAGGCTATCCATCATCGTTCTCTTACTTCATTCCAACATCGCAAATTCAACCACTGCATTTTGGATATCATATACCATGTACACGGTTGTCAAAGTGGTTCCAATGTTGAAAGAGAGTATTTCAATAAGAGGCCCCGGTCTCTTTAACAACCAATTGTCATTTTACACACCGGTTGGTTCTTTTACTTTTCGAAAACAATTTACACTTAATATAAAAACAACGTATTCGTTTCAAAATCAAATCCATTTCGAAATCATCATATATTCGCTTCAAAGTCAAATTCATTTCGAAAATTATCATATAAAATTTATCAATTTTGTCCGATAAATCGATTTCACTTCCAAAATTTGATTCGAATTCAATTTAGGTTATATTCTTCACTTTAACCTACTTCGTATTTAAATCCAAGATTTAAATATAACCAATTTACCCTTTAACCAATCTAAATTTTTGAAAATAATTTAAATAGTTAAATAGTTTAATAAAAAATGTTTAAATAGTTTAATCAAAAGTAATTTGAATATAAAAATGGTTTAAATAGTAAAATAATTTGAATAATTATAGAATATAAATTTCAAATCATTTATACCAAAAAAAATTATAATTCCAAAGTCAAACAGGTCTACTTCTCAATTTCCTACCCAAATCAATTCCAAATTCCATTTCGATTTAATCGATTCAATTCCAATTTCAACTCGAATAAATTTCGATTCCACACAAATTTCTTTCAATTTACAAGTTTCTTTCAATTTAAATTTCCATTTCCATTAAATCTCAATTTCAAATTGATTTCTATTTCCTAATTCCAAATAAATTTCCAATCCCAATTCCAAATTAATTTAAATTCCAATTTCAAATAAATTTAAAGTTCCAATCTCAAATCAATTTAATTCCAATTTCAAATTAATTTGAATTCCAATTTCAAATTAATCCAAATTCCGATTTCAAATCAATTTTCATTTTCAATTCCCAATTCTAAATTCGATTTCAACATATCGGTTTAAATACTTAAATCAATCTTACTTTAAATGCCGAATTTTAAATCCAAATTTTAATTCAATTCAATTCCAAACTCAAATTTGAAATATTATTTCATATCACTTCTCTTAGAAATATTCAAAGTTCGAATAAAAGTCGATCTTTAAAAATAAATCCATTTCTGAAATTTACGACGTATTTCGTTTTATAACTTAACAATTTAAACTTCGATTAATTAAACAGTCTCATTATCAAGGTTAAATTCCAACATTTCTAGCTCCAATTCAAAATAATTCAATTTCCATAAATTTGATTTTTATTCTAAAAATCAATTCATTTAAATAATTTCAAAAAAAACTTTAAAATTATTATTTTAACCAAGCAGGTGTCCATATATAATTTTCTAACCTATGGCCAAGTGGATAATTATTTCAATTTAATGTCAAGGTTGGATATATATCATTTAAATCCAAATAGATGTCATAGGTATATATCATTTCAACATATTTCTTAATTTATTCGACATAATTCAGTTTACAATTTTATACACTATAAATAATATACACGATGATAACATGATATATAAATAAACATCCAAACTTCCAAAACATCAATCAATAGCATCCATCTCAACCAATCATCCAAACAATTAATATTCACGATAGTCAACCAATTTTCGATAAATCGAGAAAATCCTAAATCAATTTTTAACTGACAAAACTAAATTTTGTCAATTTATTCGGATATCAATTAAAGGTCAAATTAAATTTATCCAACAACCATCAATCAATTTTAATTATTTCATGATATGAATTTTCTATCATAAAATATAATATTCAAACGTGAGCGTTAAATAAACATCACATTCCATTTGAAACTGAAAATAAATTTCAGCTTTAAATAAATTCAAATTTCCACTCCGAGCTGTAGACAACGATGATATGACTCCCTTGCAACTTGTGACGTTCGAAACGGATGTCGTATAAAAAGGATATGATTTAATTAATATCAATATAACTTAAATTTTAATAACACTAATTTACAAAATAAAATAAAGAAATAAATAAAAAATGCACGCTACCTCATTTCTTCTCCTCCAAGTCACGTGCGACATTAGGCCCACACGATCCTCCTTCGAGCAATAATCGCGACAACCTTGTACAATTTTTTTCATAGAGCGGTCGCTTTTTTCTTTCGATCTGAAGATAAGAAGAGGGAGAGAGAAGAGTGGGCATACGAGTAGGCATAGGGGACGAGGTGGCTTTGAAAGAGATGATGTAAGTTAGATTTATATTTTTATTTATATTTAAATAAGAAAATATCTCACTCGTATAGCCCATGCAAATCCAAACTCCAAACGAAATGTGCTGTCTGACATTCCTAATGTTTTACCCCCGTTACGAACACAATGAAACTAATTTCAAGGCCATTCAATCATAAGTGGAAGATATCTTTTAAAAGTTGATTATTTCAATTAAATTCGAAATTAAATCTCAACGCTTTTTAAGCTCGTACGGCCACAAGTCCGATCGCTACAAAATTTGAAATCTAATAATAGTTCACTATTATGTATCCGATGAAACTCGTTTCGTCGAAATCCAAGGCAGTGGCCAAAATGGTTGTTTTTACTCATCAGTTTAAATACAAGATTTCCATTTTTTATTATCCACATTTAAATCCAATTTTAAATGTTAACCATCTTCGTTCATATTTCAAAAAAAAAATCAATTTCCGATATCATTTTCAATCATCATAAATCCAGAATCAAATTATTCAAATAATTTCCAATATTAAATTTCAAACAATTTAATTATCCATAAACCAATACTAATAAATCATTAAATTTTTATTTCTAACCATTTTATCCAATAATCATCTAAATTTCAAAATTTAAACTAGTTAAAAATACGGGTCATTACATTAGCATTGATAACCAGTTGTTCCCTGCTTTTCTCAAGCAAACCACTTTATCAAAATAGGGCAATAAATGCCTCGAGGGACATTTTGCCCCAAAGGCCAACGTATTGGACACCACCATATATACTCACTTATTCCAAATTTGTGTCCATCAGACCACATAGTATCCCATATCATCTTTAAGGATGTGAGACTAGTGAGGCTACGCTCAATTTATTCAAAGCCACACTTTTCATACAAAACCACGCTTTGATCCTAGCAGGTTCCACTTTGAATGCCACATTGTCATTCCACGCCACATGACTGATTTCTAGAAAAGTATAACTTTATGAGCTCGTATGTCTTGGGAAAGGGTGTTAAGCTAAGAGAAGTTTCCTTCTCCACTACCAACAAATATACTTTTATAGAAATCACTCAAATGTGATTTAGAATACAATGTCAGACAAATGTCCATACAAGTTCATTCTGAGACTGAACAAAACCGAAGGCACTCTCCTACTACCACTAGTAGCGAGTAGTCCTTGCAATCCGAAAATAATCTCCACAACGAGGAGACCACTGTTATAGATAGCTCTATAATGAGAGCGACCCAGAGTATGTCAACAAGCAATCCTCACGCTATGAAGATCCCCGGTCTTCAATAACCATCGTCTTGGACATGTCTTCACTTTTGAACGTATACATTGGTTCGAAGTGGTTTTCGGATAGGAATCACCCAAATCCGACCCCGGTTCCTTCAAAGCCAATTATCGATTTAAAAATTTTAAGCTTATATGATCATCAATCATCAATCAATTACTTCATCTTTTATTTAAATCAAATATCTTTCTTAGATATATTCTTTTCAAGTTATTCCATATTATTTTCAAGAGTATATGGAATCATTAAGCCTCATTTATCAAATCTTTGGTTTTATTTAAACCTTCCTTAAATCCTGGAATTCCAAATTATTTTCTCTTTTACTTAGGAAAACCTTTCCAAATTATTCATTAAATCTTAATCAAAGATTTCTTATATTCAAGCTATAACTTTTAACTTAGGGAAAATGTTTCCAAATCATTCATTGAATATTAATCCAAGACTTCTTTCTTAACTTCAAATCGTATTCTTGCAAATCGAAGATTTTCATAACAGAGCACCATTGCATCTTTAAATATGGTAAGATTCACCTCCAGGGACTAATGGCAAGTAATCCTACATCATGAAGATCTTTATCATCAATGATCTTTGTCTTAGATAAGTTTTATTTCAAAAATTAGTTTGAAGGGGTTTTCGGATAGGAATCACCCATATCCGACCCCGGTTTTTCGGATAGGAATCACCTAAATCCGATCCTGGTTCCTTCGTGCTAATCATCGATAAAAAGATGTTAAGTGATTGTTAAAATTCAAAGAATTTGTTTCTTTTCTTTTATTTTGGAAAAACTTAAATTTGATCTTTTAGAGCATTCGGGCTTTACTTTCGATCTATTCCACCCCTTACCTAAGAAGAGAAAATATAGGCATGGTAAGTTCAAAAGGCACCGGTTGCTCCATTCCTAACCTTAGTTAAACACCTTGCTTTATCTTTTTAGATCTCACCGGCGGGACAAATGTACTAGTCGGTTTTGTTATTACATTTAATATTCTTCACTTTTTGTTTAAGTGGTATAAACAATTTCTCTTAACCATTTATTCAAACTCTTATTAAAACATCAAAATCATCTTTAAATTACTTAATTATTTTCTTAAAACCATTCACAAAAGATTTAGGAAAGAACTGTTAAGTTCAAAACTACATTTCAAAAGTTATTTAAAACTGCTGCGAAAAGCGTTGCGTAAGTGTTGCAATTAGTGTTTTAAAAGCTATATTCTTCAAAATGACTTTTGTATCATCTAGAAATCCATCTTTTCAATTTAAATCTCTTTTAAAACATTTTGAAAGATTTTTAGAATTGATTCATATTTCAAAACATTTAAAATATCAATTTTGAACTTTAGTCACTTTACTGCAAATGTAACAACCTAGATATTTTAACAATTTTACATAACGCGATTAACTGAATTTTTGTGAAATTTTAAATAATAATATTTGTAAATAAAAAATTAATATTTGGATTATGTCTACTTACACATTTCAACTAGTAAATTTTCATCTGATAGATGGAAGTTTATTGTGTAGTTTTATTTAAATTCAAATCAGTTAAAAATTGATGATAATAAAATATTTTCCGAACTTAAATATTTTTATATAATAAATTTTTAAATCATCTTCTGAGTGAGACGTTATATTTCGTTTCTTTAAATTTTTACCTCTCTTTCTTTGTTTATCTTATTTCTGGAAAATTAGCAGCATTTTCGGTAACAATCATTGACTTTTGATAGGATGATCGTACCACTGATATCTACATACCTTTTTGATCGTCTCGCCGTGTTGATCTCTGTGACATATTCACTTCTGTGTTTTCGTAGTATAATACACCATGAAATCGGTAAAACGATTTTCGTATCGGTTCAGCATTCAACTTTTTGGCTTCCCTTTCCTTTCATATTCCAACATCTGCTAACCAATAGCGTCCGTAATCAATATTTTATCTTCTGACTGTTATCATTCCTAACTATTCAATACTTACTGGTCCCAATATTTTTTGGTTCGTTGCTTTTCTTTTCTTTGCCATCTCTTTTATAAAGAAAAATAAAAATGAATTACATATGTTTTAGCTTTGCAATCCTCATTCTCTTGTATTCTTCCTCTCACCACAGCGCATGCTCGACCTCAACAAAGAAACTCCACCACTGAGACCCTAACCTACCTTCACGATCACCGACCACTTCCCCTCTCTCTTCTCGTTTTCAAGACCGACCTTCCTCCTCCTTTGTAATCCTTCTCGGCCCTGTAATCGCAACTGATTAATCGGCCTAGCTACCTCCGCCTTTCACCAGTGATCGCCCACACCTCAGCAACCCGCGTCGCCTATCGAGCTTCGCAGCCTTCCCTCTCATATCTTTCTTTACTGAAGAAAGAAGCAGTATATATATGTACAAGGTGATATATTCACTTAACTTTGATGTATATATATATGTTATAATGTTCATATTGGCTTTCATATATGTTGGATCTAATATATATATATATATATATATATATATATATATATATATATATATCGTATTATGATACTGATGTTCTATGTATTACTTGATATATATATTTGTATTAAGTTTATATATATTACAGTTCATATATATATATATATATATATATATATTAGTTTATCTATCAGTTTATATATGTATGAGTTTATAAAATATTGATTCTTCTTAGCTTTATTTTAATGGCGGCTACATCTTTGTCCACCAACCCTAATTCATCAAATCCGACTCTATCTTCGGATTAGGAAGGAGAAGACGATGAAAATTAGCAAGAGGTCGGAAGAAAAGGAAAGCAGAAGGTGGCGGCAACCCCTAGCGTTAATCAAGTTCGATCGACGTATGCTGATGCGCTCAAATCTCAGGATATTGCGAACGAAAGTAATAAAAGCTGGATGAAAGCCACAGGATGCAAAGAGAGTATAGAAATCAACATGCGATTCTATGAGAAAACGGAGGATTATAAAGGAATATTTGCATAAATTGATGAAGAGGATTTTGCTGAAGCTAAAAGTATGTGGAAGAATTCGATCTACATATACATGGCAAGAAAGAGACCCTATTATGTTCACTTCAATCCATACATAAAAAGAGAGTGGAAACCGCGAGGAGGATGGTGTATTTTTGCGAGAGAGAATGGATATTATCTGGTTAAATTTGATTTGGAATCTGACTGTCAAAAAGTCATAGATAATGGACCATGGTTTATGGATAGCAAATTACTATTTATCAAAGATGGGAGGCAAATCTAAGACAAGAGAGAGATATGCTAGATTCACATCCTATATGGATCAGATTAATGAATCTGAATCTTATTCTATGGAGTAGCAGAGTGATCAGCAAACTGGCCGGTCTCATAGGGAAGCTAATTAAGATGGATGAAGGCACTAAACATCTGAGGAAGCTTAAATTTGAAAGAGTTATGGTAGAGATATCAGCAGTGTCAAAATTACCAAATAAAATAAGAGCTAAAGACAGTTCTGGAAAGGAGCATGTTCAAGATGTGGAATGTGAATTTGTTCCCCCAAAGGGTTCACGGTGTTTATGCTTTGGACATACACAACTGCAATGCACTAGAAACAATATTCAAGAATGGAGGATCAAAGAGAAAACAGCTAAACAACCAGAAATTAATGACCAAGAGAGCAGACAAGAAATAAGGATTAATAATTTACATCATAATCAAAATGAGAAGTTTCCTGAACCAGTACTACAAAAATCATCAGATGAGAATATTAACAGTGCAACATCAGCCCAAAATATACAAAGTAGTGTCAGTACAATTACTGATTCAATACATCAAAATATTGTTGATAATCAAACAACCCCTGGCTATTTAAGTTCTGCAAAGGAAATCTCGGAGAAGCAATCGATGCATGTGAATAACCTGGCACAGGAGAATAAACAGGAACAGGAGATTGAAGATTTATTCCAGATTGAAAAGGAACCTGAAACAGTAGAAGGCATTAAAAAAAATGAACATAAATTTGGATTCTAGTGATGAGGAGATAAATGATGATTCAAAAACAATCACTTGCACTAAACCAAACTAGGAATACATAGAACAGTTCAATAAGAAAGCAAGTAAGCATGGTCCAAAGAACATTGCTCCTAGGAACCTGAGGAGTAATAAAGCACGATTCTCCCAATGACAATAATTTGCTGGAATGTTAGAGGTCTTAATAGTGATGAGAGACAATTAGACCTCCTTAATTTAAGAAATAAATACAAGCCATCATTACTTGGTTTGGTTGAAAATAAAATGAATAATGAAAGTATGGATAATTTCCATTCTATTTTGGGTGCAAGTTGGAGTTTATATCATAATAATTCTAATACTAGTAAAGGTAGAATATTAGTTGCCTGGTGTAACAATTTCTGGTAATGTAGTGAGATAAGCAAAGATGACCAGCAAATTACTATTAAAGCTACAAATATGGGAGGTTTAAAAATTAACATTACTTTCATATATGCCAATAACCTTGCAACAATATGTTTATGTCTCTGGAATCAAATTAAAAAACTATCGAATCAAATTAAAAGCATATATGGGAAACTACAATGCAATGTTGAATGCAGAAGATAAAGTTGGTGGTCTCACATTAAAAGCATCCCAGCTGGAGGAATTCAATGACTATGTTGTTGCTGCTGGATTGACTGAAGTAGCCCACACTGGACTAAAATATACATGGAGAAGAGGTGAAGTTAGAAAGATAGCTTGCAAACTGGATAGAGTATTAGCAAATTCAGATGCAATTAACATGTTTCCCTCAATGAAAGTCAATATTCTGCCTTACTCTACAAGTGACCACTCCCCCCCTCCTAGTTAAACTTATTCAACTTAATATTGAGAAAGGTAAGCCTTTTAGATATGCAAATTATTGGCCTCAATGCAAAGACTACTTTAAAGCTGCAGATTTTTCAAAACTTGATATCTTCGAAGGTAATAATTCTTTTATTCTCATTATGATTCTTAAATATATTAAGTTGAGACTAAAAGAATGGAACAAATGTAGAATAAAGCAAAATAATGTGGTTGCTTAACTTCAGGAAACCCTAGGTAATATCCAATCTAAATTGGATATAGACCCATGTAATGATGAATTAAATAGGGATTTTTTTGAAGTGCAACAAGAACTCAAAAATGCTTTGCAAATTCAAGCTATGGAGCTAAAACAGAAAGCCAAAGAAAAATGGTTAACAGAAGGCGATGAAAGCTCAAAAAAATTTTACACCAAAATGTCCATCAGACAGAATTATAACAATTTGCATAATGTAATTGATGACAAAGTTGAACTGGTAACCAATCAGGGGAGTCTTGAAAAAGATGCTATAGATTATTTTACTAATATTTTTAATGGCAATTACCCTCAAAATTTACCTGACGTTAAAACCAGATGGCTGGTTACTGAAAGTGGGAGGCATATGCTGTCCAGAGATATTGAAACCGGGGAAATTGAGAAAGCTATGAAATCCATTCATCATGATGCCAGCCCAGGGCCAGATGGGCTGGATTCGCATTTCTATGTAACCCACTGGGAGGATCTGCAAGGAAAACTGAGGTTATCATATCAGGAAGCACTAGATTCTGGGAAAATCATAAAAGAAATGAAACATACTTTTATATGTATAATACCAAAAAAAGAAAAACCATCTCAGATACAAGATTATAGACTGATTTCGTGCTGCAATGTCTCTTACAAAATCTTGAGCAAAATCATTTGCAATTGGATCAAACCAATTTTAAATGAATGTCAAAGTGTCTTTCTTAAAGGAAGAAGCATATCTGAGAATTCTCTATTAGCTCATGAGTTGGTAAGAAATTTTTAAAAAGAAGGGAGCTGGAAAAATTTGCTTAAAGGTGGATCTGCAGAAAGCTTATGATAAAATAAATAGAGGCTTCATCATTCACATGTTCAGAAATATGGGATTTCCCAGAAAAATTCTGAAACTCATTGAAGAATGTGTATGCTCTCCAACTTATTCTATCTTAATTTGTCGAATCGATTTCACCCTAGAGGAGGGGTGAATAGGGTGATGGTATTAATTATAAAAATTAATTGCGGAAGCTTATAAAATTATTTCAACACAGATCACAGATTAATAGCATCACAGAAAAATAGCAGAATAATAAAATGCAGAAATAGAACGACACAGAATTTACCCAGCTTCGGCAAAAACCTACCTACGTGTTGCCCCCAAGGTTTCTACAAGAAATTAGATAGCCAGACGCTTACACACGTAAACTCGCGACACCCGCTATCGACTAAACCTAACTCTACGCTCAAAACCTGCGACAACTCAACCACTGAGTTGCGAATTCTCAAACTACGCCACGTAGTTTGTCCCCTAGTCACACGACTAGAAATTTAAACGGTTAAAAAGGAAAATACAATTAAAAACAATTTAAAATAAAATTACCCTATTTAAAAAATTAAAAACCCTTAAAAGAGAAAGCTCTTTAAAAAACAGGCTGGCCCCTTTTATAATTTAACACGTTCCACTTTTATTTGCTCTATTCGTTTATATGAAGATGGCGGCCATTCCTCTTTGCAACTAAATTAGGGCTTCGTCCTTCGATCCAAACTAGGGTTTCGTGATGAAGCTGCCGATTGTATGTTGATCGATTCGGTTGGATAATTCGCGAGTAGCTTTGATCGATCTTTTCTTTGTTGCTCACTTTGGCTGCTTCGATGAGTTTGATTCTTGCTGGGTAAGAATTTATGCTTTGTGCTATAATGATTTTCGTATTCGAACTCGTATGCTTTAATTTGTCGATGATGATTTGTTTATATAGGGTTTGTAACCCTAGATTTGCATTCTACAAATATATTTGAATCTGTCAATTTCATTTGATCGGCCGTTCGATTTCACTTTGATGTTGATGATTTTTCTGACTTCTTTTATTTTCTTGAATAATCACGGCGTTGATTTTGACCTGGTTTGTTTACTTGGCTATCACGGTTTCGACTTGTTCATCTTATACTTTGATCGCTTGATTATCACGGTGTTGACTTGGTTTGTTTATCACGGTTTTGAACAGTTCGATTCCTTCTTTTTGACTTGCGGTATGCTTTCACGACTTCGATGCTTGACTTTGTTCACTGACCTGTACATGTTGTTGCTTGATTATGGTCTCTGACTTTGTTCATCATATTGATTACAATCAGTTGTTCACGGCTTCAACTTTTCTCTGTAACTTGAATTCGTCAATTGATTTTGTGATTCATGATTTTGTATTATCTTCGGCCTTGACTTATACTTCATTTAGCTGGACTTGTGATGTTGCTCTATCTTTGTGCATTTGAATGCGTTCATTTGAGTTGTTGCAGTTCCACTACTTTGGTTGACATTGTGTATATACATGATGTCTTGATTTTCATTTGGCTTCACTTGTGTACACTGTGTCATTTGATTGCCGAGTCTTTGAGCATTGTTGTGTCACTTGATTCTTCTGAAGGTCGAGTTGGAGTCTGTTGTGAGTAGTTTGTAGTTGCCGGCTAGCCTTTGCTTCTGTGTTGTCATTTGGGCTTGTAAGTTGTATCATTGTGATGTCTGGTTGACACTTGATGGTCTTGTAGTACAGCTTACTGTCATGTTGCATACTCTCTGTATACATACTTAAGTCTTGTTCATCCAATTCATTGAGATTGTTCCATATAATTTGGTATAGTCTTGAACTGTGCAGTATGGTCCATGAATGTAAGATATCGAACTAGTATATGCTTTTTACTTGGTTCATGCCATGGTTTCACTACTTGTATCATTTTGAAATTCCTTTGAGCCTTGGTTATAGTGAAGTAGTCTTCAGTGTTGTGTCTTTGAGCTTCACTTTGATATTTTTGCAGACCACTTGATCACTGTGTCATTTATGTTGCTTTGATTTCGGCATTGATTATGTGCACCCTTGTCTTTGAGTATTGCAGAGTTATCACTTGCTGTTGCATGGTGATCTTGAATTATTCCTCTTTGTCTTTGCTTATGCTATTTGATACATGTTTGAACTGACTTGTATTCTTTGCATTGAGTAAAGAATTTTCATTCACTTGTGTATATGAGCATATTGTAGTTGTTGACTTCATGTTGCCCTAGCTTTGGTTGTTGCATTGAGTTGAGTCAAGATTGCAGTGACTTGACCTTTGCATTTTGTTTATTTTTCGAAATTTCACCTGAGTTGAATCCAGCTTAAGTTCGGATTTGACCTTGTGCTGAGAGTTGTGACATTTATTTGTATTGCACTTGAGTTGAATCCGATAATTTGGGTTTGACCTGTGCTCACCTGTCCCTGTAAATCAATCAAGTGTATATTTCGATGTGCACGGCCTTGTGGCATATATAGTGATGCACTGTGTATGTCACAAGCTGTTCGTGTATGATGAATTCAAAGTTAAATGATGACGAACAACCCAAATAACTAAGGCAAATATTATTTTCAAAATTCACATTTTATTTTATATTGCAAAAATATTTCTTTTTCAACTTTACTGCGTTAGTGAATATTTTTGCAGATTACTCAAATGTTGGATTCTAACTGGAATGAAGTTGAAGATAAATACGAGTGTGAGTGATATGTAGTGAGGTCAACTGTAAATGTAAAATTGTGATGTAATTGAATTTGTATCAAAGTTGTATAGTGAATAGTGAGAGCTTGAATTTGTCCTATTCAAAATTGTAATAAATATTTGTTTGAATAAAATTTCTGTTTGAATTCAAATTCTTTGTTATTTATATTTATTCAGCAAATATTTATTTAGTCTATGAAAAATAAAATAGTACATTAACAGATACATTTAAACGAATATATATATGTTTATTATCATCAAACAAAAATCATATAAGCGCATATTCAACAATCTCCCTCTTTTGATGATAACAAACATATATTTAAGATTTTGAATATGTTAAATGTATTTGATCATTGATATGCTCTAATTGCTCCCCCTATTTAAATGCTTCCTCTCTACACAAAGCTCCCCCTACATATATGCATATAAATAAAAATATGCAAATGAGCCTAGATGCAAATAGAAAATTATTTGACCTTTGCTTGATTTTATTTGACAAAATCTTAACGTTTCTCTCCCCCTTTTGTTATCAGCAAAAGAATAATAGTGTTAGAGAAGATAGAGATAAAGTGATCGGTATTAATTCAACATTAAAAACTCAATTGAATATAAATATTAAATTTCAATAAAAAATCAAACAAAAATCATAAATATTTTGTTAGGCGCATATTCCACTTTTAGAATGATGGGAATGATGTCATCATATAAAACCATATAGTTGTGTTATTTGTGGTATATTTATATCAGGAATTTGAATATCTACTAACCATGCATAACCGTTAGGACTTTTAAATGAGATTAGTAGTATTCCAATTTTAGTTAAAAAAATGAATTCAAGTATCTTCTAACCACGTATAACCGTGAGGACTTTTAAATGGGATTAGAATCAACTTGTTTATTTTAAAAATCAACTTTTGATATGTGTTCCATATAGGCATAACCTTGACGACTTTTAAATGAGCATGGAAGCACATAACAAATTCCAAGCAATTCACCCATGCATAACCGTGAGGACTTTTAAATGAGAGTGAATACTTTGGTATTTATTATTATTATTATTATTATTTTAAAATATAAAATGAAAAAACGAACGATTCCTGTTTAAAGTACCACATATCGACAAACTATATAGAATTTTGATGAGTGATGGTTGTTAGAAATATGATAGAAATAGAGATGGTCATGGAATTTTTACCAACAAAAGTTTTATAACTCTTGTTTAAATTTCTAAAGAAATTTACTAATTATACCGTCTCGAGTCATAATATATGATAAATATCAACACTCATCACTTTTTCAATCACTATTTATCTTTTCGATAATTATTAGGGAGTTAGATTAGTCAAAATAATCATTTAAAGTCAAATTCAAAAATAATTATGAAATCAATTTTTCAAAATGACTAGTCTGAAAATATGGTCAAAAATGATTTTCTCGATGGGGTTTTATAAGAAAATTTTCTGCTATTTGAAAATTATTTGAAATGAAAAATATGCAAATATTTTCTTTGAAAAATGATGCAGTTACTAAATGTCTCAGCAAATCACGTTTCACTAGTAATTTTTCTATCAACTAGATTACCAGTGTAATCTGCATCTGAATTTCTCTTTCACTCAAAATCATCATTAATTGAATTTGATCGACCAAACCATGAAGTGTGCACCAAATATTTCAAACTCAATTTTAACAGCAATTTAAATGACATTTTCTTGAATTTGAATTGAAGCCGTGTTAATAATCAAAAACCGTGAATATAGAGTTAGTCGTATTAGAAGCAAATCGATTATTATCCAACAAAAAACACTATTATTAATCCAAATTAATATATATGAAGTAATTCAAAGAATCTAGAGAATTTTATAGTGTTTTGGCATAAGAATATAATTTGGCCAACTATGTTGAATAAGTCAGAATCATTATCTCATTATTGGCTGATTTAATTCAGAATACGGTGCAGATTATCACATTAAATATATCGTTCAAAACATACCATTACATGTTTTACCTTTATGATATTTTTTCGTTGTTGTCTATTGTGATTCTATCACATTTGAACTGGGCTAAGGAACTTTGCTTTGTTGCCCGTTGTGTTTCTGGAACATCCAAAAATCCAGAGAACACTGTTGTTGTTCCTTAGCCTACCACCACACCTACACGAGAAAAGATTTATGTGACCTATTTGTTTTTATAGGTCCATGGTTTTTAGTGGCAGAAAATTTTGAAAAACAATTTTGTAAAGACCCAAAACTATTTATAATTGTTCCCTTCGGCACCCAAATTTGTTTAACTTTGAGAGTTTTTATGTTTGTGCCTTTTGAAACCCAAATCGGTATAGTTTTCACATGTTTGGGTCTATACCAACAATTATTGTGATTGTGTCCATATTTTCTACAAATTGTGCACATAGAGTTGACTTGATTAATATTGCTTTCAACAATTTTCGATTTATTATATCCAAGTCATTGTCTGACCATATTAACAGTTTGCTTTCCTAATAGCATATTCAACGATTTTTCACTTTTTGAAAATTTATCTAAAGTCGTTGACAATTGTTGGACTTGTGTTTTGAGAGATTCATTTTCGTTTAACAATTGTGTGCACTTTTTAATAGAATTCCCTCTTCTAGTATTTTCGTTCTCTTTTAAAATCAGAATTTCATTTTCAAGTGATTTTATATTAATTTCTGATTTTTTAATTTCTTCTTCAAATGTTGGTCACTTATCACACTTAAGGATCCTACTTTGATAGGTTTTAACTAATTGGTCAAGTTGTTCATTTAATTCTATCAAAGTGTCTTTTTGTGATTCAAGTTTAGCATATTTTTCCCTAAGTCGTTCAAAATAGCCATTTACTTCGTGGAAATAAATAAGTAATTCAGAGTGAGTAAGTTTTGATACCTCGCTTGGCTCGTCATCGTCGCTATCAGTTATATTCCCTTGAAGGCACATATCTGCTTTCTCACTCTCACTGCTAGAACTTTGATTATCTTCATCACTAGTATTCCACGTGGCTGCAAAACTTTTCCTTTTTGATTTCTTTTTAAAGTCGCGTTGATTTTGAAGACAATTGGGCTTGATGTGTCCGGGTTGGTTGGACTTGTGACAGATGATCTTCTGTTCTTCAGAGTAGTCTAGTGCTTTGGCTATTCTGCTTTTCGCTTTTTGAATTCGAGCTGAATTTCCATATTTGTAATTCCACCTTTTGAATTTCTTTATTAATAGCTCCAATTCTGCTGCTGCATCATCACCATCACTTTCTGTTGTTCCTTTAAGAGCTATTGATTTCTTTCGAGTATCTCCTCCTTCACGCTCTTCCTTGAATTTCATTTCTAGCTCATAAGTGGTGAGATTTCCGACGAGTTCTTCAACTTTCATTTGTTTTAAGTCTTTTAATTCTTGAATGGCAGTCATTTTTGCTTTAAAACTTCGTGGAAGTACTCTGAGGATTTTTCGGACTATCTCCAACTCTGTGTATGATTTTCCGAGAGTTTTTGATTTGCATACGATATTGGAAAGTCGTCCATGCATCTCTTTGACATTTTCTTCCTTCTCCATTGTGAGGTTCTCCTATTCGCTGCTTAGCATGGCAAGGCGAGATTCTTTCACTTGAGATGTTCCTTCGTGAGTCACTTCTAGTATGTTCCATATTTCCTACGCAGTTAGACAATGTGAGATACGATTAAATTCAGATTGATCCAATGAACAGATAATAGAATTCATAGCTTTAGCATTAGTATTTTGTAATTTATTCTCTAGTTCTGTCCATTGTCCTTTGGTTTATCTATTTCCTGATTATCTACGGTTATAATCGGTGCTCTATAACCTGTCTCAACAATATTCCAAGCGTCAATGGTTTTCAGAAAAATTTCCATCCTATTTTTCCAGTAAGCATATTCACCATTGAACATTGGTGGTCTAACTATGGATTGACCCTCAGCAAAAGCAGTATTAAAAGAAGCCATTTTAAAAATTCAACTTTTTAAAACAGAAATTGGTTTTTGTAAAAATTTTAAAACAAAAACGGCTTTTGTTCCTAGCTCTGATACCACTTGTAGAATCGATTTCACCCTAGAGGAGGGGTGAATAGGGTGATGGTATTAATCATAAAAATTAATTGCGGAAGCTTATAAAATTATTTCAACACGGATCACAGATTAATAGCAGCACAGAAAAATAGCAGAATAATAAAATGCAGAAATAGAACGACACAGAATTTACCCAGCTTCGGCAAAAACCTGCCTACGTGCTGCCCCCAAGGTTTCTACTAGAAATTAGATAGTCAGACACTTACATACGTAAACTCGCGACACCCGCTATCGACTAAACCTAACTCTACGCTCAAAACCCTGCCACAACTCAGCCACTGAGTTGCGAATTCTCAAACTACGCCACGTAGTTTGTCCCCTAGTCACACGACTAGAAATTTAAACGGTTTAAAAAGGAAAATACAATTAAAAACAATTTAAAATAAAATAACCCTATTTAAAAAATTAAAAACCCTTAAAAGAGAAAGCTCTTTAAAAAACAGGCCGGCCCCTTTTATAATTTAACACGTTCCACTTTTATTTGCTCCGTTTGTTTATATGAAGATGGCGGCCGTTCCTCTTTGCAACTAAATTAGGGCTTCGTCCTTCGATCCAAACTAGGGTTTCGTGATGAAGCTGCCGAATTGTATGTTGATCGATTCGGTTGGATAATTCGCGAGTAGCTTTGATCGATCTTTTCTTTGTTGCTCACTTTGGCTGCTTCGACGAGTTCGATTCTTGCTGGGTAAGAATTTATGCTTTGTGCTATAATGATTTTCGTATTCGAACTCGTATGCTTTAATTTGTCGATGATGATTTGTTTATATAGGGTTTGTAACCCTAGATTTGCGTTCGTACAAATATATTTGAATCTGTCAATTTCATTTGATCGGCCGTTCGATTTCACTTTGATGCTGATGATTTTTCTGATTTCTTCTATTTTCTTGAATAATCACGGCGTTGATTTTGACTTGGTTTGTTTACTTGGCTATCACGGTTTCGGCTTGTTCATCTTATACTTTGATCGCTTGATTATCACGGTGTTGACTTGATTTGTTTATCACGGTTTCGAACAGTTCGATTCCTTCTTTTTGACTTGTGGTATGCTTGCACGACTTCGATACTTACATTGTTCATCTCGACTTGGCTTGACTTTGTTCACTGACCTGTACATGTTGTTGCTTGATTATGGTCTCTGACTTTGTTCATCATATTGATTACAATCAGTTGTTCACGGCTTCAACTTTTCTCTGTAACTTGAATTCGTCAATTGATTTTGTGATTCATGATTTTGTATTATCTTCGGCCTTGACTTATACTTCATTTAGCTGGACTTGTGATGTTGCTCTATCTTTGTGCATTTGAATGCGTTCATTTGAGTTGTTGCAGTTCCACTACTTTGGTTGACATTGTGTATATACATGATGTCTTGATTTTCATTTGGCTTCACTTGTGTACACTGTGTCATTTGATTGCCGAGTCTTTGAGCATTGTTGTGTCACTTGATTCTTCTGAAGCTCGAGTTGGAGTCTGTTGTGAGTAGTTTGTAGTTGCCGGCTAGCCTTTGCTTCTGTGTTGTCATTTGGGCTTGTAAGTTGTATCATTGTGATGTCTGGTTGACACTTGATGGTCTTGTGGTACAGCTTACTGTCATGTTGCATACTCTCTGTATACATACTTAAGTCTTGTTCATCCAATTCATTGAGATTGTTCCATATAATTTGGTATAGTCTTGAACTGTGCAGTATGGTCCATGAATGTAAGATATCGAACTAGTATATGCTTTTTACTTGGTTCATGCCATGGTTTCACTACTTGTATCATTTTGAAATTCCTTGAGCCTTGGTTATATTGAAGTAGTCTTCAGTGTTGTGTCTTTGAGCTTCACTTTGACATTTTTGCAGACCACTTGATCACTGTGTCATTTATGTTGGTTTGATTTCGGCATTGATTATGTGCACCCTTGTCTTTGAGTATTGCTGAGTTATCACTTGTTGTTGCATGGTGATCTTGAATTATTCCTCTTTGTCTTTGCTTATGCTATTTGATACGTGTTTGAACTGACTTGTATTATTTGCATTGAGTACAAAATTTTCATTCACTTGTGTATATGAGCATATTGAAGTTGCTGACTTCATGTTGCCTTGACTTTCGTTGTTGCATTGAGTTGAGTCAAGATTGCAGTGACTTGACCTTTGCATTTTGTTTATTTTTCGAAATTTCACCTGAGTTGAATCCAGCTTAAGTTCAGATTTGACCTTGTGATGAGAGTTGTGACATTTATTTGTATTGTACTTGAGTTGAATCCGATAATTTGGGTTTGACCTGTGCTCACATGTCCCCATAAATCAATCAAGTGTATATTTCGATGTGCACGACCTTATGGCATATACAGTGATGCACTGTGTATGTCACAAGCTGTTCGTGTATGATGAATTCAAAGCTAAATGATGACGAACAACCCTAATAACTGAGGCAAATATTATTTTCAAAATTCACATTTTATTTTATATTGCAAAAATATTTCTTTTTCAGTTTTACTGCGTTAGTGATTATTTTTGCAGATTGCTCAGATGCTGGATTCTATCTGGAATGAAGTTGAAGATAAATACGAGTGTGGGTGATATGTAGTGAGGTCAACTGTAAATGTAAAATTGTGATGTAATTGAATTTGTATCAAAGTTGTATAGTGAATAGTGAGAGCTTGAATTTGTACTATTCAAAATTGTAATAAATATTTGTTTGAATAAAATTTCTGTTTGAATTCAAATTATGTGTTATTTATTTTTATTCAGCAAATATTTATTTAGTCTATGAAAAATAAAATAGTACATTAACAAATGCATTTAAACGAATATATATATGTTTATTATCATCAAACAAAAATCATATAAGCGCATATTCAACATAATTAATGGGGTTCCAAAGGGTTTTATTAAAAGCAACAGAGGATTGAGGCAAGGAGACCCCCTCTCCCCACACTTATTTGCAGTGTCCATGGAGTATTTTTCTTTACTGATGGAAATATACACTCATAATAATATTATTTAGCCAGTTTATAAAATCCAGCCACCTTTAACTCATCACCTATATGCAGATGACCTGATTATATGCTATATAGTTTCAAATGATGCAATTAGGGGAGTGAAAGAAATATTCCAAAAACAGGTAAATAGACATAAGGAAGAAGTTGCAAAATAATTTAGTCTCAAGGACAACAAGTTTTTTTTAGTCTGAATGACACTTTTTAGTGTAAACTGAAAATGATAGTTGCAACTATCATTCTGTGATTTACACTAAAAAGTGTCTTTCAACCTAAAAAACAAACTTCTTGTCCCTGAAACTAAATTTTTCTCTAACTTTTTCCTTCAGCCTAAAACCCCTTCCAAAAACTGGAGAGATTTGCAGGCTTGAAAGTAAATGAACAAAAGAAAAAATGATATTTTAATGAGTATTGCACAAACAAAGAACAATTTTGTTTCCTCCTTAACTATGAAGAGAGCTACCTGCCTGTCAAATACCTTGGTTTACCACTATCTATAGATGTGATCACAGATAGAGAGTGTGGAGTACTTGTAACAAAAATAAGAAATAAACTACAAAGTTGGAGCTCTAAATTACTATCCTTTGCTGGTAGGATAGAACTGGTGCACACTGTAATAACAACTATGGTCAGATTTTGGATACAGACATTTCAAATTCCCAGTGCTTCAATTGCTAAAATTGAAAATGTTTGTGCAAACTTCATTTGGAGAGGGGGGATTCATAAAATATCATATCAAACACTATGCAAACCCAAAAAGGAAAGAGGAGTAGGTCTCAAAAATCTCAGAGACTTAAAAAAAGCATATGCTACAAAACTGGCATGGAAAATTTTAAACAGGAAAGGTCTCTGGGCTACTTGGATGAGAAGTAGATACTTAAAAGAAAATTTCTGGATTCAAAAAGAGGACACAAATGCTTCAGGCACATGGAAAACAATTCTTAGAGCTAAATGTGACCTCAAAAACTTAGTAAGCAGGAAAATTGCTAATGGTGAAAGCACGAGCTTCTGGTTTGATCGCTGGCTGAACAATGAATGTGTTATAAATAAGCTAGGATGGCACAATTTCAATGCACATGGAGGGAGAGATTTTATGTTATGGAAAATCTAACAAGGAAGATCATGGTGTTTCCCATCTGATTCCCCAGCTAACCAAATCAAACAGGAAATAATGAACATACCAATAAGTGATAATACATCAGATATTTGGATATGGCAACCAAATAATAAAGAGTTCACTCTGAAAACTGCCTGGGAACATATAAGGGAAAGAAGCACAGAAATTGAATGGGCACAAATTGTTTGGAATAGAGCAAGCGCTCCAAAAATGTCACAAATAACATATAAGGCACTACTAAACGGACTACCTACAAGGGATAGACTCAAAAAGTGGGGGATTATTCAAGACTCGATGTGTGTGTTTTGTCAACAGGAGGAAGAAAATCACAATCATGTATTTATTCAATGTAATTTCACTAGACAAATCCGAGATAACCAAAAATCAATTCTATACTGCAATTTACAGGACTATCAATTAAGTGACATAGCGTTCTACTCGACACGAAGCTAGAAATCTAAAAGCTTGATAGGGAAAATGGCTTCCATTCTGTTGACTACTGTTGTATGGCATGTATGGAAAGAAAGAAATAGACGCATTTTCCAAAAAAATTGCAAGAATGAACAATCAGTTAGTGAGATGAAAAAAAAGAGATGTTCGAATCATCAGGAAAAGAGTGGGGAAACTTACAGATCTATCAATTGTTGAACTAAATGCATTGAAGAAGATGGGACTAGAAGCACATAGTAACGAGAATCAGACGACACAGCCACGGATTCCTCCGTGAGTTAGCAGGAAGATGAAGCAGTTCTATTTTACTTATTATTTTATGTCGAAAATGAAATGTATAATATCGTTCTAATATTTCTTGTATGGGTCGGACCGACCTCGATTTGGTTCTTAGCAATAAATTTTACCCAGTTTCAAAAAAAAAGAAAAATTGATTCTTAAATTTTATATATGTAAATCTATAAAGTTCTTTAAAATGAATAGGTTATATTAGCCTATATATTGATCTGTTAATATATATATTGGATATTAACTAATTATATTGTAAGTTGTATGCTATATATATACTATGTTTACCTATATAGCGGTATTTTTGAATACCGGTTTTAATATAAATTTTATGTTAATTATGAGTTGTAAGTCTATATATAATATGCAGGATATATGTTTACCTTACTATAAAATATATGTGAGTCTGTATAGGCTTATATATATCAATTTGTATATATGAATATACATAAGTTTGGTTTTTCAAATTTTATTGATTTCAGATAAAAAAATTATATATATACTGGTATTTTGATTTTAGTTAATGGGCTAAGAAATAATGGTTTTGGAATATATATATATATATATATAGATTTTTGATTTCAATATACATGTTTAAATTTTAAGATTGATTTAAGGGTATACATGTATTTTAAAATTTAATATTTGGTTTAAGGAAAATTTAATATAATATAAGCTACAGGCTTCTAGCATATTTTTTATATGTTTAAAGTGTTATAGAGCATAAGAACCGCATATATTGATGCATAAGTTATATTAGTCCTTATTTTGCTTATAGTATATATATTAAAGTATATTTATGTTAGTTATAAATATATAATGTGTAAGTATATAGGAATTTGGTTTTCATATAATATACATATATATATATATTATTTTATTTTAAAGTTAAACTATTGATTTGAAAATAAATATGTATGTTTTGATTTAATATGTGTTTAAAATTTAGAATATGGTTTTATAAATATAGTTATATATATTTATATACAAGTTTACTTATACCAATTATCTTCATTGATTCGGATTCTGATTCATTTCATGGATTCTATCTACCAGCTTTGATTGTCGAATTATGCCCATCTCACCTTGCTTTGGATTCGTAACTCATCATATTTTTGTTCATCTCTAGCCTCAAAAGGTGAGAATCACTCACGATTAACGTTCTTATATTTATTAAATTTGATTTCAATTGAAATGACAATTGCAATATGCTTTTGTTAGTTATTTACATTGTTATAATATGCTAACTGTTCACATGTGACATCTGACACCATTATCTGTTATTTATATTGAAGATATATGCCTGTTATATTATTATCATATCTGTTATCACTCTGCAAGTTCACTGTTAGTATAGAATTCACTATAGGTTGAAATGATACATACCCAAACGATCTGTAGAATGGAAGAAAATCGTTATGGGTTGAAATGATAAATCCAAGCGATTTTCATTTGAATTGAATTTGGGATTGCGAGTTGAAATGATATATACCCATATACATTTAAATTACGGATTGAAATGATAAATATCCGTATCACTTGACCATAGGATAGAAAATTATATACATACACTGTTGGTCTATATACAAATATTTTGAAAATGATTTCTATGGTTTGGGAAAGAAGTATATGGTTTATTAAATATTGATTTTTAAGATATTATATATAAATGTATTTTATATGGTTAAAATTTTAGATTTTCTAAAATTACATATTATGAAAATTTTATATTTATAAGTTAATTTTAAATTTTTTAATAATTTATTTATAAATCTTATATTTTAAATATATATATATATAGATAAATGTTTAATATTGTTTAAGTATTTATTTAAAATTTATATTTTCAAATGTAGAGTTTGTAATGATTTTAATAAATACAGGTTGGAAATTGGTTTGAAATTATATTTATTTAAGAATTATACTTAAATAAGTTTGATTAAAATTTATTAAATTTGAAAATTTAAAGATATAATTTTATAACTTGAATTTGACTAAAAGTGACTTAAATGAATATTTCAAATTTACATAAATTGAAATGGGATATTTTGTTTATTTAAATTTGTATATTGAAGTTATATTTGATGTTACTGAAATGATTAAGTAAATATTTCAAAACTAAATAATTATAAAGTGAATTTGATATATATATATATATATATATATATATATATATATATATGAAATTATTGAATTTAGTTTTGAAAATGTTGAATATTTAACGCTTTGAAATATATTGAAATTGAAATGGCTTATTTTGTGGTTCAAATCTGTATTTGAAATCGATATAATTTGAAATGGTTTATTTAGGAACTGAATTGAATTGAAATTGATGATTTGAGATTGGATTAAATTTGAATTTTGGAATTCAAGTTGACTTAGTATGGATTTGTGAAATTTGAGGAAGCTATTTTATTAGATAAGTATTTTTGAATTATAATTGAAACTATTTATATATCTTACTTTATAAATTATTTTCATATAAACTATTTTTAATATAAACTATTTTAACTTCTAACTATTTTATTATATATACTATTATTAATATCTAAATGGTTTAAAGGAAGGTGTTATGATTTCAAGTGTTTTGGTTTCGAAAGTGTTATAACTATAAAAGTGCTATGATTTTGGAAATAGATATATTTGAAATGAAAAATGATATTGTACTGATAGGGTTTGAAATGGAAATGATATTTTAGTTTTGAAGTATAAAGTATTTTGAAATGACCGCGGTGTTATAATAACGTTTGGTTGTTAAGGAGACCGGGATCTGAAGTTGTCATACTCTCTACCAACTTCGAAAACCACTTTAACAACTATGTACGCGGTGGAGATTCCAGAATGAAGTAGAATGGTGGCGACTTCTATTGAGGTATATACGTGGACCCGACTCCCATGAGTTGGCATAAGGTGGCTAAAACAGGAGTGATTCTCGAGCCAAGCGAGGTAGGTCCTCCGATCGGACACACTCCTTCGATGCCATTCTATTACTTTGTGATTGATTGGATGCACCTTGATTTTTGTTGGGATTCTAGATCGAGGTGGGCGGTAGTGGCTGCTATGCGTTACCACCAGCCCGGATGCGTAATTGGTATATCTACCCTGGCATTGCCTTGTTGTGCCGTGGCATCGACCCTATCGAGACCACTACGAGTTTGTTTTGTACCATACATATGGAGTGCCCTCTGACGACGCCCACTACGGGGAAGATTACGGTACTATTTAGACTATGGGAATATATAAAATGTGTTAAGGTGGAAAATGTAAAGCCTTAACGCTATCTTAATAGTTTACCTTACTATACACATTATTATAATAACATATATTATTATATAGTAGATAGTTTAACGAAACCTTAGAGGATGGTTATCCCAAACATCCTTTGAGTTACTTGTATTTCAGTTGTTATTTCACTTGAGTTGGATTTATTGATAAGAATGTTAATCCTGCTCAAATGTTTTGTGTTTTGCTTTATGCTCGGGTCATACTTAGTGATACAGCTTTTGAGACTCGTCTTTGGAGTTGGAGCTTCGCTTGGAGATCCATCTACATCTTTCAGCTTGTAGTTATTCGGATGATTCTAGTGATGTATTCTGATCTTGTATCTGACTATTGTATTTGAAACTTCTACTGTATCTTATTTAACTCTGATATACATAATAGCTTCATGAACTACTATTTATTTTGTTTTCGCTGCATATTGTATATATTACTCTATGTATGTGATTCTGTGATCTATTTATTTACTGTATATGCTGAGTTTTGCCAAATATAAATTAACAGCCTGCTATTGTGAGCAATTCAAATCTGGCATGCGTGGATGCGAATGGTTGAAAATATCAGGATGTTTTAACAAAAGCATGATTTTTTTTGGAAAATTGTTTTGGACATATTTAATATATGTAAGATGAAATCTTAATTTTCTTCTTTTTATTTCTTTAAACATATTTAAATGTTTATAAACCATTTCTAACTCATTTTAAAACTATTTTCAAAAGGTTTAAGCATTCCATATACACCACTTCATTTTCAAAAGGAAAGTGCTTTCCTTTGCGCTTATCGACGTGCATTAACGTGACTTGTTAAAACAATTTAACAATCATACCAACAATCAATACTTGATGATGAAAGCATATATAAGCATCCATAGCAATCATAGCACATCATCAAACATGTATATATATAAATATAGATATTAAATAGAGTTTCTCGCCATAAACAAAAGCGATAAAATTCCTACCAACATTCTAGTCAACCAACACTTCGCCAACTACTTCCTACTCCATTGAACACTAGCAAAAAAACACCCTCTTCCTTCCAATAGTTTGGTCGAGGCTTGAGATGGAGGTTGGTCGAAAGGATAGAGAAGAAGCGGTAGAGCTTTGCACTTAAAGATCCGAAAAATAGGTTATCTTGTATCTAATTTTAGGCCCTCTAAATCTCAAAATTCAAAAAAGTATTTAATTAAAAAGTTGTTGAAAATTCTTTTCTCCTGAATTTAAAAAAAAATCATTTGAATCCAAGTTTTTTGAGGGAGATATGATAGAATGAAGAAGAGGTATTGTCGGATTGATAAAAATGAAGCCCAAGAATGCACTTCAAAGATTTGAGTTTCAGATATAGAAAAAGTCAAAAGTGGTAAAAGTACTCAACATAAAAGTTATAGCCATTGGAATTTGATATGATTTGAAAAAAAAATACTTCCTTAATTTGGGCTTGCTATCATCAAGATATGATCAAAAAAAGGGCTATTTTCTATCTTAAAAACTGGGCCAGAGAATGCTGGAAAGAAGTGGATTTTTGACATGGTTATTTTTAGAATAAGACTAAGTGGTCAACATGAAAGTTGTAGCCGTTGAAAAAATAAATGATTAAAAAAGAATTTTTTATTTTGGTTCTGATTTGAAGAAGTTATAGCCGAGAGAAGAAGAGGTAAAATATGGAGAAAAGATAAGTTTGATTTGAAGAGAATGAACATTGATTTCTTTTGAATATTTTGTAAATATTTTGACATTATTTCTTTCTGATTTTTCCTATAGCTTGGAAGCCATTAAAGAGGAGAGGAAGAAAATGAAGAATCTTGAGAAAAGAAGAAGAAGAAATGTGAATGAAAGTGAAGAAGGAGGTGAGTATTTATAGAAAAAGATAAAAGTTATAATTTACCAAAATAACCTCTTACCAAATTACCAAACTAATTTTACTTCAGCCTAAAGCAAACTCCACTTTTTCAAAAATTAACATCATCCTTTAACTTTTCACTTTATGTCTTTTTCACTTAAAGATTAAGTAAATAAAAGTAATTATTTTGTTGGATTTTGATATGATTTGGATTTAACGTTTACTTTTGACTTTTCTTAAACTTACTTACTTTTCTTAATGACATTCGAGAATTTCATAATATTATTTAGTAAAAGGGAACTTGAGTATGAATTAATTAGTACTTACACTATTTGAATCTATGTTCCTATATAAGAAAATAAAGGTCAGACAACATTGCGATAACTTTTAATCGGAAAAACGTTTATTTTCGAAAAAATGTTTTGCGGTCATATGTTGACGTTTTAGTTAAACTATTTATTTATGTAAATCAAATTTAAAAATAAATTTGTATAATGTTATTTAAAAATATAAACACGTATAAATAAATTAAACTAATTTATTTAACCATTGAAACATGCTTTTTTGAAATCAGCATTTTGTTACTTTTGTCGATATAGGCAAATGCTACTATTTTTGTATATAGTTCTCTTTCCAAATCCTATCTATTTTTTTGAATCATATAACCTTACTTATTTCATATTTAAAAACACTTTAAATAGTATATTTTAAAGTGGTCAAATTCTAGGTCGTTGCAGAGCGAGCTATATTAGTGGGCTGCATTGTGAAAGGAGAGAATATACCGTTTTTCAATGTAGTAATTCAACATAAGATGAAACAAATATAGTCTTCCTGGATTAGTTTAGAATTCAAAAGCGATGATTATGGTAAAAAAAACGTTCAATAGTATGGAAAAGTAGAGCAAGCTAAATGATGTTAGCCCACCGAAACAAGCCTAAGATAGTGTTTAAGAGGAACTGCCTGAGTCGAAGCTCAGAATGTGTGCAAGGGTTGAAGACATGTTGAATGTGTACAAGCTCAGAGTGTGTACACGTTGAATGTGTACAAGCTAAGAGTCTGCATATGCTAAATGTGTATGAGCTAATTCACAGAATCAGAGGAACTTCCAAGAAAAAATATTACAGATTAAGACATGCAACAGTTCAAAATGTATACATGTTGAGATATGCTGAAGGGTTGAAAAGAAACTATCGAGACTGAAGCTGATTCATAGAAATAGAGTAAAGAAAGTAGCATGGATAAATGTTGAGGCTGCTGTAGGCTGAACGAATGCAATGAAACTGATGCTTCAAATCTTTGAATGTGAATCTGTCGGGAATATAAAGAGAAACGAACAATTGTGTGGAGCCAAAACAAAAATCTCCCTACAAGTGGAGAAAGGAAGACTGTACAAAGCGATACTATGAGATAAACATAGAACGTGGTGAAGTAAAGTCCAATCAATTCTAGACTGGATAAGGCAAGACTGAAAAATGTTAGCATGCAAATCAATGGCTAGGATTTCCATGATTAGGTAGGAGAAGCATAGGATCAACATTCCAAACTTAGATAGACAAATTTTAGGATGATTAGATGAAGTGCACAATCCACTCATGAAATAATTTCCACCTTGAGTTAGTTCCACTTTGACTCATCCAAGTGCAAATGTGTCAAGCGGTGGAAAGTAAAAGAGAAGTAGTATTTCTATGTTCATTATTAAAATTACATTAGTTTCTAACCATAAGCACCAACTAGTTATGATGTAAATCATATCCACAAAAATTCTATGCAGTGGTTGATAATTTAAAATATATCAATAATCATAGAGAGAAGAAATAGCATTTGTGAGTGGAAGTTTGAAAAGTCTGACAAGAGTACTGATAATGGTTTGTGTGTAGCGACATTCATAAAAACATATTTCGTCGTTCCTAGCATAATCATACAGAAATATCGTTTATTATTATATATATATATATATATATATATATATATATATATATATATATATCTGTGTGTGTTTGTTAACTAAAATAAATGGCCAAAAAAATCGTTTATGTTAGTGTAATCATAAATTTAATTATATATGTATAGCCCTTTGACACTGAAACATCCCTATTTTTAATGCACACTAATTTAAAAAATTAATTAATTTTTAATTAAATAATAATTTGAGAAGGTGGAATAAGTATGAGATTTATCTTTCTAATGGAATTCGAATTTTACTTTTATAATGGAGTAATGAGTTTCATTAGAGAAAGAAATTAAAAGATTTAATTAATTTAGTGGAGGAAAGAGCTACCAAAAATAAAGTGAAGAACTATTAGAAATATAAAGAAAAATGCTTCCAGAAAAATGGAATTTACGCGCTTTGAGATATAATTGGAAGCTATCAGAGAAAAAAAGTTTCAAATTATCAAAGAGATAAAATGAGGTATTATGAAATGAAAATGAGAGCTACCGAGAATATGAATCGAGGGGCCATCGAAGATACAGATGGAAGTTGTCATAGACATAAAATTTTAAACTATTATAAATTAAGTTAAAAGACAAAGAAAGTGAAAGCTATTGGAAGTATCAATTCACAGCTATCTGAAATATGAAATTATGTTGTCGAAAACATGGAGATATGATATTGTAAAAAAGAAATTCTAACAATCGAAAATGTAGCTTTCAAATACCAAAAGTATAAACTCCACAGCATGTAAGGAGTTCATTGTCCTAACTCGGCCATGTTGTGGAGCTCACAAAGAATTTTACAACTTTAAGTAAGAAATCATTTTGCGATGGAATGAATCATCACCCGAGCATGCCACATCATCACTAAAGTAGAAAATATCTACCGTTCATTTGCCACATATGAAAAATCTAATGAAGAATAAGCTATAACTACCACATTCAAGGGACATGTCAAACATCTAATGATCAAGAATTACCATAAACAGGGATCACGTGACATAAGAAGGGTACCTTTTGAGTTCTCTTTCTTTTAATAATCATTTGCAATCTCGTGAAATACTGTAAAGCTTGGAATGTACATCAATAGTGGGTTAGGACAAATCTGAAAACCCTAAATGCGATAAAGTTCAAAAGTTTATAATCTTTGGTAGTTTTCCGTCTTCTTCGTGCCAACGTTTTCAAGATCCTAAGCTTGAGCCTTTAATTATCGCTTAGAGAGTTTGGCCAAAGCTTACTCAAATAGGCTTCATTTTCAATCATAACCAATTCTTTTGTTAAATTTAAGTGATTCAAATATTTGCCAAAAAAGAAAAGAATTTAGCTAATTGATCTTATTAGTCAATTAGTTTTATGTGGAAAGAAAAAGAAAGTTATATGTGATTGCTTTTGGAGAAAGAAAAACTGATTAATTAAATAATTTGTTATATGAAGAAAGAAAAGGATGCTGATGGAGATTAATTCAGGCAAGGAAAATTATGAAAACCAAGATCACCTTTATCCATTTGCATAGAAATCAAATCATAGATATTTTGAAAGATTTCAAGATAATTGGGCGGTTAATTTTCTTAATCTCCAAGTAATCCTTCATTATCAAGCCTATTTAAATGAAGGAATTCATTTTCATATGAGTGTGTGAAAGAGCATCCACCATTATCCTTTTCTTCAATAAACCCTAATTTTGGTAGTCAAATTAAATTAGGGTTTTTGAGCACAAATAAGTCTTTGGAGAAATTGATTATTCAATTTGTAATCATAGGTTAGTCTCCCCATTTTGTAATTTTGTAATCTCTCTCTCTTTTGTACTCTCTTTCTTCAATAAAATAAAGAATATTTGTTGGATCCGTGTACGTAATAGATCTAGCCGAACAACATTAAATCTTTGTGTTCTCCACTCTTCTATATTTCTTTATTTAATGCTAATTTTTCATTGAATTAGTGGTTGATAATTAATCGACAAGATAGATCCTTATTTTGGTTGCTTATATGCCTTAATATTTCACTACAGTTTTGGAGTTACTGCAAATTAATTAAAATTTCGCTCAACGGATTGGTATTTGAGCTAGCTGTCTTGTTCTAGATTAGTTTCCAATGGTTAATTCTCTTAGTAATGGTATGAAAAATTATGGTGTCACAAAATTTGTTAGAAAATGAGTTTTTAGGACATGGAAGGTGAAGACTAATGAATGTGTTCTTGAGTAACAACTTTGTTCATTTAGAGGAAGTGATAAAAGCCAAAAGCACCTTGGAGGTAGAAGAGATATGTATAGGTCCCAATTCAAGGGTCCCGGAATGGGTGCTTTCTATTATTTTAAGAAGAATGTGCGTTTTATATGGGATTGTCTAGCTCTTAGAAAGAAGAAAGAGAAGAAGGAGAAAAATTCAATTACGGCAGCAGTTAGATCAAATGCAGATAGAAGCGATAGTGATACATGATTATTTTCAGCCAGTATTTCACCTTTATAGAGTACAAGTTGAGTGATTGATTCTGGATCTTCTTGTCATATGACGTTATATAGGAGCTATTTTGTCAATTACAAGAAGATTGATGGCGGAGCAGTTGACAAGGGGAATGACACATCTTGTCATGTTGTGAGCATCGAAAGCGTGAGGTTTAATATGCATGATGGTGTTATTAGGACTATCACAGATGTTAGACATATGTTCCAATGCTACGTAGAAGTGTATTGTCAATTGGAGCTTTGAGTAGACTTAGTATGAGTATAATAATAGATAGAGAGAATTTGAGAGTGGCGAAGAATTCATTGGTAGTGATGAAAGGGGTGCAAATTGATGATATTTATATGCTTAATGGAGAGACAATCTTAGAAAATTCAGTACTTTTTACTGATTCTAGTGTTCCAGATTCTACTCAATTATGGCATCTTCGTTTAGGTCATGTTGGCGAGGAGAGTCTTGAAGCATAAAAGAAGCGGGGGTAGATTGGTGGTATTTATTTGTCGACGCCTGGCTCTTGTGGAGACTGTTCTTTTGGAAAGAAAAAGAATGTTACATTTTATGTTGGGAGACCTAGAGCTACTGAAAATCTTGAGTATGTTCATTTTTATGTGCGGGGACCCACCCCAATTGCATCTTTTGGTGGAGCCAGTTACTTCGTCTTATTTGTGGATAATTTCTCACGTACGTTCTGGGTCTATTTCTTAAAGGCCAAAGCGAAATATTTGCCCAGTTTTATAAGTGGAAGACCTTGGTAGAGAAGCAGTCGAAGAAGCGTTTGAAGGTTCTCAAAGTTGGAAATAGTGGTGAATTTAAGTCACAAGAATTCACTAACTATTGTGCACCCGAATATGTAGTTAGAGATTTTTCTATTTCTGTTGAGTCACATTGTTATGGAGTGACGGGGAGCATGTGTCGGATATTATGGGAGAGATCTATGAGCTTGAGAAAACTGCTAGTCTAGAAGAGAGATTTTGGACAGAAGCGATATATATGGCAGTATTTCTCATCAAGCATACACCTTCTATTGCCATAGATATGAAGATCTCAGAAGAGATATGGAAAAGAGAGCCAGTTGATTATTCATTCCTTAAAGTGTTTGGTTGTTCAGCTTATTTAGAAAATGAGAGACATGATAAGTTGAAGCCTAAGAAAAGCAAGCACATTTTGTTAGGCTATAGAGAATGAATGAAAAGATATAGGTTCTGGTGTAAAACAACTAGAAGAATTATGACTAGCAGGCATGCGATATTTAATGAGAGGTCTTTGTTGAAGGTGGAGCCTCTATCAAATGATGACATTGGAAGGACAGAAAATTGCCAAACACATTCAGAGTCATCGCATTGTTTCCATATTCAAAGAGATATTGGTATTTTCGATGATACCATGGTTGATGAGAAGATTACAGAGGTTCAGACTCTAGGTGGAGCTTCGGTTGGTCCTATTTGTGAGCATATTTGTAGCGATGATTCTTCATCTTATACTTTAAATGTTGTTGAGCTTGTTGGTAAGTCTGTTGGTGTTGACTTAGGAAAGTCTAGCACAATTCTTGTGGAGGAGATTGGAGTAGATAATGTTGAGTATGACCTCACTCAATTTGGAATGGAGAAGGTGAATCACGCTGTTAAATCTCCATTGGTCTCTCGAAGCTTAGTATCTACATGTTCGTCTCCAACATCGGATTTGTTGAAGAATTTTGGTATTTTCTCGTATGCATTTTGTCTGTTGATGTGCATACTATCTTTCTTATGCTTAGGAAAGATTTTGAAGCTTTGTTTGGGCAACAATGCTCAAACTTGTTCATTTTGAGTTTGACGCCATGTGGCGTAGACCCAACAATTTATTGAGATGTGGTAATAAAGAGAGAGATTTTTATATTTGAATCAAGATGGAGTGTTAAATTTAGGTGATTCAAATATTTGCCAAAGAAGAAAAGAATTTAGCAAATTGATCTTATTAATCAATTAGGTTATATGTAGAAAGAAAATGAGGAAAGTTATATGTGATTTCTTTTGGAGAAAGAATAACTAATTAATTAATTAGTCAAAGAATTTTTATACGAAGAAAGAAAAGATTGCCGATAGAGATTAATTCAAGTAAGGAAAATCATGAAAATCAAGATCACCATTATCTATTTGCGTAGAAATCAAGTCATGGATATTTGAAAAGATTTCAAGATAATTGAGCAATTAATTTTCTTAATCTCCAAATAATCGTTCATTCTCGAACCTATTTAAATGAAGAAAGTTCATCTTTATATTATTGTGTGAATGACTATCTATCATTATCCTCTTTTCAAGAAACCTACTTTCTATAGTGGGTTTTGAGCGTAAATAAGTCTTTGGAGAGACTAATTATACAATCGGTATTCGATTTTTGGAGAGACTAATGTTGGTGCAGTATGGAACTACACGTACAAGATTTCGTTATTGTCAGTCGTTATGTGTGATTATATGATGTCGATGACGGGTGTTGATTGTACTAATTTGCCTTTAGAGTCTATATGTATCGGTATTCGAAATACCATGAGAAGCAGAAGAATTGATATGTTTTTTAGGCTTTACGCTGCTTTCTGTCGAACCGATTTCTATTACAATCCGTGCTCGACCGATCGATATACCAATAATTAAGTATCAAGTCAATTGTTGGAGTACATCGCATCAAACTGTGAGCCTTACACTCCGTTTGGATCGACTGGAACAAGTTGGTATTTTTTTTTTTTTTTTTGACAAAAACACATTCATTTTGGGGTTCAAAAAACCAAAAAACTTATTATAGATTTTGTCTTTTAAAAAGCTAAAAAATTACATGTGTATGCTTTCTCCAATCTTGTCCAACTTTGCTAACTCCCCCTTCTGTACAGGTATATTATCTCTTTATTTTTCATGTAATGATAAATTATTCTAGTAATAAAGTTTTCATTCACGTTGCTTAAAATTCCATTAATCTCACAGTATAAGTTATTGCTGGGATTAATCACAGTATTGTTTCGAAAACAATATTAGTTATTAATTGTCTAAAAATATTATTCACGGAGCAATAGCTAAGTTAATTGAAAAAAAAAAACACACAGAATTACATCTAATTTGCATTTCAATCTAATTTCTGGCCAATCTTTTATCCAAAAGCAACTTTAAAGATTCAAAACTCCAATTCCTCTAGATTTGTCAGTAAATGAAGTTTAAATTAGTTTTTGTTTCAAAAGAAACATCGTTTAAAAAAGTAACAGAAAATTATTGTCAAGGACAAAATTTCACAGCTTTTTTGCCTCAAGGACAGACCTTCAATATTTTATCCCGAAGGACAACTTTCTGTAGGTATCAGTTTTTAGTTTTTAGTTATTGATAGCAGTTTTTAGGTATCAGTTTGTAGTTATCAGTAGCAGTTTTTAGATATCAGTTTTAGCTCGGTAGCAATTTTGTTGTCCTTATGAATAATTTTAAAAAATGTTTGTCCTTGTGAATAAGTTTTAAAAAAATGTTTGTACTTGTGTTAAAAACATTGAGGTAGTGTCCTTCAGTCAAAATATATACAAATTTTTGTCCTATAAATTAATCCCCCCAAAAAGATATTCCAAGCAATCACTTTAAATAAAAATATAATTACATTTACTATATATTTCCAAACGAGCTTTTATTAATATTGATTACTTATATTTATTCACACAAATTTTACATTAAAAATCACAAATATTCATCTTCATAACGCATACATCGCAGACTACAATCTATAATACATACACAAGTAAATCTAGTCAGATACAGAACACATACACATGGAACAAATCACTGTACACATAAAACTGTAATAAAATTTTAGATTCTGAAAATAAAACTGAACACAAATAAAAAATAACACAACCACGCTGTCAAATGCACTTCTTTGCTGAAATATTCCACTCTGTTTCCTGCACTTATGTCATTGCTAACTCCAGCTTCTGTTGTACTGCTATTGTTCGCTTCACATTGAAAAATAAAAAATAAAAATTACACATGCATAATTACATAATCAAATTCAGTATTTGAGAAAATGATACCATATAAATCAATATACCTGTGATGTTGCTCTTCCTCTCGAGTTCGTTTTCGAATTGCTGGAATTCTCTAGCTGCTTTCGAATCTGGAGGCAGTTTTAGAAGCTCTGCAACACAAATGTTGTGAAGGTATTCAACCACCACATAATAACATCTGAATGACATTGACTTAATTCATTTTAATACATTTTGTAGAAAAAATGATAATTATATTGTATGTAACGCAAAGAGTGACAAATATCAAGGAGTTTTACTCACCAGGGTCCTTATTTCTGGTAACCTGATGTAATGGTCAAGTTAAATTGCATTTTATAAATATTTAAAATAAAAAAAATGAATTTCTTTATTTGTAAGTAGTTATAATCATCAGTTTTTTCAAAAAATAAATGATCTAATTTACACATTTAGTTCTACAACAACTTTTATTATAACCGTCTTTTTCTTTTTTTTTTCCTTCCTATTTTTAATATATGTTTACTTAATCAGTTAGCTTATATGGCATGCTAAAGCACTTACTGGGGCATGCAGAAACATTAGTAGGAGCGTGACAAAGGGAAGGAAGATTCAAAGCAAGACTAATATCAATCTTCAACCCAAGTGAAGGATCGTTCCTATCCCTAATCAAAACACACAAACACTTGACGCTTTTAGCGGTAACTTGCTTGAATCCGAAGCAACAATCGAGCGCTGGTGCTTTGGCCTCGCCACCGACGTAAGGGAGACACGTCATGATACCGATGAGCTCGTCCGTGCATTCGGCTTGGTCCGACGCGACGTCCGAACTTACACTTGTAACTAGGGCTAGAAGCAAGGTTAGGCTGAGTAGTAAGAAGAATTGGAGGTTGATGGGATTCTTCATGTTGAAATATATGTATGTTGAAATATATGTATGTTGTTTGAGTATGAAATGTGATATTGGTTGGGTACGTGTATATATAGATGTGCATGATGCATGTGTTGTAAGGTACAAGATTCTTTTGAGTTTATTGTGGTTGTTATAATTTATGCATGTATGTATGATAAGTGAGTGCACACCAGTTACATTAATAATATTGGTTTAAGGAGAGGAGAAGGATAGGATAGGATATGACTCGGCCATTGCGTTGTTTGGCTTTTGTTTTGTTATAGTATTGACTGCTTGCAAATCACAGTTGTCTCAAACCATCCGGTATTCATAACTTGAAAGAATAAAATATAATGAAAGAACATTAAAAAAAAAATCAACTCCTACCAACAACTTGTTTCTAGTTTTCTTAAAAAGAACCATGAATACGACTGTTTAATACTGAAAGTAAAAATGTTTAGGTAAATAAACTAAAGTGGAAGGAGAAAAAATAGTTTTTAAATCATAAATAAATATTTATTGAATTTTTATGATCAACCACTTCGAAATCTCATTTTTATCGTTACTAAATTAAGCCATGTTAAAAAATTGAATGAAGTAAATGGTTTGTATTGGAGGTAGGGCTGTATATAGAACAGGACAATCCGTTGTTCGACTTGGTCCGAGGCTGTAAGATGTCCGTCCGTATCCGTACGATCTTCATTTAGGACACGAATTAGGACAAGAAAAAATGTATGAACAAACATCCGTTCGAAAATGTTCGATATTTTTCTATTGTCCGAGCATTATCCGTCCGTTTTCCGACTCGTACGAACAATGTTTGAAGTTAGAGTTTGTCCGGTCCGTATCCATTCGAATCTCTTATAGGACATGAATAAGATACACCTCCGTTCGGTCCGGTCTGAGCCGTTTACACCCCTACTTGGAGGGTAGCATGTCCTCCGGAGATTACTTCGTGTTTAATAGCAATTTAATCTCGAATGACATGCTACTACCTTTAAGGCTAACCATTTGCTTCGTCCAATTTTTTTTTCCCTCCTTTTTCTGTAAGATGGAAAGAAGGAAAGTCAATAAACCAAGAATATTACATTGCCACAAATTCTATGATGGAAGTGTTACAAGCTATTGCCAAATATCTTCTACAAAGTGTATTGACATATGACTGTAAATATAATAATGGCAGTGGTTTATCCAATTCTCTGGATTACTCGCCAGCACCACAATTTCCAATTTCTTGGATAATCAGACAACTTCTAATTCAATCATCGTGTACACGAGTTCACAACAATAAATGTATGCAAATTGAAGAACACTAAGCAACTTTCAGTTTTTAAAAATAGATAAATTAATCTAAAGTACATTAATCATACTCTAAAACGATATAAGCCGAGTTTATTAAGATTAACAAAATCTAGAAAAGAAAAAGTGGGTGAGATAGACGCGTCATTACAAACTAGAACTTTCTTTACTTCTCTATATCTAACTTGCACCACTTATCACTCTTAGTTCAAATGTCAACTTCATGTATATAAAAATTACATTATCCAGCATTTTTGCAAGTTTATTATAGCTATGTATAACAATTTGACTAAATAGTACAATATTGTACTCGATTTCTTCATTAACACCAAAACAATTCTCATAATACACAATATGATTTCTAACTTATCAGCTCTACAATGCTAGTAATATACAAGCTAACTGACTCAAAAAAAAGAATCTGACATGCTAGCCAAGAGCGAAGAAACTCGAACTCTTTTGCTTGTAAGGTGATCAATAAGGGTCACAAGGCCCAAAAAGAAACCATAAAAAGATGGTAGGTTGAAGGGTTGATGAGGCTGAGATGTTACAAATGGAGTAATAAAACATGAGGTGCGTCGACGTAGCACCTTTCTGGAATCTATTGAAAAATAACTTCAGTTCTATTGGTTGAGCTTTATAGTGCAACAGTATCGTATTGAAAGCCTGTAACAACAGCATAAAATAATGCATCAGACTCGTGAAAGGTATAAAAATTCTAACATACATATACACAAGACTAGAAATAAACAAGATCACTATGCCTGCCAAATGCATACAGGTAACATCCTACTCTAATTTAGGACTATAAATGAAAACGTTACCGATATGGGAAAACCATTAAAATGGTGATTATATCAGTAAACCTGAAATGAAAACGTTACCGATATGGGAAAACCATTAAAATGGTGATTATATCAGTAAACCTGAAATGTAAACAGTTACCGTATCGACGATTGATATATCAATAGATTGATAAACTAATGGTCCGCAACAATAAATTTACAAATAGACGAGAGTTGTATTTTTTGCACATTAAGGGTCAGTTTGGTTTACCCTTTTTAGTTTTGGGTTTCCATCCAAAAAATGATGTTTTGTTATTGTTGCATTTACCATTGAAGCTGGTAAATTTTACCAAAAACGTTGATATACCAATTAAACTCGTTGGCAACAGATATTTTGGTAATGGTATGATATCAGTTAATTTACAGCTACCGTAGCACAACTAATAAATATAATCATCTTAGCTTGAAGAAGTAAAAGAAGCAAAAATAAAAGCATGAACTTGGACAAATTCATCATGATCTCATTTGTGTATTTATGCCTAAAATAATTTTCATTTGCATTTTATTTTCATATTCATTTATCAAAGTATCATTTTACTAGGAGTCATGGGGATATCATAATAAGATAATCACAAGCTGCAAGCATGATATATATATATATATATATATATATATATATATATATATATATATATATAAATAGAGGAAATTAGGATCCGTCCCTTGTTTCTAAATAAGCGAAAAACCTTCGAAAACATGTTTTAAATAACGGCCTTATTTTTATTTTTGGTAAAATCAATTTTTTTCGAAAATTAAATCTAAACATTATCACATGTTTCTATAACCAAAATATTTGCACATTTTGGCCGAAACAAAAACAGAGGTGTTCTTTAAAACCTGTTTTTGAGGAGGGGGCTGTGCATTTTGAAATTTAAAGAGGGTGTTTTATGGAAGTTCCCTACAAAAATACTCATTGGCGCCTTAAGAATACAAAACAATTAGCTATAAAGAAACATACGGTCCGTACATCCAAAATTAAGGAGTGCAAGTTGATTATCGCCTTACCTTTATATACCTTATATTCTGATTTTAGGTTGGCAGTGGCACTGGAATTCTGCTAAAAGTGCTATATGATCCGAGGACCATTCAGGAGAAGGAAGTGCTGTGTCTTTACGTAGGCATTCCTCATCCAATAGTTCCAACAAGGATTTTACTGTCAATGAATCCGCTGATGTTGCAGAATTTATAAAACATGATTATATTATTTGTAATGCAATGCCTAGAATAAGATATAATCATATTGACCTTGAACTTATAAAAAAAGAACACTTTACAAGATTCCACGACATCTACCCTAAAACTCAACAGTTGCAGCATTGATGATTTTTCCTTCCACTTCCTTTTTTTGGGATTGGATAATAGTGACAGTCGGTGCAATCTTTGAATTACAGTGGTATGCCAGTTCAACTGGCATTGCATGATAATTCAATAAAATAGGCAGTACACATTCCGTGGTCTCAAAAATAGAAACTAGAGAAAAGGTTTACGAATATTATATACCTATGTAAAATATATGGCATCCACCGTAACCCAATGGTTGGTCCACTCATTTTTATTGGTGAAGGTGATAATAAATTTGATGAAAAGCTTGTTTCGCTTTTTTTTTTAAGATTAGGTAATAGTGATTATCGGTGCAACTGATCATAAAAAGGGGTTCTCCAGTGCAGTGCGCTGCATGGTAATTCAATGCACAGGCTATACATTCCATAGCCTCAAAAATAGAAACTGAAGGTTTAGGAATATTGTATGCCTGTGTAAAATATTATATTCATGTGCATTGAATTTCCATATATATTCCTTTAATTTCTATTTTTTGACACAACAGAATATGTACTGCATGTACATTGAATTACCATACAGCACCAGTTAGACTGCCAAACCACTTTGATTCAAAAATTTGCACCGGTTATTACTATTATCCAATCCTTTAAAACAACAAGTTTCCACTAATTTTATCTAGAACTCTGACTAATTAAAAAAGAGTGGAAAGAAAAATCATCAACTTTGCAACTATTGACTTAACTTAAGGCAGATGTCATGAAATTATAATATTACCTAAAGGTTTATATACCTGTGTAAAATATGTAATCATGGGTTCCTATAAAATCTCTCGTACAATTTGTGAATAAAGGTTCATCTGTTGCTGGATCTAATTTTCTTCTTTGTTGCTCTAGTCCAATAGTTCGGGCAAAAACAGAATATGCGCTTACCTGTAAAATGTAAGCTCTGCCATTATTTTCTGCAGAGAAAGGATGGATTGGGTAAAATCAAAAATGAAATGATTACCAGAGGAAGCTGATGGTTTAACTTTGATAGAGGCCGTAATATATTAAGCGGATCAACAGCCAGGTCCGGATGGCTTAGATCAACTTTACCTGCTGCAAGGAGCGTATGTGGTGCACTGCAGTTTGCCACAATTTGGATAAATCATAATCTAGAAAAGCAACATACAAACTTGTGTGTGCATGATCGATAACTGAATTCATGAGGGTTTCAAACCCAGACCCTCAATATATTTACTTCAGAGGTCTTGCCACTTTACAAATGGATATGTGTGTGTGTGTGTGCGAGCATGTGTATTCCATGAGTGCATAAAACAAGGCATATACCTTCCTGGAACAGAGTTGAAATCCCCACAGACCAACATTGGTATATCTGCACTAATAGCAATTTTCTCCAACCCTTTCAGAAGAGTGTGAACCTGCCATAATGTTAATGAAATTATTCAGAAACAAATAGGACCGAAATGCATATGCAGTTAGATTTAAGAATGATAGATGAGGACCTGCCACAGTTTCACATCCTTGTGATCTTGATGAACATTTACGTGTGTATTTGCCTGCATTGGTGACAATTACAAGATGAAAGTGGCATTTTCGAGATGAAAAAAGTTGCACTCACAGAATTAACTAAACAAATCACAAAACATCCATTTTTGAAGAGTTGAAGAATACTAAGTTGAATATATTATTTGAGAATTGAGAACACATTCTGACATGGTTGTATATTCACATCAGAACAATGCTAAGATGATGGACATTGATATCAGTGGAATGATATAGCATACTACAAACAACCACTTTCTAATCTAGATGGACGATGGCATACTTGTCGCCAAAAAGGCTCTGAAAAATGTATAGAAAATGAAGGGAACATGACTATTGATCAGTCGACCTAATGACAGAAAATTCATGTTGGTGTAAATGGGACAAAAAAAACATTTCTCCAGTTACTCACCACACAAAGTAGCTGCCTTTTACCAGAAAGGTTAATCGTATGATTATTGAATTTTGCTTCCAGGACCACAATAAGAGCAATATTATCCTATATATACAATAAGGAAAAAAGTTATTCAATACAACTACAAGAGAGAAAAAAGTACGCACAGAATTATAAAATATAATAACAAAGCATTGGCCACTAACCTTAATTAATCTATTAAGAGCCCCTTTCCTTTGACTGGGTGGAATCACTGCATCAGTCAAAGATTGTGCTGCTTTATTAAATTCAACCTGCAATATATCGATGACCAAAAATTGATGCTCGATGCACGAATGAGAATATGTGCAAAAAAAAAATGACTACCTCATATTTTTTTACATGTGAGAATTTATCACGGCGAAAAAATGTTGCACAACCATCCACGGTACTAGGACGCCCACCATAAACCTGAACATCCAAAAAATTTGACCATGCAAATTCAAAGCAATTAATAGAACCAGGAAATGGAGTAGAATCAGACTCAAACCTCCAATGTTCTCTTCTTGTAAAGCGCTTGGTAGCCATGCTTATCAAGTTCCGGCGCAAAAAATTCCTCAAAATGGTCGTTTTGCACCTGTTATGAAGAGAGAATGAGTACATATCACATATAACTGCCTAAACCAGTGCAACAGAACTTCGTAGAGCTATGGCAGATTATGAAAAGAGTTTTCATTGGAAGATACACAGAACTTTCTGCGAGGGTAATGTGTTATTTCCTAAACAAGTTCAGACTGGAATTTAGTTGAGATATTAGTGATAAGATAGGAGACAGGAAGCACAGGTTCTGAATAGATTAAATACTACATATCAAAGGTGCAAACTAATGTAATCAAGTGTCAAAAGACCCTACTAACTTGGAAAACAATGTAATGGTTTAAATCAAATAGATTAAATAAAACTCCCATAATAGCTTTTTGAATCCAGCCATGACACAAACATTAGAAGTAGACTTACATAAAAAATTAAGCAACTACGTATACAATTTATAAAGACCAAATGAACTACTGTGCATCGTATGCATGTGTGTGCATCTATAAAGCATGCACGTTCTTTTGCGGTAATGCAAGATAAACTAACAGCTCACCTCTTGAAGGCAAAGGATGTCAGCATGATATCCAACAATTTCTCTCAACAAATTCTGCTTCCGGTAAGTCCAAGAAAGGGCCCACGATGGACAATATCCGTATGTTTCATTTGTTGTGTATACATCAGCAAGTAAATTGTAGGACAGCACAGTAAATGTCCCTGATTGATCCAAATGTGCCCGAGCATCACCAATAGGAACCATTCTACGTGGTGTTGGGGAAGGTGCTGGAATCACACGAGAGGTCAAAAAAGTGCTTGGAGTTCCAACAGGAGTACGTGTTTCCACATCTATGGGCACACATTCAAACTTCAGGGCATGACCTATGTCATCGGCAGTTGGAGTGTATGTCCGAGAACGTCCCACTTCATACAAGGTTTCACCCTTGTCTGAAACAGTCGATGGATATGCAGGTGCTGAACCATTGCCAATGATACCAGATCCAGTGCTTCCAAAGCGACTGTTGGTTTCATCTTCATCGTTTCCATTTTCTTTCAAAGCAGCTGCTGCTCTATCATGTAACACACGATGATGTTGCCATGCATCACGGAAGCATTTGGTTGAACAATGGTAGCTCTTTGCCACAGGAACTTTAGTTTTGACACAGCCTAGGCATTGGATCGTTGCTTGTTCAGTTGGATGCACACTGCATATGGCAATCTTTTTGTCGCTTTGTACACGGAACCTAAAAGAAGTTATTATTGATTTATATGGTAGATGCAAACCAATTAATGTTAATACAAAAATTCAAACTATAATTAGATATTATTTTCATATTTTCGGTATATATGAATAAGCATTTGGTACAGATAGGAAATAGGATAGTGTAGTAACACAAGTCAATAGGACAATTTCAATCGAAGTTAGCAATATTTATTCTCAACAATATTGCATCAGCTCAAACAGTGTAGTCAAGGCGCACGCCAAGGCGCAAAAAGGCGCAAAAAGTACCTAGTGGGTTTTTTTGAAACTCGAGGTGCAAGTGTTTGTGAAGCGCAAAAAAGCTCTAAAGCATAAAAGGCGCAGAGTGATAAAAAGCACGCTTTTCGTTTGTGTTGAAGGAAATTAAAATTTAAAAAATTATTATGAAAATTTTAAATCATTTTGGTTTGTAATGTGTTTTATTCTCAGAAGTGCACGTATATGCAATTTTTTATTGTCAAAATTGCATATTTAGTAGTAGTTTTAGCTGCAGTTTTGGTAGCAGGGCAGTAGGAAAAAAGCGCATCTAAGGTGCACAGAAAAGCGCAAAAAAGTACAAGCCTTGCACCTTTTTGCGCTTTTCTGCCTTGACTACACTGGGCTCAAAAAATACTTCATCCACGCTAATAAATCACGGTAATGATGACCCCAATAATTATGAATAAATTATTAAACTTGGCTAAATTGTTTATTTGACAAGCCTCAACTCTACGGTTAACTAGAGATGCAAACGCATGCACTTCCACGGCAAACAACTGCACCAGAATGGTATATCATTCTGGTTCAATAAGCTTTTGTTGATTTGCAAGATATACATTACTGCTGTAATTTCAACTACTGTATTAAGCTAATTAACAGCTATAGATGCAAATATACTCATCAATATTGTGTTTTTCTTCTTTCACTATTAGTCTTGGTTAACGAAAATTGTTACCAACATTAGGAAAATGGAAAAATATAGCTCTTCCAATAAGGATTAAAGTAAGTAAGGCGTTAACAGCTACTCTACGTACCAGATTGGCAGTAATGCAACTGATCTGCACCGGGTGATATTCTTGGTGCATAGAAAGTCAACTGTGTGATTGAAAATCGACATGTTTCTACAAGGAATGAGAGTTATTCACCAATATGTAGAAGATACAGCACGCCAATGGCCAGTTTAAAGGCAATACATGGAGTAAGACTGCTTGGAGACCAACTTAAATCAACTCTTGGTTCGCTAAATCTTAGGCATGCAGAAAGAAACCTAATAGATTTCGGTTCAATACTGATGTCTATTTATAGATGTTGTAGGTGAACGTATAGCTGGCCTTTTTGCCAACACGCACGTGCACACACAAAAACTCAATAAACCACTAGCCAGATACCATCTAAACAAACATTCCAACCACCAAGCCTAACATTTCAAACAAGTACTCGATGGGAAAAAGAAAAGAAACAAGAGAAATAAATAAATAAAAACAAACCTGCTCAAATGTCCTATAAAAATAATAAGAAGCATGATTATAACAAAAAACAAACATAGGGTGTATATGTGTGTGTTATAATTAGAAATTCATTTTGTGTTTGTGTGGTTGCAATGCCAGTATCTATTTTACCATCAACTTGCATAGATTCTAATTTGATGTTCAATGTTTTATGAAATTTTTCACACCAAATTTGCCTATGTAATTAGATTAAGGAAAGAGGGAATAAAGATAAAAAAATAAAGACAACACAACTTTACATCATACAAGACCTTTTATGGATTCGCTAAAGTTTCCTTGCCCTAGTTTTCTAGAACACTCTCTCTATTTATTGCTAACTGGTTGACTTATTCGCCAAACTCTCAATTCAATTTTCTTTCTCTCTCAATTCAGTATTCCCTTAATTTATGTTAAAATCTTTTTGGCCGAGTTATTGTATTGCACGCTTGTTATTTGGTGAGAAATATTATCAAAGTAACTTACAAGAAAATATAAAATTGTCAGAAAATACAAGCTTGCAAAATACAAGTTTGCATAAAATACAAAGGCTTTGTAAAATGAAAATTATATTTGCATCACAGAAATTCAATATATTGATTCTTATACTTTCAATTTGAGAGTTTATTACCATTGCTTTTACATTATTTATGTTTGATGTGATTTATGTGAGTTTGAAGTAACTTAGGGTGATGGTACCACTTAGTTGCCTTCCTGATCGAAAATTCTACACTTCAAAGACTTTGTTTTTTTGAATATTGGTACTTTATTCAAAAACAATTTCTTGATACAGTACATTTGATAAACATCCATATTAACACACGTCGTAGAAATGTTAGTTTAAATGGTTGCAAACTCATAGCAGCTTATGTTAGTTTGCCAGAAGGATTTCGTTTAGGAAAAGTTATCAAAGCAATAACCTAAAGCTATTATATTAGGCAGGTGATTTTAACTTAAAACAGAAAAATAAACAGTAAACATTTAATTCCAAATGAGCAACTAACCAAACTGAACAGAAGCTCAGCTACATGTCAGGAAAATGAAACACAAAACAAAACAAATAGCGTTATAGCACTATAGCAGTAAAAATGATCAGAATGGTCATATTATTTTTAAACCAGACTATTATTTGCAAATCCAATAAATTACAAGTCAACTAAATTCCACGTCTATAATTGAAGAACCAAAAAAAAGTTCAAATCTTTGGATAATCCAGAACCAAAATAAGTCAGCACACTAACCACTTGTATCTCATGCAGTATCCACCAGCAGGAGCAGATTCAGGAACATCTTCAGGAGAAATCGAATTATCTGGTCTTCTGACCAAAACATAAGGCGTGATTTCGCATCCAACGATTGGGATCTCAGAAGGCAAATGAACCCTAATTACACTCAGCATGATTTATTCAAATTGAACACAACCAAGCAGAAATGAATCTACGAAGGGCGGATCCGTCATCACCCGAATAATTATATCGACAGGGTGGACAATTTTGATTGAAGCCAGAGGTAAAAGATTGCGCCTTTTTTGAATAATTAGGGTTTTGAATCCAGGGGTTTGAAAGAGGTTGAGATGTTGGGGAAAAATTATTTTGGATCACGGGAAGCGAAGACTCGATCAAGGATTTTAACACTTTTGGATTAATTGACATTAATTGAGTTGTAACGATATTTCATGTGGTTTTGACCTAATAAGATCTTTACGGCCCCGTGGATTACCATTTCATCCTGTTTTGGCGTTTCATACCCTTTGTACCTTTATTTGTTATTTTCTCCCGGTTTAAGTTGATTCCTAATGTATCCCAAACACATAGTTTGCATTGTAGATATCCTAGCTAAATATGAAAGTTTTCTAGTCTTAAATATATGTTTTAGTTCGATCTAAATTTAATATCGATTAGTTTTATTTGAGAACGAGAATCATATTCCTTTTACTTATCCCGAAATGTAAAATTTTAATTGAATAAACACTAGTTAAGTATGGTTTGTATTTGATAAGAGTAAAACAATTCTGTTTATTGTTTCATAAAAAAAATTATTATAATTTTTCATTAGATTCAGTTAAATGCGTAGTAGTTTATTTCAAAAATGCACCATTGGAAACATAAATAAAAATATTTAAGAAAACATCTAGTGTAGAACGATTAATAATAAAATGTGCATTATCCACTAAAATAGAATATACTTTAAAAATGGAGGAATCTGTATATTATACATACGATAAGAAAAAAGAGCATGCATCATAGAATATTTCCAAAGGAGAAGGAAATTCCAAAAATATGTTAACGGTATGAAAATAGAAGAAAAAAAATCGTATTATTTTGTATATATTATTAGATTTTGCAAACCTTCCGAAGGACGGTTTGACTATTTATTAAACAAATAACATGGTTTATGTAATGACCCGAAATTTTCATGCTTTAATTTGCGAATATTTAATTTATTTAAATATTCAAATAATCGATTTTATAATCAAAATAAAACTTTTTTAAATAATAAATAGTGATGGTGAAATAGTTTTCAAGATTTGTTTACAAAAATATTTAGTTCAAAGAAAAATTGAAATGTGACCAGAATTCATTTTTTATATTTTCGACTTTTCGTCGGTTGAAAGTTGCCAAAAATGTTGTGAAGTGTAACGACCCAAAATTTTGGTTATTTGATTTCAAATGTTTGATTAATTTTAAATATTTAAAATAATTGAATTTTGAAATTTAATAATCTATAATTCAAATGTAGGAAATAATTAATTATTTGAATTATGGATTAAATGTTAATTAAATGGATTTAACAATTTTATTTAACTCCTTTTAATTTGTAAATTTATTTACAAATATAAATAGATAAAATTAAATATCGATAATTAGATATTTAAATATGTGAAATTTGTTGAATATGCTAGTATATGATTTTTGTTTGATGATAATAAACATATATATGTATATTCATTTAAATGTATTTGTTTATTGTACTATTTTATTTTTCGCATAATTAAATACAGGAAAATAGACGCAAGGAAGAAGTTGTGAAAATATTTAGTCTCAAGGACAGCAAGTTTGCTTTTTAGTCTGAAGGGCATTTGTTAGTGTAAATAGAAAATGATAGTTACAACTATCATTCTGTGATTTACACTAAAAAGCGTCATTCAACCTAAAAAGCAAACTTCTTGCCCGTAGAACTAAATTTTTAAACAACTTTTTCCTTGAGGCTAAAATCCCCAATTAAATAAATATTTGCTGAATAAAATAAATAACACGGAATTTAAATTCAAACAAATATTTTATTACAATGTTGAATTGTACAAATTTGAGCTCTCGCATATATACATAATTTCAAATTACAATATAATTTTCACTGTACAAATATTATTTACATCAACACCTCGCTACATATCACTCGTTTGCTCGTATGTCTTCACCTCTATTTCAGATTGAATCCAGCATCTGAGCTATCTGCAAAATAAATACCGACGCGGTAAAATTGAAAAAGAAATACTTTTACAGTATAAAATAAAATGTGTTTTGAAAATATTATTCGCCTCGGTTATTTGGGTTGTTCGTCATCATTTAATTTTGAATTCATCAAACACGAATAACATGTGACATGCACAGTGTATCGCTATGCATGCCACAAGGCCGTGCACACCGATATACACTTGATAAAACTGTAGAGACAGGTGAGCACAAGGTCAAACCCAACCAAAAGCTAGGTTCAACTCAAGTGCAATAGAAACAAAGTCACGATAAGAGCATAAGGTCAAACCCGAGGCAAAGCTAGGTTCAACTCAGGTGCAATACAAAAACACTATAAAATTGTCGAGTACAAGAATCCAAAAACCAACATAAAACAAGCCTCGACCAAAAATTCAATGTGTACACTTCAAAAATACTCAACCTCACCAACCAGTACTATACACATGAAACACAAAGCCATATGAAGACCAATAGTCAAAGCACGGCATGAACTCAATGACAACATGCTCAAATATATAAAGGTCAAAAAGAGAATAAAGCAAACAACAATATGCATATGGTCAAGCACAAGTTCAACATACAAAAGACTTGAACAGGAGCAAGTTCAAAGTTCAGGTGAACTAAGACTGCAACAAGCTCCAAACCAGATTCAAGTGAAAACAAAATGTAAAGTGGCATGCACAAATGAAGATATCAAGTGCATCAGTACAACAAAACATATGCATATGTGAAAACATGAAAACAACTCCAGTCAGAATGTACAAAATTATGTATGATGGTCAAGGAAAACAAAGTTCAGGTTCAACTAAACCCAGAAATGAAGACTGCAAACACAAGGAAGTATTTCAAATCAATAATCACATGTAGACTTCAAGATGAACCAGATCAAGTGAAATAGTAGAGCAATCAGAGGCATGACTGCAACATAGTGGAATGCATGACTACACAAAGGAGCACTTGAAGCTACAAGAAATGCAACAAGACCGGTACAGTTTTAAACTCAACCTAACCAGCACACATGCACCTAAGACTACATAATGAACACAAGTGACTCAAAGCACATAATGCAGTACAACTGGATACAAGTGTGTGTATACAACAAGCACATGACTCAAAACATCATCATTGAAGACCGGAAAATCAAATGCAGACACTACATGAACTGGCTCAAAACCAGACACAAGAAAACAATGAAGCAGCCAGATCTACAGTTTCAAGTCCACAACAACATCGAGCATGCCACACCTCAAATGCAATGCACATGAATCAAAAGAAAGGAACAAATATGCTTAGCTCTAACAAGGATTAAATGAACATACACATATATACATACATAAATGTATGTATGTATACAAATAGAAATGACCAGAAACACAAAGAGCAACAAGCATGATGATATACAACAGAGAGGACTGCAACAACACATATATACACACATACATATGTATGCATGTTAACGATAAAAATAGCTTTAACGCTAACACTCGGTGTAGCTCGTGATGAAGTGAAAGCACCACCCGTTTGCACGGGAATCAAAGTAAAAAGAAAATAGCAGGAAAGTAAAAGAGACAGAGATTTTTATAGTGGTTCGGCTTCTAATAAGCCTACATCCACTTTACATCCTCCATTATGTTTTTCGAGCACACTTTACCAGATTACAACACTTTTACAACACGGTCGCTTGATTACAACACTTTTACAACACGATCCTACCATTACAACACGATCAGAGAAAGAAGTTTGAACTTTGATGATGGATTGATCTTGGGATTCATGTTGAATGAAGTAGATCTCTTGATGAAGATTCTTCGGTGTTTGAAGTGTTTGGAGAGTCGAGAAATCAGCAGAGTATAGGCTCCATGAAATCCGGGCCAGTCCCCCTTCCAGATGGAGTAGATGGAGTATTTATAGGCGAAATCGGAGTTAGGTCGGTATGGACGACTTAAGGAGTTAGGTCGCAAGGAATGACTTAAGGAGATTGGGTCGGTGGGGACGACTTAAGGAGTTAGATCGTAAGGAACGACTTAAGGAGATAGGTCGTAAGGAACGACTTAAGAAGATAGGTCGTGAGGAACGACTTAAGGAGTTAGGTCGTAAGGAACGACTTAAGGAGTTAGGTCGTAAGGAACGACTTAAGGAGAGAGGTCGTAAGGAACGACTTAAGGAGATTGGGTCGGTGGGGACGACTTAAAGAGATATGGTATAGGGATAAGCTTCGGTAGGTTTAGGTTGCGAAATAATTAGGTCGCTAGGTCGAACATGTGGCTAAGCCTCTAGGTCGTGGACTTCTTTAGGTCGCTAAGTCGTCTCATCTTTAGGTCGCGATATCTTCGTTGTAGCTTAAGTCGCCTGCCTGTTAGCTTGTTAAGTCCTTAGGTCGGAGCCATCTTAGGTCGGAGTCTGCAGTTAAGTCGTGAGCTTACTGTAGCTCCTGGAGAAGTTAAGTCGCGGGGACCTGGAGAATGTTAGGTCGCTGTTTGTTCTGTACGGGACTAGGTCGCTGGAAACCTTAACTCGATAGGTCGGGTACATGGCTAAGTCGCTGCATTCTTTAGGTTGTTGGATACTCCATGCTCTAAGTTGCATACCGTTTTGGACGGGGCACTGCCTCTTGGACCCCTGCGACCTGACCGGGCAGGTCGAACACCGTAGCGGTGGGTTGCCCCCGCACCCCCACCTTGGGGGTTGGCACCCCTCCGGGACCCGGGGATCTTAGATGAGAAATCATTCAACAGAACTTGCTTTGTTTAAATGCTGAGTTGACCAATCTTTGAGACGAGCTATCTTTGGCTTTCTCGGTCGATCTTTTGATATCACGGCCTTGCTGAAAAAGACGGGATAACAATGTACATATATGGTGATAACACAAGTATAAACATATCAAAACATTCAAGAGGAACAAAAATACACATGACTCGAAGCAACTAGACTACAATGAACCAAACAAACAAAACAGTGCAGCAATCATTTTTATACTCAAACACACGTGGATACATATATACTTATAGATGTATACACAGAACCAGTTGTAGTGAATTTCAAACTGATCAAGCCGAAAAGTCAGCAAGTAACAGAGCATTTAACAATTACAACAAAGTCAAGACCGAGACAAAAATCAATCAAATGATCAAATGTTCCAGGTCGAAAAATTTTCCACGTAGCAGGTTTTACAAGTTTCAAAACAAGTCAAAGCCCGACGATAACAGTGATTGTATTCAACATAACCAAGTCAAGTCAAAATGTCAAAGAATCAAAGCCGTGGTGACCAAGGCAGAATCAAATAAGTAAAAGTTATTACAAATTCAAAGTGGCCGAAGTCAAATCAAAAAAGAACAGAGCCACAACCAAAGCAAACTCAATCCGTGATAATCAAGCAAAGAGATATTGAACTAGTCTAATCAAATCGTATGCACTTAAGCAAAATCTAACGGCATAAAAAACTATCAGACGAATTCATACGAACAAAAATAAAGGGAATCGATCCCTATTTAAACCGTTAACATCATCGGCATATAGTATCCAGTTCGAGCATAGCAACGTGATTCATAAAGGAAATAACATACCCGAATTTATTCAAATCAAACTTGCCACAATTTGAAGCTGCCGAAGCAAATCAAAGAGACAATCGATCAATAGAGCAATCAACGTGAAGACATCTATTTGATCGATCAACTGAAATCAGCAAAGCCCTAATTTATTTTGGAAGAGAAACGAATGATCTCGAGCAAAGGAAAGAGGCAGCTTTTTCACAGAGCAAAACGGGATGAAGAAATAATATAATAAAAAGGGGAAGATCAGAGATTAACAAACATAAAAAAGGACTTCTTTTTATTTTATTTTGGGCCGGCATCTTTAATTTCTCTTGGGCTTTTAATTATAAAATCAGGGTTTTATTGTTTTTGAGTTGTTTTTTATTTTATATTTCTGTTTTAAACTTTTGTAAATTCTAGTCGTTTGACTAGGGGACGAACTACGGTAGTGTAACTCGAGAATTCGCAACTCGGTGCTTGGGTTGTGATAGAGTTTTGAGCGTAGAGTTAGGTTAGTTGATATCGAGTGTCGTGAGTTTACGTGTGTAAGCATTTGACTACTTAATTTCTAGTAGAAACCTTGAGGGCAACACGTAGGCAGGGATTTGCCGAAGCCGGGTAAATCTGTGTTGTTCTATTGCTGTTTTTAATATTCGCTATTATCTATGCTGTTATTATTCTGCTATTATCAATGCTGCTATTATTTTTATATATTTCTGCATTAAATTTTTATAATTATTAATATCACCCTATTCACATACCCTTAGGGTGAAATCGATCCTACAAGTGGTATCAGAGCTAGGAACAAAAGCCATTTTTGTTTTTCAAAAATTTGGTTTTTCAAAACAAATTTGATTTAAAAATTTGATTTTTTAAAAAGTGACTTCTTTTAATACTGTTTTTGCTGAGGGTCAGTCTATATTATACCACCAATATTCAATAGTGAATATGCTTACTGGAAAAATAGAATGAAACTTTTCCTGAAAACCAATGATGCGTGGAATATTATTGAGACGGGATATAGGACACCAACTATAATGGTAAATAATCAGGAAATTGAAAAACCGATGGATCAATGGACAGATCTAGAAAATAAACTACAAAATGTATTTGTTATTGTACTACTTTATTTTTCACATAATTAAATAAATATTTGCTGAATAAAATAAATAACACAGAACTTAAATTCGAATAAGTAATGTATTCAAACAAATATTTTATTACGATTTTAAATAGTACAAATTTGAGCTCTTACTATATATACACAATTTCAAACTACAATACAATTTTTCATTATACAATTATCATTTATGTAACGACCCGTGAATTTTAATGATTTTATTTGTTTTATTAATATATTTAACTGAAATCTGCGAAATTTTAAACAATATAATCTTGAAATAAAAATTTGATATTTGAAATACGTCCATCTTAACATAGCAATGGGTAATTTTCATTTGATAATGTAGAAGTCTATTTTATTGTGTAATTTTATTTCAGTTCAAATCAGTTAAAAACCGATGGTAATAAAATGTTCTCCAAACCTGAATATTTTTATATAATAAATTTGTAAATTCTTTTCTGAGTGAGACGTCGTATTTTGTTTCTTCAAATTTTGACTGTAATTGCTCCGTTCATCTTATTTCTGACAAATTTGCAGTATTTTCGGTACCGATATCGACTTTGATCGGATGGTCGTACCACCGATATTTATATACTGTTTTGATCGTTTCGTCATGCTGATCTCCATGGTATATTCAATTGTTAATTTCGATGACCGGCGCACAACAGAATCTATGAAGCGATTTAATCATATCGGTATCTAATCTTAGCCTTTTGGACTTCTGGTCCCTCCATCTATCTAACTGTTGAAACAAATAGCCATGAAAAATCAAATAGATGATTAGTCCTTTTATATTCTCAATTTTTTTACTTCTCTTCCACATACCGATTCAAATATAGTATATGTTTCTTTCAATGCTTTCTTCCATTCATTTTTTCTATTCATTCTGAAACGAAGAAAAAAAAGAACTCTATTACTCGCGCAACCTCTAGCAGCCAACATGGCCATCACATCCGCTCTCCCTCTCACTCTTGGCAGCCATGCATCTACCCAGCCGTTCCTAACCCTCCCCTCGGCCTCATCTTCCCACTTCCATCGCCTATTACTAGATCCAACACCCAAGTTTCTTCTATCACTGAAGCTTTCTACCCATTTCTTGATTGCATGCATATACTTGTTGAGTAAATAGATATGTATGCCACCTTCATATAATTGCTTTCATACCTTAATGATACTTAATACTCTAAATTTTATATTTTATTACAGTATATATATGTCCAAATTCATATGTGTAAATTAGATGTATGTATATATGAATGTTTTATATATGATATTGTGTATACATATAATTTTCGTATGTAAGTATTATACATACTATTTTAAAAGTTATTCGAGTCATGATTTTATTTATTTATATATATACACAGTGAATTTACGTAGTCAGATATGTTTTATATGTTTATTTTTAATGTAAGATAATATATATATATATACACACACACACATTAACTATAAATGTTAAGTTTAATAATGACTTGGGAAATATATATGGATTTCGATTGGGATATATGTATGTATGGTTGAATTTGATATTGATCTTCAAGTATACATTATAAGTCTGTTTATATGTACATATTAAATGATATTTTCGGTAGCAGTATTTTATGTGTAAAGGTGTTTGCGTAAAAAATGGCCGCAAACACCCAAAGTCGTATGAGTTGGTTGATTTTATGTTGTATTTAGTGATTTGGGTGATTTATGCAAATATATAAAAAGCAGGGACTAAACTGTAAAAGACACACAGATTTATAGTGGTTCGGCCAGAACGTGCCTACGTCCACTTTATATGTTATTCTTCTTTTTTCTTTAGATTACAAGTACAAAGCTTTGATTACAAGTATCTAAAGTTGTTTGAGAGTTCCTTCCAGGCTTGAGCTCCCAAACTTGTCTCCCATTGTTGTACCCCTGCCCCTCTATTTATAGAGTGGGGCTGGGGGCAGGGGTCTTGGATGTTTATAGCTGCTGGTGGGCTTGGGCTGAAGCAATCTGGACTGGCAACTTTGGTTCGGCATTCCTTGGTTCGGCTATGCTTGGAGAGAAGGATGGAGAAGCTTCGGTTCGGTGGTCACCTGGTTTGGTGGTAGGAAAGGAGTGGACCGGTGGAGCTTGGGTTTGGTAGGAGGATGAAGGATGAGATGGTTCGGTGGATTTTGGACCGGTGATGGTGGGTTTGGTCCGGTGATAGCATGGCTCGGTAGTGATAGGTAGGGGATGGTTCGGTGGTAGGAAAGGAGTGGACCGGTGGAGCTTGGTTCGGTGGTGAGTTTGGAGGCATGTTTGGCCGAATGAGATCCGAAACTCTAAATGTCGAATGAGGCTCTGCTTCATACTGCCGAATGAATGAATACCGAATGTACTTTGGCACTGGGAATGCGGGTGATGCTGCCGAATGAAGCCTTATTCTAGATATGCCGAATGACTCTGGTGATGATTACCGAATGAACCATATGTTGTAGACGCCGAATGGGCTTGAGTGTTGGAGCGCGGAATGAACTTTTATATGTGAACTTTGAGTGAAACCCTTGACTTATGTATGCTTGCTTGCTTCTTTTTGCTCCGGTCGTGGTGGAAACGTACACAACATGGATATCCTAGTTTTGACCAAAAAATGTGATAACACTTTGCCCCCCAAAATATGCCTTGCGGTAGGAAGGCGTGTTTTGTAATGCCATGAGCTGGATGTTCGTATCCTGTTGACAACCTGTAAAGAGCTTGATATTTTATATGGCCTCAAATGACGACCGTTCGGGATCGAGCTATTTGGGATGAAGCGCGGCCGTTCATGGTCAAGCGCCTAACTTCAAATGACGATCGTTCGTGATCAAGTCATTTGAGGTGAAGTGCGACCGTGCGCGGTCAAGCGCATAAATCCGTGCGTCGATCGTTCGGGATCGAGTCATCTGCAGTGAAATGTGACCGTTCAAGGTCAAGCGCTTTACTTCAAATGACGACCGTTCGGGATCGAGTCATTCGAGGTAAAGTGCGACAGTGCGCGGTCGAGTGGGGACCGATCAAGGTCAAGCGCTTAACTTCAAATGACGATCGTTCGTGATCGAGTCATTCGAGGTAAAGTGCGACAGTGCGCGGTCAAGTGGTGGTCCTCAAATGACGACCGTACGCGATCAAGCCATTTGAGGTAAGGCGTAACAGTCAGTGACCAGGTGGCGGACCTCAAATGACGACCGTTCGCGATCGAGCCATTTGAGGTAAGGCGAGTTGTGCCGTTCGAGGCGAGTTGTGCCGTTCGAGGCGAGTTGTGCCGTTGTGCCGTTCGAGGCGAGTTTGTGACCGTTCGCGGTCGGGTGCCGTTCGAGGCGAGTTGTGACTGTTCGAAGTCAGGTGCCGTTCGAGGCGAATTGTGACTGTTCGAAGTCGAGTGCCGTTCGAGGCGAATTGTGACTGTTCGAAGTCGGGTGCCGTTCGAGGCGAATGAGTGTGCCCGGGGGGGACTTAATATTATCAGTGTTGGAGTCATTGTTTGGGGGAATTTTTCGAATCAAAGACTTCGACAGTTCGTTGCCATACAATAGGTGCTCGTGGACCGTTCGCGATCCAACGGGCATACAAGTAAATAATTTTTTCATAGAATTGTAAATGTTAAAGCAATAGTACCTTACAGTAGAAATGTCCAAACAGGAAGAATTCAAATGTTCAAATCGAAACAAAAGCAAAGCAAGGATGTCAAAGTGTAAGTTCCCACTCCGAAGCAGTCAATGATCATTCAGAGCATGCCTGGAGATCGTTCGCGATCTCGTACATGTGTAAACGATTTAATTGCGTTAGTGGAAGCTTACGACCTGTTCATCGTTATTTTAATCAAGCAATCAATGGATAATCAAATGGTGCCTTGATCCAGGGTCACCTCTAGCTGACGTAGAGGGCGGTCGCTCTGGCTCCACCGTTGGAGTTCGCCTCCTCACATACTGAAGGAGCATACCGTTCCTGATATGCCCTTCTACCTCGTCCTTCAAATGCCTACAATCATTAGTGTTATGACCATTCAATTCATGAAATACACAAAACTTATCTGATTTTCTTTCGTCAGAGGTTGGATCCCTTCGCATTGGTCTACGATACGGAACCTGCCCCTTGGTATCCTGATAAATCCGTTCCAAACTCTCATTCAGCTCTGAATAGGTGGTGAAGCGTGGTTCTCTTCGTAGCCACTTTGTCCTGTCATCATTATCCTCAGCCTTTCTTTTTCCTTTGCTAGTCTCCGCACCCTTTCCAGGTGGGTTTCCGCTCTTGATTACGTAAACGTCATCTTCTTCCTCTCTTTCTGCACTAGCATCTTCCAAACGCAGAAACTTTTCAGCCTCATGATAGAACTCTCCCAGATTCATAGGCGGGTCCTTGGTTAATGAATTCTTGAACTCCGTATTACCAGCTATTCCAGATACAGCCGCCATCATGACCATAAATGGATCTGGTCGATCCACTGACGCTGCCGCCGCATTAAATCGCGTTAGAAAGCTCCTCAAAGTCTCTCCAGTTTTCTGTTTCAAGGTTGCCAAAGTCATCACATTCTTGGGTCTCGCAATATGAACCCTGAATTGCCTCATGAATCTCTCAGTTAAATCTGCCCATATTCCTATGGAGCCGCTCTCCAGTTGCCTAAACCATAACGCTGCAATGTCCGTCAAATACAGTGGAAAGCACCGGGCCATAACCTCCTCTGATGCCCCCAGCACTTCCATATGTCTCATATACTTCGTTAGATGGACCGTGGGGTCCGTTTTCCCGTTGTACATGTCCAATGATGGTAGCTTGAATTCTGGTGGGTTCCTAGCCATCCTAATCGCAGAAGAAAAAGGACTCCTGTTTACATCTTCCAAGTCTCTGTTTACTAAACCGCCTCTCATAGCTCTTCTAACCATCTCTGCTAATCTGTCATTGTCTCTAAGCTGTAGTTCTCGTTCACTGCCTTCGACCTGCCCCCCAAGTCCACGGGAGTTTTCATGTGTATGCCTCCCTGGCTGAACGTTCATTCCTCTATTGCTACCAGGTGGTTCGGATGCCCCCATCTCACTTCCCGGGGTCGGATCAACATGCTCTGCGTGAGTGCCCCCTAGCTCTGGTGCTGCGCCAGATGGTCCTGCCCCGTTCTAAACCCCAGTTGCTCCTTGGATTTGTGCTCCAATTTGCCCAATTTGTTGAAGTAAGTTCTGCATCATCTCTTCTTGTCTTCTCATCATGGCCTCCATCTCATCCCTAGTGATGAAGATCGACACTTGATTCCCTCCTGAGGAAGCCTCTTGACTTCCTTGGTGTTCACTTCTCTCTGGCCTTTGCCTTCTACTTGTTTGTCTCGTCATAACTCTTAGATCTGAACTCTTAGATTTTCAAATTCAACTTCTATCCGATGTAGCGGGAGCTGGTTCTTCTCAGTGAAAGCACCAAAATGTTTGCGTAAAAAATGGCCGCAAACACCCAAAGTCGTATGAGTTGGTTGATTTTATGTTGTATTTAGTGATTTGGGTGATTTATGCAAATATATAAAAAGCAGGGACTAAACTGTAAAAGACACACAGATTTATAGTGGTTCGGCCAGAACGTGCCTACGTCCACTTTATATGTTATTCTCCTTTTTTCTTTAGATTACAAGTACAAAGCTTTGATTACAAGTATCTAAAGTTGTTTGAGAGTTCCTTCCAGGCTTGAGCTTCCAAACTTGTCTCCCATTGTTGTACCCCTGCCCCTCTATTTATAGAGTGAGGCTGGGGGCAGGGGTCTTGGATGTTTATAGCTGCTGGTGGGCTTGGGCTGAAGCAATCTGGACTGGCAACTTTGGTTCGGCATTCCTTGGTTCGGCTATGCTTGGAGAGAAGGATGGAGAAGCTTCGGTTCGGTGGTCACCTGGTTTGGTGGTAGGAAAGGAGTGGACCGGTGGAGCTTGGGTTTGGTAGGAGGATGAAGGATGAGATGGTTCGGTGGATTTTGGACCGGTGATGGTGGGTTTGGTCCGGTGATAGCATGGCTCGGTAGTGATAGGTAGGGGATGGTTCGGTGGTAGGAAAGGAGTGGACCGGTGGAGCTTGGTTCGGTGGTGAGTTTGGAGGCATGTTTGGCCGAATGAGATCCGGAACTCTAAATGCCGAATGAGGCTCTGCTTCATATTGCCGAATGAATGAATACCGAATGTACTTTGGCACTGGGAATGCCGGATGACGCTGCCGAATGAAGCCTTATTCTAGATATGCCGAATGACTCTGGTGATGATTACCGAATGAACCATATGTTGTAGACGCCGAATGGGCTTGAGTGTTGGAGCGCCGAATGAACTTTTATATGTGAACTTTGAGTGAAACCCTTGACTTATGTATGCTTGCTTGCTTCTTTTTGCTCCGGTCGTGGTGGAAACGTACACAACATGGATATCCTAGTTTTGACCAAAAAATGGGATAACAAAAGGTGTGTATATATACTCTCATTTTATATATAGATGTTAGTTTATATATTTTTACTGTTATTTTGTATAATAGCGTTGACTGGTTTAGCCTATATCTTAGTTATATATATCTGGTTACTTGTTTAAATATGGGTTGTATGCTGAAAAAGTTCTGCATGTATATATATTACCCGAAAATATATTTGTTTAATATGATTATTTGCAAATAACTATTATATGAACAGAAAAGTTATACTATGTATATATACACATGGTCTGTAAAAGTTATACTTGTTTTAACGCTGCTTTTATATAAAACGGTGATGTTTTAGTTTATATAGGTATTAATCGGTTGTAGTTATATATTAGTTTTTTTTTTACTGTATAAGTTATACCTCTGAGCTATTGAATTTGATTGTATATATAGTATAGAGTTCCATATGTTGATATATGTATTAGTTATATATGTTAAATGATAGTGTGGTCTGTTATCTTATATCTATGTAGTATATGCGTGCGCTATGCATGGATTTTAGTATTTTTATATTTGAATCAATTATTAGTACTAAATAAAATAAATTTTGTTTTGAAATTTAATAAGTTGAAAGTAAATCAACTTAATGAAATACCTTGAATTTAAAATCAATTATTGAATATTAATTTATTTAAATTGAAATTTATATTTTTTTAAATTAATTATTTTATTTTGTTTTCAATCTATTTTCCTTCTTGGTTGTTTCTATTCTCCTACCTTCTTCCTTTACGGGGACGAAAAGTTTTAAGCGGGGGAGAGTGTAACGACCCCTAAATTTTAATGATTTTATTTGTTTTATTAATATTTTTAATTGAAATTTTGCGAAAGTTTAAATAATAAAATGTTGAAATAGAATTTTGATATTTGAAATGTGTCCATCTTAACATAGTAACTGGTAAATTTTCATCTGATAATATGGAAGTCTTTTTATTGTGTAATATTATTTCAATTCAAATCAGTTAAAAATTGATGGTAATAAAATGTTCTCCAAACTTGAATATTTTTATATAATAATTTTGTAAATTCTCTTCTGAGTGAGTGGTCATATTTCGTTTCTTCAAATTTTGACTGTAATTGCTCTGTTCATCTTATTTCTGACAAATTTGTAGCATTTTCGGTACCGATATCAACTTTTGATCGGATGATCATACCATTGATATTTATATACCGTTTTGATCGTTTCGTCATGCTGATCTCTACGGTATATTCAATTATTAATTTCGACGACCGCTGCATAGCAGAATCTATGAAGCGATTTAATCGTATCAGTATCTAATCTAAGCCTTTTGGACTTCTGGTCCATTAATCCATCTAACCGTTGAAACAAATAGCCGTGAAAAATCAAATAGACGATTAGTCCTTTTATTTTCTCAAAAATTTTGTTACTTCTCTTCCGCATACCGGTTCAAATATAGTATATGTCTCTTTCAATGCTTTCGTCCATCCATTTTTTCTATTCATCCTGAAATAAAGAAAAAGAAAAGAACTCTGTCACTCGCGCATCCTCCAACAGCCAACGCGGCCATCACATCCGCTCTCCCTCTCACTCTTGGCAGCCGCGCTCTACCCAACCATACCTAACCCTCCCCTAGACCTCATCTTCCCACTTCCATCGCCTGTTACCAGATCCACCATCCCAAGTTTCTTCAATCACTGAAGCTTTCTACCTATTTCTTGATTGCATGCATATACTTGTTGAGTAAATAGGTATGTATGTAGCCTTCATTTAATTGCTTTCATACCCGAATGATACTTGATACTCTAAATTTTATATTTTATTACAGTATATATATGTCTAAATTCATATGTGTGAATTAGATATATGTATATATGCAAGTGTATATATATAGTTTTCGTATGTAAGTATTATATATACTATTTTAAAAGTTATTCGAGTCATGATTTGTTATATATATATATATATATATAGTGAATTTACCTAGTAAGTTATGTTTTATATGTTTATTTTTAATGTAATATATATATATATATATATATATATATATTAACTATATGTGTTAAGTTTAATAATGACTTGGGAAATATATATGGATTTTGACTGGGATATATGTATGTATGGTTGAATTTGATATTGATCTTTAAGTATATATTATAAGTCTGTTTATATATACATATTAAACGATATTTTCGGTCGTAGTATTTTACGTGTAAAGGTATGTATATATACATCATTTTATATATAGATGTTAGTTTATATATTTTTACTGTTATTTTATATATTAGTGTTGACTGGTTTGGCCTATATCTTAGTTTTACACACACACACACACACACACACACACATATATATATATATGGTTACTTGTATAAATGTAGGTTGTATGTTGAATAAGGTCTCCACGTATATATATTGCCCGAAATATATTTGTTTAATATGATTGTTTGCAAATAACTATTATATAAACAGAAAAGTTATACTATATATATACACACACAGTCTGTAAACATTATACTTTTTTTAATGCTACTTTTATATAAAACGGTGATGTCCTAGTTTATATAGGTATTACTCGATTATAGTTTTATATTAGTTTTTTTACTGTATAAGTTATACCTATGAGCTATTGAATTGGATTATATATATAGTATACAAGTTTCACATGTTGATATATATTAGTTATATATTAAAATGATAGTGTGGTCTGTTATCTTATATCTATATAGTATATGCATGCGCTATGCATGGATTTTAGTACTTTATATTTGAAGGTATTGTATATATGGTATTATAAATAGTAATATACTTGTTTATAAAACATAGATGTTAAAATTTTAGGTGTGGATTATAGTCATTTGTTATGTATCATATGTTTGTTATAAATATAAGTTCATAGCAGTTTATGAAATCTGTTGAGTCCATATACATATTAACAAGCAAATTTATATTTATCTTACTTTAAGTATCGATTTTTGAAATATACTATATATATGTATATGTATTTTGCATTTTCATAAGTATATGTATTTATTTCAAATTTTTAATATGTGTTAATAGTAATGATTTGAAAATTTATTTGGTTGTATTTGTGTTTGAAATTTTATATGACTTGGGTATATATAAAGATTTTATTTCTAAAAATGCGTGCAAGGATGTATAAAGATCTTGATATATATATATATATATATATATATATATATATATATGAATTTTGATTTTTGACATAGGTATATAGGTTTAAAATTTATACTGATTTTCAATATATCTATATATATTATAGAGATTTTTGTTAATACGTGTTTAAATTTTGATTTCTGATATATATTGCTATATTTATATACATTGGTCTCATTAATCTCTAGCCATCTGGACTGATATTTCCAATATCAAATTTATCGCAGCAAACTCTTAACTTGTCGTTGTCTCACTCGCTTGATCTGTATACTTGTCTGTGTCTATTCGCTTCCATTCTCGTTCGTCTCTAACCTCAAAAGGTGAGCAACCACTCATCGTTAATGTTCTTGTATTTATTAAATTTGATTTCAATTAAAATGACAATTGAAATATGTTGCTGTTAGTTATTTACATTGTTATATATGCTATTATCTGTATCCGTTCACCTGTGACATCTGACACCATTATCTGTTATTTATATTGATGTTATATGCCTGTTATATTATCATCATATATGTTATCACACTGCTAGTCACATGTTAGTATAGAATTCACTATGGGTTGAAATGATACATACCCGAACGATATGTAGAATAGGAGAAAATCGTTATGGGTTGAAATGATAAACCCAGATGATTTTTCATTGAATTTGGGATTGCGGATTGAAATGATATATACCCATGTATATATTTAAATTGCTGATTGAAATGATAAATATCTATATCACTTGACCATAGGATAGAAAATTATATACAGACACCGTTGGTCTATATATAAATATTTTGAAAACGATTTCTATGGTTTTCGTGTTTTATAAAAATATTGATTTTCAGATATTATATAAATGCTACTTTATATATAGTTAAATTCTTGAGTTTAGGCTATGTATAATTTTTTTTAACATATAATAAGTTTAATAATAAAGTTTGATTTTTATTAAAGTATAATATGGTTAAGTATTTATTTAAATTATATTTTAATATAGAGTTCATAATGATTTTAATAAATTAAGGTTGGAAAGATAGATTTGAAATCTGATTTGAAATGCTATTTAATTAAGAAATTATTTAATTAAATAGATTTGCGACTTATGGAATTTGAGATTTTTAAAAGGATATGACTTTATGACTTGATTTTGGAAGTGATTTAAATGAATATATCAAGTTTGAATAAATTGAGAGAAATATTCAGTTATTTGAAATTTGGAGTTTATTTAAATGATATTGGATTTATTAAGTAAATATTACAAAACTAAAAAGTAGTAAATTGTATTTGATATATATATATATATATATGTATGTGTATATATATATATATATATATATATATATATATATATAAAGTTATCAAATTTGGTTTTGAAATGTTGAATATTTAAAGCTTTGAAATATTTTAGGGTTCAAATCTGTAATCGGTATAATTTTGAATGGTTTATTTAGAAGCTAAAATTGAAATTAATGATTTGAGATCTGGTTAAATTTGAATTTTGGAATTCGAGTTGATTTAGAATTAATTTGTGTAAATTGAGGAAAACAATTTTATAATATATACTATTTTAATATTTAAATAAGTTAAGTGAGAAGTATTATGATTTCAAAGTGTTTTGATTTAGAAAGTGTTATAACTTTGAAGTACTATGATTTTGAAAATGGATATATTTGAAATGGAAATGGTATTTTGGTTTCAAAGTACAAATTATTTTGAAATGACCGTGGTGTTATAATAATGTTTGGTTGTTAAAGAGATCGGGATCAGATACCAAAAACCACTTTAACAATCGTGTACGCGGTGGAGATTTCAGAATGAAGTAGGATGGTGGCGATGTTCTATTGAGGTATATACGTAGACCCGATTCCCGTGAGTTGGCATAAGGTGGCTAAAACAGGAGCGATTCCGGGCCAATGAGGTATCTCCTCTTATCGGACACACTCCTTCGATGTTATATTCTGACTTTGTGATTGATTTGTTGGCCACGTTTGATTTTTGATTTTGGGAGTGTGGCTCGAGGTGGGCGGTAACTGTGGCTATGCGTTACCACCTGCTCGGATGCGTAATTGGTATATCTACCATGGCATTGCCTCGTTGTGTTGTGTCACCTACCCCTAGCGTGCCTTATACGATTTTGTTTTGTACCATACCTATGGAGTGCCCTCTGACGACGCCCGGTACGGGGAAGATTATGGTACTGTATAGACTATGTGAATATATAAAATGTGTTAAGATGAAAAATGTAAAGCCTTAACGCTATTTTCAAATATATTATACTTTACTTTAGACATTATTATAATAGCGTATATTACGACATAGTAGATTGTTCAACGGATCCTTAGAGGATGGTTATCTCAAACATCCTTTGAGTTACTTGTATTTTAGTTGTTATTTCACTTGAGTTGGATTTATTGATATAAGAATGTTAATCCTGACTCGAGTGTTTTGTGTTTTGCTTTACGCTCGGGTCAGACTGGATGATACAGCTTTGAAACTCACCTTTGGAGTTGGAGCTTCACTTGGAGATCCATCTATCTATCAAGATTTTAGATATTCAGTTGATTCTAGTGATGTATTCTGATCTTATATTTGACTATTGTATTCGAGACTTCTGTTGTATCTTATTTAACTTTGTTATATATATAGTATCTTAATGAACTACTATTCTCTTGTTTCCGTTGCATTATTGTTTTATTACTCTGTGTCTATGATTTATTTATTTACTGTATATGCTGAGTTTTTCCAAATATAAATTAACAACTTGATATTTTGAGCAATTCAATTTCGACATGTTTGGATGCGAATGGTTGAAAATGTCGGGATGTTACAAATTACATCATTACCTCACTAGATAACACTCATTCACTCGTATTTATCTTCAACTTTATTCCATATTGAATCCAGGATTTGAGCTATCTGCAAAATAAACACTGATGCGGTAAAATTGAAAAAGAAATATTATTTGCAGTGTAAAATAAAATGTGTTTTGAGAATATTATTTGCCTCAGTTATTTGGGTTGTTCGTCATCATTTAATTTTGAATTCATCAAACACGAATAACCTGTGACATGCACAGTGTATCTCTGTACATGCCACAAGGCCGTGCATACCGATATACACTTGATAAAACTGTAGGGATAAGTGAGCACAAGGTTAAACCCAACTAAAAGCTAGGTTCAACTCAAGTCCAATACAAATAAAGTCATGACACAAGCATAAGGTCAAACCCGAGGCAAAGCTAGGTTCAACTCAGGTGCAATACAAAAACACCACAAAATTGTCAAGTATAAGAATCCAAAAACCTACATAAAACAAGCCTCAACCAAAAATTCAATGTGTACACTTGAAAAACACTCAATCTCAACAAACAATACTATACACTTGAAACACAAAGTCATATGAAGACCAGCAGTCAAAGTACAACATGAACTCAATGTCAACATGCTCGAATATACAAACGTCAAAAAAAGAATGCAGCAAACGGCAATATGCATATGGTCAAGCACAAGTTCAATATACAACAAACTTGAAAAGGAGCAAGTTCAAAGTTCAGGTGAACCAAGACTGCAACAAGCTCCAAATAAGATTTAAGTGAAAAAAAATTGTAAAGTGACATGCACAGGTGAAGATATCAAGTGCACCAGTACAACAAAACATATGCACATGTGAAAACATGAAAAATACTCCAGATAGAATGCACAAAATCAGGTAAGGTGGTTAAGAAAAACAAAGTTCAGCTTCAACTAGACACATAAATGAAGACTGCAACCACAAGGCAGTATTTCAAAACAATAATCACATGTAGACTTCAAGATGAACCAGATTGAGTGAAACAGTAGAGAAATCAGAGGCATGACTGCAATAGAGTGGAATGCAAGATTACACAACAGAGCACTTGAAGTTCACATGAAATGCAACAAGACCAGTACAGTTTTAAACTCAACCTAACCAGCACACATGCACCGGAGACTACAAAATGAACACAAGTGACTCAAAGCACATAATGCAATACAACTGAATACAAGTGAATATATACAGCAAGCACATGACTCAAAACATCATCATTGAAGACCAGAAAATCAAGTGCAGAAACTACATGAACCGGTTCGAAGACCAGACATAAGAAAACAATGAAGCAACCAGAGCTACAGTTTTAAGTCCACAGCAATATCGAGTATGCCAGACCTCAGATGCAATGCACATGAATCAAAAGAAAGGAACAAATATGCTCAGCTCTAACAAGGACTAAATGAATACACACACATATATATACATATATGTATGTATACAAATAGAAATGACCAAAAATACAAAGAGCAACAAGCATGATGGTATACAACAGAGTGAACTGCAACAACACATATATACACACATACATATGTATGTACATATATGGTGATAACACAAGTATAAACATATCAAAGCATTCAAGAGGAACATAAATACACATGACTCGAAGCAACCAAACTACAATGAACCAAACAAAAAAGACAGTGCATCAATCATTTTTTTTACTCACAAACACATATGTGTACATATATACTTATATATCTATACATAGAACCAGTTGTAGCGAATTTCAAATTGATCAAGCCGAAAAAGTCAACAAGTAACAGAGCATTTAACAAATATAAAACAGTTAGTGTCGAGACAAAAATCATTCAAATGATCAAATGTTCCAGGTCGAACAATTTTCCACGTAGCAGGTTTTACAAGTTTCAAATCAAATCAAAGCCAAGCGATAACACCGATTGTTCTCAAAATAACCAAGTCAAGTCAAAATGTCAAAGAATCAAAACCGTAATGACCAAGGAAGAATCAAGTAAGTAAAAATTATCACAAATTCAAAGTGGCCGAAGTAAAATCAGAAAAGAACGAAACCACAACCAAAGCAAACTCAAGCCGTGATAATCAAGCAAAGGGATATACGAATTGAACTAGTCTAATCAAATCGTATGCACTCAAGCAAAATTGAATGGCAGAAAAAAATATCAAACGAATGAAAATAAAGGGAATCGATCCCTATTTAAACCGTTAACATCATCGGCATGTAGCATCGAGTTCGCGCATAGCAACGTGAGTCATAAAGGAAATTACATACTCGAATTTATTCAAATCGAACTAGCCACAATTTGAAGCAGCTGAAGCAAATCAAAGAGAAAATTGATTAATAGAGAAACCAACATAAAGACATCTATTTGATCGATAACTAATATCTACAAAGCCCTAATTTATTTTAAAAGAGGAATGAACGATCTCGAGCAAAGGAAGTGGCAGCTTTCTCATAGAGCAAAACGGGCCTAAGAAATAATATAAGAAAAAGGGGAAGATCGAAGACTGACAAACATAAAAAGAAAAATGGCTTCCTTTTATTTTGTTTTGGCCCGGCATCTTTAATTTCTCTTAGGCTTTTAATTTTAAAATTAGGTTTTTATCGTTTTTGAGTTGTTTTTTATTTCGTATTTCTCTTTTTAAACTTTTGTAAATTCGAGTCGTTTGACTAGGGGACGAGCTATGATGGTGTAGTTCTAGAATTCGCAACTCAATGGCTGAGTTGTGACAGGGTTTTGAGCATAGAGTTAGGTTAGTCGATAGCGGGTGCCGCGAATTATGTGTGTAAGCATCTGACTACTTAATTTCTTGTAGAAACCTTGGAGGCAGCAGTTAGGCAGGGTTTTGCCGAAGCTGGGTAAATTTGTGTTGTTCTATTTCTACTTCTAATATTCTGCTATTATCTCTGCTGCTATTATTCTGCTATTATTAGTGCTGCAATAATTTTTATATATTTCCGCATTAAATTTTTATAATTATTAGTACCACCATATTCACCCTCCCTCTAGGGTGAAATCGATCCTATAAAATTGTTGTTCCGGGGCATAGTTTCGGATTTCGACAAAACCAATTTCATTGGATCCATAATAGTGAATTATATTACGTTATCGAAATTTTTAGCGATCAGACGTATCGTTTGGTTATGAGAGATCGAAACACATTGATTAATATCGGAATTTAATATAATAACTGGGTCGAAAACCTATCTTCTGCATATGATCGAATTAAATCTCGAAACAAGTTCCATTGCGTTCGAAATAGGGGTATAACATATAGAACGTCAGATGGAACGTCTCTTTTGGAGTTTGAGATTTTTGGGTATGTTTGCTTGAAAATTTTAAAATTATATATATATATATATGTATGTATGTATGTATGTGTATATACACATATGTTACATATGTGTACACACATATGTATATACGTGTGTGTGTATGCACATATCCACCATGCTCTCACCCCATACTTCACCTTATTCACTCCATACTTCAGCCATGCCTTCACCATGTCAATCCATAGCCACCTTTTCACTACATAAGCAAGGCAACAACATGAAATGGGGTTAGCGAAGTTTTCGAACCACCATAGCCTCATCCAACGGATCACGATCACTGGTACCGATCCGTGTATTTTCAAGCCACACCTTTAACAAAGAAATTATAGAGCTCTGTAAGATGAGTGTTTTCAGTTGTTGGATCATCACTTAGTAGTGCGAGATGGCCGCAGCTCGTAGATGAATGGTGCACCGTTTATTGGGGTTTTTCGGTGTTTTGGCTCGTCTTTAGGCAATGGGCCCTGAAGGAAAAGCGTAGAGGGCATCGAGGGCTATTTGCTGGTTGAATTTAGTGGTGCAGCACGGCTTGACAAGGCAGCAGCTTCAAGAAAATGCGACGAATGTGGGTTCCAGTTTTTTTCTCTTTTTTTTGACGTCGGCGGCAAAGGCAGGCTTCGACGAGGGCTAGGGCGGAGCTTGCTGAGGCGAGCAGTGGAAGGGGTGGCACATGGCCAGTGAGGAGGAGGCGGCATCATTTAGGCCACGTGCATACGTGTATCATTTTAGTTTTGAACGAGGAAGAAGATGTTTATCTGGGGTGGTTAATTAATTAATTAATGTAATTAGTTTATTAATTGTATTATTTAATTCATGAAACTTATAATTTGAATAACTTTTGCGTACGAGGTCGGATTCAAACGCTGTTTTTTTGCTTTGGACTCATATCGTCGAGAGCTTCGTAATGGAATTGGTTAGGTTGGATTTGGAGCAGGTGAAAATTTGGACTAAAATCGAATGATCGTTCAGTTTTAACCAAAAATCGGGACATTTCGGCAAAAATAGAAATCAATATGACTTTAATTCACATTAAATTTTATTATATCATATCAATGATGTTATAAATGTTTATTAATTGCTTGGATGTTAGTTAAATTATTTGATTGCTTGTTTGGTTGAATTTTCATTTGAAAAATGGATGACGTATTAATTCGATCGTTATAAACCCATATGATTATATATATATATATATATATATTAATTATTCATAACCATTTTTTTGCAGAAAAAATCTGTAGAGAGAGCCAAAGGGGGTTTCTCGCCATTAAACATCCTTATGCTGTTATATTGATGATAATTGAATAAAATCTCGATATTTCATTTTATTTATTGAGTCACGTTATAGTGATTTTGCTACACTGGCATTTATTAAATTTCATCCCCAAAATCTTGTCTTATGAAAATTGAGCTTGTGTTTATGCTAATCAGAATGTTAAAATTTGTTAATCATTTTGATTAATGATGATTTAAAATAATTAATCATTTTAACTAATGGTTTTGAGATTTACAAACCAATTTAATAAATGATGATTTAAAAATAGGTTTATCTTTAGATTTAATTAATTATTTTTGCTAATAATGTTTTGTACTTAATTAATCGTTTTAACTAAAGATTGTTCGTATTTAAATAATTATTTTAATTAATGATAATGGAGTTAACTTAATTCTTTATTTTAATTAGTGGTAGTTGAAATTTATAATCATTTTAGGTGATGATATTTGAAAGTAATTAACCATTTAAAATAATGATATTTGAATTTAATTAATCATCTAATTAATGATTTTTTGAATTTAACTAATTGTTTAGCTAATGATATTTTGGAATTTGGCTAAATTATTTTAATTAATGATGTTTTATAATTAAATAATCATTATTAACAAATGATGTATTTAATTAATCATTTTAACTAATGAAGTTTTGAATTTAATTAATCCAGTTAATTTACGATTGTTTTAATTAATGGTATTTAAAAATTTACTTATCTTTTTGTTTAATGATTTTTAATATTAATTATTCATCTAATTAATGATTATTTGAATATAATAAATATTCTTAACTATTAATATAAAAAATTAATTGATTGATTCAATAAAAGCGATTAAAGTTAACTGGTTTAGAAATTAATACACAATTTGATAAAGATTTTTAAAGTTAACTTACCAATGTGTTTGGAAATAATTATCTATTTTGTTGTAGATAATGGATTTGTTTATTTAAAAGAGATTTTAAGTGTGATTAATTATCTTTCAAGATAACTGATATAGTTTTAAAGTTTTAAAAAGTAATTGGAACTCAATTATTGTGATGTTAAGTTAGATAACCTTCTGGGTGTTCGGTTTGATGTTGGTTTAGGTCTTCGGGTTCACGCACTTGGAAAAATCATTCTCTTAACATTTTGACAATCAGGAACTAATTCTAAAAGTATTTTACCGATGTGGAAATATGGAAATCAAGCACAAGTTTGGTTCATTTTTAAAAGTAAAAGTTTGATTCTTTTATGGAAAAGAATTATTTCCGTAAAGTGGATCATTTATATGAAAACGATTTACTTGTATAATTAGCACTAAACATTGAAGAAGTAAATTTGTCGCTATTCCAAAAGTTAAGAGTAATCGTTGGACACGACTTTGAGGTAACACTACCTTGACTTGTTCGGTATTATTGTTAACCAAGAAAAAGTACAAATTTGAATTCAATGAGTGGTGATAAGTATACAATACTTAATTTCCATATATGATCGTTTTATATCCTTGATAGTTGGTATCTTAGTTATCGGTCACCTCAGCTTTTTTGTTATTGTCATTCTAAGACGATTTGTTGCTCCATTGATCTTTGTTATCCTTTATCGAAAATGACTAAAACCTCTGAGAAATGCGGACTAAGGATCTTTAGGCTAAGGATGAACACTAGGGGGGTTGAATAGTGTTTTAGAGAATTGTTAAATCTTTTTTAGTTTTTGTTAATTTGAACACAAATGTATGCAATATTCAGACACATATATGATCACAGAATCAAACACAGATGCAAATGTAAAGTAAAAGCAGTAAAGGAAAGAAAACATCGGACTTTATACTAGTTCGGAGTTACCCTACATCCAATCCCGCACAAAAGTATGGATTTCCTGTCAAACACAATCTTTACAATTACACCCTCGATTTCAAGGCAACGAGGTACACCCTCCAGATTCATAATCCTCTGGGTAGAGATACTTGATTTCCCGGGCAACAAGTTCACCCAATTGATTTCCATGGCTACAATCACACTTTATCTCGCTTGGTTGATTTCCAAGGCCACAATCATATCTTTTCTCGTTTAATTGATTACAAAGAAGCCTATAACTCTGAATAGCACTGAGGATCTTGTTGAGATAGTGATAGAGAATCAAACCAGAGATAATCTAGTTAGATTCAATGTTGAATTCGGCAGAGTAATGGTAAGAATATGTATAAGAAATGTGGAAGAAGAAGAGGAGTGAAAAAACCAGAAAATATGTATATAAATTCGTTGAAAACATCCCCTATTTGTAGAAGAACAACAACCATGTCCATTTGTGAAGAGATACGACGAATAGACACTTCTTTTGAAATTTAAATTTTGAAACCAACTGACACTATGTCGACATGGATAGGTTGAGCATGTCAACATCCCAAAGGAATTTTTGGTGATTTGTTTTTCTTTGAAAATAACTTCTATTTTATACTAAAACTATTTTAAACTTTATAAATATACTTGTCTATAGTTAAAATACATAAGTAGATATACAGAATAATATATACAAAATTTCACTATAATTTTATATTTAAATCTAAGTATAAATATTTAAAAATTAAATATATTATTATTAAAGATAGTTAAAACTACGGATAATTTGATTTGGAAATTAAAGATTATTTTGAGGCTAAAAGTATTTGAAATCAGGATAGATGTTTTTGATGCTTTTAAAAGGAAGGTTTTGAAAACAAGATACAATTTTGTGAAAACCATTTTGAATAAAAATTAGCGGATTCAAAACAATGTTCCACTAGATTTTTTGTAGGTTCCATCCTACTTCGGGTTCCATCCCTTTAACATGCTCGAAGTGGATTCCATTCCATGAATAAATTGGATTTTAAGATGCTAGTGCTTTTTTAGGAGTTTTAACAAAATTCCTAATAAACTAAAAGAAAAATTACTTGAACTCTTGAACTCTTGATAATCTTAATACGCATGAGTCTTCAATCTTGATATCTTGAATCTCTATACTGTACAGTCTTCATTCTTGGTACCTGCATGGTTAAATCCTTCATATACATATATATCTATACTGTTAGTATTTATATTTTATAATTTATTCTAATGTTGTTGTCATCAAAACCATTATCTCAAGAACTAACAATCTTCCCCTTTTGATGATGACAACCTTTTTGTAAAATATTACTTTTATCCTAATAACTCCCCCTTAATCTATGCCTAACTACCCTATTTTATATTTATCACCCTTTGTCATCAACAAAAACCATCTCCAAACTATATAACTCCCCTTTATTCTTGGACTAAAATACTTGCATTAATAAACTATACAATGGAGTATATAATAGATATATTAAGATATTATTTAAACTAATAGACTTGATAATCAAACAAGGATCAAATGTATATTTATACATGTATTGTAAAATCATCAGTCCACATTAAATATCAATCAAATCAAACCAAATTAAAGTAAATGAAATCAAATCAATCAAAGCAAACAATTCTAACAAAGCAATAAAATTAAACGTTATGAGGAACTTCCACCCATCCTTCTTCTCCAAAAATAGGGTCTGCTTTAGCAGTATCCCAATTTTCATTGTCATTAGTGAGAGAGACCGGAGGATGTGCTTCGTTATCATCCTTGTGCAGGGAGGAAATCATCCATCGTATTGCATCAAAATGCCTTTCTTGCTCCTTGATCATCTGCATTTGACTCAATTCTAAGTGTCGCTGGTTATGAAGAATGAACGAGAGAATATTCTTGAACGAATTAAGAGTTTTTTCAAGATTCTTGGATAAATTATGAATTGGATTAGCCATATTTGGATTTGTGAGAAGAATGAGAGATAGAGTAGATAAGAAACAATATTCAGTGATGAATTCTGGAAGAAATAGGTATTTATAGGTGTAGAAATTCATTCGAAATGAATAGACATATGGTAGTTATTCAAATTTCAAATTCAAAATGAAGTGTCATTTCTGACCAGTACATGTCGACATGGTCATAGGGGGTATGTCGACATGGGGCAGTGAATTTTCATGACTTATTTTGATTTTATGAATAATTGTGTTTATATATTTATTTATATAATATACTAACATTTATTCTTGAGATAAGATAAGCTAGATAACAGAAAAGAAATTCCATTTCATTTCATACTAAGACGATACAATGATTAATCATAAAGAACTACACGAACATTCAAATCAAAATAAACTAAAACAAATACAACGAGATACGAAAAGGTAGAACTAGTTAGAGGATGACGATGAAGATAATTCAAGTTTCTTGCTGACTTTGGAAATAAACTTGTTCATCTTGGATGAAATTTTGTCCAACTTCTTACTAATGGATCGTTTAAGAATCCGTTGATTCTCAACAATAGTCTTTTGGTTTTTGAGAAGGGTTTTGTTGGATGGGTTAGGAGGATAGTCGATGCTTTCCAAAGAAATTTCACCTTCTTCTTCTTCTTTAATTTCCATTTCACCCCCTTCCTCTTCTTCTTCCTCTTCCTCTTCTTCCATCTCCTCATGAGCCAAACGCTCTTCCTTTTCGGCAAGAGTCTCATAAGATTGAAAAACAAATGGAATTTTCATAAGCGAAATGTTGGAATGATTGGAAACTTTTCTATAAACAAATTCTTCTCCTTTGAAATCCACTCCAAAATAGTTAAAAATCCGAGTGAGATAAATTCCATGATACAACATATTCTCACCCATTTCAAGATTTTTAGGACAAAGTTCATCCAAAATAACTTGCGCCCAATTAATGTCATAGTTTTCAAAAATAGCAAAAAGTACTTTGCAAACTTTTGAAGTAGGATTATTAAAATTCCCCGATCTTTGGGTCAAAGTTGTTGCAAAATAAGATTGACAATTCTTGCTTTTGGTCGAAAATTTTGATTTTTGAATTCAAATTATCATTCCCTTCGAAAATGTGATGAAATGTCTCACGATCATTTTCATCGATTTTAAAATTAGAAAGATCCATTGCCATACTCTTGCAATTGAGAATGGTACCCAAAAAGATCACAATTCAAAACAATTCTAGTGCCTTTGACACTACTCCAAATTTCATCCTCATTTCCATTATAAAATCCACGGTTTAAATTTGCATAGAAAATTTTGACAAGGTTTGGATAGCAAACAAAATCATTTTGAGAAGCATCAATAAGATTAAGAATTTGATTGTTTGCGAAAAGAGAATCAATTTCATAAGAAAAATCTTGAAAGATAGCAAACTTTTCGGATGGACTTTTGCATAGTTAGCATAATTGATACATGCTTTAATTGCCTCCGGATCATTGAAGAGTTGCTCTTTTATCTTTTTGGAAATTCTCTTGGTGGAGGGGTTGCTTGAAGAAGCAATTAAAGTAGAGAGTAGAGAGCTTGAAGTTTTGAAGAGAGAGTTTGAATTTGAAAATGAGAGTGAAAACATATGATAAAAGATAGTGAATAAATAGATTTTCAAAGGACATGTTCTCTGGTCAAAAAATGCCTTTTCAGAGAATTGAATGAAGTGAAAAGACGGAGAGAAAGTCAACCATTTGAATTCAAATTTTGAATTTCAAATTCTGGTACCCATGTCGACATCATGGTAGGGACCATGTCGACATGTGCATATGAATTTCTATGATTTATTTTTTCCTAAGTACTCTAATATATATATATGTATGTATGTACTTATTATTTTTAATGTCTGTATATCTGGAATGTTATTAGAATTATAATATTTTCAATAATATATTATTATACTAACAGAAATAATAATAATAATGCAATATAAAATTAATAAAATAGTAGTAAAAAAATTTAAAATTCAAATAACACACCAATTCAAAATCAATCAATTAAGCAATTAAGCATCTAATTCTAAGCATGCAATTTCAACCAATTGTATTGTAAATATGTACCTTTTTCTGAGTCTGTTTCTCTGAGTTCATCAGAATCGTGAACTGCCGTAAAACATAAATTTGAATTATCTACCTTTTGATCATCATTGCTTGAGGATGAGTCTGAGTCATCTAGAGTGGCAGAAAATGCACGCTTCCGTTTCTTTACTGAATCATTGTTTATAGAAGGATTTTGTATATTTGGACACAGACAGTCTCTTTTGATATGCCCTGGTTCATCACAGTTGAAAATTTTGACATTGTTTGGCACTACATTCTGACTTCCAGAGTTCTTATAGTTATTTCTCTTGAGATTATTCATCCTTCTGTATTTCAGAAATTTTCAAAAATTCCTAGTCATAAAGGCTATCTCTTCATCATTATCGCTGTTTGAGTCCGATCCATCAGTTAATGCATTAAATGCCATTGATTTCTTTTCAAATGCTTTGTTTTCTCTTCTTCCAATCATTTGAGCTTCAAACGACATTAGATTTCAACTAATTTTTCTATCTTTAAAGTACTGACGTCATCTTCGATCGCAAGTGTCTTTTGATCTCATTCTGGAGTAAGAGAATTTAGAATTTTTCTGACTTGATCTTCTTTCGAAAATTCATTTCCCAAGGATATTAGAGAATGCACAATATCCTGAAATCTACTAAACATATCTGAAATATACTCATTAGAATTCATTTTAAATAATTGAAACTGATTTGTGAGCATGGAAATTTTGGTTTGTTTAACTTTGCTTATTCCCTCGTGAGTCACTTGCAAAGTTTTCCAAATTTCATATGCAGACTTACAAACTGACACTCTATTAAATTCATTCCTAACAAATGAACAAAACAGAATATTCATTGCTTTAGAATTATTTTCTGCAACGGTCTTTTGCTCAGCGGTCCACTGTGCAAAATCAGTCGTGGGCTCAGAATATTCAGTTTGTGTGATATTCCAAGTATCTAATCCTACAAACTGTAAATATATTTTCATCCTACATGCCCAATATGCATAATTACTGCCATTAAAAAGTGGTGGTCTGACAGTAGACCGACCTTCTACAAATTAACTAGTGACAGAGATACTAGTGTTAGTAACAATACCAGTATTGGTAGCCATTTTGAAAACTTTTTCAAAAATCAGATTATGGAACTTTGAAAACCTTGCTCTGATACAAATGTGAGAAATGCGGATTAAGGATCTTAAGACTAAGGATAAACACTAGAGGGGGGGCTGAATAGTATTTTAGAGAATTGTTAAATCTTTTTTAGTTTTTGTTAATTTGAACATAAATGTACGCAATATTTAGACATAGATATGATCACAGAATCAAACACAGATGCAAATATAAAGTAAAAGCAGTAAAGGAAAGAACACACCGGATTTTATACTGGTTCGGAGTTACCCTACATCCAGTCCTGCACACAAGTACGGATTTCCTTTCAAAAAAAATCTTTACAATTACCCTCGATTTCAAAGCAACGAGGTACACCCTCCAGATTCACAATCCTCTAGGTAGAGATACTTGATTTCTCATGAAACAAATTCACCCAATTGATTTCCAAGGCTACAATCACACCTTATCTCGCTTGATTGATTTCCAAGGCCACAATCACACATTTTCTCTTTAATTTATTACAAAGAAGCCTATAACTCTGAACAGCGCTGAGGATCTTATTGAGATAGTGATAGAGAATCAAACCAGAGATAATCTAGTTATATTCAATGTTGATTTCGACAGAGTAACGGTATGAATATGTATAAGAAATGTGGAAGAAGAAGAGGAGTGAAAAACCAAAAAATCTGTATATAAATTCGTTGAAAACATCCCCTATTTATAGAAGAACAATAGCCATGTCCATTAGTGAAGAGATATGACGAATAGTCACTTCTTTTGAAATTTAAATTTTGAAAACAACTAACACTATGTCGACATGGGTAGGTTGAGCATGTCGACATCCCAAAGGAATTTTTGGTGATTTATTTTTCTTTGAAAATAATTTCTATTTTATATTAAAACTATTTTATACTTTATAAATATACTTGTCTATAGTTAAAATACATAAGTAAATATACAGAACAATATATACAAATTTTACTATAATTTTATATTTAAATCTAAGTATAAATATTTAATAATTAAATATATTATTATTAAAGATAGTTAAAACTACAGATAATTTGATTTTGAAATAAAATATTATTTTGAGGTTAAAAGTATCTGAAATCAGGATAGATGTTTTTGATGCTTTTAAAAGGAAGGTTTTGAAAACATTTTGAAAACAAGATATAATTTTGTAAAAATCATTTTAAATAAAAATTAGCGGATACAAAATAATGTTCCACTAGATTTTTTGTAGGCTCCATCCTACTTTGGGTTCCATCCCTTTAACAGGCTCGAAGTGGATTCCATTCCACGAATAAATTGGATTTTAAGATGCTAGTGCTTTTCTAGGAGTTTTAACAAAATTCCTAATAAATTAAAAGAAAAATTACTTGAACTCTTGGTAATCTTGATACTCATGAGTCTTCAATCTTGATATCTCGAATCTCTATACTGTACAGTCTTCATTCTTGGTACCTACATGGTTGAATCCTGCATATACATACATACATACATACATACATATATATATCTAAACTTATATTGTTATTATTTATATTCCATAATCTATTCTAAAGTTGTTGTCATCAAAACCACCATCTCAAGGACTAACAAAACCAAGGCGCGAAAAATGAGGGAGCACCCTCCAAGTCATTATTGTGCTTCGTTATTCTAAGATGACTTATCACTGATATCCAACACTATAAAAACTAAAACCAAGGTGTGTATGGGAGCCAAGCCATGTGGGTCGCATCCATGGGGTATGTTCACATCATCTAGAGAGGTTTCGGCATGCATGCATTGATGTGAAATATCGGATGCTCGTGTGAAGTGGGGTCCAGCTTGGAAGTTCCCAAGATTGACTCGTGTTCTCTCAAGTATATTTTATCTAGAGGTATATTTTCATGGCATGAGGGAGCACCTTCCTAGTTACATTGGATAAATTCATTTTACCAATTTGATTCGAACCGTTGAATCAGTTTTTCTGTAATTGCAACGGGAAGTGTAAACCACCCTTCATGACGTTTTATTATAGTTTTTCAATCCATTCTATCAAGTTTCGATTGTTACCTTATTTAATCCATTCTATCCAGTTGGATTGTTTTCCTTGTTCTATCCATTCTATCCAATTAATTTTACTCGGTTTATTTCCATTCTTTCAAGTCTGGTTTAATAGTAATTATACTCATCCATATTTGGATTTGTTCTTGATATTTATTTCCACTCTGCTTGTATGGATGTTATTCTTGTGAGGTGAAAACTCGTTCTGCGTTAGCAGCGAGGTTTCACAGAACTTTATACGTTCCTTATTATTTGAGTTATCTCATGCTGGTATTTTCAGACTGATTCAGCCGTTATTTTATTATAATGCTCAGTAAGACCGAGTATTTTTCCTAAGATGCCTTTGATGTTTTGGAGACCTAAGCTGAAGATTCGCCTATCATAGAATTTTAGTTTTCTATTGTATTATATAGTATACCTATCGGCATTTGTAAGATCAAAATTTTGTAACTGTCCAGCTGATGAGGTTTGCTTTTAACTCTAATATATTATGTATGTTTGGTGCGACGGTTCTACCGTCCTTGTTATATTATACGCTGTCAGTTCCATTGTGAGATTCTGTTTTCTCTGTTCTCTGTTCTTTTTTTAATTACCCTATCAATCTGTCCTTTCTTCGATTGGATGCGCGACATTGGAACACGGTGGTAGTGTTCGATGTCGACTTTTGATGGTCAAAATGGCGGTTTGTTATAACATGGTATTATAGCGTTTGGTTAAGCGAGAACCTTGGCTTTGGCTCATTAGAAATAGGGTAAGTGACACTCTAGAATGAGTTTGAGAGTATTATATATATGAGAGAGTATTTGTTAATGTTATGAAAACGTACTATGTTAATTGGTCTATTGAGTTTTTATGAATACTAGCCGAGACGTGGGACGCCTTGGTATCGATAGGGGTTTCTAAACACTTGGCCAAGACCAACGGACATGGTATTGAAATTTTTGAAATTTTGGAAAATTAAATATTTTGCCTAGGATTATATTTTATATATATAAAGAATAATTTTCAAAACTGTATATAGTTATAAAGTGTTTTTGTGTAAATGTGATAATATATATTTATTATCGCTATTATTTGTTCGGTTATGCTGAATATATATAAGAAGCATTAACTGTTGTTTGTTGATTGCTAAATGGTGCTCGGTTTAATTAGAAGTATTTATAGCTTTGATTTAAAAAGAACCCTTTGTGAATTAATTTTCACAATTTGACTATAAAGGTGTTCGTAGAAAATTTTAACTTGAAAATTCACCTTTTAATAATGGTGGTTAAAAATTAAAATGTATAAAAAGTTATTAATATGATGTAAATAGTAGGATAAGATATTTAGAGAATGACTATTCGAGATAATTGTATTATAATAAAGAGGAATTATTATAATATGAAATGATTTATATATAAATGAAATTTTATATAAATTAGTTTGTGAAATGTATTTAAAAAGAATTTTGAATTTAAATCCTAGAATTTTTGAAATTAATTTCAAAAGGTTTTTGGGAAATGAAATAGCCGTACTTTTGAAAGTAATTGAAAATGAAATTATTTTGGGAAGTAAAACTTTAAAGGAATGCATTTTCTTTGGGATAATAAGGAGGCAATTATTTTGATTAGTGTTGTGGTAATTTGAATAATCTTCTAAGTGATGATTAGATGTTTTCTTAGGTGAACGTTGTGGAATAGTTAGTAAATTATTCTCATTATCATTGTACGATTAAAGTGAGTTCAAATCCCAATAAACCCAAAGTGAGTTTTAATAAATAAATTGTTTGAAGTTATTATATATAAATATATATAAAGTATGCTTTTAAAGATAAGTTTTGAAATTAAAAACTGGGTATTCAACTTTAAGTTCCCAAAAAGGAAATCGGTTTAACAATAGAAAGTATTTCTAATAAGAGATTGTTTTGATAAATAAGATTTTTCCCTTAGAAAAGTCATGGGATAAATAGAGATAATTTAACGCAGCTTTAAACTGAGTTAAATTAAATAAGAAGGTTTTGATAAACATTGCTTTTATTAAAACATATAATTTCTTAAAAACATCTTAGTAATGTAAACAACTTGTTGATTGGGTCAACCCGCAAATATTATTCGTTTTAACATTCTAAGTTAAAAGGGTTAATAGATTAACTTATTTTTTAAGAAAACATAATTTGATTTGATTCATGCCTCTATTTTATAAAGAAATGACTTTATAAATGTTTATTATAAACTGGGGTGACAGATTATGAAATAATTCATAAATTATTTTAGTATTGAATAAAAGATTAAGTGGAAAATATAAGTGAATTAGAATTTTTTTAATGTAATTAAGAAATTAATAAAATTTAGAATATAACTTTCCATTTTGTCCGAGTGAGTTTGGATAAACATTCTAAGCAATAACCAAAGGTAATGAGCAAAACAGTACGCTTAGATAATTATCTAAAATTTTGATCAATCAAGAAAGTATTGAACCTAAGTTAAGATTTGTTTGATAGTCATTTGGCATTTTAAAATAATGTTAAGTGATAAGTTTTCCCTTATAGAATTTGATTGATTATTAGTGTTAGTTTATTCCTTCATGGAATTTGATTGATTTGATTGATTAAATTGATTTGATTGGCTGTATGATATCATATACCATTTTCTATAAAGTTTAAATTTATAGCCAAAGGATTTTAAATTGTTGTAATTAGGACCTAAATCCCCATGATTTTGGAAAAATGAAATTTTTGAAGATTTTAGGCAATGAATGATATTTATTCACTCTAGTAGATGTTTTTGGAGGAACCGGAATACCATTGGACGCTCTATGTTGTTTTGATTCTAGAGTTTCGCCACACTTTATTTGGAGGAGTTCACTCCTTACCATTTTGACTTTTAATCTTTGATTTTTCTCTTTTGAGAAATTTGGAAATAAAATTTTGAATTGGAAAAACCCAGGTATTTAGATCTAAATTATCATTTGAAATATTTGAACGCATAGCCTCTATTATATGATATCATCTTGTTTGTTGCATATGGTTGAGATATGGTTGTTGGTTGCATATAGATTTATATCATGATAGTTTTTATATGTAGAGTTACATCACATTGCTTTTGTCAGCATAATTTTCTTTTGGATTTTGTAAGTATAGGTATCAAAGAGAGCCATTTGATTCTTGTGCACCTGCATTTACATAAAAAATAATGAATTACTTGTCAAAATATAAATCAAAAGCAAAAAGTTATGTAATAAATTTAGGAAAATTGTTTTGGCTGATGATTTTATGCCCTAGATATGGGAGGCCACTTGACTTTTGTTTTTCTTTCGATAGGATTAGATCCGTTAAGGCAATTTGTAGTTGTACCGATCGAGCTGCGCAAAGGAGATGCTAACAAAAATTTTCGAAAATTTCAGAGTTAAGATATATTTTAAGAATTTTGAACAATGTTTAAAAACTAAAAACTAGATTTTCCGGGTTATATCTTGGAATGAATGAATAGAAGAAAATCAGCTGGCATTGGTGAATGAATTTAAAAGACTTGAAAATTTTGGAATCTAATCCAGCTAATTTGTTTGAAAATAAGTTTAGTAACTCATTTTAATTAATAGTTTTAAACTTAAGGGTTTGGAAATAATTTCTTCCTTAGGAATGTCGGGCATGAAATTCATTTAGGGGAGACGGGAGAATGTAACGACCCAAAATTTTAGTTATTTGATTTCAAATGTTTAATTAATTTAAATATTTAAAATAATTGAATTTTAGAATTTAATAATTTATAATTCGAATATAGGGAATAATTAAATATTTGAATTATGGATAAATGTTAACTGAATGGATTTAATAATTTTAATTAACTCCTTTTAATTATTAAATAATATTGGTGAATTCAATTTGTAAATTTATTTACAAATATAAATAGATTGGATTAAATATCGATAATTAGATATTTAAATCTGTGAAATTATCGTTTCAAGGCACTTTTTCAGATTTCGATGAAAAAAGTTTCATTGGATCCGCAATATTGAATTATATTACACCGTCAAATTTCGTAGCGATCAGAGGTATCGTTTGGTCGTGCGAGATCGAAACGTATTGAAATTAATATCGAAAATCTAATATATTAACTGGGTCTAAAAGCCCATCTTCTGCATACGATCGAATTAGGTCTTGAAACAAGGTCCATTGGTTCGAAAAAGGGATATGACATATAAAACACCAAGCGGCACGTCTCGTTTGGAGTCTGAGATTTTCGGGTATGTTTGGTTGAATAATTTAAAATTATATATATATATATATATATATATATATATATATATATCCACCATGCTCTCAACCCATACTTAACCCTATTTACTTCACACTTCAGCCATGCCTTCACCATGTCAACCCATAGCCACCTTTCTACTATATAAGCAACGCAGCAACATGAAATGGGGTTAGCAAAGTTTTTGAACCACCATAGCCTCATCCAACTGATCACATCATCAAGACCGATCCGTGTATTTTCAAGCCACAGCTTCAACTAGGAAATTGTAAAGCTCGGTGAGATGAGTGTTTTTAACGGTTGGATCGTCACTTAGTGGTGCAAGATGGCCACAGTTCGTAGATGAACGGTGCAGCGTTTATTGGGGTTTTCCAGTGTTTTGGCTCGTCGTTAGGTGTAAGACCTAGAATTTGACCACTCTTAAAAATGACATTTAAGATGATTTTAAATATAAAATATGTAAAGTTATATGATTTAAACAATATTAGATAAGATTGGGAAAGAGAAGGTTACACAAAAATAGTAACATTTGCCTATATCGACAAAAGTGATAAAATCCTGATTTCAAAAAAATAGGTTTCAATGGTTAAATAAATTATTTTAATCAATTTACGAGTGTTTATATTCTTAAGTAGTAATGTACAAATTTATTTTCAAATTTGGTTTACATAAATAAATAGTTTAACTGAAGCGTCAAACTGTGACCGTAAAACATTTATAGAAAATCAACGCTTTGTCGATTAAAAGTTTTCGCAACTTTGTCGCAATTTTATTAGCATGTTTTAACATATACATTACACATTTTAAATTATAAAACAAAATTACTTTTACCAAACTGATTAGAAAATTCTAGAATATAATTAAGAAAATTAAGTAAGTAATTAACAAAAGTAAAAAGTAAACATCACATCAAAATCAAACCAAATCTTCTCTTTAGTCACTTTTCCATCCGAATACATTTTCTTAGCTCTTAACCGACAGACATAAATTAAGGAATGACAAGTGATGGTAAGTGTTTAAAAAGTAAGTTTACCTTAAGTTTAAGTTAGGTTATTTTGGTAATTTGGTAAAGGGATATTTTGATGACTTGTCACTTCTTTTTTCCCATAAATAGTCATGCATACCTCTTTCATTCTCACACAAACCATTCTATTCTCTTCTTCTTCTTCTTCCTTAGATCTTTAATGACTTCTTCTCTTCCATTTCCTTACTAACATTTTCAAAACCATATCAAACAAAGTCAAAACTCCACCAAACTTTTCCAAAGACCTTAATATATCGTCAAAATATGGTTTAGAATCTCAAATGTTGAAGAATGATGGAGGATGGTGGAGAACCTGTTGTGGCTGAGCCTTATGGATGTTTGAAGGTGGTGGTCGAGCACTTTGAAGCATGGTGGAGAGTTTAGGTGATGCTTTAGTGAAGTTAAGATGATTTAGTGAAGTATTGTTGCATATGAATGTTGGTGGAAGAATTGGTTACGTTAAAGGTGAGTACTAATATTTACTGATTAATCCGTAAAGTATTTCATGTACAACGATTTGAAAGTTTAAATATGTTGGATGATTAAATGTTTGATAACTTAGTTGTAAATTGGTTGATTATGTGATATTTTATATGGTTGATAACTTGGTTTGATAATGATAAGAGAAATGATAACAATTATAGTTCATTAAATGAGAATTAAATCCATATAAATATATGTATATAAATTATTTAGCCTCTTAACAATTTTAAATGATCTAAAAAGGTTAAAAATGATATTACAATAATATAATATTATAAAATGAAATGAAATGGAACACGAGTTTGAAATATAAAAATATTATTTAAAATGAGTTTAAAATGATGTAGAAATATTTTATAAACATTTAAAAGTGTTTTCAAGAAGTTTTAAAAGAAATTGAAAAACAAGTCAAAACTAGACGCGTCGCGTAAGGTAGTTCGCGATTTTGTGCCATAAAAGTTAAATAAGTATACAAAGTGGAATATATCACAGAATTCTTTGAGATAAGAATTTTTCTGACTAATATATCCATAGTTTTCCAACAAAGAAAGAAAATCAAGATTTCTTAAGTAGATTTTTAAATACGTCCATAACAATTTTCTAAAAACATCGCGGTTTTGCAGTTCGGAATACAAAAAAGGATTTCTTTATAAATGATATTTTAAATGTTTAAAAATATGAAATAAATTCTAAAAATCTTTTCAAAGGTTTAAAAGAGATTTAAGTTGAAAAGATGGGTTTATAAATGATATAAAAGTCATTTTGAAAAATATAGCTTTTAAAACACTATTTGCAACACTTTTCGCAACGTTTTTCGCAGCAGTTTTAAATAACTTTTAAAACGTAGTTTTATACTTAAAAATTTTTTCCTAAATCTTCTGTGAATGATTTTAAAAGGATAGTTAAGTAATTTAAAGATGATCTGGAAGTTTTAATAAGAGTTTGAATAAATGGTTAAGATGAATTATTTATACCACATAAAGAAAAAGTGGAGAATGTTGAATGTAATAACAAAGTAAGTATGTGGAAACACTAGGACATTTATCCCACCTATGAGATCTGTGAAGATAAAACAAGTTTTTTAAGTAAGGTTAGAAATTAAGCAACTTGTGCCCTGAACTTACATGGCCTATATTTTCTCTTCTTAGGCGAAGAGTGGAACAGATCGAAAGGAAAGCCTGGATGCTCTAAAAAGATCATATTTAAGTTTTTCGAAGATAAACAAAATTAGAATATTAATTAACTAATTAACATTTTTTTATTGATGATTAGTACGAAGGAATCAAGATCGGATTTGGATGATTCTTATCTGAAGAACCAAGATCGGACTTGGGTGATTCCTATCCGAAAATATCCCTTCAAACTAATTCTTCGATAAGTGCCCTCGGACTTGATAGTAAACCTAGTATGCTAGAATTTAATATTGTAACAATTTCGGTTAAGATTAATAAGTTTATTTGCAAACATCTGCAAAGAATTCCTTTAGAAATAATATCAAATGTTTTGATATAAAAATGTTTTAGTTATCATAAGGGAAAAACTCATCCTTGTTTATATATGGGCACAATCTTATGAGATACTCTTTCTTTTCAAAATGATTTTATTTCTAAGGCAGATATATGACACTATCATTTATTATTTCGAGTATCTCATGCTGGTTTATCAAGCTTGATCCGGGTATTATTAATACTCTGGTCATATCCGAGTAGTTTTAGGTTTAGCTAAAGATGCTTGGAGTTTCCAAAGGAGAGCTGGAGATCTTCATCATCGTATGGATGTATTCTATTATCCGCTGCATCTATTGTTTTTCGTTTTGTTGTTTTTAGCATTTGTAAGGATAGAGGTTTATAACTGTCCCGGATGAATTTAGGTAAGACTCTGATATTGTATTTTAAAATTTTCCATTGTAAAGATTATTATTGAAATAGTATATGTTATTCCATTCGTGCGAGATTATGTTCTATCTTTATTTTTTTTCACCGCCTAAAGATACGTCTTTTCATTCAATTTGGGTTGAACATGTGTAGTTTATTGTCGACTCAAAGGGTACGTCGGGCTTTTACATTAGGCGATGGGCTCTGAAGGAAAAGCATAAAGGGCATCGAGGGCTATTTGCAAGTGGAATTTGGTTGCACGACATGGCTTGACGTGATGGCAACTTCAAGAAAACATGGAAAATGTGGGTTCTGATTTTTTTCGACGTCGGCGGCAAATGCGAGATTCAACGAGGGCGGTGAGGCAGGGTAGAGCTTGTTGGGGCTAGCAGTAAAAGGGGTGGCGCATGGCCAGAGGGGAGGCGGGGATGTCATTTAGGTCATGTGCGTGTGCATATCATTTTTTAGATTTGAATGAGGAAGAAGATATTTATCTAGGTTGGTTAATTAATTACGTAATGTAATTAGTTCACGAATTATGTTATTTAATTCGTGAAACTTATAATTTGAATAACTTTTTATGTACGAGGTCAGATTCGAACGTCGTTTTTTGCATTAGACTCGTGTCATCCTGAGCTTTGTGATGGAATTTGTTTGGTTGGATGTGGAGCAAGTCAAAATTTAGGCTAAAATTGGACTACCGTTCAATTTTAACCAAAAACCGGGACGTTTTGGCGAAATGGAAATCAATGTGAGTTTAACTCACATTAAATTTCATTATATCATATCAATGATATTGTAAATGTTTATTGATTACTTGGATGTTAGTTAAATTGCTTGATTTCTTGTTTGGTTGAATTTTCATTTGTAAAATGGATGACATATTAATTTGATCGTTATAAATCCATATGATTATATATATATATATCATCCATGACCATTGTTTTACAGAAAAAATCCATGAGAGACCTAAAGGGAGTTTCTCGCCAATAAATTATTATTTACATCCTTATGCTGTTATATTGATGATAGTTGAATAAAATATCGATATTCCATTTTATTTATCGAGTGACGTTATAGCGATTTCGCAATATTGGCGTTTATTAAATTTCGTCCCCAAAACTTGTTGTATGAACTTGAGCTTGTGTTTCCGCTAAGCAGGATGTTAAAATTTGTTAATCATTTTGATTAATGGTAAACTAAAATAATTAATCATTTTAACAATGATTTTGAGATTTATTAACCAATTTAATAAATGATGATTTAAAAATCGGTTTATTTTTAGATTTAACTAATCATTTTTGCTAATGATGCTTTGTGCTTAATTAATCGCTTTAACTATGATTATTTAAGTTTAATTAATTATTTCAGTTAATGATAATGGAGTTTAATTAATTTATTGAACTAAATTCATTATTTTAATTAATAGTAATTGAAATTTATAATCATTTTACTTAAGGATATTTGAAAGTAACTAATCATTTTAAATAATGATATTTGAATTTAATTAATCATTTAATTAATGATTATTTTAAATTTAACTAATTGTTCAACTAATGATATTTGGAATTTAGTTAAATCATTTTAATTAATGAAGTTTTATAGTTAAATAAATCATTTTTAACAAATGATGTTTTTAATCAATCATTTTAATCGATGAAGTTTTGAATTTAATTAATCCAATTAATTTATGATTATTTTATTTTAATTAATTGTTTTAATTAGTGGTATTTAAAATTTACTTATCATTTTAATTAATGATGTTTGAAATTGATTATTCATTTAATTAATGATTATTGAATATAATAAATCTTTTTAACTATTGATATTAAAAATTAATTAATTGATTTAATAAAAGTGATTAAAGTAAAGGAAATAATATAATAAAAGTGTTTAAGTCTATTAACCGATTTAAAAATTAATAAACCGATTTAATAAAGATTTTTAAAGTTAATTTACCAATATGTTTGGAAATAATTATCTATTTATTGTAGATAATGGATTTGTTTATTTAAAAGAGATTTTAAATGTGATTAATTATCTTTCGGGCTAATTATTATTGTTTTAAAGTTATAAAAAGGAATTGAAACTCGATTATTAGGATGTTAAGTTGGATAACCTTCTAGGTGTTTGGTCACATGTTGGTTTAGACTTTCGGGGTCACGCACTTGGAAAAATTATTTTCTTAATGTTTTAACATTCAGGAAATAATTCCAAAAGTGTTTTACCAAAGTAAATACGGAAATCAAGCACAGGTTCAGTTTATTTTTAAATGTAAAAGTTTGATTCGTTTATGGAAATGAATTATTTCCATAAAGCAAATCACTTATATGGAAACAATTTACTTGTATAATTAGCACTAAACATCGAAGAAGTAAACTTGTCGCTATTTCAAAAGTTAAGAGTAATCGGTGGGCATGACTTCGAGGTAACACTACCTTGACTTGTCCGGTATTATTGTTAACCAAGAAAAAGTACAAGTTTGAATTCAATGGGTAGTGATAAGTATACAAGACTTAATTTCCATATACTATCGTTTTATATCCTTAATAGTTGGTATCTCAATTATCAGTTACCTCAGCTTCTTTGTTATTGTCATTCTAAGAAGATTATTGCTCCGTTAAGCTTTGTTATCCTTTATTGAAAATGACTAAAACCAAGGTGTGAAAAAGGGGGGAGCACCCTCCAAGTCATTATTGTGCTTCGTCATTCTAAGACGATTTATCAATGATATCCAACACTAAAAATAAACCCGAGGCACGAGTGGGAGCCAAGGCATGTGGGTCGCACCCATCAGGGTATGTTCACGTCATCTAGAGAGGTTTAGAAATGCATGCATTGATGTGAAATATTCGAATGCTCTAGTGAAGTGGGTCTAGCTTAGAAGTTCCTAAGAGTGATACGTGTGCTCTAAAGTATATTTTATCTAGAGGTATACTTTTGTGGAAGGGGGAGTACCCTTCTAGTTACGTTGGATTTTCATTTTACCTATTTGATTTGAACCTTTGAATTAGTTTTTCTGTTGTTGCAATGGGAAGAGTAAACCACCCTTCACGACGTTTTATTATTTTTCTTCAGTCCATTCTATCAAGTTTAGATTGTTAACTTATTTCATCACTCTATCAAGTTAGACTATTTTCCTTGTTCTATCCATTCTATCCAGTTTGGATTTTACTCGGTTCATTTTCATTCTTTCAAGTCCGGTTTAATAGTAATTATACTCATACACATTTGGAATTTTTTCTCGATATTTATTTCTAATCTTGCCTGTATGGATGTTATTCTTGCGAGGTGAAAACCTGTTTCGTGCTAGCGACTTGGTCTCAGAGAACTTTACATGTTCCCATTATTTAAGTTATCTCACGCTGGTATTTCTAAACTGATCTGAGCGTTATTTCATTATAATGCTCGACTCTAACCGAGTATTTTTCCTAAGATGCCTTTGAAGTTTTGGAGACCATGGAGGGGAGTTGAAGATTCACTTATCGTAGAATTTTAATTTTCCGTTGTATTAGATAGTATACCTATCGACGTCCGTAAGGTCAGAATTTTATAAATGTCTAGCTGATAGGGTTTGTTTTTAGCTCTAATATACTTTATATGTAAGACAAATGTTACTCAAACACTATCACTATAAACCTAAAACCATTTCATTTATGATTATCTTTAAAACATTACTTTCAAAGATCCATTTACATTCATAAGTATAATCAAAATGGGTTAAAGGCGAAGGTTATTAACACATTGCCACAACAAACCCAAAACCATTTCATATTTGTTATTCTCTTTAAAATTCCATTATTAAAGATATAAGTATCTTCTAAACTCATTTACAATATTTTAATACTTTAAAATATTATCAGAGGGTTTAAAAACAAATTGTTGCTAAAACATTATTTTCAACACCCAAAATCAATTCACTATTCCATTATCTTTAAAACTCCATTTTAAAGATCTAATTACTTTTCAAAAGTATAGTTAAATGGGTTAAAAAATAATGTTGCACAAACACCGTTACTATAAATCTAAAATCACTTTGATACTTGCCATTCACTTTAAAACATCCATTTAAAGTTCTAAGTATTGCTTTACTAATTAAACAAGGTTATATAACTTTTTAATCAATTCATAAAACAATTCCTTATAACATAAGTGTTATAATCTCAAAACTCCTTTTTAATCGATTTATAAAATAATCCATTATAACATAAGTGTTATAATATAAAATCCTTATTAAAAATCTTTATTAAAACCTTTGATAACTTCTAAAATCATATATTTATACTAAAAATACACTTTTCAAATACTTATACTATTTTGAAACCTATTTTATAATTTAAAACCATCACTTGATAAATCCATAAATGATTTTCAGCAATATATTCAAACCTTGTTATTTCCCCAATAATAACTATGTTAGCAGTACTTATTAATCAATACGAAGAAGCCTTAGGTTGTATTTCAAAGTTAGCTTTAAAATCGCAGATCACAACAATTTCAAACTACATCCATCTCAACCGATTTGCTTCTACCATTTACAATTTATCATAATGTCTAAACCAATTCCTTTTATGTCAAACACACCCAAACATTTGTAGAACAACCGATATATATGTACATACATACATACATACATACATACATACATATATATATATATATATATATATATATATATATATTTCCACAATTTATCCAATTTAACATATGTCAAAATATCAGGGATTTTAAAGCACATTTATAACGACTATATCATTCTAACATATATAATGTACTACCACTTTTCATAAAGCAATATCAAATATATAAACAAGTAGCCTAGGCTACAATATATGTTTACAGAATCAAAAGAGAGATTATACTCAATAATACTGTTATCACTTGTTTTACAAAATAAGGCGGGGTCCAAAATTAATAACTTGCATTGTTCGTTATATAGTTTATGTTTTTAATAAAACAACAATTATATATACAACAATATATAATCAACTGGTGAGTAAAACCCACCTAAGTTCCATTTAACGCTTTCACGTTTCTAAATAGTCCAAAATCGAACGCCGTTCGATTTTGCCTATATTCTCGCTAGCTCCAAACTCAACAAATCAACCAAAGTTGTAGAGAATCCCGATATGAATGTAATGTCCAAGACGGGCGCCTCAATCGGACCTTGTATGAATAAGATACGATTTTTACAAGTTTCTAAATTAAACCATTCATTAATTAACTTAATTAATTTTCAAAACTTAATTTCCTTATCAAAGTCGCTCCTCATCCTCTCCTTCCCTATCATGCACAGCTGAAACCATTTACCCCGTGCACGTTTATCACTGACATGGTCAACCTCTCGATGAAATGGCAAATCAAGCTTGCTAATCAACTCCTCATTCCATTCCTGACTTGTCGACACCATCATCTACCTCTAACCACCTCCTGTCAATCATGACAGTGCCTTAAATCGCCTCATTATAGGCGCCACATTCCACCTCCAACCACCGTAGCCCCTTCGATCTTCAACGATAAACTCGCCTTGCCTCCACGATCACACACTTGTCACCGATTTGACCTCCGCTTGCCCACAATAAATCGCGATCTAAAACTCTATGCATGACATCGCCATGTCATGATCACGTACAAAGCGTCGCACCTTCCCAAACTACGAACACAATCTCACCTTTGCTCCACTATCACAATGGCATCACCCAATCAACCCATCACCTCATCTATCGGAGATGTTTTCAAGCCATAGCTTCACTATCCACTGTCGAACTTCAGCCATCACCATTTCATCCAACTTTGAACACATCATCTCAATGCCGTCACCGATACGAGGTTAATGGATCCAATGACGTTGAATATTGTTTATTAAATCTCTGGGAAGAATTGAATCTAAAAATCGGTTGAAGCTTTTGTTTACAAAAATTAAAAAGAGAAGGGAGAGGGAGATAGAAAAGGATAAATTAAAATAGGTTAATTTAAAAGTTTATTTATAGGAAAATTTATAATATATGTTATTCTCCTCAAACGCTATGTGTTTCAAGCATGCATGACCACACAGCGCGTCCGATCATGACGAAACTCGATGGCGTACAACAATTCATTATTCTGGGTCCAATGCTACTTGTTTCGTCAAAATATGAAATAGTGCCCCGAATGATAGTTTCACACATTAATTAAAACAAATTATTGTTAAAATGATGTTTTGATCTCTTCAATTCTAAATTAAAAGCTTTCCATTCTCATTCTTATTTAAACAGAATCCAAACAAGCCTTCGAAATCATTTTTACTCGAATTAAATCCAAGGTTCAATTATTTAAATAATTCTAATATTTAATTATATAAACTATTCAAAAATCCAAGTCGTTACATTCTCCCCTTTAAAAGAATTTCGCCCTCAAAATTCCAACACAAGCAACAAAAGCAACAATCACACATCAATACTTAACGGTATCGCAAGCCAAGAAATAAGCACATCACAATACTATACCATACTACGATTACTAGCAACCAAACTCATGGTTCTCCAGGTTCGGAAACCCCTCATCGCACAAGGATGACAAACAATCCACTTAGCATTACCTTATGCTGAACGGCCTCAGGTATTACTCAGTTGATCACTCATGCTACCTCGAGCAATTTGAAGAGTCATTCTCCAAACTCCTATAAGCTAACAAATAGAGCAGACAAATATATTTAAAGCCTGTATGATATACATTATCATTCGTATGTAATATCAACTCTGATCACTAACTTGACCACTTAAATTTCACCTCCAAGCTAATGTAGATCACTTGACCTCCCTAGTGCAGACTCCAATTCAGTTTCTCGATTAAAAACCTTTGTTCTCCTTACATAGTCATATACTATGATAGAAAACTTCAAGATCATATCAAAAACCCATATCAAGTGTTTGCCGTTAAGAATCGAGTGAAAAATCCTAACTTGGACCGGTGCGAGTCACCTCGAAATCCGTATACTCAAACTTAGATCTAGAACTGGTATGTGAATAAAATGATCTACATACAACTTACATACTTTACTCAATTGGTTCCTTAATTCCACTAATTACTTTCTATTTTAAATCCCAATCATTTCACTTAGTATTCCTCATTTGATACTAAACTCATTTATGAACTGTTTCGTAAAATTTACTTCATGTTATTAAGCATTATATAACTTAGGTTCTTATTCGCAAAATATTACACTATATCCCCTGTGTATATTCAAAAATATCCAATTCATTTTACTTAATATGAATACTCGATCAATTTAAAACTTGTTTAAATTATAGTATTTTTTCAAAGCATGCGTTATATAAAACTTAACTTTTATAAACACAACTTCAAATTCTATTATCCGCTGAGTTCAAGTGTTATATAAACTCATCTTTATATTTTCAAAAAATACTTAGCTTCAAATTACTTATACAAATTCCATAGTACTGACTGTCTAAAATCGTCGAAATTTCCATTTCATTATAGAAACTACCACCCAAACATATCAATTATGATGCATAGACAATTGAATCCTAATGCATAAGATATATGTATCCAAAATATAAATTAACCGAAATCTTGCGAATTAAACACCCGATCTTATTTCAGATCATTTTGAAATATTTATACTTTTTTCTATACCAAATCATACTTCTGATATTCAAATTAAAATTTGTTTCACCAAAACACTTTCGTAGAAGCTACTATAGGAGCATCCCTTACTTTAAAACTCAAAAATAAACGCCGATGATGCCGCAATCATCACCTGAATCATTTTCCTGCAACAAAAGTGAGTTCAGTACAACTAAACCATGCCTTTCGGACTTAACCAGAAATCATTTCGAAAACGATATCAAATACTTTATAAATATTACTAAGTACCATCACATTAATTACATAAACCAATTCCTGAATATTTATTTCCAAGTAACACTAGTATTATTTTTCAAAATGTTAGAAAACCAATTTCTAAAACACCGGGATTTAAGTCCTTAAATTCTCGATTTAAATCCTTCTCATTTATAAATCATATTTGTAAACCATATTTATATAAGTCACTTTCTTATATAAAATCATCACACATGTGTTTATCTTCAAAATATCTTCCTTTCTCAAAGTCTATAATAAACAACTTTCATTAAACTCAAATTTTAACCCAACACTATCACCAAATGCCTTCTTGTCAAACTATGAAACTTAATTCACAAGGTGTTCATTTCAATGTTCCCACAAGTTATTATTTACCCAACCCATGTAGTGAAAAGGTAAAATTACTCATAAACTGGTCGAGCACAAACAATCAACCAATAAATGATAATAATAATAATAATAATAATAATAATAGAATACTATCATTTCCCAACAAACAAGCATGGCATAAATAATTATATCAATTTATGAAAATTGTTATTTTTATATATAAATTATAATCCAAGGTAAAATTATTTCATTTACAGTTTTCAAAATAGTATTATGTCGGTTTATTTTGTCCAAGTGTTTAGAGACCCCTGTCAATAAAGATAACAACTCGTATTGATTAGAATCCATAAGCCACTCTACAAACCAATTAACACAATACAAGATGTTTTTATAACAATAACAAATATGCTATCTCATATATATACACTCAACTCATAATAAGACATTCCATCATAATGTCTCTCAATGAGTTAATACCCCACAAAGCCAAGGTTCTCGCTTAACCTTCAGCTATGATACTAAACGTAACGATCCGACTTTTCGATTCTCAAATGTCAACACTAATACATCCATGGTATTCATGTGACGATTGCCCAAGTGCCGAAAAGACGAATTGTTAGAGTAAAATAAAAAGAAAAGGAAATAGAACAAGAAAGAAGAAAACATAATACCAGAATCTTACATGCGAAACGATAATATATAATATCCCTAAATGTCTTTACCCAAAAAGAAAACCTTTATATACATACATCAATCAGGGTAACTCACCTATCATTAGCATGGACAATTATAACTATATATCCTCACAAATGTCGATAAATACAATCAAGTAATGCAACAATGAATAAATAGGGTGAGAAATCATCCATCTCCTCTTCAAAAGCTCCAATGAACCACAAGTAAATCTGGAACCATACTCAAACTGATATAAGCATTAAGAAAATAACACTCGGATCAGTCTGGTAAACCAACATGAGAAATTCAAATCATTTAGATTTACTGTATCTTAAAATTCTTTAAAATAAGGGTATCTCATAAAACCACGCCGCCAATAAACACAAACGGTTTTTTACCTTATGATAACTACACCATTTCTATTATGAAATCTACTGATAATGTAATAATGTCTAAAGTGTGAAATATAAATAATCACATAGTTGCAATGTATGTGAGTGTACATCACAACAATAATAATCACAACCGCTAAGGCATGTTTGCTACAAGTGTAGGATTTCCACGTAGATCTCTTCGAGGAAGCCAAATCTGAACTGCTGCATAAGGATTAGAGATATCCTTCCGAAGCATCGTACATCTCTAGTAGATTTACCGTAGGAAAACCATAGTTGGTTTTGCTAAGACTTGATGCATCGCCCCCACATGCATATCCCTATAAGTATCTCTAGAAATGGAGTCACATGCACCCTATGCGTTTGCCAACCCTACTAGCTATGTCTCATATATCTGGTTTCAGTCATACCTACCGATAAGGCTACATTCGGCATTCCATTCCATGAGTCACCACTCGAACAGATCTTCCATACGAGCTCCAGCTCGAACAAATCAGGAACCACGCATGGATTCCCATATATTCACAGGTCTCAGAACCACATATAGATTCCTCAACAGATCTCGGAGTCACACATGGATTCATATACCTTAACAGGTCTCCGAATCACACATGGATCCCTATGTCCTCAATAGATCACGAACAACTATATGTATTCGAGCATCTCATATAGATCTTGAATCTCCACATAGATTCCATCATCACGAAGCAATCACAAACCAATCATGAAGTAATTGCGAACCTCTTCCAAAGCATTATATACATTATATGGTTTTGGAGTGGTTATGGTTTTAAGTCATCTTATATAAGTACACTCCCCCGCTTACCAGGAGCTCCAAAACCATTCGAACGATTTCCTGGAATCTCAACCCTAGATTTATGGGAAATAAACAGACATACATAAAAGCAGAGATCTCCTCCAAACCATTTTAGTGTATGGATATCCTTACCATTTCCCTAAAAGAGCAAAACGAATTTATACCTATAACATAGTATTACCAAAGATAACTGTACCATATAATCATCGTGTTTCTTCTAGATATTTCCAAAGTATATTTGGTCAAATCAAATTATGATGAAGATAATCACATATGGAAAACTAGTTCCTGTATATTGTCCATAAGCAAGTGACACAAAAAGCACGATCGAAACAAACAAGCACGATCAAGTCATATAAATGACTTCTAATTCCCATTTTGATTTATCTTTCATTATTAATTAAAATCCACTTTTATTAGTATAACTCATTTTTTTACTTGATAACTCTTTTATAAATGAAACTCCATTTGTTAACTAAACTCCACTATTTTAATTAAAACATCACCATTCATTTTCAACACATTTCAATACTTTCCAAAAGTATTCATATACTTATCTCAACTGTATAAACATATTCACAAATCAATTCTAAAGGGCTTAAGACAAACGTTACTCAAACATTATAACTACAAACTCAAACTCATTTCACTTATGATTATCTTTAAAACATTCTTTTCAAAGATCCATTTACGTTTATAAGTATAATCAAAATGGATTAAAGACGAATTTTATTAACACATTGCCACAACAAACCCAAAACCATTTCATACTTGTTATTCTCTTTAAAATTCCATCATTAATGATATAAGTATTTTCCAAACTCATTTACAATATTTTAACACTTTAAAATATTATCAAAGGGTTAAAAACAAATTTTGCTAAAGCATTGTTTACGACAAACCCAATGTCCATTCACTATTCCATTATCCTTAAAGCCCCATTTTAAAGATCTAGTTACTTTTCAAAAGTATAGTTAAATGGGTTAAAACAAAAGTTGCACAAACATCGTTACTATAAACCCAAAATCACTTTTATACTTTCCATTTATTTTAAAATATCTATTTAAAGTTCTAAGTATAGCTTTACTTATTAAATAAGGTCATGTACCTTTTTAATCAATTCATAAATAATTCCTTATGACATAAGTGTTATGATCCCAAAACTCCTTTTAAATCAATTCATAAAACAATCCATTATAACATAAGTGTTATAATCTAAAAAATCCTTTTAAATCAATTTATAAAATATTAAACTTCCCTTTTAAGCTTTTAAATATACGAGAATACCTTTAAAAACAATATATATATATATATATATGTGTGTGTGTGTGTGTGTGTGTATAGTAATTTATTTGTAAAACTAAGATATTTAATAAAATATTGTGAACCATTTGTAAAATATTATAATATAAAAACCTTTTTAAAAATCTTTATTAAAATATTCAATAACTTCTAAATCCGTTTAATTAAACTAAAAATATACTTTTCAAATACATATACTATTTTAAACCTATTTTATAATTTAAAGCTATCACTTGATAACTCCATAAATGATTTTCAACAACATATTCAAACCTTGTTATTTTCCCAATAATATGTATGCTAACAGTAATTATTAGTTAATACAAAGAAATCCAAGGATATCTTTCAAAGTTAACTTTAAAATCGCAGACCACGACACGCGCATTCATCACGGCCGTTTCACTTCTACCATTTACAATTTCCATAAATGTCCAAACAAATTCCTTTTAAGTTAAATACACCCAAATGCGTGTAGCATAACCCGATATATATGTACATACGTACACACACATATATATTTCCCTAATTTACCTAATTTAGCATATGTCAAAATATCAAGGATTCAAAGCACATTAATAATGACTATATCATTTAGCATATATAATGCACTAGCACTTTTCACAAAGCAACATTAAACATGTAAGCAAGTAGTCCGGGCTATGATATATACTTACAGAATCAAAAGAGATGTTATACTCAATAATACTGTTATCACTTGTTTTACAAAATAAGGCAGGGTTCGAAAGTAATAGCTTGCATTGTTTGTTACATAGTTTATATTTTTAATACAACACAATTATATATATAACAATATATAATCAATTGGTGAGTGAAACTCATCCAAGTTCCATTTAATGCTTTCATGTTTCCGAATAGTCCAAAATCGACCTAAAATTTTTGCAAGCTCCAAACTCAAGAAAATCAATCCAAGTTATGGAGAATCCCGATATGAATGCAACGGCAAAGATGGCGCCTCGCTCGGACCAAGTATGAACAAGATATGATTTTTATAAGGTTTTGAATTTAAAATATTCATTGATTAACTTAATTAATTTTCAAAACTTAATTACCTTATCAAAGCCACACCTCATCCTCTCCTTCCCCGTTGTGCACAGTTGAAACCATTTATCTTGTGCACGTAGATCAGCAACACGACCAACCTCTCGACAAAACGGCAAATCAAGCTCGCCAATCAACTCCTCATCTCGTTCCTGATTTATCAGTACCATCATCGACACCTCTGACCTCGCCAATTTAATCTCTGCTTGCTCATAATAAATCATGACCTGAAGCTCTATGAATGACATCACCATGTCGTGATCACCTACAAAGAGCCGTACCTCCCCGAACTATGAGCACTATCTCACCTTCGCTCCACTATCACAATGCCATCACCCCATCAACCCATCACCTCCTCTATCGGTAATGTTTTCAAGCCCTGGCTTCACATTCCATCGTCGAACTTCAGCCATCACCATTTCATCAACTTTGAACACGTCATCTCGATACCTTCACTTATACGAGGCTAATGGACCCAACAACGTTGAATATTGTAGAGTAAATCTCCAGGAAGAATTGAATTTAAAAAGCGGTTGAAGCTTTTGTTTACAAAAACTAAAAAGAGGAGGAAGAGGGAGATAGAAAAGGATAAATGAAAATAGGTTAAGTTAAAAGTTTATTTATAGGAAAATTTATAATGTATTTTAGTCTCTTGATTTGAACGCTACGAGTTTCGAGCACGTACAACCACATAGCAGTCTGATTGTCGCGAAACTGACGGCATATAACAATTCATTATTCCAGATCTAATGGCACTGGTTTCTCGTAAAATCCGAGACAGTGCCTTCGATTGATAATTTCACATGTTAGTTAAAACGAATTATTATTAAAACGATTTTAACCACTTTAATTCTAAATTAAAAGCTTTCCATTCTAATTCTTATTTAAACAGAATTTAGATAAACCTTCGAAATCATTTTATTCAAATTAAATCCAAGATTCAATTATTTAAATAATTCCAATATTTAATTATAAATTGTTCAAAAATCCAGGTCGTTACAGGCATACCCCTAATTTGATCAATCTCCCACTTGCACTTGGGGCCAATTATGTAATATCGATCCAATCATTTTAATTAACTTCTCGAGAGTCGATCAAGCTAGACCCTTAGTGAATGGATCTGCTATGTTGTCCTGGTTATTTAAATTTTGTATGATGAGTTCTTTCTTCTCAATGAATTACCTAATCAGGTGGAACTTTTGAAGAATATGTTGTGACTTCTTGTGTACTCAAGGCTCCTTTGCAATATGTACCGCCGCGGTGTTATCATAGAACAATGCTATAGGATTTGAAACATCCCACACCCCTTAATACACAAAAAAGGACACACTAAAAGATGTGGTGTGTTGTAGGTATAACTAAAGCTAATAGAGACTAAGATTCACAAGACAAAATAGATAGACTATAACACAGCGGAAGTAATTAAAAACAATAAGTGATTTTAAAAATTAATACTTCATAAATAGTTTAGACAAACCACATATGTTTCAAATACCAAATACAATTGTATTATGAAATAAAAATCTCAGTCTCATCAAAAAAATTAGAGTGCAAACACAAACTTTCAGTGCCAATACAATAAAAGAACAAAAAGCTAAAATAAAAGAAGTGGAAATACATAGTGGAATCTCCTTCAAAGAAACCTCCAAGCAACAACAAACCATGCCCTCTTCCTTGATTGCCTATGGGGTAAGGGGAAAATAGAAGAGTTGTCAGATAAAAGTCTGGTGAATGATAGCAATTACTAGAATATTTAAGTAAAGTAAAGGTAATAGGCTTTACAACAGTCCTAGTATATAAAAAGAAATAAAGGAAATAGAAGAGAGGGTAACTGGAAATAAATAAGAATAAACTATTGCTCAATTGGTAAGCTGGATTGTTTGCACTTGTCCTTGATAGCGGCTTTGATTAGGCTGAATTCTTAATTCTACCCATTGATCGGCTTGCTACTCCATGACCTTACTACGGACTAGATGCTATATAGCTCCCTACACAGAAGGCAATGGTGTCTACGAAAGACAAACATACTAAGCGCTTGGAAATCATAGCAATTACTGAACACTGAAATTGAAGTCGCATGCGTAACTGTCACCATGCCCATGCTACCTGTTGCTCCCTCTTTTGACCTTTTATTTACCTTAGCCAGCATAAGCGTGCCCTTCACCTCACTTTAGGATTATGTGAAGCACCTCGTCTCACTTCAGGGTTATGCGAAACACTGTGTCCATAGAAAAATAGGAGAAATGCTGTTGGTACTGGTCCTTGTCAAACAATTATCTAGTTGCACCCCTTGTTCAAAACCCCTTGGTTTAAGCTATATAGATTGATCGTTTACTACCACTATAAGCATATAAGCGTACCCCTCGCCTTACTTTAGGATTATGTGAAGCACCTCGTCTCACTTCAAGATTATGTGAAACACCGTAACTATAGAAATATTAGGGGACTGCTATTTGGTACAAGTCCTACTCTTATCTTTGCTTATTAACTTAGATAAATTATTTAAATAAGCCTTTATTTTTATCAATTACTATTATTGCTTATTAATTTATCCTAAGTCTTAAAATAAGCGTCATAGTTTCCATGTTTTACCATAGTTTTCATAGTTTATCAATTTATAACTTACGTTAAAATCATGCTTATTACTTAACCCAAGGTCTAAGTGTGAAAATATGCTTCTTTCTTCTTTTATTCTTTTGAGTTATAATTCTAAGTTAGAACTAGGCCAACCTTCTTAATTCAGTCTAATTAATATCATAATTAGGCATAATCTCAGTCCTATTCCAATTATATTATAGTCTTTGTTATTTGCATCTCATATTCCATTATTTTAGATTTCTTATAATTTAATCCATACGCGAAGAAGAAGAAGAAGTAAAAGAAAACTGAAAATAGAAGGAAATCCAAGGCGTAGGAAAAAGATGTAAATAATACATAAATAACAGTAAATAAATTAAAATACTATAAATAAACTGTAATTAAACAGGAAAAGCTATAATTAATAGAAATATACTAAAATTAACTAAAAAGAGTAGTCAGAAGGAATAGACTTAAAATAATTCAAAAAACTTTAAATAAATTACTAAAAATGTTACTCCAAAAATCATAGTTAAACTACAACTATTGGAAACTCTATTATTTTAAATTACTTGAAGAAATTTAAAATAATTACAATTACTCACCTATGGTCCTAAGCTCTTCCCTTTTGCTCTTTCTGGATCCACTTGAAGGTGTTTAAATATTTTTATTAAAAAGATTCTCTCCTTGGAAAATTATTCCTTTCAGGGTCCTTCCTGAAAAGGTAAACCCAAGTAGAGAAAATCTAGAAGGAGAAAATGTGTTAGGCCTAGGGTCTTATTTATAGGGGTAGAAGTGGATCTCAGACTATTGGATTTGAGAATCGAATAGTTTGCAACCACATCATAGGCTAAATAAACACCATCGGATGCAGAAATGGAAGGACCAGATCGAGTTAAAGAATGCAAAATACGTCACTAATGTTCAAACGAACACTCTTTCGTTCTTTAAAGAAAACAAAACGGGTTGGCTATGCGAACGACAACCCTTTTGCCAAGGGTCGACCGGCTGGTCGACCTAGCCTATTTTTTTTTCCTCTGCTTATTTTGTTTAATTCATATCTCGTTCATTTTAGCTCAAATTCTGACGTTCTATATATGGAAATTGACCATAAAATTACCATGGACACAATGGTGCAACTCTCGTGGCTCAAGTCTGATAATTTCACAAATTTATTTTATTATTTAGTTAATTAATGAAATAATTATTACAGGTTAAATTTCGAGTTGTTACATTCTCCCCTTCTTAAGGGATTTTATCCCTAAAATCTCTAAGGATAAAAGAATGTACTAAATGTTTTCATCCAATTCTACAATCAACTACTCAATCATCAACAGTTTATCCATGGTCCTTATGTTTTTCTAATGAAATTTATGATACTTATGCAATTAGTGTAGTGTAAGTGTCCCTAACTAATGCAAAATATTAGACGGTCCATTGATTCAGTTGACCTCCTTTTATGCAATCATGTCCAGTGCCATATATCCAAATGAATGCGAAAATTTCCTAATGATAACTGATAATTCTATATGCATGCTGCAAACATCATCCAAATGCAATAATCATGCGTTAAACATCCATTTTATAGTAACCATGAAAATTAGGATAAAAATGAGCACACATCCATATGCATATGCTCTAGTGTCATAGTCAGGCCGATCCCTAAAGAATAATAGTGCATGGTGTACCTATGTGCGTCCATTAGCATCCACTGGTAAACACTTGCACTCATTAGCATACATCATTCATAACATGTTCTAATAACATGTTTACATCCAGTCCAACCATTCATAGTTTAAAGCATGTGTTCTACCCTCCCAAAGGATAATAAAGGAAAGAACTTACTCAAAACTAAAGTTGGAAAATAGGAAATTCTAAAACTTATTGTCGAAAAGACGAGGATATGAGATACAAATTTTCTCCTAATCAAACTAATCTTCTCCGGAGTCTTTCTAAACATGTCGGGACCAAGTAGCAATCTCTCTATATACTCTAAGCAACACGATGGCGACTTGCACGGTAATCCATAAAAAGCTTCGAAAGGTGTCATTCCAATGCTAGCTTAAAAACAACTATCATATGGAAACTCCACTAAAGGAGGATGCTTCTCCCAAGTTTCTCAAAATCAAGAATACACATCTTCAACCATGTGTGTCCTACCATCTTACTGATATCACTTTATCATTTTTCTATAGCTTGCACACATGAAGCCACAATCCTAGGTTTCACTAGTGTCCTTTACACCCTTCAGAAAATTCTATTATTACTTCTAAAAGTAATTACTGTTATCTCCTATATAGCCTTACATCTTTTCCATTACACCTAGGAAATGATTCCTATCTACTCCACATTAAGTTATCATCTTATTTCAAAAACTAAAGCTTCTAAATTTTTAAAACATCAAATCTCAAATTGTCTTTAAAAGTGTTATTTTCAAGTTTCTATTAAATTCAAAAATACTTGGTTACTCAGTATTTTATTTTTTTGGACTTGCATCTTTACAGATTTTCGAATTTACATTATTTCCCACACCTATAGGGAAAAACTTCCAAATTCTAAGTCTAAAACTAATTCCTCTTTCTCTTTTATAGACCTTTACAGTTTTCTGTAAATATTTGGATTTTCAAATTTTACTTTTACTAAGTTTTTCATTTCCAAAAACTTATTTACTTTTTGACCAAATCCTTTTCTTTTAAAATATCTTTAAAATGTCCTTATATGTTTTCAAAAAATCTTCTTATTATAGCTGATGATCTCATACCCTAATGTTTTGGAACTAGTTTCTCTAATGAGAAGTTATTACCGCTAAAATCTTCTATTAACCTTTTAAAAGTGGATTTCATGTTTACATGAAATTACAAGAAACTTATTTTTTATTTTTTGAAATATGCTATACAACATATGGTGCTCCCATACCTTGTATACCTCTTTCATGCATTCCTTGCAACTTGCACAAAACATTTTTATTGGTTTCATAGAAAATCATACCATTATTCTTTTCACTGCAATAGATTGAAGTATGATAAAATTATATTTTATTACGATAGACATCTTCTAATATCTAACCTTTTCTTTTTTTGGAAAAACTCATCTTCAAAACTGTTTTAATATACCCATAACCATAAATATTTTCTTATTCCTATTTAGTTAATAGGTGTATTCACAAATCGGTTTTATTTCTATTCTTATAAATTATCTTTTAAAAATACACTTTTATTTGGCTTTAAAACAGATGTTGCATAAAACACTGTTACTATAACCCAAAAATACTAATGTATGAATTTAACTAAAAATAAATACTAACAAATCCCATCTGCTATGTAAAAGCATTTCTTTAGGAGTCACTTACTATAACGGCAGCGTTATAGTTTATGCTCCCTTTTATTTACATGAAAACATCTATTACAACAATAAATGTTGTAATCTACATTTTCGATACTTAATACATTTTAGGTTCTTATGTTTAAAATCTCCATTTACTTACAAAGAAACTAGTGAGCTATATACGCTCTATAATTCTTCAAAAACAATTTCACCTTTTCAATAAAAATATCCTCGTATAAAAACCAATTTAATTTTTTTATTATATACCCAATATTTACTTTAAAAATATTAACAATTACATAACTTTTTCCAATTCTAATAATTTCAATTTATTAGGCTAGACATAAAGTGAATTTTTCTACTTACTACCTCAGGAATATCCTTCCTAAACCTTGGTAAACACCAAAATGTCATCCACGAATACAACCACAAACTTATTTAGGACTTCTCTAAAGGCGCGGCTCATCAAATCTGCGAAGTAGGCTAGGGCATTGGTTAGCCCAAATGGCATAACCAACCACTCATAAAATCTGTCTGGAGTCCTAAACGCGGTTTTATCAATGCTATCATCAGCAACCCTAAGCTGATGAAATCCAGTGGCTAAATCAAGCTGAGAGAATACCGAAGAACAAACCAACTGGTCAAAAAGATCATCTATCTTAGGAAGTGGATAACGATTCTTTTTCATGAGCTTATCTAATTCTCTATAGTCTACGTAAAGTCGAAGGGAACCATCTGCCTTAGTAGCGAAGACAACTAGTGCTCCCCACTCTGATATGCTCTTTCTTATCAAACCTTTCTCTAAAACCTCATGACTTGCTTCCTCAATTCCTTCCTCACCTTAGGTGCTATGTGCCTCACGGGTAATGCTATCGGCTTTGCATTATCAGTCAAATAAATCCTGAATTCAATCTCTCTCTTATGGGGTAGTCCCCTAACCTCCTCAAAGATGTTTTCAAAATCTCTGATGACAGGAACTGTATATGACTCTAATGATGATGAATCGAGAGAATAAAGGAAGCTCAACATTACCGACCCTTGCGGGTCGCATGAAACCTCGAGAGTCTTATCGCTGCATGTCTCTAGTCTAATGACTCTCATCTTGTAGTCTAATATAGCTACATATGTAGATAGTCAATCCGTTCCCAAAATCATCCCACACCCTAAAAATCCCAAAGCATAGATGTCACAGTCAAATTCTATGCCTAGGATAAAAAATTTCAGACCCCTATAAACCAAAGATAAGTATGTCGATCCTCATATGGGATTTGAAACAACAATGGGGCCTACTACCAAAGAAATGTCTAAGTGCAAACAATCTACTCGAAAATGAGAGATAAAAGAGTGTGATGCTCTAGAATCGAATAGAGTTCGAATGAGAAAATCAGAAATAGAAATCAAAACTTCAACTGTGACTTTCTTACCCCTATCTGAAATGCGGCCTAGAGGTGCTGCGTCAAATGTCTGAATCTGCATGACCGGTGTACTAGTTCCCTATCCCATCCTTTAGGGACAATTCCTACTCAAGTGACCGGGCTGCCCACAGTTAGACACCTTTCCTTCATCATTTTATTCTTACGGTCCTTTGTGTAACGTCCAATCAATCCACAGTTATTACATTTCCCACTTTTCTTGATCCGCTTTTAAGGTCCGTCTTCTTTCCTCTTGTCTTTATCCATCTTGTTCTTCCACCACAACTTCCTAGAGCTTTCTGACTTAGGAACCTCTTTATGCTCTCCCTTTAGTTGCTAAGATGTAGGCTGAACTCTCTATCGGTCCTTCAAATCTGATAGCCTAAACCTTCGCTCCATATCCTCCAACCTAGCTTAGGTCTCCTCGGAATCCTCTGTGCCGAAAAACGTTCTGCCTCCTATCCTAGCGAAGCCCTTGCATAGCTTGAAAAAAATCGGCTGGTGTAGGTGGATTAAAGGGATTTCCACCTACCGATGTTGTATTAGGTGCTTGCCCATGCACCTCTGGTACCATACCTCTATGGAACCAGTCAGCCATACTATTCAAAGAAAAGAAAATTTAGGCTGGAAAGAATCGAAAGAAGGTTGAACTGGACTTTAAGGGTATTTTTATAAAAACTCTTTTGTACTTGAAAAACTACTTCTATAATAAGAGTTTCTTTGAAAAATACATTTAATTTAAAGATACGCTACTTAAAAATAGGTTGCCTTTGGAAAAATACTTTATTTTTAAAACAAGTTTTTAGGAATCCTGTAACCTTAGGCTCTTATACCAAATGAAACACCCCACACCCCTTAGTATACCCAAAAGGACACACTAAAAATGTGGTGCGTTGTAGATATAACTAAAGCTAGCAGAGATTAAGATATACAAGTCAAAATAGATATATAATAACACAGCGGAAGTAATTAAAAACAATAAGTGATTTTAAAAATTTATACTTCATAAATACTTTAGACAAACCACATATGTTCCAAATACCGAATAAAATTGTCTTATGAAAATAAAATCTCGGTCTCATCAGTAAAACACGAGTACAAACACAAAATTTCCTTCAATGCAGTGCCAGTACAATAAGAGAACAAAAGGTTGAAATAAAAGAAGTGGAAATACACAATGGAATCTCCTTCAAAGAAACCTCCAAGCAACTGCAACCTACTATCCTCTTCCTTGATTGCCTATGGGGGGAAGTGGAAAATAGTAGAGTGGGTCAGACTAAAAATCCGGTGAACGATAGTAATTACTAGAATCTTTAAGTAAAGTAAAAGTAATAGGCTTTACAAAAATTCTAGTATATAAAAAGAAACAAAGGAAATAGAAAAGAGAGAAACTGGAAATAAATACGAATAAACTATTGATCAATTAGTAAGATAGATTGTTTGCATTTGTCCTCGATAGCTGCTTTGATTAGGCTAAATTCCTAATTCTACCCTTTGATTGGCCTGCTACTCCATAGACCTTATTGCGACCAGATGCTATATAGCTCCTTACACAGAAGGCAATGGTATCTATGAAAGACAAATATACTAAGCGCTTGGAACTTATAGCGATTACTGAGCACCGAAATGGAAGTCGCACGCGTAACTGCCACCATGCCCATTCTACCCGTTGCTCCCTCTTTTGACCTTTTATTTACCCTAGCCAGCATAAGCATGCCCCTCGCCTCACTTCTGGATTATGTGAAGCACCTCGTCTCACTTCAGGGTTATGCAAAACACCATGTCCATAGAAAAATAGGGATATGCTGTTGGTACTGGTCCCTATCAAACAATAATCAGTTACACCCCTTGTTCAAACCTCCATGATTTAAACTACCGTAGATTGACTGTTTACTACCAATATAAGCATAAGCATACCCCTCGCCTCACTTCAAGATTATGTGAAGCAGCTCGTCTCACTTTAGGATTATGTGAAACACTGTAACCATAGAAATATTAGGGGAATGCTATTTGGTACATGTCATACTATTATCTTTGCTTATTAATTTAGATAAATTATTTAAATAAGCCTTTATTTTTATCAGTTACTATTATTGCTTATTAATTTACCCTAAGTCTTAAAATAAGCGCCATAGTTTCCATTGTTTAACACAGTTTTCGTAGTTTATCATTGTAACTTACGTTACAATCATGCTTACCACTTAACCCAAGGTCTAAGTGTGAAAATAAGCTTCTTTCTTCTTTTATTCTTTTTACTTATAATTCTAACTTATAACTAGGCCAATCTTCTTAATTCAATCCAATTAATGTCATTATTAGGCATAATTTTAGTCCTATTCCAGTTATATTACAGTCGTTGTGATTTACATCTCATATTCCATTATTTCAAATTTCTTATAATTTAACCCAATTTCACGTAATTCTATTCTAATCCACACGCGAAGAAGAAGAAGGAGAAATAAAAGAAAACTGAAAATAGAAGGAAATTCAAGGCGTAGGAAGGAGATGTAAATAATGCATAAATAACAGTAAATAAATTAAAATACTGTAAAAAACTATAATTAAATGGGAAAAGCTATAATTAACAAAAATAAACTAAAATTAATTGAAAAGAGTAGCTAGAACGAATAGACTAAAAATAATTTTAAAAACTATAAATAAATTACTTAAAAGGTTTCTCCAAAAATCGTAGTTAAACTAAACTATTGGAAACCCTATTATTTTAAATTATTTAAAGAAATTTAAAATAATTACAATCACTCACATATGGTCCTAAGCTCTACCTTCTGGTCTTTCCGGATCCACTTAAGGGTATTAAAATATTTTTAATAAAAAGATTCTCTTCTTGGAAAATTATTCCATTATGGGTCCTTCCTGAAAAGGTGAACCCAAGCGGAGAAAATCTAGAATGAGAAAAAGTGTTAGGCCAAGGGTCTTATTTATAGGAGCAGAAGTAGATCTCTGACCGTTGGATTTGGGGATTGAATAGGATGCAACCATGTCATAGGTTGAACAGGAGCTGTCGGATGTAGAAACGAAAGGACCGGATAAAGTTGAAGAATCCAAAATACATCACTAACGTTCGAATATACGAAGGCTTGTTCGTTCACTAAAGAAAATAAGGCAGGTGACTGGGTGGTCGACCGCCCTTATGCCCAGGTCGACCGGCCGGTCGACCTGGCCTATATTTTTTCCCTCTTTTTATTTTGTTTAATTCATATATCGTTTATTTTAGCTCGGATTCTGACGATCTATGTATGAAAATTAGCCAGAAAATTATCACGGATACATTGGTGCAACTCTCGTAGCTCAATTCAGATAATTTCACAAAGTTATTTATTTTTAAGTTAATTAACGAATTAATTATTAGGGTTGAGTCAGGGTTGTTATAGGATTCTCGGTATCGGGAATCACTCTAAGCTCACTTAAAAGCTTATGCATCCAGACTCCCACTTTACCCGCTTCATTAAGGTTGATGTACTTCGCCTCCATCGTGGAACCAATGATTGTTTCTTGTTTTGAACTTTTTCAACTAACCACTTCGTGTTTACGCATAAAGACATAACCAGACACTTATTTACTATCATCTATATAACTTTGAAAGCTCGAATCCGTATATCCCTCATAATGAGGTCTAAATTCCCGTATATAAGTAATAAGTCCTTAGTATTTTTTAAATTTTTTGTATACATTTTACAGTTGTTTAATGTTTTTCTCCAGGATTAGACTGGTATCGGCTTACGCATCATAATGTCTATGCCACATCCAGTCTAGTATATAGCATAACATACATTATGAATCATATGGCTGAAGCATATGGGATCCTCTTCATAAGCTCTTTCTCCTCATCAGTACGAGGAGTGTCCTTACCAGAAACGATGATTCCAGACCGCGTTGGAACATTTCCATGCTTGATATTCTCCATACCAAAACTCTTCATTATGGTATTTATGTATATAGATTGGGATAATTTCAACAACTTTTAGATGTATCTCTATAGATCTTTATACCACGTATATAGGCTGCTTCTCACAAATCCTTCATGGAGAGACTCTTGGAATGCCAAGCCTATACTGATTGTAACAACAAAGTGTCATTGACGATCAACAATCGATTGTCGACATAAAATACGAAGAATACAATAGTGTTACCCTATTCCTTTCTATATATTCATGCTTCCTCTGTGTTCTGATAAAAACCAAACTATTTCATTACCTTATCAAAGCACTTGTTCCAACTCCTTGAAGCTTGTTTAAGTCCATAAATAGACTTTAACCACTTGCAAGCCTTACCCTCACTCCCACTGACCACAAAACACTCGGGCTATGACATACATATGGTTTCTTCTAAATCACCATTTAGAAATGCCATCTTTACATCCATTTTCCATATTTCGTAGTCATAGAATACAACAATTGTTAGCATATTCTGAATGGACTTTAGCATGGAAATGAGTGAAAATGTTTCGTCATAATCAACACCTTGAATTTGACAAAATCCTTTTGTATCTATCCCAGCTTTGTAAGTCCCTACTTCTCCATTTGCATTTAGCTTTTTCTTAAAAATGCATTTATAGCTCATGGGTTTTTAACCCTTCGAGTACATCCGCCGACAAAGTTCAATCATTTTTCCGTACATATAATCCATTTTGAATTTCATAGGTCCAAGCTAGAGTATAGAATCTTTACTCTGTAGTGCTTGCTGGAAAGACATAGGAATGTCATCGTCTAAAACATAGTCCTCCTTCTTGCTATCGATGAGAAATTGTAGTATCTCTTTGATGCACGAGATTATTTACTGTACCTTCTAACATGTTGTATGTTTTCGTATATAGGTGACCTTGGTTCTCTCACTGGTTCGACCTAAATGTTAATTCTTTGGATCTCATCTAAGTCTACAACTTTGCTGTTAATTTTCCTTTCGTAGAAATTTCTTTTCCAAAAAGAAAGCGTGTCGAGAAACAATAACCTTTTGTTTCTTGGTATTTTATAATATATATCACAACGATTTTTTGGAATTATAGGTGATATCCTATAAGTTTACACATTACCGATCTTGTCTCTAGTTTGTTCGAACTAACGTTATTAACGTATGTCAAACAACCCTACACCTTCAAATATTTGAGTTGGGGTTTCTTACCATATCACATCTCATATGGTGTTTTAGGCATAGATTTAGTAATTAACAAGTTCAACATATGAGCCACAGTTTCTAACGCATATCCCTAATAAGGTAACTCAGTTTTACTCTTCATGGAATGAACCGTATTTAATAAGATTCGGTTGCTACACTCCGACACACCGCTGTGTTACAGAGTACATTGTGGAGTATTCTGAGAGATAATTCTATTATCTTTTAAGTATTACCGGAAATCCTGTCCAACATACTCACCTTATCAATATGATCAAAGAATTTTAATCTTACGACCTATTTGGTCTTCTACTACATTTTTATGTTCAACAAATATCTTATAGACATTAGGTTCTTTATAAGACACATATACCTTAGTCTTGAGAAATCATCAGAGAAGGTGACAAAGTAAGAGCTATTATTTTTGGTAATTATAGGCATCGGGCCACATAAATCACTATGTACTAACCCTAAGAGTTCATCAACTCTTTCATTGCTTCCACTGAAGAGGTATTAGGTCATTTTACCTTTGAGACATGACTCATACGTGTTAAATGACTAATAATAAATTAGTGGTACAAAACTTTTAGTTTTCAATTTGTTTAGTCATTTCTCACTAATATGACCTAGCCTACAATGCCAAAGATAACTATCATTTATATTGCTAAAAGCATTATTTACAGAATGTACATAATTAGCATTAATCACATAAATGTCATTTTCAAGAATATCATCGCGGACTTTATTTCCATTCAAACTAATGATCATAACATTATTTGTAAAATGAAATACATACATACATACATACATACATATATATATATATATATATATATATATATATATATCCAGTCTAAGACAATCTAGAAACATGAACAATTTCACAAATAAAGGATTTTACAAAATAGCTATTATTTAATACTAATACTACTCCATAAGGCAAAAATAAATGATATTCTCTCACTGTCGTAGCATCTACTACATATCCATCAGTAACTTGGAGCCTCATCTCTCCATTTATCATGAGATGTCAGCTACTAAGCCCCTATAATGAATTACAAATATGAGTACCAGATTTAGTATCTAAGACCCAAGACATTTTATTGATTACAAAATAATTTTGGATCATAAATATACCTGATGGAGCTGTAGAACCATTCTGATTTTTTTCTCTAACAATCTTCAAGTGGTCATGACAATTCTTTTTAGTGACCTTTCTTGTAGCAGTGGTGACATTCACCCTTATCATCGGTATTCTTACTTTTCTTACCTTGTCATTTTTGCTTCTTCGATCTTTTCAAAGATGATGCATTACCTTTTACAGCAAGTACTTCCCCTTGATCCTTAGATTGTGACTCAACCGACCTCAACATATTAAGGAGCTCCACGAGATTCACATTCAATTGCTTCATGTTATAATTTAGTATGAACATTTCATACCAAGGAGTAAGTGAACCAAGGATCAAATATACCTGCAATTCGTTGCTTATTTGTACGTCCAATTGCGAAAGCCAATCGATATAACCCTTCATCATTAGCACTAATTGTCCACCTTCTATCCTTTGGTCATTTTAATATTAAACAGCTTTTTCGTAAGCTCATACCTTGCGGAACGTGACTGTTTACCAAAAAGAGCCTAAAGACTTTCAATATCTCATGGAAAGACATATTTTCGTGTTGCCTCTACAACGGCTTGTCTAATGCAGACAACACAAAACTTGGGTGATTTCTAGGTTTTACACCCATTTTTCATAAGCAAGTCGTAGTTCAAAGTCTACATCATCGATGGGTTATTCTTTAGGTTCGCATGTACTAATAGTCCAAAAGCACTCGTAAGTTAACACTATTTTAATTACTCTTAACCGGTCGGCATCGTTAGTTCCGATAAGCTTGTCACTTTCAAAAAATATTTTTTGGAGTTGTCATTTTCCACAAGTTTAAGTGGTACAATATTAGGACTAATCATAGTAGATGTTCTTATAATATTAGTGAGATTAAAGTTTATGTCTCATTTTATTAATAAGCTGCCACTAGTCCTTTTTTACGTTTCGCCAAACCATTAGTCAAAACATAAAAGTCTTTCGACTTCACAAGTAGGTGTTAGGACTCATCCGTCTTGGAATTCTTGCCTTGAGTTTGCTTAACAAATCACAGCTCCACAATGATAGATAGCTCCCTATCGGTTATATCGTATAAAACTCCTGACCCTTGGTACCTTGTCCTAATTTCACTTCGGCATTGAGTTTGCTCAACAAATAGAAACGAAATTTTGTACCCCCTACCTACCATATCGCTATGGCTTAAGTATAGTATATGTACCTTGAGTTTGCTCAACAAATACATGCAATTATCTTACCTCGTCTATTCGATATATTAATAATACTACACATAACATCATTGATTTGAGTTTGCTTAACAACTAAGGAGTATGCAAGTAATTTATTAATATATATATATATATATATATATATATATATATATGGTAGAGGACAACATTATATTAAAGATTCATAATCTTCAATATATTACATTGAGTGTGTAATGACCCAGAATTTTAATCATTTGAATTTGGAATATTTAATAGATTTTAAATGTTAAAAGTTAATTTTATATGTTAAATAACTTGAATTTCAAATATAAGGTTTATTTGAATAATTGCAATTATTTAAATAATTGAATCTTGAATTTGTTGTGAACAAAAATTACTTCACAAGTTGATTTAAATTCTTTTTGAATAAGAATAAAGATAGTAAACTTTTAAACTAGATTTAAAAGTGGGTAATTTGGTTTTTATAATAATTCATTTTAATTAACGTGTAAAATAGCCTTTTGGGGGCATAGTCTTAGATTTTGATGAAATTAGTATCATTAGATCCATAATAGTATATTATAATATGCCGTCGAATTTCATGGCGATCGAACATATCGTTTGGTCACGCGAGATCGAAATGCGTAGAAATTAATTTCATAAATTTACATAATAATTGGGTTTGAAAAAGTTATCTTCTGTATATGATGGAATTGAGTCTCGATACTAGTTCCATTGTGTTCAGAATATGGGTATAACATATAGGACGCCTTGTTTAGAGTTCGAGATTTTTGAGCGCTTAGAACGGGATATTATATAATATATATATATATATATATGTATATATTTATTTGTGTGTGTATCCACCATGCTTTAGCCCATGCCTTAACACTCCAGCCCATACTCACGCATGCCTACCCATACCATCACCCCCTTTATATAAGTCACGTTAGATCAAAGAATACAGTTCTCGTTTTAAAATTTTCAAAATAAATCACGACCAATCCAATGGTCGTCGTCCACCTGAGCACCTGAGGTGGAGTTGGGTCTCCATCCTAACTAAAGAAACATTCATGTGGAGGAGCTCGACTCAATGGACGGTTGGATCTTCATGTGGTGGTCGGCGATGGTCACATGGATTTGGTCGAATTCGCGGCAATGGTGGCGTTTCAAAGGCCGAGGTCAGGGTCGATGGCAAGAAAGAGGCTGATGCTCACGATGGCGATGGTGCAGCGGATATCTTAAGGTCCATGGGCGCGGCGGTGCATTGAAGAAGTTGCGAATGTTGGGCTCGTATTTGCATGGATTGGAACAAGCGAGTTTGAAGTGGGAAAGGGTATTAATTTTTAAAATTTTATTTATTTAAAAAGTTAATTATCGCCTAATTATTTCAATCGTTTATAAATTCATAACTTTTTTGTGTGAGGACCAAATCGAATGCGATGGGTTGCAATAGTATCGTTGAATACTACGGTATGGAGTTGGAACTGATGGATTTGGAGCAAGTACGAATATGGGTTAAAATTGAACGTTTGCTCAATTTTAATTCAAACTGGAGCGCTTTGGCTATTACCGGAATCAAAGTGAGTTAAGCTCACCTTTTTAGTTAACCAAAAATGTTATATAGTTGATGTGGATGATTTACTATTTTATTTATTATTTGGATATATTCCCGCCCCTAGAGTGGATGAGACCATATTACTTTCCCATGTAAGAGCGGATGACCCTTTTGTACACAGTTCTGCCTAAGCGGTGGATTTATATTATTTGACAATATACTATATGTGATGCAAGGGAACATACTAGAGGGATCCAATAGGATTCTCACACTGTTGATGTTAATTTTCATATGTATAAGACTTGCTGGATGCCATATTTGATGATATGGATATGATTTTGCTTATTTAGTGTTTTAGCAGCACTGAGCCTTACTTTTAGTATTTTAAAATACTATAAAATAATGATTTTGATTTAAAATAGATTTTCAAACTGATTTTAGAAATTTGTATGTTCTAATAATTAGTTTTGAAAATTTATTTAAAGAAGAAATTTATTTAAAACAAAAATTGTGATTTTTAAATATTATAAATTAATAGTTTTATGAAATATTTTAAATAGAGATTTTTAAACTACAAAGTAAAGGTTTTTAAAATCTTAAAATTTTGTCCATCTTTTATAATAAAGTAATATGGTTTTAAAAAGAAGATAGAAATATTTTGGTATAAATATTTATTAACCATTTTATATAAAGTGACAACATATATATACACACACCCCTATATTAAGATTTATTTATAAATGTGGATGTTTATAAATGTGATAGTGTATAAAAGAGACATTTTACAAATAAAGTGAAGATTCGTGAAATCGTATTTTATAAATAAAAAGGATAGATTTATAACGGTGTTTATAAATAAAGGAAAACTTAATCATTGGATAAATTGGGAAATAAATCAAACCATGGATTTAAAATGAGATGTGAAATGTTGTTAGAAAAATAGCTGATTTTGTTGGAAATTGAGATGTTAAATGATATTCTATAAATAGAAAGGAATTTATAAAAGAAATTTATAAATATGGAAGCAACGTTAAAACGAACGAAAATGTATGTTTTGAACGGGATTTTTATAAATAAGCGAGATTTGTAAAGGAATAAAGTTACAGATGGGGATCTTTATAAATAATGAATTCTTTATAAAGGGAAAGTCCATAAAATTAAAGAGATTTATAAATACAGTTTTATAAATATGGAAATGATTACGTTGAGATTTAAGTATGGATTTTAATCAAGGAACTACATTTATGTTTTTAATTTTTTATTTATATTAATATTGTTTTAAAGTTGTTTATTAATATTTTAATATTTTGAAAAGGTAATTATGTAATTTTTTTTTGCAAAGCTAGCCGGCTTTATAGTGGGTCGTGCCACTGTATATAAATGGGAAAACAAGTGTTTTACACATGCACAGAACAGCTAACTGGGCAGAAGGAGCCCAAACCAAAAATAAAACAAAAGGCACAAGAGCTAGGCAAAGGTGCCTAAACTACTAAAACAACATGACTAGTCTCCCTCAAAAGAGGAGGAACAACCACGGCAAACAACTGACACTGGACCAATAACATAAGAAAAACCAGAGAAGAGAGAAACCATATTTGGATCATATTCTACAGAAGCACGAAAGCATATAAATTTCCTATCCCAACTGACATCGTAAAAGTGACTTTTGTTCATCTCACCAATCTCGCCAACCCTAGTAAGGGACAGACCCTCACCCTCAATATGATAGATAAGACAATGGCTCTCACCCTCAATATCACCGATAAGGGCATAATAAGTGTCAGTCTCAGGTGAGTACCTCATATCAGAAGGAGCATAAATCCAGGCATGTTCCTTAGAATTTCAGATAATAGTGTCAGACGTTGAAGCAGAAGTAACCTCAACCAGGGCCTCAGGAGATAAATTATTAGAGGGAGGAATGACAGGAGCATCATCAATGGGAGTAACACAAATCAGAGCATAAACACAAAGACGTAACAGTTGTGGGAGGAGCAACCTTCGGAACCCATTTTTGGATAGGAGGGCGAGGAAGTGGAATATGAGCAGTAAGGGGAACAAAGCTAGTAGAGGTCGGGCTAGGATACCCAAAAGACTAACAGGATGTACAAATCTCAGGTTTCCAACTGTAGCAAACTCTAATTTCAGCAAAATAGCCCTTATCAAGTTTGACTTTTAAGACTAAGGAAGAGACTTGGCAGGATTTATCTCAATCAGAGCTTTGGCGTACACTAATCTCTTTCTGGCCATAGTGTTAGCATCATAACATTTTACTTTACCAAAAAGACCAGCTATCCAATCAATTTCGATAAGAGGCTGAAGAACAGATGGAATGTGAGAAAAATGGGACCAGATAGGTACAGATAAAACATGTGCTCTAGACCTTTCCACAGACGGACTTCAAGTAGTAATACTGCATGGCTTCCTATCTATGAGAATTGGGTCAGCTTCTAGAATACGCTACCTTTCATCACTACATGAGAATTTAAAATAGAACATTTCATTATCAAAATGAACACTCAAACCCCCTTTAGGCTTCCAAACCTGGTTGCATCTAGCCTTAACAAGTTGATAGGAAGGATTTGAGTTGAGGAAAAAACCTACCAAAAAAATCTTTCCAATAAACAACACCGGCCTCAATCACTTCGTTCGGAAGAATCATAACACCGTCAATCTCAACATTATCAAAGCAATGAGGAGAATGCAAACCTAAATTATTTGGCATTTTGGTGAACAATGATGTCCACATAGGAGTTTCCCTAGGAGGAGAGGGTTCCAGAGGGACAGTGAGATTAAATGTAGGCGATGGACGATAAGTAGGAGTACCGAATGAGGTGTTATCGGGTTCAGCATTTCCACATGCACCTGGAGTGCATCCACTCAATTTTCTACTGCCTGAGATTTTGGTCCTTACTTCCTCAACTTCAGATGCACGTACATCACCAATATTCGTACCGTTGCCATCGAAGGGCAAAGAGCCATTTTCCAATTACGTTAAGCTCATATTCAACATCACCGATATTAGTACCAAGTTTAAAGCAATGCGAGACTGCATCCAATAGGTATTTCCTATATTATCTAAAAGCGGTGATAAAGAGTGCTCACCAACAACCAAAGGACGGACAAGCAGCTGAGAAGCAGCACAACAGGCAGAGTTCAGATCGTCCATTAGACTCGCATGTGGATTACCTCTGCTCGAATCAATCGACATTCTCAGGCACGAGTTGCGTTGTCACAAAAGGATCCGATTGAGATAGTGGAGCACTAGAAACACATACCACGGGAGAAGAGGCACTTATGCCTGAACGTGTGACAGTACCAACCAGATCTGGCGAGGAAGAGGTGGGCTTAGGCTTCTTCTACTAAGGCGTGAGAGAGAGATATGGTGAAAGCGAAATGGGTATAGGCGAAGGAAACAAAAGAAGCCAGATGATAGAAAAAGCGAATTCCAGGAGAGACACCATTGTCTAAAATAATGTTGAAGATACATAATCTGTTTATTATTTAAATTATTAATATGGTTTGAAATTAAATATGATTATTTATCAATAAAATTTTGAAAATTAATAATAATTATTTATAAATAAATGTGAAGATAAATTATTATTGTTTTATTAAGAATGTTTTGGAATTTGTTGATTATTATTTTAAAATATTTTAAAATTAATTTTTATTTATTTATAATGTTTACTATTATATAATAGTGTTTTAAAGTAAATGATTAGGATTTATTTATAAATGTTTTCGAGGTTTATAAATAGGGTTATATAAACAGATGTGGAGTTTATAAGACGAATCATACAGCATGATTTGAAAAACTTAACAGAAGATTTGAAAAGAGGTAAAAAGAGTTCTATAAATGGTCTTAGATATTTATAAAAGAATTTTGGAAGGGTTTATAGATTTATAAAAATAGCTTTATAAATGGTCATATGGATTTATAAATGATCCTAGGAATAAATAAAAGGGAGTTTATAAATGATTTCAGAGATTAATGAATTGGGTTAGAAATGGTTTTAAAGATTTATAAAGGAATTCATAAATCTGTTCTAGAATTGTGTAAAAAGGATTTATTTCTCTATTTTGTGAATATACTCATACCATTGAGATAAGTATATGGCTATTTTCCAAGTATTGAAAATATAAGAGTTTGTGAATGAATCTTTGTAAAAGTATTTTGGTACAAATATTCACAAAGTGATTTTAGTTAATGAAAAGCTTTATTAAAGGAGGCTAGTGATTGCTCATGTGCTTATATGACGTTGGTTTTTCCATATGGAATTAAAATCCACGATTTGCATGTTTGTTTATTCGAAGTTAAATAACCGATAATCGAATTTGGACCCAAAACGTAACTTTGAAAATATCTAGAAGAAACACATGAGTTATATGGTACAATCACCTCAGATGATGTTGTACTGTGCGTATAGTTCTCGTTCTGTTTTCTTAGGACAAATGATAAGGAAATTCATCCACTAATGATTGGGAAGCGATCTCCACTCTTTTCTCTGACTTTATTTCCTAAAGAACTGGAGTTGAGTTAACCGGAAACCATCAAATGTTGTTTTGAAGAGACCAAGACCAGATATGTTATCCAAAAACCACTTTGATCCAACTCAAGCATTTTGAAATGAAGATATCTTGAAGATGATGGAATTGAAGACGGAGCTCTCAAGTGTTTCGTATAGTCCCAAAAAGAGCTTGTTTGTATGACTGCTGATATGCATTGTTTCTTGAAGGGCAGTGTTAGCATTCTAAGTGGAAAGTGCCATATAAAGGTAAAATGTAGCCTCAACCCTCATCAAACGGGAATGACAAAATCAAGGGAGATATAGCAGAGGTAAGTGGGTCGCTCCCAAGTAGGATATGATAACCCATATCTAGAGTTGATATTATCTCTCATTTGTATGCTTCAGGGCCCATTAACGGAGGGGTGAACATTTTCAGTACTACTAGTTAAGTAGTAGGCTGCTTCTGTGTTGGCAGGGGACCCCGACGGGGTCCTCGGTGTTATTTTATCTTGAGATGCACCGCGACGGGCAGTACCCCAGTAGCCCAGTCATTGTATGGAATCCATTCTCCAATAAGAGCCCTTATAGTTTTAGTTATATACCTATTATGTTGGTATTTAATTAAATGTAACCATTTCGGTTATGATTAATGATTATTTGTATTTTAGACACTATTATAATATCAGAGAATTTCATATAAAGTGTTTTGGTTATCATAATGTTAAAACCCATCCGTGTTTATGTGCGGCGTGGCTTACGAGGTGCTTTTGATTTTCAAAGGTTTTCTATAAATTTAAATTCCAGTTGGGTGTGTTTTCTCACGCTGGTTTTCCAGACTGACTCGTGTATTATTTTATTATAATGCTCGGGTCAGACCGAACGTATTTACAAATTGCTTTGGATGCATTGGAGCTTAGGAGATGAGTTGGAGGTCATCAAGGCATATCCATGTATACGTTTAGTTTCCATCGCATTGGTTATTTTAATTATCAGCAATTGTGAGGACAGGTTGTTATAATTGTCTAGACTGATGATTGTGCTTGTTGTTGTACTCAGATGGATGTATGTATATAATAATTTCTCTTTTGTAAAGATCATTGACATTATATTAATGTGAGATTCTGTGTTGTTTTTTTAGTTTCTTTTCTCCACTTCTTCTTTTCTCTACTTCTTTCTTCTTTCTTTCCCATAACTATCCATCTTTCTATTCAATTGGATTGGACATGTATGGTTTATTGTCAGCTTGAATTGGGTGGTTTTTTGTGGGTTGGTACAGAGTGATACCGACTTATGGAATAATGTAATTCTAATGAATTACTCTCCCGATTCAAGTGTTGGATACATTGAAAATCACGGTATACGTATATATGTATTTATTCCTTAAGTCTAGTTAGGGTTTTCTAATATTCCATATTTAATTATACATTCATATTATTTGAGTTTTATTATTATAAAACTTTTATATATTATATACTTATATAATAGTATTATGCATAACATTATATAATTAAATCTTATTTAATTAATTTTAATTAATTAACATTTTAATTAATTTTATATTAACCTATTACGACGTTTATATTCAATATTTATTATATACTATAGCCATTATAATATAACAATATATCATGTATATACATGTGCATATTATTTAATTAACTAACCATTTAAATAATTATTAAATTATATTATATTAATTTCAAAATTCATTTCATATACATACATGTATACTTATATTATTTTAACATTTTAAACAACATAATATATATCATAATATATATAATACACGTATGCATTTATTAATTAATTAACTTATTTAATTAATTTTTTTATCAGTCTTATTAATAAATTTTAAAATTTTCGAAATTAATATATATATTTTCAAACAATTTGTATTTTTTTATATTATAACTTCTATAATATATTTATACCTTATTTTAAATTTAACATTTAAATTTAAAGTCTTATTTTTTAAATTTTCAAACAATTTTGAAAATTAGCCCAAATCCCAATTCAAATTGGGTCATTTGTATTAGGGACAATGTTTTGTACTCACTTCACCTTTCAGGCCAGGCTGATAACCAAGCAGGACGGGGTACTTGATTACCCAATTCTAATCTTAGATATTACCATTTTCTCGACACCACACTAAGTGGGTTGTGAGCTTAATTAGTTAACCCTAACATGAATAATTTAGATCGTATATATTATTGGGCTTTGATACCATTGTTGGAACCGGGCCAGCTCATAGCGGAAGTTATTGGTGAATTTGAATTTTTTTACCCTATTAGATCCTTATTGGGCCTATGAAGACTAGTCTATTTAGAATATTTCTAAATATTATTTATATGAAACATTTTATTTTATTTAAATTTATAAATTGATATAATTTTATTTAATTTATGTTATAATACACACACACACACACATATATATTTCTATGCGTGTATGATACCCACGTATACATATATCCATACATACATACATATGCATATGCATGTGCAACATATCAATCCGTGCATGGTATAACATGCCCGTGTATAGATGCTAGGATTTACATCGCAACTAACACGTTAGCTCATCTAATATGCAAATATATTATGCAAATGTATGTTTATATACTTTTGGTTACATATATAAAATATTATATATATATATATATAAAAATTTTAATCAACTTTTGTATAATATAAATGTATACTTATATATGAATATAAACATAGTTGTGAAATTTTAACAATATATATTTATAATTAGATGAAAATGTTTAAATCAATTATGAATATATTAAATAAAATAAATAATAATTTTTTTAACCATAAACAACACATATGTATGAAAATAAAATATATTTTTTAAATTATATATATATATTACACTAATTACTTATTTATAAATGAATAATAATATATTGAAGTATAGGTTAATACTTATAAATACATAAAAAAAATTAATAACAAATATTCACCTGGTCTTACGCATGATTCAGAAATATTTAGTTTTATATTTTAAATATTATTTTAATTAATTTATGTATGATTTTAATTTAAAATATAAACATAAAATGATTAACATAGTTTTGAAACTTAAATTTCTAATAAAATTTTGAATGATATTTAGTACTTAGAAAATTTATTTCATGATTTTATGATTTAAATATAATTTTATTATTAATTATTGATTTTCAATTTATATTTAAAATATTTTTAAATAATAAAATAATTTTTTTATTTTTCTATTATGCATGTGTTTTTGATAATATAATTTTATAAAATGTGAAGCATAATTTTTATATAATGTATACAAATATATTTAATTCGTGTAATTAAATAATTTAAATAATAATAAATATATGTATATATAATATTTTATTACCGCCGAATATAATGTATGTATGATACACTAAATATAGAATATATATAAAGAATATGAAGTAATTAATTATAAACTATATTTATATTCATATATTTGTAATATATATATATATATATATATATATTACTAAAATGAACAAAACTTTTTTTTGCTTTCTGTCCCGTGTTATTATAGGTATGAACACAACATTTTTTTTTTATTTCATAAGCATATACATTCGTACAACCAAAACAATTGTGATAATATAATTTGTATATTAAAATCGTCACCTAACTAATAATATAAAATATGTATATAATACAACATTACATCAAAGCATGGATAGTGATCAGAAATATACCTTACTTCTAATGCATTGAAGTACATCTTGAAATGATGAAGTATGCTCCTTGAAACAATTTCCAATCTAAAAGAGTGCTAGTCCTTGAACCATTGACAACTAACTATCAAATAACAGTTGAATCGATTGATTTGAGCTTGAGAAAATGAAGAAATGAGAGGGGAAGATCAGCCAACAAAGTGTGGGGACGGAGGCTTCAAAAGATTAGTATCAAATAAAGGAAGAGATGCTTAAATAGAGAAAGGAAATGACAAAATTTGGGTCCTCATCTTTTATTCAATCTCCTTCCATCTTACCCATCCAAAATCAAGCATCTCTTTACATGTATTAGCCACTCATAACCCTATGTTGCTGCCGAATTAACTAGCCCTTCTCTTGGGCCATGAATTCATCTATGATCCAAACAATTATTTTTGCCTTTTAAATCTAATTTAAAATGCTTACCGATGTCATATATTGATTAATATATTTATAACTTTTATAGATACATTTAATGTTTGTTTATCAAATCAAAATCAAATTCATAAATAATATTTCATAAATATTAGTTAACTTAGTTAATTTATAATAATTATAAACTAATTAAGTCATTTGGTCAAAGGATAATTCATCATTTCGGTTATGTGACTAGTTAGGTATAAATTTGGCCAACGATTAGTATAGAACCATTCGAATATTAACGTCCACACAACTTAGCAGACGGTGTGACATTTCAGCCAAATTTATCACTTACTTGATTTCAGTAAAATCCAATTTTCTTTGTTAAGCATTACATAGTTATGACTTTTATTTACACCAATTCTCTTCGTAAAAACTATATCACTTTGAATTTGTGGAATTTGGTAACAATTAGAATTCCAATATCTCCCATATTCAACTCTAGATTCTAAACACAAAGTCCTTGGTTCAATAATAGCAATTATTATTAACTAGATTACTTTGAACAGATATTTTTACTTTGAGTTGACTTGAGTTGACCGTTATACTAACCCCATAAAACCGAGGAGACGGATCCTTTCTTGAATAGTACTTCACTTCGAATATTTCCACTCAACCCAACTATAGTCACTCAATGAACATCACGCCATTATTTGATTATAATCAAAGCAGAGTTTTCATATTGAAAATCAACCGTATTCTTAAGTTGAGATAACCTTGCAAATTAGTCGTAACGATATTTTCTATTTAACCTTGGTTATATTAACCAACAGAAAACTATCGAGTGAGTCATTCCATGGTTTTCTAATAACTATCAGTACGTAACCCTTAGGTGCCCCCAACAGTCATGAGTAATACATTATCCGGCATTTGGAGAGCTTTACGTACTCTAGCCTTAACGGATACATTAATATCCAGTCTCAATGCATCTTGACTAGGAATAATTAAAGTGATGCGTTTTATAACATTATGATACAATACCCACGATTACAACTATTTTCTATTACTATCGTAAACATAACATTTACGGATATTCTGTTAAATATGTTTTAATTATTTATAATACATTATAACAAATACATAAAAGAAAGAAAAATGCTTTACAAACGAGAATTGATTACAGAGTAAATTAATTTGCAATAAATTAAAGAATTACTCTTAGAGCATATCCCTAATTCTATCAGGTCCATCACATTTAGTACCAACATCGGTGTGATTATACATGATCCTTGTGTTTTCATATGCCATTGGGTTATTCTTAAAAGGTTGATTCACCTTTGGCAACATGTCAAAGCACACTTGTACATAAACTTGATGTTCTGTCATGCCATTGGGTTATTCTTAAAAGGTCAGATCACCTTTAACAATGTTTGCTTACATATTGTTTTATTCTATTTCAAAAATATTATTTTATATAGTTAGCTTAGCGATAATTGTTAAATGATACCTATTATTTGTGCATCTATATATCCTTGTGTGGTCGTACTCTTCCATTATTTCTTTGCTTATTTGTTTTTTGTGACGATCCAGAATTTTTAAGCATTTAAAATTGGAATATTTAAATTAATTTTAAATATTTAAAGGTTAATTTTAACTAGAATTCAAATATCACAATTTATTTGATGATTACATTATTAAATTAAATAGTTTGAAGTGAGTTGTTATATTTGGAGTTCTAAGACTATTAAACATAATTTGAAGGCTTATAAAATTTATATTGATAATAATGAGGAAAAGAGAAGTTGTAAAATTTAATTTAACACTGATTTGTTCAGTTTTGAAAATATATCGTTTAAATCGTATTTAAAAATAGCCTTCCGAGGCACAGTCTCGGAATTTGACGAAACTAGTTCCATTGGATCCGTAATAGTGTATTATTATCCAATTTCAAATTTTGTATTGATTGGAGTTGTTGTGTGAGCGTATGATAAGTAAACGCTTTAAAATTCATATCGAAAATTCAATATAATAACTGGTCCAAGAGCTATCTTCTCCATACGATCGAGTTAGGACTCGAAACCTTGTCCATTGAGTTCAGAATAGGCGTATAACATTATAGACGCCCGGCGGCACGCCTCGATAGAAGTCGAGATTTTGAGCTACGATTTTGAGACGGTTTAATTTAAACTTTAAGTATAATATATATATTGACTGGTCAAAACATTATTTATTTTTATTTATTATGGCCGCTTGTCTTCTGAGCCAAGCCAATTGTCATCAACACAGGATTTCGAAGCACGCTTTGTTTTTTTAAGGAAATATATTAATAAAACGAAAACTGGAAATAAGAATCTACAGAACGAAACAAAAATATAATGGCCATTGACAGTTTCTCTTCCGCCTTTAATTTTCCCGATTCATTTAACAATGTCCACAATCCCTAACCTCGCGATTTTACTAAAACGACTCAAAACATCTCTCGACCCATTCTCTCTCGTTTCCATTTAAATCCTATGCCAAATTCTAGGGTTAAAAAAACTACTTTTTTGATTTTCTACTCCATGGCGCTCGCGATTTGGGATGAAGTTGGGAGTTGATGAGGCCGAGATGACAGCAAGGGGGGCGATTTGACAGGCCGTCGGCGTTCGATTTGGAAGAAGATGGTCGCATTCGATTCAAAAAGGGGGAATCGAAGCGTGACAATGGGAAACTCGAGCTCGAGCTTGGGAAGCTTGGCCGAACTCGACGAGATCTGGTCTCGTTCCAGATAATGAAGTGGCGAAGCATTGCGAAGCACGCGTGGCTGTAGTGGCGTGAGTGTCAGAGCTGGGTCACGATTTGTGGATATCGAGCAACTCGTGATGGGGGGTTCCGGTGCGTTGTGGAGAGGATCGCCGATTGTTGGATGGAGCATTCAGAATTTCGACAGTGAGGTATTTTGTTAATCTATTTGTATATTAGGTAATTAAATGAATGTATTATAGGATGAAATCAATAACAGAAAAATAATAATATTTATATGCAGTTTAGAAATAAAACCTACAAGTTTACTTAATAATGTATATTAGTGATTTAGACGATTAATAAACTTATTTAAATTATTTAGTTACTAAAAGAATTGTAAAAGAAAAATTGGTTTAACTAAATTATTAGTTGAGTTATTTATTTAATGGTAATTAATTTGTTAATAAAACTCATTTATTTGTTTTAGTTACCAAAGGATATTTTATTAAAGGAAAAGTAATTTAAATCAATAATTAGCTAAGTAAAATTATCAAAGAGAAGAAATTGTTCAATAAGTTCAAATATTAATAAAATGTAAAATGTTTATACAAGGTTAATTGTGACGAAACAATCTGGTTTGGAAATGTGTTGCAAATAGTATAAGGTGAGTTAATTTCACTCATCTGAATTTTAATTTAACTTTAAATGGTTGAATTTAAATAATTGGCTGAATAATTAGATTGATTGATGTGTTATCTTATAGTATATAGTATATCTTGGAATGTTTGATTTTCCGCATTATATAGCAGATGAGACCCTATACGCCGCATAATAACGGATGATTTATATTAATCCCAAATACCGCGATATTCCACCTTGAAGTGGAATTGGTATTTATGTTATGCTAACGTCTGTGGATGCAGGGAAACAGGTTGGAGGGATCCAACTGGATTCCTCAACATTTATTTAAATTATTTTATATTCTCTATTGTGATTATTTGATATTCTATGATGAATTTTATTGGAATATTGAATGCTATGGTTTGATTGACTATATTTAGGTATAATGAGTTACCAAAAATATATAAATTGGATTTTGGAAGGAAAATAAAAGAAGTGAATTTGTAAGCAAAATAATTATAGAAAATTTGAATAAATAAAGAATGAATTGAAAGGAAATGGAAGTGATATTAAAATACTAATAAATAACTTCGAGTATGAAAAGAAACAAGATTTTGAGTAAACAAAATTAATGAATTGAAAAATTAAGTGATGTTATTTAAAGGAATAAAGAATTATTTTAAAATTTAAAGTTCAAATTATTTAGAAAGGATTAAGAAGTAAGTTGAGAAATCCAAAATTGGTATTTTCAGTTAAATGTATTTTAAATCATAATTAAGAAATAAAATCTGAAAATTTATGGATTTTGGAATAAAAATGGAGTAAATTGGAAATTAATTTGGAAATTTATTCAAGTGTTTGAATTGGAAATTTAAAGAAGAATGTGAAGAGAAGTATATTTCTCTGGATAGCCAAGTACATTTTCAAAATAAATTTTTAAAAAATAAGATAAAAGTTTAATGTTGTTTTAATAAGCATGTTTTAGAAAACTTATATTTCTAAATGTTTAAATTCTAAAGAAGTATTTTTTTAAAAATCTATGATCGTAATAATTATTTAAAAGATGATTTGGTATTTTGTTTAAAGAAGAAAATCTAGTTTATATTTATAAAGTAACTTGATTTTAATTATTTCTAAAGTATTATTTTAAATTAAGTATTAAAGTAATTTTTCTAAATTTAAATGTTAAACATATTTTACAATAAAGTGTTTTTAAATTATTTTAAAAATCTAAGTTGTGCTTAGTGATTTCGGTGGAAATAGAAAATACTTGGAATTTATTCTGAGAAAGGAAGATAGTTTGAAGCTGTTTTAGTAAAAGGTTTGAGAAGTGGAAATATAGCTTGTGAAGATATTTTGGGATAAATAAATAATTTGAGAAATTATTTATTGGTTGATGGTTGTTTGTGAATATTAATTGATAGTTAAATCACCGACTATCAATATTGGCCAAATACGCTGATTGTTTGAAGAGACCGGGATCGAGATTTATTTCTCGAAAACCACTTCAATCCGGTTTATACGTTTTCGTGGAAAATGAGTTTGGATTCGAAGATGGAGCAGTGAAGTGCAAGGGCTAGTCGCTACTAATCCTGAGGATATTTCCAAAATGGATGTAGTAGGAATAGTGCCTTCGGTTCCGTTCGAACCCGGGACGGACTGTATGGATGAATGCTTTCGGAACATCGTCAGGTGGGCGATGGGCATTCTAAGGGATATGTTCTAAAAGGTAACGCTTAGCCTCAAGCCTCATCAACCGGGAATGACTGAACTCAAGGGTTATGCAGCAAGGCTAGGTGGGTAGCACCCATATCAGGGTAAGGTCATCCCTGTCTAAATGTCCCCATGGGCGGTTGCTGATCCTAACCGCAGGGTGATCTTACTTGGAACTGTCCAGTAAGGGATGGTTCCGATCTTGTGTTGTAGGGGAGTTAGGGTGGCTCCTCGGTACTGTGATCTAGGCCACGTACCGTGACAGGTGGTACCCCAGTGCCTAGTCACTAGTTGGAAATCCAATCTCCCTACGAGCCTTGTATGAGTTTTGTTTGTATTACCCACTCTATGGCTAGTAGATGGAATTTAATAATGTAACAATTTCGGCTATTTTAATAAGTATTTATATATAGACCCTATTATAATATCAGAGGATTTTAATATAAAAATGTTTTAGCTATCGTAAGGTAAAAACCCGACATATTTATTTGTGGCATGGTCTTACGAGATGCTTTTGTTTTCAAAGGATTTTTGAAACTTTAATAATCAATTTGAGTGTGATTTTCTCACGTTGGTATTCCAGACTGACTCGGGTGTTATTTAACTATAATGCTCGGGTCAGACCGTGTATTATAGAATACAGGAAGGATGCTATGGAGCTCAGGAGACGAGCTGGATGACGATACGTACTTCCGTATTTGATTACTATTCCGCTGTGTATCCTATTATATGTTATTGATGTAGAACTCTGATGATGATGTACTCTGAGGTATGTATAAACAGATATAGTATTTATTTTTGTGTAAGATCTATTATTATATATTATATTTTATTTCGCTGTTGGTTAGATTATGTTGTTGTTTTCTGTTTTCTCTTCTTCTACCTCTTCTTCTTTAACCCAAATAGTTCGTATTTCTGTTCAACTTGAGTTGATTGATGTAGAATAGTGTTGACTTAAGGGGTACGAATTTGCGGGTCGTTATACTTGGTATTAGAGCTTAGGTTGGTGATAACCTTGGCTTTGGTGGGAATTACTCATTAAATAGAGTCCGTACGTACTCTATAATGAGCTTGAGCGTATTAATAGATATGAGCGCGTATTTGTTAGTGAATATAAAATTGTTTTTATATTGTGTTGATATATCAGTTAAGTGTTTATGGATTCTGGTCGATGTGTGGGATGCCATATTATCGATAGGGATTTCTAAACTCTTAAACAAGATAAACCGACACAGTATTGTTTTTACTGGGGTAAATGAGATAATTTTACCCAAATTATTTTTTTATATAAAAAGAAATGATTTTTCATAAATTATTATAGTTATATGTGGATGCTTGATTGTTAGGAATAATAACATTAAGTTATTATTATTAATGTGTAAAATTGAATAAGAAATTGTAATAATAACCAAAGATTAAGGAACAAATTAATAAAATAAATGAAATTTGTAAACGTGATTAATAATTGAAAAGGAATGGAAATCATAATTAAAAACTAAGAAACAAATTCATATACGAATGAGATTTGTAAATGTGAATTATGGTGTGATTAATAATTAAAATGAGATAAAATTCCAAGGTAATGTTTGAATATAAATTTAACGGATTTGAAATTCGGAAATTTAAGTTCCTTTGAATTTGAAAATGATTCCCAAAGGCTGGGAAAAATAATATGTATGTGAGAAATATTTTTGAATCAGATTTGAAATCTAGAGAGATTTGAAATTTAAAAATATTTGAAGGGCTTTTTAAAGAGATAAAAACATTGAACTCTTTCGGTCGCTGAAAAATAACTTCGGTGATGACTGCAGCATCATCGATGTTCATTTTTGAATTTCCAAGAGAGAAATTGCTACCAAATTATTTAAATTGGAATTTTTTGCAAAGGAATAGTTTGGTTAGATATATATGTTTTCAAAATTGAATGTTGAACTTAAGTTTAATTTTTTTTAGTTAAGTTGGATTAAATAAACAAAGTTTTAAGATTAAAATTTATAAGTAACTGATTAGTTACTACGGTATGCAAATGAAATGAAATTCAATATTAGATGATGCATGATTTAAATGTGTAAAATAAGGTGCACAATAAGTTCAAATGGACTAAAAATAATTAATGTTTGGAAATAAAATTTATTGGTTGAAAATGAATTTGTGAATGAATAAATGAATCAACTATTGGACTTATAAAGTAAAGTTGATATTAATAAGAAGAAATTGGAAATTTTAATCCGGGAATTAAAATTTAACTTAAGTGAATGAAAGTGAAGAGAATATACTTGAATTTAACCTGAGATAAGTTAAATAAATTGAAATTGAAATTGAATTAAATTGGATATAAAGTTGAAGGGTAAAATGATTATAATTGTGTAATGAAAATTTATACCTTAAGTTAGTAAGTATTATATATATAATCTGAAATTGTGGTTATAAGATGAAATGTCTCTAATAAGCAATATAAGCTTTTAAGTAGATAATTAAGTTTTGAACTCATATATTGGTAAATAAAATTCAGTTAAAATTGGATTGAGTTGAATCAAAATTTAGTTGTGTCATGAACGATATTAAATGGAATTAAGTCCTTACTTAACAAAAATTCAAAGGAATGGTGTGTAACAAGATTTATCTGGGGTTAAGTTAAATAGAATTGAATTGGAGTAAAATTCAATTGAATTATGGATGTTATTGAATGGAATAGATTCTTACCTGAATAAATGGAAGTAAGTTGGATAAGAAATAGGTTGGAATAAATAATTTAGAATAACTTATAAAAGAATTAAAAAAATCCATAGAATAAAATATACTTGGGCTATAAATAAGCGTAAATCTTGAGTTAAAAATAAAAGATGGATATATTTAAGTCTAGAATGAATGGAAATGTGTAAAATAATAAGTTGTGACTTATAAAATTTGAAAAGTGGGATAGAAACCCAAAATAAATAATTTTGATGAATTGGAAAATAAAACGAAAAATCCAAACTTGAATTATAAAATAAATTGCGCTTAAGAAATTTAATGAAGAGGTTCTGAGATTAAAAATCTAGTATTGAATTTAAACCAGGGGAGAACTAATTAGATAATAAATTAGCTGATGAAATATGGAAATGGAACTCGCAATTATTAACTTAGAATTGGATTGTGAATAGATAATAGAGTTTGGAAATAAAGCTTGAGTTATAAATAGAAATTCAACTTAAAGTTTTAAGTGAATTAAATATGAATTGAAGTTGTATGGAATTGGATTAAAATAAAAATGATTTGAGATGAAAATAAATCCAATTCGAATATGAATAAGTTAAAATGGGAATGAACTTAAGTTATGAAATGGTAGTGAACTGAAGTAAATTAACTTAAGTTTAAAATTAATAGAAGCATGGGATGATGTCGAGTATAATAAAATGGTTGGAATCAAACTTTCTGGATATGAAAGAAAATGCAATGAAAGTTTGTGAATAAATTAAAATGGGATGGAATCGAGTGTAAATTGAGTTGGAACCAATTTAAATGGTTATAAAGCTTAAGTAATTATTTATTCACATTAATATTGTAGAATTGCATAAGGAAGTGGATCATTTGATGTAAACGAGATTGGATAAAATCCTATGAATTATTAGAAGTGAAATGAGATGATTTTGAAATCAATTGGTATGTAATTTGGATGCAAACAATTTAAAACTAGTGTTGAAACCTTGCATATGTACTTATGAATGTATATAACATGCATTATTTATGAAATCTATGTGTTGGCTATTTGAATATAAGTGAAATGTTAACAAATTGCATATATTTAGTACTTATGTGTTTGAATTGAGTAAGTACAGGTACCGGGAGCCATTTGGCTGGGTTTGGACGCGCTAAATGCTAAAATAACAAGCTGCTTGCTTAAAATGCTAAATAAAGGTACGCCTACGCAATAAAAAAATAGAAAATATGAACTGTTTTTGGTTTTTCCGACCGTGTGGGTCGATGTATACATATTTATATCTCTTGTCAAATTGCAAAAGCTACTCCGTACAAAGGTGACTCTGCCAAAATTTTCCGAAAATTTTGGGAGTTAGAATTTTTTTTTAAAATTTTCACTAACGGCAAAGGATTTAAAATTAGTAAGCAAATAGATATGAAACTGAATATGGAAATCTAATTTAAAGGTATGAAAGTAAAGTAAGGTGAAATTAAAGAAATTGTTTGAAGAAACTAAAGGAATAAAAAGTTCGCAAGTAAACTTTTATTTGAGATTTTAAATAAATTAGTAAGCGGACTAATAAAAGGAAATGGTTAATTACATATGGGTTGAGATAAGGCGGGTACAATTCAATATTCAAAGTTTGAAGACAAAAGTGAATTCAAGTAGAATTAAAAGATGGAAATCTGAATGGAAATTTGGAAAAAAGTATTTAGATTGGAAAGCAATCAGTAAATTGAAGCAAATTGAATTCAAATGGGATTGTAAAGGCATAGTGAATAGAAATGGATATAAACTCCAATAGTGAAGTGAAAATAAATAATGAAGCATATTAAATTCTTATACTAAACTTAAGAAAGGAATGGTGAATTCTTAATTGGAAATTGTATTACAAATATATTCTAAGTTAATATTTGAATGAATATATATTGACATTTCGTAAGGAAGTCGATAAAATATTTTTGAATGTTGTGATTGGATATTATTGCTATGTAGGATATACATGTATTATAAATGGAAAGAAAATTGGTTTGATTTCAGAAGATAAATTGAATTGCTCGACAAAAAGGTATGTGTTTAAATTTCTGTATGAAATTTGATTGGGTTTTTTATCGAGCCACTTGGCCTTTTGTTTTCTTTTGGAATTTGGGAGCCCGTAGAGGATTTTTGTAGTTGTACCGAGCTAGCCGCGCAAAGGAGACGCTGGATATTTTTTTTGGAAATTTAGGGAGTTAGAATTTTTTTGAGAAAATTTGAAAACTTAAACTTAGTTTTGAATTATAATTTGAATGATTGAATAAATAATGTTGTTGGAAACTATGGAAGGTTTTGTAAAGTTGGTTGAAGAAATAGTGGGTCTTTAAGAAAAGATATGTTATGGCAAACTGATAAAACTGTTTTGTTTTGGGAAAAAGTAAACGGGTATTGGACCATTCCTCTTAACTAGTAATTTCGGGGATGAAATTCTTTTAAGGGGGAGGAATGTGACGACCCGGAATTTTTAAGCATTCAAAATTGGAATATTTAAATTAATTTTAAATATTTAAAGGTTAATTTTAACTTAAATTCAAATATCACAATTTATTTGATGATTAAATTATTAAATTAAATAGTTTGAAGTTGGGTAAAATGTTAAATCTGGAGTTCTAAGCCTGTTAAAAATAATTTGAAAGCTTATAAAATTTATATCGATAATACTGAGGATAACAGAAGTTGTAAAATTTAATTTAACACTGATTTGTTCAGTTTTGAAAATATATCGTTTAAATTGAATTTAAAAATAGCATTCTTAGCACAATCTTGGAATTTGACGAAACTAGTTCCATTAGATCCATAATAGTGTATTATTATCGGATTTCAAATTTCATATTGGTCGGAGTTGTTGTGTGAGCATGCGATAAGTAAACACGTTAAAATTTATATCGAAAGTTCAATATAATAACTGATCCTAGAGCTATCTTCTCCATACGATCGAGTTAGGACTCGAAACCTTCTCCATTGAGTTCGGAATAGGCGTATAACATTATAAACGCCTGGCGGCACGCCTCGATAGGAAGTCGAGATTTTGAGCTACGATTTTGAGACGGTTTAATTTAAACTTTAAGTATAATATATATATTGACTGGTCAAAACTTTATTTATTTTTATTTATTGTGGACGCTTGTCTTCTGAGCCAAGCCAATTGTCATCAACACAGGATTTCAAAGCACGCTTTGTTTTTTTAAGGAAATATATTAATAAAACGCAAACTGGAAATAAGAATCTACAGAACGAAACGAAAATATAATGGCCATTGATAGTTTCTCTTCCGCCTTTAATTTTCACGATTCCTTTAACAATGTCCTCAATCCCTAAGCTCGCGATTTTACTAAATCGACTCAAAACATCTCTTGACCCATTCTCTCTTGTTTCCATTTAAATCTTACTCCAAATTTTAGGGTTTTTTTAAAAAACTACCGTTTTGATTTTCTACTCCATGGCACTCGCGATTTGGGATGAAGTTGGGAGTTGACGAGGCCGAGATGACAGCAGGGGGGCGGTTTGACAGGCCGTCGGCGTTCGATTTAGAAGAAGATGGTCGCATTCGATTCAAAAAGGGGGAATCGAAGCGTGACAGTGGGAAACTCGAGCTCGAGCTTGGGAAGCTTGGCCGAACTTGACGAGATCTGGTCTCGTTCCAGATAATGAAGTGGCGAAGCATTGCGAAGCACGCGTGGCTGCAGTGGCGTGAGTGTTAGAGCTAGGTCGCGATTTGTGGATATCGAGCAACTCGTGATGGGGGGTACCGGTGCATTGTGGAGAGGATTGCCGATTGTTGGATGGAGCATTCAGATTTTCGGCAGTGAGGTATTTTGTTAATCTATTTGTATATTAGGTAATTAAATGAATGTATTATAGTATGAAATCTATAACAGGAATATATATATATATATATATGCAGTTTAGAAATAAAACCTACAAGTTTACTTAATAATGTATATTAGTGATTTAGACGATTAATAAACTTATTTAAATTATTTAGTTATTAAAAGAATTGTAAAAGAAAAATTGGTTTAACTAAATCATTAGTTGAGTTATTTATTTAATGGTAATTAATTTGTTAATAAAACTCATTTATTTGTTTTAGTTACCAAAGGATATTTTATTAAAGGAAAAGAAATTTAAATAAATAATTAGCTAAGTAAAATTATCAAAGAGAAAAAATTGTTCAATAAGTTCAAATATTAATAAAATGCAAAATGTTTATACAAGGTTAATTGTGAAGAATTGTGACGAAACAAGCTGGTTTGGAAATGGTTGCTAGCGGAATAAGGTGAGTTAATCTCACTCAGCTGAATTTTAATTTAACTTTAAATGGTTGAATTTAAATAATTGGTTGAATAATTGGATTGATTGATGTGTTATCTTATAGTATATAGTATATCTTGGAATGTTTGATTTCCCACATTATATAGCGGATGAGACCCTATGCGCCGCGTAATAGCGGATGATTTATATTAATCCCATATACCATGATATTCCACCTCGAGTGGAATTGGTATTTATGTTGTGCTAACGTCTGTGGATGCAGGGAAACAGGTTGGAGGGATCCAACTGGATTCCTCAACATTTATTTAAATTATTTAATATTCTCTGTTGTGATTATTTGATATTCTATGATGAATTTTATTGGAATATTGAATGCTATGATTTGATTGACTATATTTGGGTATAATGAGTTACCAAAAATATATAAATTGGATTTTGGAAGGAAAATAAAAGAAGTGAATTTGTAAGCGAAATAATTATAGAAAATTTGAATAAATTAAGAATGAATTGAAAGGAAATGGAAGTGATATTAAAATACTAATAAATAACTTCGAGTATGAAAAGAAACAAGATTTTGAATAAACAGAAATTGATGAATTGAAAAATTAAGTGATGTTATTTAAAGGAATAAAGAATTATTTTAAAATTTAAAGCTTAAATTTATTTAGAAAGGATTAAGAAGTAAGTTGAGAAATCTAAAATTGGCAATTAAAGGTATTTTAAACCATAATTAAGAAATAAAATCTGAAAATTTATGGATTTTGGAATAAAAATGGAGTAAATTGGAAATCAATTTGGAAATTTATTCAAGTGTTTGAATTGGAAATTTAAAGAAGAATGTGAAGAGAAGTATATTTCTCTGGATAGCCAAGTATGTTTTCAAAATAAAATTTTAAAAATAGGATAAAAGTTTAATGTTGTTTTAAAAAGCATGTTTTAGAAAACTTATTATTTCTAAATGTTTAAATTTTGAAGAAGTATTTTTTTTAAATCTATGATCGTAATAATTATTTAAATGATGATTTGGTATTTTGTTTAAAGAAGAAAATCTAGTTTATATTTATAAAGTAACCTTATCTTAATTATTTCTAAAGTATTATTTTAAATTAAGTATTAAAGTAATTTTTTCTAAATTTAAATGTTAAACATATTTTACAATAAAGTGTTTTTAAATTATTTTAAAAATCTAAGTTGTGCTTAGTGATTTCAGTGGAAATAGAAAATACTTGGAATTTATTCTGAGAAAGGAAGATAGTTTGAAGCTGTTTTCGAAAAAGGTTGAAAAGTGGAAATATATCTTGTGAAGGTATTTTGGGATAAATAAATAATTTGATAAATTATTTATTGGTTGATGGTTGTTTGTGAATATTAATTGATAGTTAAATCACCGACTATCAATATTGGCCAAATACGTTGATCGAGACTGGGATCGAGATTTATTTCTCGAAAACCACTTCGATCCGATTTATACGTTTTCGTGGAAAACGAGTTTGGATTCGAAGATGGAGAAGTGAAGTGCAAGGGCTAGTCACTACTAATCCTGAGGATATTTCCAAAATGGATGTAGTAGAAACAGTGCCTTCGGTTCCGTTCGAATCCGGGACGGACTTGTATGGATGAATGCTTTCGGAACATCGTCAGGTGGGCGATGGGCATTCTAAGGGATATGTTCTAAAAGGTAACGCTTAGCCTCAAGCCTCATCAACCGGAAATGACTGAAAATCAGAGGTTATGCAACAAGGCTAGGTGGGTAGCACCCATTTCAGGGTAAGGTCATCCCTGTCTAGATGTCCCTTTTTATTTCGGCTTAGTGGGCGGTTGCTGATCCCAACCGTGGGGTGATCTTACTCGGAACTGTCCAATAAGGGATGGTTCCGGTCTTGTGTTGCAGGGAAGTTAGGGTGGCTCCTCGGTACTGTGATCTAGGCCATGTACCGTGACAGGTGGTACCCCCAGTGCCTAGTCATTAGTTAGAAATCCAATCTCCCTACGAGCCTTGTACGAGTTTTGTTTGTATTACCCACTCTGTGGCTAGTAGCTTGAATTTAATAATGTAACAATTTCGGCTATTTTAATAAGTATTTCTATATAGACCCTATTATAATATCAGAGGATTTTAATATAAAAATGTTTTAGCTATCGTACGGTAAAAGCCAAAATGTTTATTTGTGACGTGATCTTACGAGATGCTTTTGTTTTCAAAGGATTTTTGAAACTTTAACAATCAATTTGAGTGTGATTTTCTCACGCTAGTATTCTAGACTGACTCCGGTGTTATATAACTGTAATGCTTGGGTCAGACCGTGTATTATAGAATACATGAAGGATGCCATGGAGCTCAGGAAACGAGCTGGATGACGATACGTACTTCCGTATTTGATTATTATTCCGCTGTATATCCTGTTGTATGTTATTGATGTAGAACTTTGATGATGATGTACTCTGATGTATGTATAAATAGATATAGTATTAGTTTTTGTGTAAAGATCTATTATTATATATTATATTTTATTATGCTGCGTTGGTTAGATTATGTTGTTGTTTTCTGTTTTCTCTTCTTCTTTAACCCAAATGGTTCGTATTTCTGCTCAAATTGAGTTGATTGATGTAGAATAGTGTTGACTCAAGGGGTACGGATTTGTGGGTCGTTACATTTTTGGTCAAGCACAACATCCTACGGTCGTCCTTAACTCTTTACCTATACATGTCTGTGTAGAAATTGACTGGTTTGGCAAGGCGTGAAATGATTAAAAAAATTCATTAAAAATATCCCTTTTTAGATCTTAATGGGTCTATGAAATCTATTAACTAGCATTAGATCTAATCTATGTACATTTTAATAAATAGATTAGATCTAATGTTAGTTAATAGATTTCATAGACTCATTAAGATCAAAATAGAGATGCTCTGATATCATTAAGATTAACAAGGTATGAAGAAAAGATGCTATTAAAAACAACATGAAACAAGAATATGATTTACCTTAGAATCTAAATTTACTTAGTAAGTGGACTATTCCTAAACTTTAACCTAATTATGGTTGTTTACCAGTTAGGTATTTTTGAAATTTAGGTTAAAACAAGTGTAAAAGTCACAAAAAAGTCTATTTCCATTGAAAATGAAAAAATGGTTGTAAATTTATTGAATGAAGAAGACATACGTCCTAATAGAGAATCTCATAAATTTCTACATGTTGGACTTGTGCAAATTGCATTTAAACCCTTAACTTTCGAAGGTTCACCAGAAAGCTTTATAGCAATTTCAAGAGACGATAGAAATTTAGATTAGAAAAAAATCATTAATGGGCATAAAACAATGTAGTCTGTTCCACGGTCTATTTTATTTTGATATTTATCCTAATTTACAGTTATTTTTATCTGATGTTAATATACTTGATGTTGCCACTGAATGTAAAAACACATGGTTTTAATTATGCACTAAGTTCAAAAGTTAGATGTATCTGCTATTGAATCTATTTAAACCACATCATACATTAAATCCACAATGTAAACTGGTTGATAAGCCTTTAAATGATACAACGAATTTTAAATACCACTTATATTACAGCAAGAAGATCTATTAAATAAGAAGAAAATCCTCTTTCTGACAATTGGTCAATTTGGTGGGTTGCTCCTCAACGACCTAAAATAATAACAATATTGCTAACATTATACAAACTCGATCAGGAAGGAGCTGTTCAGGCACAAATATACAAAAACGTTCCTCGGACTTATTCCGATAGACCTAATACACCTAAAACCATATCTTTTATATTCTCATATATTGCACCTTGATTATATAGCTGAGACTCCGTCTACAGTTTTAACTTTTCAAAAGAGAGAAACTAAAAAGAGATTTTCTTATGATGAATCTTTGGAGAAAAAAAAAAATCATATGTTAATAAAGATAATATTGTAAAGAGTATTTATAACGTCCAAAAAGCAGATATAACCGAATCAGAAATGAGTTTTCATATTTGATAGATTATTCGTTAAAAATAGATCTGGTTCTTAGACAATGCAAAAAATTAAATTTAGATTTAATCTTCTCGAATGGGAGCCATTTAGAAAATGGTTTGTTGAAAGTTTTATAAAGGAAGAATAGAAATATTATCAAAAGAATTCATAAATTTACATCTAAAAAGAATATATTGGTTCTTTTTGTTCTTTGGTTTGTACCAAAATTGTGTTAAGCAATTTTATACCCATTTTTCTCCTATAAATACATGTTATGCAGATTCATATTCAGGTGCATAAAAGACTATAAGTTGGTGGGAAGATGAGATGATCCACGTCTTCATCAAAAAGGAATTCCACAGGATATAATGTACGAAGGCTAGTAAACTATATTTAACACAACTGAACAGTTCAGAGTTCATATACAAATAGTGGTGCAGCATCGACGTCGAACCAAATACACTTCGAAGATCAACATAAATCAAAAGAGAAAACTTCACACTCGTCCATAAGCCAAATTTGTTACTAGAGTTAAGATAAACTACAACACCTTCATAAACTGAACTACATTCATCTGGCAAATGAATACAATAAGGAATAAGCCTAAAATCCATGCTTTCATAAAGCAGCAAATGCAAAAATTGCGCAAATGCACAGATAAACCCAAAGCAAGAAGCTAACCCAACATGATAATAACAAATTTCACCAACCTAATTGAATAAGGTGCGTAAGCATTACTGAAATAAAACTTCGCATGAATCATCTACACTAATCACGGAACGAATACCTCCGCCACATGAAACTGCAATGCTAAAAGGATATAAGAGGCTGTGCAGCCACTTCAAAGCAAACTGCATCAATCACCTCAAATAAGACTGCGCCATTGCCTCAAATTAGACCGTGCTGTCACCTAAACCAGACTGCACCAGCACCTTAAAGCACACTTCACCGAACATATGAAAATAGATTGTGCCTCTACATCAAATAGGAATTACATCCTCACTTCATATCCATGTTACACAACTGACCAACCTATGTTACACCCTGCATAACTATAATATTACATGCAATCCATGAAAAGGCAGCCAAATAAGTGAAAGCTAAGTGGTCCACAAGCCAAGCACAACAAGTCTAATTTCAAAGTACATGATGTTGAAATTCAAATTTATTTTGATGTCAAATGCATATTTTTCCCCTCTCCAATCAAATTTTCTACCTAATTTAGTTGCACGGGCTTGTGGCCATGCAACCAATCTCTGCACAATCAATGAGATACAGAATGAGTGACACGTGGATGGATCGAATGATAGAGAAAGAAATGCTAGATTAGGTAGTTAGTAATCTACATAACGTCATAGTACTATAAATAGAGGGGCGCTGTAGTAGAGAAAGAGACTTTTGATAGTTTCTCTGGATTTTATACTGAAATACTTGTACTTTCTGCCATTAAAAGCTCGTACAAAGAAGAAATATAACATAAAGCATTGACCCATAGCCGTAGGATTCCTTAAAATCCAAACCATGTAAACTCCAACGTTCTTTATTTTTTTTCGAACTTTTATTCCTTGTTTTAAGTACTAGATTCTGTTTAATCTTACTTCAGTTGACTATAAGTCTAACTTGATGTTTTAACGAATTGTTGAAGTACAGCTACTTAATTGTTTAAGCATCCAGCAACATAATTACTACTTAAGGAAAATTTAGTATCACTTAATTTTTTTATTCCGAATTATAGAAGCATACATCACTATAATTGATTCATAATTAGTTTGGTGTCGTGAGATAAAAAATCTCTCCAACAATTTGGCACTACAAGGAGGGCAGAACCCCCAACAACTTTACTTAAATTGTCTACATCTTTGATTACCACAACTTGCAAAAACTTGAAAAATTCAACCCGAAAACTCTTTTACCCCCCAAATAAGAATCCGACCAGCCAGCTACGAAAATTAGTAACAAACCTTCTACTTCTTTATCCAAACCTATCACTCCACCATAAAAATAACTACTGACCATATACTTAGGCCTTCAATGCATTCGTATCCCGGATCATTGATAGAATGACTGCGATCGAGGAGTTGGTGACCCAGCATCCCCTCTCCAGGCCATCAAATTCTCATAGCTTCACAGCTCACCATCAATGTTCTCCTATTGCTCAATATGCATAAGTTAGGAATAAATACGACAACATTGCTAGTGAGAATGGGATGCTGGATTATTAAACTTGGGACCAAGAGCTAAAAACAAGGCCAAAATAAACCCAAACATAGAAAATAAGCTGTCAATATTAACCCTTTGTTGTTGGAAACACATAGTAACCATGTCGTGCAAGATGCCGATGAGGCCACTTTGGTCTGCAAAGTAGCTCATCACGAATAAGTGCTAAGGATGAGGAGACATGATAACTCAAAGCTCAAGTGGAGCATTTAGTCAAATTATGAGAGCAAAATAATAATGAGGGAAGAAGGGAGGAGTGCTCTTCTCCATTCAATGAAGCAATTATTGAATGGAGCTTTTGAGATTGCTTCTATGCCTTGGCAATTGAAAAATATGATTGATCGGTTAACCCAGACGACCATTTATGCACGTTCTAATACCATACGGACATACTGAAAGGGAGAGGGAGACTTGTCCGCTGTAAATTATTCCCAATATACCTTTTAGGGGCAGCTTCTAGATGGTTTCGAAGGTACTTGCTAGGAGAAATTCACTGTTGAGTGTAGTTATCAGTGGATTTATATAGACAATTTAATGCAGGAAGAGAGGTCTCCCTAGACCCTAACTCCCTGATAAATGTCAAGCAAAGGGATAATGAAATCTTTCGTAAATAACATCAAATGCTTTTAGTCAGAAGTGATAAGGATAGGAGTAACTAATGAGGAAACATCACTTATGGCTGCTCATGCAAGAGAGAAAAGGGACATAGATATGTTGAACAATAATAGTAGCAAATCATGCAGGAGTATAAAATCCTTTTATGAAAGAACTAGTGGATATATACATATTAAGGAGGAAAGAGCAACTGTTGGGATATCTACAGGTTGCTCCAGATTAGAATGAAAGGAAGCGGGTAGGGGCAGGGCAGAAAATTACAACAACTCGCCCATAAAAAGGAAAATAAAGTTCAATCATACAACAAAAATTCCACCGATGCATACTCCCGGATAGATTTATGAAATGACCAGAACTGAATTAACCTACAGTGTCCTGAATATAGAAAAGAAACTTGAGCAAAATAAAGATGGCGCATACTATAGGTTCTACAATGTGAATAACTGCCGCATTGACAATTGTGAAGACTTGAAAAATGAAATTGAAAGGTTAATACAAAAGGGATGCTTAGGCACTTACCACAAAGACAATGTGGCTATTCCTACTCAAAATCAATCACCAGATCCTCACAATGATCTGGTGGAGAACCCACACTCTCTCATCGCTTCTATCCATGGTAGACCCCATCATGTGGGCAAGGGAAAGAAAGCATGGGAGAGATACATCCAAGAAGCCCGCACTAAGCATAGAACCTTATTCCATATCAAGCAGAAACCCTTCCCAGACATCACGTTGACTTCAATAGATTCATCATGAATTAATTTCTCACATCAAGACCCCTTGTTAATAACTATTTAGATCTCAAACTACACTACGAAGAAAGTTTTTGTTAACTAAGAAGGTTCTATGAATGTCATATTTAAAGCTGTATACCATAAAATGGGACTCCCAGCTGAAATCCACAAGCCAAGTCCAGAAACCATATATGACTTCAATAATACAACAATCGTCTCAATGGGAATAGCCTGACTCCTTATTATAGCAGGAACTTCACCACCGCACAATATCCTTCTATGTGAGTTTTCTGGTTATAAATAAAAAATTCTCGTACAATTCTTTCTTGGAAAGGCTTGCACTAATAGAGACTGGGACAGTTATCATCCAAAAGACTTTCTCATGAAGTTTTATACCCCTATAGGAGTTGGAAGTGAGTGGAGACCAGTTGTTAGCTAGGGAACTATACAGTGTAACTTTGAATCTTAGCAATAAAATTATTCAAAATTAGACTACTATCTCCTCTAATTAATGTAAAAATGAAAATATAACTGATAAGCCAGTTCAAAGAACTGCATCGCAACCAAGTTCCCAGGTAGGTATGAAATAGGTCAATTTACGGCCACGGTATCTACGAGAAAAGCAAAGTAGGATTACCTACACATGATAGGAATAGTGTAACAACCATACACTTCTCAGGCTGATCAGGGATGGGGACAGCAGCACCATTGCAGGGAGGAAGGGAGAACAGCCACCAGATTGAAGAACAGCGGAGCAAGCTTTATGGATATGAACTGCATACTATAGACATTTATGTATAAAGTAGTTGTATGCTTTGAGGTAAAGGGCTGGGCTTGTGCATGTATGTGCATATTGCTGTGCAATTGATAAAGAGTTTGTATGGGCTGTTAATGAGTTTTGTGTATTTGGTCCTTTATGTTGTGAATAACAACTATATAAGCAGCGTGGTAACAGTTGTAATGGTGTGAAGAAATTGAAAGCAATAAAAATTCATTTTTGTGTTGTACTGTGCTGTAGCCTACTGATTTTCATCTTCTAGTTTGTATCTCTTTCTGTTTCTTTCATTTTTTTGGTACTTAGAATAATCAAAGTGTTAGCTTTTGTCTTAGGATAGTTACAGTTCTTCATTTCAGGTTATATGCTTTCTTACCTTCCTGTTCCTGCATTTGTTTCAGTTAGTTTCTTTACAAATCTGTATATTGTTCTTGAATCTGCACTTTGTTGTTCATATTAATTTTCCATTTCAGTTGATGAATCTTGTCTTTGTTTCTCCAGTTTATTGCAATCTGTAGTTGATCAGTTTACAATTCTTGATATTAAATATTTAGGATTACATTTATGCTACAAATTCTGTAATTTTCAATTGTAAATTCTTAGAAAGACAATTTGTTTTCAATTCCATCTTGAATTTGCAATTTCTTGTATCAGTTCATATATGCTCTGTTGTTCAACTTCTTGTTTCTGCCCATATCCATGATCCCGTCATGTTTATCCCGAGAAAATTCTGCATATTCCCTACTTCTTCTTCGAGTCATTATTACATCATGTCAAGTCTTTAAATTCTTGAATTCTCCTACCAATTGTAAGAAAATCTTTCTGTTATTTTGCTGCACTATTATCAGTTCTTGTTTCTGTCAATTCTTGATTTTCTTGATCACTGCATTCACATCTTGTGCACAAATATCTTCCACTTTTCAGTTTATAATTTCCTATACTCAAGTGTGAACTACTGTTAATCAACTACTACATTCGAATCAATTCTTGAATCAATTTGCTTGCTTGTGCTACAAGAAACTCTGTGTACTGGTTTCAGTGTGCATGACATAACTGTGCACAGTTATATGCTCCTTCTTCTTCAAGAAATTCATCAAACACCTTCCAAATTTCATCGAACACTTTCTTTTCCCACTGAAAACACATCAGAACTCCATGGCAAACACTCCAGTACCACCAGTGCCTTCCAAATTGGTATCAGAGCCTGCCGCTGAGTTGAATCTCAACCCACATCCTCTAAACGATCCTGGAAATTCTGGAAACCATGTACAAGAAATCATCCAAGATCAAGATTCTGATCATCAATGGCAACGGCAACATGAGTACAACAACAAAAATGACGCCCTCTTGAATAGTCTCATGCAAAAAATTAAGGGATTTGGAAATGTTTTGAATGCGGTGGCGCGGCAACAATCTCGAGATCAAACATCATCCTCAATACCACCTCCTCCTCCTCACGATGCTGCCCCACCACCGATAAATAATACTTCAACACCCATCAATCCTCATTCGTATTATCAAAATGTTCCTCCTCCTGAAACACCAATACATAATCCAAACCCTAGCAACATGGTTCCTCCTCATAGACCGAGTATACCCCTACCAAGAAACTACCCTAATTATCCACCAAGAAATAATCCTATGCAAATGAACGTTCCTCTGAGGCCACAAGAACCACCTCCTCAACCAAGAAATTACTATCCCAATTATCCTATCCATGAACAACCCAATCATTACTATCCACCGGCCTACCATCAGATCATTCCCACTATGAAATTGGACTTTCCTATCTTCACTGGTGATGAGATTGTTACGGATTGGTTGAGACAAGTGGAGCAGTACTTTCGCTTCCATCATACTGACATAAACCAATGGTTTGAAATTGCTTCGTTTTCGTTGAGAAAAGAAGCTTTACAATGGTATCACTGGTATACCAATACCATAGAGAATCATGAGTTGTGGCCAGTGTTTAGAGAAGAGATCCTGGCGAGATTTAACACGGAGGAAATGGAACGACCCTATGAAACGTTATCCAAGCTGAGGCAGTACACTACTGTTAGAGCATACCTAAGTAGATTTGAGCAGTTGCAGGCTGTGATTGATACACTACCCTCTAAATTTTTGCTAGACCGATTCATTGGAGGATTAAAAGAAGAAATTCGATATGACGTATTGACATCTAGACCTCATGATTTCAGAGAAGCTGTTGCTTTGGCCAAGATGTTTGAATGTAAATATATGCAAGTAAAGAAAGGAAACAAAAACAGCAATGCACCTTTGTCAAAAACTACCCAAGTTGCTCCCACTTCATCCACTAAACCTTTACCAAGTCACCAACCTACCCCAAACCCTAAAGAAACCATTACCACTGTGGAAAACTCAGCTCGCACCAAAGGCCTCACCCCTGTTGAAATTGTTGAAATGAGGAAACAAGGTTTATGTTATGGTTGTAAACAGAAGTGGCATAGAGACCATAAATGCCCTACTCCACGAGTGTATGTGCTAGAAGGTGTGATGACCCTTAGAGATGAAGATCGAAAAGACCATGTGATACAGGAGTTGGGTGAGGCAGAAGAAGAATCTGCAGTAGAAGAGACACTTTCCATAACACTTCAAGCCATGTGTGGCATTCCAGCATTATCCACTATCAAGGTTCAAGGAGTCATCAATAAAAGACCAGTACAAATTTTAATTGATTCTGGATCAGCACACAGTTTCATTAATGAGGAATTGGCAAGAAAGCTTAAACTAAAGATTGATGAATCTAAAATGTATGAGGTGACAGTAGCTAATGGAGAAAAATTGAATGGATCAGGAGTTTGTAAAGATGTACTGTTGAAATGCTAAGGATGTAAGATGCTAGTTGAGTTGCTTTTGTTACCTTTAGAGGGCTGTCAAGTGGTTCTTGGTGCTCAGTGGATGAGGGGTCTAGGTGAAGTCACGTTGAACTTGGAATGCTTGCAGGTGAAGTTCCACTATAATAACAAACTATACATATGGCAAGGCATCAAACCAGATGATGTAAAAATAGTTGATAGAAAGACTATGGATAAGGAGAGTTCCCATGCTCAAACCACCATGTTATTATGCCTTCAAATGTTACATACCCATGAACCAGACCCCACTCTTCCTTCTGCTATTGTTGAACTCCTCCACAAATTTCCTTTGATCACCACTGATAAACCACCCTTTCCACCTCAAAGAACCCATGATCACAAAATTCCCCTTCAACCCAATACCCAACCCATTTGCATGAAGCCATACATACATTCATATCATTTGAAAAATGAACTGGAGAAGATTATAGAGGACATGTTGAATACTGGACTTATCAGGCCGAGCACTAGTTCTTACTCATCCACAGTTGTGATGGTTAAAAAGAAAGATGGCACTTGGAGGCTATGTATTGATTACAGAAGCTTGAATTCACATACTCTCAAAGATAAATTTCCTATTCCCTCGATTGATGACCTATTTGACGAACTACAGGGCTCTAACTGGTTTTCTAAGCTTGATTTGAGATCAGGCTATCATCAGATACGCATGAATGATTCAGATATTCACAAGACAGCCTTCAGAACACATCATGGCCATTATGAATTTCTGGTGATGCCATTTGGTTTAGTTAACGCTCCTTCTACATTTCAATCCTTGATGAATGACATTTTTAAGTCATATTTGAGAAAGTTTATATTGGTGTTCTTTGATGATATATTAGTATATAGCAAAACTTGGGTTGATCATCTACAGCATCTTGAACAAACATTCAGAGTCTTGCAGGAGAATAAATTAGTGGTGAAGCTATCCAAATGTAGTTTTGCTAAGGAGACTTTAGATTACTTGGGGCAAAGGATTTCATCTAAAGGTTTAGCTGTTGACCCTACAAAGATTCAAGCAGTACTAGAATGGCCCCTACCACAAACATTAAAAGCATTGAGAGGATTTTTAGGACTCAGTGGATATTATAGAAAATTTATAAAGAACTATGGGATAATAGCCAAGCCTATGATAGAGATGTTGAAGAAAGATTCTTTTAAGTGGAATGAAGCCTCAAAACAATCCTTTGAACAATTGAAGCAGTGTCTTATTAATCCCCCTATCCTAGCTATGCCTAATTTTAACCTACCATTTATATTGGAATGTGATGCCAGTAGGTATGGGGTGGGTGCTGTGTTGTCTCAAGAGAACAGACCCATTGCATATTTGAGTAAAGCTTTGAATGGGAGGAACTTGGCTTTATCCACTTATGAAAAGGAGTTGCTAGCTATTATTATAGCTACAAAAAAATGGAATCAGTATTTACTAGGAAGGCAATTTGTAATCAAGACAGATCACCACAGTCTTAAATACCTTTTGACACTGAAGCTACACACCGGGTTGCAACACAAATGGCTAGCCAAGTTACATGGTTTTGATTACATAGTAGAGTACCGTAGTGGGAAAGAAAATGTAGTGGCCGACGCTTTATCTAGGAGAGATGAAATAGGAGGGGAGCATAGCAATAATATCGATTCACACTTACAAGCTATATCCATAGTACAGGCACCTTGGTTCAGAGAAATTAAAAGGACACTGCATGCTTCAAAATATTACAAGCAACTGTTGCTACAGTTACAAAATCAAACCTCCCCAAGCAATAAGTATCAAATAGTAGATGAAGTTATATACCATAAAGGAAAACTGTTAATAGATCACAATGTAAAGGAACTGTTGCTTCCACTAATAAAAGAACATCATTCCACTCCTCTGGGAGGACACTCTGGCATCAAGGCTACACTCAAAAAATTAAACAAGTTTTCTATTGGAAGAAAATGAAGAGAGATGTTGAAACTTTTGTCAAAAACTGTGATGAATGGCAGAGAAATAAAGAGGAAAACATACTCATTCCTGGCCTTCTACAACCCTTGCCTATTCCAGAAAGAATTTGGATTGACATATCCATGGATTTTATCACTTGCCTACCAAAGAGTCACAAGCACACAGTCATATTCGTAGTAGTTGATAGGTTGAGCAAATATGCACATTTTTTCCCCCTGAGTCACCCCTTCACAGCCAAGGAAGTAGCTACTGTCTTCTTTGATGGTGTCTTCAAATTGCATGGTCTACCCAAATCTATAGTGAGTGATAGAGATGTTGTTTTCACAAGTAAGTTTTGGCAGGAATTGTTTAAGCTGCAGGGGTGCACATTGAAGTTGAGTACGGCATACCACCCGCAAAGTGATGGTCAAACTGAAGTGGTGAATAAAATTTTGGAATGTTACTTGAGATGTTTCATTTGCCACAAGCCACAGGAGTGGGTTAAGTGGTTGACATTAGCAGAGTATTGGTACAATACTACTTGGAAGACTCCCACCAATACAACCCCTTACAAGGCAGTGTATGGTGTAGATCCTCCAAATTTGTTATCTTATGTGCCTAATACTGCCAAAGTAGAGCAAGTGGAGGAAGTATTGTACTCGAGAGACATCATTATAGATTTCTTGAAGGATAGTATTAAACTTGCACAGAGTAGAATGAAGAGGTATGCTGACAATAGAAGAACAGATAGGGAATTCAAGCAAGGGGACTGGGTGTTCCTAAAGCTCCAACCATATAAGCAAATCACTGCGAGAATTCAGAAAACTCACAAATTATCCCCAAAGTACTATGGACCATATATGATACTTGAAAGAATTGGACAAGTTGCATACAAGTTGCAGTTGCCAACTAAGGCAAAGATACATCTAGTATTCCATGTGTCTCAACTGAAGAAAAGGCTGGGAGATGATGTAGTATTGCAAGACAGTGCACCGAGCTTCATTGAAGAAATTGTGGAGCAACCGGAATCTATACTTGACAGGAGAATAGTTCCTCGTGACAATAATACAGTGGTACATATATTGGTGAAATGGAAGGACAAACCTATAGAAGATGCCACGTGGGAGGATTATTGGCCAACTATTCGCAAATTTCCCACATTGGACCTTGGGACAAGGTCCATTCTTGAAGGAGAAGGGAGATGTAACAACCATACACTTCTCAGGCTGATCAGGGATGGGGACAGCAGCACCATTGCAGGGAGGAAGGGAGAACAGCCACCAGATTGAAGAACAGCGGAGCAAGCTTTATGGATATGAACTGCATACTATAGACATTTATGTATAAAGTAGTTGTATGCTTTGAGGTAAAGGGCTGGGCTTGTGCATGTATGTGCATATTGCTGTGCAATTGATAAAGAGTTTGTATGGGCTGTTAATGGGTTTTGTGTATTTGGTCCTTTATGTTGTGAATAACAACTATATAAGCAGCGTGGTAACAGTTGTAATGGTGTGAAGAAATTGAAAGCAATAAAAATTCATTTTTGTGTTGTACTGTGCTGTAGCCTACTGATTTTCATCTTCTAGTTTGTATCTCTTTCTGTTTCTTTCATTTTTTTGGTACTTAGAATAATCAAAGTGTTAGCTTTTGTCTTAGGATAGTTACAGTTCTTCATTTCAGGTTATATGCTTTCTTACCTTCCTGTTCCTGCATTTGTTTCAGTTAGTTTCTTTACAAATCTGTATATTGTTCTTGAATCTGCACTTTGTTGTTCATATTAATTTTCCATTTCAGTTGATGAATCTTGTCTTTGTTTCTCCAGTTTATTGCAATCTGTAGTTGATCAGTTTTCAATTCTTGATATTAAATATTTAGGATTACATTTATGCTACAAATTCTGTAATTTTCAATTGTAAATTCTTAGAAAGACAATTTGTTTTCAATTCCATCTTGAATTTGCAATTTCTTGTATCAGTTCATATATGCTATGTTGTTCAACTTCTTGTTTCTGCCCATATCCATGATCCTGTCATGTTTATCCCGAGAAAATTCTGCATATTCCCCACTTCTTCTTCGAGTCATTATTACATCATGTCAAGTCTTTAAATTCTTGAATTTGAACAACTCCTACCAATTGTAAGAAAATCTTTCTGTTATTTTGCTGCACTATTATCAGTTCTTGTTTCTGTCAATTCTTGATTTTCTTGATCACTGCATTCACATCTTGTGCACAAATATCTTCCACTTTTCAGTTTATAATTTCCTATACTCAAGTGTGAACTACTGTTAATCAACTACTACATTCGAATCAATTCTTGAATCAATTTGCTTGCTTGTGCTACAAGAAACTCTGTGTACTGGTTTCAGTGTGCATGACATAACTGTGCACAGTTATATGCTCCTTCTTCTCCAAGCAATTCATCAAACACCTTCCAAATTTCATAGAACACTTTCTTTTCCCACTGAAAACACATCAGAACTCCATGGCAAACACTCCAGTACCACCAGTGCCTTCCAAATAGGTGAGCACAACTTGGTACATGCGCAGTAACTGTTTATGCACTCTCAGATTAGGAAAACACAATTTCATCAAGGCCACAGGAGATAAAGGACCAAGTGGATCTATGGCTAGGAATGAAAGAGAAAGATCCGAAACTAGTGGATAATTTGGAAGATGTACAGAAAGATACATCGGATCCTACCAAAATTGTGAAGATTGGAAAAAACATAAGTAGTGAATGGCATTTAGAGTTGATTGATTTATTAAAGGTCCAACAATGTTTTTACTAGGACTCACCCAAATATGGAAGGAACTGATCCAGCTAAAATATTCCATGCCATTAACATATACCCTGATGCACACACCTTAGGTAAAAGCGATGCACCATGGATTAGGAGAGGTGTGATGCTCTTCATAAAGAGGTTAATAAATTAAAGGAGAACTTGTTTATCCAAGAAGTATACCACACAATGCGGATATTGAATCTACCTTTGGTAAAGAAGTTAAATGGAAAGTGGGGAACTCGCATAGATTTCAACGACCTCCACAAATTTTGCCCTAAGGACGGTTACCCCTTACCAAGAATCATCAATTGGTTGATGCAACTAGCCGATATAAACTATTGACTATCGTGGATGCATATTCAGGATACAACCAGATAGCCATGTTCGAGCCAAATCAGGAGCATAGGAGCTTCGTCATCGGCAAGGGGTTATATTGCAACAAAGTGATGTTATTTGGACTAAAGAACACTAAGCAACATATTTGAGGCTAGTTAATACGATGTTCGTAGATCAGATTGGGAAGAATGTCTACGTTTACGTCGATGATATATTAGTAAAGTCCAAAGCAGCTTCTAACCATATGTGGGATTTGGAGGAGACTTTCGCCACCTTAAGTTGGTATGGAATGAAATAGAACCCATTAATGTACCTTTACAATTTAGTCAGGAAAATTTCTATGATATATTGTGAGTGTGGGAGGAATAAAGGCCAATCCATAAAAAATTGAGGCCACTAGAAAAATGGAAATCCTAATAAAACCCAAAGATGTGATGAGTCTGAATAGGAATTTAGCAGCTTTGAGAAGGTTAATTTCTAAGGCCATTGATAAATGCATCCTTTTTTTATTAAATCAAAAATGGAAAAAGCTTTGAATGGATGGACGTGTTCAAAGCATCATGAAAAGTGCTAAAGTATCATTTAGTCAATCCACCCATACTTTCGAAGCTAGTCCTAGCTGAGGATCTATTTGTATATATAACTATAACTAATCAAGTTATGGGCGCAATAGTGGTGTGAGAAGAAGGGAATGTACAAAAGTCAAAATACTTCACTAGCAAGCATTTGTCTAGAGCCAAATCAAACTACTCCATGATAGAAAAGTTAGATTATAACTTATTGCTTTAGCCAAACACTAAGACTATATTTCTAGGTGCGTCCCATCAAAGAACTAATAAACAAGCCACTGAAAAAAATACTGTGAAAGTTAGAAACATCTGGTTTCCTCTTAAAGTGGGCCATCAAACTAGGTTGGTATGATATCTCCTACTACCCCCGTAACGCCATTAAAGGCCAGACCCTAAGTGATTTCATTATCAAATGCACAACACCAGCAACACAACCAAGTGAAGAAGTAGAGAGCCTCTGTATGTGTGGCAATTCTATGTTGACATTGTATCAAATGAACAAGGAGTGGGAATCAGATATGTACTTATCAACATGGACAGGTAGAAACTATATGGTGCAGTTCAACTTGAATTCAAGGCAACAAATAGTGTCGTAGAATACGAGGCACTAATTATTGGGCTCAAAATTGCACGGGTAATGATGGTAATCCAAATTAAAGTCCATAGTGATTCACAACTTGTTGTAAACCAAGTGTACGGAAATTACCAAACCAAAGAACCAAATTTAGCCAAGTATGTAGAACTATCCAAAGAGCTATTGCCTTAAGTTAAACAATTTGATATAGAGCAGATTCCTAGGGAGGAAAATTCTTCAATGGATTCTTTAGCCAAGTTAGCAAGTATTAAGGTTGCATAGGAAATGATCGCATTTCCTATGGGACACCTAATTGATCCAGCATTTCTAGAATAAATCAGGTCCTAGTGCTAACATGAGCTCAACAAGCACGAGGTCAAACGGCGACAAATCAAGACAAAAAAGATAAAATTCAAGATGACCATATCCTTCTAGCAACACTTTAAGAAGATAAATTTTGGATGACCACTATCAAACGTTTTTTTGGAAAGAACTTTACCATTTGATAAAAATTCTTCCATAAAGATCAAATACCAAGCTCCGTGTTTGATATTCTTTTATAGGATACTCTATAAAGGGGATACTCAACCCCCATCGAAGATGTGTCAACAAAGAGGAAGGAACTAGAGTTACAAGAGAAATTCATGAAGGATAATGTGAGGATCATTCAAAAGGGATGAAGTTGACTAGGAAAATAACGAGACATGGTTTCTTCTGGCCAACTACGCTAAGTGATGCATAAAAGTTAGTCCGAAGATGCGACAAGTATCAAAGATTCATTAGTATCCCAATATTTCCATCACATGAAGTTACCCCCATGACTAGCCTATGGTCCTTTAAAATTTGAGTAAGTGATATGATAGGACCGCTCCCAATGTCCAAAGAGGCAAGATGATAGAGTAAAGGGTATGCCCTAGAGGCAATTCTGTAATGTGTTGTAAATTATTAACTCTATAATAAAATTTAACTCTAAATGAACAGTGTTTTTCTTTCTGTAATATGCTTATTATAATGTGTTACAATTAATTATTTAATTTGAGTATATTTAACTTAAAATCCATAAATGGTGTGTTTTGTGATAGTAATTACACACACACACGCACACACACACACATACACATATATGTATATATTTCATTATGTCATTTATGTGCTTTAGATAGTATATGAATTATCACAAATCCACATATGTCCGTCCTGTTTACATTAGATGAATATATATATATATATATTAGAAAAAATTATATATATATTTATACATACAACCGATGGTTATAAAATAAAATAAATTGAATTTAATAATATTAAATGATTTTTGATTAAGAAAATTGATTATATAATACAAACATAACTATAGAAAATATATATTTATATTTTGTTAATATATATATATATATATCAAAAATAAAAAATTATATACAATTAATTCTATTAGTGTATATATATATGATTCATTTAATATTATATCTAGTTATATGTAAAGTATATGTATACATATATACGTCATAATATATACATATAAATATTTAATAAAATCATGTATATGTTTTAAGGTTGCTTTCGAATTTTTTACAATTTCTATAGGGAAATAAATAATTAAAAAACATTTTTTTCAAAATTGCTAGTTTTTTTTAAAAGATAATATTTTATAAATACTATTAGGGTTGAATGTGTATAAATACATATACATATACATATACATATACATATGCACATATATATATATATATTTACATTTAACATACATATATGTATATATAATTTGTAAATATTAATTTAATACGTACACATAAGATTGCACGTATACACTTAAAATAATTAATTTCAATATATATATATATGTATATATAAATTATATATTTATTTAAAATTAATATATTGAATTGAATTTGAAATTATCAAATAGTTTACAAATGTAGATAGGAAATCTAAAATTTGAATTTAAATTCAAAAATATTTTTATTAATATATAAAAATACTTTATATTATAAATTCAAATATATATATATATATATAAACATTTATATTTTATAAGTATAATTTTATATCATGTAAAACTACATATATATGTATATGTATTTGTATGCATGTATGTATGTGTGTGTCTATATATAGACACACACACACACACATATATATACATACATATATACATACATACATACACACACACAGATATATATATATATATATATATATATATATATTTGACAACACATATGCAAATGGAGGGGCTAATATATCCGTTGATGTGCAAATTCCAACACTTACACAAGGGCATGTTAAACTAGTTCCACTATTTATGTTGCACATGCATGTACACACATGTGTATATGGATATTGATGAATCCATCGAGACTACTATATGTAATGCTCTCCAAAGGTTGGGCAGTATATTACTCATGACTGTTAAGGGCTCCAAGGGATTATATATTGTTAGTTATTAGATAACCATAAAATGATTCACTCTACAATTTTCTGTTGGTTAATATAACTTAGGCCAGACAGAAAATATCGATGTGACAACTTATACATAATTCTCTTGCCTTGAGAATACTTTTGAACTTTGATGTTGAACTGTGCTTTAATTATACTTAAATCATGGTACAACGCCTACTAAACGACTATAGTTAGGTCGAGTAGAAGCATTGGAAGTGAAACACTATTTAATATAGGATTCTTCTCCTCAACTATATGGGGTTAATATCACGGTCAGCTAAATTCAACTCAAAGTCAAAATCTCTTACTAGATGTTAAACCAAAAATAGATCAACACCTTAGATTGAGTGTGAAAGCACCGACCCTGTTCTTATAGAGCAATAACATAGAGAATAAATGTAGAAAGAGCAAAAATGGTAAAAAGACAAGAAGATTTTTATAGTGGTTCGACTGTTAATGAACCCTACGTCCACTTTATAACTTTCTATTAACTGACAAAATCAGATTACAATATGATTGAATCTTCTAAGTTAGATCAATTCACAAGTACAAGAGTTCATTGGAGAATCATAGTGAACCCTTATATGTCTATTTTGTGGGAGGAGATGAGTGAATAATAATATTTGCAGAGTTCCAACAGCCAGTTCAAAAGATCTTATTTATGTTTCAAGTAGGATTGTATTTATAGGGGTTGGAGAGCTATTGGGCTAGGCCTGCTTTGCCAACAACCTGCATATGATGCCATAAAGGATTTCATAGAGTTTGAAAATGACTTGAGCTAACCTAATGGATTGCTAGCGGTCCATAGGTTATGGATCGCTAGAGGTCCATAGATTATGGATCGCCAGTGATCCAGCTACTTTGAGTATTTTTGCTTCATCCTTTCTGAAAATTTTATAGCAATCCAACATGATCCTATGTATCACCAACGATCCACAAGCTATTTTTGAGTGATCTCTGTAATCTTCCTATCTTCTATTTGAGTGGCTTGCCCAAATATCAAGTCGTTTGGAGTTTGTTTGACATCCATCTTTAAGGGTCATCTATCAAGAAGAACCATCCATAAATCGCTCAAAACTTAACGAAATCAGACGAAACTTTGTAGGTACTCTCTCTAAGACGTGTGGGACCTACCATAAAAATTTGAGGTGGTGGGGCCCAGTCTACATGGGTCGCTAGCGATACATCAAATCAACTCCAAATGATCTCGTTTTTTCTTTATGTTTTCTAGTATGTCTTATATGTATTCTCTCAAAATTTTAAGTCAATCCGACTTCATATGAGTTCTGTAGGTCCATTTTAAGTTAGCTTTTTGATTAAATGGCTTGAATCAGATAAGTCTTCACTTCTCAAGCTAGATTGTTTGGCATGCAATGGAACCTGGTAAGTATTCTTAGAAGAGGTAGTAGATCATTATGCAAGGGGTTAGGATGACTCACAATTCATCCTTATGGATTGCTAGCAATCCATAGCTGATGGATAACTAGCGATCCATCTTCTTAGCTTATTCTTGGTTGAATTTCCATGAGTGCTATTAGTTTGTTTCTTTGGATGCCTCATTCAAGTTTCAAGTCATTTTGGCTTAGTCTGAGTGTTCTAACTCCTATAGGATTCTGCTGAGCAAAAAATCCAGTTAACACCAGTGCAGTTTACTTTACACAATTCTCTTGACTTGGTAAGACTATTGAACGTCAATGTTGAAACCCTGCTTTGATTGTGGCATGGCGTCCATCAAACAACTATAGTTAGGTAAAGTGAAAGCATTAGAAATGAAAACATTATTTAGTAGAGGATTCATCTTCTCAGTTATATGAGGTTAGTATAAAGGTCGACCGAAGTTTATTCAAAGTCAGAAACTTTGGCCAAAGTAGTTCGGTTAATAATAATTGCTATTATTGAATCAACGACTTTATGTTCGGACCATCAAGTTGTATATGGATGATATTGAAATTTTCACCATTACTAAATTCCATAAGTCCTAACGTGATATAGATTCGACAAATAGAATTGGTGTAGATAATTGTCACTACTGTGTAGTGCCTAAAATATGTAAAATTGGATTTTACCGAAACCATGTAAGCAACAAATTTGGCCATAATTACACACCACTAATTAAGGTGATGTGTGAATGTCAATATTCGAATTGTTCGATACTAATTATTGATTGAATTTACACCTAAGGTCATACAAACGAGATGTTGAATACGCCTACTACTATCTGATTTAATTAATTAGTCATTTTAAATTAATTAAACCAATTAATATTTATGGAATATTAATTATAATTTTATTTTATTTGTGTTGAAAAAGCATATATATAAAAGTTGTATACAAATGTACCGATATACGATATCGATCTGCGTTTGAATTAAATTTAAATGCACATTTATTTGATTAGGATTAAAGCAGTAAGGAGGCCCAAATAAGGGAAATATTGCTTGACCATGGGCTGTTATTTGGGCTTGAATAATTATTCAGAAAGGTGAGATAGAGTAAGAGGAAAGTGTGGATCTGATCCCCTTTTTGCTTCTCTGAATCTCGACTATTTAAACAATTTAAATCCTATTTTAGAAACTCTTAATTCTAGGCTCCATCTTCATAACTTCTAGCCGGCCTTCTCCATTAGCCTGCTCCATTGTTTCAAACATTTCAAAAAAAGAACTAAATACAAATAATAGATTGGTGGTTGCTACTTTCAATTTTATAGCTCGTTTTGGAAGTTCGGATACTACTTCTCTTCGACCCATCATTAGTCAGGTAAATATTTTATCTACATTTATACGCAAATATACACATATATACACATACACATTGCTTTTTTACTTCATTTATATGCTTTAGATAATATATGAATTATCACGAATCCACATATGTTTATGATATCTACATTGGATGAAAATATATATGTATTTATTAAATTTATACATACAAACATACACAAACACATATAGCTCACGACTACAAAATAAAATAATTTTTTCAAATTTAGTAATATTAAAATGATTTTTAAATTGAAATTTTATTTTATAATGCAAACATACTATAAAAAATATATATTCATATTTTGTTAATGTGTATATATATATGATTAAATCCATGTATTAATATCATATATATAAAATTCATTTAAATATTATATCTAATCTAATTATACATAAAGTATATGTGTGTATATGTCATAAAATATATATGTAAATATTTTATAAAATTATATATATGTTTTAAGCTTGTTTTTAAATAAAACTTATATTTTTATGATTTCCATATGAAAATCAATAATTAAAAAAACATTATTTTAAAACTCGCAAGTTTAAAAAAAGGGAAAATAGTTTATAAATACTATTATGGTCGAATGTGTATAAATATATATATGTGTGTGTATTTAATTATTTATTTACATTAAAACACACAAATGTGTGTGTGTGTCATATATAGATTTTTTAAATATTAATTTAATATGTATATATAAGATTGTATGTATATATTTATAAAAAAATTCAATATATATATATTATATATATTTAAATTTAATATATTAATTTGAATTTGAAATTACTAGATAGTTTATAATACAGATCTAGATTTGAAATTTGAAATTTGAATTTAAAATCAAAATTCTTCAAATTAATATTTAGAATTGCTTTATATTATAGTACATATATAAAGACATTTATATTTTACAAGTATAATGTTATATAGCATAAAACTATACATGCATAATTGCATATGTATAGTTGCACATATATATATGTATGTATGTATGTATGTATATTGTAGACAACACATATGTATAAAGTGTGGCTAATATGCCCGTTGTGTAAATCCAGCACATACACATGGGAATGTTAAACCATGTACACTGTTTATGTTTCGCGTGCATGTATATACACATTTGTATATGATACACATGTTATATTATATAATATAAATATAACATTAAATAAAACATTATTTACAAATAAATGAAATATTGATCTTGTTTAAAATTAATTTAGATCAGATCTAAATATATTTAGACTTCTCAAGCCCAATAAGATCCAAAATGGAATAATTTTTTTGAAGTATACTCATTTACCATGTCGTATGCCGACCCAGTTCCAACACATGATATGTAGTAGCAACGGTCGATTATTTTTCCAAGTGGGTGGAAGTTGAAATGCTTGCAATTCATAACTTCAAAAAAGATAGTCACCATTCTTGCTAGGAATATCATCACCAAATTTGGGATCCCACAAAAGATAATCTCTAATAATGGAATCCAATTCAAAAGTAAAGAGTTATCTAACCATTATGAGAAAATGGCATAATCAAGAGTTCCTCCTCAATAACTCGCCCTTAGGAAAACGGGCAGGTCAAAGTAGCAAACAGGATGATAAAGAAGTTGCTCAAAAACAGACTCATGAAAGCTTAAGGGAAATGGAAAGAGGAACTACCCCTAGTTTTATGGGCATATGGAACATCCATAGGGTCACGTACGAGCCATACCCCATTCTCCTTAACATATGGCTATGAAGCTATACTGCTAGTTGAGGTAGACATACCATCATGTCGATGTTTATCATATAGAATTTGCACCTTAAAGAAACTACATTGGTCTCATATAAGAAACGAGAGACGAAGTAGCAATTTGGTCTGCCATCTATAGGCAAAGAATGGCGAGAATCTATAATTCGCGACTCAAGGAAAGGAAGTTCCACAAAGGAGATCTAGCCCTAAGAAATGTAATAGCTAACAAAAAATATCCAACAAAGGGAGCGCTCAGACACACTGGGAGGGACCTTATGTTATGTAATGATGCTTAGGCCATGCTTTCCATTTCCAGCACATGACCTACGCATATGAGTTGGCACACACTTTGTTGTAGAAAAAGGAACCCCAATGTTATGCGTCTAATGAATCATATTTAACTCCGTGTTATTTAGAGATGTGAGACTATTCCAATTCCAATCAGTCATTCATCCTTGCCACATGCGAGGCAATCATAAAAATCTAACCTTTATTCACATCCCCTTGGAGTACTTTGAGAGCATTGTTTTGTTTGCATGGCCCAGTTTGCAACCTTCGGCTCTGATACTAGTTGTTGTCTAACAGCGGTCGTACCAAGCTCTCCATCTCCAGCACATGGCGTACGCATATGAATTGGCACACTTTGTTATAACAATTAAAAGAATCCCTAATGTGGTATGCCTACCAACCCATATTTATACACCACGTCTCCAAGTTATTAAGCAATGTAGGACTATTCCGATTCGAAACCATCATTCCTCCTTAGCACATGCGAGACAACCATAATACCTTAGTAGTAGCCGAAGCACTTTTTGAATGGTGCATACCTCCTCTCTAGACCTAATGGAAACCTTGTTCTAAGGACATGAAATTCAGAACACCTCTGACCATACTTTATTTAATATTTTCCTTTCTTGCAACAAAGTATAATATACAAAGTTGTGACTAGAAATAATCAATAAAATAATAAATTGGATGTAGGGATATTAGACGGCTCAAAATAATACAAAATTTTACTTATAAATTTTATTTTCTTGCAAACCAAACCAGAGTTGTAATAATATAAATCAGCTTTTTAGCCAAAAATTTCGTTGGACGTAGGGATATTAGATTGTCCGAACTAGTAAAAAATATCATGTGCATGAATAAGGGGTTGTAAACATGTGACCTAACTTTTTGGTCTAATCTGCACCCTAAGCGGGGCAAATCATGCTAAGCATATGACAAAAAAGGGAAGAGCTAACACAAAGCTTAAAAGTTGCACATTCAGAAGTAACAGTTTCTATAAAAGAAAGAAAAGGAGGTTCTCGTAGTATGATTCAAGGAAAAGTTCAAGAGTCTACATAAAGCTCAAAGAGGTACACATACAACTTTACAGTTTCTTTTCGAATTTCATTACAAACAATCATAAAATGCTAAACACATATAAGTATTATACATATTATAAGCTAAAGCCCCCTGAAGTTGCTAAATAACACCCTAGTCAGACTCTAAGTCCTCCATCGATAGGAACTATATTTTTGTTCTAGGAGCCTGAGCAATAGGAGGTGGATATTTCTCAGTTAAAACAACCAAGGAACACCGAGGTGCATTAACAACATGGAGCCTTGAGTTATAATTAGCACCGGCCCAAGGATTCCCTATGTCTTGCCTCCTGAAAACGTAATCAGTGCGATTATAAAGGAAGCTTAAGTCGAGTTTTGGCAAGAAATAACTAAACACGTCAATGGCACGTTGTATAGCTCTGTCGGCCATAATGCACCTAACCTTCTCTTATCAGAGCTTTTTAGCCAAATCAGACAATATGGAGTAGGGAACCACAAGCATTAAGGGATGCGAACATGATGAAGACAAAGTTAAGGACTGCGTAGCCGGAGCCAATCCAGATAAATGATCTTTAAGCTCGCTGCTACAAGCTGCACGCATTCTAGATTATCTAAAATTTCTATCTTTGTCTTCTTAGTCTTCTTCGTCTTCTTTGAGAGCGCATCAAACAATTTATAAGAAAATGAACTCCCCTCTACCCTCATCTCTTTCTTAAAACCTTCCAACCTCTTTTCATAGTTAGCCTTCAACTCATTAACTTTGTGTTGGTAATAAGTTGCCACTTCATTTTTCCATTGTGAGGTCGCTTTGATGTCCAAACCAAAAGGAGAGCCAGAACTGCCCCAGGGGAAGATTCCTTAGGAGGGGCCAAATCAGTGGATGGATTATCTTCTTTAACTAGTTAATGATCAACTTGATGGGATAGCTCTTCAATAGCTTTTCAAGTTTCTTAATCTCATTTTCATAAGAAACAAAGTATAATACCTTAACATCTTTCAACGACCTCTCTAAATTTTCCACCTTCTTCTACGAGGATTTTAATTCGACCTCAAGCTTTCAATCTTTTTATTTGTTGCATTTACATTAGTTCACTGCATAGTAAAACAATTGTCCTGCCTAATAAACCATTCTTTGCTTCATCAACATTTGTTATGTTTCATAAATTAGTTTTCTTCCTTTCCCTTTCCATAACATGTTTGAGAGGATCGTCATCCCTAAACTCCAAGTTACCATCAACATCTCCACGCACCTTAAAAATGCTAACTAGGGTTAGGTCAATTATTGGTGGAATTCCAAACTATGCATTGCACAAAAAAATAAAATAATTAAATGAAAATAAAGGAAAGCGCATAAGAGCAAACAAAGACAGTTCTATTGAAGTACACAACATTATACAATACATGTCTTTCACACCATCAAAACTACCTATGATTAATTTATCTTTAAACCATAATAAATGAGGTTTCTCTAAAGGAAGAAGTTCATCCCCGAAAGAAGGACTGTAATGTCCCGTAATTGAAAATGAGATATTTAATTATTTTAAATATTTAAATGTAGAATATTCAAACTTAAACAATCATGTTTTATATGATAAATAAGAATGGTAAACTTATTTTTGATATTGAATAAAGATTTTAGTTTCCCATTGTAAAATTGACAAAAGTCGGATTCAGATAAAGTAGGGTGAATATTCAAGAAATTTGTATAAAGGATAAATGATTCCTTTTAAATATATATATATATATATATAATCAATATCAAACTCATTTGATAATAATGGTAATTTAATTTATAATTGTTCGATAAAAGTATAAAACTTGTTTTATAAAATTGACAAATTTCGTCGCATATCGATAAATCGATGTCATAATTTTATAAGAAGATTTGGATGTTGTTTTATATTATCTTATAAGTCAAATATGCTTGTTTTAATTATTTAAAGATAATAAGAAATTTATTTTGAAGTTTGGTTTACATGAATAAATAGTTTAACAAAAATGTCAAAATGTGACCGGAAAACGTTTTGTCGAAAATCAATGTTTTATTCAAAATAAGTTATCGCAACGTTATCGCACCTTTGTTAACATGTTTTAACATATGTATTACATATTATAACTAAATATGTTTACTTTTACTAAATATAATTAGAAAACTTCTAGAACATTATTAAGAAAAGTAATTAAATTTAAGAAAAGTCAAAAGTAAACATCAAATCCAAATCACATCAAAATCCAACAAAATAATTAATTTTCTTTACTTAATCTTTAAGTGACTAAGACATAAAGTAAGGATGTGAAAGATGATGTTAAGTATTGAAAAAATGGATATTGCTTTAGGTTTAAGTAATGTTAGTTTGGTAATTTGGTAAGAGGTTATTTTGGTAAATTTACCACTTCTTTCTTTTTATAAATACTCACCTCCTTCTTCGCCTCCATTCACATTTATTCCTCTGTTTTTCTCAAGCTTCATCATATTCTTCCTCTTCTCTTTGATGGCTTCCAAGCCATGGAAAAATATTATAAAGAAATAATGTCAAATATTTAAAAAAAAATCAAAAGAAATCAATATTTATTTTCTTCAATTCAAACTCCTCTTTTCTCCATATTTTACCTCTTCTTTTATCGGCCATAACTTCTTCAAATCAAAACCAAAATGTAAATTATTTTTTCAAATCATGTATTTTTCTAATGGCTACAACTTTCATTTTGACAACCTTTTCCAATTCTTAGAATAAAAATGTCAAAAATCCACTTCTTTCCAGTGCATTCTCTGGCCCAGTTTTTAAGCCAGAGAATATGCCATTTTGTTTTGATCATAAGTTGATCATAACAGAGATAAATTAAGAATTTTTTTTAAACCATATCAAATTCTAGTAGATACAACTTTTATTTTGATCACTTTTCCAGTTTTGAGGTTTAATATACCTGAAACTTTATTCTTTGAAGTGCATTTTTGAGCTTCATTTTTGTTAATCCGGGAATACCTCTTCTTCATTCTATCATATCTCCCTCAAAACAACTTAGAATCAAGTGATTCTTCTTTTTAAATTAAAGAGAAATAATTTTCAATAACTTTTTAGTTAATAAGTTTTACAATTTTGAGAGTAAGAGAGTCAAAAACAAGAGAGAACATGACCTATTTTCCGGGTCTAATTTTGAGAATTCAACTTCAAAGCTCTACCACTTCTTCTCTATACTTTCGGCCAATCTCCATTTCAAGCCTTGGTCAAGCATTAGGAAGGAGGAATTCAAGCTTATTTTTATTTGGTTTCCAAAGCATGATAGGAAGTATGCGTTAGATCTTAAGTTCCTTGCCTTAAGTTTGACGGAGTGGAATCCAAAGTGAGTACAACTCACTCTTTCTGACTCACTAATATTTTTATATAATTAAGAATAAATTTATTTTATGCTGATTGATGATTTTTTTGGATGATATATGATATATTGTATATATATTGATTGGTATTTGGATATATTCCTGCCTATTGGAGCAGATGAGACTCTATACGTTCCCGTGTATGAGCGGATGACCCTTTGTATGCGCATCTGCCCCGCAGCGGACGTTATACACATATTCTAATGTGTATATTTGTTGCAGGTGACAGGTTGGAGGGATCCAACTGGATTCCTCACCAGTATTGATTTATTTACAGATATTGTGATATATGCTGTTATCATATGATATATGACATTTTAGATGTCGTGATTGATGTATTTAGTGCTGTTGCGGCACTGGGCCTATTTTGGAATTTTAAAAATGTTAAAGTGATGACTTCCAAATTGAAAAGGATTTTCAAGCGATTTTGAAAATAGATATTTTATTAATTTTGAATTGTTAAAAGAATGAATTTATTTTAAATAAATAAGCGTTATAATTTTCATATTATAAAAAATATGATTTTTGTGAAATCCACTTAAGTATGATTTTTTTGGAGTTATATAAGTTTTAATAATGATTGTAAAGTACTAAAAGAATAAATTTATTTAAATTGAGATTTTGACCTTATTGATTTATTAGAAATTAACTTAGAAATTGGATTTTTGAATGTAAATGAGATATAAATAGAATTTCTTAATTAAAGGATTTTATAGGTTGAAGTTCTTATAAAATAAAATTTGGAATTTGATTTTATAAATGGAAGTTTTTATAATATATAAGGAATTTATAAACAATGTTTTATAAATCTGAAATCAGTTGAATTTGACAAGTTAAATATAGAAGTTTATTAAAGGTATTATATCACGATTTTGGATAGTGGATAATCCTTTAATAACTATGTAGAAGTGATGAATTTGGCAAAGGAGATATATTCAAGATTTTGAATAGTGGATAATCCTTTAATAAATGTGCAGAAATATTAGATTTGTTAAATGGAATATATTCACGATTTTGGATAGTGAATAATTTATTAAATAAAATAGATATGTTTTGGAGAGTGATCTTTTAAATTTGAAGACAGGTTTGGAAAAGTGATATTTTAAATGGAGTTAAATGTTTTGAAGATGTTAATAAAATGTGTTAAGTATCGAATACATAGATTTCAACATTCACTGTTGAAATAGACATGAAGAAAATTATGGACTATAACACTATTGTTATAGTAAATGATTATCGGAAGGAAATGTTTTGTACAGTATATGGGGTTTATATATCTATGTAATTTTCGAATCCCTATACCGATGATTTTGGGTTGTCGTAACGATGTTTTACGCAACATTCGTTTTAACCCAAATAAATGTATTTAAGAGAATATTTTCCTTAAAGAACAAATATGTACTTAATCCTGATTTAAGTATATGTAATATTTCTAAGTATTGAAAATAAATTGATTTGTGAATTACTTATTATTAAATAAGTATATGGAGATGTTTTCTAATGTCGAAAGTTGAAATGGTTTGAGAATATATCTTTTTAAAGATAATTTGAAGTGAATTTTTGGCAAGTAATTTAATTAATAAAAGATTAAACAAAAGCGCCTAGTGATTGTTTATGATGCTAAATATTTGTTTGTTTGGTATGATAGTTAAATAACCTACTATCAAATTTTGCCATTTTATTTCCTCGACTTGATGTGGGAACAGTTTAGTCTTACACCTAGTACGTTGCCTTCTACGTAGGCTTGATTATCAATTGTGTTGAGGATGTTGATTCGTATAGTGCGGAGTATTACTCCAATCTATCGAGCTTCCTTCTTGGCCTGAAGGATAACAAGTTGAAAGTTGGAGACTTGATAAGTCTGTGAGACTTTGTTTCTGTATGAGGTTGACAAATGCTTTTGCGTTGATTGGTGCGAAGAGACCAGGATCGGTTTATCCGAAAACCACTTCGGACCAATGTATATGCGCTCGATTGTGCAGGTTGGCCGATGATATTGATACTTAGGATTTTCATAGTGGGGGACTTCTTGTTGATCATTTGGGGTTAAAATCCCAATATATATCAAGTAGTAATAGGCTCTTCGTTATGAAATATCCAGTGCAAGGACTATAAGCTACTAATCCTACGGATTTCCCAACATGATGTGGTAGGAAAGTACCTTCGCTTTGTCTTGTTCCTGGACAACTTGTACAGATGTTTGTCTGACATTGCATTTCTAAAGATTACGTACATTGGTTTTACAAACATACATCAATGGTGGCATAGAAGGCAACTTCTCTTAGCATAACACCCTCCTTGAGACGTATGAGCTTAACAGTTGTATTTTTGTGGAAGGCAATTAGTGGTCAACGAAAACGGCCATATGGCATTCAAAGTGATGTGATTATGAGATGTGAAACGCGGTCGTTACCGCAGGCCTCATCAATCAGAACTGACCGAAACAGGGTTAGAAGCAGCAGGGCAAAGTGGGTCATTCCCAAGTAGGATATGATCATCCTTTTCTAGATATATTTTTACATGCTATGACGTCGTGTATCTAATTATTGTGGTTTGTATGATATGAAGTCCCTCGGAAAAGGTCGGTAACGACTGGAGGATGACATATTCGGTACCATCTAGTTATAGAGGCGGGCCGGTCTTGTGTTGGTAGAGGGCAGATGTTCTGTGCCTCAGGACATCCATCTAGAGGTATACCCATCAGAAGGTATCCCCTTCACCTGGTAATTTGTATGGAAATCCAAACACCACTACGTACCTGCCATTTTATTTGCAGAGCCTAGTATGCTGGAATTTAATAGTGGTATCAATTTCAGCTATTTTGAATATTATTTATATACTAGACACTAACATAATATTAGATGATTTGATATAAAATGTTTTAGTTATCGTAAGGTAAAAAAATGTTCGTGTTTATGTGTGGGCGTGTCTTACGAGATACTTTTGTTTTGATAAAGGAAAAGTTTGGTAATTTAATATATTCAGTTGAGTGTGTTTCTCATGCTGGTTTACTAGACTGATCTGGGCGTTCTTCCCTCTCAATGCTTGGGTCAGACCGAGTATATTTTCAGGTTCAGATTGGGTGCTTTTGGAGCTTCAGCAGGCGTGCTGGAGATCTTGATTTTCGTATACACGTATCTGTTTTGATTATCCGCTCCATTGTTGCTTAGTTGTTGTATGTTATCGGCAATTGTGAGGACATGTTATTATAACTGTCCAGGCTGATAATTATTGTTTGATTGTTGTACTCTGGTTGATGTATATACAGTTTCGGTTTTGTAAAGATCATTGATACGATATTATATGTTTTCCGTTGCGATGTGAGATTATGTATTGTTCTGTTTGGTTCTATCTTCTCTTTTTCTTCTATTTTCTTCTTTTCTTTTCTTTTCTTTCTCTTGACTTTCGGTCAGTCTGTGCCTTTTGGGTCGGACATGTATGGTTTACTGTCGATTCAAAGGGTACGGATTTGTAGGTCATCACAAGTACCTCGTTTCCACATTACAAAATCATAAAGCGCATTCCTTTAATGGATAACTTGTTTAATTCTGAACAAGAGCACTTGTGATCCCTTCTTTAGTTGTGCAATAAACTTTTCCAGTTCAATTTCCTTCCAACATACGAAAGCAATGCTTCTTGATAATCTATCTGTAGTAAAAATATTAGAGCTCTTGCGAATATCTTTTTCAAGCCTAAGTGCATTCGCTCTGCGCATCGAAAACACTTCCCAATAAACTATGGACATGTAAGGGTGTTTAACTAAAAAATGCAAGTCGATGCAAAAAAGAAGAATGCAGACATTACCAGGAGATTAGAAGGAATAAAACCATCTCGGTTAGAGACATATAAAAAATTTGTCCATCCACTTCTGTATTTTACGAGAAGAAACCGAGAAGATAGATTCCATGGCTTGAACGTAATGAAATCCATCACTGCACGTAGTAGTACTTTTGCGAACAAAATATAAGAAGAGCAACTCTCGACCAGTAGGCATAGTAAGTGCTTAGCATATATAATAAAGTACATGTTAAAAGAAACTAGGAAATGAAAGACAATTGAATTGGAGACAATTTCGTAGCGGCTAGCTACCCCTTAACAATAGGGTGAAGTGGAAGATAGAGTCCATTTCTGACATGTGCATACGTTAAAGAAATGAACCCTTTTGTGGGCAGATGAATGCATCCAAAAGGGGTGGGAAAACTAAGTGCATAACCCCCAATCTTGAAATGGTTCAAAATCCCTTCAACTAGGTTTTATCACCAATGGTTGAAGTCCAATGAAAGGGACCAAATTTCGACCAGAAGTACTGGGAAGATCATTAATAGCCATGAATAACTAAAAGAGAAAATGAAGTACAATTGAAAAATGCTTTTAGGACCAATAACAAAAGTAGAAACATTTCCCAACATCAAATTCGCAAAGAAATCGATACAATTCAGAAATGGATTAAAAAGATAATCTTCTGAACGATAAATTGATCAAACCACTCATATAAACTTTTTACCAAATAAATTGAAGGCATGAATACATTTCTAAATATATAAAAAGAAAAGAAGATAGAGTATGCATGAAAAATAGAGGAGAATCAAACTTATAGTTTCAAAAATCGAATAACCATTGGAAATGAACGATGATAACCAAAGTACACTAAAATCAGATTTATTGGAATACGAAATGATTCATCTAGATGCATTTAAAGGAAGCGACCATTCATAATGAGACATGTATAAGTAGCATTAAATATGACACTAGTAATTAGAGAACTCAAATAATTGGATAGAGATATGACAAGTCTACCATAATATACATTAGCACAAATTTTGAAGGAGGGGGAGAGAATGTCACATCCATTTTTATCCTATAAATATATGTTATGCAGATTCAGATTCAGGTGCATAAAAGACTGCATAAGTCTTTGGGAAGATGAGACGAGCTATGTTTTCATTAAAAGGGGATTTGCACAACATATAACGTGTGAAGCTCAGTAAACTATATTCGATACAACCGAACACTTTGTATTTTGCATACAATTAGTAGTGCATCATTGCTCTGAATAAAATACACCACGAAGATCGACATGAATCAAAAGTGAAAATTGCACACCCGTCCATAAGCTAAATTCATTACCAGATTTAGGATAAACCACGCCATCTTTATAAAATAAACCACGTACATCAAACAAAATGAAAATAACAAGAAGCAAGCCTAAAAGCCATGCTTTCATAAAGCAGCAAGTCCACAAACTATGCACATGCATAGACAAACCCAAAGCAAGAATCCAACCTAACACGATAACATCAAATTCCACCAAGTTAACCGAATAAGATGCGCAAGTGAAACTGAAAAACAGAACTTTGCATGAATTATAACAATACCAATCGTGGAAAGAATACGTTCATCAATATGAACTTGCAATGTTAAAAGGATATAACCAGCTATGCAACCACTCTAAACCAGTCTGCACCGCCACTTAAATCAGGCAACTCCGCCACCTCAATTCAAATTACACTGTCGCTTAAACGAGATTGCGCTGCCACCTTAAAGCGTACTTCATCGAACACATCAAAATAGATCGCATATATGCCTCAAATAGGACCTGCATCTTTACCCCATGTCAATATGATAACCCCATTTCAAAGGTTAGAATTACCCCACCACAAATGACCAAGCTATGGTACACTCCATGTTATTGTAATACTACATGGGATCCATGCAAAACCAGCCAAATAAATAAAAGACGAATAGTCTGTATGCCAAGCATATCTCATAAGTCTGATTCCAAAGTTCCAGGTGCCGAAGTTCAAATTTCCCGACTGATGTCAGATTCAAATTTCCCTCCTGTAATCAAATTTTCCCGCCTAAGATAGTTGCACATGCTTATGGCCACGCAAGCAATACATGCATAATCAGTGAGATACATGATGAGTGATATGTGGAAGGATCGGACGATGGAGAAGAAATGATGGATTAGTGAGTCAGTAACCCATGTGACATTATACTATATTTAGGACATTGTAGTAAAGAAAGGGACTTTTGATAGTTTCTTTGAGTTTTGCACTAAAATACTTATACTTCCTATCATTAAAAGCTTATACCAAGAAGAAGTAAAGCATTGACATATGGACGTATGATTCCTTAAAATCCATACCGCATAATTTCCTATGTCATTAACTTTTTTCTACACTTTTATTCCTTGTGTTCCATAATAGATTATGTTTGGTTTTACCTAAATTGATAAAAGATTGAACTTGACATTTTAACAAAAGATTAAAGTGCAACTACTTAATTGTGTAAGCATTCAGCAACATAATTGCTACTCTTAAGGAAAATTTAATATCATTTAAGTTTGTTGTTTTCCAATTATGGAAGCAAACACTACTGCAATTAATTCTTTATTAGTTTGGTTTTGTGAGACAAAAATCTCACCAACAAACAATATATTTCTATAATAGAAAGTAATTATATAATTTTGAATGGAAATATTTTTAAAGAGAATATGTCCTCCTTAGACATTTTCTCAAATTGAAAGAAATGGAAAACAAATAATTTTTTCTACTATTTTTAAAACAAATAATTTTTTCTACATTTTCTAAATTATTTGAAAAAAGAAATATTGCATATGATAGTAAAACAAATGAATCAAATTTTAGAACAACAAAATTATACTAATCTATTTTTAAAATTTTATGTTAACAAATTACTTCCTTACACAACAGAATAGAAATTATATTTTCCACTATAAATAAAATTCAATCAAATGTTTTTAATTATCTGAAGTTATGACATCCTCCAAACTTCGTCCACCTCCTAAAATTAAAATTTTCAAACTAAAATCAACGATTGAATTAGAAAATCTTATAGAAGATAAATTTAAAAATCTAAATCACAAACACTTATTGAATTTTTTTTCCAAATATTTAGAAGAAATCAATAATTATAAGAAAACAATTCAAAATGAAATTGACAAACTTGAAAAGCATGCATATAAGACAACCCAAAAGTTATTTTAGTATAAAATTAAATTCAAATTCAATTTTTTTGCTAGCCTTAGAACCAAGGCTAGATTCTTTTTCTATTTATAATCCATTAAACATGAAAAATAATTTTCGATTCAATTATATCCGCTTCTTGAGTGTTATAAATATTCTTTACAATATTATCTTTATTAACATATAATTTTTCATCAAGAGTAGTTTCTCCAAAGATTCACATTAGAAATCTTTCCGCTTTCTCATATTTGTGAAGTTGAAACTCTGGATAGAGTCTTAACTATATAATTAAGAGGCGATATATGGGAATATAAAGATCTGGTTTTAGATGTATTAGGTCTATTAGAATATGACAAAAAAAATTTTTTATCCATATATATCCGAATAGTTTCTTCCAAATTTGTATAATGTTAGCAATATTATTATTTATTTTAGGTTATGGAGGAGTAGCCCTCTCAACAAATGAATTGTATGAAAGAGGAATTTCTTATCATTTAATAGATCCACTTGTTGTAATATTGGACCTACTAAACTTTCTCTTTGTTAAAATTATTTCACTTAAAGGCTTATTAACTAGTTTACATTGTGGATTTAATGTATGAATTAGTTTTTAATTGATTCTATAGAAGATATATATAACTTATGATCCTGATGCTTAATTATAACCATGTGTTTTTACATTCAATGTAATAACATCATGTACAATAACATCAGATAAAGGTAATCATAAATTGGGATAAACATCAAAATAAACAAGACTAAGGAACAGTCTAGACCGTATTATGCCCACTAATGATTTTTTCCAATCTAAACTTCTACCCTCTCTTAAAATTCCTACAAGCTTTCTGGTAAACCTTCCAAAGTTAAGGGTTTAAAGGCAATTTGCATAAGTCCAGCATGTATAAATTTATTAGATTCTCTATACAAGCCTATTTTTTTCATTCAATAATTTTATAATCATTTCTTCAATATTTAGAGAAATAGATTTGTTTGTGGTTCTTACTGCTTGTTTTGACCAAGTTTTTCAAAAGCACCCAAATGGTAAATTGTAATAATTTGGAATTTTGTTGTTTGATTTTGAATAATTAAATAAATTAAAATATTGAAATAACTACTTTTTAAAGCTTGAAAAATTAAATTCATATATAAAGATTATTTAAGTATTTGAATTAGGAATTTAATATTTGAATAGTGATTTAAATATCTAGATTGTGAATTAAATATTAATTAAATGGATTTAATGGCCATATTTAACTTCTTTTAATTAATAAATAATAATGGTGAATTAATTTTGTTAATTTATTTTAAATAATAAAAAATAATAAAATCAATTATTAATATAATGACTCGATTTTCAATAATGTATTTTTAATTTAATTTATTTGATTTTTCCATAATTTTTAGTTTGAAAAATATTTAAATTATCATTTTATTATTTTTTGGCAAATGACGATATTTTTAAGATTTTATGGAAATAGTTAACCAGTGTTTTATTATTTTGGATTCTTGTCGCTTTTTCATGCACGATTGTATTTTTGTTTTGTCATTCGCAGTCCGTACACGATCAAAATTCTATGCGGCTACTTACCAGAGATTCAATTTCAAAATAAACTTGAGGCTTAGCTTATTGGTCACACTTGCTTTCTTTTCTTCTTACACCGTTCCATTCATCATCCTTGTAACTTTCAAAATATAAAATAAAGATAAAAAACCTTAAAAATCAAGATCTCATTAAATACTCCACTAAAATTTCCAAAACAAGTTTCTTTGATCTCATTGAGCCTGTATCTTCGATTTGGCATGTAACATGATAGGTGCGGTGAGGGTTGAGGCAGTGCGGCAGTTTTAGGTAGTGGATGGAGAATTAAGGGTTTGGTTCTTTTAGAATTTAAGCAACATGAGACTATATGGAAGCTAGTTTTGAGTTTGAGAGGTTGAATAATAACTAAGTGCCGAATAATGGTGGGGGTGTGCATTATTGGGGGTGTTTGGAGTCACGACCTATATGGGTCATGGATGAGTGGGTCTGGTCGTGTTTTAAGGGGATGTGTGGGCACGTTAGTAGTGGGTGGAATGCGGATAGAAGGGGAAGAGGGAGTGTCGGTGTGAACGGGAGGTGATTTCGTGGTGAATCGGGAGAAGTAGGAAAGAGAGTAGGTGGCCAATTGGTGCGTGCATTTTTGTATGTACATAGGCAAGGGAAGGAAAGATTATAAATTGTGGATTAAAATGGGTAATTAAAGTTTAAAGGATAATTGATGTAAATTAATTATTTAAACTAATTCAATAATTTATAAATTCAATAACTTCTTCATACGAGGTCTAATCGAGATGTGATCTTTTGCATTGCGCTGATGATGGCGATAGTTACTTGATGGAACTGGTTTAGTTGAATTTGGAGCAAATGAAAATCTAGGCTAAAATCGAACGTCGTTCGATTTTAATTCAAAATTGGAGTGCCTAAGTGTTAGCTGGAATTTTGGTGAGTTAAACTCACCTTTTTAGATAATCAACAAAATATATAGCAGAAATTTTTTACTGTTTGTGTTTAGATGAATTATTGGCACGGTTTGGTTAAATATCCGATTTTGAAAGCGAATGGCATTTAAAATGAAATACAGGTAAAATTAGTAGAGATATCCGGATTTCTCTACATTGTCATTTTAATTTCCTATTATATACTCGTTGACTTTATTTCAGTTTTATACCTATTATATAGATTGTTAAATGCTGAAATTATGATAGTTTGGCCATATTGGATGTGACACTGAAATATGTTTAAAAATTGAATCATTTTGGAAAGAAAAAAGGTGGTAATGACATTGGTTAAGTGCTGTAGTAAGTATTTGCCTCGATATAGTATTTTGAAAAATACTATTATTTACTGTTTGATTTGGAAATATTTTTGATTTGGAAATATGATTTTAAACTTGACATTTTTGGATTTTCTAAGATATTTTATTTAAAAGTGGTTTTTTTTGGGACATCTCTATTTTTACTTCAACTTCTTTTGTTATTCTTTTCAAGTATGTGTACATATGTAAATATTTTAAAATTATTTTGGAAAGTATTTATCTTTATAGGATAGTTATTATAATAATGAATCTTTATTTTAAAGGAAATTAATGGGGCTTAGCTTTTATTTCAAAGAGTTTTTGTTTTTTAAAGAAGATAGAAATATATTGGAATAAATATATTTGAAACATTTTATATAAAATGTTGTTATAAAAGAACAAATTTTTAAATGGTATTTAACAATTTGAAGGGAGATTTATATGTGATATTTTATAAATAAAGGAATAGGTTTATAAATGGGATCCAAGTGCTCTCGAAAAACCCGGTTCATCAAATCCACAAAGAATGCAGGCGCATTAGTCAGTCCAAACAGTTTAACTAGCCATTCGTACAATCCATATCTGGTCCTGAACGCCATCAAAAGTATGCTATCCTCTGTTACTCTGAGCTGATGGAAACCCGTTGCCAAATCAAACTGAGAAAATACCTTAGCTCCACTTGGTCGAAAAAATCATTAATTCTAGGAAATGGATATTGATTCTTTATCATCCTCTCATTCAACTTATGATAATCGATACATAGCCTTAATGATCCATCCGCCTTCTTAGCAAACATTGCGGCTGCTCCCTAAGGTGAACTACTTGGTCTGATAAAACTCTTACTTTCCAGGTCCACTAACTGCATCTTCAACTACCTTATATTTATAGGAGCCATCCTGCTTGGCGGCCTACTCACCGGGTTCTGCTTCTGGAACCAAATCTATTTGAAACTCAATTGCTCATTTCGGTGGCAATCCAACTACTAGCTCAAACACGTCCGTGAATTCTCTAACTATGGAAGCTCGACTCAGCTCATCCTCTAACTCGACAACACCCAACAAAGCATTCACCTCACTGCTAGAACCTTCTATGGTATAAACAATCCGTTCGCTGCAATCAGTGTGTCTAAACAATATTTTCCTATCCTGGTAAAATAACCTAACATCGTGCTCATTTAACCAATCCATACCAAAAATAATACCGAACCCCACAAAATCAAACACATGCAAAATGCAAACAAAAGTATGACTTAACAGGCCAAACTCTAACTAGTCACATCTCAACCCTAGAGTTTATTACCCTCCAATTGGATTCACCCATAAGGAAGTAACTTACTATGTGGGTTCTAGGTTAAGCTTATCTATCAAACATCTAGATATAAAAGAATGCGATGCACCAGTATCAAATAGAACGCTAATACACATACCATGGATCTGAAGCGTACCTCCCAAAACTGCCTTTCCTTTTCCTAAGCCGTCGGCTTAGAAGCAACAGGCTCCAATGCATACACCTTGCCCTTTTTATCCTTTGTAGGCTCCTTATATTGATTCTTATAGTGGCCTATCTGATCGCAATTGAAGCACCTGATGTTCTTCTTCCTGATCTCTTCCTTAACCTTCCCAGTACGACACTTATTGGCAAAATGACCCTTCTTATCGCACTTGAAACAAACCACCTTAGACTTCCGCTTCTTGGCTGCTCCACCCTTTTGAGCACCTTTCTTGTAAAAGAACTTATTTTTCTAGCTCTACCCAACCTGGACTTCTTTCACCTTAGTTTTCTCTTGATAAGAGAGCATCTCCTCATGTCTCAAAGCCATCTCCACAACCACATCACATGGATCTCTAATATGCGATAAGGTAGCCCTGGCCAACCCAGGCTTCAATCTAATGATAAACTTCTCGTTCCTCTTCATTACTGTATCAATAGCAACATAAACATATCTGGCTAACTCTTAAAACCTACCAGCATACTCCAAAGCAGTCATCTCTCCCTGTTCTAACTCAGCAAACTTTCAGATCAAAACTGACTGCGCCATCACTGACATGAACCTCTCCTAGAACCACCGCTTAAACTCCTCCCATGTCATAGTTTCTCATCCACTACCACATTCACACTATTCCACCAAAATAAAGTAGCTCCCTGAAGCTATCTTGATTCCGACCTCCTCTTCTGCTCATCATTGAGCCTCAGGTCTGCAAAAATCCTTTCACAGTGCAACAACCAGTTTTCCACCTCAATGGCATCCTCTATTCCAATAAATGGCTTCCCTCTGAGCTTTATGTAGTCTCCACTCAAACTTAGCATAGTCATTAATAACTAACAAATACAAGTACGTTACTATAGCGTTATCCTATATCACAATCTTACTCTAATTCCTTAGGATTATGTTTTGAAAACCATTTTTAGTTTAAAGTCTTTTATAAACCTATGCACTAATACCATGTTGTAACATCCCGTATCTAGAGGCCAAAAGCTAAGCGATACAGATGTTGCAGTCATCTATAGTATTAACTTCTGATGACAAATACGGTAATGTTAATGGTATCCATAATATCAATAACACATGAATATAAACGAAATCAAAGATTTCAAAAATAACTTTTTGATGATTACATTTCAAAACAGTAACATCCAAATTACAAAATGCCATAACATTTCCCTGGCAATGATCAAATATAATATATAATAATATGCCCGGAGCAACATATGATGATGCCCCTTTGGTTGATCAAAGCAATATAGTCATATTTGAATCAATACACAGTAGAAATAAACAAAATAATATGTACTCCTAATTAGCTATATGTTAGCCACCGGAAGCTTTATTAGCTAAAACGACAAAACCTGAAAACCCCAACTCTCAGCCTACTCAAATCAATTTTGAGCACCCGAGAGTTTAAGGGAAAATAAAAACTTCGAGTCAAACATAAAGCCTAGTGTGAATAATACTGTTCATCTCTGTTATTTTATATTAAGTGTGAGACCATGCCGCTTAGCGGAACAGGTTTCCCCTCACTAATATCCTTTTAAAACATATCTTTTGCAAATCCTTTCCTACAACCAAAACTGGTTAAAATTTGCAAAGCATTATTATGTAAACATACATATCAGGTAATAAATGAAATATTTGTTCAAACACTTTAGTTTTGTTTGGCTAACTATTAAACTGTGGCTGACTCGGGCCTACCAGACAACATGCCAAAATTTATTTAACATCTGTTAGACACTCCTCTTCTGGATGGTCTGTCCTTAACTATCTGTTAAATACTTCTCTTCTGGACGATTTGTCCCTAACTTAACATCTCCCAGGGTCACTTGATCCTAATGGTTTTGCGAGCTTACCAATAACCTATCTGTATACAAATATATATTCCTTTCTGTGTGTATTCATATATTTAGTCTTACCTGTGACAAAGCCCTACACACTGGAATTTTGAACAAATTTAGCTGGGGCTAATAGCTAATGTATAGGGCGCGACTCTATACTAGTCCCATATGGTATTCTAATATCTGAGTCATTTTGCTTATCCCTTCCCAAAATTTTCCTTGAAAATCTTTTCAAGATGATTTAAAACCTTTAAATCAAAATCAAACAAGGAAAATTATATATATATATATATATATATATATATATATATTCTATACTTACTCAAATCACCTTGCCATGTTATATATATATATATATATATATATATATATATATATATATATATATATATATATATATTACTCGAATCTTAGTTCATGAAAACATTTAAACTTGTGAAAGTACCCCCTTCGAATCTATTGAAAGTACCCCTTTCAAAAACCATTGAAAGTACCTCTTTCTAAACTAAGTACAACCCTTTATTTAACTTAGGCCGAAATACCAAAACCTTCCTTTCGAAACCATTGGAAATCCTTCCTTTCGAAAGCTTTAAAAACCTTAGACATCTTTCTTTTAAAACCTTTAAACATTTCCTTTCAAAACCTTAGGAAAACCTCTCCTTCTAATCCTTTTGAAGTAACCAGAAAAATCATAACTTTCGACTCCTTCAAAACCTTGATGGAACCACCCCTTCGAAACCTTACTTTAAAACCTTTCGAAAGCACTTGGGTTTAATTTCAAATATGTGGAATCTTGCGACACCATTCAAAGCCTACTCCTTCCTTTGAAAAAAGTTTCAGTCAAAACCATTTGGATTATGCCTTCAAGTAGAGCAAAAGGATCATAACCCATTAAAGTCGAAAGCATTTCTTTTCAAAATCATTTAAATCATCTCTTTCGAAACCATTTGGGTTACACTTCAATTGAGCAAAAGGGTCATTAAAACCATTTAATTCGAAAGCCTACCTTTCGAAAGCATTCCTAAGTAAAGAAGCGATGGTGTCAAAACCATCCCTTCGAAAGCATTGGAGAAGTGGCCAAATTTTAGAAAATAAAGTACACCTTCAAAACCCTCTGGGTGAAAGGTAAAAAGGCGACAGCAAAAGGTTTCGACTTAGTTAAAAGCAGTTATTTAAAAACAAAAGTGCAACCCAATCAAAACCATTTCCTTGAAATACATCTGACTTACTCGAAAGCTAGCTAACTCGAAAGCTTCTTAGTCAAAAGCAAGCAGACGCATTTTTATTAAAAACAAAGTAAAGCCTCAATAGCTTCGGAACCCCTGGTTTCGACCCACTACCTTTCGCCTACGTCCAATTCACTACATACCAGTTCCCTGACACCATATGCACTGGTTTTGACTTTGTCGGAGGCGAAGGTAAAGAGGCAGAACCTGGTGTCGAAAGCATTGAAATAGTTAAAAACATGTTTATTTATCCTTTTAAACTATTTCTTTTGTACTTAACCTGCCTTGTTTTTCCAAACCTTTTTGATTGCTATTTTACTTTTTGAAAAGTGCTGCCAATTTCCAGAAATAACAAATATAAATTATTTGCAAAGAGCTCCTTCTCCTTTTATGAATATATAAAACATTTAAGTCACATACTTAAATAATTCTATATATCCATTAAAACACTTAGGAAAAATCTACAAAAATTTCAAAAAATGTCTTTTAATATGTTTTTCTACATATAAAAATTTTAGACCCAAACCTTTTATTATTTAACCGTAAATCATTTATAACCCAAAATTGAATTTTATTTACTAGAAAATTCATATAAAATACACAAAAATTCAAAAAATTCAAAAAATTAAAATCCACCTCCAAAATATTATTTCTAGTCTATATAAAAATTCATAAGGCATTTAGATATTATTTAATAGAATTTTTACCTTAAAACATATCATAAAATCAATATGAACATGCATAAATCATCAACAAATATATATATGATCATTCCATTATTCAAACACATGGCAAAGCTTTGCAAAACATTTCGGATTTCTCCTTAAAACTAAAAATAAAACAAATGAGAGATGTAAACATTATTTATCTTAGCTCTAGAGATTAAGGAAGTGAGATCTGAATGAATTTGATGTTGATTAAACTTCCCCTTTATCTTTCTTTATCTAGGTCTTATTAATGGTTGCCGACCTTAGCTTTTAAAATTTTGAGAATGAAATGAACGTGTATAGGATGCACGTCCAAGGGTTAAAGATACAGGAATAGCCTCTTTCCTATTATATCCCTCCTATATTTCATGTTAAACTCTTATATGGCATGGCTACCTCTTAATTTAATCAAATCTCAATCCCCTACTCAACACAATATTTTATTTAGCTATTAAACATCCTAAATAATGTTATCCAAAATATGGGGTGTTGCAGTTAAAGAGAGATTTATAAGCAATACTTTATAAATGGAGGAATATGTCTATAAATGGTATTTTATAAAAAGGAAAATATTATCAATTGATAAATTGGAGGAATAAATCACAACTGTGAATTTATTGTAATACATGGGATGATCGTGTTATGGGAAGTATATAAGATTTATAATTATAGTTTTGTCTTATATATGGAGTTTTGTATTATCAAAGGAGTCTTTAATTATATTTAGAAACTCGTAAATGGTGTTTTATAAATGAATTTGGAATTTTATAAAAAGAACTGCAAATAAAATTTGGAAGTTATAAAATGATTTTCTTATATGATATTTTATAAAAGAATTCTATAAAAGAGTTTATAAGTAGCAGAAAGGATATTTATAAATAATACTTTATTAAAGGTGGTGTAAATATAAGGAGTTTATAAAGGAATTTTATAAAAAGGGTTTTATTAGAAGTTCTAAAAGAATGAGACACGGTTTCTATAAACTATCATTTAAATTATAGTGGTATGGAAAATTCTTTTCATAAATAACACAAATTCCAAGGTATGGAAACTCATCTTTATGTTGAGAATTAAGAATGTGTATCGAGGCAAGGTAAGTTTTCTAACTTGTCCGATTTCATTGCTAATCGAGAGATGGTACTATTTGAAATTAGAACGTGGTGTTAAGTATATTTGGTCAAGTTACCATATGACCCATTTACTTACTCCAAAAGTGTTTGGGTTTATGATTATAATGTTTAAGTTACATTTGTTAACATAAATAAGTATGTTTTGGAAGTGAAAACTTTCTAAAGATTTGTAAATATACTTATACGTTGAGACAAGTATATGGGTGCATTTTCTAAGTATTGAAAATGCAAGGTTTTGTGAATATACTTATATCGTTGATATAAGTATATGGAAAAGCTTTCTAATCCTTAAAAGTGAACTGTTTTGTAAGTACACTTATATAGTTGAGATAAGTACATAAATATTTCCTAGCATTGAAAATAGTAGAGAAGATTTGTTAATATATCTTCGTAAAGGTATATTTAATACAAGTATTTACAAAGTGATTTTGATTAATGGAAGGATTTCTAAGAGGCCTAGTGGTGTGCTTAACCTTGCTTGGTTAAAACTCTGGTTGAATATTTGTTATTTGATAGTTAAATAACCGACTATCAAATCTCAACCCGTTTTAAAACTATCGTTGTTGGTTCGTGGAGACCAGGATCGGATATATTATCCAAAAAACACTTCGAATCGGCATAAGCATTCGAATTGAAGACATCTGGAAGATGATGGTATCGAAGATGGAGCTCTTTGAAGTGTAAGGACTACTTTCTACTAATCCTAATGGTGATTCCAAAATAGATGTAGTAGGAGTAGCGCCTTCGGTTTTTTCTTATCCTGAACAATTTGTATGGACGAATGCTGGCATTGCATTATTGCCTAGAGAGCAGTGTTAGTATTCCAATTGGGATTTGCTAAAAAAAGGTAAAACATAGCCTCTAGCCTCAACAAACGAAAATGAAAAAAAAGGATATGCAGTAAGGCTATGTGGGTCACACCCATTAGGGTATTGTCATCACTCTTCTAGATATGTATATATTTGTGGATTTAGGTGTGTATGAGAGCTATCAGGAAAAGGTTGCAAAGAAATCGAGATGATGAAATATTCGGTACTATCCAATAATGGATATGCCAGTGCTGTGTTGGCAGGTGGTCTATGTTAGACCCTTGGTACATTTTATAAAGATGTACTTTGGCAGGTGGTACCCCGTCTCTTTGTCATTGTATAGAATCCATTCTCCAATAAGTGCCACTTGTACTTAGTTATACACCTATTATGTTGGAATTTAATTAATGTAACAATTTCTGCCATTATTCAATATTTATTTTAAACCCTAAACACTACTATAATATCACAAGATTTCTTATGAAATGGTTTGGTTATTATGAGGTAAAACCCTATTCATGTTTATGTGTAGCGTGGTCTTACGAGATAATTTTATTTTTGATAGGTTTTATAGCATGAAAATCATATGATGTGTGTTTCTCGCGTTGGTTTACCAGACTGATCCGGATGTTATGCTCGGGTCAGACTGAGCATATTTCCAGATTTAGTTATGGATGATTTGGAGCTTCAAGGGACGAGCACGATGCCTCCAAGACATATTCACGTGTATTATGTTTCCGTTGCATTTTTTTGTTTTTATCAACAATTATAAGGACATGTTGTTATGACTGTCCAGGCTGATGGTAGTTGGTTACTCTGATGGTTGTATATTACAGTTTTCTTTTCCAAAGATCTACTGTATATTATATGATACTCGTCGCGATGTGAGATTCTGTTTTGTCCTTTCTTTCATTTTCCCCCAGCAACTTGTCTTTTCAATACTTAGATGCTCGAAACATGAATACCATGGATGTATTAGCATCAAATTTTTAGGGTCGAAAAGGCGGGTTGTTACACATGGTGTCAGTGCTCCAACACATAGATTTAGTAAGGTAGACACATTAAAGATATGGTAAGTGGCATCCTAGAATGAGTTTGAGTGTATTTATATAAGATTGCGTATTTATTAGTAATATAAAAATGTTTTATACTTTGTTGATTTATCGATTAGGTGGAGTTTGAGTGTATTTATATAAGACTGCGTATTTATTAGTAATATAAAAATGTTTTATACTTTGTTGATTTAACGATTAGGTGGTTTATGAATTCTGGTCGGTACAGAAGGAACAACTGTATCGATAGGGGTTTCTAAACTTTTGAACAAGGCAAATTGACATAATATTGTTTTGAAATTGGGTAAATGAAATAATTTTGCCTATATTATATTTTTTATGCACAAGTGAATAATTTTCAGAAATTGATATAATTATTTGTGTAATGTTGTTTGTTAGGAATGATAACATTTAATTATTATCATATATTGTTGATTAGGCATGCTCATCCAGTTTAGGAGCATTGACTATTGTTTGTTGATTGATTGTTTGTGCTCAGATAGTTTATAGACGTTTACTATTTTAGTAGGATTAAATATGAAGACCTTACGAATTGAGTTTTATGGTTTGCATATAAGGAGTTTGGTGATGATTTTAGGTTTGAAGTTTAATTTTAATATGAGTTGTTTATTACAATTCAAATAGAGATAGATATTTGTGAAATGTTTTATATAAGAAACAAAAATTTTTATAAGCATTGTTGATAAATATGGTTTATAAATAAAAAGAGATAAGAAAGCACTAAACTCACTTTTCTCACTGAAAAATAATTCTGGTGATGACTACAACATCATTGGCGTTCATTTTCGAGTCTTTAAGTGAGTGATTGCTACCATAGTAATTTGCTATAGGGTTTCGTTTGTAAAACAATTTTTGATTAATCTAAAAAATATAATGTGATATAAAAAGGAAGATATGTATTTTTATTTCAAAGTGTTTTGAAATAAATCAGGGTGTTTAATTCAGAAGTTCTCAGTTAAGTTATTATAGGGACTATTGTATATGGTGTATTAGGATAGTTGGGTTTATGCATCTAGTTTTGATTTGTTGTTTAGTAATTCTCATTTGTTAAATCAAAATGTGATTTTTGATGATTTTGGACAGTCAAAACCTTCTAAAGTGATATAGGAATTGGAGCTAAGTGTATTTGTGAAATTATAAGAAAATAAGTTTTGTACCCTATAAATTGGAGGTGGTAATTAGTTAAAACAAATTTTAAATTTATCGGGTATTCATGTTAGGTAAATTAAATTTGAAAATTGTATATACACTCTTAGGATGTAGAAGAGTATTATATGAATATGAATTAAGTTTTAAAAAGTGTTGAAAAACATAAGTCGTGTTTTATAAAATGTTTATGATAAACTTAAGTAATGATTTTATAAAATGGTCGTAAATGATTTAGTATTAAAGTAAATACTATTGGTTAATTAAATGTGATTTAAATTGAACGCGAACTAAAAAGAAATTTTTGGAATTTAGAAAACAAATGGATTAAATATGCTAGTGGTATGTAAATCATTTTATTTGCATGACTGTTTGATGCAGATTCGAGTGCACGATTTTGATGTGATTTACACCAGTCCTAATTAGGATTTTTCATTCGATTCTTACCGGTGAACACTTGATACAGATTTTTGATATGATTCTAAAGTTTTCTATCATATTAGATGACCATGAAAGGAGAATAAATGTTTCAAATCAAGAAACCTGATCGGAGTATCCACTAGGAAGTCGAATGGACGGTATTAGTTTGGAAGTGAAATTTGTGTGATCAAGTGAGCGATCGGATTTGATTTTGCATACAGATGGTATATGTACATCATACAGGCTTTAATACAATTGTATGCTGTTGGCATTAGATAATGCAAGTTATATGGTTGAATATCATGTGTAAGTGAGATACAAGTTTATGGAATCAAAGGCTAGCTTGCTACTTTTGGTTTCATGAGTTGAGTGCGATTGCTCGATTAATAGGTATGCATTTATATTGCTGTTGATGGTTTATGCCTCAGATGTGGGAGGCCACTTTTGAGCTTTTGTTTTCTTTTGTTTGAGCCAGTTGTGGAAAGTTGTAATTTTTTTGATTGAGCCGTGCAAAGGATGTGGCTCTGAAATTTTTGGTAACTTTAAGAGACTTAGGAATTGAGTAATCCATTTCAACCAATTGACTGTGAAAGCTTAAGCATTCGAAAACATTTTTCTTCCCTTGGGAATTTAGGAGGTGAAATTCTTTTAAGAAGGGAGAGAATTTAATAACCTAAATTTTTTTCATTTGATTTTGAATATTTAAATAAATTAAAATACTAAAATAATTATTTTTTAAAATTTAAAAACTTGAATTGTGAATTTAATATTTGAATAGTGATTTAAATATCTGGATTGTGAATTAAATATTAATTAGATGGATTTAATCGTCTTATTTAACACCTTTTAATTAATAAATAATAACGGTGAATTCATTTTGTAAATTTATTTGTAATAATAAATAATAAAAAAATCAATTGTTAATATAACGACTCTATTTTTAATGATGTATTTCTAATTTAATTTATATGGTTTTCCCTAATTTTTAATTTTAAAAATATTTAAATTGTCTGACGATTTTTCAGCAAACGATGGTATTTTTGTTATTTTACAAAATCCTTTAACTAGTGTATAATTTTATTTGTTGTGGGTTCGTGTCGCCTTTTCGTGCACGGTCGTATTTTTCTTCATTTGTAGCCCGTACGCGACCAAAATTCTGTGCAATGGCTTACTGGAGATTCAATTTTAAAATAAACTAGAGACTTAGCATATTGAACACGCTTGCTTTCTTTTCCTCTTAAGCTGTTCCTGTTCATCATTCTTGTAACTTTCAAAATAAAAAACAAAGATAAAAAAGAAAACTTTACAAATCAAGATATCATTAAATGCTCTATTAAATATTCGAAAATAAGTTTCTTTGATATCATTGAGCCTAGATGTTCGATTTGGTATGCAACTTGATGGATGAGGTGAGGGTTAGGTAGTGCGGTAGTTTTGGGCAATGGATGGAGAGTTAGGGCTTAGGTGTTTTGGAATTTAGGCTACGAGAGGGTATATGGAAGCTAGTTTTGATTTTGGGAGGTCGAATAGCACCTAGGTGCAGAATATTGGAGGGTGCGATGAGGGGCGTTTGTGGTTGACCTATATGGGTCATGGATGAGTGGGTCTGGTCGCGTTTTAATGGGGACGTGCAGGTGCGACATTGGTGGGTGAAGCGCAAAGAGAAGGGCAAGAGGGATGCATAAGTGCAAGTGGGAGGTGATTTCATGGTGAGTCCAAAGAGGAAGGGAGAAGCAAAGGTGGCCGATTGGTGCGTGCATTTCTGTTTGTGCATAAGCAAGGGCGAGAGAGATTTTTAAATTGGAGAAGATGATTAAAATGGGTAATTAAAGTTTAAAGGATAATTAGTGTAAATTAACTATTTAAATTAATTCAATAATTTATAAATCCAATAACTTCTTTATACGAGGTCCAATCGAGATGCGGTCCTTTGCATTGCGCTCATGATGGCGAAAGCTAGACGATGGAACCAGTTTCGTTGAATTTGGAGCAGGTGAAATTTTGGGCTAAAGTCGAACGTCGTTTGATTTTAGTTCAAAATTGGAACACCTAAGCGTCCATTGGAATTTTAGTGAGTTAAACTCACCTTTTTGGATAATCGGCACGATATATAGTAGATAAAATTTATTGTTTTTATTTGTTTGAATTATTGGCTTGGTTTGGTTAAATATTTGCTTTTGGAAGCGAATGACATTTAAAATGAAATTCAGAGGAAATTTCTAGAGAAATCCGGATTTCTCGACATTATGATTTAATTTCCTGTTATATATCTGTTGACTTTATTTTATTTATATACATGTTATATAGATTGTTAAATGCTGAAATTGCGATAGTTTGAACATATTGGATGTGACATCGACGTATGTTTAAAAATTGAACCTTTTTAGATAAAAAAAGGTAGTAACGACATTGATTAAGTGCTATAGTAACTATTGGCATCGATCTAATATTTTTAAAAATATGATTTGGAAATAGTTTCGATTTGGAAATATGATTTTAAATATGACATTTTTGGATTTTCTAAGATATTTCATTTAAATATGGGTTTTTAGAACTGCTCTGTTTTATTTCAACTTCTTTTATTAGTCTATTCCAGTATATGTATATATGTAAATGTTTTAAAATTATTTTGGAAATTATTTATCTTTATTGAAAAGTTATTATAATAATGAACGTTTATTTTAAAGGAAATTAAGGTGGCTTATCTTTTATTTTAAAGAGTTTTTGTTTTCTTGAAGAAGACAGAAATATTTTGGAAGAAATATTTGTGAAACATTTCGTATAAAATGTTGTAATAAAAGAAAAAGGTGCTTTACAAGTTAAAGAGAGATTTATAAGCGATATTTTATAAATAAAGAAATAGGTTTATAAATAGTATTTTATAAAAAGGAAAATATTATCAGTTGATAAATTGGAGGAATAAATCATAGTTGCAAATTTATTGTAATATATGGAATGATCGTGTTATGGGAAGTATATGAAATTTATAATTATAGTTTTGTCTTATATTTGGAGTTTTGCTTTATAAATGGGGTCTTGTAATTATATTTAGAAATTTATAAAAGATGTTTTATAAATGAATTTGGAATTTGATAAAAAGAATTGCAAATAAATTAAGGAATTTATTAAATGAGTTTTATAATAATTTTTATAAAAGAAGTTCTATAAAAGAGTTTTATAAGTAGTAGAAAGGATATTTATAAAGGAATTTATAAACAATATTTTTTTAAAGGAGTTGTAAATGCAAGGAGTTTTATAAAGGAATTTGATAGATGGGGTTTTATAAGAAGTTCTAAAAAGGATGAGACTCAATTTCCATAAACGATCATTTAAATTACGGTGGTATTGAAAAATACTCTTTCATACTTAACACCGAATTCCGAGGTATGAAAACTTGTCTTTATCTTGAGAATTAAGAATGTGTATTGAGGCAAGGTTAGTTTTATATATTGTCTAATATCTTTGTTAATCGAGAGATAGTACTGTTTGAAATTGGAAAGTGGTGGTAAGTATATTTGGTCTAATTTTCATATATTTACTTACTCCTAAAGTGTTTGGGTTAATTTTTATAAATGTTTTAAGTTAAATTTGTTAACATAAATAAGTATGTTTTGGAGGTGAAATCTTTCTAAACATTTGTAAATATACGTATACGGTTGAGATAAGTATATAGGCACATTTTTCTAAGTATTGAAAATGTAGTGTTTTGTGAATATACTTATATTGATGACATAAATATATGAAAAAGCTTTCTAATCATTAATAGTGAAACGTTTTGTAAGTATACTTATACAGTTGATATAAGTATATAAAATTTCCAAAGTATTGAAAATAGTAGAGAAGATTTATGACTATATCTTTGTAAATGTATTTTTAATACACTACAAAGTGGTTTTAATTAAAAGAAGGATTAATTGAGAGGCCTAGTGGTTGTCTGTTTGCTTAACCGAGCTTGGTTAAAATTCTGGTTGAATTGTTTGTTATTTGATAGTTAAATAGCCGATTATCAAATCTTGGCTAGTTTTAAAACTATCATTGTCGGATCAAAGAGACCGGGTTCAGATATATTATCTGAAAACCACTACGAACCGAAAAAAGCGTTCGAATTAAAAAAATGGACGATAATGGAATTGAATACAGAGCTTTTTAAAGTGCAACGTCTACTTGCTACTAATCTTGAGGGTGATTCCAAAATAGATGTAGTAGGAGTAGTGCCTTCGGTTCGTTCATATCCTGAATTACTTGTATGGACGAATGCTGGCATTGCATTTTTTCTTGGAGAGCAGTGTTAGCAATCCAAGTGGGATTTTCCAAAAAGTGAAAAACATTTCTCCTAGCCTCAATAACTGAAAATGAAAAAAACATGGGATATGCAGCAGAGCTAGGTGGAAAGCACCCATTACCGTATTGTCATCAGCCTTCCACACACACACACACACACACACACACATGTATGTATGTATATGGATTTGGTTGTGCATTAGAGCTCTTGGGAAAAGGTTGCAAAGCACCAAGGTGATGAAATATTCAGTATTATTTAGTAAGGGGTAGGTCGGTCCTGTGTTGGTGGAGGTCCGTGTCGGGCCCTTTGTACATTTTCTAGAGGTGTACTGTGGAAAGCGGTACCCTGGTGCCTTGTCATTTTGTGGAATCCATTCTCCAATAAGTTCGCTTCAAACTTAGTAATATATCTACTATGATGGAATTTAATTTATATAACAATTTCGGCTGTGATTCAATATTTATTTTAACCCTAGATACTATTATAATATTACAAGATTTCTTATAAAATGGTTTGATTATCGTAATGTATAAAACCATCCGTACTTATGTGAAGCGTGTTCATACGAGGTACCTTTATTTTTGAAAGGTTTTATAACATTAAAATCCATATGATGTGTGTTTCTCACGATGGTTTACCAAACTGATCCGAGTGTTATTTTCTTATAATGCTCGAGTCAGACCGAGCATATTTTCAGATTTAGTTATGGATGCTTTGGAGCTTCAGGAGGCGAGGTGCATGCCTCCAATACGTGTTCACGTGTATTATATTTGCGCTTCATTTTTTTGTTTTTGTAAGCAATTATGAGAACATGTTGTTATAACTGTCTAGGCTGATGATAGTTAGTTACTTTGATAGATGTATGCATATTACAGTTTTCTTTCATAAGGATCTGTTGTATATTATATAGCACTCGTCCCAGTGTGAGATTTTGTTCTGTCTTTTATTTCTTTTCCTCCAACAACCTATCTTCCCAGCTCTTGGATGCTCGACACATGAAAACCATGGATGTATGTAACACCCCATGAGTTTTAATAATGAATCAAAATGTTAAAAATGTAAATTTACATAAAAAGGACGAAATAGTAAATTTTCAAAAATAAATGAATTTGGAAATTTTGACTTTTCCATTATATTAAGTAGATTTTTCTAGCCCAAATTCATATATAAATTTTCAGAAATTGATACTTTCTAAAGAAGATACAGAGCATTTACTGTATCTTGCATTTTGCGTTTTGCGTCTATTTTGAAAATAAGGGATTAATGCTAGAATAAAGAAAAAATTATTTGTTAAGAAATAAGTTAAATGAGTATGAATTACACTAATAAAGGAAAAGGAAGAAAAAAGGGTACGATGAGGTATGTGCGTTTAAAAGAGAAGAATGGAAAGATATTCATGTGTGCAAATGTAAAAGTTTATTTTGAAAAAGGAGCATTTCATAAAGTTATACGATTGTAATTTTGAAAAATAAATGTATCAATTATCAAAAAAAAAGTATGTAAACATGGAAACTAAATAATATAGACATTTATTACCAAACATAGAAAGTTCAAGTTTGAATGGAGATATGTCAATATGTTTAAACAAGGGTGCATGTCGCGTTATAAGAAGGAACGCAATAAATTAAGATAGGGAATGCTAATCAAAGAAAAGGATGATATTAATGCATGTGTGAAAAGAATAACAATTTATGAAGAGGAAAAAGTTTATTTTTAAAATCCGGCATTTAATAAAAGTCAAACATTTTGAAAGATATGTTTAAAAATTATATGTTTGGATAATAAACTACTTTATGGGAAATATAGAGAAAAGACGTTAGTTAAAAAAATACAGAATGTAGATTAAGAGTAATAAAGATTATAATCTTAACTGACCGACCTAAGTGGTAAATTTATTGCATTGATTTGGGCAATGTAATTGTTGAAAAAGGAAAAGGATTTATTCATACAAATAAAGGGACACAAATAAAGAAATAATTTTCAGTATAAATAAAACTTCACTAGAGTTCTTCAATAAGAGGAAATCAACATATGTGTGTGTATGTATGTGTGTTTATATATATATATATATATATATATATATATATGAATACACTTTTGAATTAAATACATGGTACTTTGCCATATTTAATTTTAGTAGTAAAGTGTAAAATGTGAATAAGTATTATGGACTAAATTGGTACAAATGAATTAAATTGGGTAACATAGATAATGGTAATGAGAAGATTTTATCTAGAAAGGAAAGTAAATAAAAATTGATTTATTGATTTATGGATTGATCGATGTTATAGGCATGTACACGTATTGGAGATTTGACATATTATTTAAAATAAGGTTCACTGGATTAAATCTAACGGTCTAGGTTTAATAAGATATGATTACTTAGAAATAAAATAATCAATCAATGGTTAGGGATTAATATAGATCTCCTATGAATCAAACCATTAACCTAACCTTACTCTTCAATCTTCTCTCTAGTCCTAGTTGTTGTCATCGTCTTACTCTCCTCCATTTATTTCTTATATTTGCATACAAATAAACAAAATAAAACCAAAATAAAAAAACAAGATTAAAGAAGATGTAGCGATTTGAGAGAAGACTATGCGGATCTAGAAAGGAAAATGGTAGGATTATGACCAGATCTAAGGGAAATACACTATCTGGAGATTAAAATTAAAGCTAAGGATTTAAGCAAGGGTAATTAATCTCAATCAAATCTCAAAGTCCTTATCTCAATCAAGGTGAATAATAATCTAAATCATCTCTTTTGTTTTATGATCATTTATTTTTAGGTTTAAATTAAATCCAATATTAAGATAATTTTTGATTGGTGATATGCTTCGATTTTGGTGCGTTTGATTTAAGCAAAATATTAGATAATCATTTTACATGGTTTTAAGGGTAAAACCGAATATAGAAAATTTTATGTCGTGCAAAATATGATTTTGGAGATGGTTTCAATTTTTGTAATTTTCCAGGCTATGGAAAATTTAACATGAATTTTTAAAGGAAAATTTGAATGAATTGGGTTTAAAAATTTATTGCAGTTATTTTATAAAGAAATCGGGTCTGCAAATTTTGTATGTTAGACAACATATTGAAAGTGAATTTATGTAATTTTTGTTGATTTTTCCTAAGTGATTTTCTATGGAAGTTAAATTATTTTTAAAGGAGGACTTTATTGCTTTAATAGTTTTGTTTAATGGAAGGGCTTATTTGTTAAATTAATCTTTGATTAGATCAGAAATTATACAGCAGTTATTTGAGAAAGAATTGGAAAAGTTTATGGCAACCACTCAAATGTATACAAATAGGCAGGTTAGTTATAAAGTAATTTCTTTAAATAGTATTAAATCAGATTTTATTCAGAAAAACAGGTTTCGCCTCTTTCAGAAGCCCCTTCCGACCTATTACTTCCGCCGCTACTCAATCGAAACCAACTATGTCGAATCAAACATAGCCAAAACCAATACACAAGGTATCACAAGGATGGTACGTAGTGGATTGGAGAAAGGCCGAAGGCATGGTGTCGAAACATAACTTTCGATGGGTTCAAAACCTTTGTTTACTTTCAAATGATATGCGCTTGCCTTGTTTTCAAAAGAATGCTTTCGACCAAGTCAAAACCCTTTTAATCTTTCAAAGATGTTGCTTTCGAATCTGTTATGCCTCTTTGTTTAAATGGAGCTTTCGAATGAGTTCCTCTGTTTATAAATCAATGCTTTCGAAAATGATGGTTTTGACTTAGTCGAAACCTTGCTGCCAATCTTATACCTTTCGAAGGTATTGAAGTCATCAGTGCTTTCGAAAGGTAGCTTTTATTTTAAATTGTACATGCCATTTCCTAAAAGCTTTCGTAAGGGTTCAAGGGTTTCGAAGGCAGTGGCTTCGAAAGGCGTTTTGATGCTATCCTTCAATGTTTTACTTAATGTTTTTCGAAAGTTCTGAAGCCATCAAAATTTTCCCCAATCAATTTTAATTAAAGGTAATTGGTTTCGAAAGGAGTACTTTCATATATATTCACTATGACCAAAAATTATTTCAAAGATAAACCCAATGGTTTTGAAAGGGGAACTTTCATTGGTTTCGGAGCGATGCTTCTAAGAGTTAATAAGTAATGCTTTAATACTTCCGAAAGGTTTGGACAGAGGGTTTCGAAAGGGATGTTTTAAAGTGTTGCGAAAGTTACATGTTAGTGTTGAAAAGAAGATTTAAATTCTTTTGAAGGAAGTTATCCAACGGTTTCGAAAGTAAAGTTTTAAGGTTACGAAAGCCTTAGTTTTCATAACAAATAACAAAATCTCATTTTAAAGGAAAACCATGGCATAATAAAAGAGTTTTGAAATGATTTTAAGTATGTAGTTTTTGAAGAAGTTTTTCTAGATTAATAGGTTAAAGCGATTAACCAAGTTTTATTTAGAATGATTTCAAAGATATTAGACCATAGGTGCTGGTATTATTATGTTTACTTCTTCTTATATATATATATATTCACATTGTAATGAACCCATAACTATATCTTGGGAAAGGTAGAATAACCAATTAGGTTGACTCGGTAGTGAATTTAAGTTAAGTTAACTCCTGAATGAGTAGAATTGCATCTAGGAGGTCAGATAGACCAGAATGTAGGATGTCGGAATGTTGACTAAAAAAGTTATCAGGTAGACAGGTTCGTATTAAGCCCATGAAAATTATGTTTAGAAAAAGTTGTTGACAGGGGCATATAGGTTCATAATAAACCCATGAAAACTATTATTAGATTAAGTTATTGGCAGAGGCCAATAGGTTTGTAGTGAAACCATGAAAACTATATCCGGATTAAGTTATTGACAGAAGTTAATAGGTTCTTAGCCAACCCATGAAAACTAGGATAAGAGGGAAGTTATTGGAGTTACCAATAGATTTAGGGTGATCCCATGCAACAAATAAGTTATTGGTAGGGGCCAATAGATTCTTGGTAATCCCATGAAAACAATGAAACCACACAAGATGTCCATAAATGTTAAACAGGTTATTAGTCAGCCCATGAAAACTAATAGGTTAATAGTGATCCTAGAAATTATAAATGAGACATTTAGTCAAATTGAATAGGGATGATAAATTCAAAACTAATTTACTTGTTTGCATATCATCATATTATTTTATATTGCTATGTTTTAACCATTGTGGATGTAGGAGCCCAGTATATGGTTATGTAAAGTTTTAGGATGAGGAGAAAATCCTTTCCGTTAAGCGGCATGGTCTCACTAGATATCTAAATGGTTGAGATGGTAGATTATTATTCATACTAGGTTTCATGTCTGACTCGAAATTTATGTTTTTTCCCTTAAACTCTCAGGTGCTCAATTGATTTTGAGTAGTTTGAGAGTTGAGGATTTCAGGTTCTTCTTAGACGGATAAGCTTCCTGAGATGTTCATGAGGCAATCTTGCTAGCAGGAGTTCCTTTCTTGTTTTGATTCTGTTGTGTTTTTTGGTTGTGAAGGTGAATTTTTTTATTGCCTAGCTATATACTATGATCATCCAAGGGGGCATCTTTATATGCTACTCTTGGCGTGCGTTGTAATAATTATATTTTATTTGAACGAGGTTCTCGTGTTTGGATTATGCAATGAACTTGAAATGTAATATGAAAGTTATTTAATGATTTTAAAATATTTACATATCCATGTGTTTCTGTTATATCAATTGTATCTAACATCACCGTATTTGGTCACCAAAGATTAATAACTATGGATTACTGCAGCATCCGTTGCTGTTAATTTTGGACCGTCAAGTGGGGGATGTTACAAATTGGTATATAAGCATGAGTTTATGAAAACTTAAAAGATTTTTCAAAACATAATCCAATGAATCAGAAAGTAAGATTGAGGTTTAGAATTCCCTAGGATTTAAGCATGTATTGAAAGACGTACCTGAAAATATTATTTTTTAAAAGGCTTTTAAAGAAGTTTTCAAAAATAGGTTTTGTAAATGCTTGTGTATATATATGTCATGATTTCTTTTATTCACGCCTATACTTACTTCGTGGAAAAGTTGAACGAGATCAAGTTTGGGAGATAAGATAAACCCTTCCTATTTATTATGGTAGGAATGCTAGTAGAGGTTTCTCATACTAACTAGTAGTGATAAAGAAATTATGGGTGTAAGAATGAATAAAGAGAAACACCATGTGACTTTTATAATGAGACTAAGATGGAGATAAAGTGTAAGAACATAAACAAAAGACTTTATAACCTAAAGGAAAATCTCCCAATCAAAATAGAAACCTTGTTTGCAGTAGTAGTTTGCTTAAAGGAATACCTAAAGCATTTCCAATCTAAGTTAAGACATGTATTTGGAAGAAAAAATTTGCTTCGACTACCATTAGAAAGAAGCGTAATAATAGTTTTGATTTAAACTGTAAAAAATTGAAACTAAAGTGGACTATACAGTTTTAAATACTTATTAACTTTGAGATTTTATGTTAAATAAAAAGATATTTGTTAAGAAGGCAAAGTGAAAATATTTTGATTATTACTTAAAAGAAGAGAAATAGATTTGGAGTTAGATAAATAGGATTAAGTAGTCCACTAGGATAAGATTGACTATGGGATTTGAGTAGCATTTTAATTCACTTGAATGGAATATGTAGCAATTTAAGTTTCCATAAATCATCTAAATTCAATATAAAAGCGTACCGTTTGAAATAACAAAGAATATACCGCAAAAGAAAGAGATGTATAAAATAGAGATGGTCACCGTATTTTGTATTGTCTATTTCAAAAATAAACAATAAAAAATAAGTCCTCGTAATACTAAACTTGACAAAAATCCTCTTTTGAATAACTTATGGAAAGTTGAGGAGTCACATTTCCTCTTTGAAAAAAAATGTAGTTCCAATGTATTAGAATGCAAAAAGTCCTAAATGTAAACCTAAATGGTTGATAAGATGGAAAAGGAGTCATTTGAGAATTCAAAATGCAAATCCAAAAATGATAATTTAGTCAAAATTTTCAGAATGGTTGGTTGATTCGACAATTTGGGATTTCAGTTATGAAAAGGTGTTGTTGTTACATTGGATGATGGATTAGAACTTTTTAAGGGCAATGGTTGCTATTGATGATGGACGAGAAAATGGATATAGACTTTGGATGCTGGTTGTAAACTACATTCTTCTATCCTTAAAGATTTCGGGGATGAAATCCTTTAAGGAGGGGAGAATGTAATATACGGTGAGTTTTAATAATGAATTAAAATGTTAAAAATGCAAGTTTACATTAAAAAGGACGAAATAGTAATTTTTCACTAATAAATGAATTTGGGGATTTTGACTTTTCCATTTTATTAACTAGAATTTTCTAGCCCAATTCAAATGTAAATTGTCAAAAATGGATACCGCATAAAGAAGATACGGAGCATTTACCGTAGCTCGCATTTTGCGTTTTACGGTTATTTTGAAAATAAATGATTAATGCTAATAAAGAAAAACTTATTTGTTAAAAATAAGTTAAATGTATATGAATTACACTAATAAAGGAGAAGAAGAAAAAGGGGTACGATGAGATATGTGCATTTAAAAGAGAAGAACGAAAAGATATTCATGTGCGAAAATGTAAGAGTCTATTTTGAAAAAGGATCATTTCATAAAAGTAACACAATTGTAAGTTTGGAAAATAAATGTAGCAATTATCCTAAAAGAAGTACGTAAATATGGATGCTAAATAATAGGGACATTTATTACCAAACATATAAAGTTCAAGTTTGAATGGAGATATGACAATATGTTTAAATAAGGGTGCATGCCACGTTATAAGAAGGAACACAATAAATTAAGGTAGTGAAATGTTAATCAAAGAAAAGGAAGATATTAATGCATGTTTGAAAAGAATAACAGTTTATCCAAGAAGAAAAGGTTTATTTTTAAAATTCGGCATTTAACTTATTAAACATTTTGAAAGATATGTTTAAAAATTATATGTTTGGATAATAAATTGTTTTAAAGAAAATATAGAGAAAAGTCGTTAGTTAGCAAAATATGAAATGTAAATTAAGAGTATTAATTAAGATTAGAATCTTAATTAACTGGCCTAAGTGGTAAATTTGTTGCGCTGATTTGGGCAATGTAATTGTTGAAAAAGGAAAAGGGTTTATTCTTTTACAAATAAAGGGGCATGAATAAAGAAATAACTTTTGGTATGAATAAATCTTCAGCGGCGTTCTTCAATAAGTAAAGAAACCGATATGTGTGTGTATGTATGTATACATATATGATACACTTCTGAATTAAATACATGGTGCTTTTCCATATTTAATATTAGTAGTAACGTGTAAAATGTGAATAAGTATTATGGACTAAATTGGTATAAATTAATTAATCAGCATAACATAAATCATGGTAATGAGAAGATTTTATTTATAAAGAAAAGCAAATAAAATTTGATTTATTGATTTATGGATTGATCGATGTTATAGGCATGTACACATATTGTTAACCTCAGAAGGAGATTTAAAATACTTTTTAAAAACGCGTCTAGGTTCATTGGATTAAATCTAACGATCTAGGTTTAATAAGATAGTATTACTTGGAAACAAAGAAATAAATCAATGGTTAAGATTAATATAGATCTCCTATGAATTAAACCACTAACCTAACCTAACTCTACACTCTTCTCTCTAATCCTAGTTTTTGTCATCTTTATACCTCTCCTCCACTATTTTTTATATTTGTATATAAATAAATCAAAATAAAATAACGAGATTAAAGAAGATCTAGCGATTTGAGAGAAGTCCAAGCGGATCTAGGAAGGAAAATAGTAGGATTGGGACCAGATCCAAGGGAAATACACTATCTAGAGATTGAAATTAATGCTAAGGATTTAACCAAGGAGAATTAATCTCAATCAAATCTCAAAGTCCTTATCCTAACCAAGGTTAATAATAATCTAAATCATCTCTATTTTTTTATGATTATTTATTTTCGGGTATAAGATTAAATCCATTATTAAGATAATTTTTGACTGATGATATGCTTGGATTCTGGTATGTTTTATTTATGAAAAATATTATATTATCATTTTACATGGTATTAAGGGTAAAACCGATTACAATTGATTCCGAACGCCCTGAGAAAATTTTATGTCATGCAAAATATGAATTTGGAGATGGGTTTCAATTTTTGTAATTTTCCAAACTATGGAAAATTTAATATGAATTTTCAAAGGAAAATTTGAATGAGTTGGGTTTAAAAATTTATTTAGGTTGTTTTATAAAGAAATTAGGTATGCAAATTTTATATCTTAGAAAACATATTGAAAGTGAGTTTTAGTAATTTTTTGGGATTTTTACCATGTGATTTACTATGGAAATTAAATTATTTTAGAAGAAGGACTTTAATGCTTTATTGGTTTTGCTTAATGGAATGGCTTATTTGTTAAATTAATCTTTGATTTAGATCTAAAATTATGTGGTAGTTATTTGAGGAAGAATTTGAAAAGGTTATAGCAACCAATTAGATGTTTACAAATAGACAGGTTAGTTATAAAGTAATTGCTTTAAATAGTATTAAATCGGATTTTATTCAGAAAAACAGGTTCTGCCTCTTTCAGAAGCCCCTTCCGACCCATTACTTCCGCCGTGACTCAGTCGAAACCAACTGTGTCGAAATAAACAAAGCCGAAACCAATACATCCGATATCACAAGGTTGGTACGTAGTCGATTGAAGAAGGGCGGAAGACATGGTGCCAAAACATAGCTTTCGATAGGGTTGAAACTTTTGTTTACTTGCCTTCTTTTCAAAAGAATGATTTCGACTAAGTCAAAACCTTTATAATCTTTTGAAGATGTTGCTTTCGAATTTGTTGCGACCACTTTGTTTAAATAGAGCTTTTGAATGAGTTCCTCTGTTTATAAATCAATGCTTTCAAAAAGGGTAGTTTTGACTTAGTCGAAATCTTGCTGCCAATCTTATAATTTTCGAAGGTATTGAAGTCATCAATGCTTTCGAAAGGTAGCTTTTGTTTTAAAATCGTACCATTCCACTTCCTAAAAGCTTTCTAAAGGGTTCAAGGGTTTCGAAGGAAATGGCTTCGAAAGGGGGTTTCGATGCTATCCTTCAATGTTTTACTTAATGTTTTGAAACTTTCGAAAGGATGGTTCTGAAGCCATCAAAATTTTCCCCAATCATTTTTATTTAAAGGTAAATGGTTCGTAAGGATTACTTTCGTATATATTCACTTTGACCCAAAACTTATTTTCAAAGATACACCCAATGGTTTCGAAATGGGTACTTTGATTTGTTTCGAAGCTATGCTTCTAAGAGTTAATAAGTAATGCTTTAATACTTCCAAAAGGTCTAAACTGAGGGTTTTGAAATAGATGTTTTAAAGTGTTTCGAAAGGTATATGTTAGTGTTTAAAAGAAGATTTAAATGCTTTCGAAGGAAGTTATCCAAAGGTTTCAAAAGCCTTAGTTTTCAAAACAAATAACCCAATCTTATTTTAAAGGAAAACCATGGCATAATAAAAGAGTTTTGAAATGATTTTAAGTATGAAGTTTTTGAAGAAGTTTTCCTTGATTAATAGGTTAAAGGGATTGGCCAAGTTTTATATAAAATAATTTCAAAGATATTAAACCATAGGTGTTGGTACTATTATGTTATTATGTTTACTTCTTTGTGTGTGTGTGTGTGTGTATATATATATATATATATATATATATATTCACATTATAATGGACCATAACTGTATTATGGGGATGGGCAGAATAACCAGCTAGGTCGACTTAGTAGCGAATATAAATTAAGTTAGCTCCCAAATGATTAGAATTGCATCCAAGAGGCCAGATAGACCAGAATGTAGGATTCCAGAATATCGACTAAAGAAGTTGTTAGGTAGATAGTTTCATAGTAAACCAATGAAAACTATGTTTAGGAAAAGTTATTTGCAGGGGCTTCATAGTAAACCCATGAAAAAAATGATTATATTGAGTTATTGGTAGGGGCCAATAGTTTGTAGTGAACCCAAGAAAACTTTATCTGGATTAAGTTATTGACGGAAGTCGATAGGTTCCTAGTAAACCCATGAAAACTAGGATAAGAGGGAAGTTATTGGAGTTACCAATAGGTTTAGGGAGAACCCATGAAACAAATAAGTTACTGGCAGGGGCCAATAAGTTCTTAGTGATCCCATGAAAAATATGAAACTGGACACGGTGTCCATAAATATTAAACCAGTTATTAGTAAGCTCATGAAAACTAATAGGTTAATAGTGATCCTAGAAACTATAAATGAGACAGCTAGTAAAATTGAATAGGGATGGAAAATCCACAATTGATTTACTTGTTTGCATATCATTATATTATTTTATATTGCTATATTTTAACCATTATGGATGCAGAAGCGCAATATATTGTTTTATAAAGTTTTAGGATACTAGTGAGGGGAAAACTGTTCTGTTAAGCGGCGTTGTCTCACTAGATATTTAAATGGTTTGAGATGGTAGATTATTATTCATAATGGGTAAGACTTGAAGTTTATGTTTGTAACAACCCGCCGCTTTGACCGCCTCTAGTCGGTAATTAAACCAACTAGAAACGTTCAAAATGACGGATTGTTAGTCAGTTTATAGAGTTTAAACAGAATCAGCCACAGAATCACAGAATAATCATAATATTTTTCATAAATGAATTTTTTCTTACATACATCAGAGTTTGTACAATGCATTAAGTTTTTATACAGTGGAACAATTTATCTATATATATATATATATATATATATCTTTTAGAGTACAAAGAAATTTTTTTTCGAAAAACTTCTGTGAAGTGCTTTCCCCTCTCTCTAACTTCGCGGCCTGAAAATCTTCAAGCTGTAAAAATACTCGGTCTGACCCGAGCGTTAATTGCCAAACACAAAACACTCGAGTCAGGATTAATCTTAACTCAAGTAAATAAATTTGTAATGAACTGAATAAAATGGTAACAGAGATGACGAATCACATGAATCAATTTAAATCTATTATGGATTTTCATTATTAACAACTTAAAATTTTAAAATCTGTCAATCCCGTGTGGCTGCAGTACACACGTATACTTTGCACACATGTGCACTGCCTCGCCAACATGTGTGCGCAGCCAACAGATAATCAAGTTCGAGTGTCATCAACCAAACAGTGGCAAAAGAAGTACAGTATGCAACAACAGCCAGTGCAATGCACAAAGAACACAAGTACAGGTAGCAGTCTCAAGTGACACGGTTGCAAACCATAAAATAGCATCAAAGGCAAAGACTCAGCAATGTCAAAGCCAAGAAGAGACTACATGTCAAACTAAACAGTCCAGATAATCAAGCCTGAGCCACCCAAGTGCAGAGCAAACAATGACACAGTGCAGTAGCACTACAATAGTGCATACGACAGAGACCCAAGACAAACATACATAAATGTATGTATAAAATGATCAGCAACTACAAAGTGCAGTGGTACTACAGAAATGCACCAATGCAACAAAATTCAAAAACTCTTAATGACAATCTTAATGATGACATACATGGTAGTGCAGACTACAATTTAGAGCAACAAAATAACCTAAATGCAACAGTTATACCAACATAGTGCAACAATGAAGCACTGAAAAGTATGCAGGCCGAAACATCAAGCCCAAATGCAACAGAATGGTATAAGAGCAACAGAACTCTAATGAACATGAAGACATAAATAACAACAATTGTAAGACCAACTGCACAAATGACACAGCAGAAGTGATCAAGGCAAAGCACTAGTGTGCAGCATCAAATAGTTGTTTCAAGTGCATGGACATATATATATATATATAACTGCCACTGCATGCAGACAACAAAAATCAAGTAACTAGAGGCAACTGGCAATAACCACTACACCTAGCAAACTATATGAAGACAACATGCATGAAGAACCAGAACTGAGTTACCAAAATGTCATCAAAGATTGGTCAAAACCCAATTTCAGTTCAGATGGGTACTGCAGTGTCCATCCTTGACTAAACAATTTGATTTTAGTTTTTAAAATTCATCCTTTTGTTTAAGTTTTCAGATTATAACATTGTATTTATAATTTTAAAATGTATAAGAATCTGGAACTAGAATCATAAGAGCACAGTCACATACATTCAAAATTTTGTATGCATATGTTGAGCAATACATTTAAAATCAGATGCACAGGCAAACAAATCAACATGCAATCTAAATAGCATACACAAACATACCTATTTAAAACAACAGTTTATATTTAAGTTTTCAAAAAGAGTTACTCACAAACAAAAATAAACAAATTCAGGGAGGAGATTTGCTACAGATTTTCTTTAAAGATTAAAGCATAACATCAATTTTATAAGGAGGATTTAAATTTCAAAGAAAAATAGGTCTAGCCTACACTGTTTAAACAGAGGCATATACACAGATATACAAACATTCAAAAACATGTATGCACTGATACATTTAACATTCAGGCATATTTAACAACATTCCAGATCATCCTTTAAGCATATATCAAATCAAAGAGTGTAGGCACATGGAAGTGGGTACTTCCACCTAAAATCAAATTCCCACACAAAAATTTAAATTTCATTCAAATGTTAGAAATTGCAGAGCTACAGGATTTTATACCTGAAACTGTTTTGTTTTAAAACTTGATTTAAAACAGAATTTAAAACTTGTTTAAATTTAAAAATTCATTTTTAAAACCCTTGAACTCAAAACTTCATTTGAATTCAGTTCCTCTTCATATTTGAATCCAAGTTTCAACTTAAAATATGAATTCTATTAAAATCAAAACTGCAAATACTCTATGGTTAGAAACCCTGTAGCCATAAACCCAAAACACCCATAGTTTACTTCGAGTTAATCAATCCCCTGCTTCGGGTCAGAAGCACAAAAACTCGGGGCTTACTTCGAGAACATAAACCCTGCACACCACCAGAAATTCACCAGACATCAACTACCCAAACCTGGAAAACCCAATCCATATCTCCATTCTTGCATAAATACTCCATTAATAAAAGCATCTAACACCTAACATCCACTAGCATAACAGATACTTCAAATTTCTATTTCTGTTTTAAAACAGAAAGGTTTTTCTCCCCAACAGTTTATTTAAAACTGTAATATATTTATTTTATTTTTTTCAGTTTCAACATGTATTCTAGTTTTAAACTTGTTCTAATAATTTAAGATATTTGAGATTAAGGCCAGTTACATTTGTTTTCAGAGGCACATATATACAACACACATGCACAGAGGTTCAAACAAGCACATGGAAACAAAATTTTCCTCATCTAGATTCAAAGATCCATCACATGCAGCAACAACAAATAAGCAAGTTTAAATAGCATCTGTTCTCATTAGTTAAAATAAAAATTTAAATAGCATTTGTTCTTAACAGTTTTAAGACAACATTTCAGTAGCATCTGTTCTTAACAGTTCAAAAATAAATCCCAAATAGCATCTGTTCTTATTAGTTTAAAACAAATATTGGGTAGAATCTGTTCTTAACAGTTTTTAAAAAAAATCATATATATTAAATAGCATCTGTTCTTATTAGTAAAAAAACAAATTACACAGAGTATCTGTTCTTAACAGTTTAAAATCGAATTATCAGAGCAAACGATAGTAAATAACCCCAACAACCATACATGCAAATTAACCGAGCAAATGGAAGCCAAATAACACCAATTCATAACATGCAACCAAAACCCAATTCAAACAAATTCAAATACTTGAAATAAAATCAATCGTGAGCAAAGAACTCACCTTTTACCGAATCGAAATGGAGCAACTCAAATTAGAACGAGGCCGGCGCCTCGAAATCGGTTGAAGCCCTGATTTTGTGAAGGCGAACGAGAGACGAATCGAATTGAAGCAGAAATCTTTGAGCAATCAGAGGCGGCGACGAACGCCTTGAAGCCCTAATGGTTGAAGGAAGACGAAGATGCCATTTTTTTTTTCTTTTTTTCGTATGAACTGATGGAGGAAGGGGTGTCGTGTTTTATGGGGAAGAGAACGTGAATTTGGGTATGGTTTACGGCGTGAATCAAGGCGTGTTTACAGCTGATCTGTGGTAAGGTAGTATATACTTCTTATTTATTTTTATATTTATTTTATTTATTTTATATATATATAATTATATTTTTATTTTGGATTCAATTTTGTTTTGTAAATTGTTTTTTTTTTAAATAAACTTATAAACGTTTTACAGTTCAACATCAATTTATAAGTTTACATAAATATAATTCGTAAATCCAAATTATATTTTTTTTTCTAAGTCATTAGTTCAAATTTTAAATACCTATTCAATATTCAATTTCAAATTCCAAAGTTAAATTCAAATTCTATTCAACTTTAAATAGATTAAATTCAAAAATTTAATCGCCAACTTCATATTTTTATTGGAATTCAATTTAAAATTATCTCAAATATTTAAAATTAATTAAATATCTTCATTTTTAAATTGTTCAAAATTCAGGATCGTTACAATCTCCCCTACTTAAAAGAATTTCGTCCCGAAATTATAAGTTAGGAAAAACAATTGCTAAAATCTCACCGATATTTATATCCTACATAATTTTACCAAGTTTCAAACTCATAAATAAATATAGGATTCATTCCACTTATTTCATTCCACTAGTTTTGTTCATCGATTTCAATAATCAAGACACAAAAGTCTTTTACTAAATTTTTGACTTACAAAAACTCAGATTTTTAAACTTGAAATCTTTCATGCTAAATATTTGCATAATATATCTTATCCAAAACTGTGGACTTTCAAGATATTTTAAAGATCTTCTTCCTTAATTCATTAAGTTAGAATTGTGTAATTCTAATTTCAGATTATTGATTTTCTATTCAAAGTTTTGAAAATACTTGATAACTCAAAGTTTAACAAGTCCATCGTCGTTCTCACAGACTTTAGGCATACGCTGGCCAGGCGCAAGACTAAAAATCTCCAAGTACTAAACATACTTGCTTCAACTCCCAGTGAAAATACTTTTTAAAAATCTTTTAAAAATGGATATGGAAAGTCCGTTCCCCCATGGATCACAGTTTACCCGGCGGTTTCGCTACTATCTCAGTAGAATCGCTTGTAATCTCAGATTTCTCATCACTCCTGAATTTCGCCATGGTTATCGCCTTAGATCGCGGTCCACACGGCGGTTACGCTACTATCTCAGTAGAATCGCTCGTAGCCTTAGGCATCACGCCCCTCGAATTACGCTTCGGTTTTCCAGATCGCAGTTTACTCGGCGGTTGCGCCACTATCTCAGTGGAATCGCTTGTAACTGTAGGCATCACGCCCCACGAATTATGCCAGCATCAATCACATAATCCCAAACACGATGATCCATCGTGGGGGATATCATATCAGTCCCATTGGACATTCCACTAATGGAATTCTACGTAGCTACGATTTACAATGGACACTCCACCGAGTTCCAATCACTTTCACATATAATAAATGGAAGGTACATTTCCATATCCTCAGTTTTTTTAGAAAACATATGTCATATACATATAGTACTTCATTTCACATTTCGTACTTATCATACCTATGTAAACTTACACAGGACTTTCATAATAATGACTTTCTAAACTGATGGTTTTCGATTATATTCACATATATAAGTTACGAAAACTCAATTCACATTCACAACAAATAGAGGATTCCAAATTTTCCATCACGTTTAAAATTTTCCTCTAAATCGATTTGAAAATTTAAGGTTATCTCAAACCTAATTCACATTCACAATCCAATTCATTATCGACTTCACATTCGATTTGGATTTCACGTTACATCGTCAATTCTCAACACATAATTGATGTCTATCGATATATAACCTCTAAGCTCGTACGTCTCAGAGAAGGGTGTTAAGCAAAAAGAATAAATTCTCTGCCACCACAGATATATATTTAATAGAGATCAAATGCTATGTCATCAATTCACAATGTTAGACATACAATCCCAATCGACTATCCAAAATTCAAAGCTGAACTTATATTGTTTTTGTTGTCAAAGTTAAACTCAATTTAACTCAAGATTCAATCTTTGAAAAATTTCCAAGTTGAACTAATTGTTCTAATTTTTCAAAATAATATCTTTACAAGATATATAATTTTCACACTTAGCCATTTGAAACTAATTTCAAATATTCATTTCTCAATTTATCTTTAAAAGATAAAATTTCAAACCTTTCATTTCATATTGGAAAACATTCCCATACTTATTCAATAATAAGTAATTCACAAATTCTCTTATTTTCAACACTTTGAAAATATTCAATATACTTGAATCAAAATTAAGTATATATTTCATTCTTTAAGGAAATCATTCTTTTAAACACATTTATTTGAGTTAAAACGAATGTTGCGTAAAACATCGTTACGACAACTCAAAATCACTAGTATAGGGATTCGGATTTAAGATAGATATATAAATCCCAATACTATAAACAACATTTCCTTCCGGAAACCCTTTACTATAACAATAGTGTTATAGTCCACCATTTCCTTATTTCTCGAAAACGCCTATTTCAACAATTGAATGTTGAAATCTATGTATTCGATAGTTAATGCATTTTAAAACATCTTTAAAACTATTAACTTTTTCAACTTCAACTTAATTCAAAGTTTGAATTCCTCATACTTTTCACAATATTGGTTTTAAACCGATTTCAATCTTTTCAATATTAAGTTTTCCACTTAATTTAATTTTCCACACGTTTAAATTCAAATTCATCATTGAATCTATTAAACCTATAATGGATTATCATGTTGACAACTTCAAATTTGAAATTTAAATTCTATTTGAACTTTACATTTGCTTTCTATTTCAAAAATAGTCAACTAGTTCTTTAGTAAATCATTCATCGATTTAGTTCCATTAAATTCATATTTCCACATTAACTATTTTAGACATTAGTCTAAACTTGAAATATAAACTTTACATCAAACTTAGTTTGATTCATACAGTTAAATCAACAATTAAACTTCATTTCCAAGATGCTGTTTCATTATATCACTTCTCTAAAACATATCCGTTTTATTCAATAATATATTCACTGTCCAAAATCGTGAATATACTTTGTCAACCAATTTCATCATTTCTACAACTTATTTTTATTTTTAAAGGATTACCCACTGTCCAAAATCGTGGATATATCTCCTTTAATAAGCTACAACAAATTACTTACCAATTCAATTGGTTTCGAATTTATAAACAATCTTTACAAATTCCATTTCTATTTATAAAACTTTGATTTATAAATCTTTTTATTAATTCAATTCAATTCAATTTATATAACTCAGTTTTATACCCAAGGTTCATATTATAAGTTAAATACTTATAATTCATTTATTCACTAAATAATTCTTCATCACATTTGAAATCAATTTCAAAAGAATTCAAAGTCAAATTCTCGAGTTATAATTCAATAATTCTCTTGGTTATAACCAATTAACATGTCATTTTATTTCACAATTATTACTTGAAATATTCAAGTTATTCGATTTAAACCAATTTTAAACCAATTCATTAGTTCTCTTAACTCATATTTCATTTTTCATAGATCTCAATAATTCGATATTGAGTTTCCGAACGATCGAAACTCAAATCTAATGAGACCTCACCAAGAGAACTATCGCAAACCTAAATTTAGAGAGGGGAATTTTCAAAATAATTCTAATTTTCAAAATACCTTTTATTTTAAAGAAAACAATTTTATACTTCTTTAAATTTGAAAAGCACTTTCTTTATAGTGGTTCTAGTAACTATTCATATTAAACATCATAAACTGAGCTTTGAGTAAACCAAAGCTCTGATACCACTTTTGTAACGACCCGCCGCTCTGACCGCCTCTAGTCGGTAATTAAACCAACTAGAAACGTTCAAAATGACGGATTGTTAGTCAGTTTATAGAGTTTAAACAGAATCAGCCACAGAATCACAGAATAATCATAATATTTTTCATAAATGAATTTTTTCTTACATACATCAGAGTTTGTACAATGCATTAAGTTTTTATACAGCGGAACAATTTATCTATATATATATATATCTTTTAGAGTACAAAGAAATTTTTTTTCGAAAAACTTCTGTGAAGTGCTTTCCCCTCTCTCTAACTTCGCGGCCTGAAAATCTTCAAGCTGTAAAAATACTCGGTCTGACCCGAGCGTTAATTGCCAAACACAAAACACTCGAGTCAGGATTAATCTTAACTCAAGTAAATAAATTTGTAATGAACTGAATAAAATGGTAACAGAGATGACGAATCACATGAATCAATTTAAATCTATTATGGATTTTCATTATTAACAACTTAAAATTTTAAAATCTGTCAATCCCGTGTGGCTGCAGTACACACGTATACTTTGCACACATGTGCACTGCCTCGCCAACACGTGTGCGCAACCAACAGATAATCAAGTTCGAGTGTCATCAACCAAACAGTGGCAAAAGAAGTACAGTATGCAACAACAGCCAGTGCAATGCACAAAGAACACAAGTACAGGTAGCAGTCTCAAGTGACACGGTTGCAAACCATAAAATAGCATCAAAGGCAAAGACTCAGCAATGTCAAAGCCAAGAAGAGACTACATGTCAAACTAAACAGTCCAGATAATCAAGCCTGAGCCACCCAAGTGCAGAGCAAACAATGACACAGTGCAGTAGCACTACAATAGTGCATACGACAGAGACCCAAGACAAACATACATAAATGTATGTATAAAATGATCAGCAACTACAAAGTGCAGTGGTACTACAGAAATGCACCAATGCAACAAAATTCAAAAACTCTTAATGACAATCTTAATGATGACATACATGGTAGTGCAGACTACAATTTAGAGCAACAAAATAACCCAAATGCAACAGTTATACCAACATAGTGCAACAATGAAGCACTGAAAAGTATGCAGGCCGAAACATCAAGCCCAAATGCAACAGAATGGTATAAGAGCAACAGAACTCTAATGAACATGAAGACATAAATAACAACAATTGCAAGACCAACTGCACAAATGACACAGCAGAAGTGATCAAGGCAAAGCACTAGTGTGCAGCATCAAATAGTTGTTTCAAGTGCATGGACATATATATATATATAACTGCCACTGCATGCAGACAGCAAAAATCAAGTAACTAGAGGCAACTGGCAATAACCACTACACCTAGCAAACTATATGAAGACAACATGCATGAAGAACCAGAACTGAGTTACCAAAATGTCATCAAAGATTGGTCAAAACCCAATTTCAGTTCAGATGGGTACTGTAGTGTCCATCCTTGACTAAACAATTTGATTTTAGTTTTTAAAATTCATCCTTTTGTTTAAGTTTTCAGATTATAACATTGTATTTATAATTTTAAAATGTATAAGAATCTGGAACTAGAATCATAAGAGCACAGTCACATACATTCAAAATTTTGTATGCATATGTTGAGCAATACATTTAAAATCAGATGCACAAGCAAACAAATCAACATGCAATCTAAATAGCATACACAAACATACCTATTTAAAACAACAGTTTATATTTAAGTTTTCAAAAAGAGTTACTCACAAACAAAAATAAACAAATTCAGGGAGGAGATTTGCTACAGATTTTCTTTAAAGATTAAAGCATAACATCAATTTTATAAGGAGGATTTAAATTTCAAAGAAAAATAGGTCTAGCCTACACTGTTTAAATAGAGGCATATACACAGATATACAAACATTCAAAAACATGTATGCACTGATACATTTAACATTCAGGCATATTTAACAACATTCCAGATCATCCTTTAAGCATATATCAAATCAAAGAGTGTAGGCACATGGAAGTGGGTACTTCCACCTAAAATCAAATTCCCAAACAAAAATTTAAATTTCATTCAAATGTTAGAAATTGCAGAGCTACAGGATTTTATACCTGAAACTGTTTTGTTTTAAAACTTGATTTAAAACAGAATTTAAAACTTGTTTAAATTTAAAAATTCATTTTTAAAACCCTTGAACTCAAAACTTCATTTGAATTCAGTTCCTCTTCATATTTGAATCCAAGTTTCAACTTAAAATATGAATTCTATTAAAATCAAAACTGCAAATACTCTATGGTTAGAAACCCTGTAGCCATAAACCCAAAACACCCATAGTTTACTTTGAGTTAATCAATCCCCTGCTTCGGGTCAGAAGCACAAAAACTCGGGGCTTACTTCGAGAACATAAACCCTGCACACCACCAGAAATTCACCAGACATCAACTACCCAAACCTGGAAAACCCAATCCATATCTCCATTCTTGCATAAATACTCCATTAATAAAAGCATCTAACACCTAACATCCACTAGCATAACAGATACTTCAAATTTCTATTTCTGTTTTAAAACAGAAAGGTTTTTCTCCCCAACAGTTTATTTAAAACTGTAATATATTTATTTTATTTTTTTCAGTTTCAACATGTATTCTAGTTTTAAACTTGTTCTAATAATTTAAGATATTTGAGATTAAGGCCAGTTACATTTGTTTTCAGAGGCACATATATACAACACACATGCACAGAGGTTCAAACAAGCACATGGAAACAAAATTTTCCTCATCTAGATTCAAAGATCCATCACATGCAGCAACAACAAATAAGCAAGTTTAAATAGCATCTGTTCTCATTAGTTAAAATAAAAATTTAAATAGCATTTGTTCTTAACAGTTTTAAGACAACATTTCAGTAGCATCTGTTCTTAACAGTTCAAAAATAAATCCCAAATAGCATCTGTTCTTATTAGTTTAAAACAAATATTGGGTAGAATCTGTTCTTAACAGTTTTTAAAAAAAATCATATATATTAAATAGCATCTGTTCTTATTAGTAAAAAAAAACAAATTACACAGAGTATCTGTTCTTAACAGTTTAAAATCGAATTATCAGAGCAAACGATAGTAAATAACCCCAACAACCATACATGCAAATTAACCGAGCAAATGGAAGCCAAATAACACCAATTCATAACATGCAACCAAAACCCAATTCAAACAAATTCAAATACTTGAAATAAAATCAATCGTGAGCAAAGAACTCACCTTTTACCGAATCGAAATGGAGCAACTCAAATTAGAACGAGGCCGGCGCCTCGAAATCGGTTGAAGCCCTGATTTTGTGAAGGCGAACGAGAGACGAATCGAATTGAAGCAGAAATCTTTGAGCAATCAGAGGCGGCGACGAACGCCTTGAAGCCCTAATGGTTGAAGGAAGACGAAGACGCCATTTTTTTCTTTTTTTCTTTTTTTTTCCGTATGAACTGATGGAGGAAGGGGTGTCGTGTTTTATGGAGAAGAGAACGTGAATTTGGGTATGGTTTACGGCGTGAATCAAGGCGTGTTTACAGCTGATCTGTGGTAAGGTAGTATATACTTCTTATTTATTTTTATATTTATTTTATTTATTTTATATATATATAATTATATTTTTATTTTGGATTCAATTTTGTTTTGTAAATTGTTTTTTTTTTTAAATAAACTTATAAACGTTTTACAGTTCAACATCAATTTATAAGTTTACATAAATATAATTCGTAAATCCAAATTATATTTTTTTTCTAAGTCATTAGTTCAAATTTTAAATACCTATTCAATATTCAATTTCAAATTCCAAAGTTAAATTCAAATTCTATTCAACTTTAAATAGATTAAATTCAAAAATTTAATCGCCAACTTCATATTTTTATTGGAATTCAATTTAAAATTATCTCAAATATTTAAAATTAATTAAATATCTTCATTTTTAAATTGTTCAAAATTCAGGATCGTTACAATGTTTTTCCCCTTAGACTCTTGGGCGCTCAATTGATTTTGAGTACTTTGAGAGTTGAGGATTTTAGGTTCTTCTTTGATGCTTAAGCTTCCTGAGACGTGCAAGAGGCAATCTAACTAGTAGGAGTTCCTTTCTGTTTTTGATTCCGCTGTGTTTTTTGTTGTGAAGGCGAATTTTATTATTGCCTAGATATATACTCTGATCATCCAAGGGGCATCTTCATATGTCACTCTTGGCATATATTGTAATAATTATATTTTATCCAAACGTGGTTCTCGTGTTGGGATTGTGTAGTGAACTTGAAATGTTTCGAAATGGAATGTGAAAGTTATGTATCTAGCATTACCGTATTTGGTCGACAAGGTTTAATAACTATGAAGACTGCAGCATTCGTAGCCCATGCGATTTGAACCCCAAACTCCACTACTACTCTAGAGCCTCTTCTCCAAGTCTCATCCAACTCCGACTATCTTTGGCTCCAGTTTGCCAACTTCACTAACCTATCTTCCTAAGCATTCAAAACACTAACAAACAACATCAAAGCATAACATATTACCATAGAATAACATGCATATACATCCATTTCAACAAGAAATACATAATAATAAGATAAACAAGCCAAGTCTAATTAAGATCTACATATTACATGCACATATGAATATGATTAAGAAGAATTATTGAATCATTATTGAAAACTATTTCAAAGATTCACAAATTTAGGTCATAAGCATATGATGGCATGTAATTAAAACGAGAAAAGGTTTTAAGGCTAATAATCAAGTTAAAACACGTAATTATACATATGAACAAGCATAGGATAGTGAGAAGGCATAAACCATTCACCAATTAACAAAATCAACCAATTCAAGTTTAGATGTAATATGGACCACAATAGAAAGCAATGCATAATTAAAACGATGATCTCTAACTTGTTTTTGATGATCTTTTCTCTAATCAGTGATTTGGAAAAGGGTAGAGAATAATTTATGTGATTTTGGATGAAATTAGATTAATGGGGTTTTCAACTGAAATGGAGAAGAGGGAAAGTTTTAATTTAGCTCCTACAGCCCCCTATTTATACTAATCCCAAATTATATTATGAGCCTAAGTATGGGCTTAACAAATTACTCGCTAATACAGACCAACAGCTATCTAAACTTAAAACAGCCATGACTTTCTAATGGTAAACCGGCATTTCTTTTATGAGAACTCTACATAATGGGAAACCATCATCTTGAGTCTTAAGACCCTAATTCAACTCCAATCAAAGGTTATAGCCCAAATAAGGTTTTCAAGGTCAAAATGGTCACATAGAACTTTGGCGAAAATCCTAAATGTGTCTAACGACCATATCCCAAAATTATAGAGTCATACGGCCTCAGATGAATAAAGATAAAAATACTTTGCGATTCTTTGATACGCAAAATATGGGTCGTTACACCCTCCCCCTCCCTACCGAGGAATTTCGCCCCTGAATTCCCTAAATCAATAAAAGTATAAGAAATCATAACTACTCTGCATGCCTAACAATCATATGCAACCATCAACCATATCAAACAAGCACTCATGCAATCAATAGAATAAATGATCCTTCCCTGGCATGCAGAACACTAACCTATCAAATGCGATATACAATGGTGAAAGTAGATACAATAACAATGGGTCTTACCATTCAAAGAACTCTGGACACGTAGTTCTCATGCTCTCCATGGTTTCCCACGTACAATTGTCATCCCTTCCGCTTCATTGTACCTTCGCTAGCCTTATTTATTTTCTCCTAAGCTGTTTTGCATCATGTCCAACAATACGAACCAGCCTACGAGATCATGAGACTTCTGGTTCTACGTCAACATCTTCAAGTTGATCTGCTGTAACTATCGCACCCGAGTCTTGCATAAATTTCCTCATATAGGAGATATGAAAGACGTTGTGCACACCTACGATCTTCTGAAGTAAAACGACCATATATGCTAGCTTTCCAATCCTCTATATTATTGAAAAATGACCTACGAATCTTGATGCCAACTTCCCCTTATTATCGAATCGAACTATATTTTTCAAATAAGATACCTTCACAAAGATCATATTTCCCATAAAAATTCCAAATCATTACGTCTTTCATCGGTGTAACTCTTTTGTCGATCTTGAGTAGCTTTCATCCATTACCAAATGATCTCAATCATTTCTGAAATTTGTCTAATCATATCTGGCCCAAATATAAGTTTCTTGTCCGCTTCCCACCAACATGAAGAAGCATTACATTGTCGGCCATATAATGCTTCATAAGGAGCCATACTAATACTAGATTGATAACTATTGTTGTATGCAAACTCTACTGGATGTAGATGGTCATCCCATGATCCTCTAGAATCTATATTGCATGCTTACAAGAGATCCTTCAATATACGATTTCCTCTCTGGGTATGCCTATCCGTTTGTTGGTGGTAAGCTGTACTCAAGTATAGCTCGGTCCCTAATGCCTCCTGTAAGCTCTTCCAAAACCCATTAGTGAGTAATGGGTCTTGATTACTCACAATGCACTTTGGCAGACCATGAAATTGAGCTATCCATTTAACATATAACTCTGCCAACTTGGATGTCGTTCTGCTTGACTTAACGGGTATAAATCTAGTTTTTTTTAGACAATTGATCAACCACGACCCAGATGCTATCGTACCCCGTCGAGTCCTTGGCAGTCTATCGATAAAATCCATGGATGCTTGCTTCCATTTCCACTCAGGAATATCTAGCGGTTGCAACAATCCACTGGGTTACTTCTATTCTTCCTTTACCTACTGGCAGTTTGTACACTTTGAGTTGAATGTCCTAATATCCCTCTTCATGCCTTCATAATAATAAGTCTACTTCATATCTTAGTACATCTTATTACCGTTGGGATGAACGGTCAACCTGGAATGTGACACTCCATAGCACTTCATCTCGCAATCCATCAATATCCGGAACAAAAAATCTCCCATCCTTACGAAGCCAACTATCTCGGTCGAGTTCGTATTGCTACATGTCTTCAGATTCTACTCCCTCTACTATCTTCCCTATAATCTCCGCTAGCCTAGCATCTTGCTTCTGACTAGCATTGATCCTTTCAATTAGAGTAGGTTTGATCGATGAGCTTACCAACATCTTTGGTTCTAGCTCGCAATGAAGCTTGAATCATATCCAGCAAATTATTCAACCTATTTCCATTACAAGAATTTTTCTTCCACACTAGCATGTCTTCTACTCAAATGCATCGGCGACCGCATTCCCTTTTTCTGCTGTATAGGAAATGCTAAAATCAATAGAGGCCAAGAACTCCAACCACCGTTGTTGACAAAGGTTGAGGAGAGAAATGGCACTTTAAGGATTTGTGGTCCGTAAATAATTCAAACCTTTCTCTTATAAAATAATGCCTTCGTATCTTCAAAGAAAAAACCATTACCACCAATTCCAGAGCATGAGTTGGATAATTCCCCTCATGTGGCTTTAACTATCGACTAACATAAGCAACGACTTTTCACTTTTTCATCTGTACCGCAACTAACCCAGTACCACAAGCATATGTATATACTATCAACTCCTCGTTTTTACTTAGAATGGTCAACACTAGTGCACTCATCAACCTCTCCATTAAAATCACAAATGCATGCTCGCACTTTGCATCCCATACAAAAGCTTGATTCTTCTTCATCAAATTGGTCAACGGTGCCATTACCTTTTAGCTGTCTTTAGTGAAGTGTCTATAGTATCCCACCAATCCTAGGAAACTCCTTACATCCATAGCATTCTTAGGCTGGTTCCAATCTTTGACCACTGCCATTTTGTAGGATCCACTACTATATCCTGTCCAGAAACAACATGACCCAAAATTCTCACTTCTCCTTTCCAGAATTGTCACTTAGAAAACTTTGCTCTCAACTTGTGATTTCTTAACGCCTCCAGCACAATCCTTAAGGGTGTCTTGTGCTCCTCTGTAGTTCTTGAATAGGTTGGAATATCATCCACGAACATAAGTATGAACTTTTTCAACTGATTTCTAAAAACCCAATTCATGAGATCCACAAAGTATGCCGGAGTGTTGGCCAATTCAAATAGCATAACCAACCACTCATAATAACCAGATGGTGTACGAAATGTAGTAATAGACACTTCCTTTGCTACTATAACCCGGTGAAATCCCGTTGCCAAATCCATTTGAGAGAACACCTTTGCTCCATAAAGTTGATCGAACGAGTCATTAATGTGTGGAAGTGGATAATTTCTCTTCTTCGTCACTTTATTCAACTCACGATAACCTACACATAGCCTCAAAGAGCCATCCTCCTTAGTTGCGAACACTACAGGTGCACCCCACTCAGATATACTCCTTCAAATAAGCCCTCTCCTTAATAGGTCATTCACTTGCACCTTTACTTTTTTCTGCTCTTTGTGTGTCATACGCCTCAAAGGCATGACTATAGGTCTGTTTACCTTCACTAAGTCTATCCAAAACTCAATCTCTCTATGTAGCAGCAATCTAGTCACTTCCTGTAACGATCCGTAATTTTCGATAATTAAAATTAGTTAATTTAATAAGGTTTTGTGATTGAATGTTGGAAGAAGAAAAATTTATGATTTAATAGTAAGAATATAACTAGAATGAAATGTAATAGTATTAATTTAAGGTATTTGATAACTGCATTAATGGTAATTCTAATTAATAAAAAATGATTAAAAAGTTATAATTGGTTATAGATTGTAAATTAATTGTAATAATGTGTGTATTAATTGGTAATCGGATTAAAGGAGTAATTAATAATTTAAACATTATATTAATAAATGAAATAGTATGTAATAAATTGTAATTGAATAAAATTAATGTTGTGTAAATAATTATAACATTTGTTGTAAACAATCAACTTATAAATGTTGTTAAATTAAGCTAAAGGTGACAATTGCTTTTTATTACCTATTTGTTTAACTTGTTGAAATCAAATTGAAAATAAATTACAACAAAAGTAATTAAATATTGTATTAATGGAAATTAAAATGAAATTAGTGAATATTAATGTAATAAAATATAAACAAATGTTAAATATGTTTATAGAGTAATGATTGATTAAATAAAAGATCGAAATCTAACTAAATCAATTTATTAGAATTAGAATATAATTAATTGGAATTTAATGTAATTAAATATTGTGGTTAATGTAAGAAATAGCGTCGATTGTAGAAATAAGGGTAACAAGAAAGGAACCTATGTTAATAATTTCATAAGATATTAGTTGATTTAATAGTAGGAGTGTAAACAAAATAAAAGAATAAAAATGAATAAGTTTAGTAAAGGAGTAAACATATGTTTATTTATTTGAAATGTTTGGTAGCTGAAAGATTGATCGTAGAGACGAGAAACTATTGTTTAGTAAGAAATGTGTAATTACTGTTTGTATCCATGTATCCAATAGTGTATAAGTATGTTTAAATTATTATTAGACAGGAAACAATTGTTCTAATTCTCAGTACATTCATTTAGTCCATTTTGAAACTTAATCAACTGAAATTAATGTAATTGAAAATTTCCAATTAATAGGAGAGAGAATTCTAAATTGTAAATTAATAGGGTAATTAAAAGTAGCTTATGTTTTGTGGAAAATATAAGGAAAGATTGATTTAATGGAAAGAACACTTACATCAAATAAAATGAATGTTTCATTTGTTAATGTAGGTTTAATTTCATTGAAATAAAGAATATAATGATTGATTTTAAAGAAGAATTATATGTTTATTTGAACTACGTTTTAGCTTATAGATTTCTTACAAGAATAGGAAAATAATCCATTTCAGAGTTAATTATTACCCTTGTGTATAAACAAATTTTTTTATAAACGTGTTTAAATAAACAATTGTTCTATTTTTCAATCGTTTTAGATGTTTATTTTGAAATTTAACTTTGTAAGTAATTACAATTAATGTAATTCATATATTTCAATTAAATGGAAAGAAAACATTAATTGCAATTAATAGATTTAATAAAAGAAACACACGTTTTGTGTTAAACAAAAAGGGTGTTTTAATGGAAATAAAAGATTATTTTGGGAAAACCAAATTGAATGTTTTCATTTTTAAGGTAAGTATAAATTTTTTATTATGCGTATATAAAAACCCAAATGCGTATAAATTTGAATATTATTTGAGTTAATGAAGTTAGTTTGGTTACATTTCAAAAAAAATTGAATTTCAAAACATTGTGCGATCTACATGGTACCTTCATTTCTTTTGTTATTAATTTTTTCATAAACGTATTAAAATAGTTACCTATTATTAATACTTGATCCGTTCATTTCTGCTTCTATTTAATACCCGAGCCTAGGCTTCTAGGCTGTATTTAATTCTTGCCGCCTCATTTTCAAGTATACAAAGTTTTACTTTTCTTTGGTTTGCAAACTTTTCCATTTCTATGTACATTTTCTTATGCATTATTAATGCACGGAGCTTTCAAAATAAAACGTGACGTTTATTTTTGTCCCTCCACCTTCATTTCCTAACTACAAATAATCTGCAGCTAATATCTCATTTGCATTTTGTTTCTCCTTACACCTCATATTCAAAAGCTCTTATTCTTGCAAATCCAAAAGCTATCGTTTATGAAACATGATTTTTTTTTTCATTTTTCCATACACATCTTGTCCATACCTTGTTGTTCTTCAGTCTTTTCCTTAAGCCTCATCTTGAGAGAAACGTAAGTATTAAAATTTGTTTACCTTTTTTCATACGTACTATTTATTATTTTAATAATATTTCTTATAGCATGAATATCTTTTGCATATAAACTTTGATTCACGTGCGATTCTTTCGTTGGATTCATATTTAAATTCTGGAAAACATGAAATTGATTTGGTTGAATTTGGAGACTGTTGAGTTTTTGCGCTTCAGTTTGGAGTTTTATGGGCTAAATTCAAAGATGAGAGTTTTCACCCACTCATAACTACTAAATTATCTTATTTTGGTTAAATTAAATTTATGATGTGAATAGAAATTGACTGATTAATGTTTGGTATATTTAAATTGTTATTCCAGTAAAATATGACTTTTATTGCATTTAATCATCATTTAATTTAATATTAAATTTTAATTCTTCAGTTTATACTTTTTATTGATAATCAGTTAGCTATTGATGTTTATTGATTGATTTGGATGATGATTTTGATGGATGTTTGTTTGTTGATATTTGATGACTGGATGCTATATTTTATATTATTGTAGCACTGTGAGTTCCCTATGAATTGAAATAATACGTACCCGAACGATCTGATAGATTATGGAGAAATCGTCATGGGTTGAAATGGTAGACTCGAGCGATTTTATTTATTGAAATTAAATTTTGGAATTTTGGATTGAAATGATATATACTCGTAGAATTTTAAATTGCAGATTGAAATGATAAATATCCGTATCACTTGACCATAGAGTAGAGAATTATATACGAACATCGGATTGGTTAAATTAAATGGTTTTAAATCCTCAAAATTTGAATTTAGCTAAATGATATTTTGAATAAAACTTGATTTATATAAAATAAATTATTTTTTAAATGAAATTGGTTTAAATTGAAATGTTGAAGTTGTACTTAGAAGTATAAACGACATTTATCGAAATTATGTTACTGAAATGTTGGAATGGAAGAAATGGTTAAATATGATGTTGATTTCAAAATTTATTATCTCAATAAATCTGTAAATGTTCTTTTAAATTCTAGTTTTATGATTTTCAACTATTAAAATAAGTTGATCTATTTCAAACCAACTTAATCAATTTAAACTATTTAATTTGTTTTAATCTAATTTAACCTATTTTAAACTAATTAACCTATTTAACCTATCTTAATCTATTTTAATATATTTTAATCTATTTTAAATCATTTAAACTATTTAATCTATTTTATTTCTATTTAATCTATTTTTAAATTCGCTTAATCTATTTTAAATCTAATTAATCCATAATGAATCTATTTAATCTATCTTAAACCATTTAACCTATTTTAAATCTAATTAAAGTATTTTAATCCATTTTAAACCTATTCAACCTAATTTATCTCCATTTAAAACTATGTAAACTAATTAAAATATTTATAACTATCTAAATTATTTTCTAAATTTCAGATGGTGTAAAGTGGAAATGTTTTTAATTAAAGCCTTCATTTTTAAGCAAATAAGGATTAATGATGTTATAACATAAGTATGGATTTAGATGACATATTCAAGGAATATGATGATTTTAAATGAGGATTCAATCTATTTTTGGAAATATGAATTCCGAAGTGATATCATTTCAAATGTGATATAATTTCGGAAGTAAATGTGATTTCGAAAATGATATGTATTTGTACCAAAATTGGGCACAACACTCTTCGGATGTGTTCGAAGAGATAAAATGAAGAAAGTAAAGGTAAAATGAGGCAGATCTAACAAACACACCAATCAACATATAAGAAAAAATGCAGAAACACACAAATTTAGAGTGGTTCGGCGTATGGCCTACATCCACTATAGAATGATTGATGTTTTATTGATTATAACTCGCTGGTTATAACAAATTTACAGCAGTAAAATCAAAGTACAATGGAAATTTTGGTAGAGTATCGGCGTAAAGAGGCCAAAAGTCCATTTTCTATAGGTCCAGGGTCGCGTAGGCAGCAAATATCTCGCCCAGATCTCGGAGAACTTCTTCTCTCATGTGGGTGGACCCACGGGATCGAGTTCACTGTAGAGCACCCATATTGTGAATTCAAAGCTAAACTTAGTGAAGGAATATTTCATCCACACCCCAGATCATTCCATGACTTAATGGGAAATAGGGGATTATAGTAGTAATTGCTGAATTTGAATCAAGGAATAGGTAAAAGAAATACTACTCAACCGGTGCTCCCAGAGGCTGAAGAACCTAGCTAATACGCCAAAAACTATTGGTGGTTAATATGTCATGCTTCCAAAGTGAATTGCAATTTCGTATGATCGACCAGCTTTCACGTTCTTGAATTGACAACTAGGGTACATAGCTAATGTGATGACAACCCTACACTGTCTGCTCTACCAACTTAAAGCATAGCTGGTCACCACTGAACAATCATCAAATGCCCGCATCTTAATCATACCGTGTCCATATGACTAGACGCATGACATACAACCTTAATAGGACTTCCTTACTATCTTATATGGCTCTCATACCTGGGTGAAAATTAGAAATAATCACTTGTCTATGAGCCCATCTTAAACAACTCACCACCTAATCGGCATTATCAGTCACTCGAACGTTGGGAAATCGTGCATACATCATTCACCAGTGTCACTAGACCCCATAGCCATAAATTGGATTTGATCATAATGTTGATTGGGGAATCATTCCCAGTCGAGATCTATTCATTGAAACAATCCTACATGCATAATTTCCAGTGAAAATTCAATAGGTTGACTATGTTAGTGTACTGTGAAAATACAACCCCCAACACTACCTCATGAAGTGAGAAAGGCGCATGGATTCCACCAAGAGTGACGAATGCCATCAAACGCCGATATCTTCCCCCATTCCTCAAAGGAGACTGTCAACCGTGGTTAGTTATACCCGTTATACTTCTCATATTGCTAAAGAGAATAAAGCTGGAAGCCAACGAATTGATCAAAATCCATAGCAAATTGCTGCCAACGCACATAAACGAATTTAGCGTAAACGAATTTATCATAAGAACTTACTTCTAGAATTTGATAAGAGAACTGACGGATAGCCGCCAACAACTACACCAACATAATGTATCCAAGGTTGAGTTGATGAACTAGATGAAGGATCAATGTGGCAAGATAAGGAGGAAACCTACTCCATACTCTAAATCGGGAAGCTCCCCTTCCTCAGATGGCTATCGTGGATGCCAACGCCATAAGGCTGCCCTGGAAAGGAAAGCTTCGACAATATGTGAAAGCTTCATAAAACGATGGGTAGGGAACCCCCGACCCCTATCGATCAAGAAATTTGATCAAACTAAACCACTTGCATTAGACTTCCGACTAAGAAAGGCTGCACCGAAGGGCAATTGAGGGCATACGATGCTACTTCATATATTAATGAGATTTGATTTGATCTCATTTGAGTTTGTTCTGTTTCAATTTCATTTATGTTGCGAAGTATGACCGACTTGAATTATACTACTTGCAAATGGTGCAGGTAACCGAGTATTCAAGGTTCGGTGCCAAACAACCTCCATGGACTATGATCAAGTCATTGAGGTATCATTATGACGGGCATGATTCAACCACTAATCGGCTACTATATGCCCCAGACTTGGGGGCAGGGCATCAAAGAAGAAGTGACCAATAAAGTCAGGACTCTAGTACAAAGTGGATGCAACCGACCATCCACTCATCCGCCGATGCAATTTAATTAAGAGATCTAAGAAAGACTTGGAGTTATATGTCCCAGAATGCACCCTCCATCTCATACTTGAAGCTCGCCAAAATACTTATGCTTTTCTGATGCCTAGTAAAACCGAAATCACACCAAGGTGGATGTGACATGACCGTCCATGCATCCAATCCTACATTAAACACTTGGGATTATTTGAGAACACATGTTTAAAGTGGATATGATTTGACCATTCACTTTCCAGTTTGCATCTGTGATTCAACAAAATAATCATGCCTTAAACCAACTTCATCAGGAGCCAACCCTCAATTTATAGTCATCAACAACCTACTGCCTACTCGCTAACCATCATGAGCCATCATTTCAACTCTCTTCCTTGGCTTTATCATAAACAATGCAAAGTATAAAGTGGACATGACTCAACCGTCTGCTCTCCAATTCTTGCACCTGAAGTATGGGAAAATGACAGCTCAAGGTGGATGTAGTTCGACCATCCTCTCCTCTGCTCGAGCTCAAAGCTTGCCAAAACACTAATCTTACTCCTTAGGCTTGGCAAAAGCAGAATCCAAACTAATATGGATGCGAACCAACCATCCATAAACTAAATCTCATCTTTCGTTGATGGCAGATAAGTGGAAATTAATCGTCATCCCACGGATCACTCGCTAAGTGAAACCCCAAACTCAGGGACATGCAATCACACTGAAGCCAACAGGGATTGATATTAGACAATCCTCTAACTAACTCCGGCTCCCTGAGTGCGTGATGGAGCATAAACTTACGAACATAGGCTCGAGGAGGGTGGATATGTCCACCTAACCACTTCGCCCATGTTTAACCTAAGCCCGAGGATGATGGATCCGTCCATCTAACGACCTCGCCTTTCATATTTACAAGCTCGAGGAGGGTAGATCTGTCCATCTAATGACTTCACTTGTCTACTCAAGGTGGATGTGATACGACCATCCACGTACTTGATCAACTTCTTGTTCCTAGAGTGTGAACGAAATCCTAAATCCTAAACATATGTGACTGACCATCTATCGGCCAACTCCAGATTCCCGGAGCGCGAACAGGAGTATAAACATAAACCTAAATGGGTGTGACTGACAACCCATCAACTAACTTTCCATTTCTAGAGTGCGAATTGGATTATAAAACACCGACTCACTCTCGTCCTGAGAGCGCGGACTGGAGCACAAATGCCAATTGGGTTTGACTGACCACCCGTCAACTAACTCCAGATTTCCAGAGTGTGAACTGAAGTATAAACATCAATAAACTAAAGATTCCCAGAGTGTGAACTTGAGTATAAACATTAACTAACTCCAGATTCCCAAAGTGCGAACTGGATTATAAACATCAATTAACTCTAAGCCATAGAGTGCAGACTAGAAATATAAACACCAACTGGGTATGACTGACCACCCATCAACTAACTCTGGTCTCGAGAGCGCAAACTGGAGTATAAAGACCAAATGGGCGTGACAAGTCGCCCATCAACCAACTCCAGTATTCAAAGCTAGGATTGGAATATAAATACCAGAAGGGAGCGATTCAACTTTCCATATATCAACTCTGATTCCTCAACAAGTTCTATAGTACAAAAAGCGAATTTGGTTTGGCCGTTTGTTTTCTCTTCCCCTATCATGGAGGCACACTTATCACACAAAATCGGACGTGATCCAACCATCTAACACTAAGCGGTATGACACAACCATCCATGCATCAACTCTTATCCCTGCACAGGACCCGTAACATAATTTTATAAGGATGCACTCCAATCCTATAAGACAAAATTTCTTCCTTGATTCGACAGGGAGACGTAGATTCGCAAAACAGACCTAGTTGAACATCCTATTCTATATGGATGTGAATACCCATCCTACTGCAAATGAATGTGACACGACGTTTCATCCGCTAACTCTCGCCTATGATCCGACGGTGCATGCAACATGGACGAATGTGACTTAACCATCCGCCAATCAATTCCTTCCTACAGTTCGATGGGAGAACCATTAAATTAAAGTTGTTGTTATTTGACCGACCACACTTCGACATTTTCCCTTGAATGGGGGTAGAGGAATTGATCACGAAAATGTGGTCCGACCATTTTCTACAAAAAAATATTAGTCCCCAGAGTGTGGATAGGGGTATAAACATCAAATAGGTGCGATGAATGGCCCTTCAGCTGACTCTGATTCCCAGAGTGTGACTACAAGCATAAAAAGACGAATGAATGTGATTCGACCATTCATTCGCCAACTCTGACCTAAACTCGATAGGAGGAGTATAAGCTCACTATAGATGTAATTAAACCATCCACAAACTCACTCTGCTAACTCATGACTTGGGGTAGAGGCACAAATCGCTGAAAGAAGAGAAAGGTGACTCGCAACATCTCCAGCTTAGCATCCTTTACAACTTAAGGCAATACTACAAGGAGACCAGAATGATGCCCAAAGTTACGCGGAACCAATTATATCTTACCGCTGGATCGATGTGCAATATCGATCTGCACCTTTCATATCATACCATTGGATCGACAGGAAATGAGGTTCGAGCATTCTACATCATGCAGTTGAATCGACGGTCAATAACGATCCTCTTCGACTACAGATTGATGTGACTCGAACATCCATTGAATACAGAGCATGGATAGAAGAATAAACCATAAATGAGTACGACTTGACTATTCGTCCTCCATTGTCTTCCTTCAATCTGTCAGGAAGAGCATGAGACCAGATGAGCATGACATGATTGCGTTGAGATGACTTTATCCCTAGATCAAACGGGAGAATGTAAATCGAAATGGACGTGGTTGATCGCCCAACTCCAAAAGAATGCAATGCGACCATTCATTCTTTGACTGTCACCATGATCTGACTAAACGAGCAACTCACAATAAGTGCAACCTAAATGTCTGTGCACTGATTCTTTCCGTCGATTCGACAAGGGAAGCATCAATCCTACATTGGATCTAACTGGACGGTTCACTCTTCAGTTTTTGCCTAGAGTATAGCGATATAAGTAGCAAAGTGAATGTCATTGACCATCCAAAACCTGGCTCATGTCTAAATGTTGGCAAAGCAATAATGTATTTCGCCTAGAGGAAAGAACTAGAACATAATGCAGGATAGACACAACTCATCCTTCCATCAATTATCTCGATCCCATGGTTCAATAGGATAGAATACAAAACTGAAGTGGACATGATCTACCGTGCCACATATCGGTTAGACTTATGGGCACATGTGAGAGATAAGATGAATATGGTTTGATCGCTCATCAAACAACTCTGGCTCTTACAACTTAGACTACAATATAAACACAACAGGGTCTAGGCTCGACCATTCGCACAATACGTCCACCAACCCAAGACCGTGGGCAAAATAGTGATTATCCAAGAGTTGACTATGACAGCTCGATCCTACGACCCATGCCTTATATTCATAATAACTCAAGGTTACAGCCGAAAGGATGCCTGAGGATAGAATCATCGGATCGATGCCCATACTTTTGACATCAGATCATTATTCTGATCCTTACAATGAGCAATGGATCTCCGGTACATTGAATAAAAAGCGCATCATTCAAAAACACAATTAAATTCAATCGCAAAGCTGGAGCCAGCTATGTAGCAGCATGCATTATAAGGCTAAGTTCTACTAATCCTTTGATTCAACATCCCTATAATCTTGATCATTTACCATTGCAAATAAACACATGAAGCGCCTACAACCCATCATGAGTATTGTAGATCAAATCACAACTTTGCACAATGATGATGAAAGAGTCAACTATTTTACTTCAGGTGAATCTTGATGTGTTTGCTTGGACTCGATCACACAGATATATATATATATATATATATATATATATATATATATATATATATATATATGGACTCTCATAAGCCATGAGGAACCCTGCATTAAATATCGACCCGAGGCATGTCTCGGTGAACAAAAATGATGCGACGTGGATCCGGAGAGATTTGTTGCACTTAAAGGGGAGGCGAATATGCTCAAAACTAGTGGGTTTATCCACAATGCCCTCTAACCAAATGAGTATCCAATCCTTTGCTTATAAGAAAAACAAGCTGAGAGTGGCGGACATATGTCACCTACTTAGATTTGCAAGGGGTATGACAAAGCACAACACCTCCAATGATTAACCAACTGATGGACTCGTCCATCAGACATGGATTACTCGCATCTATGGACGTAAACTCTAGATACAATCTGATACTAAAGTATGTCTTGGCAAAGGACGATTAACAGATCGTTAGTGCTATGCTATGCTGACCCGAGCCTATTGTGCTATGCTGCAATCCATAGATTCAAACTTAAGGACACTGGTGCTACTTACCAAAGGATGGTTAACAGATCGTTCAAAAATTAGATCAGCCGATCGATGAAAGTATATATGGTTAATATGCTCATGAGATCACGACTATCAAACGGCCACATCGATGACTTGGCAGAAATATTCAGTGTTCTCCAAAGAATGCGGAATAAAACTCGTTCCTTTGAGGTTCTCTTTCAGTGTTGCATTAAAAAAAATTCCAGGGTTTCATCATCAATTCTCATGGAATTGAGGATAATTTCCAAAAAATTCTGACATTTAGAGACATTTATGCATTGAGGACAACCAAGCAGGTACATAACTTAAGTCAAAAGATTATCATCCTAAGCTGATTCTACTCTAGGACCATCTACAAGTGTATTATCTTCTTCAACCTGACCAAGAGAGGGAAGAGAACTTTTGAGTGGACTAACAACTGCGTTGGTGCTATTCCATCTCTGATAGATTGCTCAGAGAGACCTCACACTTTAGACCTTTGGACCGCAAAGATTTATATATTCATTGGGCTGTATCAACACACACCAAAAGCATCGCAATGCTATATGAAGAGAAATGATGATCAGCCATTACGATAGGTCCTATAGCAACCTTAGATGTCTGGAAGGTTACACGAATGGAATATCGATCTAAGAAATTTAATATCACTTATCTCCCTCAAAGAGCTATCCATGGTCAAACATTAGCATACTTCATATTTGAATTCACTACATCAGTCGATTATTCGAAGAACTGTGGAGAACCGTCCAACCGATGATACATAGATGGAACTTCCAATAATCGGCTTTCTAATGTCGAGGTTGCATTAATGACTCCCGAGGAATGATCGATCTACTACTCCCTGAAACTCAACTTTCCTGCAACAAATAATGAAGCTAAGTATGAAGCCTTGGTCTCAACGCTCAAATTTGCAAAAGAAAAAATTAAATTGAGCGTAGAAGCTTTACACATCTTATGTGATTACTGGTTAGTAATATGCCAAGTCAGGGAAGATTATCTGACTAAAGGGCAACGTCTTTCTCCTTATCTCAGCTAGGTCCAAGAGCTACTAGTCGACTTTGAGTATTGCACCATTACACACATCCTTGGAGAACAAAATTACAAAGCCGAGTCACTGGCCAAGCTAACCAGTTCTGGGGATGCGTGATAAATAGACTTTATCCTTACTTATTATTTCAAGCATTGACAGATGAAGATGACTGGATCTTAGAGATGGAGCCAAGAAAGGGGTCATGGATGACTCCTATCAAAGACTATCTACTGTGGGGTATTCTTCTTGGATAGAGGAATGAGAGATGGCATATCCTCTGCGAAGCATCACTGCATGATTATGTCTGGATCGTTCGACTCCATGATACAAATCATTACTTTTTTATCCATTGATCCGAGACCCAATATTACATATCCATTAATACAAAGCAATCCTTATGTAAGTTTGTCTCGTATCGGTAACCATCGATACGAAGTCTACCTTAACGCATCCCAGATCGTTCCAAGAGAGAAAGGATACAAAGAAATGGATCAAAAACAACCATCGATCGTTGTTGCAACTCGAATTTCACATCGATCCAGGAGAGGATGGAGACGAAACTCAATCAAAAGAATTTGATAATGACCCATAAATATGAAACATGAAAATGAATCAGGTTAACATATGTGCACGTATGCCAAATTAACAATCAATTTTCAAAGTTAACAGGAATCGAGTGCTTACCTGGTGACGATCAGAATGATGAACAACAAATCGCTAGCGCTCAACACTCAGCCACAACAAAACACTGCATGATCATTGACAACCAACAGTTCGACATCTGCATCACTGAAGATCAATCAAAGGTTACATATTTTTATGAAAAGAAAGCAACTACTTAGCGAATTTGATAGAACTTTTTCAGAATGAAGGATGCAGCTTTTCAAAGCACGTCATGTTCACACAAGACGTACTTTGGGGGGCAAATGTTATCCTGCCTTTTGGCAAGGCCGTGACACCAAGAACTTGACTAGAAACTAAGGACAGTTCGTCCTAGTGATCGGTTATACATAGGTTCACTATGGATACTGATAAATTTTGCCCAAGTCCAAATCGAGCTACAATTCATATGACACGACAAGCAATGCTATGAAAGCCAACGTTTCAAATTTCAAGTCAATCAGAGTGCGTATGCTCAAGATATTGATCGATCAAGGTTGAGACCAACTCTATTCGTATCCATCCAATTTCGTATCCATTCTCCAAGAGAGATTCAGTTCGTATCCATCAAAATGAAGCGTCTTCGTATCCATTATGTTAACAATGCTTCGTATCCATCAACAAATGTCCATTTCGTATCAGTCTCCTTCCATCCATCTCGTATCGATCTCCCACAATCGATACGAAGAAAGCAAAATGATGCACCGATACAAAGGCAGCCTCCAACCATCGATACGAAGTAGCATGTAAGCATCGATACGAACAGAGCCATGCATGACCGATGCGAAATAGTATCAATACGAAGACGACAATGCCATTCAAATCCAAACTTGCATCGATCATAATTCGAGATCTATAAGTCCAAATGCCATTAAATTTTCACATGAGCTTGCCTACAACGTCAAGAATGTACTAGATGAATTTCAGCCAAAAAGGATCAATTCTTAATCGATACGAATTCCATTCATGTCACTCTAAGACAAGAGTCTAAACCACCTGAACTCGATCCCATGGGCCCACCCACATGAGAGAAGAAGTCCTCCGAGATCTAGGAGGGATATTTGTAGCATACGCATACAAATAGCAACCATGGACCTATAGAAAATGGACTTTTTTGCCTCTCTACCAGTATTCTGCCAAAGTTGCTACTGTACTTTGATTGTACTATTATAAATCACTTGTAACCAGCAAGCTATAATCAATAAACATCAATCATCTCATAGTGGACGTAGGCCATACGCCGAACCACTCTAAATTTGTGTGTTTCTGCATTTTTTCTTATCTTCTAATTGGTGCCTTTGTTAGATCTGCCCATTTTACATTTATTTTCTTTATTTTATCTCTTCAAGCACATTTGAAGAGTGTTGTGCCCAATTTTGGTACAAACAATATGGTTTTGAGAGTTTGATATTTTGATATCAATTGTGAATTGACTTTTGAAATGTAAAAGAACCATTTGATGTGAAATAAGCGTTACGTTGTTAAAAAGACCGGGATCAGATATTGTCATACTTTCTACCAATACCAGAAACCACTTTAACAACAGTGTACGTGGTGGAGATTCCAGAAATGAAGTTGGATGGTTTGACGAACGATTCTGTATGAGGTATTTGCATGACCTTGACTCCCGTGAGTCAACTTAGATGTGACTAAAATAAGAGCCACGTAGGGACAATTGAGGTCGCACCTCCGATCTAACATATTTCTTCGCTACCATATTATGATTTTGTGATGATTTGGTGGCCACCCCTCGATTTTGATTATAGGAGTGTGTTCTGAGTGGGCGATAGTAGCTGCTATGCGTTATCACCAGTCCGGATCCGCAATTGGCATATCTACTCTTGCATTGCCTCGGGTGTCGTGCTCACATGCCCTATAACGCCTTTTACGAGTTTGTTTTGTGTCGTACCTATGGAGTGCTCCCTAATAGCCTACCTACGGGTGGAGTTTACAGTATCTATATAGATAATGACATTATATAAAATATGTTAAGGGGATATGGGTAGTGCCTTATTGCTATTTTAATACTTTGCTTTACTGTCGGCGCTATTATAACAACGTATTGTACTATGTACGTAGATAGTTTAACGGATCCTTAGGAAATGTAAATCCCAAACATCCCTTACGTTATTGCACTTATGGTCGACACTGGATAGGAGGTGTCAAAATCCGTAAACATCTCTGATGTCGTTACACTCATATTCATTTTCTTTTGATTTAACTTGCATAAGCTCTTTTAGTTCCGACTTGATTGTTTTGTCTTTTCAATTCGCTCGGGTCAGTCTGAGTGTTAACACGCCTTTCGGCAAGGCCGTATACAGGCGGATTCAGCTAAAATTGATGGCTTGTTTATCGAGACTGGAATACCATAGGATTGAGCCAGTTGGATGGATATACGGTCAGTCAAGGGTGGTTCAGTATATATAGCTCGGCCTAAGTTGATCGGTAGGTGCCACTCGATCAAGGAAGAAAGGTCGTGCATGGCTCGGCCTAGGTGGATCAGCAGGTGTCGCTCGGTCACGGAAGAAAGGTCGTTCATGGCTCGGCCTAGGTGGGTCGGCAGGCGCCGCTCGGTCAAGGAAGAAAGCTCGTGCATGGGTCGGCCAAGATAGGTTGGTCGGGCCTGGTTCGGCATTGGTGGTTCGACTTCGATGGGATCAGCAATGGAATGGATTGGTCACATAGGTTCAGTTTAGGGAAGTAGGTCGGTAGGATGGTGTTGGTCGGTGATTGAAGTGGATCGGTGGTTGAAGGTATTTCGGCATGTTTCAGATCACCCTAGGTCAGCGTCATGAGTGGATCGACATCTCTGGGTCGGTCCAAGGGAATAGGTCAGCATCATCACAAGATTGGGTCGGCAACACGAGTGGGTCAGCATCTCGAGTGGATCAACATTTCGATTGGGTTGACATATATCAGCCAGTGGACGTGGTTCGGCCTGCCTGGGTCGGTCAGTTCGAGTCAATAATTGTGGGCTGGGCTACCTTGGTTATAGGCCTGCACAAGGGAATTAGCCTATCTTCGTCTATAAATACAGCATGTAGGCTTCAGAAAATGGGATCTTCATTCTACTTCCCTTCTTCTTCCCTATTAAGGCTACTCTGCCGTTGTTGCTTTAAAAACTCTGGATTGTAACTGTAATCGATTCAAATATCAATTGAAAGGAATTTTATGGAGTGGACATAGGCCGGAGTTAGCCGAACCACTATAAATCTTCTGTTATTACTACATCCTTTTTAATTTTTACTGTTCTTCATATTTATACTCTCTACATACATTCTATCCATGATCAGTGACTGTGATTCGGTGCTTTCATTTATGTTTGGGTGTTAGTGACCAATTTTGGTGCTTTCACCGAGAAAGCTAGCACTCAGGGATTAAGAAGCTTGGAGTTTGGATTTAAAAGCTTAAGAATTTGGATTCTGAAGCCTATGGCAAAGCAATCAACCAGGATACAGAGGATGGAAAGAAGTCGGCAAGAGGGAAGTCAGGAGGCTTCCTTAAGAGCTAATCAAGCCTCCGTCTACATCATTAAGGATGAGATGCAGGTCATTATGAATTCCATGCAGGAGAAATTGATGAAAAGGTAAGAGGAAATGATGCAGGCACTTTTTAGACAATTTGGACAAGTGAGAACTACATGAGCTCAGATCCATGGAGCTGAATCAGAAGGACTCAACTGGCAAGTAGATAGAGTGGCTCAGCAGGGGGCGGCCCCCAGTCAGCAAACAACTATCAATCTGGGTGGACCTAGACTTGAGGGCATGCCACCAGGTAACGCTGGACCAACCCATGAAGGGATATCAGATGATGTTGCACAGCCTGACGCCAACAGGAATACAGGAGTGCATGACGAGGAGTATGTACTAAAATTCCCTCAAGGCGGCACTTAGGAAATGTAGATGAAGGGCAACCCTTGGCAGGTAACACTGGTTAGTCGACATCATCAGGCAAACTATTCATGGAGGTTTGATAAACAGGGATTTGAAGGAAGTGAACAAAAATCCGTTTACCCATAACATTAGGATGGCTAGGAGTCCTCCAGATTTCAAACTACTCACTCTACGAATATACAACAGTAAGATGGATCCCACTGACCACTTATGAGATGCACAAGGCAAATGGAAGTGCTGGGGGAATCAGAGGAGGTTATGTCTCGGTTTCCCCCACTATACTTGACCGATATAGCTGTTATGTGGCTCAGACAGCTAGAGGATGAATCTATTGGAACATGGACAGAGCTGGTGGATAAATTCTTGAGACAGTTTTGAGTTCACATAAAAATGCCGAAGAATGTGATGATACTAACATGAGTTAAGCAGAGGGCAGATGAATCACTCAATACTTTCTTAACTCGGTTTAATGCAGCAGTTGCTTCGGTGGATCGGATGGATCCATCAACGGTTCTGATGGTGGCGGTGTCAGGAGTCAGGGATAATTCAGTTTTCAATGTATCGTTGATACGGGACCCACTAATGGATCTCGAGGAATTCTTTCACGAAGCTGATAAATTTCTTTGACAAGTGAGTGCATGTTTGGATATGAGGTCAAAGGAAGTAAACATGGTTAAGGATGGAGAACCTTCGATGAAAGCTTGGGTAAAGATAAGGATAAAGGGAAGAGGAAGCATTGGAGAGAAACAAAATTCTCCACTTACACAGGACTGAATGAGACATTGAAACAGATATACTTGGATACTTAGGATTGCCTTCCTTATCGAAGACCGCCAAGGAGGGTACCCTCAGAATGCGAAAGGGCATCAATAAGGCACTGTCTCTTTCATGACCTGGATGAGCATGATACTAACAGTTGCAAGCATCTAAAAGATATAATCGAGGAGCATGTAAGGAATGGCCAGTTGTGGCAATATGTCGAAACTCGGAATGCAATGGTGGAACAGGAGCAGCCGCTGCCTACCTCGAACGACGATGGCACGAGGCCCAGGAATGGTGACCAGTTGGTCATCAACTAATCGTGATGGTTTGAAATAAGTACAAACTCTGGACAAACGGCTAAATCACCTACTCATGTACGGGGTAGGAGATAACCCTTAAGCATGCTCTGAGATGATGGTTTACCAAGACGCTCCGGTTTGTGAAATCTATTTTTTCCTTTTGCTTGGACATTTTCTTTTTCTGCTTTGGTTTTGGAGTTAGGTTTGAAATCCCGGTTTTGCTAGTTTCTTGGTTTGGATTTTGGTTTGGATGCTTGATTTTTGATTTGGCTCTTGATTTGGACTTTTGATATGGGTTTCTGGTTTTTTAGTTTGAATCTGGGTTTCAGATTCAATTTTGATTGACTTATTTCTGGTTTTTGGCTATAAGGTCATCGAGTATGGACTATGCTCAGCAAGGGTCCGGAGAGACCAGGATTCGGCCTTGGACTTAGGCCCCATATTATCTATCGGTTACTATTTGAGGTCGTCTAGTATGGACTATGCTCGGCAAGGGTCCAGAGCGACTAGGATTCGGCTTAGGACTTAAGCCACAACATTACTCAACGTTCAGGGGCACTGAACCAGGAACACCATGCATTACTTGATATAGGTCGTCAGGTGTAGGTTGCGCTTGGCAAGAACCCAGAGCGGTTATGGATTCAGATATTGGATATGAACAGCTAAGGATTTGGGCATCGACCTGGAGCGGTCTCGGATTTGGATATCGACCCAGAGAGGCCATGGATGTGGTTATTGCTTATTGGATATGGATGGACTAGAACTCGGTTGTCTGGTTCGAATGGATATGGAATTGGATAAGGATTTGGTTACTGGATAGGAATCGGATACCGAGTCGAAGTAGTCGTAGATTTGGATAAGAATATGGTAATGGTACTTGGATAAAATGGATTGGATTATGAATCGAAAGGTATGGCCATGGATAACATATGGACTTTGAATATCGGATTTGAGGATATTCAATACACACCTTCCAATAGCAAGGCATGTTTTGGGGGGCAAATGTCAACCCGCCTTTTGGTAAGGCCGTATACTGGCAGATTCAACTAAAAGCAACTGCTCGTTTGCGAGATTGGAATATCATGGGTTTGAGCTAGCTGGATGGATAGACGGTCAGTCGAGGATGGTTCGACACTCGGCCTAGGTGGATCGGTAGGTGCCGCTTGGTCAAAGAAGAATGGTCATGCATGGATTGGCTGGATCGATAGGTGCTGCTCGGTCAAGGAAGAAAGGTCATATTTTAAAAACTCTGGATTGTAACTGTAATTGATTCAAATATCTATAGAAAGGAAATTTCTGCAGTGGACGTAGGCCGGAGTTAGCCGAACCACTATAAATCTTCTGTTATTACTACATCCTTTTTAATTTTTACTGTTCTTCATATTTATCTCTCTACATACTGTAACGACCGGTAAATTTCGACAATTTAATTTGTTAATTTAATAGGATTTTGTAATCAATAATTAAGTAGAAAAAAAAGGAAAAGAAAAACTTTATAAACAAATATTGAAATGAACGCTAAAATTAATTATATAAATGGTGACTTAAAACCTATTTACTAGTAATTTGAATAAATTTCAATGTATGAAATAGCATAAGTATTATACCTGGATATAATATTCATTCAAAGGGAATTTATTAATATGTTGATGTAAATTAAGAAAATATTATAATAAATAATAATTCCATTCATACTCGTAAGTTGTTACTATAAGTTGCGTGTTGAAAAGGGTTGATTGAATTGAAATTTATATTTTATTTAAATGGAAATATTAAAGGCTTACAATAATGGAAAATTTAGGTAATAAAAGTTAGAACAAGTGGATAAATAATAACCATATAAGGGAATAGCATTAATATAAATTAAGTTGGAACCAATTGGATGTAGAGAAATAAATGTAAGCATTTAATATATAAATTAATGTTGGTTTGATGATAGCGTTACTTGGTGATTAATTATATAGTAACGGTAGTGTGAATGTAAAGTATTTGAAGACCGTAATTAATGTGTTCAATATAGGAATACACATTTAAAAACATAGTTTTCATTTAAAATTTAAAATGTAAATAGGTGTATATTTAGGTAATGAAATAAATCAGCATTTAAGAAACATCTAAATTTATTTGTAATAACATTCGTTTAAATGTTGAGTAATTATAGGGTGGTAATTATTATAAGCGTTACTTTAAAATTTATGTTTAATTGTGAAATTTATATGAGAAGTATGTAAAGTAATAACTAAGAAAGAAATACGTCATAAATTTATTATGACCTAAACTTAAGTGTAAGATAAAAGTTGAAATTGAATCTAATCCCTTAAATTGGAAACTTATTATAATAAATTGGGTTCAATTTATAATAAATGGGTCATTTTAAGAGATTAAAGTAAATAATATAATTGGTAAAATAATTTACATTTAAAATTGAGATGGGAATTGGTTTAAAGTATTATAAATTAATAAGTAAATCAAGATGATGAAATATATGAATTATAGAATTTGAATTTTATAGTGAGTTAATTTATTAAATTTATAATAGGTGGATTTATTGCAAATGAATAAAAAAAAATCAAATATGTAATTATTACGTTAATTTAAAAATTAAGTTGAAACGGGAAATATTTATGTGATAATTTTTAAATCCAATGGTAAACCCTCCTATTTGAAATATATGAATGGAATAATCATCGATTCATTTAGTTTAATAGAATTTTTATAAAGTTAATTTATAATTTTAAATTTAATGAAATTGATAATTTATATTGAAATTTATAAATGAATCATCTAAATTTACATTTTTAAATTTGTTTAAAACCATTGTAAATGATTGAGGAATCATAAGTGATAAAAAATTTCCAATTCTGAAACTTAAATATAAAATTTGGATTTATTTACTAATTCTTAATTTGTTTAATTAATATAAAAATAGCCATTTTTGTCACGGACTCGGATTTCGATGAAACCAGTTTCATCAGATCCGTATTAGTGAATTATTATAGGGTTTCAAGTTTCGTAGCGATCGGACTTGTCGTTTGATTGTACGAACGCAAAACGCCTTGAAATCGATTTAATTGAAATCGATTTGAAATCAATTTGAAATTATTGATTTCATCATAACTTCTTCATACGATGGAATTTGGACGTGAAACTTTTTCCATCGCGTTCAGAATATTTTTAAACACCTATTGTGATATATAGCTTGACCCAATTTTCTTCCGGAGTCGAAACGGGCTCAGCCAATTATCGTTCAGCACGTTAGTTTATCGGATCCATATACTCTATTTCTAACCTACCTATATAAACCCAGTTATAAACCCTAGACTCCATCTATTTTCATTTGTTTGTGCGTTCATTTCCTTAGCTCCTCCTCTTCCCAATGGATGCAAACCAAACCCTAGATCAAATTACAACTTCAAAATCAAAAGTCAAAATTCAAAGTCCCCGAAAAAATTCCAAAAAATTATATGTTGAAGTTCTAAATAAGCATAATCTTCTACTGGAATTCGTTTTTCAATTCGATTCACCAGTTGTCCAGAATTTTCAAATCAACTCAGACCGTCCATATTAGGGTCTCAATTGTTTGACGGTGGATCTACGTCTAGACGTCGATCGGGGTGCGCCATTGCGTCGAGCTCATCGAGTAGAAGACATCCTTCCCGTTCATCTGTCTTTGTGGTCAGAGATTTTCGCTAGAAAGTGCCCCAAAGTCGGCAGCGTCGGCCACCACCAGGGGAAGTAGAGAGCCGCGTGAGTTGGCAGGGGGTCGGCTTGAGGTGTGCAGCATGGTGGTGGGTTTAGATTAACGTGGTTGTGCACGTAGGCCGCGCGACAATTGATTTGTGGTGGCGGCTCTAGGGTTCTGGAGGCGAACAGGAAGAGGAAGCAAACGTGTTTTCACGTGAAGGAGATCACGTGCGTGTGTGTTGAATTCAACGTGAGTTGCTTTCTTTTATTTTTTTAATTTACATTTCAGTCGTTTTGAACGCGTATAGCTTTCAAATACGATATCCGATTTACGTGCCTTTTTTGTTAGGATTGTAATAAAATTCCAGACGCTTTGACGCTAGTTTGGACAGATTCTGAGACCGTCGAATTTTTGGGTTTAAATCATATTTAAATTTGATTTAAATTCAAAAGGTGAGTGTTTTAACCCACTCACAACTTATAAAATTTCCTATGTCTATTAAATTGACTTAAGATATGAGTAGAAATTTATTTATGATTGTTTGGCATGTTTTGTTCATCATCTCAGTTAAATCGCATTTATTAAATTTAACTGTTAATTAATTTTTTATTATTGCATATAAATTGACAGTTAGAATTTATTTATTTGCATATAAACTACTAGTTAAACAGTTATTAAATTTATTACTGAATAAAAACTGTTAGTTAATACCTGTTATTTATTCCTGTATATCTTATATGCTCTATATTGATGTTTGTTCAAATTGGATGATGATTGAAATAAATGGTTGATGAATGATGCTTGGTAAATGGATGATGTGTCCTATCTTATATAAACTGCAAGTTATTACGCATTTTCATTTCATTTGGGATTGCGGTTTGAAATGATATACAACCGCATTTTTATTTTTAAATTGCGGATTGAAATGATAAATATCCGTATCACTTGACTATAGGATAGAAAATTATATACAGGCACCGCGGTATATATATAAAATTATTTTTGAAATGATTTTTATGGTTTGGATATGATACGGTTTAATAAATATTAAATTTGGATATGATATTTTATATATACATATATAGTTAAATTATTGAATTTAAGCTGCATAAATCTGTTAAATAAAAATGAATAAGTTGAAAAATGGAATTTGATAATTTATATTATATGATTAAGTACAGGTTTAAGATCTTGTATATATATATAGAGTCTTAAATGATTCAAATCAATTAAGATTGAAAGATAAATTGGAAATTAATTGGAATTGAGCTTATTTTAAAATTTAACTCCATAAGTTGATGTTAACTTATTACAATTGGAAATTTTAAAGGAATGATATTTATAACTGGATTTAATGAATAATTCTAGTATAAATAAAAGGAAGGAAATATTTAGTGTTAATAAGTTGAGTTTTATTTTAAAGGGTTATGGATTTACCATGTAAACCTTTCAAAATTAAATAATAGGAAAATGAAATGTTGATTTGAAATTCCTAACCTTAGTTTGAAATTCATTAAATACTCAAAGTTTGAAAATATTGAAATCGAAGTGTTTTATTCAAACTGAAAGTGAATCTAACAGTTATGGGTTTAGACTGAATTTAAAGTGAATAAAATTGTGAAGGTGTGGAAATTATTTACTTTTAAAGAAATTTTAAATTCAACTGTTTTATTTTATATATTGTTGAATATCCAAACTATTTAAGTTTTGAAAGTTATGGTTTTAAAACTATGGATTTCGAAGTCTTATGTTGAAAGTGAAAATACAAATATTTGGTTCCGAGGTATTATAAATTTAAAAGTGGCAAGATTTTGGAAAAGGAATATATTTGAAATAAAATGATATCATATTTATTTGAGTTTTAAAAGGAAATAATATCGTATTTATGGGTTTTGAAACGGATAATTATATTCTGGTTTTGAAAGTATAAGTATTTTTAAATGACCGTGGTGTTATAATAACGTTTGGTTGTTGAAGAGACCAGGATCGGAAGTTGTCATACTCTCTGCCAACTCCGAAAACCACTTTAACAACCATGTACGCGGTGGAGATTCCAGAATGCAGTAGGATGGCGGCGGCGTTTCCTTGAGGTAAATACGTGGACCCAACTCCCGTGAGTTGGCATAAGGTTGCTAAAACAGGAGCGATTCTCGGGCCAATGAGGTCATTCCTCTGATCGAACGCACTCCTTCGATATTATACTCTGACTTTTGGATTGATTCGGTGGCCACTTTTGATTTTTGATTTGGGGTGTTGTTCGAGGTGGGCGGTAGCTGTGCGCTGTGCGTTTCCACCAGCCCGGATAGCAATTGGTATATCTACCCTGGCATTGCCTAGTTGTGCCGTGTCACCTACCCTATCGCGCCTTGTACGAGTTTGGATTTCTCCCGTAGCCCGTGTGGTATCCTCTGGTGGCTTCCCGATCAGGAGGGACTATGATATTGGATGGACTACTGGGACTATTACGTGTTAAGGGCTATATGGGTAACCCCTTAATGCTAAGAAAAAGGTAAGTTTATTTTACAATTAGACACTATTATAATAGCGCAATATATTACATAGTAAATAGTTTAACGGATCCTTAGGAGATGTAAATCCCAAGCATCTCTTGAGTTACTACACTCATATGTATTTCTATTAATTTAACTTACATAAGATCTTTTAGTTCTGACTCGAGTGTTTTGTCTTTTCAAATACGCTCGAGTCAGTCCGAGCGTTTCAGGATTTGAAGTTTTAGCTCTGAAGGACGAAGACGAAGATTTGTATTACTATTATCTACTATTACTCCACTACACCATTTAATTCCGCTGCATTGATTTTATTGGTATGTGAACTCTGATATTTAATTGTATAAAGAAGAATCAAATGTTTTGTAAACAGTTTTATGAACTATATATCTTATTATTATAGTTTATCCTTCCGCTGTGAGATTCTGTTTTCTTCTTTCTTGTTTTTCTTATTTACCCCATAACAATCCGCCCTTCCGTATGGTTTGAATTGGCACGTGTGTCGATTTAAAGCGTGCGAAAAGGCGGGACGTTACACATACATTCTATATGTGATCAGTGGCTATGATTAGGTGCTTTCATTTACGTTTGGGTGTTAGTGACCAATTTTAGCGCTAACACTAGGCTTTTCAGTTTATCGAAGACTTCTTTCTGGAGGATGAAGATGAAGATTTTATACTATTATTATTTATAATATTTATTCCACTACATCATGTTGTTCCACTGCATTTTATTTATTATTTATTCTCGTTGTATGTAATCTGATCTGTACTATAAAAGTTTAATCAATGTTATTTGTAAACAGCTTCATGAACTGTTTATTTGATTATTATATTTTTTCATTCCACTACGAGATTCTATATTTATTTTCATTCCTTCTTTGCTTTTCTTATTTACCTCATAATAACTACCTTTTGAATGGTTTGAGTCTGACGTGTGTGGTTTATTGTCGGTTTAAATCATCCAAAAACACAGATCATTATTACACTTCCTCAAATACATCTGGATACTCTTTAACGATAGGCATGGATAACAACCCCTCACGTGAAACTTCAAGCGAACATGGAAAGCTATCCATCACCCTATCATCTGATAGGAAGCCAATCACTACCATCTGCCCTTCCACATCTTCCGATTATCACCTGTAGCTTCTCGCAATCCACTACCGCTGCATGCTTCTTAAGCCAATCCATTCCCAAGATAATCTTGAACCCAACAAAATTCAAGACAAAGCAATCACAAACAAAAGAGAATCTATGACTCAATAATACTAGGCCATAACAAATCATGCGAAGGCTAGTCGAGCCTTCAATATGGTTTGTCACAATCAAAGGTCGATCTACTATCTCGGGTCTTAATCCCAATCTGTTTATAGGTCACTACATATGAATGAATGTGAAGCCTCGGTATCAAACAAAACACGAATGGAAACATCCTTAATGGAAAGCATACCTTGAATAACGACTTCCTTCCCCTTCTCCTTCGTCGAGGGACCAATCGACGAAGTTGGGATAACGTCCAAAGCGTATGTTTCACAACCTACTTATCCTTCACGGGATCCGAACAATCCTTCTTCAAATGCCCAGGTTTGTCACAATTGTATCATTTCTTCTTCTCACTCACTTTACAATCTTTAATCAAGTGACTCTTCTCTTTGTATCCATAGCAAGTAGGTTCCCACTTAGCTTTCTTCTGGCCATTTTTTCTTTGAGATCACTTCCTCTTTCCGTTCCACTTTTTCTTACCTCCACCGCCTTGCTGTGTTTTTGGTGCTTCCTTCTTAGTAGAAATAACAATAGCTATCCTAGACTTAGGATACAAATTCTCATGACGAAGAGCTTCTCATGAAGCTTCTCAAATGTCTCATTAATGCGGTCTACTAGCTTTTCTCCAAGGTAATTATCCAGACTAACGGTAAACTTTCATTTTTCTTCAATGGAGTGTTGATGAATGACATCCCGTACTTCGATAAAGCATCAACCAATGCAACATACTCAGAAACCGACATTTCTCTTTGCTTAAGATTAGCTAACTTCCTAAACCGCACCGACTTCTGAGAAATCGAAATGAACTTCTCTTCAAACCTTGTTTCGAACTATTCCTAAGTAAACCGATTTTTGGAGGAAGCAACGGTAATGGCGTTCCACCAATTCATGGGCCACCCTTGAAGCTATCTACAAGCCAGCTTCCTCCTCATGGCATCATCCACTTCCATATCACTAAAGATGCGCTCGTAGATATCCAACCAATCCTGCACTTTTATGGATGACTATATTTCATAGAATGGTTTTCCTCCCAGAGTAGAATAATCTTTACTCAGCTTGGTAAAATCAGCCCTAGGCGCTTGCATGCCGAATTTTGGAAATTCGAAATTGGAATATTTAAAATTTAATTTTAACTTGAATTTCAAATATAACTATTATTGATAATTTAATTATTGAATTAAATAATTGGAGGTTGGGTAAATTGTTGAATTTGGAGTTTTAAACCTATTAAAAATAATTTAAAGGCTTGTTAAATTTATATTGATAATAATGAAGATAAAAAAAATTGATTGAATTTAAAAGTGATTTGTTCGGTTTTAAAAATATATCGTTTAAATTGACATTTAAAAATAGCCTTCCAGGGGGACAGTCTCGATTTCGATGAAACCAGTTCCATTTGATCCGTAATAGTGTATTATTATTGGATTTCAAATTTCGTAACGTTTGAAGCTAACGTTTGGCCGTATGGAGTAGAAATGAATTGAATTTATAGCAAAAGTTCAATATAATAATTGGGTCCAAAAAGCTATCTTCTTCATACGATCGAATTACGACTCGAAATCTTTTCCATTACGTTCGAAATAGGGGTATAACATTATGAAAGCCTAGCGGCATGCCTCAGTAAGAGGTAGGAATTTTGAACTATGAATTCGAGGCAATTTAAATTTAAATAATATATATATATATATATATAACTAATTTAATAAATAATTTCACATCAGTACTTTCCCCCTTCATTTCAAAATTCGCTATAGCTTTACTCAAACATGCCACCTCCTTTTAAAATCACGTCTCCCTCCTTAGAACACACAACCGAGATGAAAACATTTATAAAAAATAAATGTTCGCAAGTCTCGTTCCACGCTTCCCACTTCAGCACTTGTTCGAGAGGAGGCTCAGAAATAGTAAAGTGGTTGGCTAAGGCTATTAAGTTGGTTGGCATGGAAGAGTTAGAGGCTATGAAGCTCAAGTAGCCTACAACCAGGACCGAGGCATTTTTGATGGGGATTCTATTGTAGGAGCCATGAAGCTACAAACTTTTACAAGCCGGTGAAATCACACTTTTTAGTGTACGTGAGGAAACTATAAAGATATTTGGGAAGTCTCGAGCTTCCTAGTGGTTCACATCCTTTATATGGTCGCTGTTGAAGAACGAAGTCACATTTTGGGTAGGAGTTGGGAGCGTGCCAAGATGATGTCAGAGGGATAGAGAATTTGATACGGAAGTCAACAGTGAGGTCGGTGCATCACATAGCTGAACGGGGAGTGAGAAAATGGAGGTGGAAGGTGGCGTGTCTATGTTCCTATGCAGGCACGAGGTAATTAGGGGAAGAAGAGGATTCTTTCCATATGGGCTTAGGCACGTGCAGGTTGGACTTGGTAGGCTGGGATAATGTAGAGTAGGAGTAATTCAAGTTAATTGAATTTAGTAATTAATTTGTGATTAATTTATTTAATGAACCCAATAGCTTATAGAATGTATATCATTTCCATACGAGGTCCGAATTTAAAGCAACGAGTTGCGTTAGGATCGGGCTAACGAATTCTATGCATAGGAATTAATTTGGGTGGAATATGAGCTTTTGAAAATTTCAGACAATCTTAAAATAGGTCCGGGTTCAATTGAAACCGAAACGCGAAAGCGACAGAAAATCAAGGTGAGTTAATCTCACTCAATTTGGATTAACGCAATTAATTTTAAGTAGTTAAAATTAATTTTTGATTGATTGATCAAATTGATAAATTATTATCAGTTGGATGTGATATTATGAATAGTAGTATATATGTTGGAGTTATTGTTATTCCCGCATTTATATAGCAAATGAGGCCCTATGCGCCCTGCGTAATAGGGGATGACCACATATACCGCGATATCCCCCTCAAAGTGAGATTGGTATTTTTATATTGTATTAACATCTATGGATGCAGGAAAACAGGTTGGAGGGATTCAACTAGATTCATCAAAAATGTTGAAATTATTTTCATATTCAGTGATACGTTTATTTGAATAATCTTTGATAGGTTTTATTGGAAATTGAATTCATTGGATATTATGGTATTGCTGGATATAATTTTGGCATTTTAAAATATCAAGAATATGAATGTTGAATTTTTAAAATAGAATAAAAAAGGAAATTTAAAGTAAAATATTTCTAGTAAAGTTTGATAAATTAAAGGTAATGAATTTGGGAAAAATAAATAGTTGATTTTAAAATCCTATTTAATAAATTTTGAAATATGGAAAAATAGAGATTTTTGAATAAATGTGAATTAAAGAGTTTTTAAAATAAGAACTAAAGCGTTATTGTTTTAAGTATGAGTGAATGTATTTTAAAATCTAAGATTTAAATAGTGTGCAAAAAATAAAAGGGAAAATTGAAAAAAAATGAAATTGATGTTCCAGTTTTAAATAAGATTTTAAATCATAAAAAGGGAAAGAATCTTAAATTAGTGGGCTTTGGAATAAATTTGGGTTAACTAAGCAGTTAATTTTTAAAAAAGGAATTTAATTTAGAAAATCGATTAAGTGTTGTGAAAAACAATGATAAAATGGGAAAGGACACTATGGAATTTATAAACGAATTTTATAAATAAAGTGAAGTGATTATCAGTGGATAATTTGAATTATAAATTCACAATGGAAATTTATAAGGAGATTGGCAAATTGTTTTTAAAAAATAAATAGTAGCTTTATTTTTAGAAATATGAAAAAGGAAATTTATGGAATTAGAACGTGAATCAAGTTGGGAATAAATCGAGTGGGATTTATGAACAATTAGATTGGTTATATTTGGGTTGAAATTGGATTTTTCTGAAAAGTTAAGTTATTTCAAAACGGAAGGATTTGAAGTATTGAAAATTTAAAAGTGTTTAAAGGAATGTTTTATAAAAAATTATTATTTAATTGTTTTAAAATTGTTAAAGTAAATATTAATTAAGTTAGTCATAGTAGTTAATCATTATTAAAGGTTTAATCAGTAATATAATTTTAAAAGGATGATTATTCAATATTAATATTTTATATAATAGCTTTTATTTAAAAGGTAGTTTTGTCTAAAATTAACTTGGAATATTTGTTTAAAATTTCGTAAATATTATTTTGAAAGTTATTAAATAGAGTTTTCGGAAAGTATTGGTATACTCGCGTGGCGTAATCGGAGGCAGTGAGTGCCTGCAGTTAAGTCTTGGATTTTTCTGGGATAAAGACGTAACCTTGAGCTATGATCCATGGTTTGATACCGCAGTAGTACTTTCCAAATTATTTTAAAGCTTTTCTAAATATTTTTGAAAGAATAGTTTTGGTGAATTTACTTAACTTGATAAGGTAAGTATATATTTAGATAAGAGATTTATGTAATTAAAATTAATTTAGAAAGATATTTAATATTTTCAGTGGAAGATGGAATATTTGGTTGAATTGATTGTTCATTTAATAGTTAAACAACTGACTATCGAATCTGGACCTAAATATAACTTTGGAAATATCTACAAGAAGAAGAGGATTATATGGTATGGTTACCGTTTGAGGTGCTATACTGTATGTATAAACTCATTTTGTTCTTCTAGGACGTTTTTAAGGAAATCCGTCCACTAACAGTTAAAAGGTGATCTCCAATCTTATTTTCATCTATTTATTTCCTAAAAAACCGAGGTTGAGTTTACCGGGAATATCGAACATTGTTTCGAAGAAACCAGGATGAGATTTGCGATTCGAAAACCACTTTGATCCAATGAGTATGTTTTCATAATGAATACAAGAGCATGGAGTCGAAGATGGAGCAATGAAGTGCAAGGGCTAATAGCTACTAATCCTGAGGGTGATTCTAAAATGGATGTAGTAGGAATAGTGCATTCGGTTTTATTCGGACCAAAAACAGACTTGTATGGATGAATGCTATCAATACATTGTCAATGGTGACAATGAGCATTCTAAGAATATTTCTAAAAAGGTAATCGTAGCCTCTAGCCTCATCAACCAGAAATGACTAGAAAGTAGCGGAGATGCAGCAAGGCTAAGTGGGTAGCACTCAAGTAGGGTATGTCTATCATCTTTCTAGATAACCTTGGATATTATCACTATGTGTAAAAGGAGCTCGGAAAGGGTAGGAACACCCGGGGTGATAGCATATTCGGTCCACCCAGATCAGGGATAGTCCGGTCTTGTGTTGGCAGGGATCGATAATTTCGATCTCGATACGTTGTTCTAGACGTATACCGTGACAGGTGGTACCCTAGTGCCTAGTCATTCAGTCGGAATCCATTCTCCAATGAGCGTTGTACGGTTTTGATTGTACCCAACTATGCTGGAATGTGAGATGCAAGCATTTTAGCTATTTTAATAAGTATCTGTACTTAGACGCAATTATAATATAAGACGATTTTGATATCAAATGTTTTGGTTATCGTAAAACCCGTCGTGTTTATTTGTGGCGTGGTCATATGAGATACCTTTGACTTCAAAGGATTTTAAAACTTTGATAATTAAAATTGAGTTTGTTTTCTTACGCTAGTTTTCCAAACTGGCTCGGGTGTTATTTTATTATAATGCTCAGGTCAGATCGAGTATTACAGATTTAGGATAGGATGCTATGGAGCTTAGGAGAGAAGCCAAATGGAAAAGACGTATTTCATGGATCTGATTTATATTCCACCGTGTACTGTAGGCTGTATATTCAGCTTTTGTGAGGACCAGTTATTATAACTGTCCGGCACTGTGTTATTGATTTGTGTTGTACTATGATGATGTAATGTATAAAGACAGTTACAGTTCTTTTGTGTAAAGATCAGTTGTTATCAATTATATATTGTTCCACTACGATTGTGAGATTCTGTGTTATTTTCAATTTTCTTCTTCTACCTCTTCCTTCTTTTCCCTAACGATTGGGTACTTCCAACATTTGATTGTTCGACATGTACTACAGTGGATGTATTAATGTCGATTTTCGAGCATCGAAAATCGGGTTCATGGTAATGGAAGCACCTCCACCAACAACCACACCAGGAGCAGCCTGAACATCCCACATCCTAGTTGCCATCATAGCATTCAACATGGCTTGTAGGTCAAGTGTAGTAGCACCTGACCCTACTCCTTCCTCAACTTCCGAAGCAGAATTCCTCACAGTATTTCTTGTATGCCGCCTCATTCTTAATTTGTAACAAGAATGATCAGTCTCTCATAAAGAAAACCTTGTCTATGGTGCTTATGTGCATGCGACTTATACTATATAATATATATTCCTATATAGCTTTGAAAACCAAGATATACAACAAGTATGCCATAGTTATAACATTCTCGATCCAGTCTAGGGTGATAACTCTTTCCTTATCTCTACTGGATCACAACATCAACTTAGGTTAATCGTGTAACCAAAGCTCTGATACCTAATGTGATGACTACACTATAACACTGATACCAATAATATCAAAATCGTGCGCTGCAGCCGTGCCCGGTCGGTATAAAATGATCATAAAGGTTGAGAATGAAACAAACACAACATATAACATGTCGTATATCTCATATCATATGGATAAAATATAATATCATAAATGTAATAGGGGAGACAATAATAACTATATAAACAAATCATCAGAGTAATAGATCCATATAGTTTTACATCAAAAGCAGTAGAGTTTATACAACAAGATCAAACTCAACAACCATCTTATTATACGCAGAATAAGCAAGCACTACCAAGGCTCCACAATGTTGCGCAACAAAAAAGCATAGAAATCGATATATGTATATAAAACGAGATAATCCATGTAACTCGTCCTCCGCACATCTACTACATCACCTAGATCTGCTATCTAGTCTACTCGTTTAAGAGTACCTAAGATAATAAGACACAAAGCATAAAACCTTGAGTCAAACAACAGTCTGGTGTGAGCGATAAATGAATCTCAAAGTACTATATCGGTAAATATCGTAAGGAACAGAGGTGCAAGAAGCATACCTGACCTGTCCCTACAACCAAAGAATTAGAACATAACAACATAATATGCTACTCTATAAATATCAAAAAGGCACTCTACTCAAAATATAATGGTGGGTGTTCAGATATCTCTATCTCCAGTACATACTCCCAGTGATATCTCCGAGTGATAGACTGCAAAAGAAAGCAACCAAAGCAACCATTAAGCAACCCTCACCATCACTCAACGTGCCCTGAATATAGAATAACTCGTATGGCCACCATACTACCAGGGACTAATGGAAATCCCGGTGTTTAGTGTACTCTCGTGTCACGTAGCACAGCTAGCTATTGTTCTCATAACCCAAAGATAGACACTAGACCTGAAGTCACTGGGCCAAGGTATTCAGATGCACTCCAACTATCCATGGGCGTCCCCATTTATAACAACCCTGCTTCGAGTACAATAGAAGACACTCCAAGCATCAACGATTTCTTAGCACATACATATGAACCCTCCATTCTGCTTAATCTAGTTTCAATTATCCATGAACCCTTCCATGTTCCTCATTCCATGGCTCCTGCCTTTGTCGTGCTGCTTTCTTCGGACTTACTGCCTTCAAGAGTCACCAACCAAAGATACAAAACTTTCACCACGTTGTTACATTACTATCCAATCCTTAAGCGAGTGAGAAAACACCTCCAACATGATCTACAGAGTCCCCTGCGTCCTCCGTATACAAGCCTGACCCCACTGCCATCACCAAAAGAACTCGGTACCAAATTGAATGGCTCGGTACCGACTTGTTTTACTTAGTCAATTGTTGGCTAATTCTCCTTTCTTGCTTCTAGTACTCCATTCCTAAGTGCTTCAGACCCGGCCAATCCATCAAAACACTTGGTCACATACCAAAGCTTTCATCTTCAAGTTACAGAAAAAGTTGGTATAACATCCAACACTTAGCCAATCTCCTGCATCTTTCCATATTACACCTCTACTAGCTAAGCTCTGGAGATTGCTCATAATTGCTAACCTTTCTGGACAATAAAAACAACTTAGTACTGACTTTAATAACTCAATACCGACTTGTCAACTTAGAGTATTTGCCCATGCGATTTGAACCCCAGACTCCGCTTCTACTCTAGAGTCTCTTCTCCAAGTCTTGTCCAATTTCGACTATCTTTGCCTCCAATTTGCAACTTTACCAACCTATCTTCCTAGGCATCCAAAACACTAACAAAAGGCATTAAAGCATAACATATTACCATAGAATAACATGAATATACATCCATTTCAATAAGCAATACACAAGAATGCGATAAACAAGCCAAGTCTAACTAAGATCTGCATATTACATGCACATATAAATATGATTAAGGAGAATTACTAAATCATTATAGAAATCCATTTCAAAGATTCACAAATTTAGCTCATATGCATATGATAGCATGTAACTAAAATTAGAAAAGTTTTAAAGCCAAAAATCATGTTAAAATATGTAATTCTACTATATGAACATGCAAAGGATAGTAAGAAGGCATAAACCACTCACCAACTAATAAAATCAACCAATTCAGGCCTAGATCCGATGTGGACAACAATAGTAAGCAATTAAAATCAACCAAAATGATGATCTTTGACTTTTATTTGATGATCTTCTCTCTAATTAGTGATTTGGTAAAGATAGAGAGCAATATGTGTGATTTTGGGTGAAATTAGGGTTAATGGGGAGGGGTTGAACTAATTGAGGGAAGAGGGATTTAATTTAGATCCTACAACCCCTTACTTGTACTAATGCAAAAATAGATTAATAGACCTAAGTATAGGCTTAATTACTCACTAACATAGGCCACCAGCTTTCTAAACTTTAAGCGGCCGTAACTTTCTAATGGTAAGTCCATTTTCTTATTATGATCACTCTACGAAATGGGAAACCATCATCCTGAAGAAGTGGTACTGGTTTGAGACCATACTTCGACTCCTTTCAAAAGTTATAGCCCAAACAAGATTTTCAAAGTCGAAATGATTAATAGAAATTCGAAAAAAACCATGAATGTCCAAAATGTCCGTAAGTGTCATATCCCAAAATTATAGAGTCATATGACCTCACATGAATAAAAATAAAAATACTTTACGATCCTTCAGTACGTAAAATACGGGTGGTTACATTTAGCTTTGATGAGATGAAGGGGCTAGAAGTGGTGGAAAGGGGAGAGCAACATCAAGAATAAAATGAGTTAGATAGTATTTGTATTTATAAAGAGAAAAGGGAGAAAATATCTACCATTTTTTAATTGTTCTCTCTTAACAATTCAAACTTAAATCCAGATCCATTCCCCATACCATACATGGATGGCCATAACATGACTAATTTATGTTTAAAATTCTCTAAGCCCTTATAGTAATTATTTAAAGCCTTTTCTGTGACTAACTAAATTGTGTGGCATTTTCGAGAATTCATAAATACAATTCTATGACCCAAAATTATGAATTCGGTCAGCGGTTAATATTGAATAATTTAAATATTAATATCCAAATGTCATTTCAGCTAGTGATGTGATATTTGGATGAATTCATGGCTTATAAATATTTTTCGTAAAATAATATTTTAGATTGCATTATGTCGTACCATAAACTAACAATAATATACAACAATAATACGCACACATTCTCTTCGTGAACACTATATCACGTTAGGATATATGGAGTTTGGTACCGATCAAAACTCTAATAATATCCATATTCAATTGTTCTATTCAATTACGAAGTCCTTGGTTCAATAATAATAATTATTAATAACCATTCTACCCTGGCTAGAGATTTTGACTTTAAGTTGACTATAATTGATCGTGATACTAACCTTATATAACCAAGGAGACGAAGTCTCTTTTGAATAGTGTTTCACCGCCTATGCTTCAACTCAGATCCAACTACATTCGCTCAATGGTCAACATGGCATGATTTAACTATAATCAATGCAGAGTATCCACATCGATATTTCATGGCATTCTCAAGCCGAGCGAACTGTGTAACACCATCACATTCAAATTTCTTATTTGACCTAATTGTTATCGACCAACAAGAAACTCTCGGTCGAGTCATTTTATATTCATCCAATAGATATAAGTACGTAATCCCTTGGTGCCCCCAACAACCATGAATAATACACCGTTTAACATTTAGAAAGCGTTACATACTCTTATCTCTCAATATCCTTTATCGAAACATCTTGATCAAAAAAATTTAAAATTAAATGTTATTTTATATAATGATTAATTGCTCACGGTTACAACTATTTTCAACTATAATCACATGATATTGTATTTAAAAAATTTCTTATATATATACACTTTAAATTAGTTACTTAATTAATTATATCATAAATTTACAAAGTATATAAAAGAAAACAAACACCCTCATTATGAACAAGATTGATTAGAGAGTTAGATATATGTAATAAATAAAATAATTTTACCTAAGGCATACCCCTAACTTTCTTAATCTCCCACTTGCACTATAAATTCTCAATCCTATCCTTTGATTGATTCATCCAAAACTAATCCAGTAGTCCCTTCATGAATAGAATATGTCGTATTGTTTTATCATTTACTCTATGAATTACGAGTTCTCCGTCGTTGATAAACTTCCATTATTATATGGAACATTTGGAGTATGTTTTCTTACTTCTAGCAAGTCCTGAGTTCTTTCATAGCATGTACCGTGACTTTGTTAACATCAACAACTTTATAGGATTTTCAACATTTGGAATCGCCCCTAGCTCAGTTATAAATTGTGCATTAATATCTACAGCTTTCATTGTGGTGTCACTCAAAGGCAACACACTTAGCCTTTTGGTTGAACCAACCACAACCTTTTGTTTGGGACATTTCCAACTTAGAGCTCCTTAATTGAGGTTGAACATGAACTTAAGGTTGACAAACTATATTCGAAATCACTTTTGAAGTTTGAATCCAAACATTTCTTTATAAGAAGTTTATAGTTTTTACAAATAATTCTCTCATATTTCAAAACTAAAATACTCTTAACTATCATTTAGCAAACTTAATTCAAATTTGAAACTCACTCGATGCACTATATTCATAAATGTAATAAAACATCATACCATATACAATAATTTCTATTGTTGATGCATAAGGAACCCATTTCACATGCTCCATGCTAAACATTTTTATATGGCGTCCATGTATATCATTGGGATAATTCCAGTAACCTTTTATATTTATTATAATAAGGATGTTATTTTCAAATCCTATATCGAGAGTAAAAAACCAAACTAGAAATGATTTTAACATGGTACATCATTACAATTTTAATGCGGTACATCGTTAACAATCAATGGCATGTTGTTTACTTATAGTTTTACAAATATTTCAATATCTTTAATATTTTTCTTATAGACACACTTTTCTTATGCATTTAGATTGGCAATCAAACTATTTAGTATTTATGTCAAAATACTTGTCCAACTTTGATGCTTATCGAATGCCACTATTGTATCCACTTTTGGATTATATCCAAAATAAACAAATCATGTTATCGCTCACACTGATTTTTAGATATTTTGGTTGTTATGTACAAATAATCTTCTCTAAATCGTTATTTAGAAGTTTTGTTTCAACATCAGTGTGTCAAGACTCAAAACCAAATTATATAATAACTACATGTAGAATACAAATGGACTTAATCATTTTAACTAGCAAAATTACTTCATTAATTTCTATATTTGAAATCGATTAAGTCATTTTCTCTCAATTCTGCTTAATATAATTCCAAATGAATTGCTTTTCTATGAGACACACTTATGGTCGATGGATTATATCCTTTTAGGTACAAATATCGAAATCATATTTAGATAATGTACTTGGAATCCATTCCAAATTTAAAGATCAAGCCGTATTGTAGAGTTCATACTCTTTATGGCTTATTGAAAACTTAAGATATTATTATCACTAACGATTCTTTTTATCTGCATTGATAAGAAACCCATAGTTTCTCTTAATGCATGAGAATTAATTTTAGACATCCTAATAAGTTGTGTTCATTTTAGGGTTGGTTAACTTTATTCCATCTTATGTAATCAATTTCTATGTTTGATTTTTTAGATCGTATTTAGGTCCATTGTACTTCAACTAATTTATAAAAGAAATACCATTGTTATGAAGGTAGTGTTATTTGAAACAATAATTGCTTCTTAGTATGATAGAATATGCATTAAGACACATTTAAGAACTAACATTATAATCACATAGAACTGGTTTAGTATCGAGTCTGCGAAACTTATGTTCGTAACCAGACACCTTAAACTATTCAAAATTAGGATTCCTTCTTCAGTTTGTATCTTATATGACCTTGTAAACCATGCTTTAGATCAACTAAATTTAATGTATGTACTTACTCTAAGTACATATTCTTACATAAAGAAGTTAACTCAACTTTACTCATCATCAATCGTACTTTGTCCAACAAAGTCTGATTAATCCTTATCGGTGCATTATTAAGTATCATAAGGGGAAGTGGCTTTGAGATTAAATTTCATTTTTAGGTAATTTTGGATCCTTTTCCAGTATAATCACCTGTTCAATCAAATCAATTTTTTTTTATATTTTGTTTTTACATCTATTTTATATTCTATGAAAGTATCATAGACATAATACTTCTATAAGAATACACATGTTTATATCTACGATAATTCACTAGTGAATTTATTGACATAAATAGATTTTTTTTGGTATCATAAGACCCTGGACAACACACACGCACACACAGATATATATATATATATATATATATATATATATATGTATGTATGTATATCAAAAGAGTTCATAACCTTTTGACACTCCCTAAGTGGGTACTTTTTCCTTAATCGTGAGAGAATTAGGGGTATGCTATAGATACAATTATGTAATTTCTTACGTACATCTAACTCTATAACAAATCCTGTGTGTAAAAAGGTATTTTATTTCTATTATATACTTTTTATATAATAATATAATTAACTAAGTAATTTCAAATATATTAAATAGAAAATCTTTAAATGATATTTATGTGATGATAATTAGAGGAGTTGTAATCGTGTGAATATTATCATAATATAAAATAACATATTTTTATAAATATTCCTAGTTAAGATGTTTTGAGAAAAGATATTGATAGATCCATCGAGACAAGAGTACATATTGCTTCCAAATGTTGGGAGTTGAATTACCCATGGCTGTGGGAGACTAAGGGACTATGTACTAATAGTTATTAGATAACTATGGAATGACTCACGTGAGAGTTTACAATTGGTTACTAACAACTAAGTCAGAAAGAAAATCTCAAAGTGACAATATTACACAATTCTCTTGATTTGAGAATACTTTTGAGTTTTAATTTGCATAATTCACTTTGATTATCATTAAATCCTGATATGACAACCAACGAGCAATTATGGTTGGGTTTACGTTGAAACATTGGGAGTGAAACACTATTCGATACAGAATTTGTCTCATCAATTGTACGAGGTTAGTATCATGGTCAACTGTGGTCAACTCAAAGTGAAAATCTCTAACTAGAGCAGTAAGATTAATAATAAATGCTATTATTAAACCTTGGGTTTTGTTTATGAACTAACCGAGCAGAACGTGGAAGATATCAAAATTTCTACCAAAACCAAATTCCACAAATTCTAATGTGATATAGTGTTGACAAAGAGAACCGATGTAAATAATCGTTATTAAAAGGTATCGCTTGAGTTGTAAAATTAGATTTTACCGATGGAGGTTTATAGGCGATAAATTCAGCCAAATTATCACACCACTAGCAAAAATGACATGTGAACATTAATATTCGAATTGTTCGATAATAATCACTGATTGAATTTAAGCGTAACAACCTGACTTTTTGGATAGTTTAAATCGACGATAAATCACACACATCAAACTCAAACCATTCAAAGGGGAAGATTGTTATAGGTAAAAAGGCAAAAGAAGAGAAAGATGTAAAACAAATACAGAATCTTGCAGCGAAATTACAAAATATAATAATCAAATAACAGTTTATGAAGCTATTTTACAAATACATTTGATTTTTCTTTTACAACACAAGATCAGAGTTATAAAAAATAGGAATAAATAATTAAATGCAACGAAATAACATGATGCGTTGGAATATATATATATATATATAAGTAATAATAACACAAATTCTTCATCTTTATCCTCCAGAAAGCAGCCTTCGATGACTGAAAAACTCAGGCTGACCCTGGCGAATTGAAAAGACAAAACACTCGAGTAAGAACCAAAAGATCTTATGTAAATTATTATATAAATAAGAGTGTAATGGCGTCAGAGATGTTTGCAGGGTTTGACATCTCCTATCCAGTGTTAAATGTGAGTGCAGTAACTTAAGAGATGTTTGAGACTACCATCTCTTAAGGATCCGTTAAACTATCTACTATGTAGTACAATACGCTATTATAATATATCTACAGTAAAGTAAAGTATTAAAATAGCGTGATGGCGTTACCCATAACCCCCTTAACACATTTTATATATTTCCATAATCTATACAGTACCGTATGCTCCTTCGTTAGGTTTACCCAGAGGGCACTCTATAGGTATAGTACAAAACAAACTCGTAGATGGCGTGATACGGCATGAGACAAGGCACTCAAGGCAATGCCCAAGGTAGATATACAAATTGCGGATCCGGACTGGTGACAGCGCATAACAGCTACTACCGCCCACCTCGGAACACACTCCTAAATCAAAATCAAGGGGTGGCCACCAAATAATCACAAAGTCAAAATATAGTATCGAAGAAATGTGTCTGATCGGAGGAATGACCTCACTTGGCCTGGCGTAGCTCCTGTTTTAGCCACATCAAGCTGACTCACGGGAATCAAGGTCACGTAAAAACCTTATACAGAATCGTTCACCAAACCATCCTACTTTATTTCTGGAATCTCCACCACGTAGACAATTGTTAAAGTGGTTTATGGTATTGGCAGAGAGTATGAAAATATCCAACCCCGGTCACTTTAACAACCAAATGCTTATTTCACACCGGACGGTACTTTTACATTTCAAAAGTCAATTCACAATTGGTAGTCAAAATATCATATTCTCAAAGCCATATCACCTTCAAAATCAAATTCAGTTTCAAAATCACATTCACTTTTAAAATCATATCGAATATATAGGTTAAATCCTCTTTTCACAATCATCATATTTACTCGAACATATTGATTCACAAGAAAATATCATTTAAATTCCCAACTAAGGTTATCACTTCATTTAATCAGATTTGCTTTAAATCAAGGATTTAAATATAAACACTTCAACCTTACCCAATCTGAATTTTAGAAATAGTTTAGATAGTTTAATATAGTTTAAAAAATAGTTAAATAGTTTAATTAGATTAAAATAGTTTAAATAGTAAAATGGTTTAAATACATTAAAATGGTTTAAATAGTAAAATAGTTCAAATAGATTTTAATTTACTTAATTAGATTTAAAATGATTTAAGTAGATTTAAAATAGATTAAATAGATTTAAATCATATTAATTTGATTTTTATAGATTAAATAAACTTAAAATAGATTAATATAAATCTTATTAGTTTAAAATAGGTAAATTAGATTAATTGGATTAAATAGGTTATAATAGATAAAATAAATTAAAATAGTTTTAGATTGATTAAAATAGTTTAAATTAGTTAAAATAGTTTAAATAAGTTTGAAATAGAATTCAAAGTTATATCCAACATTTCAATAATTCAATTCCAATAAATTCATTTATATTTAACACTTCGACTTTGAAATTCCACTTTAAATCCTTTAAAAAATTCATTAAATCAACTCCAATTATAACATTAACGCTTGGATTGTAAAAAATAATTCAGTTTACTTAATTCAATTTCTATTTCAAAATGCTAGTTAATTGAACTCAGTTTTTTAAGAATTAAAATTTATTTAATTTAACCAATCCGGTGTCCGTATATAATTTTCTACCCTAGGGTCAAGTGATATGGATATTTATCATTTCAACCCGCAATTTAAAATTTTACGGTTATATATCATTTCAAACCACAATCCCAAATTAAATAAAAATCCATAAAATCACTCGAGTCTACCATTTCAACCCATAATGATTATTTCATAATCTATAAATCATTCGGGTATGTATTATTTTAACCCATAAGGAACTTGTAGTGTTATAGCAATATAAAAATACAACGTCCAGTCATCCAATATCATAATAAAATATCAATCACAATCATTATCCAAATCAACCAAAACATCAATAAATAATTGATTATCATTAATAGGTATTAAATTGAAAAAATAAATTTTAATATTAAATCAAACAATGATTCAATGCAATAAAAGTCAAATTTAACTAAAATGACAATTTAAGCCTACCAAACATCAATCAATACATTTCTAGTCACATCGTAAACTTAATTTTACTAACGTAAGATAATATATCAGTTATGAGTGGGTCAAATCACTCACCTTTGACTTCGAATAGATTTGAAATCCAAAGTATGGCTCCAAATTCAATAGTCTCTGAATTCATCCAAATTAGTGCCAAAATGTTCGAAATTTCGATACGATCGCACTGGAGAAAACCGTGCGTAAATCAGACCTCTTATGCAAAAGTTATGGATATTTTAAGTTTGAAAATTTAAAAATTAAATTAAATAAAGTATAAGGGAATAATCGTAATTACCTTCCTACGCAATCCCTCGTCACTCACGAATGCGATGACCGAAACCAAACCGCCACCTTCGAATGAACCCTCCATGCTGTCGTTGGCCATCGCGGCCACGACCACCCACCAGAAAAGACTAATAAAAGTCAGTTTGCAAATAGATAAGTTTTTATAACTTTCACTAAGTTCAAAATATTTCTTAAAATTCTTTCTATTTAAAAACATATCAAAACAAAATTTCATACTTGTATAATTCAAAATAAACTTATACAATTTACTTGTCAAAATATTTAGCTTTTTAAAACTAGTTCAACCGCTATTAGTCTTTACTTTAAAATTTTCAAAACTAAACTTTATGCACTTTCCAAAATACTTGGCTTTGAAAATTAATTCTCAATTAGGACGTAACAACCCATAGTTGCATACCCCTTTGAGTCGACAATATTCTCCATTGGTTCAACTCAAATTAGACGGAAATACGAACCATTAGGGTTAAAGAAGAAAAAGGTAGAAGAAGAAGAGAAAGCAACAACACAGAATCTCACAATCGCAGTGGAAAAATATATAATAGATAACAACGGATCTTTATACAAAAAGAACTATTACTTTTTTATACACTACCTCATCAGAGTACAACACAATCAATAACACAATACTGGGCAGTTATAATAACTTGTCCTTACAAAAATGAATACACGGTATACCATACACAGCGAAATATAAGTCAGATAGGTATATACATCTCCGTCATCCAGCTCTTCTCCTGAGGTCCATAGCATCATATCCTGTATCTGTAATATTTGGTCTTACCCATGCATTATAATAAAATAACAACTGAGTCGGTATGGAAAAACAGCGTGAGAAAACATACTCAATTTGAATTATTATATTTTCAAAAATCCTTTAAAAACAAAGGTATCTCGTAAGACCATGTCACAAATAAACATGCCAAGTTTTTACCTTACGATAACCAATTTTTTTTATCAAATATGTTTGATATTATAATAGTGTCTATAGAAAGTAAATAAAATATAGCTGAAATGTTTGCATCTCACGTTCTAGAATAGTTGGGAAAAATCAAAACCATATGGGCGCTTATTGGAAAATGGATTTCATACAATGGTAGGGCTACTAGGGTACGGCCCGTCACAGTACCTGGCCTAGATCAGAGTACCGAGGACCACTCCCGATCCCTACAACACAAGACCAACCTACCCCTAACTTGGATAGACCGAATAAGATCATCCCGCTATTGGGATCAGCAACCGCCACACAGCCAAGATCAAGGGACTCTAGATAGGGATGATCTTACCCTAATTGGGTGTTACCCACTTAGCCTTGTCGCACCTCCCCTGTTTTAGCCATTCCCGGTTGATGAGGCTTGAGGCTAAGCGCTACCTTTTTAGAGCATATTCACTTAGAATGCTCATTGTCCTCCAATGACGATGGTCTGATAGCATTCGTCCCTACAAGTTGCCCTGGGTTTGGAAAAACCGAATCACTGTCTTCATGATCTTCACAGTATTCATTCATTACGTTCAAACTGGATCGATCTGGTTTTCGGATAATTAAATCTGATCCCGGTCTCTTCGAAACGATCGACGCATTGCCCAATATTGATAGTCGGTTATTTAACTACAAATAAACAATCAATCAACCAAATATTTTATTTCCACTAGAAAACACCCAGTATTATTAAATGTAGATTTCAAATAAATTAAATCACTTTATCCAAAAATATACACTTAAAGTATTTAAAATAAAGCTACATAATTTCTTTATTCAAAATAATACTTATGAAATTCTATAATAATTTTCCAACTAACACTCGGCCAAAAACAGCTATTAAAATAAAGTTATTATATAAAATATAAATAATTAATAATTAAATCATAATACTAATTTAACCTTTAAAAATAATTAACTACTATGATTGACTTAAATAGATATTTATTTTAACAATTTTAAAATATCTAAATAATAACTTTTCCAAAAACATTCTTTTCAAAACACTTTTAAAACTTCTAATTTATACTTAAAAATATTTCATTGAAATTATACTTATCTTTCACGGAAAATACCCTTTCCACTCCAATATAACATGTCTAATCATTTATAAATCCTTCTCGATTTATCTCTAGTTTAATTTACGTCCCAATCCCATAAATTTCCTTTCCCACACTTTTTAAAGATAAAACTACTATTTATTTTTTAAAATGAATTACCATCTCCATCTAATTTCCCATCATGAATTCAAAATCTCAAATGTCCATAGATATTTACTTCACTTTGTTTATAAACCTATAAATTCCATAGTCTCATTTCCTTTTTTAATCACTGTTTCAAAACACTTAAATCAATTTTCAAATCGATTTTTTGAATTAATTCCATTTAAAAATTTATTTCTTCATTTACCCAAATTTATTCCAAAATCCATTTATTCCAGGTTCACTCCTTATTTATGATTTAAAACATTACTTCAATCTGAAATATCAATTTCACACTTTACTCCAAACTTCTCCTTTAATATTCCAACCCATTTAAACTTAAATTTAAAAAATAAATTCTTTGTACTCAAAATCATTATTACATAAGTCCTTACTTTTAAAATCCTTCAATTCACATTTATCAAAAGACTCTATTCTTTTTCTATGTTTCAGAATTTATTAAATAGGATTTTAAAATCAACTATCTACTCTCTTTTTCTTCCAAATTCACCCTTTTATTTATTCAAGTTCACCATAAATATTTTACTTAAAAATTTCCTTTTTATTTCCTTCCAAAATTGAGTATTTATATTTCTGATATTTTGAAGTACCAAAATATTCAGCAAAATCATAGCATTCAATAACTTTAATTTCAATATAATCTATCATAGATTATCAAATAAATTGTATCGCAGAACATGAAATAAATTTCAATATTTTTGAGGATCTAGTTGGATCCCTCCAACCTGTTTTCCTACATCCACAGATGTTAGCACAATATAAAAATACCAATCCCATTTCAAGGGAGATATCGCGGTATATAGGGCCATCCACTATTATGCAGGGGGTATAGGGTCTCATCCGCTATATAATGCAGGGATATCAATTACTCCAATACTAATATGCTGCTATGTATATAATATCACATCCAACTGATAATAAATTATCAATTCAATCAGTCAAAAATTAGTTTTAAATATTGAAAATTTAATTGTTGTAAATCCAAAACCGAGTGATATTTAACTCACCTTTGATTTTCCTTTTTTTTTGCTAATCGTTCCGATTGAATCCTTTACACGGCTTCCACAGTTCTGAACCCCACCGAATAGATTTCATTTGATCTAAACCTTGTATATGTAATTTTTGAATTTATATAAATTAGCGATTTTACCCTTAATAAAAGTTTATCAACTAGTTACTTCGTTCAAATTAATTACCCATGAACGAATTTAATTAACCAATTTATTAACTTAATACAAATAATTAGCCACCTAATTTGTAACGACCCGAAATTTTCGATCCCAAAAACTCCAGATAGTTATGAAAAGAAGAAAGAGATAGAAGGAAAAGAAGAAAACAGAAACACCAAAACACAGATGCTCACATTCGCAGCGGATGAAAATATAATATAAAATTAATAGTAGTTATACAAAGGAAAACTATACTGCCAAATTACACTTTAATATATCAGAGTTACAACATTTACACGACATTGGACAGTTTAAAGCAACATGTCCCAAATAATCAGCAATAATACACACAGCGGAAAACACTCCATACGTTCCTGCTATCCAGCTCGCCTTCTGAGCTCCAAAACGTTCTTACCTGAAAATCTGTAATACTCGGTCTGACCCGAGCATTACATCAAAGTAACACCCAGGTCAGGCTGGAAACTAGCGTGAGTAAACCCATCTAACATGGAATATAAAAGCATACAACTTATATAAACCCGGGGTAACTTATATCAAATACAAAATTTATAAATTGTTATGGACATCCTTATTTTACTCACAAAATTCTAAGTACCAAAACTTAGATTAAATAGTTCAACTCATTCAAACCATTCCATTCCAGCTTATTGATTTCACATATCAATTTATAAAGAATCAAAGTGGTTTCGGGTATTTTCTAATACCCACTCCAGTCTCTTCGAACCCCATGCCATCCTAACCCAAATTATTCAATTAAATAATTCGTCTCTAATTACTGATAACATGTTTACACATCAATTCATAATTGATAGATAATCACATTATCACCATCCATCTAACATATCATATCACCAAGCAATTCATATCAGAGATATCAACCAGTCCAAAACACTCATCATCGTTCAATCATTAGTAAGCAAGATTGATTACTTCATTAATTACATTAATTAATGATCCTCAAATTACTTTCATTGGTTAATTATTATTAAATTTCATTTAATAATTAACCTTTAATTTAATTATATTCATTAATCAATCTTGATTAAGCAAAATCATAAATTAACTTTCCTTAATTACTCCATGGATCAAACTAACTCCTTGATTAATTATTTTAATTACACTGAGTTATTATCACTAATTTTCTTCCACAAAGTGATTATTCTTTAATTACTTCCCATCAAATAATTTCCTTTTTACTAAATACATCAGTAATTATCCATTAATTACTTCACTAAGTAATTACATCTCATTAATTACCTTAAATAACTATACTTAACCCAACATCAAACGATTATCTTAAATTAATTAAACTTAATTAATTAATTAAAATTAACCCTATTAACTTAATTAATTACACTGAGAAACTAATTTCCTTTAATTACTTCATTGAGTACTTACTCCAATCATCTTCTTAACATTAAATAATTATCTTTTAAGTAATTAATCTCTAATTACTTAATAAATTTATCCATATTTAGGGTTTAATTAATCTCTAATTAATTAACTCATAATAATTAAAATAATTAACTATTCTTTAATCATTAATTAATTTCTCTTAATTATTTATTAAATTATTAAATCTATAATCATCCAAGACTTTTAGTTATTATAAGATAAACTCTTCAATCTTTATTACTTTCTAAATCATTAATAAGATCTTATTAATAAATCTTAAATCACTTATAATTAACATACTTTAAATTAAGTTTAAATAAACTTAAGAATCAACTAAATTAATATCATATTTATTCAACTTCTAAATCCAATAGTTAAACAAAACATTGATTAATTATAAAAGTAATTTACTTAAGGTCATTTTAGACCTGATAAAAAAACTTGATTTTATTTGGATTTTAAAACTGTATAAATTTTCCCTCGAAAGCACTCGACCCAGATCCCAAAACAAACCCATCATTTCATATTAAACTTTGTTTTAAATATGAAACTGATAAATACTGGTGAACCCTCGAAGGCAACTCGCTACTGACTCGAGTAGAACACCGAGTAACTCCTTCTTCCCAGGTTCCAGAATTCAACTTCACCTTCCTCTTCTCCTCAATGCTGCTCTGATATACACGAGCACAACCGCGTGCACCTGCGCACAATCCCTCCTCAATGGAGCACGTCGTCGTCCATCTCCACAAACCGCCTCTGACCTGCTGAACCACCAGATCACCACAACATCGGTCGATCACACCCACATCAGAATTTGAACCTTTAAAACTCCCCCATAGGGAAAGGCCTCCATATTCCCACCTCGTTCTTCACGCTCAGGCCACAGGAACCCACAAAAATTCGCCAACGACATGTTATTCTTTTCCCCCCATACCGCAGGCTTAACCAATCTCCTCGACGCCGAAATTCTCGAGTAACTGATCCCGTTCCCTAACCCCTAAAAAACCCTAACTTCATCTAAATCGTCCACCACCGACATTAAAAAAAGAATCTCCATTTTTCCTGATATCATGGACCTCCAAACTTGCTTCAACCAAAAAATCGACCCCTAATCCTTCGCCGTTCGCAAGGAATCGTGTAATTTCTCGATTTCATTTAACTAGAAATTACTCTCGAAATAAAAGCCTAAAAATATTGATTTTATTTTTAAAATTCATCATCTCTGATAACAAAACAGAATATGTAATTGAATCATTCAATTATAAAAATCAAAATTTTGATATAGCTTGCATCTTATTGTTCTAATTTATTTTTCAGACAATATCTCTATTTATGTTTCTTAAAAACATTATTAAACCTTAGTTCAGTTTAAAACAATCATGTTTTGTTTAAATTCCTAAGCCATAAGAGAATTAGAGTGAGATGAATTGGGATTTTAATCTAAGTTTAACCTATGAAACTAAAACAGAGGTGAACTCATGAATACCCAGACATTCACACAGCATTCATTCATATTATCATGATTCAGGAACTAAAACAAACATGCATTCCCAAATTTAAACAGGCATCACAATCCCATTACAAACATTTATCACTTATACCAAAAATTTAAAAAAAATTGTTGAAGCTTTAGTTTACTCACCACTTTTGCATGAACAAAGAGGGACAAAAAATTGAATTTGATCTACTTGGTCTGATTTGAAACCATTGCTTGATTGAATTTGGGTTTGATTCTTGGTTTCTGAACTTTATCTCTTGCATATCCTAGTTCAGATTTTGAAACATTGATGTTGTTCTCATTAATCTTGGATTTCAGGCTTGATTCTTGTTTAAAGCTTTTGACCAGAACTTGAGTTTAAATATGAGAAGAATTTTGTTGCAAATTTATTTATTCTCTGGCTTGTATATTTTTTTCTCAGGCTTTGCTTTTCCTTTTTACACATTCATAATACAAATTCTCCAAATTAAAGAGATAAGTGCCACTTGTCCTTTCATGTAATCTTTAGCTTACAAATGCTCAAATGCCTATTTTAAATGTTTACACTTGTAAATTTTTTGTATAAATTTATATATATATATTTTTCATATTATATTTATATTCTCACTTTTTTATTAATATTTTAGTACCTTTATACATATACAACTTGTATATTTATTTTAATAAATTATTAATCTTTGTTAAATCCTTTTTAAACTTAAGCTATGAACTTAATTTTATCATTAGTGTCTCATTTTTTTAATTTTTTTTTCATAGTTCAAACCCATCCAGATATATTCTAATTATCAAAGTTTAATTTGTTCAATTTATAAATCAATATTTCTATTAATTAACCCAGTTAATTATCAATTAACAAATATTTAAAAATTAGGGTTATCACATTCCTCCCCACTTTAAATCTTTCATCCTCGAAAAGGAACGAAGCCAGAATCTATTAAAATGATTAAAATCAGATAAATTTTCCTTTGATCATTTAAAACACCTAAAATCTGTATATAGTATTATCAAAGTAGTTTTATAAAAATATCATTCTGTAACTCGATGTCTCAACAAGTCCATCTTCGTTCTTACAGAAATTCGGTCATATGTTGATCAGATGTAGGAATGAAAATCTATAAGTACTTAGCAGACCCGTTTTCAACACCCACTGAAAATACTTGAAAAATAATTTTATTGAAAATATAGAAAATCATTTTTTTTGAAAATAGAGGAATATCTTTGGTGAGAATGCTCTGTAAATCATCACCCCATCCATGGTCTCAGTTACATTCCAGGGTTATGTTGCCATCACAGCAAAAGTCTATGTAACTGCAGGCTCTCAGCGGCCTCTCGATTACGCCATGGAACCCACAACAGATCATAGTTACATTCCAGGGTTACGTTGCCATCACCGCAAAAGTCCATGTAACTGCAGGCTCTCAGCGGCCTCTGATTTTCGCTGTCAAAATGAAACTTCTCCACTTCTACATAGGTCGCAGTCTACCGATATAAAATCAAACGTAGACTGTTGGCTCTCAGCGGCACACCCGACTTTCGCTATGTTACCATAGGTCGCAGTCTACCGATAAAAAATCAAACGTAGACTGTTGGCTCTCAGCGACACACACGACTTCCGCTATGGTATACACTACTCATAATCCCCAGGAACTAGTTTTGTCCGGACTCTTCACAGGATCAACTTTAGAACCCCCCTTGGGGCTCAAGGCAGCACCACCCGGTGGTACTCTTGAGAAGTTCATTTCAAGGGAGCGCCTTTTTCTCCAGAGCCATCATCAAAACATTTTATACTATATGCATATAGTATCTTCAAATCATACATCTAATATGATCTCATACAAACATCCTTTACAAAAAAATCGATTATTCCAAAATAGATAATTCTCAAACTAGGCTTTCCAAATTCTCATATTGATTTTACCCAAAAATCAAAAGCCTTTCCAAATCCAAAGGTTCTCAAACCTTTTCTAAAATCCTCGTAAGATCCTTTATATATATATAGATATATATAATTTTAAAAACTTTGGATCATTTCAAACTTGTATAAAACTCCTTTTATACTTCAAACATTTTCAAAAACCCTTTTCTCTTGGAAAAAGATTCAACAAGGGGAGTTTCATTTTATAAAACAAAGATATTTAACTTTGTTTACTCAAAATCAATTATTCAAATTTGATTACTCTTTTCAATATCATTTCATTCAAATCCGTACGATGTACACATATCATCCGTACGCTATAATCTGATCGCTTCCTCGACCACACAATTTCACTTCCGAACTAGTATCGTCCACCTGACTTCCTAGTGTGGACTCAGATCTGGTTTCTTGATCAGAAACCGTCATTCTCCTTACATAGTCATAACTATGATAGAGAATATCCAGAACCAATCAACAATCCATATCCAGGTTCGCCGTCGAAAATCGAGTGAAAAATCCCAACTCGGATTGACATACTATCTCGAAATTCTGTACTCGAATCTGGATCAAATCACTATGCGAATAGAATAACATACGTACACCCTACGTATTTATCTTTATTGGTTATTATCCAAATCAATTCCATTTCTATTCACATTCACTTTGTTTTTCAATCACTTACTCATAATTGCTTCAATCCAATTGGATTATTACCTTTACTCTTATCTCAATTGGGTATTTAACCATTAACAGTTTGATCTCCGACCAATTTATTTAGAAAATAGCTTGAAAATTTTAAAAATTCAAAAATAGATAAGTAGTTGGAAAATAATTACTAGTTTGTAAAATAGGTAAAGTAGTTAGAAAATAGTTAAAATAATTATAGAAATTTTAGATAATTGCAAAATAATAGTAAGATAATGATTAGTTTTGTAAAATAGTTGGAATATAGTAATTAGTTTATAAAACAGTTGGAAAATCGTTAAACAGTTTTCAAAAATAATTGTAAAACAAGTATAAGATAGTTTGGCTTTTAAAAGAAAGGTTGTATATATAATGAATATCTTGGAAAAATAGGTTTATATTAAAAATAATCCAGAGTCAAAACTGCTCACTTCCCAATCTCCATTCTCATCAATTCAGTTTAAATTTCCATTTCCATTTAAATTGACCCAATTCCAATTTTAAATAACTTCAATTTCCATTGAAATTGATTCAACCCGAATTCAAGTTAAACTCAGCTTCTTTGCAAATTTAACTTTATTCAACCTTGATCTCAAATTCTACTAATTCAAAAAAATTTCAATTGAACTAGTTCCAATTTCAATTTATTTCTACTCCAGTTTGAATTAATCCCAATTTCAAACTCCATTTCCAAATCAAGTTGAATTATTCTTGATTTCCTTTCGAATTCAATTCAAATTCCATTTGAATTTAAAACTATTCAACTTTAATTACAATTCCAAATTATTCAAATCAATTCGGACTAATTTAAAATTGAACCCGCTTCAATTTCAAATCGTTTCAGATTAATCCAGTTTCAAATTTTCCATTTGAATTTTATACTTATTCATCTTCAATCACAATTTCAATTAATTCAAATCAAATTCAATTTGAACTAATTTCAATCCAAATTTCAAATTTAAACCATCTCGAATTATATATATATATATATATTCGAGTTAAATTCACTAAGGTTAGTTTAACCCTTTAAACCAAGTTAACCTTTATTAAAAGCTTTTAAACATTTTAATTTCTGAGCTCAAATTCAGGAATTTTCATTTTAAATTATCTTTACTTACTTATTTCAAAGTTAACATAAGAGTTCAAGACAATTTTTATCTTAAAAATTCTACTTATCACCCAATTTTATCTTCTAGTTTGAAATCAATTCTTAAACAAGTTTAATTTACAAATTCAATCATTCATATTTTCAATTCAAAATAATTCCATATCCTTAATCTCAAATTAAAGTTAGATTTTTTTTCTGTTATCTCAATAACGAATATATCACCACACTTCATTTCTTATTCATTTAAACAAATTCAATTTATTGTTTAAAGATTATTAATAACAACAGGATGGTATCTTTCAAATTATTTTAAAAATATCCATCCAGTTTTCAATTTCCAGATCTCAAACCCAATTTGAGATCACTCAAACTCTCAAATATAATCAATCATTTAACTTCCCAAGTTAAATCTCAATTTCATCTTGAAATTTTCAAACCAGGTTGACCATTCCAACTTATTTAACTTTTCCCCAAGTTAAACTCAATTCACTTAATCCAGTCATCCTTCCCAATTTGAACTTCCATTTCAAATTTTAAACTTCTCATAAATAATCTTCCCACTTATTAAGTTCAAAAGCTTATCACTTTGGGTATAATATCTCATTCCAGATTTAAAACTCAATATTTAGAGTTTATTTCAAACCACCTTTGATATTATGTATATCCGCATGTATAAATATTAATTTCTTTTACATACCAAGTTATACTTTAAAATTTTAAACCACCTTTGGTTTTTAATTCAAAACAAATTTCTTTTAAATTTTCAAACAACTCTTGTTTGAAATAGGACCATTTCATTCAACTACATTAAATAATATTATTTATTTTTTCTTTAAATTAATTACGTTATCAATTAATTTCAAATTAATCACATTCGATAATTAACTTATTTCTTAATTGCCTTCATTAAGTAATTGTCCTTTAAATTACTTACCTCTAGTTACTACATTAAGTAACTTCCGCTTAGTTTATCATTTCCAATTATTATCCATTAATTAATCTCAATAAATAAAGTTTAATTAATTACATAAACTAATTGATTATCCTTATCCTGAAAGCTTTCCCAAATTCAAGATTTAATTTCAGTTTGGTTGTATCTCTATTACTTCTTTAATTTAATTCAATAATTTAACAACCAATTCCCTTACTATTTGTGAGAAAGATATATTGCTTTATATATCAAAATATAATCTTATATAAAACCATTTAAAATCTTTATATAAGAAAATAACAAGTACGCTCTCTCATATATACACACACTCAACTCATTCTAGGTTACCACCTACCCTATCTTTAATGAGTATACCCACCAGAGCAAGGTTCTCGCTTAACCTTCTGCTTCGATACCAAATGTAACGACCCGAAATTTTCGATCCCGAAAACTCCAGATAGTTATGAAAAGAAGAGAGAGATAGAAGGAAAATAAGAAAACAGAAACACCAAAACACAGATGCTCACATTCGCAGCGGATGAAAATATAATATAAAATAAATAGTACAGAGGAAAACTGTACTTTCAAATTACACTTTAATATATCAGAGTTACAACATTTACACGACATTGGACGGGTTAAAACAACATGTCCCAAATAATCAGCAATAATACATACAGCGAAAAACACTCCATATGTTCCTGCCATCCAGCTCGCCTCCTGAGCACCAGAACGTTCTTATCTGAGAATCTGTAATACTCGGTCTGACCCGAGCGTTACATCAAAGTAACACCCGGGTCAGGCTGTAAACCAACGTGAGTAAACACATCTAACATGGAATATAAAAGCATACAACTTATATAAACCCGGGGTAACTTATATCAAATACAAAATTTATAAATTGTTATGGACATTCTTATTTTACTCACAAAATTCTAAGTACCAAAACTTAGATTAAATAGTTCAACTCATTCAAACCATTCCATTCCAGCTTATTGATTTCACATATCAATTTATAAAGAATCGAAGTGGTTTCGGGTATTTTCTAATACCCAACTCCGGTCTCTTCGAACCTCATGCCATACTAACCTAAATTATTCAATTAAATAATTCATCTCTAATTACAGATAACATTTTTACACATCAATTCATAATTGATAGATAATCACATTATCACCATCCATCCAACATATCATATCACCAAGCAATTCATATCAGAGATATCAACCAGTGCAAAACACTCATCATCATTCAATCATTAGTAAGCAAGATTGATCACTTCATTAATTACATTAATTAATGATCCCCAAATTACTTTCATTAGTTAATTATTATTAAATTTCATTTTCATTTAATAATTAACCTTTAATTTAATTATATTCGTTAATCAATCTTGATTAATCAAAATCATAAATTAACTTTCCTTAATTACTCCATGGATCAAACTAACTCCTTAATTAATTATTTTAATTGCACTGAGTAATTATCACTAATTTTCTTCCACAAAGTGATTATTCTTTAATTACTTCCCATCAAGAAATTTCCTTTTTACTAAATACATCAGTAATTATCCATTATTTACTTCACTAAGTAATTACACCTCATTAATTACCTTAACTAATTATACTTAACCCAACATCAAACGATTATCTTAAATTGATTAAACTTAATTAATTAATTAAAATTAACCCTATTAACTTAATTAATTACACTGAGAAATTAATTTCCTTTAATTATTTCATTGAGTACTTACTCTAATCATCTTCTTAACATTAAATAATTATCATTTAAGTACTAATTACTTAATAAATTTATCCTTATTTAGGGATTAATTAATCTCTAATTAATTAACTCATAATAATTAAATTAATTAACTATTCTTTAATCATTAATTAATTTCTCTTAATCACTTATTAAATTATTAAATCTATAATTATCCAAGACTTTTAGTTATTATAAGATAAACTCTTCAATTCTTATTACTTTCTAAATCATTAATAAGATCTTATTAATAAATATTAAATCACTTATAATTAACACACTTTAAATTAAGTTTAAATAAATTTAAGAATCAATTAAATTAATATCATATTTATTCAACTTCTAAATCCAATAGTAAAACAAAAACATTGATTAATTATAAAAGTAATTTACTTAAGATCATTTTAGACCTGATAAAAAAACTTGATTTTATTTGGATTTTAAAACTGTATAAATTTTATCTTGAAATCAATTCGAAAGCACTCGACCCAGACCCCAAAACAAACACATCATTTCATATTAAACTTTATTTTAAATATGAAACTGATAAATACGGGTGAACCCTCAAAGGCAACTCGCTACTGACTCGAGTAGAACACCGAGTAACTCCTTCATCCCAGGTTCCAGAATTCAACTTCACCTTCCTCTTCTCCTAAATGCTGCTCTGACATACATGAGCATAACCGCATGCACCTGCACACAGTCCCTTCTCACTGGAGCATGTTGTCGTCCATCTCCACAAACCGCCTCTGACCTACTGAACCACCAGATCACCACAACATCGGTCGATCACTCCCACATCGGAATTTGAACCTTTAAAACTCTCCCATAGGGAAAGGCCTCCATATTCCCACCTCGTTCTTCACGCTCAGGCCACCGGAACCCCCAAAAATTCGCCAACGTCGTCGCCAACGACATGTTATTCTTTTCCCCCTATACCGCAGGCTTAACCAATCTCCTCGACGCCGAAATTCTTGAGTAACTGGTCCCATTCCCAAACCCCTCAAAAACTCTAACTTTATCTAAATCATCCACCACCGACATTAAAAAAAAGAATCTCCATTTTTCCTGATATCAGGAACCTCCAAACTTGCTTCAACCGAAAAATCGACCCCTAATCCTTCACCGTTCGCCAGGAATCGTGTAATTTCTCGATTTCGTTTAACTGGAAATTACTCTCGAAATAAAAGCCTAAAAATATTGGTTTTATTTTTAAAAATCATCATTTCTGATAACAAAACAGAATATGTAATTGAACCATTCAATTATAAAAATTGAAATTTTGATATAGCTTGCATCCTACTGTTCTTATTTATTTTTCAGACAATATCTCTATTTATGTTTCTTAAAAATATTATTAAACCTTAGTTCAATTTAAAACAATCATGTTTTGTTTAAATTCCTAAGCCATAAGAGAATTAGAGCGAGAAGAATTGGGATTTTAATCTAAGTATGACCTATGAAACTAAAACAGAGGTGAACTCATGAATACCCAGACATTCACATAGCATTCATTCATATAATCATGATTCAGGAACTAAAACAAACACGCATTCCCAAATTTAAACAGGCATCACAATCTCACTACAAACATTTATCACTTATACCAAAAATTTAAAAAAAAAATTGTTGAAGCTTTCGTTTACTTACCACTTTTGAATGAACAGAGAGGGACAGGAAATTGAATCAGATCTATTTGCTCTGATTTGAAACCACTGCTTGATTGAATTTGGGTTTGATTCTTGGTTTCTAAACTTTATCTCTTGCATATCCTAGTTCATATTTTGAAACATTGCTGTTGCTCTCATTAATCTTGGATTTCAGGCTTGATTCTTGTTTAAAGCTTTTGACCAGAACTTGAGTTTAAATATGAGAAGAATTTTGTTGCAAATTTATTTATTCTCTAGCTTGTATATTTCTTTCTCAGGCTTTGATTTTCCTTTTTACATATTCATAGTACAGATTCTCCAAATTAAAGAGATAAGTGCCACTTGTCCTTTCATGTAATCTTTAGCCTACAAATGCTCAAATGGCTATTTTAAATGTTTACACTTGTAAATTTTTTGTATATATACATATATATTCATATTATATTTATATTCTTATTTTTATTATTTTTTTAGTACCTTTATACATATACAACTTGTATATTTATTTTAAGAAACTATTAATCTTTGTTAAATTTTTTTAAACTTAAGTTATGAACTTAATTTTATCATTAGTGTCTCTTTTTTTTAATTTTTTTTCATAGTTCAAACCTATCCAGATATATTCTAACTATCAAAGTTTAATTTGTTCAATTTATAAATAAGTATTTCTGTTAATTAACCTAGTTAATTATCAATTAACAGATATTTAAAAATTCTGGTTATCACATAATTACCTCATATCAAATCATTATTTAATTATAAGTCATTTAAGTATTTAAGATTTTACTCTAACAACTAATTAACAAAATTTTATTCGAATGATAACAAATTTTTTCCAAGCTCATTTTTAGTTTACAAATGAGAACCATGGATAAAAATCTCACCAAAAATCACACGACTAAGGCAAGAGCGACGAACCCGCACCCCAACAAGCTACACTGCCTTCTTCTTCTGGTGACCATCACCGAGACGAGCCCAAGCCACTCTTCTCATCACAATGTATCGGCCTCCCAACCTCCAGTCAACTCGCGACTCCCCCTATTGATTTCCCAGAACCAGTCAATGTCGCTCCGGTTTCCTCCTCTGTAACCCATATCATGTGACGCACCCCTTCCACCCAAATGAACGTGCATGCACGTGTTCGAGATTTAGCTGTGCAATCCTTTGACGCAAACATCCATTGGTTGTTGGTACTACGAGGAAGCTCTAAGTATCGATAAAACGAGCGGCGAATTTGTAAAGGGCGTAGTTTTTTTATATAAATGAGTTCGAATCATTGGAGAAGAGGAATTCGGGGGAAAGGCAATTTCAAACTGGAAATGGGAGGTAGATAGGCCGTGAATATTTTTTTTGGAAATGGCTGCTATAAGGTTCGACCATTAAAAAATTTCAAAGCAAATTACTCTTTTTTCTGAGTTGTGTTGCATGGGTTTTAAAATGGGGATGATGGGGGACAAGACGAAATGTTAACGTGCCAAAATCAATTTGCTACAGTGGCTGAAGAGAAGGCAAAAGGTTCTGATGGGAAGGAATTTCAGTTGAAGGTTGACTAGGGTGTGTGTGTGTATATATATTAATTGAATTCAAATTGTCTTGATTTTTCCAACACGAAAATTTTGACCTCCTATCGAGGCATGCTGCTAGCTGTTCATAATGTTATACCCTTATTTCAAACGTAATGGAAAAGGTTTCGAGTCCTAATTCGATCGTATGAAGAAGATAACTTTTTAGAACCAATTACTATGTTGAATTTTCAATACAAATCTCAGCGCATTTCTATCCATGGCCAAACAATAACCCTACGCTCCGAAATTTGAAATATGATAATAATACACCATTACGGATCTAATGAAACTGATTTCGTCAAAATTTGAGACTGTGCCTCGGAAGGCTATTTTTAAATGTCAATTTAAACGATATATTTTTAAAACTGAACAAAACACTTTTAAATTTAATTTAAAAACTTATGTTATCTTCAGTATTATCAATATAAATTTTATAAGCGTTTAAATTATTTTTAACAAGCTTGAACTCCCGATTTAACATTTTATCCAACTTCCAATAATTAGGTTCAATAATTTAACAATCCAATAAATGGAGATATTTAAAATTTAAATTGAAAATCAACACTTGAATATTTGAAATAAATTAAATATTCCAATTTCAAGTATCTAAAATTCCGGGTCGTTACATAGGAAGTGTTCGATTATTCAGAATAGTCGGAAAAATCAAATTCCTATTCAAAATTGGAAATTAGCAATCAATCATCTCACAAGATGCACAACCAACCAATCAATCAATCCTAATGCATATGATACATGTTTTCATAATATAATTCAACCTAAAATTCAAGAACTGGACACCGGGTTTTGTTTCAAATCTTTTGAAATAAATATATACTATCTCTTTTAAATATCAAATCATATGTCAGGGATTCGAAACAAATCTGTTTCATTAAAAACTCAAGTAGCAAAGCTACTAAATTAGCCTCCCTGCTCTGAAACTCGAAAATGAATGTTGATGACGTTGAAGTCATCACGAAAATTTATTTTCGAGCGACAGAAGCGAGTTCTGGACTTTCATTTCTTTTAAATCTCTTGAAAATCCCTCTTGTAAGTCACTTTGAAATCATTTATACCATTTCTATTCTGAAAATAATTTCAAATTATGCTATTATATATTTCCAGAATCTTATAACCCAGTTTCAAAAACTCTCGGGATTAAAACTCTCAATTTCCAGTTTGAATAACTTTTTGTTTATTTATTAACCATATCTAAATAAATCATATTTCATATATCACTTCCAAATGGTATCCATTACTCTTTAAAATGATATAGGCGGAAATTCAGGTATATATTCGCTTCAAAATCCATGTTAAAACATGCAGTTTCTCAAACTGGTTAAATACATTTCTGAATTTTTTTTCAACAATAGTCAAATGCTCAAATCAACAGCCAATAGTCGATGCTCATAAAATGGTCGAGCACGACTCATCAACCAATATGTGATAATATGCACATCCATATTAATCAAACAATCAATCAGAAAAGAGATAACATCCAATCATCATAATGAACACGAATTATTTTATCAATTTATAGAATTCATTCTTTTATATTCTATATATAATCCAAGTAAAAATCATTTCATTTGTTAATTTTAAAACTATTTTTATTTCACTAAAAAATACACACTCTCATATACATATACACACTCAATGACCTTATACTACAGGTTTAGGAATACGCTAAACCTATGCTCTGATACCAACTATGGTAACCCACCTTTTTAAATAGTTCAAGTCGACAATAAACCACACATGTCCAACTCAAACCTTTTAAAAGATAGATTATTAACGGGCTTATTTTAAAGGAATAAAAGGAAATGAAGAAAACAACAACAGAATCTCGCAGCGGAACAATAAAATACAATAATCACATAAACAATTCATGAAGCTATTTAACAAATATACATTAGATCTCAATTTATAACATCATTAGAGTTATACATTTCAATATGCAGAATGTATAATGCAGTGAAATAGATACTAGTAGATACGATATAATAAATCTTCATCTTCATCCTCCGGAATGGATGTCTTCAATAACTGAATACTTGGTTTGACCCAAGCCTAATGAAAAAATAAAACACTCGAGTCAAGACTAAAAATCCACATGTAAGTTAAATCAAAATCAGGCGAAATATGTTTATAGATAACTTCATTTTTCATTCCCGACAAATATGGACTCAGATTAAAATTCCAAACAAACAAATTGAAATTCCAATGTTTCAATTCAGTTCCTTTTAAATTCAATTTCATTTAATTTCAATTTCATTTAATTTCAATTTCAATTTAAATCAATTTCAATTTTAGTTTAAACGATTTATTTTGGTGGCTCGAGTTTCAATTCAAATCTCATTCCAAAACCATTTCAGTTTTCATAGATTCGAGTCTAATCTCAATACACTGATTTAAATCACTTAAATTAATTTAACTTCAATGTTCGAACTTTTAAGATTCAAAACTTCAAAATAATCCAATTTCCATAATTCAAAACATATATCGATTATAACTTTGAAATTTCAAATTGGATTCTTTACATAAATTCTTTAAAATTTAAATTCCAAAATTTCCAAAGCTCGAATTTAAAATAATCCAAATGTATCAAAATCATTTAATGGTTGGATTCCAAACATCAGCTTTCTTATAAAATTTCTTTTCATTTATTAAAGTTATAGGAAAATTTTCAAACCTTTAAGAAAAATATATATATAATTATAAAATTAGAACTTGAATTTATAAATGAAATTCAAGTTAACTCTAGAATAAAATTTAATTTGATTCACATTTTATAATATATAAATTTCTAAAGGTAAGATTTTAAAGCCTTTTAAAATTCAATAAATAAAACTTAATTTTCGCCGAATGGCGATAGAATCACAAAGTCACAATTCTGCCAAAGGGGTCAACAATGCATCAAAATTCGCATATCAGATAGGATATCTAATGTCTATATCAAATTTAAATATTCAGATGATCAATTATATCAATAGTGGTAATAACAGCGTGATAACACAAAAATATCAAAACCACTGACAACATATAGCAAATCAACAATATCATCCATCAAAATATGAGTTAACATCCAAATCAGCCAATTCAACCATATCACACAAAAAACAATGATTATCAGTATCGGGGTGTTCAAATAAAGGTGATATGCAATCCAATATTGATTTAAATGTCAAATTTTAATGTCAGTTTAATAAGTGTATAGAATATAAAAGTTTTTCCTAACAAATTTAAATGTCACATTTACCATCAATTCCAACTATCCATTTAATAGTCAAATTCCTAAGAATTCTAAATGTCAATACATACTATCAATTTTGATGTCAAATTTATGAATCAAATTTTAAATGTTGGTTTTAACTGCCAATCATTCAAGTTCAACCAATTCAATTCCAGTCAATAAATCACAATAGTTAACTAGTTATCAATAATCGGCATTTAACTAGCAATTCAATTTCAATTTCAATTTAATTGTCAATTATAAATATCAGTTAATTTTCCAGACCACCATCAATAAATATAAATCACTTCATGATTTCAATTTATCTAATCATAAAAAAATTTAGTATTTTGTGAGTGTTTAACACAATCACCTTTATTTGAAAAGTAATTTTGGCACAGGTCCTTGATAGGTTTCAAAATTCACAAAAACCACAATGAAAAAAAGTACGTAGATACGGTCCTTATTTTTCAAAAATCATCAAAAAACATATAGAAAACAAAAAAAACATTCAAATTTTAAAACATAGTTCAATTAATATTTATCTTCGTGTTCATGTCAAAAAAATCAAAAAAACAAGGATGAAAAGGGAAAAATTGACACACGGTACGTTTCAGGAATACTTGCAGACATGTACACAATTTTAGAGAATAATTGCAGACATGTCTATACTTATTCTGGATAGCATGCCTTTGCAACTAAAAATTGCAGACATATCTACAATTTTAAGGAATAAGCGCAGATATTTACGTAAATATCCTGATTGTTAAATCAATGTGCTATTATTCAGTAAATAATTGCATATATATCTGCAAATATATGAAATAATTGCAGACATATCTACAATTATATAGATTTATATTCAACACAGTTATTCAGTGAATAATTGCGTACATTTTGCAATTAAATGGAATAATTGCATACATATCTGTAATTATTTAGATGTTTATCGAATGCAATTGTTCAGTGAATAATTGCATACATATCTGCAATTATATGAAATAATTGCTGATATGTCTGCAATCTTTTTCCTACAAAAAACTAGTTATAATGTTTACAATTTTTCGATTTTTTTTAAGCACTGGAGCAAAAAAACACAAAAAATACATGTTGGTACTGTAAAAGAATTATGGAGACCCGCTTTACAACTTTTTATAGGGAGGATGTTGTTCGAATTAACTTTGATTTTAGGGATACATTACTAATGTTCACTTCTTTGAAACTGAAAATTTTTCAGCATCAAATAAATTCCAATCCTATCTCATGTCATAGACTTCGTCGATACGAATCTAATGCATCCGACCTCGTACGAAAAAGTTACGGATTTTTGAACATTTGATTTAATTAAAACATAATTATATTTATTAATTAAATTTTAAAATAAAACCATACCACTCCTTCTCTCTTCTCTCGTATACGCGCTGGAAACCATCTTCCTCGACCAAATCCAATTAACGCGCGCCACCTTGGAGCTCCGTAACCCCATCAGAATTCACTGCCTCAACCACCTTCGCTCGAGCCACCACCGCCAGAAGTATCACCACCCACGACTTCGCCGTCATCGCACAAAACGAGAAAACCATGTCATCTTTTCACCTCGATTATGTCGATTTCAAGTCGCCTCACTGTGATCCTTTCATTGATCTTATAGAGGAGACCGATCTCTATGACTTCCGTGTTAAAGCCAGGTTGAGGTTATGAGCAGATTGAGAGAAAAATGGAAGAGAGGACGACTCGATTCTAGCCATTGAAATAGAAAAGAACGGTGGCCGGGTTTTCGGAACTAGGATTTGAACGATAGGGCCTTGTATAGAAATCTCACGATACTGTTCATCCACGAAATTTTCGAACTCCAAACGACACGTGCCGCTTGACGTTCTATTAGTTATACTTCTATTTCGAACACAATGGAACTAGTCTCGGGAACCAATTCCATCATATTCAGGAACCAATTCCATCATTTTTAGAAGATAGCCTTTCAAAATCAAATTATTTTACTTAAACTTTTTTAATTAATTTCTACACATTTCAAGCTCGCACGACCAAATGGTAAGTCCGAACTCTATGAAACTTGAAATCCTATAATAACTCACTATTATGGATCTGATGAATCTGATTTCATTGAAATCCGAGGCAGTTCCCAAAAAAACTATTTTTACACGTTAATTAAGATAAGTAATTTCAAAATTTAGTTTAATCACTTTTAAATTCAAATTTAAAAGCTAACAATTCTCATTCTTATTTAAGTAAAGTTTAAATCAACTTTCATTTTCATTCAAGATTCGGTTATTTGACAATTTCAAATTATTAAATATATTAATTATTTCATCAAGTAAATCACTATATTTGAAATATAAGTTATTTAACTTGTGAAATTAACCTTTCAACATTTAAAATTAATTAAATAATTTAAATTCAATCTTAGCTTAAACTATTTTTTAAATTAAAATGTTTGTTCAAAATTTCCACAACCAATGCTCTTACATTTAAATTCATAAAAAAAATTCACTTTTAAAATAAAATGTTCGTTCAAATATAGAACAACAAAAGTTCTTGCACTAAATACAAAGATTACACTTCATAAATCAAATCCCTTGGATAATTCAATTACGATGAATTCTAATATTGGAATTTCAAATGGATTTTAGTTATCAAACAATTATTTTATTTTATCTATATAATTCATCATTCATTATTCAATTCCAGCTATTAGTTATAAACACATTTAATGCATAAAATTTCATATAAATAAATTTATGCTTCTACTTTTAAATGAACATTTATTTGACTCTTATTTTACTTAACATTGATCATTTCAATTTTTATCAATTACTTACAATTTAATATTATTCAATTTACTTTCTAATATAAGTTATCATCTTTTCTCATATTGTATTTCGTTATTTAATATCTTATCTAAGTTCATATCTAATAATTTACATAAATAAATCAATAAATTTTATTTTTAACCATTCTTATTCAAAAATTATATTAAATTTAATAATTTAAAATAGCTAAAAATACGAGTCGTTGCACAATGAAATGATATTAGGGCAGTACAATTTCATCTTTTGTTATGCTTTTCCTCTTTACTTCCTCTACTAGTTCTCTCTCTACCCCTCCCCTTCTCTTAGTCTTCTTCACCTCTCTTTTCTTATCTAAAATCTCTGCAAATGTAATCATATCGTATCATTAGTGCTTTCACTCTTTGAACCATGACTAGAAACGGTGAAGCTCTTCTCCAACTCCATGAAGCCACCACCCATCATCAAGAATCCATTGACTCTATACAATCTTCCATCACTAACCATTCCACCATCTTCCAAACTCAACAAGCACAATTAAATGATATCCAAGACACACTCCAATCTCAAGCCACCTCCATCCAACAAAATAGCCAAACACTTACCGAAATATCCATTAAACTCAACAATACACCGTCCTCACCACAAACAACCCTTAACCATTCATCCATACACAACCGAGAACACTGCCAATCCCTCCTCTACCAACACCATATACTCTATCCATTCAACCACCAAAATGCGAACTCACAGTCTTTGTCGGATCTAATCTATTCGGTTGGTTATTTCAAGCCAAACGATTTTTCCAATAACAATCCACTCCCGATGAAAGAAAAATCGATCTAGCTAGCTTTTATATGCTAGGCCAACCCTCCATATGGTTCCAATAGATGCACAAAAATCACCAACATTCCTCATGGTCCTCCTTAACCAAAGCCATAGAGAAACTGTTTGCGCAAAAAATGGGCAAACACCCCAAAGTCGTACGATTTAGTTGATTATATGTTGTTTTTAGTGATTCAGGTGATTTATGCAAATATATAAAAAGCAGGGACTAAACTGTAAAAGATACACAGATTTATAGTGGTTCGGCCAAAATGTGCCTACGTCCACTTTATATGTTATTCTCCTTTTTCTTCAAATTACAAGTACAAAGCTTTGGTTACAAGTATATGAAAGTTGTTTGAAAGTTCCTTCCGTGCTTGAGCTCTCAAACTTCTCCGCCATTGTTGTACCCCTGCCCCTCTATTTATAGAGTGAGGTTGGGGGCAGGGGTCTTGGATGCATATAGCTGCTGATAGGCCTGGGCTGAAGCAATCTGGCCTGGCACTTCTGGTTCGGCGGAGCTTGGTTCGGCCGTGCTTGGAGTGGTTGGTTCGGTAGATGTTGGTTCGGTGATGGTGGTCCGGCGATGGTGGTTCGGTGGTTGCCAAGCGGAGTTTGGTTCGGTGTTGGTGGTCCGGTCATGGTGGTTCGGTGATGGTGGTTCGGTGGTTGCCAAGCGGAGTTTGGTTCGGTGTTGGTGGTCCGATCATGGTGGTTCGGTGATGGTGGTCCGATGATGGTGGTCCGGTGATGGTGGTCCGGTCTTGGTTGACTTGGTAGTGGATGGAAAGGAGGTTGATTCGGTGGGAGGTGGGAAGGCCTCTGGTTCGGCAGTGAATTGGGAATGCCGAATGAGCTCTTGTAGTGGGAATGCCGGATGAACCAAGGCATCTTGAATGCCAAATGAGATTTCGCTCTACATTGTCGAATGAAACTTTAAACATTTGATACCGAATGGACTTTTATACTTGAATCATGAGTGAAATCCCAGACTTATATACGCTTGCTGGCTGCTTCTTCTTGGTTCGGTCGTGGTGGAAATGCACACAACATTGATATTCCAGTTTTGACCAAAAATGGGATAACACTTTGCCCCCCAAAACATGTCTTGCGATAGGAAGGCGTGTTTTGTAATGCCATGAGCTGGAGGTTCATATCCCGTTGACAACCTGTAAAGAGCTTGATATTTTATATAGCCCCAAATGACGACCGTTCGGGATCGAGCTATTTGGGATGAAGCGCGGCCGTTCATGGTCAAGCGCCTAACTTCAAATGACGACCGTTCGCGATCGAGTCATTTGAGGTGAAGTGTGACCGTTCGCGGTCAATCGTCTAAATCCATGCGACGATCGTTCGAGATCGAGGCATTTGCGGTGGAATGTGATCGTTCACGGTCAAGCGCTTTTCTTCGAATGACGACCGTTCGGGATCGAGCCATTCGAGGTAAAGTGCGACCGAGCCCGGTCAGAGGGCGGACCTCAAATGACGACCGTTCGCGATCAAGCCACTTGGGGTGAAATGTGACCGTTCACGGCTGGTGCCGTTCGTGGCAAAAGATGAAATGGGACCGTTCGCGGTCAAGCGCCTTACTTCGGATGATGATCGTTCGAGATCGAGCCATTCGTGGTAAGGTGCGACTGTTGGCGGTCAGGGGGTGGACCTCAAATGGCGACCTTTCGCGATCGAGCCATTTGTGGTGAGATGGGTTGTTCCGTTCGAGGCGAGTTTGTGACTGTTCGAAGTCGGGTGCCGTTCGAGGCGAATTTCGACCGTTCGAGGTCGGGTGCCGTTCGAGGCGAATTGTGACTGTTCGAAGTCAGGTGCCGTTTGAGGCGAATTGTGACTGTTCGAAGTCGGGTGCCGTTCGAGACGAGTTGTGACCGTTCGAGGTCGGGTGCCGTTCGAGGCGAATGAGTGTGCCCGAGGGGGACTTAATAATATCAGTGCCAGTGTTATTGTTTGGGGGAGTTTCCGAATCAAAGACTTCGGCAGTTCGCTGCCATGCAAGAGGTGCTCGTGGACCGTTCGCGATCCACGGGCATACAAGTAATTTTTCCATAGAATTGTAAATGTTAAAGCTATAATCATATGAAACTTACAGAAGAAATGTCCAAACAGGAAGAATTTAAATGTTCAAATCAAAATCAAAGCAAAAAGCAAAATGAAGATGTCAAAGCGTAAACTCTTACTATAACGCGGTTGGTAGTCATTCAGAGCATGCCTATGGATCGTGCGCGATCGCTCACATGTGTAAATGATTTAACCGTGTTAGCGAGAGGTTTACAACTTGTTCATCGTTATTTTAATCAAGCAATCAATGGATAATCAAACGGTGCCCCGATCCAGGGTCACCTCTTGCCGATGTAGACGGTGGTCGCTCTGGCTCCACAGCTGGAGTTCGCCTCCTCACATACTGAAGGAGCATACCGTTCCTGATATGCCCTTCCACCTCGTCCTTCAAATGCCTACAATCATTAGTGTTATGACCGTTTAATTCATGGAATACACAAAACTTATTTGATTTTCTTTCGTCAGAGGTTGGATCCCTTCGTATTGGTCTACGATACGGAACATGCTCCTTGGTATCCTGATAAATTCGTTCCAGACTCTCATTCAGCTCAGTGTGAATGGTGAATCGCGGCTCCCTCCGTTGCCGCTTTGTCCTGTCATCATTATCCTCAGCCTTTCTCTTTTCTTTGCTAGTCTCCGCACCCTTTCCAGGTGGGTTTCCGCTCTTGATTGCATAAACGTCATCTTCTTCCTCTCTTTCTGCACTAGCATCTTCCAAACGCAGAAACTTTTCAGCCTCATGATAGAACTCTCCCAGATTCATAGGCGGGTCCTTGGTTAATGAATTCTTAAACTCTGTACTATAAGCTATTCCAAATACAGCCGCCATCATGACCATAGATGGATCTGGTCGATCCACAGATGCTGCCGCCGCATTAAATCGCGTTAGAAAGCTCCTCAAAGTCTCTCCAGTTTTCTGCTTCAAGGTTGCCAAAGTCATCACATTCTTGGGTCTCGCAATATAAATCCTGAATTGCCTCATGAATCTCTCAGTTAAATCTTTCCACGTTCCTATGGAGCCGTTTTCCAGTTGCCTAAACCATAACGCTGCAATGTCCGTCAAATACAGTGGAAAGCACCTGGCCATGACCTCCTATGATGCCCCCAGCACTTCCATGTGCCTCATATACTTAGTAAGATGGACCGCAAGGTCTGTCCTCCCATCGTACATCTCTACTGATGGTAGCTTGAATTCTGGTGAGTTTCTAGCCATCCTAATCGCAGATGAAAAAGGACTCCTGTTTACATCTTCCAAGTCTTTATTTACTAAACCGCCTCTCATAGCTCTTCTAACTATCTCTGCTAATCTGTCATTGTCTTCAAGCTGTAGTCCTCGTTCACTGCCTTCGACCTGCCCCCCGAGTCCGTGGGAGTTTTCATGTGTATGCCTCCCCGGCTGAACGTTCATTCTTCCATTGCTACCAGGTGGCTCGGATGCCCCCACCTCTCTTCCCGGGGTCGGATCAACATGCTCTGCGTGAGTGCCCCCTAGCTCTGGTGCTACGCCAGATGGTCCTGCTCCGTTCTGAACTCCGGTTGCTCCTTGGTTTTGTGCTCCAAGTTGCCCAATTTGCTGAAGAAAGTTCTGGATCATCTCTTCTTGTCTTCTCATCACAGCCTCCATCTCATCCCTGGTGATGAAGGCTGAAGCTTGGTTTGCTCCTGAGGAAGCCTCTTGACTCCCTTCCTGTTGACTCTGCTCAGGCCTTGGCTTTCTGCTTGATTGTCTCGCCATGACACTTCCAATCTGAATCTCTAAACTCTCAAATTCAACTTCCAAGCGGTAGGTCCCTGAGTTCAATTCTCAGTGAAAGCACCAAAAATGTTTGCGCAAAAAATGGACAAACACCCCAAAGTCGTACGATTTAGTTGATTATATGTTGTTTTTAGTGATTCAGGTGATTTATGCAAATATATAAAAAGCAGGGACTAAACTGTAAAAGACACACAGATTTATAGTGGTTCGGCCAGAATGTGCCTACGTCCACTTTATATGTTATTCTCCTTTTTCTTCAAATTACAAGTACAAAGCTTTGATTACAAGTATATGAAAGTTGTTTGAAAGTTCCTCCCGTGCTTGAGCTCTCAAACTTCTCCGCCATTGTTGTACCACCGCCCCTCTATTTATAGAGTGAGGTTGGGGGCAGGGGTATTGGATGCATATAGCTGCTGATGGGCCTGGGCTGAAGCAATCTGGCCTGGCACTTCTGGTTCGGCGGAGCTTGGTTCGGCCGTGCTTGGAGTGGTTGGTTCGGTAGATGGTGGTTCGGTGATGGTGGTCCGGTGATGGTGGTCTGGTGATGGTGGTTCGGTGATGGTGGTCCGGTGATGGTGGTCTGGTGATGGTGGTTCGGTGGTTGCCAAGCGGAGTTTGGTTCGGTGTTGGTGGTCCGGTCATGGTGGTTCGGTGATGGTGGTCCGGTGATGGTGGTCCGGTGATGGTGGTTCGGTGGTTGCCAAGCAGAGTTTGGTTCGGTGTGGGTGGTCCGGTCATGGTGGTTCGGTGATGGTGGTCCGGTGATGGTGGTCCGGTCTTGGTTGACTTGGTAGTGGATGGAAAGGAGGTTAATTCGGTGGGAGGTGGGAAGGCCTCTGGTTCGGCAGTGAATTGGGAATGCCGAATGAGCTCTTGTAGTGGGAATGCCGGATGAATCAAGGCATCTTGAATGCCAAATGAGATTTCGCTCTACATTGCCGAATGAAACTTTAAACCTTTGATACCGAATGGACTTTTATACTTGAATCATGAGTGAAATCCCAGACTTATATACGCTTGCTGGCTGCTTCTTCTTGGTTCGGTCGTGGTGCAAATGCACACAACATTGATATTCCAGTTTTGACCAAAAATGGGATAACAGCAACGTTTTGGTCCAACCTCCTTCATTAATCCCCAAGACACTCTATTCAAACATTGACAAACAACCACCACCGAAGAAAACTAATTAAAATTAAAAAATATTTGTGACCGAATCACCAATTTACCACCTGATGTGATTCTCAATTGTTTTTTTATCCTGTTTAAAACACCCATCAAAAATAAAATAACACCTCTCTAATCCTCCACTATCTCCGATGCCATAGACTTTGCAAAGCTTATCGAATGCAAACAAAATGATACAAAAAACTACCTTAATTGATCTACCTATAACCGTAATCACCCCCTTGTTATCCTACCACCTATTGCACATCCACAACAAGACCCAAACACATCAACCTACTCCATAAAACGACCTAAACTAGCAGAAATGCAGGATAAAAGAGCTATGGGTTTATGCTTCAATTATGAGGAGAAGTAACACTCTAGCCATAAATGTAAATCACAACGAATATTGTTATTTCTACCTGGAGAAAATGAAGAACCACTATATCCTCCTTACCCAACATTGGCGAGAAGCCAAACTCCCTTAATAATGAAGATCTAGTAATTTCGTACATTGCACTGATCAGCTCTATCCATCAAAATCAAATTTTTTGGTCGCACTTATCAACGGCAAGTCCATCTCAATTTTAGTTGAATCAAGTGATACTCGCAATTATCTTCATCCAAAGCAGCACGATTTTTAGGGTTGCGCGCTATGGGTTGCCCCAATTTCTTTGTCATAGTAGGCAATAACGAATGATTACGTTGCTAGGGCACTTGCCGTAATGTAGTCATTCAGATCGAAGACCTTGATTTCGTGGTTGATTTCTTTTTGCTACCAATATTAGGAGCGAAAGCAATTTTTGGGATTCAGTGGTTTTAAAGTCTTTGGCCTACTAAGATAGATCACAAAAATTTAACTATGAAACTTAATTATAAAAAAATGTCCCATTGTATTAACAAGCCTAGGCAGCAAACTAGATCCATTTGCTATTTCATTTAATTAATTATAGAGGTTGCAGTCTACTAATTCTATCTCCTTTTATTTGCAATTGGAAACCTCTCAACCCATTATCCCAATGAAAATTACTGAACCCATAAATCCCACCCTAAAATTCAGTAGCTCTTAGATACTATCCTACCCTCTTTCTCACTCCAAATAGCCAACCACCTCATTGTAAACGTGACCATCATATCAACCTCCACACAAATTTGCAACCAATTAATATCAAACCACACCTTTATCCTCACTTTAAAAAAAAAATGAAATAGAGTTCAAATCCAACAAATGCCTCAATCACAAGTTATTTAACCTTCCACAAGCCATTTTCATCCCTTGTTTTAATTGTAAAAAAAAATAGATGGCTCATGACGTTTTTGCGTTAATTACCGTGTTCTTAATGCAATAGCATTTGAGGATCTTTTCCCTATACCTACGGTAGGTGAACTACTAGATCAATTGTATGGATCCATTTATTTCTCCAAACTTGAGCTTCATAGTGGTTATTTCCAAATTCGTGTACATCCTCCAAATATCCATAAAACCTCATCTCGCATGCAAGAAGGCCATTATGAATTTTTAATTATGCCATTTGGTCTCACTAATGCACCGTTAACATTTTAAGCCACATTGAATGATATTTTCCAACCATATGTATAAAAATTCATATTAGTACTCTTCGACAACATACTCAGTTATAGCAAATCATGGAGTACCCACATCCAGCATCTCAAAATAACGCTTGACATTTTAATGCACCAACAATTCTATGCCAACTTATCCAAATGTGTATTTGACCTTACAGAGTTAAATTACTTGGGCCATATTATATCGGGTCAAGGATAAAGTTAGACGCTTCTAAAGTGGAAGCTATTGTCAATTGGCCACCAATAACCCTAACAAATATCGCAATTTCTTAAGATTCATGGGATATTAATGGAAATTTATTCGGAATTATGCTCCTGTGGTTAGCCCAGTTACTTATTTACTAAAGAAAAATGAAACATTCAGTCGGCCCATTAAGGCCCAAAAAGATTTTGTTGCTCTGAAACAAGCAATAACTTCAGCTCCCATCCTTTCCCTTCCAGATTTTAACTCCCCATTCAACATCCATACCAACACATCAGGAACAGCAATTGGGGCAATGCCATCTCAACACTATCGGCCAATAGCTTACTAGAGCCAAAAACTTCCCCCTCGCCTTCAGACTAGTTCAACGTACGCTCGTGAAACGTTCGCCATCACCGCTGTTGTCAAGAAATAGTGTCATTATCTCTTGGGCTGTCACTTCACCATAACCATTAATCGTTAAAGTATTCCCCAAATGGTCACTCAGCCTATACTTCCACACTTCGTCACTAGCATTTGTCATGCTCCGATGATTGACCCACACTACCGAAAAGACATTCAACAACTTTATGGAAACCTTGCAGCACAACACAAATATTCTCTGGAAGATGGTATATTGTTTTTTGGTAACAAATTTATGTTCATGCAACAGTGCATTGCGTAAAGATATCCTTTATTTCTTCCACCGTTCAAAGGCTGGTGGCTACTCTGGTGTGAAAGCAATACATTCTAGAGTAGCAAGTAATTTTCTTTTAGCCAAAATTATTCTATTCAGTACTTCAATATGTTCAAAACTGTACTATTTGTTTATAGTCTAAGTCAGGCAACATAGTCCAGAAAGGACTCCTTCAACCATTATCCATCCCTAGACAAATTTGGGAAGATATAAGTATGGATTTCATTACACATTTGCTGCAATCCGAGGGAAAAACTGCATTTGGGTTATTGTCGATAGGCTATCCAAATACGTTCATTTTTGCATGTTACTAACTTCATTTTCAGCACAACAGTTAGGTTCTTATTAATTTATTCAGGAATTTGTGAGATAACATAGATTTCTTAGATCCATAGTATACAATCGAGATCGAGTGTTCATGAGTCACCTTTGGCGCGATTTATTTCGACTTCATGACATGGAGTTCAATATGGGTAATGCTTACCACCCTCAATCTGATGGCCAAACCGAAGCGTTAATCTCTGCCTAGAAACGTATCTTCGGGCTGTTATAGGTGATCCATCAAATAAATGGACTAAGTGTCTTCCACGGGCCGAATATTAGTATAATACTTATAAGCATTCTTCAATCGGTATATCCCCCTTCTAAGCCTGTATGGACAACCACCTCCAGCCATTGTGGACTACACCATTGGGAAAGCCAACATCCAAGAGTTAGAAGATTGGGCTATTGCACATGACCACCTACTCCAAAACTCAAATCCAATCTTCAAAGAGCACAACAAAGAATGAAGAGCCAAGTGGACAAGCATCGACAAGACAAAGAGTATCCAATTGGTTCATGGGTGTTTTTTAAGCTACAACCATATTTCCAACAATCAATTCAACGCCACTATCACAAGCTTTCCAAGAAGTACTTTGGACCCTTCCAAAGGATCGAATAGGACCCATTGCTTATAAGCTACTTCTTCTGCAAGAAGCTCTCATACACCTGGTTTTTCACATCCCCATGCTTAAGTGGTGTCCCAACCTATGGCTCACTAGCACAGTTCAACTACCACTCGAAATCTCTGACTGAATTTCCTCGTCTGACCTTGAGGACAAAGTGGATTCTCTAGGGGGATGATGTTATGGCACTAACTAAGCATGATAAGGATGCAACCAATATACCACAAACCTGTACAAATATTACTAAGGAACGTGTAAGGAGAATCATCAAATTGCCAAGACATTTGTAGGATTGAGAATAACAGAAATATTAGTAGGTTGTGCATGCTACAAGCAACAAATTAGTTACAAAAGATTCCGTTTATTTTCATCTCTTTTACTTTGTTTGTTACAAGCATGTGACCACAAATGGATTATATAATGTAGCAACTGAAATATGTACAACTAGCATAGTGTACGGATCATTACATATATGGATGCAATGAAATGATTTAGTAGGCTGGTACAATTTCATCTTTCTGTTATTCTTTTCTTCCTTACTTCCTCTACAAGCTCTCTCTCTCTCTTCTCTTAATTTTCTTCACCTCTCTTTTCTCCTCTAAAATCTGTACAAAAGCAATCACATCATATTAGTTTGCTATGCATTGAAGCTAGAGTTCCTTGCGACGAACAACAAGGCTGAGTACAAAGTGTTGATAGCAAGACTGAGGATAGCAAAGGAACTAGGGTTAAGGACGCTACATGTATTCGGTAAGTTTAGTTATTGGTTTTCTAGGTGAAGAAGGAATCCCTTGCCAAGGGTGCGAAGAGTGTCCCTTACATGATGAAAATACTGGAATTGGTGGATTATATAGAACATCACACGACTATGTACATGCCCTAAGAGGAGAATGCGAAGGCTGATTCATCAGCCAAGTTAGCTAGCTTTGGAGATGCATAGTTATCGAGATTGATTCCAATGAAAGTTTTATGGGCTACAAATATCGATAAGATGGATGTCGACTGGATTTTGTAGGTCGAAGAGGAGAAGTCATGGATGATTCCAATCAAGGACTATATAATTAAGGGAACTCTCTCGAGAGGAAAAAAGGAATGATGAAAAATCCTTTGTAAACTCCCACGGTTAATAATGTAAGAAGGAGTGTTATACAGAAGAGATTTCTCGACCCTCATAATATACTAAATAATGAGAAGTACTACCGAGTGTAAAAGAGCTATCAGGCATGCAGCTAACTAGAATTTTTCAGGTACTATTTTTAAGGGTAGATATAAGAAATAAACACCGACGTATTTCAGATGCAACCTGAATTAGAGAGATTCTTCTTTCTCGATGGTGCATGATATTTGTGTTTTTTGGCCAAATTCTTAATTTTGCTTCTGGTCTTCATCTAACTCTGGTCATTGAATCAAATGAAACTTTGATGAATAACTAAAAGATTAGAGATCTTAAGCAAAAGGCGAGGAGAATTCATCGGCCCATGGAACCCGTATGCCTATCACTCCCTTACTTCAGTATATAACCACGGATGAAGTTAGGAAAATCCACTTGGATGTCCATGAGGGTATTTATGGTTATTACACTAGGTGGTAGACATTAGTGAAGAAGATAATTTGCTACAGATATTTTTGGCAAATAATATATTGTGATACTGCTGTGTAACACCCCATGATTTTACAATATTTAATTAAAAAGTAATTGATTAATAAATAATAAACACCAAAAAATAGAATTTTTACAAACTTCAGAATTTGGCTATGAAACTTACACTGCTAGGTCTGTGGTTATTTTTTGATCAAGTTTCATATATAAAGTTTTCTGAGGTTGAAGTTCAAACGGAAAAGTTATTTATGTTTGAAGTTTAGAGTCGGAAATAATTATTTATATAATTAAGGAAATAAGAATAATTAACTAACATTAGCTAGCATCAATTAAAGTCAACGAATGGTTAACTTTAACTTAAACATTAAGAAATTAATAGTGGAAAGAAAATTATATTAGTGGTTTAATAAAGGAATAAAACAAAAAAAATTACTGCATGTTCATTAAAAATATGCCACAGGTTGACCCTAGGTTCCTTACGGTCAACCGTAGGAAATAAGCAGTCGACCAATGGATGTGTTAAATCATGGATTTCAAATAACAAATGAATGATTTAGATGGAATGAATTATTTTTCTTCCATTCCAAGTTTCTGATATGTGTCTCTAATAAAAATAAAGATTGTATATGATAAATCTAACATTCTTAGCTAACTCAAAACCCAACAAATACCAGCCTAGTTCTCGCTTCTCTTCTCATATTTTCTAAAGTGGAGCTCCGCCATTCTCTTTTCTCTACAATTTTTAGATTTTTAAAAGTAAAATATTGTAATATATATGTATATAAGTGGAGAAAAGCAAGAAATAAGAGAAGACAAGAATAGAAGTAGTTCAGAACGGAAGAAAAGGTATATTCGTAAATCTGAAACTTTAATTTATAATTGATTCAATCATTTCCCTAGATCTGTATTTTTAATAGATGTATACTCTTTTTATTATTTTGGATTTGAAGTAAGCAGGAGCCAAATAAAAAAGGAATGGATCCAAATCTGAAGAATTAAAACTAATTAAAATGTGAGTGAGAAATTACATGTTTTATAATAAGATTAGTTAGATATCATTGAAATCTATCTCATCTGTGTGTAAAAGTTATTTTGGTTATTTTATTGTAAATGCAAAAGGAATAGATATAAATCTTGATTTGGAATTTTTAATTGAATACGCGTATTGGTTAGAATACTAAATAACAACTTGGATAATAAACTGTACACGCGTAATGATTATGGAACAAATTTAATGAAATTGATTATGGAATAGAATTAATGAAATTGTTTATGGAATAGATTGGGGATAGATAACAGTTTAAAATCCGTTTAGAATTCCAGACCTGATTTCACTATTATTGGGATTGATTGTAATTAAGTTAGGATTTGACATATTTAATTCACTGAAATGAAAGAAGTAATAATATAAGTCTCTATGAATCATCCACGTTATAAATAAAGGTGTTTTGTTTGAAATAAAAAGGAATGTAAATGTAAAGAAATAGATGTACAAAACAAGGAAAATCACGTATTTCCTTGTAATTCACACAAAACATAAATCATCTTTTAGGTAATTCGTAGAGAATTGTAATGTTAATAATTCATTTTGAAAGGGAAGTAGTTCCAATGCATTAATATATAAGATCCTTAAGTATAATAAAAAGTGAAATAAATATGAATATGAACATTCTAAAATGAAAAGAAAGGCGATACCAATAAAAATGAAAATTAAATAAAAAGAAATTGAAGAATAGATAAGAGTAAAATAAAAAGGGTAAAAGGGGAGTAGACATAGAAAATGGAAAATAATAATAAAAAGAATGGAAAATGATATTATGAGCCTATTAAAAAGGAAAGCGTAATAATCATAAAGTAAGAAAGATATAAAACGAATAATGAAGTAAAAACATAGGGTCAACCATGAACCGTGGAGGCAAGGTAATTAAGTAAGAATGAATATATATGTAATTATGCATAAGATATATATGCATATACAAGTAGTCTCAAGTATGCGTTTATAACAGGTGTGAACTGTTAAAGTATGAATAGAATGACAGTAGTCATTAGAATGAGTTGGAATGCGAGATCAGTAGTGTTACATAATATAATTCTATCCACCGCAAGAGGTACCAACAGTTGTGCAAGGGGCCACCGCAAGAGGCTACTAGCAGTAATGTTACACAAACGTAGGACCCATGGAGGATATACGCTTATGTATACACAGTGGAATACCCCAATAGTAAGAGGTGTCTACTTCAAAAGTAGAAAATGAGAGTATTGTCTTGATTGCGTTAGGCAATCTAAATAGGATGGTCAGCAGCTCAACACTATGTTAGCAGCTATAGGCGCCAAAAGAGGAGTAGGAGCTACATAGGTTAGGTGCATTACCAGTCTAGAGCGGTCAAATAGGAAAAACAAGGACCTAACAGGCTACGCCTCCTACTTAAGTAGGTCACGTTGGGTCATGCACGGCCATGGCTGTCTGCTAGTTTGTTATTAGGGCAAGGCTAGTTAACCCATAACAAAGTTCCTTTAAAAATGTAGGGTAATTATGGAGTTGGGTCCACTATAGAAGCAGACAAGCAGTTAATCCCTAGAGCAAAGCGAGATAGAATACCGCTAAAGTATAATGACACCGTTGTTAGGCTTTGATGGAAAGTTCAATTTTGTACGCAGGCAATTTGGCCTGGGCATTGATGATGATGCCCGGTGGTGCAGAATTGCAGATACTAGCGGGGCTAGTATCTTGGTCCAAAAGGGAACTGTGGAACTTATATATATATATATGCATATCTATAATCTACAAAGGGTATATATATATATATATATATATATATATGCATAGCTATAATCTACAAAGGGCAGATGTGACGTATTATACGTTGACAAGGAGTCAAGGTGACTAATTAAATAATAGAAGGCATAACATGTGATAGAAGACAATCGACATAAACTACTATTATGTAAAAAAGTGTATAATTTACCAGTCATCATAACACTGTTCCTACCCCGTCCTCATCAGGCCAAATGATATCTTGAAGGACATGTACTGGTACTAGGCATTTACGGTACTAATAAGGACAATAGACCTTGGAAGTGTAAAGCTTGACCGGTGGTTTTATGACTTTTTTTGCCGTAACTGGTATAGTTAGTGCTCCGCTGTGCATTCATTATTTTATTTCAGGATCTTAAACCAACGATCTATATTTTGATGGTCTTGGGTTTTTGATTTAGCGGAAATTCAGGCTCACTGAGGTGCATGTTGTTACATTTAGCATCGGGACTTAGGTTAGTCGATCTTGAAAAATTAGGAGATGTTGAATGAACGTATTTGTATATTGCCTATAAATATAATATGTTAAATCCTATAAATTCTGACTATAGAATAGTTGCAACCATACATTGAAATATTGATAAGTTGATTATGGTCGGAAAAATGGAAGAAGTTGAAGGTATATGCCCACCTCGATTACCGCATGGAAAATAGGTCGTATAGAAAGATGTTGACTTAAGAAGAGCATGTGTGCAACATATGGAAGGTCTCTGAAGCTGCATAGTATGTGACTCCCTAATTGGGCCCTTATACCTCTAGTGACTGTAGATCCTCGCATAATGCTGGTTGATGATGTACAATAGGTCCAGATAAGAGGAAAGTAAGAATTCATATGTTGTAGATATCCAGAAACAATGGATTTCCCAAATGAAGGGGTGAAGTAGTCACCCCAAGTTGATAGCTGAATTGTTAATATTGGAAAAAAGACAAGTCAGCAAGTTGAAGAAGAAAGGTCCAAAAGAATGGATGAAAAAAAATCCACTCTAAGTCTGGCCTTATATAAAAGAACTTAGTGTAGTAGTTAAAATGATTTTAATATATAAGTTTGAGAAAATATATATCATATATTTGAAATGATTTTCAAATGAATTATTTGAAAGTAGAAAAACCTTATTTTTGTTAAGTAAGTAAATATTAATTTTTTGAAAAAAATATAAAATAATAGTTATATTAGATAAAAGGTTTTAATAGAAAATTTTAAATTTGTTGGATCGAAAATAGCGGTAAATGATTTTTAATAAAAAAGTTAATTCTTTTGGAAAAAATATAGTAGAGCATATACAGCTCGTTGATTTTTCTTAGCTGAATTTTTTTTAAGTTGAAAATTTCCTTTAGGGATGGACAATAGGAAGCGGTACAAATTGAAATGGGGTAAAAGGAATGGGAAAAAAGGTTAAAACCTGGAATAAAACAGATGGCAAATGAATGTGATGGTTTAATCAAGGAGACAGTCAATTGAGAGTAGAACTATATAAAATAATCCACTTAAATAAGAGTAGTTTAGGTAGAAGAAAACATTAATAAATATTGTTAGGGTTTATATAAAATAACGTTGCTAATTAGAAATAACAATAAGAGAACATATTAAAAATAATGCTGGGAGCAACATAGGAAAATAAAGGTAAAGCAAAGAAAAACAGACATTTTCCATTATTGTGCGCATTTATTGCAAGTATCTTTTAAAATTCCCTCACATGATACCAGAAGTTCCGCCAATGATTGGAAGTAGAGATAGTATGAGTGATAAGAAAATGATAGAGTGAGAGTTTTTTTAATCTATTCCAGTTTTTATTGTTTAGAAATTATAAAGGATGTTTGGAAATACAGTAAAGTATATTTTTGAAAAGTGTGATTTGGTATAAAAATTGACTTTTTTTTTAAACTTAATAAATGATTTGAGTAAATATTGAAAGAAAGATCTTTAAAAGGAATTTTTTTTTAAAAAAAATTGGTTGTAGTTTTAAAAGTTAAGGTACTAAGTTATTTTTGAATCTGTTAAAAAGTTTCTAAGCTGTACTTCTAAAAATAAAAGTTTTGGGAATATATACTTCAGAAATTTTAAGTTCTAATTTTTGAAGAAAAATTTACAAAGACCAAAATCAAGTTTTAATTGTGGGGTAGATATGGATGACTGTATAGGTAAGACATGGTAAAAGATTAGGCTATTAAGAATATAGCGATGACTACTCTTAGATTAGCTTTGATGAATCCCTGCAGAGTGTAAAGAATATGGGTGAGAACCTAGGAATGATTTGTTAGACATGTATGCGAGCTATAATAAGAGCATCAAATCAATGATATATGGTATTAAATTACACTTCTACGGGTTTTGACATGCTCATGGAAAGATCAAGAGTAAAGAATTAAATACCAAGACTTGGATTTAAAGAAAATTGTAATAGAGGGTAATGAGATGACAAACACATATAGATGACATTGGTAGACTCAGAATTAAAAAAGGCAAGATAAAGGATGGAAAAGTTATTCCGCCAAGCAGTTGAAAGGCAGCTTCTAGCAATAGTTCCTTTAAGGGTTAGGTTGTAAGTATTAGTTGATTTTGTTATGTAAAAGCACGTACGATGTTTATGCAAATGTTCCTTTTTATGTGTGTTTCTATGGACAACGATATTCTTAGGAAAACAATAAAAACAAGGTGATTTCAAGAAAGACACTCAACTAATGCAAAAGAAAATAAAATAGTAAAATGCTAGAATTATAAAATAAGTTAATTTTTTTATTTAATTAGCTACTAAAGAAAAAGGAATAAGATTATAGTCCCCGAAAAAAATCGGAGAAATAAATTACAACGAAAGAGGACAATTAAGGAATGTTGCGTAACCATGGGTCAATGTCACTGTACCTAAGAAAGCTGGAATTTGTAATTAAACTTGTTTGCTGGTTGCAATTACAAATAAAGAAAGAGTTTTGAAACTTAAAATTTACCACGAAATTATGTGAAGTCCACTAATGTGACATAAGTTATTTTGAAGAAAATATATAATATGTGTAGTTTTTAGAATTTTTGTTCATAATTCTTAGTTTTGAAAAACAAAATATCTTTATGAAAAGTTTTTGAAAATTTTATGAAGAGAGAAAATTTAAAGTTTAAATTTTTTACTGATATTTCATAAAGTTTATATAAAAAGGTTAAGGAAATTTCTAATTTTTGAATTATCACATACTTGACATGGGAGAATAGCTAATAGGTCGGCTACTATAAATTTTTACCGTGTCGTAGAAATGACAGTAAAATAAAATATGGTTAGAGACAAGGGGAAAAGACCTTTTAGCTATGGAGTTATTTCCTCCATACCTTGTAGATAGATGAACTATACAGATTTTAAAATAATTTTGTTTTAAAAATTTAAAGACTTCAAATAAAATTTACTTATGCAAACTACACTTGGAAAAGTTGGAAGAGAATTGGGGGTAAAAGAGAAGGTTCCAAAGTACGTTGGAAAGTTGAGTACCCAAGAGAAAGATGATGGAAATATGAAATTTTCAATTTAAACCAGTCCTAAAACAAAGAAAAATAGGTTTAGAAATTTTGATTTTTCGAACTTGGATGTTAGCAACGGTGTGCTAGGATCTTTAGATAGTAGGAATTGGATGAGAAATTGGTTGAACTATACTTCTATCCATAGAAGTGTTAGAAAATCTGGATGCAAAAAAATGATTTTGGATTTTAAAATTTTGCATTCATATAGAACTACCTGTATATTTAGGTTGTTTGCACCATATATTTAAAACAGTTTGAAATTATACATTCACATAGGAGGCATCGATTTAGGACTGCTCATATGCATATCATATATGTTATGATACATCGTGCAATTATACGCGATTGGTTACAAAATTGGCTGAACACTAATTGATTGGTTAGTTTAGAATAGTTGCACATTAGGTTGCACTGTTTAGTTCTTGAGGAATTTCGAGGATGAAATTCTTTTAAGGGGAAAGAATGTAATCCCTCATAATTTTACAACGGTTAATTAAAAAGAAACTAGTTAATAAGTGATAAACACTGCTTAGTTCGGGCGATTTTCTGATCGACTTTTACATATAAAGTTTTTTGATCGGAGTACAAATGAAAAAGTTATTAACTGAAATTTTAGTGTTCTAAATAATTATATATGTAATTAAGGAAATAAGAATAATTAACTAACATTAATTAGCATCGGTTAAAGCTAGCAGACAGTTAACATTAACTTAAACATTAAGAAATATATAATAGAATAAAATTATATCGATGGCTTATTAATAAAATTAAAAAACCCGCCACTCGTTCATTAATTAACGCCAAAACATGCCACAGGTCGACCTTAGGTTCCCCACGATCAACCGGTAGCGGTCCACCTTAGGCAATAAGCGATCGACCGATGGATGTGTTAAATCGTAGATTTTAAATAACAAATGAACGATTTAGATGGAACAAAATATTTTTCTTCATTGCCAAGTTTCTAATGTGCGTGCTCGATAAAAAAATGCAAGCCTTTATAACTTCTCTTTTCATATTTTCTAGAGCGGAGCTCCGCCATTCTCTTTTCTCTACTGTCTTAGAATAAAATATTTTATTATATATATGTGTATAAGTGGAGAAAAGTGAGAAATAAGAGAAGAATAGAAGCAGTTTAGAATGGAAACAAAGGTAAATTCATAAATCTGAAACTTTAATTTAAAATTGCTTCAATTCTTTCCCTAGATCTGTAGTTTTAATATATGTATACCCTTTTTATTATTTTGGATTTAACATAAGAGGGAGTCAAATAAAAAGGTAATGGATATAGATTCGGAGAATTGGAGCTAATTAAATGGTGATTGGGAATTTATATGTTTTGTAATAAGACTAGATTTATATCGTTGATATATATATATTTCATCTGTATATAAAAATCATTTTAGGTATTTTATTGTAAATGCAAAAGGAATAGATATAAATCTTGGTTTGGAATTTTTAATCAAAAAGCGCGTATTGATTAGAATGATAAATAAGGATTGGATAATAAATTGAATAAACATAATGATTATGTAATAGATTTAATGAAATTGATTATGGAACATATTTAATGAAATTGGTAAGGAAATAGATTAGGGATAGATAACGGTTTAAATCCATTTAGAATTCCAGATTTGATTTGACTATTATTAGGATTGATTGTAATTAGATTGAGATTTGACATATTTTAATTCATCGGAACGAAATGGGCTAATAATATTGGTCTTTATGAATATACAAGTTACAAATAAAGGTGTTTTGTTTGAAATAACAAGGAATGTAAATGTAAAGAAAAAGATGTAAAAAATAAAGGGAATCTTACATTTTGTACTATCTACTTCAATAAAGAGATAAAATACAATTCTTTGTGATTTGAAACAATACACAAATCCTCTTTTAGGTGATTCATATAGAATTATAGCGTTAATAATTTTTTTTAAGGAAAAGTAGTTCCAGTGCATTAAAATATAAGATCCTTAAGTATAATAGAAAGTGAAGTAAATAGCATAAGGACATTCTAAAATAAAAAGAAACGTGATACTAATAAAATGGAAATTAAATAAAAAGAAAATGAAAAATAGGTAAGAGCGAATAAAAAGGGTGAAAAGGGAATAAAGATAGAAAATGGGAAAAATGATAAAAATAATGGAAAATGTTATTATTAAAATGGAAAGTAGTAAATAATAATAAAGCAAGAAAGATATAAATGCATAATGAAGTAAAAGACTTAGGATCAACCGTGAACCGTGGAGGCAAGATAATTAAGTAAGAATGAATGTGTGTGTATATGTGTGTGTGTGTGTATATATAAGATGTGTATAAATAGCCTATGTATGCGTTTATGATGGGTGTGAACTATTAAAGCTAATAAATAATTGTATGAATATAATGACATTAGTCACTAGAATAGGTAGGAATGTGAGGTCAGTAGTGTTACGCGATAGAGATTTGTCCACCGTTAAACTAATGTAGGACATATCCAGTCATAGGACCCATGGTAAGTATACGCTTGTGTATAGGTAAAGGAATGCCCCAACAGTAAAAGGAGTCTGCTTCGATAATAGAAAAGGAAGGTATTACTTAGATTGCTTTAGACGATCTAAATAGGACGATGAGTAGCTCAATGCTATGTTAACAAGTGCAAGCACCAAATCAGGAGTAGGAGCTAAAAGGTTGGGTGCACCATCGGTCCAGAGTGGTCAAATAGGAAAGACAGGGTTACAACAAAAAGGCTACGCATCCTACTAGGGAAGGTCACGTTGGGTAATGCACGACCACAGTTGTTAGCTATTTTGTTATTAGGGAAAGACTAGTTAACCCATGACAGAATTCTCCAAAAAATGAATGGGGTAATCCATGGAGCTGAGTCCACAATAGAAAGCAGAAAAGTAGTAAATCCCCAAAGCAAAGTGAGATAAAATACAACTGAATTATGGTAACGCTGTTACTAGGCACTTACGTGAGGTTCTACCTTGTATGTGGGCAATTTGGCTTAGACATTGACAATGCCCGACGGTATAGAATTGCTGATACTAGAGGGATAATATCATGGTCCAAAGGAGGACTGTGGTACCTATACTTATATATGTACATAGCTATAATCTACGAAGGGTAGATAGGATGTATTATACGTGGACAAGGAGTCGAGACGACTAATTAAATAATAAAAGACATAACATGTGATAGAAGACAATCGGCATAAACTAGTGTTATGTACAAAGCATATAATTTACCAGTCACTAGAACGTTGTTCCGACCTTCTCCTCATTACAACCCATTGGATATCTTGAAGGACATGTACTAGTACTAGGAGTTTATAGTGCTAACAAGGACATCAGACCTCGAAAGTGTCAAATCTTGGTCGGTAGTCATATGACTTATTATATTTTTTTATTTATTCTACAGTGACTTATTTTTTTAGTGCTCTGATATACATTCATTGTTTTCTTTGCAGGAAACCAAACCATCGATCTGTGGTGGACTTGGGTTTTCAATTTAGCAAAAATTTAGGCCATTGGGGTGGGGGTTTTTACATGCTGATCGCACCAACTGGTGGGCTGGAACAGAGGTTTGCGAAAATTCCAAGATCCCCATTCACAAAAATTACACAAATGTTTAGCCCATGACCATTTGCGGTTTGGGGGACTGATGTAATTAGTGTGCTACCAATGTCAAAAGGAGGAGCTAAATATGCAATTGTTGTGGAGTATTACTACACAAAGTGGGTTGTAGGGAACACTTGCCACAATCACAACAAAAAAGGCGATCGACTCTGTGATGAAGATTATTATCCGTAGATTTGAAATACCTCGAAAAATTACAATGGATAATGGAGCTCAGTTTGAAAGCACGTAGTTCAAGGCTTTCTACAACGGGTACAAGACCTATAAAAGCTGTAACATCCTGGTATTTTCAACCATTCGCATCCGCACATGTCGGACTTGAATTACTCAAAATATCAGATTGTTAATTTATATTTGGCAAAACTCAGCATATACAGTAAATAAAATAATCACGGAATCACAGACATGGAGTAATATAACAATATGCAGTGGAAACAGAAGAATAGTATATCATGAAGCTATTATATGTATATATGTGTGTGTGTGTGTATAACAGAGTTAAAACAAAGATGCAACAGAAGTCTCGAATACATAGATGTCTCAATACAATAGTCAAATACAAAATCAAAATACATCACTGGAATCAACTGAATAACCGCGAGCTAAAAAGATGTAGATGGATCTCCAAACGAAGCTCTAGCTCCAAAAGTGAGTCTCAAAAGCTGGTACACTTAGTCTGACCAGGGCGTAAAGAAAAATACAAAACACTCGAGTTGGGATTAACATTATTATATCAATAAATCCAACTCAAGTGAAATATCAACTGAAATACAAGTAACTTAAAGGATGTTTGGGATACCCATCCTTTAAGATCCGTTAAACTATCTACTATGTAGTAATATATGCTATTATAATAATGTCTAAAGTAAAGTAAACTATTAAAATAGTGTTAAGGCATTACCCATATCCCCCTTAACACATTTTACATATTTTCATAGTCTATACAGTACCGTAATCTCCCCCATACTGGGCATCATCAAAGGGCACTCCATATGTATGGTACAAAATAAACTCGTAGTGGGCTCGATATGGTAGGTGACACGGCACAACTAGACAATGTCAGGGCAGATATACCAATTACACTTCCGGGCACGTGGTAACGCATAGCATCCACTACCACCCTCCTCGGAACACATTCCTAAATCAAAAAAATCAAGTATGGCCACCAAATCAATCACAAAGTCAGAATATAATATCGCACGAATATGTCCGATCGGAGGAGCTACCTTACTTGGCCCATCAATTGCTCCTATTTTAGCCACCTTATGCCAACTTACGGGAGTTAGGTCCACGTACATACTTCATATAGGATCCTCGCCACCATCCTACTTCATTCTAGAATCTCCACCGCGTACACGGTTATTAAAGTGGTTTTCGGTATGGCAGAGAATATGACAATAACTGATCCGAGTCTCCTTAACATGACAACGTTATTATAAAACTGCGGTCATTTCAAAATAGATTATACTTCAAAATAAAATATCATTTCCATTTTAAAAACCATATCAATACGGTTTCATTTCCATTTCAATACCAAATCAATACGATATCATTTCCATTTCAAATATATCCATTTCCAAAAATCATAGCACTTTCAAAGTTATAACACTTTGAAATTATAATACTTGAAATTATAACCCTTTGGAAATCATAACACTTTGAAATCATAATACTTGGCAAACCATAACACTTTCCTTTAAACAGTTTAGATATTATTAATAGTATATATAATAAAATAGTTACAAAATAAAATAGTTCATATAAAATAAATATAAGTTAAAATAGTTTATATTAAAATAATTAGTATATTGAAATAGTTTGTATTAAAAATAGTTTATATGAAAATAATTTATAAAGAAATATATATATATATATATATAGTTTTAAATATAATTTAAAAATACTTTATATAATAAAATAGCTTCTTCAAATTTCACAAATCAATTCCAAATCAAGTCGAATTCAAAAATTCAAATTTAATCAAATTTCCAATCATAAATTTCAATTCAATTCATTTCTTAAAGAAACCATTCCAAATTGTATCGATTTTAAGAAAACTGATTTGGACCACAAAATAAACCATTTCAATTTCAATATACTTCAAAGCTTTAAGTATTCAACATTTAAAAACTAAATTTGATAATTGCATATATATATATATATATATCAAATTCAATTTACCATTATTTAGTTTTGAAATATTTACTTAATAAATCCAATATCATTTAAACAAAACTTTCAAATTTCAAATAACTGAATATTCCTTCAATTTATTTAAACTTGATATATTCATTTAAATCACCTTAAACCAAAATCAAGTTATAAAATCATATCCTTAAAAATCTCAAATTCCATAAGTTTCAAATCGATTTAATTAAATAAATTCTTAATTAAATACCATTTCAAATCAATTTTAAATCTATCATCCCAACCTTAATTTATTAAAAATTATTATAAACTCTATATTTAAAAATAAAATTTTAAATAATACTTAAACATGTTATATATAAATTAAGTTAAACTTTACTAAATTAAATCTTATTATCAAACTTCTTTTATAATAAAACTCATTTATACATATTTTAAAATAGTAAAATAATAAGTAAATTCTTAAAATTTATAATTTCAAAACCAACTTATAATTTTAAAATTTTCAAAACATATAAATTTGAAATAAAGAATTTAAACTTTATAATATACATTTATATATAATATCTTGAAATCAATATTGATTAAACCATATGTTTTTTCCAAAACCATAGAAATCATTTCAAAATATTTATATATATATATAGACCAATGGTGTCTGCATATAATTTTCTATCCTTTGGTCAGGTGATACAGATATTTATCATTTCAATCTGTAATTTGAATTTTATACGAGTATATATCATTTAACCTGCAATCCCAAATTAAATTAAATGAAAATCGCTTAGGTTTATCATTTCAACCCATAATGATTTTCTTCTATTCTTAAGATCGTTTGGGTATGTATCATTTCAACCCATATGGAATTCTATACTAACAGGGAACTTGCAGAGTGATAACAAATATGATAATAATATAACAGGCATATATCATCAATATGAATAACAGATAATAGTGTCAGATGCCACAGGCGAACAGATACGGATAATGGAATATATATAACAATGTAAATAACTAACAGCAGTTTATTTCAGTTGTCGTTTCAATTGAAATAACATTTAATAAATATAAGAACGTTAATCGTGAGTGATTTCTCACCTTTCGAGGTTAGAGGATATTTTTTGACAAAGGAAACAGCTAAGAATTGCAAAGCAATGCTAGATTGGCACGAATTGGACGAACAAGGCTATTAATAGAAATCGATGAGAATGAATCAAAATTTGTTTAATAAAATTTAAACGAGATGTATATTAAAATAAAATTTTCCTTAAACCAAATATTCAATTTTAAAATACACATACATTTTTAGATCAATGTTATATATATATATACACACACACTTGTAAAAGTCAAAATATATACATATAGCCTGTCATTTATATATAAGATAATATTGACACAACTATATATATACTGTTTCAAACCATATAAAAAAATTGCTGTCACCACTGTATATATATGACTATATTAAAATTCGAAAATCAATATATAAAATAACAGATATACATATATTATACTAATTAAATCAACTTATATTGACAGATCATATACATACATTATATACGTATATATACCTTAAAATATAAAACTGCAATATAACAATATATATTATAACTACTTAAAATATAACAAACCTATTATACATATTCATTTAAACATGTTAACTAATATATATAATAAAACTGTAACAGCATCATATAAACCCACATATATAATATATATGTAAAACTGGTCTATAACTACATATATACAAATACACATACAAAACACATATATACATAGTGCATATATAAATTTAACAGAAATCTATATATGAACGTAAAATAGAATATATAAACTAACTTATAAGTATAAAATATATATATATATATATATATATATATAATACTTTAAAAATACAATATATTGTACTCGAGTATATATATATATATATCCTCGCCTTGTATTTTTTTTTCAAAACCAATGCAAAACAATATATATACACGGAAAGTATAAATGCATTACCTTCATATGGATACAAGTGAAGAGGAGAAGATAAGGTAGAGGTCGGGTCTTAGGTTTCGCAGAGGTGGCTCATGTGGCTGTCAGTGGGAGAAAGGACATGCGTTTGGATGTGGGTGCTAGGTTGCATGGGAAGACGTGGAGGAGGGAGGAAAACATGCGGTCGGTGACAAAGTAGATAAAGGGAGAAGCTGCTGTATGGAGAGAGAGTGGCGGAGGTGAGGCGCCATGGTGGGTGTTGAGCTATAGCGGAAAAATGGTTATAATTTTATTTCGTATAAATTTTCTTCTCTTTGAAGTAAGGCAGATGAAAATGAATAGAAGGCACTAGGAAACGAACAAATGAATATTTGCATCGTAGGGAATAGAAATAGTCAAAACGTAAATGGCTATTGAGTGCATGAGAAAATGAAGGGGCAGGAAACTAAAAGACTCGGTTGCGGAACCGATACGCTCGGCGTTTCGCAGATCGCACCACACACCGGACTCTGAAATACAGAAGTGAATATACCATAGAGATCAGCATGATTAGACGATCAAAATGATATATAGGTATCAGTGGTACAACCATCCTATCAAAAGTCGATAATCGGTACCCATAATGCTGCTAATTTGCCAGAAATAAGATAAACGTTGCAATAGCAGTTCAAATTCGAGAAAATGAAAGATGACGGCTCACTCAGAATATGATTTACAAATTTATTATATAAAAATATTCAGGTTTGGACAACATTTTATTATCATCAATTTTTGGCTGATTTAAATTTAAATAAAACTACACAATAAAATAAACTTCCATATTTTTGGATGCAAATTTCCCATTTGCTATGTTTAATTAGACGCATTCCAAATATTAAATTTCAATTTAAAATTTTATTATTTAAAATTTCACAAAAATTCAATTAATTAAATAAATAAGGCCACTAAAATTTACAGGTATTTACACTTTTCCCCACTCAAAACTTTTCGTCCCCGAAAAGGAATGAGGTAGGAGAATAGAAACAACCGTAAGAAAATAGATTGAAAATAAAATAAGACAATTAATTTAAGCCATATATATTTCATAAATAAATTAATATTTAACAATTTGGTTTTCACTTAAGTTAAATCAATCTAACTATTTATAAATTCATTATCTTATTATCTAATTATCTTAAATCAACCATTTCTAAAATCATAAATTTGTATAGTCGTTTATTATACTCATATTTTATTCAACAAATTTAATTCTTCTTTATACCAAATTATTATTGAATTTATTCCACTTAATATATCTTATCACATATATTAGGTATATTTCACTTATTATAACTACTCAAATTTATTTAAAATTCTTTAACATCATTTACATTGTAATTATTCAATTACATATTCAACTTCTAATGTAAATTTTTCAATTTTTAAATATTTATTTAGAATTTTGAATTAATTTTATAATTGAAATCATCCTTTAACAAAAAAAATCAGAATTAAATTTTCGATTAGCTTCAAACAATTTAGACATAAATTTATATACTATATATCAAATCAAATCTATAATTATATACTTATATATTATAAATCAAGTCATACCTAAGAAATTTAAATCAATTTATTTTCCAAAACAAAAGTGTAGCAAAGTTATTGAATGGTCTCTCCACTCTGAAACTCAAAAATAAATGTCGATGATGTGGCCGCCATCACCGAAATTATTTCCCAACGACAAAAAAGGAGAGCATTATTTTTAAACAGCTAAAATTCTTCGAAAACCATATCTATTCAAAAATACTTTAAATAAGATACATTTTAAAACTTAAAACCAAAGTTGGAATCACCAAAAATTAATTTTCAAATTCTTAGTTTTAAGTTCATTTAAATTCCAAATCCATTTGTAACCCAAGTTCAGTATTTTTTTATACATGTTAAAATAGTCAACGGTTTACAAAATAATTCAAATATTATCATTTTTAACAATCAATTCAGTTAACTATTTAATTTCAGAAAAATTAATACTTAAATATAATATAATCCTACAAAATTCCATTTCCAAATTTGAAAATATTATTTTGTCAGTTTGCAGTGTTTTGGAATTGCTATCGACAACGCTTATCAGACGAACCGATCGATAACCCAAATCAACATTAACAACTCAAACAACACAATATATAAAATAATTTAATATTAATACAAATACACCCCCTCACTTGATTATACAGAATAGATTATAGAACAATGATAGAGATATAAATTAGAGGAACTTAATCAAAAAGAATTCTAGTTCGGAGATAGACTCGAATCGAAGATAAGATGATTAAATTACAAAAAATAAATATGGACACACTTATATATATATATTGCGGGCGAACTTAACCGGCTCAACCAGCTCACGTGATTTTAAAATAAGATTGAAGCAGAATTATGGAGCAAATTAAAATTCGATCTCTAGATATAGAATTCGGGTAAAGAAAAAGAAGGCAGCATCATAAAACGAGGATACATAAACCTTCGGTAAATCTATGCTTACTGTACAAGAGTTTCACTCCTTTACCAACCATTCGAAGATTGGCGAGACCGCCGAGTTATTATAGAGATCATTCAAAAGGGGGTTATGGGATACTCCAGAATCAAAAGAATATGAATAGGGAGAGACAATGATGGATTTTAGAACCAAAGGGAACATTCCAAAATTCAAAGGAAGTCGAGTCAAAGAGGAAGAGATTTAAGCTTGAAAGAAAGTGATTCTGTAACTAAATTTACTTTATATGCTAAGTTTGCCTAAAAGCATAGCTGTGATACCACATGTAACATCCTGGTATTTTAAACCATTCGCATCCGTACATGTCAGACTTGAATTGCTCAAAATATCAGATTGTTAATTTATATTTGGTAAAACTCAGCATATACAGTAAATAAAATAATCACAAAATCACAGACACGGAGTGATATAACAATATGCAGTGGAAACAGAAGAATAGTAGTTCATGAAGCTACTATATATATATATATATATAATAGAGTTAAAACAAGATACAACAGAAGTCTCGAATACGTATATGTCTCAATACAATAGTCAAATACAAAATCAGAATACGTCACTGGAATCGACTGAATAACTACAAGCTAAAAAGATGTGGATGGATTTCCAAACAAAGCTCCAACTTCAAAGGTGAGTCTCAAAAGCCGGTACACTTAGTCTGACCCGAGCGTAAAGTAAAACACAAAACATTCGAGTCGGGATTAACATTCTTATATCAATAAATCCAACTCAAGTGAAATACAACCGAAATACAAGTAAATTAAAGAATGTTTAGGATACCCATCCTTTAAGGATCCGTTAAACTATCTACTATGTAGTAATATATGCTATTATAATAATGTCCAAGGTAAAGTAAACTATTAAAATAACGTTAAGGCGTTGCCCATATCCCCCTTAACACATTTTATTTATTCCCATAGTCTATATAGTACCTTAATCTCCCCCTTACTTGGCATCATTAGAGGGCACTCCATAGGTATGGTATAAAACAAACTCGTAGTGGGCTCGATATGGTAGGTGACACGACACAACTAGGTAATGCTATACCAATTACACTTTCAGGCTGGTGGTAGCGCATAACAGCCACTACCGCCCACCTCGGAACACACTCCTAAATCAAAAAAATCAAGTATGGCCACCAAATCAATCACAAAGTCAGAATATAGTATCGAAGGAATGTGTCCGATCGGAGGAGCTACCTCACTTGGCCCGTCAATTGCTCCTATTTTAGCCACCTTATGCCGACTCACGGGAGTTGGGTCCACGTACATACCTCATATAGGATCGTCGCCACCATCCTACTTCATTCTGGAATCTCCACCGCGTACACGGTTACTAAAGTGGTTTTCGTATTGGCGGAGAGTATGACAATAATGGATCCTGGTCTCCTTAACAGCCCAACGTTATTATAACACCGTGGTCAATTCAAAATAGATTATACTTCAAAACAAAATATCATTTCCATTTTAAAAACCATATCAATCTGGTATCATTTCAATTTTAAAACCAAATCAATACGATATCATTTCCATTTCAAATATATTCATTTCCAAAAATCATAGCACTTTCAAAGTTATAACACTTTGAAATTATAATACTGAAATCATAACCCTTTGGAAATCATAACCCTTTGGAATCATAACACTTTGAAATCATAATACTTTGGCAAACCATAACACTTTCCTTTAAACAGTTTAGATATTAATAATAGTATATATAATAAAATAGTTTACAAAATAAAATAGTTTATATAAAATAAATATAAGTTAAAATAGTTTATATTAAAATAATTAGTATATTAAAATAGTTTGTATTAAAAATAGTTTATATGAAAATAACTTATAAAGAAAAAAAATATAAATAGTCTTAAATATAATTTAAAAATACTTTCTATAATAAAATAGCTTCCTCAAATTTCACAAATCAATTCCAAATCAACTTGAATTCAAAAATTCAAAGTTAATCAAATCTCCCATCATCAATTTCAATTCAATTCAGTTTCTCAAATAAACCATTCCAAATTGTATTGGTTTAAAAAAAACAGATTTGAACCACAAAATAAACCATTTCAATTTCAATATATTTCAAAGCTTTAAGTATTCAACATTTAAAAACTAAATTTGATAATTTCATATATATATATCAAATTCAATTTACTATTATTTAGTTTTGAAATATTTACTTAAGAAATCCAATATCATTTAAATAAAACTTTCAAATTCCAAATAACTGAATATTCATTCAATTTATTTGAACTTGATATATTCATTTAAGTCACCTTAAACCAAAATCAAGTTATAAAATCATATCCTTTAAAAATCTCAAATTCCATAAGTTTCAAATCGATTTAATTAAATAAATTCTTAATTAAATACCATTTCAAATCAATTTCAAATCTATCTTCCCGACCTTAATTTATTAAAAATTACTATAAACTCTATATTTAAAAATAAAATTTTAAATAAAATTTAAACATATTATATATAAATTAAATTAAACTTCATTAAATTAAATCTTAGTATCAAACTTCTTTTATAATAAAACTCATTTATACGTATTTTAAATTAGTAAAATTATAAGTAAATTCTTAAAATTTATAATTTCAAAACCAACTTATAATTTTAAAATTTTCAAAACATATAAATTTAAAATCCAGAATTTAAACTTTATAAAATACATTTATATATAATATCTCGAAATAAATATTTATTAAACCATATGTTTCTTTCCAAAACCATAGAAATCATTTCAAAATATTTATATATGGACCAACGGTGTCTGCATATAATTTTCTATCCTATGGTCAAGTGATACGGATATTTATCATTTTAAACCGTAATTTAAATTTTATATGGGTATATATCACTTCACCCGCCATCCCAAATTAAATTAAATGAAAATCGCTTAGGTTTATCATTTCAACCCATAACGATTTTCTTCTATTCTACAGATCGTTCGGGTATGTATCATTTCAACCCATAGAGAATTCTATACTAACAGGGAACTTGCAGAGTGATAACAAATATGATAATAATATAACAGTCACATATCATCAATATAAATAACAGATGATAGTGTCAGATGTCACAGGCGAATAGATACGGGTAATGGCATATATGTAACAATGTAAATAACTAACAGTAGTATATTTCAATTGTCGTTTCGATTGAAATCAAATTTAATAAATATAAGAACGTTAATCGTGAGTGATTTCTCACCTTTCGAGGCTAGAGGATATTTTTGACAAAGGAATAAGCTATGAATTCCAAAGCAACGCTAGATAGGCACGAATTGGACGAACAAAGCTGTTAACGGAAATCGATGAGAACGAATCAAAATTTGTTTGATAAAATTTAAGCGAGATGTATATTAAAATAAAATTTTCCTTAAACCAATTATTCAATTTTAAAATACACATACATTTTTAGATCAATGTTATATATATATATACTTGTAAAAATCAATATATATACATATAGCCTGTCATTTATATATAAGATAATATTGACATAACTATAAATATACACAATATTTTGAACCATATAAAAAAAATTATTGTCACTACTCTATATATATGACTATATTAAAATTCAAAAATCAATATATAAAATAACGGATATATATATTATACTAATTAAATTAACTTATATTGACAGATCATATAACATACATTATATACGTACATATATACCTTAAAATATAAAACTACAATATGACAATATATATTATAACTACTTAAAATATAACAAACCTATTATACATATTCATTTAAACATGTTAACTAGTATATATAATAAAACTGTAACAATATCATATAAACCCACATATATTATATATATGTAAAACTGGTCTATAACTACATACATACAAATACACATATAAAACACGTATAAAAATACTGCATATATAAACTTTACAGAAATCTGTATATGCACGTAAAACAGAATATATAAACTAACTTATAAGTATAAAATATATATAAATATAATACTTTAAAAATGTAATATATTGTACTCGAGTATGTATATATATATATGTCCTCGCCTTGTATTTTGTTTCAAAATCAATGCAAAACAATATATATACACGGAAAGTATAAATGCATTACCTTCATATAGGATACAAGTGAAGAGGAGAAGATAAGGTAGAGGTCATGTCTTGGGTTTCGCAGAGGTGGCTCACGTGGCTGTCAGTGGGAGAAGGGACAGGAGTTTGGATGTGGGTGCTAGGTTGCATGGGAAGACGTGGAGGAGGGAGGAGAATAGGCGGTCAGTGACAAAGCAAATAAAGGGAGAAGCTGCTATATGGAGAGAGAGTGGCGGAGGTGAGGTGCCATGGTGGGTGTAGAGCTATAGCGGAAAAATGGTTATAATTTTATTTCGTATAAATTTTCTTCTCTTTAAAGTAAGGCAGATGAAAATAAACAGAAGGAAATAGGAAACGAACAGATGAATATTTGCATCATAGGGAATAGAAACAGTCAGAACGTAAATGGCTATTGAGTGCACAAGAAAATGAAGGGGTAGGAAACCCAAAAGACTCGGTTGCAGAACTGATACGCTAGGCGTTTCGCAGATCGCACCATACACCAGACTCCAAAATACAGAAGTGAATATACCACAGAGATCAACACGATGAGACGATCAAAACAATATATAGGTACCGGTGGTATGATCATCCTATCAAAAGTCGATAATTGGTACCCATAATGCTGCTAATTTGACAGAAATAAGATAAATGTAGCAACAACAGTTCAAATTCGAGAAATGAAAGATGACGGCTCACTCAGAAGATGATTTACAAATTTATTATATAAAAATATTCAGGTTTGGACAACATTTTATCATCATCAATTTTTGACTGATTTGAATTTGAATAAAACTACACAATGAATTAAACTTCCATATTTTTGGATGGAAATTTCCCATTTGCTAGGTTTAATTAGATGCATTCCAAATATTAAATTTCAATTTAAATTTTATTATTTAAAATTTCGTAAAAATTCAACTAATTAAGTAAATAAGGCCACTAAAATTTACGGGTCCTTACACTCTCCCCACTCAAAACTTTTTGTCCTCGAAAAGGAACGAGGTAGGAGAATAGAAACAACCGGAAAGAAAATAGATCGAAAATAAAATAAAACAGTTAATTTAAGCCATATATATTTCAATTTAAATAAATTAATATTTAACAATTTGGTTTAATCCATTTGATTTCACTTATGTTAAATCAATCTAACTATTTATAAATTCATTATCTTATTATCTAATTATCCTAAATTAACAATTTCTAAAATCATAAATTTGTATAGTCGTTTATTTTACTCATATTTTATTCAAAAAATTTAATTCTTCTTTATACCAAATTATTATTGAATTTATTTATCTTATCACATATATTAGGTATATTTTCAATTATTATAACTACTCAAATTTATTTAAAATTCTTTAACATCATTTACATTGTAAATTATTCAGTTACATATTCAACTTCTAATGTAAATTATTCAATTTTTAAATATTTATTCAAAATTTTGAATTCATTTTATAATTGAAATCATCCTTTGACAAAAAATTCAGAATTAAATTTTCGATTAGCTTCAAACAATTTACAGATAAATTTATGTACTATATATCAAATCAAACTATAATTATATACTTACATATTATAAATCAAGTCATACCTAAGAAATTCAAATCAATTTATTTTCCCAAACAAAAGTGTAGCAAAGCTACAGAATGATTCTCCACTCTGAAACTCGAAAAAAAATGTCGATGATGCAGCCGCCATCACCGAAATTATTTCCCAACGGCAAAAGAAGAGAGCACTGATTTTTAAACAGTTAAAATTCTTCCAAAACCATTTCTATTCAAAAATACTTTAAATAAGATGCATTTTAAAACTTTAAAACCAAAGTTGGAATCACCGGAAATTAATTTTCAAATTCTTAGTTTTAAGTTCATTTAAATTCCAAATCCATTTGTTACCCAAGTTCAATAATTTTTTTATACCATGTTAAAATAGTCAATGGTTTACAAACTAATTCAAATGTTATCATTTTTAACAATCAATTCGGTTAATTATTTAATTTCAGAATTTTTTTTACTTAAATATAATATAATCCTACAAAATTATTTCATTTTCCAAATTTGAAAATAGTATTTTGTCAGTTTGCTCTGTTCAAGTGTTTTGGAATTCCTATCGATAGCGCTGATCAGACGAACCGATCGAAAACCCAAATCAACATTAACAACTCAAACAACACAATATATAGAACAATTTAATATTAATACAAATACGCTCCCCACTCGATTATACAGAATAGATTATAGAACAATGATAGAGATACAAATTAGAGGAACTTAATCAAAAAGAATTCTAGTTCGGAGATAGGCTCGAACCGAAGATAAGATGATTAAATTACAAAAAAGAAAGATGGATACACTTATATATATCGCGGGCAACCTTAACCGGGTCAATCGTGACTTTAAAATAAGAACGAGGCAGAATTTTGGAGAAAATCGAAATTCGATCGCCAGAGATAGAATTCGGGAATAGCAAAAGATGGTAGCATCGTAAAACGAGGATACAAAATCTTCGGTAAATCAATGCCTATTGTACAGGAGTTTCACTCCTTTACCAGTCATTCGAAGATTGGCGAGACCGCCGAGTTAATATAAAGATCATTCGAAGTGGAGTTATGGGATACTCCCAAATCAAAAGAATACGAATAGGGAGAGGCAATGATGGATTTTAGACGCAAGGGGAACATTCCAAAATTCAAAGGAAGTCAGGTCAAAGAGGAAGAGATTTGAGCTCGAAAGAAAGTGATTTTGTAACTAAATTTACTTTATATGCTAAGTTTGCCAACAAGCATAGCTCTGATACCACATGTAACATCCTGGTATTTTCAACCATTCGCATCCGCACATGTCGGACTTGAATTGCTCAAAATATCAGATTGTTAATTTATATCTGATAATAATCAACATATACAGTAAATAGAATAATTACAAAATCATAGTCACTGAGTAATATAACAATATGCAGCGGAAATAGAAGAATAGTAGTTCATGAAGCTACTATATATATATAATAGAGTTAAAACAAGATACAATAGAAGTCTCGAATATATAGATGTCTCAATACAATAGTCAAATACAAAATCAGATTACATCGCTCGAATCAACTGAATAACTGTAAGCGGAAAAGATGTGGATGGATCTCCAAATGAAGCTCCATCTCAAAAGGTGAGTCTCAAAAGCTGGTACACTCAGTCTGACCCGAACGTAAAGAAAAAAAAATACTCGAGTCAGGATTAACACTATTATATCAATAAATCCAACTCAAGTGAAATATCAACTGAAATACAGGAAACTTAAAGGATGTTTAGGATACCCATCCTTTAAGGATCTGTTAAACTATCTACTATGTAGCTATATACGCAATTATAATAATGTCTAAAGTAAAGTAAACAAATTAAGATAGCGTTAAGGCTTTACCCATACCCCCTTAACACATTTTATATATTCCCATAGTCTATACAGTACTGTAATCTCCCCTTCCTCGGCGTCGTTAGAGGGCACTCCATAGGTATGGTACAAAACAAACTCGCAGTAGGCTCGATATGGTAGGCGACATGACACAACTAGGCAATGCTAGGCTAGATATACCAATTACACTTTCAGGCCGGTGGTAACGATAACAGCCACTACCGCCCACCTCGGAACACACCCCCAAATAAAAAAAATCAAGTATGGCCACCAAATCAATCACAAAGTCAGAATATATTATCGAAGGAATGTGTCCGATCGGAGGAGCTACCTCACTTGGCCCGTCAATTTCTCCTATTTTAGCCACCTTATGCCAACTCACGGGAGTTGGGTCCACGTATATACCTCATATAGGATCATCGCCACCATCCTACTTCATTCTGGAATCTCCACCGCATACACGGTTATTAAAGTGGTTTTCGGTATTGGCAGAGAGTATGACAATAACCGATCCTAGTCTCCTTAACAACCCAACGTTATTATAACACCGTGGTCATTTCAAAATAAATTATACTTCAAAAAAAAATATCATTTCCATTTTAAAAACCATATCAATATGGTATCATTTCCATTTCAAAATCAAATTAATATTAATACGATATCATTTCCATTTCAAATATATCCATTTCTTAAAATCATAGCGCTTTCAAAGTTATAGCACTTTGAAATTATAATACGTGGAATTATAACCCTTTGGAAATCATAACGCTTTGAAATCATAACTTTGGCAAGCCAAAACACTTTCGTTTAAACCATTTAGATATAAATAATAGTATATATAATAAAATAGTTTATATAAAATAAATATAAGTTAAAATAGTTTATATTAGAATAATTAGTATATTAAAATAGTTTGCATTAAAAATGGTTTATACGAAAATAGTTTATAAAGAAAAAAATATATAAATAGTTTTAAATATAATTTAAAATTACTTTATATAATAAAATCGCTTCCTCAAATTTCACAAATCAATTCCAAATCAACTCGAAATTAGAAAATCAAACTTAATCAAATCTCCAATCATCTATTTCAATTCAATTCAGTTTCTCAACAAACCATTCCAAATTGTATCGATTTCCAAAAAACAAATTTGAATCACAAAATAAACCATTTCATTTTCAATATATTTCAAAGCTTTAAAGTATTCAACATTTAAAAAATAAATTTGATAATTTCATATATATATATATATATATATCAAATTCAATTTACTATTATTTAGTTTTGAAATATTTACTTAATAAATCCAATATCAGTTAAATAAAAATTTCAAATTTCAAATAACTGAATATTCCTTCAATTTATTTAAACTTGATATACTCATTTAAATCACCTTAAACCAAAATCACGTTATAAAATATATTCTTTAAAAATTCTAATTCCATAAGTTTCAAATCGATTTAATTAAATAAATTCTTAATTAAATACCATTTCAGATCAATTTCAAATCTAACTTCCCAACCTTAATTTATTAAAAATTATTATAAACTCTATATTTAAAAATAAAATTTTAAATAATACTTAAACATAATATATATATATATATATATATTAAATCAAACTTTATTAAATTAAATCTTATTATCAAACTTCTTTTATAATAAAACTCATTTATACATACTTTGAAATAGTAAAATTATAAGTAAATTCTTAAAATTTATAATTCAAAATAAACTTATAATTTTAAAATTTTCAAAACATATAAATTTAAAATCAAGAATTTAAACTTTATAAAATACAGTTATATATAATATCTTAAAATCAATATTTATTAAACCATATATTTCTTTCCAAAACCAGAGAAATCATTTCAAAATATTTATATACATAGACCAATGGTGTCTGTATATAACTTTCTATCCTTTGGTCAAGTGATACGGATATTTATCATTTCAATCTGTAATTTGAATTTTATACAGGTATATATCATTTCAACCCATAATCCCAAATTAAATTAAATGAAAATCGCTTGGGTTTATCATTTCAGCCCATAACGATTTTCTTCTATTCTACAGATCGTTCAGGTATGTATCATTGTCAACCCATAGGGAATTCTATACTAATAGGAAACTTGCAGAGTGATAACAAATATGATGATAATATAACAGGCATATATCATCAATATAAATAACAGATAATAATGTCAGATGTCACAGGTGAACAGATATAGATAATGGCATATATATAAAAATGTAAATAACTAACAGCAGCATATTTCAATTGTTGCTTCAAATGAAATCAAATTTGATAAATATAAGAACGTTAATCGTGAGTGATTTCTTACCTTTCGAGGCTAGAGGAGTTTTTTGACAAAGGAATGAGCTACGAATTCCAAAGCAACGCTAGATTGGCACGAATTGGACGAACAAGACTGTTAACGGAAACCGATGAGAACAAATCAAAATTTGTTTGATAAAATTTAAACGAGATGTATATTAAAATATAATTTTCCTTAAACCAAATATTCAATTTTAAAATACACATACATTTTTAGATCTATGTTATATATATACTTGTAAAAATCAAAATATATACATATAGACTGTCATTTATATATAAGATAATATTGACACAACTATATATATATATACTGTTTCAAACAATATAAAAAAATGCTGTCACCACTGTGTATATATGACTGTATTAAAATTTGAAAATTGATATATAAAATAATATATATATATATTAATATATTATACTAATTAAATAAACTTATATTGACAGATCATATAACATACATTATATACGTACATATATACCTTAAAATACAAAACTGCAATATAACACTATATATTATAACTAACTATACATAAAATATACCAAAACTATTATACATATTCATTTAAAATGTAACTAATATATATAATAAGACTATAACAACATCTTATAAACCCAAATATATTATATATATGTAAAACTGGTCTATAACTACATATATACAAACATACATATAAAACACATATATAAATACTACATATATAAAGTTTAGACATATCTATGTATGCACGTAAAATAGAATATATAAACTAACTTATAAGTATAAAATATATATAGATATAATACTTTAAAAATACAATGTAATGTACTCGAGTATATATATATATCCTTGCCTTGTATTTTTTTCAAAACCAATGCAAAAAAATTATATACACGGAAAGTATAAATGCATTACCTTCATATGGATACAAGTAAAGAGGAGAAGATAATATAGAGGTCAGGTCTTGGGTTTCGCAGAGGTGGCTCACGTGGCTGTCAGTGGGAGAAGGGACATGCATTTGGATGTAGGTGCTAGGTTGCATGGGAAGACGTGGAGGAGGGAGGAGAATAGGCGGTCGGTGACAAAGCAGATAAAGGCAGAAGCTGCTATATGGAGAGAGAGAGCGACGGAGGTGAGGCGCCATGGTGGTGTTGAGCTACAGTGGAAAATGGTTATAATTTTATTTCGTATAAATTTTCTTTTCTTTGAAGTAAGGCAGATGAAAATGAACAGAAGGCGCTATGAAACGAGCAGATGAATATTTGCATCATAGGGAATAGAAATAGTCAAAATGTAAATGGATATTGAGTGCACGAGAAAATAAAGGGATGGGAAACCAAAATGACTCGGTTGCGGAACTGATACATTGGGCATTTCACTGATCGCACCACACAACGGACTCCGAAATACAGAGGTGAATATACCGCAGAGATCAGTATGACGAGACAATCAAAACAGTATATAGATATCTGTGGTACGACCATCCTATCAAAAGTCGATAATCGGTACTCATAATGCTGCTAATTTGCCAGAGATAAGATAAATGTAGCAATGGCAGTTCAAATTTAAGAAAATGAAAGATGGCGGCTCACTCAAAAGATGATTTACAAATTTATTATATAAAAATATTCAGGTTTGGACAACATTTTATTATCATCAATTTTTAACTGATTTGAATTTGAATAAAACAACACGATAAAATAAACTTCCATATTGTTGGATGGAAATTTTCCATTTGCTATGTTTAATTAGACGCATTCCAAATATTAAATTTCAATTCAAAATTTTATTATTTAAAATTTCAAAAATTCAATTAATTAAATAAATAAGGCCAATAAAATTTACAGGTCGTTACACTCTCCCCCACTCAGAACTTTTCGTCCCCAAAAAAGAATGAGGTGGGAGAATAGAAACAACCGGAAAGAAAATAGATTGAAAACAAAATAAAACAATTAATTTAAACCATATATATTTCCATTTAAATAAATTAATATTTAACAATTTGGTTTAATCTATTTGATTTCACTTAAGTTAAGTCAATCTAACTATTTATAAATTCATTATCTTATTATCTAGTTATCCTAAATCAACCATTTCTAAAATCTAAAATTGTATAGTCATTTATTACACTCATATTTTATTCAACAAATTTAATTCTTCTTTATACCAAATTATTATTGAATTTATTCCACTTAATATATCTTATCACATATATTAGATATATTTGCACTTATTATAATTACTCAAATTTATTTAAAATTCTTTAACATCATTTACATTGTAAATTATTCGATCACATATTCAACTGCTAATGTAAAATTTTCAATTTTTAAATATTTATTCAAAATTTTGAATTCGTTTTATAATTGAAATCATCATTTAACAAAAAATTTCAAAATTAATTTTTCGATTAACTTCAAACAATTTAGAGATAAATATATAAACTATATATCAAATCAAATCTTAATTATAAACTTATATATTATAAATCAAGTCATACCTAAGAAATTCAAATCAATTTATTTTCCAAAACGGAAGTGTAGCAAAACTATAGAATCGTCTCTCCACTCAGAAACTTGAAAATAAATGTCGATGATGCTGCCGCCATCACTGAAATTATTTCCCAACGACAAAAGGGGAGAGCACTGATTTTTAAACAGTTAAAATTCTTCGAAAACCATTTCTAGTCAAAAATACTTTAAATAATATACATTTTAAAACTTTGAAACTAAAGGTGGAATCACCGGAAATTTATTCTCAAATTCTTAATTTTAAGTTCATTTAAATTCCAAGTCCATTTGTAACCCAAGTTCAATTTTTTTATATCATGTTAAAATTGTCAATTGTTTACAAAATAATTCAAATATTATCATTTTTAACAATCAATTCAATTAACTATTTAATTTCAGAAAAATTTATACTTGAATATAGTATAGTCCTACAAAATTATTTCATTTTCCAAATTTGAAAACAGTAGTGTGTCAGTTTGCTCTGTTCAAGTGTTTTGGAATTCCTATCGATAACGCTGATCAGACGAACCGATCGAAAGCCCAAATCAACATTGACAACACAAACAACACAATATATAAAACAATTTAATATTGTTACAAATACACTCCCTCACTCGATTATACAGAATAGATTATAGAATAATGATAGAGATACAAATTAGAGGAACTTAATCGAAAAGAATTCTAATTCGGAGATAGGCTCAAACCGAAGATAAGATGATTAAATTACAAAAGTGAAAGATGTGTACACTTATATAAATCATGGACGACCTTAACTGGTTCAATCGTGACTTCAAAATAAGATCGAGGCAAAATTCTGGAGCAAATCAACATTCGATCGCTAGAGATAGAATTCGAGTATAACAAAAGATGGCAGCATCGTAAACCAAGGATACAGAATTCTCCGGTAAATCAATGCCTATTATACAGGAGTTCACTCCTCTACAAATCACTCGAAGATTGGCGAGACCGCCAAGTTATTATAAAGATCATTCGAAGTGGAGTTATGGGATACTCCAGAATCAAAAGAATACGAATAGGGAGAGAATGATGGATTTTATAGCCGAAGGGAACGTTCCAAAATTCAAAGGAAACCGAGTCAAAGAGGAAGAGATTTAAGCTCGAAAGAAAGTGATTCTGTAACTAAATTTATTTTATGTGCTAAGTTCGCCTAAACCAGAGCTCTGATACCACATGTAGCATCCTGTTATTTTCAACCATTCGCATACGCACATGTCGGACATGAATTGCTCAAAATATCATATTGTCAATTTATATTTGGCAAAAGTCAGCATATAAAGTAAATAGAATAATTGCAGAATCACTAATACAGAGTAATATAACAATATGCAGTGGAAACAAAAGAATAGTAGTTCATGAAGCTACTATATATATAATAGAGTTAAAACAAGATACAACAGAAGTCTCGAATATATAGATGTCTCAATACAATAGTCAAATACAAAATCAGAATACATCACCGGAATCAACTGAATAACTACAAGATAAGAAGATGTAGATGGATCTCCATATAAAGCTCCAACTTCAAATGTGAGTCTCAATAGCTGGTACACTCAGTTTGTAGCGACCCATAAAATCGATAATTAATTTTTTTTAATTTAATGAATCTTGTTATTTAATATTGGAAGAAATAAAAAGTTGTAAGGTAATTAAATATTATGTTAATGTAAATTAAAATAAGATTTGAAAATAATTCAATTCCATTTATAATTTGACAATCGGTTGATTTAAAGGACAATCAAGATTTATTAATTTATTTGAATTTAAATTATAGAAATTGGGTTTATTGCAAATAAATGAAATTAAATATTTAAATATTACATTAATGGAAAATTAAGATGAAATTTGAAGATTTTATTGTAATAAATCATGAACCAATGTTAGTTGCATCCTTATTGTGATAAAAGATGTGAATAACTAGGCTTAAAAATTTAATAAATGGATTTTTGGGAATTTTAATTTATAATTTCTGAATTTAATGGAATTGAAATTAAACACTAAAATTGATGGATTAATCAACTTTAATTTGACATCTAAATTTGTTTAAATTGTTGTGATTGTTTAAGAAATCAAAATGATAAGATTCGTTGATTACAGAATTTAAATTGAAAAGTGATTTAATTAATTAATATTAATTTATTTAATTAATTGTAAAATAGCCATTTCGGCCATTGATTCGGATTTCGATGAAACCAATTTCATTAGATCCATAACGGTTAATTATTGCAGGATTTCAAGTTTCATAGCGATCAGACTTGTCGTTTTAATCGTATGGGCTCGAAAAGCCTACAAAAAAATGAAATTGAAATTAATTGTAGTCAATATGAAATAACTTGATTTTAGCGTAACTTCTTCATATGATGAAATTTGGACTTGAAACCTATTGTATTGCGTGTAAAATATTTAAAAACATCTATTTTGTTATATGGGTTGATCCCTTTTCATTCCGGAGTCAGAACGGGCTTTTCGGGCCATGTATCGTTCGACTTTCCAAAACCAATTTAGCTCGTTCAATTCTATTTCGTTCTGCCTATTTATATATCGTTATAAACCCTAACAACCTTTATATTTCTTATTTCCGTACGTAGAGAAATTTCTGTTGCTCCGCTTTCTCAATGGCAGACAAAACCTAAAATTCACAACCCAGTTTCAATACAAAATTCAACCTCAAAATTTCAAACTCCTCAATACATATCCAATTTTATATGGATTCGAAGTTCTCGATGAATGCATCTCAGATCTGCAATTCGTTTTTGGATTTGAATCATTGTTTATCCTAAAAAAGCGAATCATTTTCGGCCGTTCATCATCGCGTTGATCGACTTCGTCCGATCGATGAACCAAGGGTGCTGTGGCAGAGAGATGGTCGAGTAAGGTTCATCTGTGGAGTTCGCTGTTCGTTTCATCAGTTTGATTTCATGCACAAATTGATTAGGGCTTCGATTTCTAGGTCGGTGGCGCTGCAGCTCGCATGGCGTCACGGGGTTGGGGGGGGGGGGGGTTCATGGTGGTATGGGGAGCTCGGTTTTGTGAGGAGATTGTGGTGACAGCCTCTGATCGGAGGTCAAGCGATCATGGTGTCATGTTTGGATGGTCATGGTGAAGCCAGAGGCGGCCTGGACGGGTTCGATCACGTTCTGATGGGAGGTAGGGTTTCGTGTGTTGTGTTTGCTGGCGTGTGCATTTTTGATTTGTTTATTTTGTTTTTTAAATCATAAAATGTTCTAACACACATAACTCTCACATACGAGATTCAATTCATGCGCGGTTTTCTCTGCTAGGATCGTATGGAAATTTCGGACATTTTAACGCTTGTTTGGATGGATTCTGAAACTGTTCAAATTTTAGGTTTAAATTGGATTTAAATTCAATTTAAATTCGAAAGGTGGGTGTTTTAACCCACTCTCAACTTCTTAAATTTCTTTTGTTTGTTAAATTGACTTATGATGTGATTTGAAATTTATTTGTGACTGTTTGGCTTATCTTTAATCATCATCTCAATTAAATTGAATTTTTTGAATTAAATTGTTATTTAATTTATTATTGCATATAAACTGCCAATTAAATTGTTATTTAATTTATTATTGAATATAAACTGCCAGTAAATACCTGTTATTTATTATCTGTTCTATATTGATGTTATTGATTGAATTAGATGTGATTGTGATAAATGTTTGATGATTGATATTGGATGAATGGATGTTGTATTTTATATTGTTATAGACTGCAAGTTGTAATGGATTTTTATTTTTTTGGGATTGCGGTTTGAAATGATATGTAACTGTATTTATGTTTTAAATTATGGATTGAAATGATAAATATCTGTATCACTTGACCATAGGATAGAAAATTATATACAGACATCGTGGTCTATATATATATATATATATATATATATATATATATATATATTTTGAAATGATTTCTATGGTTTTGCAAAGAAATATATGGTTTTAGATAAATGTTGATTTTAGATATTATATAAATGTTATCCTCGATTTTAAGCTATGTATATTTTGATATAGAATAAGCATAATAATAAGTTTGATTTTATTGAAGATAATATGGTTGAGTATTTAAATTATATTTTAATATAAAGTTTATAATGATTTAGATAAATTAAGGTTGGAAGATAAATTGGAAATTTATTTGAATTTGTTTAAGAATTAAGCTCAAATAAGTTTGATGTGAAATTTATTAAATTGGAAGTTTTAAAAGGTATGATTTTATACCTTGATTTTGGGTTAAGGTGGATTAAATGAATATTTCAAGTATAAATAAATTGAAGGAAATATTTAGTTATTTGTAATTCATGATTTATTTAAATGATAATGGATTTATTAAGTAAATGTTTCGAAACTGAATAATAGAAATTGAAATTGATATATATGAAATTATCAAACTTAGTTTTGAAATTGTTGAATACTTAAAGTTTTAAATATATTGAATTTGAAATGGTTTATTTTGTGGATCAAATCTGTTTTGAAATTGATAAAATTTGGAATAGTTTATTTGGAAATCGAATTGAATTGAAATTTATGATTTTGGATTTGGTTAAATTAAAATCTAGAAATTCAAGTTGTTTTGGAATTGATTTGTGAAATTTAAGAAGCTATTTTATTATATAAAGTATTCTAATATTTAAACCATTTAAGTGGTGAAGTTATGTTTGAAAGTTATGAGTTTCAAGGTATTAAAATTGAAAGTGCTATATTCAAGTGATTTGATTTCGAAATGTTATAACTTTGAAAGGGTTATGATTTTAGAAAGGGATATACTTAAAATGAAAATGATATTGTATTGACTTGGTTTTGAAAGGGCAATGATATTTATTTTAAGTATAAACTATTTTGAAAATGATCGCGGTGTTATAATAACGTTTGGTTGTTAAAGAGGCCGGGATCAGAAGTTGTCATACTCTCTACCAACTCCGAAAACCGCTTTAGCAATCGTGTACATGGTGGAGATTCCAGAATGAGGTAGGATGGCGGCGGTGTTCCTTTAAGGTATATAAGTGGACCCGACTCCCGTGAGTTGGCATAAGGTGGCTAAAACAGGAGCGATTGACGGGCTAAGAAGGTAGCACCTTTTATCGGACACACTCCTTCTATACCATTCTATCACTTTGTGATTGGTTTGGGCCCTTTTGATTTTGGGGGTGTGGCCGAGGTGGGCGGTAGTAGCTGCTACGCGTTACCACCGGTCCGAAAGCGTAATTGGTATATCTACCCTAGTATTGCCTAGTTGTGCTGTGTCGCCAACCCTAGCACGCCTTGTACGAGTTTGGATTTCTTCCGTAGCCTGTGGAGTATTTAGGGTAGTCTCCCGATTTGGAGATGCACTGATACTGGATGGACTACTGGGACTATTAGGTGGTAAAGGCTATATGGGTAACCCCTTAACGCTATTAAAAAGTAAGTTTATTTTACTAATAGACATTATTATAATAGCGTATATTACTACATAGTAAATAGTTTAACGGATCCTTAGAAGATGTGAATCTCGAACATCTCTTAAGTTACTGCACTCACGTTTGACACTAGATAGGAGATGCCAAATCCCGTAAACATCTTTGACACCGTTCCACTCGTATTTATTTATGTTGATTTAACTCACATAAGATCTTTTAGTTCTAACTCGAGTTTTTTGTCTTTTCAATTCGCTCGGGTCATCCTGAGCATTTCAGGGTTTGAAGGCCTTACTTTTGGAGGACGAAGGCAAAGATTTTATTACTATTATTCACTATATTATTCCACTACATTACATTGTTCTGCTGCATTGTATTTATTATTATTTGGTATGTGTAACTCTGATTATGTGTTGTATAAGTATAATCAAATGTTTTGTGAAACAGCTTCATGAACTGTTTATTTGATTATTATATTTTGTCGTTCCGCTGCAAGATTCTGTTTTGTTTTTTTCTTTTTCTGCTTTTTCTCATTCACCCCAATAACAATCCTCCCTTCTGTATGGTTTGAGTCTGACGCATGTGGTTTATCGTCGATTTAAAATGTACAAAAGGCGGGATGTTACATCTGGTATCAGAGCTTTGGTTTAGCGATAAACCTTAGCTTTGTAGGATTTGACTCTTTTCTAATAGGGTACTAATACTCTATGGTGGTTCGCTAAGTTTGTGTGTTTGTGTTTATATATATATATATATATATATGAGAGAGAGAGAGCGTATTTGTTAGTATTATAAAAAGGTTTTAATATTGTGTTAATTTGTTCCGTTTTTGTATTTATAAATTCTAGTTGGTGCATAGGACGCTATGACATCAACAGGGATTTCTAAACACTTAATAGGACAGACCAACACAATATTTGTTTTGAATATAGGTAAATGAAATAATTTTGCCTATTATATTTTCTGTATATAAATTAACAAATTTTATAAAGGTTATATTTGGTTGTAATATATTGGTTGTTAGGTAGTAAAATTCATAAATATTTATTGGAAACAAGATTTGAAGAAAATAAAATAAATGAAATTTGGAAATTTTAGAACTTAAGTTCCGGGATTTTGAAATTTGCTTCCAAAGGATTATGGAATATAATATTGTTTATAAGTATTTCTAATAAAAGTATTCCAATATAATTTGAAAGAATTGTCTTAAATAAATTATGGAAAGTTATGTACTCCCTCTCTGTCGTTGGAAAATAATTTCGGTGATGAGTGCACTCATCATTGACATTCATTTTCGAGTTTTGAAGTAGGAAGCCACTATAGTAGTTTTACGGCTTATTTTGATAAACAAATATAAATTTCAAATTGTTTAAATATAATTGGATATATAAGTTGTAAGTATATACGTTTATCTATTATTTTCAAATGATTTGAAATTTAACCTGGTATTTAGTTCTTAAGTTCTGTTAATTAATAGTTTCAATTATTGTAGTAAAATGGAATGTAACTAATAAATAATTGGAACCTTTACTTTAAATAAGAGATTAAATGCTAGGTTATAAAGAAATTTCAAGAAAGTTGAAATTGTAACCCGTCAACAAAGGATATGGTTATTAAACATTAGATTAGTTAAAAGAGATGATAAAAATTTGTATAACTTTCAATTACATTCTTAAAGGAACATATATAACTTACCGAATATTAAAGTTCTAATGTTTAATAAGGAAATTTAATAGGATATTATACAAGTAAAAATTTGAAATAATGAAAGTATTCAATGAAATTCTTTAATAAATAAGAATTTGATGTTATAGTGGTTATAAGCTTAAGTTATAATTGAAATATTACTATAATAAAATGTGATGGAAAGTAAATATTGCAAGTAGATGACTATAAACTTAAGTTAATAATTGAAACGCTAAATTAGTGAATTGAACATGAGCACTATTAATAAATGAATGTAAATAAATGAAATTAAGTAGTGAATAAGTGAATATAATGTAACTAAAAAGAAATTTTATATGGTATGAATGAAAAGGAAATCAAACAACAAATGCTATGAAATGGAATTAATAAGAATGAACTTGATCTATTGTTTGAAATTGTTGTTTGTTTTGGTTTATGAGTTGTTTGGGTAAAAGATACTTTTAATTGCTTAGATGTATGAATAATCTACTGAATTTATCTAAGACTGCTGAGTAAATGGAATCCTTCATAGTTATTTGTCATTCTATGTGATTTAAAGTGTCTTAACCCGAACAAACAAATTGTCTGTATTGCTTGAATGGTTTTTTGTGATGGTTGTACGCTTTGTTGCAAGTGATTGTTGTTTATATTGATTTGTTTGTAAGTGATTGAAATAATTTTAGGTATTTCATTTTATATAATTATTAACTCTTTTTAGATTATATAGGTGAAATACAGGTATGGAAGCAATTGCTACTGCTTTTGGTTTCATTAATAAACATTGTTTGCCCGACAAATTGGTACGTTCTCGGATTACGGTTTTATAGCGATACTATATTATTTTTCCCGTTGTTGGGATACATTATTTTGAGATATTGTGATATATATTGTTATATTTGATACTATATTTTCTCCCGAGCCTCTCTGTACAAAAGAAGACTCTGCCGAAATTTTTCGTAAATTTTGGACTTAGAAATTTTTTGAAAAATGTTCACCAAACTTTATTAATTTGAGAATAAAAAGATTTAATGGTTATAAATTGATATATTTTATTTAAATTATTAAATTTTGCAAATTTATTTGTTTACAAAATTAATATTTTGAATAAGATGTATTGAGTACTTAATTCTTTCTTTTCCCCTTCTTTTTCGTTTTCGGGGATGAAATGTTTTGAGTGGGGGAGAGTGTAACGACCCGTAAAATTTCGATAATTAAATTTTTTAATTTAATGAACCTTGTTATTTAATATTGGAAGAAATAAAAATTTGTAAGGTAATTAAATATTATGTTAATGCAAATTAAGATAATATTCGAAAATAATGTCAATTCCGTTTATAATACGACAATCGGTTGGTTTAAAGAATGGAAATCAAGATTTATTAATTTATTTGAATTTAAATGACAGAAATTGGGTTTATTGCAAATAAATGGAATTAAACAATTAGATATTACGTTGATGGGAAATTAAGATGAAATTTGAAGATTTTATGGTAATAAATCATGAATCAATGTTAGTTGCATCCTTGTTGTGATAAAAGATGTGAATAACTAGGCATAAAAATTTAATAAATAGATTTGTGGGAATTTTAATTTATAATTTCTGAATTTAATGGAATTTAAATTAAAACTGAAATTGATGGATTGATCAACTTTAATTTGACATCTAAATTTGTTTAAATTGTTGTGATTGTTTAAGAAAACAAAAATGATAAGATTTGTTGATTATAGAATTTAAATTGAAAAGTGATTTAATTAATTAATATTAATTTATTTAATTAACTGTAAGGTAGTCATTTTGGTCATTGACTTGGATTTGATGAAACCAGTTTCATTGGATCCGTAACGGTGAATTGTTGTAGGATTTCAAGTTTCGTAGCGATCGGCCTTGTCGTTTGATCGTACGGGATCGAAATGCCTAGAAATCAATGAAATTGAAATTAATTGAAATGTTGAAATAACTTGATTTCACGTAACTTCTTCATACGATGGAATTTGGACTTGAAATCTGTTCCATTTGTGTTTAGAATATTTAAAAATATCTATTTAGATATATGTGTTGATCCATTTTCGTTTCGGAGTCAGAAAGTGCATTTCGGGCCATGTATCATTCGACTTTCCAAACCCAATTTAGCTCGTTAAATTCTATATTGTTCTGCCTGTTTATATATCGTTATAAACCCTAACATCCTTTCTATTTCTCATTTCTATATGTATAGAATTTTTGTTGCTCCTCTTTCTCAATGGCAGATAAACCCTAAAATTCACAACCCGGTTTCAATACAAAATTCAACCTCAAAATTTCAAACTCCTCAATACATATCCAATTTTGTATGGTTTCGAAGCTCTCGATGAACGCATCTCAGATCCGTAATTTTTTTTTTGATTCGAATCATCTTGTCCTAAAAATGCAAATCATTTTCGGCCATTCATCATCGCGTTGATCGACTTCGTCCGATCGATGAACCAAGGGTGATGTGGCAGAGAGATGGTCGAGTAAGGTTCATCTGTGGAGTTCGTTGTTCGTTTCATCGGTTTGATTTCACTCACAATTGATTAAGGCTTCGATTTCTAGGTTGGCGGTGCTGCAGCTCGCATGGCGTCAAGGGGGTTCATGATGGTATGGGGAGCTCGGTTCTGTGAGGAGATGATGCCTTTGATCGGAGGTCAAGCGATCGCGGTGTCATGTTTGGATAGTCAACGGTGAAGCCAGAGGCAGCGTGGATGGATTTGATCACATTCTGATGGAAGGTAGGGTTTCGTGTGTTGTGTTTGCTGACGTGTGCATTTATGATTTGTTTATTTTGTTTTCTTTTTAAATCATAAAATGTTCTAACACGCATAACTCTCATATACGAGGTCCAATTCACGCGCGGTTTTCTCCGCTAGGATCGTATGGAAATTTTGAACATTTTGACGCTTGTTTGGACAGATTATGAGGCTGTTCAAATTTTGGGTTTAAATTGGATTTAAATTCAATTTAGATTTGAAAGGTGAGTGTTTTAACCCACTCACAACTTCTAAAATATTTTATGTTTGTTAAATTGATTTATGATGTGATTAGAAATTTGGCATATCTTTAATCAGCATCTCAGTTAAATTGAATTTTTTAAATTAATTTGTTATTTAATTTATTATTGCATATAAACTGCCACTTAAATTGTTATTTAATTTATTATTGAATATAAACTGCCAGTAAATACCTATTATTTATTACCTGTTCTATATTGATGTTATTGACTGAATTGGATGATGATTGTGATAAATGTTTTATGATTGATATTGGATGAATGGATTTTGTATTTTATATTGTTATAAACTGCAAGTTGTTATGGATTTTTATTTTTTCGGGATTGCGGTTTGAAATGATATGTAACCGTATTTATGTTTTAAGTTACGGATTGAAATGATAAATATCTATATCACTTGACCATAGGATAGAAGATTATATACCGACACCGTGGTCTATATATATATATAAATATTTTGAAATGATTTCTATGGCTTTGTAAAGAAATATATGGTTTTAGATAAATGTTGATTTTTTTTGGCAAGGCCAGCGGGGTTAAATGGACCCCTACCATTTTATTGATATACCATGGAAAGAAAATACAAAGAGGAAAAGAAACATAGCTACCCAATGCATAGGCAAGCAAGAGACAGAGAAACAAGAAAACAAGAAGAAAAAATAGGGCATATCAAGGAGAAACAGACAGGAAAAGAAAAGACATAAACACAACAGGAGAAGCGGGGACATAATCAAGCAGTGAAGCAACTAGGAAGAGCACCCAGTAAGCCAGGATCAAAAGCATGCTTAGAAGCAACGAATCCATTCCTCAAAGCACGCTTAATACTTGCTTTCATTTGCAGGATAGTTTTCCTCTTAGCATTAAAAATTATTGTGTTTCTTTCATCCCAAATGATTGAGATGAAGACTTTAAGAGAGAACAACAGAACAAATGTAGATTCACTTTTCCACCTCGTTGCCTTGTAAATCAGATCCCATTCAACTTCACTAATGGAAGCAACAATCCTTCCGTTGATGAGGTTATTAGTAAAGCGGCATAACATATTCACGTAGGGACTACTAAAGAATAAGTGCAAAGTATCTTCATCAGCAGATTGACAAAAACTGCAAGTAATATCAATAGCGAAACCTTTCTATCTCAACAAAACTTTAGTTTTCATAGCATTGCTGAAGAGCTTCCATAAGATCAGGTTCTGCCTTTCAGAATTGTGATTAAACCATATACGCTTGTACCAACTAAATGTCACACAATTATTTTGGCATGCAAAGAGCTTGTACAGGCCATTAATCTTAAAAGTATCTTGACAGGAGGACCGTAAAACTCCATCTTCATGAGCAAAAGGCACAAGACAAACTTGTAATAGACACTAAAGCTGTCTGACATATTGATTACTGGAATAAGGGAAGATAGTACATCCATCATGAATATAATTAGAGGCTAAGGCATGTTTGCTTATACTAGTTTGCATTTGCTGGTTGAAAGAAAGTAGCCGACTCAAGATAAGGCCTTCCTTTATCCATGGGTCATGCCAAAAGGACAACCGACCATTAAAAGCAATTTTACTTTTAACAAAGGGAAGAACATCATTCCTCAATTTCAGAATACAACGCCAAGTCCAACTGTAAGGTTGAGGAATAGACATAGTCTAGAAATTCTTATTGCCAACAAAGTGTTTGTAAGACCATTTCACCTATATGTTATCTTTATTATTCAGGAAGTCGTCAATGTGATGAACAAAGGTAGCACGATTCCATAATATCATATTTTTAATACCTAGGCCGCCTTTGGACAAAGGCAATTCAAGCTTGGAAAATGCACATGGAGTTAGTTTATTAGAGTGAACGGAGCCATGCCAAAAAAAACTTAACATAGCACTCCTAATCATTTTAATCAGCTTGATAGGAAGGATGAAAGATCTCAACCAATACACTGTCATGGAGACAATGATTGATTTAATAAGCGTGAGCCTACCAGCCTGACTTAGGAGCCGATTACTCCACACAACGAGTCTTGCTAAAATCCTCTCATACAATGGCAAGCATTGAGCTCTCGTAATTCTCGAAGTAGCCAAGGGAATACCTACGTACTTGGATGTTTCAGCTCTTTGATGTATGGAAGCATAATTAGAAATTTGATTGATCATGTCATTTCCCACTCCAGCTATCATCATATCAGACTTAGATAAGTTAATGGATAAGCCAGCAATTCTGAAGAATTTATCGATAGCACCCATAATAGAGCTAATTGTCATCATATTAGGCTTGAATAAAATCACCAGATCATCGGCAAATATTAAGGAAGTATTGAGGGGTTTCTTGCATTTAGGGTGAACAGAGAAACTTCCCTCAGTAACAAGGTGGTCGAGAATTTGAGTTAAAACTTCAATAACTAAAATGAATAGATAGGCAGACATTGGGTCGCCCTGTCTAATTCCTTGTTTGCTTCGAAAATATCCCACATTCCTGTTATTAACCATAATAGCGAACATAACAGTCGAGATACATGAACTAATCCATGCCACAAAGTGTTTGGGGAAATTCATCAATCACATAATTCTAACTATAGAGTCCCAGTGCAGAGAATCAAAAGCTTTACAAATATCAAGCTTCATCATGGCCCTAGGGGAAACATGAGAGGTGTTGTACCCCTTCAGTAATTCATGAAACAAAAGAACATTATCCAGGATACTTCCGCCACTAAGGAAAGCAGCTTGATTGGAAGAGATGATGTTAGGCATAACCATCTTGAGTCTAGTGGCAATGATCTTAGAGATACACTTATAAATGGTGTTATAGCATGAGATAGGCCTGAAATCAGAGACATGACAAGCATTTTTCACCTTAGGGATGAGAGCTATATTAGAAGCATTGATAGAGCCAATCATTTTGCATTTGTTAAAGAAACTTTGAATAGCCTTAGTGAAGACAAAACCAACAGTTTCCTAGCAAGAAGTAAAAAAGCCGGCATTGAAGCCATCAGGTCCTCCATAAGCATTTGAATTGAGAGAGAAAAGGTCAATTTTAATCTTCGAGTCAGAAATAGCAGTTGAAAGAAACTCATTATCTTCAGGAGATATCCGAGGAATGTTTATTGAGTCAAGAAGGTCAAGGGAAGGAGTGTATTCATTACTGTTCCCAAGCAACTTGCTAAAATAGTCAAGAAACAAATTAGCAATAAGGGCAGGATCAGAGATATACTCACCATTGACATGTTTAAGCACATTAATTATCTCTCTTGTCTGCTTAGCTTTAAGAGATGAATGGTAGAAAGAAGAGTTCCTATCACCATCCTTGAACCACTACATCCTTAGTTTTTGTTTAATCATGAGGCCTTCATGCTTCAAAGCCTCATAAAGCTGGGTAGACAAGGTAGCTCCTTGGGCTACCAACTCACTATTGGTAGTATCATTGAGCATTAACTTTTGAACATGTTGTAATTTGAGACTAAGGCTGGTGGAAGCCAAATTATCGTTACCATATTTTCTCGAAGACCACTCTTTTAAGGCAGATTTGACAGCATTAAGCTTACACTGCAAGACATACATAGGATTACGAAAAAAGGAAAGGTCCATGCTTGATTAACAATAGAAAAAAAAATCAGGGTGTAGAACCCAAGCATTAAAAAATTTAAAATTTGATTTTCTTATCCTCACAGCAGCACCAGATGAGATAATTTATGGAGAATGGTCAGATAGGCCAGGCATAGGGAGGAGGTAATAGATATTAGGCCATTTGTTGAAAGCATATAGATTAGAAAAGGAGAAATCAATTTTCGAGAATGTTCTAGGAGAGGATCTTCTTCAGTTATTCCAAGAGAATGGAGCACCCACATTAGAGATTTCAATAAGGTTAGATCGAGAGATGGAACTGTTAAGGGGCTTAATCTCCTAAAGAGACAGGGGATTGCCACCCTGCCTATCAGATAAAAGAAGGGAGCAGTTAAAATCGCCAAGAACTATCCATGGGTGAGTTTCTTGTCTAAATGAGGGGAGAAGATTAAGGAAGGATTGTCTAGGTGAAGCTGAGTTAAGACCATAAATTATAATAAGGTAATAGGAAGTGGAGGAAGAGACATGGATATAATGAAAATGGATAAGCTGAGAACTTGAAATGATAGGAGATAAGGCATAGATCATAGGGTCAAACACAACAAGAATCCTGCCAAAAGGAGCTTCAAACTGATTATTAATCACCTTCCTTGAAGGGTTAATGAAATTAGCAGCTTTGGAAGATAAAAAAGCATTTAACTTAATTTCTAAAATTGCAAGTAGGCTCAGAGAGTGAGTAGTACTGATGTTTTGGCATTGGTGTAGCTTGATAACTGAGTGTGCACCTCTAATGTTCCATGAACCTGTGTTGTTCAACATTGATCAACAATACGATTAATTTTCTTTTTGTTACTCCTAGTCATAGAAGTGGATTGGACATTAATTCCTGGAATAATAGAGGTGGTAGGGGAGCTACCACTCGGATTGAGATTCAAGCCAGAATGCGGTTTTATTATATTGGATAACTTACTGTTAAAAGAAGAAACGAGACAAGAATGTTAGACCACATTATGATTGTCAACACTGGAGGGTTGAGAAGTAGAAGGAAGTGGGAGAGAAGGAGGAGGGGGCTTCCAAGCGTGGGGGCGAAAGAATATGTTTATAGGGTTGCTCAGTGTTATGGGAGATGGTAGCTTTGTTGGATGAAAGGAAGTTTATAGGATTTGAATGACATAAGTTGCTATTTGGATTGTGCACGTGCACATAGAAGACATGCACAGAAATTGGAAGATGGTTAGATGGGATAGACTTAACAAAGGCGGTTGTTTCATGGATTTTGTTTGGTGGGGAAGAAGTTAATGAGTTAGTCTTTTCGTTGATAGCTGTAGAACAGAAAAGGGTGGACGAGTCTGGATTAGATGGGGGGTCAGTAGATTGAGGAGCACTGAAGTTTTCTTTTATAAAAGCAGATGTGCCTTCACTTAGAGATGTTGAGTTTTCATTGGGTTCATGGTTTTTGCATGCAGTTGTGAAAGAATCATAATTCAAATTGCATTCAAGTACTATCTCACTAGAATCACAGTTTCTCATAACACCATCTAATCGATCACCACTTGTTTCAAGATTACCACTCATACTTTCATCACTTGCATCATTCCCTACAAAATTATCATGCGAGCAGCCTCATCAGAATCTACTTCACCCATTGCAGCCAGAATGTCAAAACTATTTTCTTTCAGCACATTTGTATTATCATATTTGCCTTTCTTTACTCCATCAACCTCTACCTTGTCAGGAAATTGAATTTCGATCTCACCGTCCTCATGCTCATCAATTCGTAACTCCTTTTTTCCATCAGAGTTTTCATCTTCATGAATAACGTCAAAATTAACATTCCTATAAGAAGATTTAAACTTCTGTCTTCTAGCTTTATTCACAACTTGCCATTTTTATTTTTTCTAACTCATTTTATTCCTAGTTTCTTTCTTGTCATCCCTAGAGACATTATCATTCACTTTATTAAATTTATTCTTCGTTTCATTCTTATCTATAGCCGCACTTCTCTTTAAGCTTTTCTTTTCACAATTAGTTTTTGTATGACCAAATACACAACATTGAGGGAAAATATCAGGCTTCCAATGGTATTCAATTTGAACATTTTGCATTGTTCCGTCTAGAAGCTGAACAGGAAATGAATCAATAAGACCACGATCAGGTTTTATTTCTACCATACACTTAGCAAAAGATAGCCTCTCCGATCTCTCTGTTGGTTCATCCATACAAACAAGTTTCCCATCCTACTAGCTAACTATTTAATTCCAATATGAGACCACAAGCATAGTGGAATATTAGAGAATTTAACCCACACGGGCACAGAAGAAATACTCTCACAAGCATTTCCCACCGTTGGATCCCATTGCTTGACTATAAAGAGTTTATTTCGCATAACAATAGTGTCACCTTGCAGAATTATGTTCCTGTCTTCATCACAGAACAACAAGAATAAGAAAAGGAAGCCATTTGATCGATCCTTTGAGTTTCCATTACTTTTTCAAGAAATTAATTATTGTTGAATAAGATAGAGGCTTATCAAGGAAAAAACCAACCAGGTAGTCACACCATTCATGAGCCCCAGCTTCAATAACAATGGAGGGAGGAATCATAATCTCATCCTTAAACTCTGGGACATCTCAACTGGTATGTAGTTCCCTACGTTACACGGTTTACGCTTGAAGAGGGAAGTCCATATCAATTGAGAAGGCTCAAGCAGAAGCGGAGATAATGGAGCAGATAAGGACAATGGAGAAGAAGAGGATGGGACAATGGAAGATGATACCGCTAACAGCGGCGGAGGAGGGGGGTTAGGAGCATGAGGTTGGTGACATAGAGGAGTAGAGGTACGAAGAGAAGGGATGGGAGCAAGAAGAATGGGAGGGTACGAAAGAAGGACGGAAGGGATGGAATTTGCTGCCACGAAGGACGAAAAGACTTTAGATGTTAAACAAAAGTTGATTTTAGATATTATATAAATGTTATTTTATCCTTGATTTTAAGCTATGTATATTTTGATATAGAACAAGCTTAATAACAAGTTTGATTTTATTGAAGAAAATATGGTTAAGTATTTAAATTATATTTTAATATAGATTTTATAATGATTTAGATAAATTAAGGTTGGATGATAAATTGGAAATTTATTTGAATTTGAATTTATTTAAGAATTCAACTCAAATAAGTTTGATGTGAAATTTATTAAATTGGAAATTTTAAAAGGTATGATTTTATGCCTTGATTTTGGGTTAAGGTGAATTAAATGAACATTTCAAGTATAAATAAATTGAAGGAAATATTTAGTTATTTGTAATTCAGGATTTATTTAAATGATAATGGATTTATTAAGTAATTTTTTTGAAATTAAATAATAGAAATTGAAATTGATACGTATGAAATTATCAAACTTAATTTTGAAATTGTTCAATACTTAAAGTTTCAAATATATTGAATTTGAAATGGTTTATTCTGTGGATTAAATCTGTTTTGAAATTGATAAAATTTGAAATAGTTTATTTGGAAACTGAATTGAATTGAAATTTATGATTTGGGATTTGGTTAAATTAAAATCTAGAAATTCGAGTTATTTTGGAATTGATTTATGAAATTGAAGGAGCTATTTTATTATATAAAGTATTCTAATATTTAAACCATTTAAGTGGTGAAGTTATGTTTGAAGGTTATGAGTTTCAAGGTATTAAAATTGATAGTGTTAAATTCAAGCGTTTTTATTTCGAAATGTTATAACTTTGAAAGAGTTTTGATTTAGAAAGTGATATATTTGAAATGAAAATGATATCGTATTGATTTGGTTTTGAAAGGGCAATGATATTTGGTTTTAAGTATAAACTATTTTGAAAATGACCGCGGTGTTATAATGACATTTGGTTGTTAAAGAGACAGGGATCGGAATTTGTCATACTCTCTGCCAACTCCAAAAACCACTTTAACAACCGTGTACGCGGTGGAGATTCCATAATGAAGTAGGATGGCGGCGGCATTTCCTTTGAGGTATATACGTGGACCCGACTCCCGTGAGTTGGCATAAGGTGGCTAAAACAGGAGCGATTGACGGGTTAAGAAGGTAGCACCTTTTATCGGACACACTCCTTCAATACCATTCTTATACTTTGTGATTGATTTGGGCCCTTTTGATTTTGGGGGTGTGGCTCAAGGTGGACGGTGCTACGCGTTACCACCGGTCCGGAAGCATAATTGGTATATCTACCCTGGCATTGCCTAGTTGTGCCGTGCCACCTACACTAGCACGTCTTGTACGAGATTGGATTCTCCCGTAGCCCGTGGAGTATTTAGGGTTGTTTCCCGATCTGGAGATGCGCTGATACTGGATAGACTACTGGGACTATTACGTGGTAAGGGCTATATGGGTAACCCCTTAACGCTATTAAAACGTAAGTTTATTTCACTAATAGACATTATTATAATAGCGTATATTACTACATAGTAAATAGTTTAACAGATCCTTAGGAGATGTGAATCCCGAACATTTCTTAAGTTACTGCACTCACGTTTGACACTGGATAGGAGATGTCAAATCCCGTAAACATCTCTGATGTCGTTCCACTTATATTTATTTCTGTTGATTTAACTCACATAAGATCTCTTAATTCTGGCTCGAGTGTTTTGTCTTTTCAGTTCGCTCGGGCCAGCCTGAGCATTTCAGGGTTTGAAGGCCTTACTTTCGGAGGACGAAGGTGCATATTTTATTACTATTATTTACTATATTGTTCTTACATCACATTGTTCCGCTGCATTGTATTTATTATTCTTTGTTATGTGTAACTCTGATTCTGTGTTGTATAAGTATAATCAAATGTTTTGTAAAACAACTTCATGAACTGTTTATTTGAATATTATATTTTGTCGTTCCGCTACAAGATTCTATTTTGTTTTTTTCTTTCTCTGCCTTTTCTTATTCACCCCAATAACAATCCGCTCTTCTGTATGGTTTGAGTCTGATGAGTATGGTTTATCGTCGATTTAAAGCGTACAAAAAGGCAGGATATTACATAATCTGACCCGAGCGTAAAGCAAAACACAAAACACTCGAGTCAGGATTAACATTCTTATATCAATAAATCCAACTCAAGTGAAGTATTAACTGAAATACAAGTAACTTAAAGGATGTTTAGGACACTCATCCTTTAAGGCCCGTTAGACTAACTACTATATAGTAATATACGCTATTATAATAATGTTTAAAGATAAGTAAACTATTAAAATATCATTAAGGCGTTACCCATATCCCCCTTAACACATTTTATATATTCCCACATTTTATACAATATCTTAATCTCCCCCATACTGGGCATCGTCAAAGGGCACTCCATAGGTACAGTACAAAACAAACTCGTAGTGGGATCGATATGGTAGGTGACACTGCACAACTAGGCAATGCCAGGGTAGATATACTAATTACACTTCCGGGCTGGTGGTAACGCATAATAGCCACTACCGCCCACCTCGGAACACACTCCCAAATCAAAAAAATCAAGTGTGGCCACCAAATCAATCACAAAGTCGGAATATAGTATCGAAGGAATGTGTCCGATCGGAGGAGCCACCTCACTTGGCCTGTCAATTGCTCATGTTTTAGCCACCTTATGCCAACTCGCAGGAGTTGGGTCCATATATATACCTCACATAGGATCGTTGCCACCATCCTACTTCATTCTGGAATCTCCACTGCATGCACGGTTGTTAAAGTGGTTTTCGATATTGGCAGAGAGTATGACAATAAACAATCCAGGTCTCTTTAACAACCCAACGTTATTATAACACCACGGTCATTTCAAAATAGATTATACTTCAAAACCAAAATATCATTTCCATTTTAAAAACCATATCAATACGATATCATTTCCATTTCAAAACCAAATCAATACGGTATCATTTCCATTTCAAATATACCCATTTCCAAAAATTATAGCACTTTCAAAGTTATAACACTTTGAAATTATAATAATTGAAATTATAACCCTTTGGAAATCATAACACTTTGAAATCATAACACTTTGAAATCGTAATACTTTGACAAACCATAACACGTCCTTTAAACAGTTTAGATATTAATAATAATATATATAATAAAATAGTTTATGAAATAAAATAGTTTATATAAAATAGTTATAAATTAAAATAGTTTATATTAAAATAATTAGTATATTAAAATAGTTTGTATTAAAAATAGTTTATATGAAAATAATTTATAAAGAAAAAAATATATATAAATAGTTTTAAATATAATTTAAAAATACTTTATATAATAAAATAGCTTCCTCAAATTTCACAAATCAATTCCAAATCAACTCAAATTCAAAATAAATTTATTATATAAAAATATTCAGGTTTAAACAACATTTTATTATCATCAATTTTTAACTGATTTGAATTTGAACAAAACTACACATAAAATAAATTTCCATATTTTTGGACGGAAATTTCCCGTTTTCTATGTTTAATTAGACGCATTCCAAATATTACATTTCAATTAAAAAAATTAATATTTAAAATTTCACATAAATTCAATTAATTAAATAAATAAGGCCACTAAAATTTAAGGGTCGTTACACTTTCCCCACTCAAAACTTTCTGTCCCTGAAAAGGAATGAGGTCGGAGAATAGAAACAACCGGAAAGAAAATAGATTGAAAATAAAATAAAAGAATTAATTTCAGCCATACATGTTTCAATTTAAATAAATTAATATTTAACAATTTGGTTTAATCCATTTGATTTCACTTAAGTTAAATCAATTTAACGATTTATAAATTCATTATCTTATTATCTAATTATCCTAAATCAACCATTTCTAAAGTCATAAATTTGTATAGTCATTTATTATACTCATATTTTATTTAACAAATTTAATTGTTCTTTATACCAAATTATTATTGAATTTATTCCACATAATATATCTTATCACATATATTAGGTATATTTGCACTTATTATAACTACTCATATTTATTTAAAATTCTTTAACATCATTTACACTGTAAATTATTCAATGACATATTCAACTGCTACTGTAAAATTTTCAATTTTTAAATATTTATTCAAAATTTTGAATTCATTTTATAATTGAAATATCCTTCAACAAAAAACTTCAGAATTAAATTTCCTATTAACTTCAAACAATTTAGAGATAAATATATATACTATATATCAAATCAAATCTATAATTATATACTTATATATTGTAAATCAAAGTCATTCCTAAGAAATTCAAATCAATTTAGTTTCCAAAACAAAAGTGTAGCAAAGCTACATAATCGTCTCTCCACTTTGAAACTCGAAAATAAATGTCAATGATGCGGCCACCATCACCAAAATTATTTCCCAATGACACAAAAAGAGAGCGCTGATTTTTAAACTGTTAAAATTCTTCGAAAACCATTTCTATTCGAAAATACTTTATATAATATACATTTTAAAATTTTGAAACCAAAGTTGGAACCATCGGAAATTAATTCTCAAATATATTTTAAGTTCATTTAAATTCCAAATCCATTTGTAACCCAAGCTCAATAAAAAAAATTATATTATGTTAAAACAGTTAATGATTTACAAAATAATTTAAAAATTAGGATTTTTAATAATCAATTCAGTTAACTATTCAATTTCAGAAAAATTTATACTTAAATATAATATAATCCTACAAAATTATTTCATTTTCCAAATTTTAAAGTAGTACTGTGTCAGTTTGCTCTGTTCAAGTGTTTTGGAATTCCTATCGATAGTGCCGATCAGACGAACCGATTGAAAACCCAAATCAACATTAACAACACAAACAACACCATATATAAAATAATTTAATATTAATACAAATACACTCCCTCACTTGATTATACAACATAGATTATAAAGCAATGGTACTTTCAACCACTCGCATTCGCACATGTCGGACTTGAAGTGCTCAAAATATCAGATTTTTAATTTATATTTGGAAAAACTCAGCATATACAGTAAATAAAATAATCACATAATCACAGACACAGAGCAATATAACAATATGCAGCGGAAACAGAAGAATAGTAGTTCATGAAGCTACTATATATATTTATATAACAAAGTTAAAGCAAGATACAACAAAAGTCTCTAATACATAGACGTCTCAATGCAATAGTCAAATACAGAATCAGAATACATCGCTGGAATCAACTGAATAACTGCAAGCTAAAAAGATGTAGATGGATCTCCAAACGAAGCTCCCACTCCAAAGGTGGGTCTCAAAAGCTGGTACACTCAGTCTGACCCGAGCGTAAAGAAAAATACAAAACACTCGAGTTGGGATTAACATTCGTATATCAATAAATCCAACTCAAGTGAAATATCAACTGAAATACAAGTTACTTAACGGGTGTTTGGGATACCCATCCTTTAAGGATCCATTAAACTATCTACTATGTATTAATATACGCTATTATAATAATGTCTAAAGTAAAGTAAACTATTAAAATAGCGTTAAGCGTTACCCATATCCCCCTTAGCACATTTATATATTCCCACTGTCTATACAGTACTGTAATCTCCCCCGTACTGGGCGTCGTTAGAGGGCACTCAATAGGTATGGCACAAAACAAACTCGTAGTGGGCTCGATATGGTAGGTGACACGGCATAACTAGGCAATGCCAGGTTAGATATACTAATTACACTTCCAGGCTTGTGGTAACGCATAGCAGCCACTACCACCCACCTCGGAACACACTTCCAAATCAAAAAAATCAAGTGTGGCCACCAAATCAATCACAAAGTCAGAATATAGTATCGACGGAATGTGTCCGATTGGAGGAGCTACCTAACATAGCCCATCAATTGCTCATGTTTTAGCGACCTTATGCCAACTCACTAGAGTTGGATCCTTGTATATATCTCATATAGGATCTTCGCCGCCATCCTACTTCTTTCTAGAATCTCCACCGCATACACGGTTGTTAAAGTGGTTTTAGGTATTGGCGGAGAGTATGACAATAACTGATCCCGATCTTTTTAACAACCAACGTTATTATAACATCGCGATCATTTCAAAATAGATTATACTTCAAAACCAATATATCATTTCCATTTTAGAAACCACATCAATACGATATCATTTCCATTTCAAAACCAAATCAATATGATATCATTTCCATTTCAAATATATCCATTTCCAAAAATCATAGCACTTTCAACGTCATAACACTATAATACTTGAAATTATAACCCTTTGGATATCATAACACTTTGAAATTATAATACTTGGAAAACCATAACACTTTCCTTTAAACAGTTTAGATATCAATAATAGTAAATAGTTTATGAAACAAAATAGTTTATATAAAATAGTTATAATTAAAATAGTTTATATTAAAATAATTAGTATATTAAAATAGTTTGTATTAAACTATATGAAAATAATTTATAAAGAAAAAATATACAAATAGTTTTAAATATAATTTAAAAATACTTTATATAATGAAATAGCTTCCTCAAATTTCATAAATCAATTCCAAATCAACTCCAATTCATAAATTCCAATTTAATCAAATCTCCAATCATCTATTTCAATTCAATTCAGCTTCCAATAAACCATTCCAATTGTATCGATTTCAAAAAAACAGATTTGAACCATAAAATAAACCATTTCAATTTCAATATATTTCAAAGCTTTAAGTATTCAACATTTAAAAACTAAATTTTATAATTTCATATATATATATATATCAAATTCAATTTACTATTATTATTATTTGAAATATTTACTTCATACATCCAATATCATTTAAATAAAACTTTCGAAATTCAAATAACTGAATATTCCTTCAATTTATTTAAACTTGAGATATTCATTTAAATCGCCTTAAACCTAAATCAAGTTATTAAATCATATCCTTTAAAAATCTCAAATTCCATGAGTTTCAAATCGATTTAATTAAATAAACTCTTAATTAAATACCATTTCAAATCAATTTCAAATCTATCTTCCCAACCTTAATTTATTAAAAAATATTATAAACTCTATATTTAAAAATAAAATTTAAATAATACGTAAACTTATTTTATGTAAATTAAATCAATCTTTATTAAATTAAATCTTATTGTCAAACTTCTTTTATAATAAAACTCATTTATACATATTTTAAAATATTAAAATTATAAGTAAATTCTTAAAATTTATAATTTCAAAACAAACTTATAATTTTAAAATTTTCAAAACACGTAAATTTAAAATCAAGAAGTTAAACTTTATAAAATACATACATATACATACGTACATATATATATATATATATAATATCTTGAAATCAGTATTTATTAAACCATATATTCCTTTCCAAAACCATAGAAATCATTTCAAAATATCTATACATATAGGCCAACGGTGTCTACATATAATTTTCTATCCTATGGTCAAGTGATACAGATACTTATCATTTCAATATGTAATTTAAATTTTATACCGGTATATATCTTTCAACTCGCAATCCCAAATTAAATTAAATGAAAATCGCTTGGGTTTATCATTTCAACCCATAATGATTTTCTTTTATTCTATAGATTGTTCGAGTATGTATCATTTCAACCTATAGGGAATTCTATACTAACAGGGAACTTGTAGAGTGATAAAAAATGTGATAATAATATAATAGGCATGTATCATCAATATATATAACAGATAATAGTATCAGATGTTACAGGTGAATAGATACGGATAATGGCGTATATATAACAATGTAAATAACTAACAGCAACATATTTCAATTGTTGTTTCAATTGAAATCAAAAATATTAAATATAAAAACGTTAATCGTGAATGATTTCTCATCTTTCGAGGCTGGAGGAGATTTCTGACAAAGGAATGAGCTACGAATTTAAAGCCAATGCTAGATTGGCACGAATTGGACGAAAAAGGCTGTTGACAAAAATCAATGAGAACAAATCAAAGTTTGTTTGATAAAATTTAAACGAGACGTATATTAAAATAAAATTTTCCTTAAACCAAATATTCATTTTTGAAATACACGTACATTTTTAGATCAATGTTATATACATATATATATATATATATATGCTTGCAAAAATCAAAATATATACATATAGACTATCATTTATATATAAGATAATATTGACACAACTATATATATACTGTTTCAACCCATATAAAAAAAATGCTGTCACAATTGTGTATATAAAACTGTATTAAAATTCAAAAATCAATATATAAAATAACAGATATATATATATATACATATATATATATATATTATACTAATTAAATCAACTTATATTGACAGATCTAATAACATACATTATATACATATACCTTAAAATATAAAACTGCGATATAACACTATATATTATAACTAACTATACTTAAAATATAACAAAACTATTATACATATTCATTTAAACATGTTAACTAATATATATAATAAAACTGTAACAACATCATATAAACCTACATATATTAATTATATGTAAAACTAGTCTAGAACTACATATATACAAATATATACATAAAATACATATATAAATACTGCATATATAAACTTTACAGAAATCTATATATGCACGTAAAACAGAATATATAAACTAACTTATAAGTATAAATATATCTAGATATAATACATTAAAAATACAATATACTGTACTCGAGTATGTATGTATGTATGTATATATATATATATATATATATATATATATCCTCACCTTGTATATTTTTTTCAAAACCAATGCAAAACAATATATATACACAGAAAGTGTAAATGCATTACCTTCATATGGATGCAAGTGAAGAGGAGAAGATAAGGTAGAGGTCGGGTCTTGGGTTTCATAGAGGTGGCTCACGTGGCTGTCAATGGGAAAAGGAGCATGCGTTTAGATGTGGGTGCTAGGTTGCATGGGAAGACATGGAGGAGGTAGGAGAATAGGCGGTCGATGACGAAGCAGATAAACGGAGAAGCTGCTATATTGAGAGAGAGAGTGGCGGAGGTGAGGCGCCACGGTGGGTGTTGAGCTAGAGTGGAAAAATGGTTATAATTTTATTTTGTATAAATTTTCTTTTCTTTGAAGCATGGCAGATGAAAATGAACATAAGGAACTAGGGAATGAACAGATGAATATTTGCATCATGGGAAATAGAAATAGTCAAAATGTAAATGGCTACTGAGTGCATGAGAAAATGAAGGGGCATGAAACTAAAAAGACTTGGTTACGGAACTAATACGCTGGGCGTTTCGCAGATCGCACCACACAGCGGACTCCGAAATACAGAGGTGAATATAACATAGAGATCAACATGATGAGACGATCAAAACGGTATATAGATATCAATGGTACGACGATCCTATCAAAAGTTGATAATCGATACCCATAATGCTGCTAATTTGCCAGAAATAAGATAGCAGTTTAAATTTGAGAAAACGAAAGATGACGTCTCACTCAGAAGATGATTTAGCAATTTATTATATAAAAATATCCAGATTTGGACAACATTTTATTATCATCAATTTTTAACTGATTTGAATTTGAATAAAACTACACAATAAAATAAACTTCCATATTTTTGGATGAAAATTTCCCATTTGCTGTTTAATTAGACGCATTCCAAATATTAAATTTCAATTCAAAATTTTATTATTTAAAATTTCAAAATAATTCAATTAATTAAATAAATACGACCGCTAAAATTTACGGGTCGTTACAAAAGCTTTTTAGCAATGGCACACCAACAGATGAATGGATAGGTGGAGGCAATGAATAAAATCATCAAGTCCATCTTGAAGAAATTGTTAAATAAGGCTATAGGCAATTGGGTTGATGGGCTTTCACTTGGATTGTGGGCATATAGGACGATTCATAAATTTGCGACTGTACATACACCATTCACTTTAGCCTATGGATTAGAGGCCATGATTCTGATTGAAATGGAAACCCATTCTCATTTGGAAAAGTACCACGACCCCAAGGTCAAGGAGGAACCCGTGCTTGGATCTCTCAGTTTGATCGATGCAAAGTAAGAAGAGGTTATATTAAAGGTAGTTTCTCACCAGAAAAGGGTAGCACAACATTTCAACGCCAAGGTCTAGAACTGTACATTCGAGGTAGGGGATCACGTTTTGAAACAAGTTGTCCAGGTATAGGGGTATTTGGTCCGAATTGGGAAGGTCCTTATGTGATCGAACAGAAGCTTGGAGATTGAACTTTTAAGCGGGCAACTATTGATGGAATCCCGATTCAAGGGACATGGAATAGTGACATGTTGCGACATTATCTCACTTAGATTTGTTTAGTTTATTTTTTGCAAATATGCTACCCATAACATTAGGGTAGTGTAATAAGGCAAGACTTTCCATGTTTTTTATTTAAAATAAAGTTATCTTCTTGAACCAATGGAACCATGTTGTTGTAAGCAAAATCCTTTGATGCATGATTTTCAATACAGTCAAGTACTCGAAGACAAGTACGACTCCTTTTACCTAGGATCAGGACAAAGTAGGATCAGGACAAAGTAGTATAATAACAAGGTCGATCGGATAATTCAACCATTCCATCTAATACTAACTATTACCTAGAGATAGGAAAAGTCAATGAGAGATGCCTAGAATCAGGCAACTCAAGCGCTAGTTTCCTGAAATAGAAACTGATGCGTGGTTGAAATTTTACTGACCACGCTTATGGTTTGCCAGGACATGCTAAGCCGAGGATATGCAAGGACGGTCAAAGGATACTCTCGAATGACACCCGAAGATAGGTAAGACTAGAACAGATGCTTAGAGATAGGTGTTCGGAGCACTTGTTCCCAGAAATAGGAACTAGTGTATGACCTGAAAATTCACAACTGCACTTACGACCTAGCGGGATATGCTCAGTCTAGGACAAGCAAGGATGATCGTTAGGTATTTTTGACCAACGCTCTAGGATGGGTGTGGTTGAAACCGGCACTCGAAAATAGGTACCATCGGACTCCTCCAGTCCAGGATCACGACCGAGAGAGTATAATTACAGTGGAGGCAATTAATTAATTTGCCCCACGTTGTTAACCTTTGATCAATGCCTAAAGATAGGAAGGATAAAGGATGATGCTCGAATTCTGGCATTTGGAGCTCCAAGTCCCAAAATATAGTGGACTTGGCGCATGGTGGAATTACTAAAAAATATGACCCCACTCATAGCGTAGCGGGATACGCTTGGCCAAGGTCGGGTTGTGGAAATCAGTGGATAACATCGATTATGCTCGATTATTGGCGGATATAAGCCAAGATATGAATATTCAAACAGCTATTCCCTGGAAATAGAGAATAACATGGAGCTCGGCATATGCATACCTTATTGAATGTCGAAGGAGACTCGATTAAAGGTAAACTAGATAAACCACATAACTGGTTCAACAATAGTTTTGTCTAACCAAACAAAAAAACTTTGGCAACAATAAAACAGAACTAAATAATGGAATATAGTTATAGAAATTGCAACATATTTACTTATATGTATGAAATCACACTAATAAAAACAGTGCATAGACATAGGCATATATTATATGGAAGAATCACAGTATAAGTAGTTATATCGTATACGCAGACAGTTGTAAATAGATAAGAACGAAATATAAAGTGCGGAAATGTAAAACGGTATAGAAAATGAAATGGAGAAACAATCTTTCATTACATTCAACCTATATATAATGGATGTGGGGGCTAGTTCCGCACAACACGACCTATGTAGAAAAGGAAAATAAAGGTACAACCAAAAAGAGATAAAAGGGAACCATCTCTATAACAGCCAAGAGGAAAGCCTACTTCTTGTGTGTCTTCTTATTCTTGCGATTCTTACTATCCAAGCCATAGCAAGGTCTCTTCTGGCCCTTCTCACCTATGGGTGTGTTACCTTCCAAGGGAGTGGTGTCTCCTTCTATGATGGTGGTGGTACGATCTTTGGGTCGGTCAAGGGGAGCTCAGATGCTTTTGTAATGGAATTGATGCTACTTCCCTTTGGAGGCTTGATGCTAATAGGAAGTATTCTTGTAGAAGGCTTTGACTCCTCTATAGAAGTTGGTTTTTCAAGTCCAGACTCGATCTTGATTTTAACTTTAAAAATGTTAATATTCAGCCTCTTTACCATTGTAATGGGACCAGTTGGGACCGAAGAGCAAGTAATGGTGATGCCTTCCCCGAAGGACTGTGAACTACCATCTAATCCCTATAGAGCTGCTATTTTCTACGAATCAGGACCAGGAGTGGAGCTAGAGGAAGGCTTGGAATGACTAGTTTTATGGTAACTGAAGTCAACTCTATAGTAATAGCAACGAGACCCAAACCTTATATAATTGACGGTGGAGGAGAAAGTGACAGGTAATCCATGAGTTCACGAATGGAGAACTAAATAATAGTTACAGCCTCAGGTGAGAACTGAAGGATCTCAAACACCGGAGAGACAAGAGAAACATCTTCATCGGGACTAGATTGATGAAAAAAAGATTTAGTAGTTTCCCCCGTAGAAATTTCAGATAGCAGTGGTTGAATGATGAAGGAGGGAATATAAGGTTCGATAGAGGAAATTGTTGTAGAATCTATAATGATCACGGTAGCCTTGGGCTGGTGCTCTCCGACATTAAAATCTTCACTACAAACTCTTGGATTTTTGGAGATGGTGATTTTGCATGACCCGATGCACTTGGACCGGCAGAACATTCAGTGGCAGTTTTAGCAATAGTGACATCTTTTATGGCTAGGACATATTTTCTCTCTTCAAGTTTTTTAATGCTGTTGGTGTTGGGGTACTTAGCTTTCAGTTCATCTTCTATGAGGCTTTTTCCAGCCACTTCCACACGTTGGAATGCCTCTTTCCCGGCATTGGCAAGAGTGATGGCATATGTTCTTCCTAGACACTTGAAGTTATTATATTGAATAACGTTAGCAAAGAATTATTGAAGGGTGAAGTTCAATTCTTCTTTTTACCTTGTCCCTCGTCACCTTTACCTCGATTAGCTCATTCATGGTCACAGCATGGTTAACCTGAGCCTCAAGTTTCTCTGTTTTTGCCAAGACAGAATTGGATATAATCTTCTCCTTGTCGGTATGGAGTTCTTGAATCTTGAATTCCTTGTCCTTGAAAGCTTTTTCTTTCTCTAGGAGGGTCGGGTCCTTGGTCGTAAGTTGCATTTAGAGTGCGGCATTGTCTTCATGAGCAATTTTTATAGGTTTTTCCATCATAATTTCGGCTTGCTTGTGAGACATCTTCATCTCCTCGAACATGTCTTTGTCCTTCTTCTCTGATGCCAAAGCCGATCTCTTTCTTCTTCAGCCTTAGCCAGATTCTTTTTATACTCCCCTATAATTCAATCATAGCTTTTCTTCTCTAAGTCAAATGATTGGATATCAAATTTATGAATGTGGTCGACATCGGAAAGGGTGAAGCAAAGTTTCTTTCATTCATACCCTGGTTTATAAGATATTGAGTCCCTTTGACCCTATAGTTTTCCTCTCCCCTAGGTATGTCTTTGAGGTCATGGTCGAACATGACCCCAATCAAGGCAGCTTGCATCCAGCTCGATAGGGTTGAAGGAGTAATTGGACGAACAGAAACCCCTTTGGTTTGTGGAGGCAAAATAACTATAGTAGTCAAAGAAAGTGATACTAGAGGTTATTGTAAAGGAGGCTATGGCTAAGGTCGAGGAGGGGGGAGGCTGAAGGAAGAACCATGAAGGTCATGCAATTCTGTCTCGCGCTACTTATCTTTCCTCCGAGCTTTTTCTTCATCTATCTCTAGATCCCTATAAAAACCGTAGTAAGGAGGATATAGCTCAAAAGTTAGCTTCCTCTGCTCGAAGATGCCATGGTGAAGATAGTTGAATCAACCTCTACCTATTGTACCTGAAACAAAAGAAAGGATTATATCATTTTGGAACATTGAATGTGAATGAATGCGAGGAATGTGTGTTAATGATCCTAGAAATGTATGGAGTGCTAGTGTCTCCCTCTATAAATTGTGTTCAGAAGATAGTAAAAATGGAGTCTTGCCTCCCTTGGCTAGGATACCCTCCGATGGAAAGCTAAATCTTGAAAGGCAAGCTTTAAGGAGATCGTCAATCGAAATGTCTAAATCACTCAATGGGCCAAAAATTATCTTTGGGGTCACCAGTTGGAGGAGTCACCTTAATAGAAGGCATCACGCTTGGTTTAGAAGATTGTTGAGAGGTCTTTACAACCATTCACTTCAAATGTGGCATGAAAGGAATTTCGATGCCATCTAGAGACGTCTTGTAACAACCCAAAAATTTTAAAGATTTTTATAACGCGATTTACTTAACTTTTGCTTGAAATTAGAAATGAAAATTTAAAAATGAAAATTTAATATTTGAAATACGTCTATTTAGACATAGAAAATGTCAGATTTCATCAGAGAATATGGAAGTTTATTTTGTTGTGTAATTTCAATTTAAATTTATAATCAATTAAATTTGAGGAAAATTAAATATTTTCGAAACCTAAATATTTTTATATAATAAATTTGTAAACAATTTTCTAAGTCGCATTTCATTACGCCAAATTGACTGCTATAGCCCAGTTTGATTTATTTTCGGCAAATTAACAACAGATTTTGGCAATGAAAATTGAATTTTGATAAGATGATCATATCGCTCATATCTGTGTGCCATTCTGTTTGTCTCGTCATGCTGATCTCCGCAGTATATTCATTTGTGTGTTTATCTTCCCGGTAGACATCAAAATCTATGAAATGATTTTCCGTATCGGTTATGCATTTGAGCTCATTCGTTTGCATTATCCTTTCATTATGCACCATGAAAATGAACAGCCACTAGCCATAAATATTTTGAAAATTCAATAGCTGGCTTTTATAATTCCAACTTTTCAATATATTTTTCTCTGTTCCAATTTTTCTCTCCCTTCCTTTTTGCTCGTTCTCTTCTCAATACTGTTATGTTCTTCTTCATTTAAATATACAAAAGTGAATTATATATATATATATATATATGTGTGTGTGTGTGTGTGTTCGTATACTTTGTAAAATGCTTGTTGGTTTTCCCCTGCGCATCATCTCTCATGAATCGCCCTTGTTTCACCAACCACACACGCAAGAAGCTCCACTGTAGTTGACCTCCCTCCTCTCGACTCCAACATCGCAACACGTGCTCTCTTCTTTCCCTCACCTCAGCCCGTCCATTCTCCATCGCACATCTGTTCCGCTTTGTTACCTAGAAACCCATGCAAACTCCCAACGTTTAGATCCAATCCCCTACTCCCAGCCTTGCTCCTCATGCCATTCCACAACTCTCCACTCCCACCTCCTTGTGCGGTGCCCAGCAACCACCCCTGACCGCCTTCACTTTTCCTCCGTGACACCAAACTCTCCTCCCTCCGCCTTCCTTTATCCACGACCCTTCAACACCACCCACCCGTGTTTGCCCGCCACTAAGACTGATAGAAGCCGCTTTGCCTGTGACCACACCCAGCGAGCACCGCTACCTTCTTTGTCGTTACTCACATCCTCCACTTCCGACCTCGCCCAAACTCTCTAACTCAACAGCAGATCCCTTTCCTCGCCTCTCCTTGAACCCAACCACGTCATCCCTTTGCAGCAGCCGGCCTCCCCTAGCACAGACCCAAGCACCACCCTAACCGAGCTCCAGATCCACCCATATACGAGCAACTCACCCACCTTGTCCATCTTGAAGATCTCGACCCAATAAACTTCCATACGCATCTCCACCTCAGCCTGCTTCCTCCGCTTGCCGATTCCCTCCTCTCCACTGGCCAGTTTTCCTATAGTAGTGCAGCTTTCTTTTAATTTATATATACAAGATATTTTGATATATATAAAGTTTTAAAATATAATATAAATATAGATATTTTGGTTTTAAAATATATATAGATTTTTAAATTATAATATATAAATATTTTGATTTTTATATGTGTTAATATAATATGAAGATATTCTATTTTAGTATGTGTTTTAAATCAAATATTGGTTTCAGAATGTAGGAAGATTTTAAGATGATATTCCTTTTTTACTCGAATATTGATTTTAAAATATAATTTATATAAATATATATTTCATACAAATATGTATATGTTTTGTTTCACCTCGAATTCAAGTGATTCGCTTACTTGCTTCTTTGATGTTCAGCTTGTTGTCTTGTTCGTCGCTATCCGGAAATCTTAGCATCTTTTGTTTTTCTTTGCTTTGTCACTTATCCGTGTTCATGTTTGTTTCTGTTTGCATCGTTCTTCATTGTTGTCGTTTCTCTAGCCTTGAAAGGTAAGCGATCACTCATGATTAACATTCTTATATTTAGTTAATGTAATTCGCATGAAATAACGATTGAAATATACTATTAAATTTGAATTATTAAGTTATTTAATTGCTAAATATGATATGCCATTATCTATAACTATTTAACTATGACATATGATACCATAACCTATTATATATATTATATTTAAAATTGTTACTAATGATATATGCCTGTTGTTGATATGTTATATTATTATCATATTTTTTCTCATTTTGCAAGTTTCATGTTAGTTTAGAAAAGCCCTATGGGTTGAAATGCTATATACCCGAATGATATTTTAGATTAGGGAAAAATCATTATGGGTTGAAATGATAAACCCAAGTGATTTTTATTGAATTTGGAATTTTGAGATTGTGGGTTGAAATGATATATACCCGTAGAATATTAAACTTAAATTACGGTTTGAAATGATAAATATCCGTATCACTTGATCATAGGGTAGAAAATTATATACGAACACCGTTGGTCTATTGTTGAAAAATGATTTCCAAAGTTTGAAGGAAATATATGGGTTTCATAATTATTGATTTTAAATTATCATATAAATATTTATTTTAATATGTGTAAAATTTAGATTCTTAAAATCATATGCTTTGGAGATTTTAAATTTATAAGTTAAGTTTTTAAATGTAAATTATAAATTTTACTTATAACTTTATTATTTTTAAAATATATAAAATAAGATTTAAAATAGATTTAATCATAATAAGATTTAATTTAATAATAACTCATATAATAAAATTATTAAGAATTTAATTTAACTAATAATATACATAATATGTTAAGTATTTATTTAAAATTTATATTAATATTTAAAATAGATTTGGTAATAATTTTAACAATTAGAGGTTGGGAAGATAAATTTAACGTTGACTTGGCGTTTTAAATTGGGTAATAATTGAATTTAAATAAAAACTTGGTTTACAATTTAGTCTAAATAAGAGTTGATTTGGAACTTATTGATTGTAAGATTTCAAAGATACGATTTATAATTTTACAACTTGATTTTTCTATAAAGGTGATTTAAATGAATATTTCAAATTTAAAATAAAATAGTAATTGAATATTTAATTTCGATTTAAATTGTACTTTGAGATTTTATTTAGATATTTATAAAAGGTGATTGAGTGAATAAGTTCAAATTAAATATATTTGAAATTAAATATTTCATATTGATTAAATTGGTAACTTGAGATTTTATTGAAATTAATTAAGTGAATATTTCAAATTTAAATAGAGTTAAAGTTGAATCTTTGAAATATGAACGAAATTTATCAAATTGAGTTACTGTAAATTCTTTTGACTATTTAAAACTGTGATACCTATTGAATTAGAAATGGTTTAATTATAGTTCAAACCTAGATTTGAAACTGATATAGATTAAAAATGGTTTTACTCAGAATTAGAATTCAATTTGAAATTGTTGAACCGAGACTGATTTAAATTGAATTTTTAGGACTTAAGTTGATTTGAATTAATTTGTGAAATTGGTAGAATCAATTTTTTATATGAACTATTTTAATATATAAACTATTTTACTAAATAAACTATTTTAAATCTATAACCTATTTTAAATATAAACTATTTTAATTTATAAATATTTCAATATATATATATATACACACACACACACACACACACACTATTTTCAATACTTTAAACTGTTTAAGTTGGAAAGTGATATGATTTCAAAAGTGAAAATGATTTCGAAAGTGATAGGATTTCAAAAGTGAATATGATTTCGAAAGTGATATAAATTTTGGACTGAATATGATATTTTGATATGAAGTACAAACTGTTTTTGAAATAAAACAACCACGGTGTGAAATAAGTTGTTAGTTGTTAAAGAGACTGAGATCGGATATTGTCATACTCTCTGCCAATACCGAAAACCACTTTAACAACTGTGCTTGTGGTGGAGATTCTAGAACGAAGTAGGATAGTTTGGCGACGATTCTATATGAAGAATTAACGCAGCCCTGACTCCTACGAGTCAGCTTGATGTGACTAAAACTGGAGTCACATCAGGCTAAGTTAGGTCGCACCTCCGATTGGACACATTTCTTCGATATCATTCTATTACTTTGTGAATTTATTAGGTGCACCTTTGATTTGGGAGTGTGTCTCTAGGTGGGTGGTAGTAGCTGCTATGCGCAACCACCAGTCCAGATCCGCAAAACGGTAGTAATCTACCCTAGACATTGCCTCGTGTGCCTTGTCACGTGCCTTATCGCACCCTCTATGAGTTTATTTTTTATCATACCTATGGAGTGTCCTCTGATAGCCCTCCAATTTATGGAGGAACTACGATACTGTATAGACTACAGGAATATATTAAAATGTGTTAAGGGGGATATGGGTAACGCCTTAATGCTATTTTATTATTACTCTAGACATTATATATGTAACGTATCATACTATGTATGTAGATTGTTTAACAGATCCTTAGAGGATGGAAATCCCAAACATCCTTTAAGTTATTTATGTTTCACTTGACATTTCACTTGAGTTGAATTTACCGGTATAAGAATATTAATCCTAACTCAAGTGTTTTGTGTTTTGCTTTATGCTCGGGTCAGACTGAGTGTCGCAACATTTCCGAATCACCTTTGTAGCTTGGAGCTTTGCTTGGAGATCCATCTCCATCTATTCAGCTTCTCTATTGTTTCTAGCTATTTTGTACAGACTTGTCAATTTCTTTTGTATTGACAATTCTATGTATTGGATATCTGTTGTATTTTGTTTCAGACTCGATTATTTATTGTAGTAGCTTCACGAACTACTATTTACCAATTCCGCTGCTTATTGTTGTAAACTCTATGTCTTTGATTCTGTGATTGATTTTATTTACTGTATATGATGAGTTTTGCAAAATATAAATTAACAATTTGTTGTTTGAGCAATTCAAGTCTGACATGAGTGGATGATTATCGATTTGAATGATTCAAAATACTAGGTCGTCACATGTGGTATCAGAGCTTTGGTTTACGAAAAACATAGCATATGAAGTATAAGTCATTAGAGATAGGGTAGTGATATCCTAAAATGAGTAGAATCAATTATAGAATCATATTCGTTCGAACTTGAATTTCTTCGTTAGGATCCTCTAGGATTAGGATATCTTTTGAATTTTGGAACTTCATTTTGTCCTAAAAATCCATTCTTGTCTCTTCCTATTCTTGTTCTTTTGATACTAGAGCATCGCATAGCTCTATTCCGCTAATCTCTGTAATAGTTTGAGCTCATCTTGCAACCTCAAATGGCAACTTCATCCTTTTGTGTGACAAATTCCATCGGTGGTCCTGCCAGCAATTGTATGATTTGTAAAGGGGTGAAACTCCTTTACAACATGCGTTGATTCATCGGATATTTCTATATCCTCACTTTCGGTGCTCTTATCTCTTTCAAAACCCGAACGGTTTCTCTAGTGGATGATCCGGGTAATACCCTTCTGATCGAATGTCGATTTCCTCTAGATTTTGTAGGCAGTTTTACCTTTTCGCTTGATTCTTAGCCTAATGATCTTGACTCCACCCCTGTTGTGCAATCATTTATGGATGATTTTGGTGAAGTCACTTCTCTACCTCCCTAGCATGAAATTGAACTCCGCATCGATCTTATTCCTGGAGATTGACCTATTGTCCTTCCTCCTAGACGAATGGTTAGTCATGCCCTTTGGATCACTGATCTCATGAATCACGGTTGACGTGATGTTCTCGACCAGTTAGTCATGGTTTTCATTGATGATATCTCTCTTTTTTCCAAGTCTCAGTTAATCCCGTTAAGGTCGCTGCGATTAATACAACCTATCCATCTTTCCTCTTTTAAAATTTAATTATCTTATCTTCCCTATGAGCCTATCTTTTTAGTTGGAATTCTCTTTGATTTGGGTCCCTCTAAATTTGAACCTCTATCCTTATTCAAAATCCATTTTGGAAACATTGTATGAGGGAGTGTGTTTGTAATTAATATAAAAATGTTTTATATTGTTTGAGTTGTTAAATTTAAATTTGGGGTTTCGAACGATTCATTTGGCCAATGCTATCGATAGGAATTACAAAACACTTGAACAAAGCAAACTGACACAATATTGTTTTTGAAATTGGTAAATGAAATATGGACGATTGTATTTTATATATAAAAGTATAATTTTCTGAAATTAGATAGTTAAATAAATTAGTTGTTAGAAATGATAATACTCTATTATCATTTATTTTTTGTCAACATTTCTTAACCATTAACTTTTGTTGTATGTTATAAGAAGATGGAATTTTAAAACATGGTTTATAAACCCGATTTGCAAATTAAATGAATTTAAAATAAGGAATTGAAAATTTAATTTCGGATGCTTTTCAAAATTGGGTTTTCAAAGTTTTAGAAAAATATCATTTGAAAGTATTTTCGAATGGAAATTGGTTTCAAAGAATTCTAAAAGAAGCAAGTCAGTACTCTCCTCTTTTGTCGCTTGAAAATAATTTTGATGATGACTGCAACATCATCGATATTCATTTTCGGGTCTTAGAGTGGTGAGACCACTTAGTAGCTTTAATACATTTTTGTTTTGGAAAATGGATTTGATTTGAATTTCTTGAGTATGATTTGATTGACAAAAAATATGTGTATGCATGGATGTATTTATTTCAAATAGTTTAAGGAGAAACCGAAAATTTAAACTCTTAGGTTTTATGTTTAGTAATGGTTTTCAATTACTGAAATAAAGAAAAATTTTGAATAATTTAAGTGTTTAAAATAAGAAATGGAATTTAAAACAACTTGAAACAGTAGAGTAGTATAAAATTTAATTCGTATAATACTCAATTGCATTTCAGAACATATATAACTTGCCTGAAATATTAAAAAGTTAAAATGTTCATGTGAATATGTAATTGAATAATATACAAAATATATGTGAGTAATAAAATGTCCAAAAATGAAATTCATATTGTTTTAAATTAATTGTTATATTTGGTACTTCGAATTTCAAATATATCTTTCTTTCTGGTTGCTTCAATTCTCCTATCTCGTTACTTTCCAGGGACGAAAAGTTAAGTGGGGAAGAGTGTAACGACCCGGAAATTTTAACGATTTTTATAACGTAATTAACTGAAATTTTGCTTGAAATTAAATTATTAAATTTAATAATGAAAATGTGATATTTGAAATACGTCTATTTAGACATAGCAAATGCCAAATTTTCATAAGAGAATATGGATGTTTATTCTGTTGTGTAATTTCAATTTAAATTTATAATCAATTTGATTTGATGAAAATTAAATATTTTTGAAACCTGAATATTTATATATAATAAATTTGTAAACCATTTTCAGATTGAGATGTCGTATTTCTTTTCGTCAAATTTAGGCTGCTATAGCTCCATTTATCTTATTTCGGCAAATTAGCAGCAGTTTTGGCAGCGAAAATCAACTTTGATAAGATGGTCGTATCGCTCATAGCTGTGTACCATTCTATATGTCTCATCGTACTGATCTCCGTAGCATATTCATTTATGTGTTTCGGTACTCAGTATGCGGCAAAACCTGTGAAACGATTTGCCGTATCGATTACGCATTTGAGCTCTTTCGTTTCCTTTGTTCTTTCATTATCCACCGTAAAAATGAACAGCCGCTAGCTGTAACTATTTTGAGAATTCAATAGTTGGCTTTTATAATTCCAACTTTTCAATATACTTTCCTCTGTTCCAATTTTCTCTCCCTTCCTTTTTGCTTGTTCCCTTCTCTACATTGTTCTGTGATTCTTCATTAAAATATACAAAAGTGAATAATATATATGTTTATATACTTTGCAAACTGCCTGTTGGTTTTCCCATCTGCATCATCTCTCATGAATTGCCCTTGTTTCACCGCCCACGCACGTAAGAGGCTCCATCGTAGATGACCTCCCTCCTCACGACTCAACACCGCAACACATGCTCCCTTATTCCCCTCACCTTAGCCCGTCCATTCTCTACTGCACGTATGTTCCCCTCGTCACCCAAAACCCATGCGAACTCCTTAAGTCCAGATCCAATCCTCTTCGCCAGCCTTGATCCTTATACCATTCCACAACTCTACACGCCCCACCTCCTCGTGCAATGCCCAGCAACCACCCCTGACCGCCTCCACTTTTCCCCGTGCCACCAAACTCTCCTCCCTCCGGCTTCCTTTATCCACAGCCCTCCAATACCACCCTCCCGTGTTTGTCCACCACCAAGACTGACAACAGCCGCTCCGCCTGTGACCACACCCAGCGAGCACCGTCACCTTCTTTGCGTTTACCCATATCCTCCACTTCCCGACCTCGCCCAAACTCTCTGACACGACAACAGATCCTTTTCCTCACCTCTCCTTGAACCCAAACTTGTCATCCCTTTGCAGCAGTGGCCTTCCCTAGCACAGATAAAAGCACCACTCTAACAGAGCTTCGGATCCACTCATAAGCAAGCAGCTCACCCACCTTGACCACTATAAAGCTCCTGACCCGACAAACTGTCGCATGCATCTCCACCTTAGCCTGCTCCTCCGCTCGTCGATTCGCTCGTCTCCATTAGCCGGTTTTCCAACAACAGTGCAATTTTCTTTTAATTTACATATATCTATGTGTTAATGCCCCGCTATTACCCTGCTATAACCCCACTATATCTCATAGCGGATTTCTACCGCTAAGATTTTTCCATATAGCCCTAGAATATAGCATTTCCGCTTTAATCGCCGCTATTTTCGCTATATCCTGTAATTTCCGTTATATTTCGTTATTCCCGCTATATCTTTTTTAATAAAATGAATTGAAAAATTGCATTTATACATTATAAAATTATGAAACTAATTTATTTTATTTAGTTTTTAATATATTTTCAGAAATGAAAATACTCTAATATTCTACCAAATTCAATTATGTTATAACAGTTTTTCGTTTATTTAAAGTATATACGCACAGTTTTTATTAAAAATTATTTATGTATTATTCATAATTTGATTGAATGATAATTTTTCATTTAATTACCATTTATATATTTGTAAAAACATTAATTACTAGTTTTATATGTTATTTTAGAGTCATCCGCTATATCCCGCTATATACTCGCTGTATCCCCGATATGACTATTTGCACCTCCACCGCTTTGAATCTACCGAGCGCATTAACTGCATAGATATATATATATATATATATATATAAGATGTTTAGATATATATATATATATAAAGTTTTAAAATATAATATATACATAGATATTTTGGTTTTAAAATATATATAGATTTTTAAATTACAATATATAAAGATTTTGATTTTTGTATGTGTTTTAATAAATATTGATTTTCAATATAATATGAAGATATTCTATTTTAATATGTGTTTTAAATCAAATATTGGTTTCAAAATATATGAAGATTTTATTATGATGTTTGTTTTAAATCGAATATTGATTTTAAAATGTAATTTATACAGATATATTTTTCATACAAATATGTATATATTATGTTTCCCCTCGAATTTAAGCGGTTCACTTGCTTGCTTCGTCGCTATCCAGTTTGTTTTGTTGTCGCTATCCGGAAATCTCAGCAACTTTTGTTTTGCTTTGCTTTGTCGCTTATCCGTGTTCGTGTCCATTTCTATTTGCATCATTCTTCACTATCGTTGCTTCTCTAGCCTCGAAATGTGAGCGATTACTCACGATTAATATTCTTGTGTTTAGTAAATTGAATTCACTTGAAATGATGATTGAAATATGCTGTTAAATTTGAATTGTTAAGTTATTTAATTGCTAAATAGATATGCCATTATTTGTAACTGTTTACCTATGACATATGACACCATAACCTGTTGTATATATTATATTCAAAAATTTTACTGAGGATATATGCCTATTATTGATATGTCATATTATTATCATGTTTGTTCTCATTCTACAAGTTACCTATTAGTTTAGAAATCCCTATGAGCTGAAAATGATATATACCCGATTGATATTTTAGATTAGGGAAAAACGTTATGGGTTCAAATGAAAAACTCAAGCGATTTTTATTGAATTTGAAATTTTGGGATTGCGGGTTGAAATGATATATACCCGTAAAATATTAAATTTAAATTACGGATTGAAATGATAAATATCCGTATCACTTGACCATAGGATAGAAAATTATATACGGACACCATTGGTCTATTTTTGAAAAATGATTTCCAATGTTTGAAGGAAATATACGGGTTTAATAATTATTGATTTTAAATTATTGTATAAATATTTATTTTAATATGTGTAAAATTTAGATTTTTAAAATTTTATGTTTTAAAGATTTTAAATTTATAAGTTAAGTTTTTAAATGTATATTATTAATTTTACATATAACTTTATTATTTTTAAATATATAAAATAAGATTTAAAATAGATTTAATCATAATAAGATTTAATTCAATAATAATTAATATAATAAAATTTATTAAGAACTTAATTTAACTAATAATATATATAATATGTTAAGTATTTATGTAAAATTTATATTAATATTTAAAATAGATTTGGTAACTTTAATAATTAGAGGTTGGGAAGATAAATCTAAAGTGGACTTGGCATTTTAAATTGGGAAATAATTAAATTTAAATAAAAACTTGGTTTATAGTTTAGTATAAATAAGAGTGGACTTGACACTTATTGATTTTAAGATTTCAAAGATATGATTTATAATTTGATAACTTGATTTTTCTATAAAGGTGATTTAAATGAATCAACTTTGGAGCTTGGAGCTTTGCTTGGAGATCCATCTCTATCTATTCAGCTTCTCAGTTGTTTCCAGCTGTTTTGTACAGACTTGTCATTTTCTTTTGTATTGACACTTTATGTACTGGATATCTGTTGTATTTTTGTTCTAGACTCTATTATTTATTGTAGTAGCTTCATGAACTACTATTTATCTATTCCGCTGCTTATTGTTGTAACTCAGTGTTTATGATTCTGTGGTTGATTTTATTTACCGTATATGTTGAGTTTTGCCAAATATAAATTGATAATCTATTTTTTTGAGCAATTCAAGTCTGACGTAAGCGGATGATTGTGGATTTGAATGCAACGAAATGCCAGGTCGTTACACGTCTCCCCATAAGACTCGTCTTCTTTTTAATCGAATTCATCGTCGCCTTCTTCATCACCTCTACCATCTTCTTTCTCTTCTCCTTTATCTTATCTTCCCTTTCTTCCTTCATGAATCATTTCCATGTCTCCACATTCTTCTCCATCCACTTGCACTTTACCGACAATGTGCACTTCCATTGCTCTATCAATGGATTCGCCGATCTTCGCCATGCTAAATGGGCCTCTAACAGGCCCTTGGATATCTTTTCTAGAGCTTCAAATGGGGGCAGAATGCCTACTAGGCGTACTTTAGATCCTCTTGGTGGAACTCTAGTAGGAACGGCGAAGCGTTCAGGATGTAGAAGGCCATATCGATGAAGATTCTCATTCATTAGCAAGTAGGCGATGGTGCAGAATCATATATTGATTCTCTTGGTGGTTTGTAGAGCCTCGAAGTGCTCTTTGCTCGTGTCTCAAGCAAGGATATCAGTAAAGAAAGTGTATAACAAATTAAACACCCATATGGTAAGGATTCAAGTATAAGGGAGAATGGAAAGCAAGAAATCTTACTTCGGGACAGCTAGAACTGGTTGAAGCCATATATGCATCGAACAAAGAAATACTTGTTCTTGAAGTATGAACGTTTGTTGTGAAGTACTTCAATGACCTTACACCGACACCGGGCTTCGATAATCATATAAGAGGGAGTTCACTCCATTGCTTGAAGCTTAGGACATGAGTTAGCTCCCCAAGGTTGGAGGCCATTGAAATTGATTCATAAACAAGATATACAAGGAGCTCAGCAGGCGTAACCATTGGGATGAATTTGAGTCAGAGTAAGCCCGAGCTCTTGGAAGAACATATGGAGGAATGATTTGAAGGGTGGTATAGCGCCACCTAAGCACATGTACTTATTGCAAGTCATATAGCCCATTGGAGGATTGTGCACTCGTTGGTTGCCTATTGAGAGCAAGACGCCGCCTTACGGTTTTTATTCTAGAAGCATATGATACAGAGCAACTTGGCGGTGAGAAATGTCTACATTTGTTCTAAAGCATCTTCTATAACTCAAACTCGTTCATTAGAGGAGGAGGTTAGTCCTAGAGTGGGTCCGTTGGCACTATCATCCTTGTAATTCAGCAGTGATTAAGCATCTAGGTCTGGCAGTGTAGAGGTTGAGGCCTGACCAGTAGTTGACTCGGCTTTAGGAAGCGTTGATGACCCAACGCTAACTTTGAAACTAGGGAAATGGCATGTCATTCTAGATATGTTGATGAGATGACCGTCCTACACCATCGGCATCCAATATAAATAACATATTGCACTATTGATAAACCCGAATGATGTAGAATGATCATTAAGGTTTTTAAATGAAATAAACATCACAGAACTTATCATGTATCTCATAACACATTGAATAATTATGATATACATCATAGATATAAAACAGGAGAGACGGTAATAACTAAATGATCCAAATATCAGATTCATAGAGTTATACAGCAAGCAATAGAGTTTATGCAATGGAATCAAACTCAAATAACTGTCTCATAATATGCAAACATTGCCAAGGCTCTATAGTGTTGCACAGCAAAATAAGCATAGAAATCCATATATTTATAATATGAGATAGCTCCATCTACCTAGTCCTCTGCACAACTACTGCATCACATCTAGACCTGCTATCTAGTCTACTCATTTTATAGTACCCAAGAAATAAGAAGGAAAGCATAAAATCTCAAGTTAGATAACAGTTTAGTCTGAGTGGTAAATGAATCTCAAAATACTATACAACTTGATATAGTAAGAGATAGGAGTATATGAACCATACCTTGCATGTCCCTGCAACCAACGAGTTAGCATATAACGAACATAATATGCTACTCTATAAATGTTGTAAAATTACACTACAAACCAAGTGTGATGACGGGTGTCCAGGTATCCCTATCTCATACATATCTATAATGACATTCCTAGAGTGGTTGTGACGACCCACCTTTCTGGACGGTTTAAACCGACAATAAACCACACATGTCCAACTCAAACCGTTCAGAAGGAAGGACTGTCAATGGGTAAATAAGAAAAATAAGAGAAAAGAAGGAAAAACAAAACACAAAATCTCATAGTGGAATGACAAAATATAATAATCAAATAAACAGTTCATGAAGCTATTTATAATATACATTTGATTACAAAAATTTTACAACAATCAGAGTACAAACAATGACATACCAATGATGATGCAGTGGAAAATTACTAGAAATATGATATATAAAACTTTATCTTCTTCCTTCAGAGATAAAGTCTTTGGCGCTGAAATGCTCAGGCTGACCCGAGTGTAATGAAAAGACAAAACACTCGAGTCAGAACTTAGAGATCTTATGTAAGTTAAATCAATAACAAGTAAATGTGAGTTTAATGGCTTCAGAGATGTTTACGGGATTTTACATCTCCTATCTAGTGTATAACGTGTGTGCAATAACTTAAGAGTAATATACGCTATATACGTAGTATCTATTAATAAATTATAATATTGAAAGCAGCGTTAAGGCGTTGCCCATGTTCCTCTTAACACATTTATATGAGCATCGTAGTCTATACAGTACTGTAAACTCCACCATAAATTGGTGGGATATCGGGGAGCACTCTAAAGGTACGACACAAACCAAAATTGTAGTGGGCTCGATAAGGCATATGACAAGGCATGCGAGGCAATGCTCATTGTAAGATTCTACCCTTTTTCATGCTCGGACTAGTGGTAACGTATAGCAGCTACTACCGCTCACCTCAAGACACACTCCCATAATCAAATCGGAGGTGGCCACCAATAAATCAAAAAGTAACAGTGATGGTATCGAAGAAACATGTCCGATATGAGGAGTGACCTCACTTTGCTCGGGATGGAACCTGTTCTAGTCATATCAAGCTGACTCGAAGATCAGGGATGCATTCTTACCTCATACCAGTAGTGTTCGCTAAACCATCCTACTTCGTTCTAGATTCTTTACCACATGCACAGTTGTTAAAGTGGTTTCAGAATTGGCAGAGAGTATGACAATATCCGTCCCCGGTCTCTTTAACAACCAAACGCTTATTTTACACCGAGGTATTTTACAAAACATTTTAATAATAAATCTAGAAAATAGTTTATACCTTCATATCAAGATATCCATATACTTACTCTAAAAATATAAATATATTCATAAATACCGAGGAAGATTTCTTTCAATCAATTTCGAAAATAATGTATAACTCTCACTTAAACCTTTTATAAACTATTTATATGCTTTAGAACCATTTATAAAGCTATTTATAAATTCCAAAACATTTTACAAATCTTCCCCTTTTCATAAACTTCTACGCAAATTCCTTTAAAGCGCTTCCAAATCCCTTTATACAAGTTCTTTTATAAAACGCTATATAAAATCCTTTAAAACCTTTATAACTCCTTTGTAAAACCATTATAAAATCATTTATAAAATCTTTTATACAATCCTTTAATTCAGATTTAATCATAAATTATTCTCTACTTAACTTCTCAAATTTTATTTATTAAACTTATTATATAAAAATCTATATTTATTATATTAAATTATATTTTAAATAAGTCTCTTAAAACTATATTGAATATTTTATTAAATTAAAATTTAAACCATTTAAAATATATTTTTAAAACTAAATAAAATTATAAGTAAAAATCTTAAATTTACTTTTAAAACCATATATTAAATTATAATTTAAAACTTTAAAATGTATAAAATAAATTATTTTCCAAATATAATATTTTAAATAAAACCATTAAGTTAAATTTATAGATCAAACATATTTTACCATTTATAAATAATTTAGAAACCGACCAGCGGTGTCCATATATAATTTTCAACCCTATGGTCAAGTGATTGGGTATGTATCATTTCGATCCAAAATAGTAAAAATTTCGTGGTATATATCTTTTCAACCCGTATCTCGAATCAACAATTTCCAAATCAAAAAAAATCACTCGCGTATGTACCATTTCAACCCATAACGATTTTCCCTAATATATAAGATTATTCGGGTATGTATCATTTCAACTCATAGTCATAACAAGGATATAAACATCCAACCATCCAAAATTTCTACAAATAATAATCCATCACAATCAGCCAATAAATCACAATAATTAACTGGTTATCATTATTAGGTATTTAACTAACAATTTAAATTCAATATTAATTCAAACGACAATTTAATTCAATATAAATTCAAATTAAATTTAAATGGAAATTTAAATTACCAAACAACAATCACTTAATTTCTTATCACATCATAAACTTAATTCAAGTAACATAAGAAGGTTTAGTATTGCATGAGTAGGTTAAATAACTCACCTTTGATTTATCGCCGATTTAAAATCCAATAAAAACCTGAAAATCCAATAATCTCCAAATTTAGCCAAACCAGTTCGATATTGTCTGAAATTTCAATACGATCGCAATGGGAAAAACCGCATCCAAATCCGAATTAGTATGCAAAGTTATGTCAGTTAGAAGATTGAATTTTCAATTTAAATTAAAATAAAATTGAAGGGAAATATTGTGATTATCATTTACCTTTACCCTACGTCGTACGTGCTCGATCAAGCTACATCACCAAGCCATAACATCCGCCACCTTTTGACCATCCACCGCTAATGATAGACACCACTCCGACTAAATCGAACATCACCACAGCGATTTCCACCTTCGGCCATACCCAAGACCACCGCGCCACCATCTCTGATGGTCTCCAAATGCTCCGCTGACGCGCGTGTTTGATTACCATTCTGGCAACCTTAAGGCACCAATGACATGAACTAACATCATGGATCATCTCTGCTCGACACCCTCTGCACACTACAACTTCCCGATCAACGAATCGTTGCAAATCCACCGTTGATCGCGAAACCCTAGAAACAGACGACTGAGAAAGATCGCCAATTTCTAGACAAACGAACCCTCCAATCGAAAAACAAATTATAGATGTAGATTGGGTTTGTCAAGAGCTTCGCTATGACATATTATATGATAGGGTTTGAGGCATTTGAATTTTCGGTTTGATTTGGAACTGGGGATTTATGGTTTTGATGTCTGACATTGAAAAGAAGGAAAGGAGCAGATGGGAATAAGAAGTATGTTCAAAAATTGAAATGGACTACTTGGGTTTCAGGAAAAGTCTATTTATAGAAACAAAAATGGAATAGAGATGGATGGAACAGATCGAATGGGTTAAGGTGGTAACCAAGGTCCGAAAAGCCTATTTCGTTTTCGAAACGAAAGTATGTCATCCCACATATCAAAATATAGGTTTTCAATATTTTTAAACTTGTGGAACTAATTTCAAACCCTAATTCTATTATATGTAGAAGTTAGCTTTTAAAATAGAATTATATTAATCAAATTAATTTAATTGATTTCTACGCGTTTCAAGCTCGCACGATCAAACAATAAGTCCAATTGCTACGAACTTGAAATCCTATAATAATTCACTGTTACGGATCCGATGAAATTGGTTTCGTTGAAATCCGAGACAGTGCCCAAAAAGGCTAATTTTCACGTTAATTGAATAAATTATTAATTTAAAATCAATTTAACCACTTTTAAATTCTAAATTAAAAGTTAACGATTTTCATCATTCCTGATTACGTAGAAATTAATAATATTTTTAAAATTAAATTTTCCATTTCAAAGTCAAGATTTAAATATTACATTAACTTCAGCGTTCAATTACAATTGTAATAAATCCATTCATTATAAAAATAATTCCAAACAAAATCCATTATTTTGATTTACATTCTTATTATTAAATCAACTATTACCTTATGAATATAATTAACATTAGTTTATATTTTATTACATTCATATTCTACAGTTTTCATATTAACTCATATTAACCGCAATATTTAATTACATTAATTTCACATTGATTTCCAAATTAATTTCAACGGATTAATTAATAAGATGAGAATAAACCAATTGGTACAACTTAGTAATCCATGTCTATTAACTTATTGTTTACAAACAAAAATTATAAATCTACTGACCAATAACCGATTTCATATTCTATATCAAAAATACTTTCAATTAAATAACATATGATTTCACTGTTTGATACGACATTTAATTCCTTACTTACAATTATAACCAAATTAACTTTACAGTTATTTCAATTGATTGAAATTACATTAAAATAGTTGTCATATAACATCCAAACAATAATATTAAATTATATTCTAATAATTTTTCTCCTATTATAAATCATAAATTTTAATTTCTCACAATGTTAAATTCCAAAAATCTTATTTAATTGAATATATTTAGTTATCAAAAATACGGGTCGTTACAGTGATAGTCTATTGAAGAACAATCAAGACAACCATAGCATCCATTAAACAACCCTCACTATCACTCAATGTGCTTTGGATATATGATAACTCGTATGACCTTTTAATGGCTTAGGACTAATAGAAATCTCATTTTTCAGTGTACTCTCTTTGGTCCGAAACTGACACTAATCCTATTTAAAACAGCCCAGGGTATACAGATCCATTCAACTGATCCGTGGTAGCCTTTTAACGTACCCATGAGCGTCCTCACAATTCTCCTACTTTGAGTACATTAGAAAACACTTTGGGTATCAACGATCCCTTAGCATGCATATCCAAGCTCTTTCCTTACTCCATCCAATGCCCATTATCCTCGGGGAACCCTTTTACATTCCTCCATTCCATGATAGAACCTTTGAACCTTCTATCCATGGTCACCTTTCTTAGAGCCCACCCTTTGTGGATAACCATCCTCACGATTCCGTTCAACATCGAGCCACCATCATCGTAACCTAACTCCTTTCACCATCGAGTTGTCACCAAAGTCATGAAACTATCATCATGCTACTATGCCGCCATCAAACTCCAAGCGAACAAACAAACACCTTCAGCATGACCTATAGAGCCTCTACTTCCTCTCCTGGAAGTTTCGCTCTAATCCTATCAATATAAATAACTCGGTACCGAGCTATAGTAACTCAGCACTGACTTATTTACTTAGCCAATCTTTGGTAAGTTCAATCTCTTTCTTCTAGCACTTCATTTCCCAAGTGCTTTGGACCCCGATCTATCTTTCAAAATAGTTTGGCATCCTCATAAAGCTCAAATATTTAAGCCCTAGAAATAACTTGGCATCATGCCTAATACTCGGCCATTCTTCTACATCTCGCCCTTGTCCACCTCCTCTAACCATTGTTCATCGAGCCATCAAGTCGCCAACCTATTTTAGCCACTAAAAATAACTCGGTACTGAGCTATAATAACTTGGTACCGAGCTATAATAACTCGGTACCAACTTGCTTCCTTAACTCCATTTTTTTAATAAATTGTAATTTGGACTCCTTCCATACTCCAGAACTGCTCTTCCAAATTTCATCTAATTCCGACCATCGTTGCCTTCGATTTGTCAAATTCTCCAACCTATTCTCCAACTACCTAAAACACTACCAAACAACATCATGGCACAACATATAATAATAGAGAACCATGCATATACATCCATTCATACAAGCAATACATAAGAATGTGATAATCAAACAAATCTCAATCTAGATCTAACTATTACACTATTATATGCCCTTGAATATAAGGGATTGCAAAACAATTTTAAACCTTTAAAATTCATCCTCAAAAATATACAAAAGTGCGATTAAGACTAGAAAACATTTTATGGTCAAAATCATGTCAAAAACAACATCTTTAACTATATAAACATGCAAACTAGAGTGAGAGGTCAATAACCACTCACCAAATACCTAAAATACCAAATTTTCTCCTTAGATCTGAAGTAGACAGCAAAGGAGATGAACCTATACCATAAAAATGATAAGCTAAAGCTTTCCTACACTAATTGCCCCTCTAATCAATGATTTGGCTGAGATTAGTAAGGAAAAGGTAGGCTTTTCGATGAAATTAGGGTTAATTAGGTTTTATAGCTATTTTAGGAAGGATGCAAATGACGTAGATCAGTTCTTACACCCTCTGCTTAGCAATTTTCGAGATGGGTTAATGTACCTAAGCATGGGCTTAGTTAATTACCCACTAAATTGACTAGCAACAGCCAAAAACATAAAACAGCAATAACTTTCAAATGATGAGTCCATTTTCATAGTACGACCACTCTACAGAATGTGAAACTATCATCCTAAAATAGGAAGTGGTGTGATATCCTAATTTGGATTCTATCAAAAGTTATAGTCCACACAAGACTTTCAGGGTCAAAATGGTCACATAAAAATTTGGTAAAAATCAAAGACGTGGAAATGTCTCTAAGAGTCACTTTCTAAGTTTAGGGTCATATGACCTCATATGAATAAAATAAAAATATTTTACGATTCTATGATACATAAAATACGAGTAGCTACACTTTCCCTCTTAGGAATTTCGACCTAGAAATTCCTAAGTAAATCAAGGAATAGTCAACCATATTTACCCTGCATGCCTATGAGTCATGTGGAACCATCAAACACATCAAACAACCAATCATGCAATCAATAACACAAGCAAACCTATTCTATAATGTGAGATACTAAACTACCCTATATGATATCAAGGGAAAACAAATGCGATAAATATTAGGCCTTACCATACAAAGAGCTCCATATTAGTAATTCTCATGCTCTCCTCGGTTTTCCACGTGCAATCGCCTTCACCTTCACCTTATTGAACCTTAACTCCACCATCTTCCTCTTAAACTGTTTTGTATCGCGTTTGACAATATGAACCGGCCTATGAGGTCATGAAGCTTCTGGTTCAACCTCAATATCATCTGGATGATCCGGTGTAACCGTCACACCTAAGTCGTGCATAAACTTTCGCAAGTGAGAAATGTAGACGACGTAATGCACACCCTTCATCCTTTGAGGTAAGTCGACCCTATATGCCAGGTTCCCAATCTTCTTTATTACTGGAAAATGACCTACGAATCTCGAGGTCAACTTCCCCTTACTACCGAATCGAATAGCATTTTTCAAGGAGAAATCTTCACAAACACCATATCATCGACTGACAATTCGAAATCTTTACATCTCATATTGGCATCGCTCTTCTTCCCATCCTAAGCATCTTTCATTCTTTATCGAATGATTTATGTCTTCTTTGAGGATTCTCTGATCATTCCGGTCCAAATATCAGTTTCTCGCTCGCTTTCCACCAATATTAATGGGTGTTGCATGGTCTATCATATAATGCTTCATGCGTTGCCACACCGATACTAGGCTGATAACTATTGTTATATGTGAACTCCACCAAATGCTAATGATCATCCACGAGCTTTTAAAATCAAGTATGCAAGCCCGCAAGAGATCCACTAATACACGATTCTCTCTCTCAGTCTACCCATCCGTTTGCAACTGACAAGCTGTATTGAGAAGCACCTTGGTACCTAAGGCCTCTTGTAAGCTGTTCTAGAACCCATTAATTAACAATGGGTCTCGGTCATTCAAAATGCTCTTCGACACACCATGAAATCGTACGACCCATCTCACGTATAACTCGGCCAATTTGGCTACCATTCTACTTGACTTGATGGGTATAAAACGAGCGCCGTGCTCAACCAACCAACTATGGACTAGATGCTATCGTACCTTACTCGAGTCCTCGATAGTTCATCGATGAAGTCCATCGGTACTTTCTCCTACTTTCATTCGAGAATTTCAAGTGGTTGCAACAATCCACTTGGCTTCTTTTTCTCTATCTACACCAATTGGCAGTTCACGCATTTCGAGATGAATGTCCCAACATCCTTCTTCATCCCTTCCTTGTTACAGGTCTGCTTCATATCATGGTACATCTTATTACCACCGAGATGTAAGGTCAACCTAGAATAGTGGCACTCTTGTAGCACCTCATCCCATAGTCCATCAACATCGGGGAAAAAGCAGTCTTCCACCCTTATGGAGCCAACCTTCTCAGTCGAGTCTGTATTGCTTCATATCTTCAAACTCTACTCCTCCTTCTATTTTGGCCACGATCTCTGCTAGTCTAGCATCTCACCTCTGACTGCACCGATTAGCTTAATCAGAGTTGGCCCGATAGTCAAACTCGCCAACATGTCTTGTTTTAACTCGCACTGGGGTCCAAATTCATAGCTAACAATATACTCCAACTATTTCCACTCCATAAACATCGCTCCCAAAGTGGCATGTCTTCTACTCAATGCATCAATGATTACATTTCCCTCACCGGGTGTATAAGAAATGTTAATCATATGAGGTCAAGAATTCCAACCATCGTCGTTGGCGAAGGTTGAGATCCATTTTGGGGAAAAGGTAATTTGAGGATTTATGGTCCATGAAAAACCCAAACCTTTCCTCTGATAGGTAGTGCCTCTAAATGTTAAAGAAAACACTATAGCCGCCAACTCCAAACCATGAGTTAGATAATTCCACTCGTGCGGTTTTAGCTGTCAACTAGCATAGGCGACAACTTTTCCCTTCTGCCATAACTCCACACCTTATCCGGTACCACATACATCTGTGTATACTATCAGCTCCTCATTCCCGCTCAGAATGGTCAATACTGGTGCACTCGTCAAACTCTTTTTTAGAATTACAAATGCATGCTTACACTTCACATCTCAAACAAAAGTCTGATTCTTCTTCACTAAATGAGTCGACGGTTTTGCTATCTTCTAGAAGTCATTGATAAAACATCTATAACACCCCCGCCAATCTAGAAAACTCCTCACAACCATAGCATTCTTGGGTTGGTTCCGATCCTGAATCATGGCAGGATCTCTTACTATGCCCTGCTCAATGATGACATGACCTAAAAATCTCACTTTCCTCCTTCGGAAGTGACATTTCAAAAATTTATCTTTCCACTTATGCTTCCTCGACACTTCAAGCACAATCTTAAGTGCGTCTTGTGTTCTTCTTCTATCCTAAAATTGATTAAAACATTGATGAACACAAGCATGAACTTGTTTAGGTGATCCCTAAAAACATAGTTCATGAGATCAACAAAGTATGTCGGAGCTTTGGTTAGCCCGAACGGCATAATCAACCACTCATAGAAACCTGATGGCGTACGAAACGTAGTGATTGGCACACTCTCATTCACCACTTTCAACTGGTGAAATAATGTCCCAGGCTCTAGTTTAGAGAACATCTTTGCACCATGGAGCTGATTGAACAAGTCATTAATACGTGAGAGTGGATACTTATTCTTCTTCATAACTTTATTCTGCTCACAATAATCTATACACAACCTCAGAAAGCTATCTCCTTACTGGCAATTATTATAGGTGCACTCCACTCGAATATAACACTTCTTCTTCCCATTTGATTTGCTGTCTCTAATTAGGTGACCTTGTCTCCACAACCATAACAAATAGGATCCTATTTAGCCTTTTTCTATGCATTCTTTCCTCGATACTACTTCCTCTTTTCATTCCATTTCTTCTTGCCTCCACCGCTTTGTTCTGATTTTGGCTCCTCCTTAGCAAGAACGGTTGATTTGGACTAAGGGTATAAACTCTCCTAGCGAAGAGCATTCTCGACCAGTCTTTCAAATGGCTAACCAATATGATTAACCAACTTCTCCCCCAAGTAGTCTTCCAAAGCCATAATGAACTTCTCGTTCTTTCTCAACGATTGTCAATAAAAGACATCACATACTTTGACAAAGCATCAAATCCAACAATATATTTGAAGACAGACATATCTCCATGCTTTAAATCAGCAAATTTTCCAAATAGCATCGACTTCTGAGCAGCCGAAATGAACTTCTTATCAAACTTGTCTTCGAAATGGTCCTAAGCAAACTGATCCTCAGGCGTAGCAATGGTAGTGGCGTTCCACCAGTTCTTGGCCCGCTCTTGAAGCCGTCGAGAGGCCAGCTTCCTTTTTAAGGAATCATCTATTTCCACATCACCAAAGATACACTCGCAGGTATCCAACTAATCTTGCAATTTGATATTTGACTCTACTCCAAGGAATGGTTACCTCCCAAGGTGGAGTACTCTTTACATAACTTGGAAAAGTTAGCTCTCGGTGCCTATACTTAGGTGCTATCCCCAACAGCGACATTTAGAGCGGCTGCATGGGCATTTTGAAGCATGTTCGTCACCATCGCATAGAACATAGCTGAACAGGGTTAGCAGCACCCGAGCCCGCATCTTCCTCAACTCCAAAGATGGAGTTGCTCATAGTGTTTCTTGTTTGTCTACTCATTCTTGATCTATAATAAGAATGATCAGTCTCCCAAAAAGAAAACTATGTTAACGGTGTGACTTATATACTATATATACTACTATATAGTTTTGAAAATCAAAATATATAACAAGTACGTGCAATCTTGTTCATATATATATATATATATATTCTCGATCCAGTTTAAGGTGATAGTTCCTTCCCTATCTCTACTAGACCATAGTATCAAATTAGGTTAATCATGTAACCTAATCTCTGATACCGAATGTGACGATTGCTTTACACCGCCGCCACCTTATATATATATAAGATAGTGCGCTGTTAACATGCTCGGTCGATGTAGAGTGATCATTAAGGTTTTTAAATGAAATAAACATCATAAAACCTATCATATATCTCACAGCGCATGGAATAAAATATAATATACATCATAGATGTAAAGCAGAAGAGACGGTAAAAATTAAGTGATCCAAAATCAGAATACATATTCGTAGAGTTATAAAATAAAATACAATGGAATTAAACTCAAATAAATGTCTCATAATAATACGCAAATACCAAGGATCCACAGTGTTGCACAATGGAATAAGCAAAGAATCCATATATACAATACGAGATAGCTCGATCCAGTGCGTCCTCTACATGGCTACTGCATCGCACTTCGACTTGCTATTTAGCCTACTCACTTATGAGTACCCGAGATAATAAGAAGAAAAGTATAAAACATCGAGTTAGACAATCGTTCAGTGTGAGAGGCAAATGAATCTCAAAATTCTGTACAAGTCGATATAGTAAGGAATAAGGGTATACGATGTGAGAAGTGCGGAATACGGATCTTAAGGCTAGGATAAACACAAGAGGGGGTGAATAGTGTATTAAGGAATTATTGAATCTTTTTGAGTTTATTTTAATTTAAACACAAATGTATGCAATATTCAGACACAGATATGATCACAGAAACAAACACAGATGCAAAAATAAAGTAAAAGCAGTAAAGGAAAGAACACACAGGATTTTTTACTGGTTCGGAGTTACCCTACATCCAGTCCCACACACAATTATGGATTTCCTTTCAAAAGCAATCTTTATAATTACACCCTCGATTTCAAGGCTACGAGATACACCCTCCAGATTCACAATCCTCTGGGTAGAGATACTTGATTTCACATGCAACAAGTTCACTCAATTGATTTCCGGGGCTACAATCACACCTTTTCTCACCTGATTGATTTCCAAAGCTACAATCACACCTTTTCTCACAGAAATGATTACAAATAAGTCTATAGCTCAGAGTAGCACTGAGATCTTGTTGAGATAGTGATAAAGAGTCAAACTAGAAATGATCTAGTTAGATTCAATGTTGATTTCGGCAAAGTAATGGTAAGAATGTGTATAAAGAAATGTGGAAGAAGAAGAGGAGTGAAAACCATAAAAATATAAATAGAAATTTGTTGAAAACAGCCTCAATTTATAGAAGAACAACAGCCATGTCCGTTCGTGAAGGGATATGACGAATAGACACTTCTTTTGAAATTCAAATTTTTGAAATCAGCTGCCACTATGTCGACATGGGTATCTTAAGTGTGTCGACATCCCAAAGGAAAATTTGGTGGTTTGTTTTCCCTTGAAAATAATTTTTATCTTTTATTAAAACTATTTTAAACTTTTATAAATATTCTTAAATATAGTTAAAATACATAAATAAATATAGAGAATAATATTTTGGTATATATAAAATTTTACTGTAATTTTATATTTAAATCTAAGTATAAATATTAAAAATTAAATATATTATTATTAAAAGATAGTTTAAAACTAGGGATAATTTGATTTTAAAGATAAAGATTATTTTGAGTCTAAAAATATTTAAAACCAGGATAGATGTTTTTTATTCTTTTAAAAGGAAGGTTTTGAAATCATTTTGAAAATAATATACAATTTTGTAGAAGCATTTTGAATAAAAGTTAGTGGATACAAAACAATGTTGCACTAGATTTTTCGTAGGTTCCATCCTACTTAGGGTTTCATCCCTTTAATAGGCTCGAAGTGGATTCGATTCCATGAATAAATTGGATTTTAACATGCCAATGCTTTTCTAGGTGTTTTAACAAAATTCCTAATTAAATTGCTTATTCTTGAAATCTTGAATTCTTGATAATCTTGATATTCTTGATACTCATGAGTTTTCAATCTTGATATCTTGAATCTTCATACCGTACAGTCTTCATTCTTGATACCTGCATGGTTAAATCCTGCATATACATATATATCTAAACTGTAATGTTAGTATTTATATTTTATAATCTTATTCTAAGGTTGTCATCATCAAAACCGTCATAACAATCTCCTTCTTTTTGATGATGACAACCTTTGTTTATAAAATATTACTTCTACCCTAATAACTCCCTATAAAACTTATAACTCCCCCTTAATCTATGCCTAACTAATATATGCCTAACTATCCTATTTTATATTTCTCCCCCTTTGTCATCAACAAAACTAACTCCAAACTATATAATCTCCAAACTAAATAACTCCCCCTCATTCTTGGAGTAAAGTACATGCATTAATAAACTATACAATAGAGTATATAACAGATAGATTAAGAGATAATTATACTGATAGACTTTATAACTAATTAAAGATCATATAAATATCAATGCATATTTATACATGTTTTTCACACCAAATATCAATCCAAATCAAATCAAATCAAATCAAATCAATCAAAAAGACAATTCAAATCAAACAAAGCAATCAAATCAAACATTACGAGGAACTTCCATGCATCCTTCTTCTCCAAATATAGGGTCTGCTTTAATGGCATCCCAATTTTCATTATATTATTGAGAGAGACCGGAGGATGTGCTTCGTTATCATCCTTATGTAGGGAGGAAATCATCCATCGTATTGCATCGAAATGCCTCTCTTGCTTCTTGATCATCTGCATTTGTAGAATGAATGAAAGAATATTCTTGAAAGAATTAAGAGTCTCTTCAAGATTCTCGAATAAATTATGAATTGGATTGGTTATATTTTAGTTTGTGAGAAGAATGAGAGACAAAGTAGATTAGAAATAATATTGAGTGATGAATTCTAGAAGAAGTAGGTATTTATAGGTGTAGAAATTCATTTGAAATGAATAGACATAAGGTAGTTATTCAAAATTCAAATTCAAAATGAAATGTCATTTCTGAACAGTACATGTCGACATGGTCATAGGGGGGATGTCGACATGGTGCAGTGAATTTTGATGGCTTATTTTTATTTTGTGAATAATTGTGTGTGTGTGTGTATTTACATAATATACTAACATTTATTCTGGAGATAAGATAAGCTAGATAACAGAAAGGAAATTCAATTTCATTGCATAATAGAATGCTACAATGATTAATCATAAAGAACTACACGAACTTTCAAATCCAAACAAACTAAACTAATACAACACGACATAAAAAGATAGAACTAGTTAGAGGATGAAGAAGATGAAGATAATCCAAGCTTCTTGCTGACTTTAGAGAAAAACTTGTTCATCTTCGATGTCATTTTATCCAATTTCTTACTAACGGACCTTTTAAGAATCCGTTGATTCTCGACAATAGTCTTGTGATTTTTGAGAAGGATTTTGTTGGTTAGATTGGGAGGATAGTCAATACTTTCCAAAGATTTTTCACCTTCTTCTTCTTCTATTTCCATTTCATCCCCTTCTTCTTCCTCTTCCTCCTTTTCCATCTCCTCATGAGCCAAACGCTCTTCCTTTTCGGCAAGAGTCTCATAAGGTTGAAAAACAAATGGAATTTTCATAAGAGAAATGTTTGAGTGATTAAAAACCTTTCTTGAAACAAATTCTTCCACTACAAAATAGTTTAAAATCCGAGTGAGATAGATTCCATGATACAAAGTATTCTCACCCATTTCAAGATTTTTGGGACGAAGTTCATCCAAAATAACTTACGCCCAATTAATATCATAATTTCCAAAAATAGCAAAAAGTTCTTTGCAAACTTTTGAGGTAGGATTGTTAAAATTTCTCGATCTTGGGGACAAAGTTGTTGTAAAAGAAGATTAACAATTCTATCTTTTGGTCGAAAGTTTCGATTTTTGAATTCAAAATTATCATTTCCTTCAAAAATGTGATGAAATGTCTCACGATCATTTTCATCAATATTAAAACTAGAAAGATCAATTCCCGTACTCTTGCAACTGAGAATGGTACGCAAAAGATCACAATTCAAAACAAATCTAGTGCCTTTGACACTACTCCAAATTTCATCATCATTTCCAATATAGAATCCACGGTTTCAATTTGCATAGAAAATTTTAACAAGATTTGGATAACAAACGAAATCATTTTGAGAAGCATCAATAAGACTAAGAATTTGATTGTTTGTAAAAGGAGAATCAATTTCATAAGAAGAGAAATTTTGAAATATAGCAAACTTTCCGAGATGGACTTTTCCATAGTTAGCATAATTGATGTATGCTTTTATGGCATCCGGATCATTGAAGAGTTGCTCTTTTATCTTTTTGGAAATTCTCATGGTGGAGGTGTTGCTTGAAGAAGTCATTAGAGTAGGGAGTAGAGAGATTGAAGTTTTGAAGAGAGAGTTTGAATTTGAAAATGAGAGTGAAAAGATATGATAAAAGATAGTGAATAAATAGATTCTCAAAGGACATGTTTTCTGGGCAAAAAATGCCTTTTCAGAGAATTGAATGAAGTGCAGGTGGAGGGAAATTCAACCATTTGAATTCAAATTTTGAATTTCAAATTCTGTACCCATGTCTACATCATGGTGGGGACCATGTCGACATGTGTCTTTGAATTTCTATGTTTATTTTTCCTAAGTATTCTAATATATATATACTTGTTATTTTTAATGTATATATATATCTGGAATAATTCTGAAATTATAGTATATTCTATAAAATATTATAATACTATTAAAAATAAAAATAAAAATAAAATAATAGTAAAAAAATTTAAAATTCAAACAATACACCAATTCAAAATCAATCAATCAAACAATTAAGCATCCAAATTTAAGCATGTAGTTTTAACCAATTGTATTGTAAATGTGTACCTTTTTCTGAGTCCGTTTCTCTGAATACGTCGAAGTCGTGAACTGCTGTGAAACACATATTTGAATTATCTATCTCCTGATCATCATCGCTTGAGGACGAGTCTGAGTCGTCTAGAGTAGCAGTAATTGCACGTTTTCGTTTCTTTACAGAATCATTGTTTATAGGAAGATTTTGCCTATCTGGATACGGACAGTCTCTTTTGATATGGCCTGATCGTCACAGTTGAAACATTTAATATTTTTTGGCACTACATTCTAATTTCCATAGTTCTTATAGTTGTTTCTCTTGAGATTGTTCATCTTTCTATATTTTAGGAATTTTCGAAAATTCTTGGTCATAAAGGCTATCTCTTCCTCATTATTGCTGTTTGAGTCTGATCCATCGGTTAATGCATTGAATGCCATTGGTTTCTTTTCAGATACTTTACTTTCTCTTCTTCCAATCATTTGGAATTAAAACGACATTTGATTTCCAATTAATCCTTCTATCTTTAAGGTACTGATGTCATTTGCCTCTTCGATCGTAAGTGCCTTTTGATCCCATTCTAGAGTAAGAGAATTTAAGATTTTTCTGACTTGATCTTCTTCCGAAAATTCCTTTCCCAAGGATATTAGAGAATGCACAATATCCTGAAAGCTAGTATACATATCAGAAATAGACTCATTAGAATTCATTTTAAATAATTGAAACTTATTTGTGAGCATGGAAATTTTGGTCTGTTTAACTTTTCTTGTTCCTTCGTGAGTAACTTGCAAAGTTTTTCAGATTTCATATGCAGACTTACAAACTGACACTCTATCAAATTCATTCCTATCAAGTGAAAAAACAGAATATTCATTACTTTAGAATTATTTTGTACAACAGTCTTTTGCTCAGCAGTCCACTGTGCAAAATCAGTTGTGGGTTCAGAATATTTAGTCTGTGTGATATTCCAAGTGTCTAATCCTACAGATTGTAAATATATTTTCATCCTACATGCCCAATATGCATAATTATTGTGATTAAAAAGTGGTGGTCTGACAGTAGACCGACCTTTTACAAATGATCTAGTGAAAGGGATGATAGAACTATTATTGGTAGTGTTATCAGTACCAGTGTTGGTAGCCATTTTGAAAATTTTTCAAAATTTAGATTATGAAAACTTTGAAAACCTTGCTCTGATACCAAATGTGAGAAGTGCGGAATACAGATCTTAAGGCTAGGATAAACACTAGAGGAGGGTGAATAGTGTTTTAAGGAATTACTGAATCTTTTTGAGTTTATATTAATTTGAACACAAATATATGCAATATTCAGACACAGGTATGATCACAGAAATAAACACAGATGCAGAAATAAAGTAAAAGCAGTAAAGGAAAGAACACACTGGATTTTATACTGGTTCGGAGTTACCCTACATCCAGTCCCACACACAAGTACGGATTCCTTTCAAAAGCAATCTTTACAATTACACCCTCGATTTCAAGGCGACGAGGTACACCCTCCATATTTACAATCCTCTGGGTAGAGATACTTGATTTCACGGGCAACAAGTTCACCCAATTGATTTCCAGGGCTACGATCACAACTTTTCTCACAGAAATGATTACAAAGAAGTCTATAACTCTGAATAGCACTGAGATCTTGTTGAGGTAGTGATAGAGAGTCAAACTAGAAATGATCTAGTTAGATTCGATGTTGATTTCGGCAAAGTAATGGTAAGAATGTGTATAAAGAAATATGGAAGAAGAAGAGGAGTGAAAACCAGAAAATATAATTAGAAATTCGTTGAAAACAACCCCTATTTATAGAAGAACAACAGCCATGTCCATTCGTGAAGGGATATGACGAATAGACACTTCTTTTGAAATACAAATTTTTGAAATCAACTGCCACTATGTCGACATGGGTATCTTGAGTATGTCGACATCCCAAAGGAAAATTTGGTGGTTTGTTTGTCCTTGAAAATAACTTTTATCTTATATTAAAACTATTTTAAAATTTTATAAATATACATAAATATAGTTAAAATACATAAATAAATATAGAGAATAATATTTTGGTATATATAAAATTTTACTATAATTTTATATTTAAATCTAAGTATAAATATTAAAAATTAAATATATTATTATTAAAAGATAGTTTAAAACTAGGGATAATTTGATTTTAAAGATAAAGATTATTTTGAGTCTAAAAATATTTAAAACCAGGATAGATGTTTTTTATTCTTTTAAAAGGAAGGTTTTGAAATCATTTTGAAAATAATATACAATTTTGTAAAAGCATTTTGAATAAAAGTTAGTGGATACAAAACAATGTTGCACTACATTTTTCGTAGGTTCCATCCTACTTAGGGTTCCATCCCTTTAATAGGCTCGAAGTGGATTCGATTCCATGAATAAATTGGATTTTAACATGCCAACGCTTTTCTAGGTGTTTTAACAAAATTCCTAATTAAATTGCTTATTCTTGAAATCTTGAGTTCTTGATAATCTTGATATTCTTGATACTCATGAGTCTTCAATCTTGATATCTTGAATCTTCATACCGTACAGTCTTCATTCTTGATACCTGCGTGGTTAAATCCTGCATATACATATATATCTAAACTATAATGTTAGTATTTATATTTTATAATCTTATTCTAAGGTTGTTGTCATCAAAACAATCATCTCAAGGACTAACATATGAACCATACCTGACATGTCCTTACATCCAAAGAGTTAAAACATAACGAACATAATACGCTACTCAACAAATGTAATAAAAGTACATTGCAAACCAAGTGTGATGGCCGGTGTCCAAGCATCCTTATCTCCAATACCTATCTACAACTACATTTCTAGAGTGACAGATTATGAAAGAACAATCAAGATAACCATAACATCCATCAAACAATCCTCACTACCACTCAATGTGCTCTGGATATATGCTAACTCGTATGACCTTTCAACTACCAGGGACTAATGGAAATCTTTATTTTCATTGTACTCTCTTTAGCCCAAAACTGATACTAGATCTTCAACGAGTGTAGGATACACAGATCCATTCATCAATCCGAGTTAGCCTTTTAACATACCCACAAGCGTCCTCATAGTACCCTTGCTTTGAGTACATCAGAAAACACTCCAAATATCAACGATTCCTTAGCATGCATATCCAAGCTACTTCCCTGCTACATCCAATTTCCATTATCCTCGAGGAAGCATTCTACATTCCTCCATTCCACGATAGAACCATTCAAACGTTCTATCCACGGGTAACCTTTCTTAGAACCTTCCCTTTATGGATATCCAATCTCATGACTGCATTCAACATTGAACCGCCATCATTAGAACTTAACTCCTTTCGCCATCGAGTTGACACCGAAGTCCCAAAACAATCTTCGCGCTACTATGTCGCCATCAAACTCAAAGCGAACAAAAAAAACACCTTCAGCACGACCTATGGAGCCACTACTTCCTACCTTTTTGGAAGTTTCACCCAAATCCCATCAATATAAATAACTCGGTACCATGCTATAATAACTCGGCATCGACTTACTTAGCTAATCTTAGCTAAGTTCAATCTCCTACTCATAGCACTTCATTTCCCAAGTGCTTTGGACTCTAAGCCATTCTTCAAAACATCTCAGCATCCACTTAAACCTCAAATCTCCAAGTCCTAGAAATAGCTCGGATCATGCCCAATACTTAGCCATTCTTCTACATCTCGCATTTGTCCACCTCATGTAGCCATTGTCCACTGAGTCATCAATTCCCCGACCCATTTTGGCCACTAAAATTAACTCTGTACCAAGCTATAATAATTCGGTACTATCTTATTTTCTTAACCTCATTTTCGTAGTGAATTGTAACTCGGATCCCTCCCTTACTATAGAACCCCTCCTCCAAGTATCATCTAATTTTGACCATCTTTGCTTTCGATTCATCGAATTCGCCAACCTATTCTCCAACTACCTAAAACACTAACGAACAACATCAAAGCACAACATACAATTATAGAGAACCATGCACATATATATCCATTCATACAAGCAATATATAAGAATGTGATTATCAAACAAATCTTAATCTAGATCTAAATTTTACACTAGCGTATGCACATGAATACAAGGAAATGCAGAACCATCTGAAAATCAATTTTAAACCTTTAAAATTCATCCTTAAATATGTATAAAAGTGTAATTAGTGTTAGAAAATGTTTTAAAGTTAAAATCATGGTAAAAACATCGTTTTTAACTATATAAACATGTAAGTAGAGTGAGAGGTCAATAATCACTCACCAGATACTCAAAGTACCAATTTTTCTCCTTAGATTTGAAGTAGACAACAAAGGAGATGAACCCAAATAAGAAAAAAATGATAATCTAAAGCTTTCCAATTCTAATTCACCCCTCTAATTAATGATTTGGCAAAGGTGAGCAAGGAAAAGGTAAAATTTTGATAAAATTAGGGTTAATGGGGATTTAGAGCTATCTTAGGGGAGATGAAAATGTCTTTGATCAGTTCCTACTACCTCCCCTTAGCATAGTTTTCGCATATAGGTTAATGGGCTTCAACACGGGCTTGGTTAATTACCCATTAAAACTGGCCAGCAGCCGCCAAAACTTAAAACAGGTATAACTTTCAAATGATAACTCTGTTTTTCTATTACAACCACTTTGCGGAATGGAAGACCATAATCCCCAAGCAATGGAAATAGTTTGAGATTCTAATTCAGATTCTATCAAAAGTTATTGTCCGACAAGTTTTCAAGGTCAAAATGGTCATATAGAAATTCGGTAAAAATCATAGATGTGGAAAATGTCCCTAAGTGTCATTTCCTAAAATTTTAGAGTCATAAAAATATTTTACGACCCTTCAATACGTAAAACACATGTCATTACACTCGATATTGGACACAGTTGGGTATGTTTTATTCTGAAATCATATTTTGTGGACCCATGTGTTCGATGCTCAGAATTAAATGCTAGGAGGCAGTATAATTTTCATAGTATGAAATCATGCAGCCTTAATAATATGTTTAGGATGAGCATGATTAGTGGGCCCTGCCCAATATTAGTCCTAGGAAAGGGTTGGGATGCAAGGTAAGTAGGGTTGCACAATAGAAGTCCGTTGTTCACTTAGAAGTTACAATATTTGTGTATAATTGCTACGATGTAGGACTTCTCCATCCGTAGGACCCATGGGAAAGGATATACGTTTACGTATAGGTAGGGGAAAATATACCTAAGGGTTCATCTTAGAATTGAAGTATTAAATGACTCTGTACCTTTAGGGATGTCAAGGGGTTTACTTCAGGGTGGAATGTAAAAAATGGCCGTTGGGTAAGCCACCTCCCCATTTAAGAAAGTTTTAAATAACCTAGAATGATACTTAATGAAGGAACTGGGCCAGCCCACAGCGGAAGAAACAGATGGATCTAAAAAAAAAATTCCATTTTGGATCTTTAATGGGCATATGAAGTCTTAATATACTTAGAGCTTTTCTAAGTTTCTTTTAAATAAAATTAATATTTTATTTAATTTTGTAAATAAAGTTTTACTTTAATTTAATGTGTATGTAAACTAGTGTGTAGCAAATATACTCTTATGTATATAATTGTGTGTAACGGTAACTTATTAACTTTATTTAGAGAAAACTTTTCATTTCTATCTCTTAAATTATTCAATTAATGATGGAGCATAAATTTATTTAGAGAATGAAACTTTTTATTTCCTTCTCCTTAACTTATTCAATTAATGATGGGCATAAATTTTTATAGAGAGAGAAACCTTTCATTTCTCTCTCTTTAATTTAAGTTGATTGATAATATGAATGTCATTAATTAGCGAAATATATACATTATGAATATAAGTTTAAATAAATATGTTATAGTGTAAATTCTCTAAATGCAACATGATAGGTGTTATCAATTGATGGCAAGGTATAGAACATATACAAAATTAAATGGATAGCTAATCACATAAAGGAAAAATAGGAAATAAATAAAGGGTGACAACCATGATTGAATCAATTTCCTATTTTGTAAACTTAATTAAGGAAGCATACAAATGATAAATTATTGGAATCATATTGTAAGGATATAACAGAAGAAAATAAATATATGTATATATTATTGCCTCGTTTAAATTGTTTCCTCCTTTTAGAAAGAAAACTAATCGTACTTTGACATTGTAAAATACAAGTAATAAATTTTACATATGCAAACATATCTATAAAATTAATCATGTGTATATAAGATTAAATCAAATCTTTCTACTTGATAAAAATTAGAGATTTATAGCAATCAAGTCAAAGTAGGTTTATTGTTTAAACATTAATTGTATGTATGTAATATTCAATGAAATATCTCTAATTAATACAAATAAAAGACTAGTAATCAAATTAAAATTTAGATTTGTTGCGAAAACATTTTCCTTTTTTTAGTTTACAAAATAATACAAACACAAATTACATACATGTTAACTTTCAAATCTAAAATTACATTTTGTTTTATATGATTTAAAACACGAATCTTCATTAAAACACTATAATATTCATAAAGAAATTTTAGTTTAATTTGTTAAAGTAAAATCCAGTCAAAACAATATAAACATATAAAATTTTAGATCTTAAGGATTATACTTTGAATTGAATGTTTACAATATAGATCTATAATAAAACATTGTATTCAAGCATATATAAATTTTAATTCTAATTTAACAAAACAAGAACCCAATTATAAATTGAACATACAAAATTTCTAATCTAAAAATTAGACTTGAAATTGAATGTTTACAACATAGTTTCAAAAAAAACATTATATTTAAACACATACAAATATTGGTTTCGATTTATAATATAAAACGCCAGTTGATTCATCCAAAAAACAATACAAGCTACACAAACAATTCTCAACTTAAATGAGGCGGTGAATGTACATACAAATTATGATGATTAAATTTCTCTTTCAACAAACATTACATCAAATATCATTATCTTTAATGAAAAACATACCTTATTACCCAAAGCCTTGAAGCACATTTTGAAAATGGACTCCCCTTAAGATGTTGCCTAGAAGTCACACTTTGAATGATGATATCTCCTTGGATCGTTAAGATCTCCATCCTATTCTTGCAAGAGATGGATGGATCACTTTTGTTTTATTTATTTTTGATGTTCTCATATGTAGTCGAAAGAAAAAATATATCTATTTGTTTCCTGCCATGAAAAGTTGGAAGGAAAGAAAGAAAAGAATGAATGAGAAAGAATGAATTGACGTACCGAATGAATTAGAGAATATGTTTTATTTAAAAGAAGGAAATCTTTCCAATTCTTCAATAAAAACTTCTCTAATTAATTCTCTTGATTAAATTTATTTTCACTCCTGTTTCTTTATAGGTTCGGCTGAAAATCACATGTCATCAGTTGACATAAGATTCCATAAATTAACACATGTAAGTATCTTTTATTTAATTACAACGATATCATATATCAATGCGCGCAAATATAAATTTTAAAAATGCATTCAAATAATTACAAAGAACTCCCGAACATCAAATAAGATAAATAATAATTAATATTTCTCAAATACTAATTAATTTAATTAATTTACAACTTTTTACAAATTAATTAAATCATGTGGTTTTCTGAAGAATTCGTCATTACGGTTGTGCGACTCAACGGTGTATATTCAATCAGCGATTAGTATTGAACAATTCAAATATTAATGTTCACATGTTAATTAGCAGATGGTGTGACATTTTGGCTGAATTAATCACTTACACATCTTTTGGTAAAATCCAAACTTACTTATTATAAGCGGTACATAATAGTGACAATTATTTACAACAATTCTCTGCATCAAAACTGTATCACTTTGGATTTATGGAATTTGGTAATGGTCAAAATTCCAATGTCATCCATATTCAACTTTATAGTCCAAATACAAAGTTTTTGGTTCAATGACAACAATTATTAGCAGCCAAAATGCTTTGGCCAGAGACTTTGACTTTGAGTTCACTTGAGTTGACCATGATACTAACCCTATATAACTAAGGGGACGAATCCTCTCTTGAATAATGCTTCTGTAACGACCCGTAAATTTCGACCATTTAATGTGTTAATTTAGTTTGATTTTGTAATTTAATTTAGGAAGAAATGAAAAAAATTTATAATTAATAATGAAGCGAATGTTGAAAATGGAATGAAACCATGGAAATTTAAGATAAGTATTAACAGTTGAAATGAAATTGCGAATAATTGAAGTAATGTAAATTGTTATACTAGGCTCAGATTTGAATATAAGAATACAAAGGTAAATAGAGAATTAATTAATGAATTAATGTATGTTATTTATTTAGGGTATTAAATAAATTTGGTAATCCTATTGAAATTAATGGCAATAATGTTGATATAAGCTAATAAATTAAATTTTAATGCGATACCCATTTATGGATGGAATGAAACGGGATTTATGTAAGTGTATACTAGGTTTTACATCAAATGGAAGTTTTTGTAATAAGTGGATGTAAATATTGAATCAATTTATAAAATAAATCTAAAGGTTATGTTTGGTTAGAACATAGGCGAATGAAATTAATAGTATGGAAATAAATGCCAACATTGATTATAAGTAATAAAGGCTTATTTATGTGACTAAGAGTAACGGTAATGTTTATTTAGGTTACCTATTTAATTAGTTTGTTAATTGGAATTTGAGATAAATTGTAATAAATATAAATAAATGTTACATTTGTATGGAATGTAATACAATGGTTAGGAGTGTTAGAATGGATATATTAAAGTAATGAATGGAAAAAACAAGGTAACTAAGTTTATATAGTAGTATTGAACTTAATAAAAGATTTGAATTAAACGAATCAATTGATATATGTTTATTCTTTAGTATGTGCATAAAATTTGGAAATCAAATTTCAATTAAAGGAAATTAGGTAGTACGTTATTTGGAAATAAGTTTAATAAATACATTAAGGAAATGTAATATAATTCATTGTTAATTATACCTATAAAATGTCAATAGCAAGATTTTCAATCAATAAACGGTTTTATTGAGATTTTAATTTATAGATTAATAACTTTTGATGTGAAATCAAGTACAATTATTTGTCTTAATTTGTGCAGATAGGGTAGGTGTGATTTGTCATTTAAAATGGTTAATTTTATAAGATGTTGTTAATGCTAATCCTATTTATAATATAACGATAGGCTAATTTAAAGCAAGATTTAACTGAAGAAAAATTTCAATAATTGAATTTATTGCGAACAAATGAAATTAAATATGGTGATTTGTGAAATAATTTATGTAATAATTTTAAATCCAATGGTAAGCCCTCCTATTTGAAATTAATGAATGGAATGATTATGGGTTAATTTAATTTAATGGAAATTTTGGAAATTTTATCCATAAATTAATTTTACGAAATTGAGGATTTATATTGATTAATCTTCTCTAAATTGACATTTAAAAATTGTTTTAATCATTGTAAATGTTTGAGAATTATAAAGTGGTAAAGATTACAAATTTGAGAATTTAAACGCGAAATTTGATTTAATTAATTCATTTTAAATTTATTTAACTAATGGAAAAATAGCCATTTTGGCCACTGACTCGGATTTCAACGAAACTAATTTCATCGGATCCGTAACGGTGAATTATAATAGGGTTTCAAGTTTCATAGCGATCGGACTTGTCGTTTGATCGTACGGACTCAAAACGCCTTGAAATTTATGCAATTGAAATCAATCGAAATCAATTTGGAAAATATTGTTTTAGCATAACTTCTTCATACGATGCAATTTGAACCTGAAACCTTTTCCATTTTGTTTAAAATATTTTTAAACATCTATTTTGATATATGGGTTGACCCAATTTCATTTCGGAGTCGAAACAGGCTTCCTGTGCCACTTTGACGTTAGCGCGTATATTCAACCCGATCCATCTATTCTATTCCAGTTTGCCTATATATATATCCCGGTTATAAACCCTAGCCCTCTATTTCTCATTTGTCTATACGTATATATTCTCCTCAACTCCTCCTTTCCAATGGCGGACAAACCCTAATTACAATTGCAATCCAAAAATCAAATGCAAAGCTGAAATTTCAAATTCCTCAGAAAAATTTGAAAAAAGTATATATTGAACCTCTCAATGAGCGTAACTCAGATCCATAATTCGTTTTCCGATTCGATGCATCGGTTTTCCAGAATTTCTAAATCAATTTTCGACCGTTCATCGCGCGTCGATGAACATCGACGGATCGTCGAACCCTTTCTGGTTTTTGTGGAGGGGACCGAGGGGAGTTCATCGGCGGTGTTCGTTTGTCGATCTGACGGCTGGATCTTGAGTAAAAATTGGGCTAGGGTTTATATTTTTCACGTAGCGGCCGTCCTTCTTCCCTGCGTGCGTGATGTAGGGTTTGAAAGAAAGCTACAAGCTGCGTGCATTACTTCCCCTGATGACGTGGCACAAGTATGAAATGTGTTCTCTTCTTTTTTTTAATTAAAAATTCAATCACAATTATCGCTATATCTTTCACATATGATATTCGTTTTACATGCAATTATTTTTGTTAGGATCGTAATAAAGTTCCGAACATTTTGGCGGGTGTTTGGACGGATTTGGAGACTGTCAAATTTTTGGGTTTAAATCGGATTTTAATTCAATTTAAATTCAAAAGGTGAGTGTTTTAACCCACTCACAAATTCTAAAATTTCTTATTTTTGTTAAATTGATTTATGTTGTGTTTAGAAATTTATTTATAACTGTTTGGCATATATTTCATCATTATCTCAGTTAATTTGCATTCATATAAGTTACTTGTTATTTAATTCATTTTTGCATATAAACTGCCATTTAAAATTTTAGTTAAATTTATTATTGCATATAAACTGCTAGTTAAATTTATTTATTATTGCATGTAAACTACAGTTAAACAGTTATTTAATTCATTATTGAAAGTTAACTGTCAGTAATTAACTATTATTTATTGTGTGATGTTTGAATATGGATGATAAATTGATAAATGTTTGATGATTGATATAATGGATGAATGGATGCTGTATTTATATTGTATAAACTGCAAGTTATTATGCATTTTCATTTCATTCGGGATTGCAGTTTGAAATGATACACAACCGCATTTTTTATTTTTAAATTGCGGATTGAAATGATAAATATCCGTATCACTTGACCATAGGATAGAAAATTATATACAGGCACCGCGGTATATATATAAAATTATTTTTTGAAATGATTTTCTATGGTTTTGGAAAGAATACGGTTTAATAAATATTAAATTTTGATATATATATATATATATAGTAAAAATTCTTGAATTCAGCCATGTATAAATTGGTTCGAATTTTTAAAATAAGCTAAATAATGAAGTTGATTCCGTTTATATAATATGGTTAAGAATATATTTGAAATTCTATTGTATATAAAGTTATAATAATTCAAATAAAAGTAAGGTTGAAGATAAATGTGAATATGATTTAAATTAAAGTATTTAAGAATTTTTCTCGAAAAATTTGTTTTTGAAATGTAAATAAATTAAGATTTAAGGGTATGATCTTATAACTTGATTTTTGAGTAGAGGATTTAAGCGAATATCAAATTAATTTAAATAATATTATCAAGTTAATTTAAATAAAAGAATATCCTGTTATTGAAGTTTAAGGGTTTTACATGAATAATATTTGTTTAGTAAGTAAATATTTCAAATTTAAATAATAGGAATTGGATTTGATATATATTAAATTATCAAAGAATCCACTTTGAAATAGTGGAATATTTAAAGATTTAAATATATGAACTATAAAGTTTTGAAATATAGAATAATTAAGCTTTGAAATATATGGGAATTAAAATGGTTTATTTGGAGGTTTAAATTGATATTGGGAATTTATTGTGAAATTTAAAGAAACTGTTTATTTAATAAAGTAATATAGTATTTGAACCATTAAGTACTAAAAGTTATGTTTCAAAGCTATGGTTTCAAGGTATATAGTTTTGAAAAGGCTATGATTTTTGAAAAAGATATATTTTAAATAAGAGTGATATCATGTTGATTTGGGTCTTTAAAATATAAATGATATCGTATTTATATAGTTTTGAAATGAATTTTTTTCTGGTTTTTAAAGGCATAAATTATTTTTGAAATAGCCGCGGTGTTATAATAACGATTGGTTGTTGAAGAGATCGGGATCGGGAGTTGTCATACTCTCTGCCAACCCGAAAACCACTTTAACAACCGTGTACGCAGTGGAGATTGCAGAATGAAGTAGGATGATGGCGGCGTTTCCTTTGAGGTAAATACTTGGACCCAACTCCCGTGAGTTGGCATAAGGTGGCTAAAACATGAGCGATTGACGGGCAAGAGGCTAGCGCCCTTTATCGGATACTCCTCGTCGATACCATGCTCTAACTTTGGATTGATTCGGTGGCCACTTTTGATTTTTTATTTTAGGGGGGAGTTTGTCCGAGGTGGGCGATAGCTGTGGCTACACGTTATCACCAGCCCGGAAGCGTAATTGGTATATCTACCCTGCCATTGCCTAGTTGTGCCGTGTCACCTTCCCTATCACGCCTTGTACGAGTTTGGTTTTCTCCCATAGCCCATGAAATATTTAGGGTAGTCTCCAAGATCTGGAGATGCGCTGATATTGGATGGACTATTGGGACTATTACGTGTTAAGGGCTATATGGGTAACCCCTTAATGCTAAGAAAAAAGTAAGTTTATTTTACAATTAGACACTATTATAATAGCGAAATATACTACATAGTAAATAGTTAACGGATACTTAGGAGATGTGAATCCCGGGCATCTCTTAAGTTACTGCACTCATATTTATTTCTGTTAATTTAACTCACATAAGATCTTTTAGTTCTGACTCTAGTGTTTTGTCTTTTCAATTCGCTCGGGTCAGTCCGAGCGTTTCAGGATTTGAAGATTTTATTCTGGAGGACGAAGACTTGTAGTACTATTATCTACTATATTATATTCCACTACACTCATATTGTTCCGCTGCATTGTTATTGGTATGTGTAACTCTGATAAATGTGTAAGTATAATCGAATATTTTGTCAAACAGCTTTATAGACTGTATATTTGATTACTATATTTTATCCTTCCGTTGGGAGATTCTATTTTGTTTTATTTCTTTCTCGTTTTTCTTATTTACCCCATAACAATCCGCCCTTCCGAACGGCTTGAATTGGCACGTGTGTCGATTTAAAGCGTGCGAAAAGGCTGGACGTTACAACTTCACTTTCAATACTTCCACTCGACCCAACTATAATCATTCGATGGAACCCCATGCCATGATTTGACTATAATCAAAGTGAAACATTCATATTAAAGATCGACAGTATCCTTAGGTCGAGAGAACTGTGTAAATCAGTCACATCAATATTTTCTATTTGACTTTAGTTATATTAAACAACGGAAAACTATCGAGTGAGTTGTTTCATAGTTATCTAATGACTATCAATACGTAATCTCTAGGTGCCCCAGCAGTCATGAGTAAAACACTGCCTGTAACAACCCGATATTTTCAACCATGTGCATCCACACATTCCGGTCTTGAATTGCTCAAAATATTGCATTGTAAATAAATTGGGAGCAAATGAAATACAACCACAGAATCACAGACACAAAAATATCAGATTAACTCACAGCGGAAATTAAAATACCATAGTAGTTCTTGAAGCTACTATAACAAACTCTCAAAACAAATACATAATATCAGTTTGAAAAACATATACAATAGAAATCTCAAATACATAGAAGTTTACAATTACCAGAGCTGAAATAGAGCAACTGAAACTGAAAAGAAATAGATAACTAGACAAGCAGAATCTCCAGTGATTCCTAGCTCCTGAAAAGAAATCCAAAGCTAAGTTGTAAATACTCAGGCTGACCCGAGCGTAAAGTAAAACACAAAACGCTCGAGTCAGGACATATATACTTATATAATGTAAACCAACTCAAGTGAACTGTAGTAGTAATGCACAATAACTTAAAGGATGCTTGAGATCGCCCATCCTCTAAGGATCAGTTAAACCATAAATTAAATACATCCCGCGGTTAAAATTCCAAAATGGTATTTTATACTTCTAAATCAAATATCATTTCAAAATTTAATATCATTTCAAATTCATTTTTAAATCAAAATATCATATCCTTCCAACACCTCATTCATTTTTTATTTAATTTAATACCATTCCAAATCACATTTCAAAATGATTTATATTTCAAATCAAATATTCCAATTTAAACAAATAAAAATGAAGTTATTATACTTTAAAAATCAAATATTCAATTTCCCAAAATTTAATCTTTCATACTTCATTTATTCACTTAAATTTATTAAAACGGTGAAATTTCAGCTTTCACAGCATATAGAAAATGCTACGGTAAGTGACATTTAAAAACAATTCAATTTAGCAAAAACAGCATTTACAGAAATGCTGTAAAAGTTCAGGATTTCAAATAAAAGCTTTAGTTCAATTCTGCAATTACAACACTTACAAAGTGCTGTAATAACCCTTGGTTAATATTTGCCTTTTAATTCACTTGAATCAACTACAGCACTTAGAAATGCTGTAATGTCATTTAATTCGGAAATTATAGCATTTCTGAAATGCTATTAAATTAAATTTCAAATTTCAATACAATTCCGTAAACCATTAAACTTTAGTTTAAACCATTTTTAAATTATAAAATCATATTTTCTCACTTTAAAAACAATCATTTAAATACCCATTAATTTATGATTTTGTAAAGTGAGATTGTCATACAAAATCAAATTTTAATAATTTACTTATTAAATAAATGAAAAATTTATAACATTTCATTTACATTACATTTTAATAAAATTTACCATTTCATAAATTAAATTTAAATTCCATTTTATCTTAACTTAACTTTTATTTTTAAAACACTTTTCACATTTCCAAGTTAAGTTATATTCAAATTTCAATTTTAAACATTTATTTATTTAACTATTTTTAATTTATAGAAAAATCAATAACACTTTATAAAATCATTTTTAATTTCAAATTAAAATCAATTTATCATATTTTTCTTACTTAATTTAAACTATATTTATAAACAAAATCATATACTCCAAAATTTACTTATATTTCAAATTCTACTTTACCATTTATTTGTTTTGCTTATTTAATTTGTAGAAAATCACTAATATTTTATAAAAATCATTTTTTAAATTAAATCTAAATCAAAATATCATAATATTTACATTTTTATAATATTTTATAAATTCAAGAGAATATATATTAACCACGCGTCTGTATATAAAACTTTCCAACCTAAGTCAATGATACGAATAATATATCATTTCAATCCGTAATTTACAAAGGAAAAATCCGGGTTCTATCATTTCAAACCCGCAATCCCAAGTAAATGCCAATAAATAAAAATCGTTCAGGCCTATCATTTTAGCCCATAACAATTTTTCCCTATTCAAAATTCCGTTCGGATATGTATCATTTCAACCCATAGTGATTCTATTCTACAGAGAACTTGGAGTGTGATAAACTGATATAAATAAACAGAATAGCATTATATAACAGTAACAGATGATATGACAGGTGTATAAACATGGTGAACGTCATATAAATTATATCACAGGCAGGTATAATATGATAATAATATCTACATATTCACAGGGTGTCAATTTACTACTTATATAAGTACAGAATGCCTTGTGAGAAATACTCACTTGTTTCAAGCTGGAGATAGCAAGACAAAGCACACAAACAAATTCCAGAAGGCACGATAACACGACTATAGACTTGAGTGGAGTGGGGAACTTGAGTGGGAAGAGAACCAAGCTTTTATCTTGTACACAACCCATAAAACAAACAAGTATAAATATGATTTCAAACCAAATATACATATTGAAACAATTTAAAAATGAAAGCAACCGTGAAAGGAATGACTTGACCATTGCCTCCATCATTCAAGTGCTCGTCCTAGGGTCAGTTGTGCTCGGCCAAAGTGGTGCATAGGGCTAGGATATGCATGCATGCACGGCTATAAGAAGTAAAAGAGATGGAAGTTGCAACATAAAGGAATACAAAGGGTTTAAGGCAATTTAGTGGCTTTTGGTGCACACTTTGGGTTCGGTCTTGATTGATGTGGGCTCGGCCATTCATGCTACAGGTCAGGTAGGGTCTAGAGTGGTGGCCAGAGGTGGTGGAGGATCAGATGGTGGCGGCCAAGGAGGTGGTTTAGGTGAAAAATGAAGGGCATGTGGATAAAGGGGTTCGGCTAGGCTAGTTTCAAGGTGATTTTGCAACATTTGGTGATGATAGCTTCGAGGGGGCTCACGGCCTGGTCAAATCAGAGGGAAAGGATGGTGGAGTGGCCATGTACAGTGGTGGATTTGGTTGGAGGAGGTGGTGGAGGAGAATGGCCAAGAAAGCATGAAGATTTCAAGGCAATTTCACTAGAAAAATTCAATAAAATGATTAGAAAAGTGGAAAGAAAAAGAAGACATTACCCTGGTTTTTCTTCAGATCGGAAATGTACTTGTATGAAGAAATGAGAAGGGGTATTTTCACGTGAATTACAAAAAAATCACGGCTGGAAGCATTGGGGAAAGGAAGGCCCAAAGTTATGAAGAGGTGTGAAGGTTGAAGGTAAAGAGTTAAAGGCCAAAGACTCTTGAAATTTCTCCTTTTCTTTATGCAAATAAATCAAAAAAAAATTCAGGTAAATAAAATAAAAATGAATACAAAATATATTGAAAATGAAATGAATAAATAAACTTTATAAAATTATATAAAAATATAAGAATATAATTTAATATATGTAAACTAGTATTGAAAATTGAAAACAAAATATACTAGTTTTTGGAAAAATAACAACCGCACTTTAAAAATGTTTTAAAAATAAAATATATATATATAACATGAAATATTACACACATATATACAAATTAGAACAAAATATGACAAATAAAAAATATTATTTATGTAAATTAAAATAAACAATATTGTTAAATAAATCAATTTACACACAATATTATAAATTGCATAACTTTCACAATATAAATCAGATTTCAACAAAACAAAAGGCAGTATTCTTGAAATTTAATTTATTTTCATAATAAAAGATAAAATTTGAAAATTCAAAAATTTAAATTTTAAATTTAAAAGTCAAAGTTTGACCAGATTGACCAAAAATCCACTTTTTTGGAAAATATTCAATTTATTCAGGTTTGGAATTATAATTCACACAAAATCAAAATTTATAATTACAATAACAAAATTTATTCATTTTAATAAATATAATAAAGTTTTTAAATCAGCAATTCAATTTAAAATAATTAAAATAAACAATTAAAGTAAATCACAAAATTCAGTGTTGTTACACTCTCCCCCACTCAAATCCTTTCGTCCCCGAAAAGGAACGAGCAAGGAAAATAAGGAAAAGCAAGATAGAAAAAAACAAATAGTACATGAAAAAACAAGTTCGGATTCGAAGCATGAATGCTCTCCTCCATATCCCTGGTACATTCCTAATCATCTGTACTTCACTGTGCTTTTACCAGACAAACAGATTTCCTTCTTAGCTGCTTCGTACCTTTGTCGACAATACGAAGTGCTTACTCTCGACAGTCAGATTAGGCTCAATATCCAACTATCAAGAGAAAAAGGCTGAACAAAAGATATAGGTCAAGAAGATACCAGAGAAGATGTGAGACGTGGAATACATTATGCACTCCAGAAAGCTTCTCGGGCAAATCCAAACGATAAGCCAAAGAACCAACTCTTTCCACAATGCGGAAGGACCCTCGAAGAGTAAGAAGAAGGTAGGAATAGCTAGAAGGATAAATAGGTTGAAAGATAAGGATGAACCATTATTTTAAAACCATCTAAATTTCAATTTAAAAATTTTATATTTAACATTTTAAACATTTTATAATATGATGAATAGTCATTTGATTCAAATTCGATAGTTCGAAGTAAATAATGTTTAAACATTTTAAATTATTTAGGCAAGTAAAATAAATGATCAAAATATCATTTATATAATACTTTATCAAAATACTTTTATAACTAGATGTCTTAACAAGTTTACTTTCGTTCCTGTAGACTCTCGTCATGCGTTGATCAGATGCAAAACTAGAATTCTCCAAGTACTTAGTAGACTTGTTTCAGCACCCAGTGAAAATACTTGAAAAACCTTTTAAAATAGATATGGAAAGTACAATCCAAAAAAATCAACCAAACCAAACAAGTCGATCATGGATCACGGATACACAATGGTTACCCCTGGATCCTCCAGGAAACATCCGTAGCCGTAGGCTGACTACCGCAGCCCTGCGATTATGCCATGAAGACTGGTAGTATCGCAAATACACAATGGTTACGCTTGGATCCCCCAGGAAACATCCGTACCCTTAGGCTCTCGCAGCCCCTGCAAATTACACTACCAAGCGACCCAATAGATCACAGGTACACAATGGTTACGTCTGGATTCCCCAGGAAACATCCGTACCCTTAGGCTCTTGCAGCCTCTGTGAATTATGCTTTGCAGTCGCGATCAAAAGATCATGGAGATTGCCATAGAATTCGATGGACACTTGAGTATCATATCCGGAATATCCAAATCAGAGAGAATAATATTGATAGAATGAATCCACAGTGTGGCCACAAAGCGGATATCAAGCAGAAGGCACTTTCCATATCTTTACTTCGAAAATATGTATCATATAGTATCTTTCAAATCACTTTCAAATATCATACTTATATAAAGTCCATTATATATAAGATTTCATTTCAAATCGAATACTTTCCAAAATCAATAGTACATCAAATCATGCTTATATAGACTTCGATTATATAAGATTTCACTTTACAAATTGAGTACCCTTTTCCAAACCAACAGTTTTCAAATCAATTTCATACTTATAGAAATCCATGTTATATAAGTTCGATAACTCCCAAACCAAAGTATTTAAATAAACATGGTTCTCAATTTCAAACCATTTCAATATCAATTCAGTTACAAAATCATATATGATTTCACTAGATCATTTCTTCCTAATTTCATATATTCAGTTTCAAAGTTTTTTAAAACAATAGATTCCAAATTTCCAAATCAACAAAATTTATGTCAAACAAATTCATTTCCATTTCAAACATATATTCACTTTCAAAAATCATAGTACTTTCAATGTTATAAATCTTTTGAAACCAAAATACTTGAAATCATTACACTTTGAAAATCATAACCTTGCAAAATCATACATTTGAAATCATAAAACATTCCTTTAATTCTTTACATTTAACAAATTTATTCAATTAAACCCAAATCTAAAATTTCCAATTTTAATTCAATTCAAACCGTCAGTTTCAATTCAATTTAGTTTTCTAACAAAACCATTTCAAATATTATCAAATTTCAAATAAAGATTTGACCATAAATAAACTATTCAATCTTTAATATATTTCAAAGCTTAAATATAGCATACTCCAAAACTAAATTTTATAATTTCATATATCTCAAATTTTACTTCATTATTACTTAGTTTTGAAATATTCATTTCATAAATCCATCATTTTTAAATAAACTCAAATTACTAGTAAACCACATATCCTTTCATACAAATATAAACTTCAAATATTCTTTTATCGAACTCAATTATCATTTCAAATTCACATACTTTATCTAAATAAAGATTAAATCATTTCCAAGCTATTTCAATCATCAGAATATCTAAAATTGTTACTAAGTTTAAAACCATCCCTTTTTAAACCTTCAAACTATTTATTTCCATATGAAAAATTCAATTTACCATTGGAAAGATTATTGTTCTATATATACTTTATTCAGAACATTTCAAATCTACATTTCATACCAGTATAATTCAAAATAGTCTTGTTTATTTCACTCAACGAACAGTTTCAAACTTATATAAACCATATTACTTTATACTTTAATCATACTAAACTAAACTTATATTCTTTGTCGAATACCTTGTACCTTTCGAAATTACTTAGCTTTGAAAAGCCAACCCTGATTTGGAAGTGCTCGAACCATCAAAATAGTTGAAGAAATCATAATTTCAATTCAAGAATAGGAAATCTCCAACAAATCAATAAACCAATTCCAAAAATAGGGTTATACCAAAACAAATCTGAATCCTGAAGATTGAACACCAGCTTACTTTAAATCATTTCAAATACACACACACACACACATCTTTCGAACACCAAACCATACTTTGAAATCTGAAATCAAAATTTGTTTCATAAAATTACTCGCATAGCAAAGCTACTAGAGTGGCCTCTCCCCCGCTCAGAAACTCGAAAATCAAAGTCGATGATGCATGCATTCATCACCGAAATTATTTTCCAGTGACATAAGTGGGTCCTGGACTTTTATTTTCTTGAAACTTCTTTGAAATCTCTTCGAAATCATTAGGATTAGTTTGAATACATTTGAAACATTTTTATTTAGGGAAATATCTTTAAATCATATGATTATTATATATTTTCCAAAATCCTAAAATCGATTTCAAAACACTGGAGTTCGATTCCTCAAAATTCAAATTCAAAACCCTTCAGTTATAAATGATTTTATATCAGTCAAATTTTTATAAATTTTCAAAATTCAAATCCTTTCAAAGTTTCAAATATCCATTTTCAAAAGATATAAAAATCCTTACTGAAAACATTTCACTTTTATATATAATAGGGTCATCCTTATCAAAATAATAATTTCGATGTATGCACAATTTCAAAACACAACCAAACACAAATTTCCAAAGGATGATCCAAGGTTAGATTTCAGACAAACAGAGATTCAAATTTAAAGGAACTTTAATCAAAGAGAATTCTGATTCGAAGATAAGCTCGAACGAAGATGAGATATTTAATTACCCAATAGAAAATGGATAAGCCTATATAAATCGCGGGCGACCTTAACCGGGTCAACATTGACTTTAGAAACATAATCAATGCGAAAATCTAAGGCAAATAGACATTTGATCGCCAGAGATAGAATCCGGGTAGAGTAGGAGATAGATAGCATCGTAAACCGAGGATTAGAATCTGCGGTGAATCAATGTCAATTGTAAAGGAGTTTCACCCCTTTACAAATCATTCAAGGATTGGCGGAATCACCTATATTTAGAGAGGTCATTCCAAAGTGGAGGTATGGAATGCCCCAAAATCAAAAGGATAAAATAGGTAAGACAAGATAGGATTTCAAAACAAGTGGGAGCGTTAAAGTTCGAAGAATCCTAATCAATAAGAATTCTAACCAAGAGATTTCTAACAAGGTGGATACAGAAGGAATGAAGTTTAGAAAATCTTGGTTTCAAAATAAGAAAATTTTTATACCAAAATAATCTTTGAAAATCCTTTAAAAATCATTAGGGAATTATTTTATACTTGGCAACTACGCTCTCTCACAAGGAAATGATTCTGAGATTGATTTCACTCATTCTAGGGTATTTCTACCCTATCTCTAATGAATTTTTGCTCCGCATGCTATGGTTTTCCAAAAACCAAAGCTCTGATACCAACTGTAACAACCCGATATTTTCAGCCATGCGCATCCACACATTTCGGACTTGAATTGATTAAAATACCACATTGTAAATAAATTTGGAGCAAACGAAATACAATTACAGAATCACAGACACAGAAATATCAGAATAACTCGCAGCGGAAATTAAAATACCATAGTAGTTCATGAAGCTACTATAAAAGACTTTCAAAACAAACACAGAATATCAGTTTGAAAAACATATACAATAGAAATCTCAAATACATATGTAACAACCCGAAAATTTCGATCCCGAAAATTCCAGATAGTTAGGAAAAAAGAAGAAGAGATAGAAGAAGAAGAAACAGAAACAAGACACAGAAACCTCACATTCGCAGCGGATCAAAATATAATATCACATAATAACAGTTTACAAAAGAATAGTATCAGTACATTTACATTTTCATATATCAGAGTTATAACATTTACACAATACAGGACAGTTATAAAACAACATGTCCAAGACATAACTATATATCACAGCGGGTATGCTCCATACGTTCCAGCCATCCATCTCGCCTTCCTGAGCTCCAGAACGTCCTTACCTGAAAATCTGTAATACTCGATCTGACCCGAGCATTACATCAAAGTAACACCCGAGTCAGGCTGGAAACCAGCGTGAGCAAACCCATCTAACTTGGAATACAAAAGCATACAATTTATATAAACCCGTGGTAACTTATATCAATTTCAACTTCATAAATTATTATAGACATCAACTATTTCACACATTAATTTCTAAGTGCCAAGACTTATTAAATGGTCCAATTCACTTAAATCATTCCATAACAGCCTATTGATTTCACATATCAAATCTATATAGAATCGAAGTGGTTTCGGATATTTCTAATACCCGACTCCGGTCTCTTCGAATCCAATGACATTTAAAACCAAGTTATCCAATTAAATACAATTCAATTTTTAATCATCGGATAACATTTTACACAACAATTCCTAATTGATTAATAATAACCTTATCATTGCCCATCCAGCATATCATATCACAAATCAATTTGTAATAGAGATATCCACCAATTCAAAGTACTCCTTATAATTCAATCATTAATAAGAAAGATTGATCACTTCCATTAATTACCATAAATTCAATAATCCTCTAATTGCTTTTGTTAGTGAGTTATTCTTAAATTTCATATAATAATTAATCCTTTAACTTAATTACATTCATTAATAAATCTTGATTATTCATCAATAGATATCAATTCAATAGATATCATCCAAATCAGACATTCAACAACCAATCATCCATAAGCAAGCATTAACAATTCATATCACAATTAATTTAATTACTTAAATTAAATTAGTTCCTTAAGAATTAATCACATAATCTTGCTCATACAAATAATTACCAACCTTAATTAATTAATCATATCCTTGATTAACTCAATCAATCAATTTATTAATCCCTAACCCCATATCAATTATCCTTTATTTATCAATTAAGAATCCTTAATTAAATGTTAACCCATCCTTAATTAACAGATAATCAATCCCCAATTAACATTTGATTAATCCTTTAATCACTATTGATTAATCAATTAATTACCACAACTAATTTCTTAATTATCCTTAGTTTACGGATTAATTATTCTTTAATTATTAATTAATAAAACCTTAATTATTAATTAATAAAACTTAGTTAAGCACTTATTAATCATTAGTTAAGTAACCTTTAATTACTTAATTAATTACTCACTAATTACTTAATTAGTAAATCTTAATCCTTAAACTTAATTAAGTAATTATCTACTTCATAAATTTTTTTTTACATAAATTAATTATTCATTTAATTACCCTAATAATTAAATGAATAACAAATCATTAACTTCTAAATTAACTTTAACAAGTTTAACATCAATTTAAATCTTTTAAATGATAAATAATACTTTCTTTATAAAACGAATTTTACAAGATTTAAAACAAATTCCTTTTTAAATTCAAAACATTTAAATTTTTCTTTATCATTCAAAATTGTTTAGACTCTAAAATTTATAAAACTTTTAAATTTAATTTAAAACAAAGATTCAAATTCAGATTTGAATCAGATTTAAAATTTATTTAAAACATTTCTTTACATTTCAATTACCAATTTAAATTCAAATTTCTTTAAAAATAATTTTAACAATAAACCCCTTTTTAAAGCATTTTAAACAAAATTTGAATTTAAAACTAATTCATTTCCAACTATGATTCAAATTACTTGAATCCATAATTTAAAATTAGAATTAAAACTTGTTTTAAATTCTTGTTTAATATTTTAAATTCAGTTTAAAGTTTGAAAATAAAATAGGTTTCTAACCTATAACTCAACTAACTCGAGCAACACGTAATTTACTTGAGCAAAACACTAACTAACTCGAATAAAAACTCGAGTAACATTCCATTTTTGAAAACATTCAAATTTTACAATACTGTCAGGTTTACACATAAACCTGTATCATCTGACACTCCCGAGACCACAACACGGCTACTCCGAGTCCACTATCCCAAAACTTCGAGCAAAAGCATGAAACTACTCGTAACACTCGAGTATTATTCTTTCCCAAAATAAACTGCTGACACACGATGAACTCGTGCACCTGTACCATCACGGCAGCCATTTCCGACCGTTCGCGACCCTACTCGCAAGTCATCGTTCATCACCCAATAAGTTTCCTACCATCAAATCTACTGCAGAACCCCTAACTCGAAAACGAGCATTCGAGCTCAAAAACTGTAACAATGTCGAACCAGAACTTCGCCTCAATCACCAAACACCGATCACCTGAGAACTTTCACCTCCGGCCGCAATCTTTTCCATATCCCTTCTATCTTCTCCCTGAATTTGGGACAACTCGGTCCCCTAAATAAGTCACGACAGTCAAATTTTCCTGATCACTGATAAACTAGGGTTATGAAGTTCAATTCCAAATCACCACTGCCTCAAAGCTTGAATCCAGTATTTTTCCCATCAACTACGATCCATCCTCCATCATTAACCCAAAGACTCGACCCATACTAGTATTTAGATCACCAGAAAACTTATAATTCTCATTTTCAGTTCACACCAGAACTGCACCACCATTCTTAATTTAAAATTTTTGATTTTAGTGTTAAAAATCATGAATTTGTTTATGAATTTAATTCATCAAACTGAATTCACAAATTACAAAGTTTGGGTTTTGATTTTATCAAACATTCACAGATGTTTTATGTTTTACAGAGACAAAGAAACTTCTATTTTACTTCCTTAAATTTTTAAACCTCAACCTAGATAAATCAAATATCTTTTGATTTAAAAATTACATCTTATCTGAAACTAATTAAAAGATAAGGATTTTAAACAGAAATTTTAAGCCAGGGAAACCCAAACAAACAGAGTAAATATTTACAGCTTGCACACAATTATATATTCACACCAGACATTTGTTATATATACATGTAATTTACACATTTATATTCAATCATGCTAGCATGCAACCAAATTCATTTTAAATTTTAAAAGTTACTCACTGTCTCAGTTAAAACAGGGACTTATCTTTTATACCACAGTGATGAATATAAATATTCACACCCATTTATGTACTTAAAATCATTTTAAGCAACATGCACAGTTGAATTCAAATCATACTTATAGGATCATAGCATGCTAGTTCAAGGTATAACAATTTTTGTCAAGTTTTACTCACCTCTATGATGAAGCAGAGAAGCGCAGGCTTGAAACTGAAACTGTACTTTGAAACTTTGATCTGCTATTGAGTTAAATCTTGGATTGCTTACAACTTGTTGATGTTTTGAGTTGAATTCATATTGCATCTGCTTTGATCATTTAATTTGCTTCAGATTTGCATTTGTTTGTTTGATCTTTCTTGATTACAGACTTAATTTTCCAGGTTGAAGCCTTTTTGCTTTTCCAGTTTTTGAAATTTTGTTTTGCTTTGAATTTTTTTTTCTCTGAATAAAAATCTGGTTTCAATTCTTACCTAAAATTCATTTAAAAAAAAAGAAAGACACTTGTTATTCAAATGTCACTTAGGCTACAAGTGTTGCTTTTATGCATTAGAGAGCTTACAAATGTAAAACGCATTTGTTTTATGTTTTTAAACTATATATATAAACTCTACTTAGCATATATGTAATTAAGAAAGAAGAATATTAACTCTTAATAAATTCTTGTTTAAAAGTTATATTTCAATGCTTACACTTATATGTTTTTATGTTAAATGATTTACCTTTATTAATTTGGGTGTTAACATCTTAACACTTGCCTTTATTCAAAATGTTTTTATAAAGCTTTGGTATGTATTCCACTATTTAAATCAAACTATATATAAGATATACTTCTTTTAAATCTTAAATTTGATTTCAAATTTAAGTTCAATCAAATTTAAGAATCAATTCAAACAATTCATATATATTTTAAATAAACCCAAATTCAATTGGTAATAAAAAAATTCACTTAAAAATTTATTTATCTATATTTAAAACAACCCATCATCATTATTGTTTGAAGATAACAATTTGTCAAATATAAATAATTTATAACGGAGATTATCACATTATTCTTCCAATCTATAAATGAGTATTTCAATTTAAATTTAGATAATTATTCAATTATTTTATACCCGAAAATCCGGGTTATCACATTCCTCCCCACTTAGAATCTTTTCGCCCTCGAAAAGGAACGAAACCAGAATTTATTAAAATGATTATTATCAGAAAAGTCTTTCTTTGATAACTTTAAAATATTTAAAAATCTATATAATATTACCAAAATAGTTTTATAAAAATACTTTTATAACTCGATGTTTCCACAAGTCCAACTTCGTTCTTACAGAAATTCGGTCATACGTTGATCAAGCGTAAGACTGAAAATTTATAAGTACTTAGCAGACCCATTTTTAACACCCAGTGAAAATACTTCGAAAATAATTTTATTGAAAATATCGAAAACATTTTGAAAATAGAGGAAATATCTTTGGTGAGAATGCTTTGGAAATCATCACCCCCATCCATGGTCACAGTTACATTCCAGGGTTACGTTGCCGTCGCAGCAAAAGTCCATGTAACTGTAGGCTCTCCGCGGCCTCTCGATTACACCATGGAACCCACACAACAGATCACAGTTTAACTCAGGGTTACGTTGCCGTCGCAGCAAAAGTCCATGTAACTGCAGGCTCTCAGCGGCCTCTGATTTTCGTTGTCGAAATGAAACATCTCCACTCATACATAGGTCGCGGTCTGCCGATATAAAATCAAACGCAGACTGTTGGTTCTCAGCAGCACACACGACTTTCTCTATGTTATACCATAGGTCGCAGTTACATCCTGGGTTAAATTGCTATCGCAGCAAAAGTCCATGTAACTGTTGGCTCTCAGCGGCACACACGACTTTCGCTATGGTATATTCTACTCATAATCCCCAGGAACTAGTTTCGTCCGGACTCCTCACAGGATCAACTTTAGAAACCCCCCCCCCCCTTGGGGCTCAAAGCAGTACCACCCCTGAGAAGTTCATTTCAAGGGAGCGCCTTTTTCCCCAGAGCCATCATCAAAACATTTTATACTATATACATATAGTATCTTCAAACCATAAACCTAGTATGATCTCATACAAAGCTCCTTTACACAAAATCGATTATCCCAAAATCGATAAATTCTCAAACTAGGCTTTCCAAATTCTCATATTGATTTTACCCAAAAATCAAAAGCCTTTCAAATCCAAAGGTTCCCCAAAACCTTTTCCAAAATCCTCATAAGATCCTTTACAGATATATATAATCTTTTAAAACTTTGGATCATTTCAATCTTGTATAAACTCCTTTTATACTTCAAACATTTCAAAGCATTTTTCTTCCAGCAACAAATTCAACAAGGGAAGATTTATCTTATATAACAAAGATATACAACTTTGTTTATTCAAAACCAAATATCCCAATTTGATTACTCTTTTCAAAATCAATTTCATCCAAATCCGTACGATGTACACATATCATCCGTACTCATACCAATCTGATCGCTCACTCGATCACACAATTTCACTTCCGAACTAGTATCGTCCACCCGACTTCCTAGTGCGGACACAGATCTGGTTTCTTGATCAGAAACCGTCATTCTCCTTGCATAGTCATAACTATGATAGAGAACATCCATAACCAATCAACAATCCATATCCAGGTTCGTCGTCGAAAATCGAGTGAAAAATCCCACTCGGATCGATATTATTATCTCGAAATTCTGTGCTCAAATCTGGATCAAATTACTATGCGAATAGAATAACATACGTACACCCTACGTATTTATCTTTATTGGTTATTAGCCAAATCAATTCCATTTCTATTCACATTCATTTTGATTATCATTCACCTACTCACTATTTCTTCAATCCATTTGGATTATTAACTCTATTTTTATCTCGATTGGGTATTTAACCAATAACGGTTTGAACTCCGACCAGTTTATTTAGAGAATAACTTGAAAATTTTTAAAAACAGATAAGTAGTTGGAAAATAATTACTAGTTTGTAAAATGGTGTAAAATAGTTAGAAAATAGTTAAAACAATTATAGAAATTTTAGACAATTGCAAATAATAGTAAGATAGTAATTAGTTTTGTAAAATAGTTGAACTATAGTAATTAGTTTATAAAACAGCTGGAAAAATGTTAAGCAGTTTCAAAAATAATTGTAAAACAAATATAAGATAGTTTGGCCTTTTTTTTAAAAGAAAGGTTATATATATAATAAATAGCTTGGAAAAATAGGTTTATATTAAAACATTTTATATTAAAAACTGCTCACTTCCCAATCTCCATTCCAAATCAATTCAATTTAAATTCCACTTCAATTTCAAATTGTTTCAAATTAATCCAATTCAAATTTTCCATTTGAATTTTATACTTATATATCTTTAATCAGAATTTCAATTAATTCAAATCAAATCCAATTTGAACTAATTTCAAATTTCAAATTCCAAATTTAAACCACCTCGAATTATATATATTCGAGTTAATACTTCAAATGTTGATTTAATTCCTTTAAATCAATTTACCTTTTTATCCCAACAATGGATTACCATACTCCATTTCTCATTCATTTGAACAAATCCAATTCATAACTTAAAGATTTTTAACAGCAATAGGATGGTATCATCTAATTCATCTTAAAACATCCATCAATTTACAATTTCCAGATCTTAAACCCATTTTGAGATCGCACAAACTCTCATTTCAGATTAACCATTTAACTTCCCAAATTAAATTCCAATTCCATCTTGAAATTCCCAAATCATGTTGATCATTCCAACATATTTAATTTTTTCCCAAGTTAAACTCAATTCACTTAATCCAGTCAACTTTACCCAGTTTGAACTTTTCATAAATAATCTTCCCACTTATTAAGTTCAAAAACTTATCAATTTTGGGTATCACATCTTATTCCAAATTCAAAACTCCGCATTTAGAGTTTATTTCAAATCATCTTTGATATTATGTATATCCACATATATACATATTAACTTCTTTTACATACTAAATTACACTTTAAATTTTAAACCACCTCTGGTTTCAAATTCAAACAAATTCCTTTAAAATTTCAAACAACCCTTGTTTGAAATAGGACCCCCTTTCATTAGAATATATTAAATAACATATCTTATTTTAAAACAAGATCATATTCAAATATTATCTCCTTTAACAATTTGAAACCAATTCAAATGTTTAAATTTAGAATTCAAAACTACACAATTTGAAACCCATTTTAATTTACATCCTTTCAAACTTACAAGTTACTCTTTTTAAATGGTTACTTCCTTAAAACATTTTATTGTTTATTGAAAAACAATCATCCCATTATTAAACACAATATCCATTCTATTTTCTGATTTGAAACCAATTCTAATTCATCTTATTCTGAAATACTCCTCCAATTCAAGATTTCAATTTTAGTTTGAATCCATTTCAAACTTATCTTTATTTAATTCTAATTTCAATTTGGTTGCATTCTATTACTTCTTAATTTAATTCTTACTATTACTTTTAATTTAACTACAACCAATTTCCTTAATATAATAGATAATCTATTTCTTATATAAGATTCATTTACTTTTGAAATCATTTAAAAACCTTTATATGAGGAAATACAAGTACGCTCTCTTATATATATATATACATACTCAACTCATCCTAGGGTACCACTTACCCTATCCTTAATGAATAATCCCACCAGAGCCAAGGTTCTCGCTTAACCTGGCTCTGATACCAAATGTAACGACCCGAAAATTTCGATCCCAAAAATTCCAGATAGCTAGAAAAAAAGAAGAAGAGATAGAAGAAGAAGAAACAGAAACAAGACACAGAAACCTCACATTCGCAGCGGATCAAAATATAATATCACATAATAACAGTTTACAAAAGAACAGTATCAGTACATTTACATTTTCATATATCAGAGTTATAACAGTTACACAATATAGGACAGTTATAAAACAACATGTCCTAGACATAACTATATATCACAACGGGTACGCTCCATACGTTCCAGCCATCCAGCTCGCCTTCCTGAGCTCCAGAATGTCCTTATCTGAAAATCTGTAATACTCGGTCTGACCCGAGCATTACATCAAAGTAACACCCGGGTCAGGCTGGAAACCAGCGTGAGTAAACCCATCTAAATTGGAATACAAAAGCATACAATTTATATAAACCCGTGGTAACTTATATCAATTTCAACTTCATAAATTATTATAGACATCAACTATTTCACACATTAATTTCTAAGTGCCAAAACTTATTAAATGGTCCAATTCACTTAAATCATTCCATAACAGCCTATTGATTTCACATATCAAATCTATATAGAATCAAAGTGGTTTCGGGTATTTCTAATACCCGACTCCGGTCTCTTCGAATCCAATGACATTTAAAACCAAGTTATCCAATTAAATACAATTCAGTTTTTAATCATCGGATAACATTTTACATAGCAATTCCTAATTGATTGATAATCACCTTATCATTGCCCATCCATCATATCATATCACAAATCAATTTATAATAGAGATATCCACCAATTCAAAGTACTCCTTATAACTCAATCATTAATAAGCAAGATTGATCACTTCCATTAATTACCATAAATTCAATAATCCTCTAATTGCTTTTGTTAGTGAGTTATTCTTAAATTTCATATAATGATTAATCCTTTAACTTAATTGCATTCATTAATCAATCTTGATTATTCATCAATAGATATCAATTCAATAGATATCATCCAAATCAGACATTCAACAACCAATCATCCATTAGCAAGCATTAACAATTCATATCACAATTAATTTAATTACTTAAATTAAATTAATTCCTTAAGAATTAGTCACATAATCTTGCTTATACAATTAATTACCAACCTTAATTAATTAATCATATCCTTGATTAACTCAATCAATCAATTTATTAATCCCTAACCCCATATCAATTATCCTTTATTTATCAATTAAGAATCCTTAATTAACTGTTAACCCATTCTTAATTAACAGATAATCAATCCCCAATTACCATTTGATTAATCCTTTAATCACCATTGATTAATCAATTAATTACCACTTAACAAATTTCTTAATTATCCTTAATTTACGGATTAATTATTCTTTAATTATTAATTAATAAAACCTTAATTATTAATTAATAAAACTTAGTTAAGCACTTCTTAATCATTAGTTAAGTAACCTTTAATTACTTAATTAATTACTCACTAATTACTTAATTAGTAAATCTTAATCCTTTGACTTAATTAAGTAATTATCTACTTCATAATTCTTTTTTACATAAATTAAGTATTCATTTAATTACCCTAATAATTAAATGAATAACAAATCATTAACTTCTAAATTAACTTTAACAAGTTTAACATCAATTTAAATCCTTTAAATGATAAATAATACTTTCTTTATAAAAGGAACTTTACAAAATTTAAAACAAATTCTTTTTTAAATTCAAAACATTAAATTTTTCTTTATCATTCAAAATTGTTTAGAAACTTAAATTTATAAAACTTTTAAATTTAATTTAAAACAAAGATTCAAATTCAGATTTGAATCAGATTTAAAATTTATTTAAAATATTTCTTTACATTTCAATTACCAATTTAAATTCAAATTTCTTTAAAAACAATTTTAACAATAAACCCCTTTTTAAAGCATTTTAAACAAAATTTGAATTTAAAACTAATTCATTTCCAACTATGATTCAAATTACTTGAATCCATAATTTAAAATTAGATTTAAAACTTGTTTTAAATTATTGTTTAATATTTTAAATTCAGTTTAAAGTTTGAAAATAAAACAGGTTTCTAACCTGTAACTCAACTAACTCGAGCAACACGTAATTTACTCGAGCAAAACACTAACTAACTCGAATAAAAACTCGAGTAACATTCCATTTTTGAAAACATTCAAATTTTACAATATTGTCAGGTTTACACATAAACCTGTATCATCTGACACTCCCGAGACCACAACACGGCTACTCCGAGTCCACTGTCCCAAAACTCCGAGCAAAAGCATGAAACTACCCGTAACACTCGAGTATTATTCTTTCCTAAAATAAGCTGTTGACACACGATGAACTCGTGCACCTGTACCATCACGGCAGCCATTTCCGACCGTTCGCGACCCTACTCGTAAGTCATCGTTCATCACCTAATAAGTTTCCTACCATCAAATCTACTGCAGAACCTCTAACTCTAAAACGAGCATTCGAGCTCAATAACTGTAACAATGTCGAACTAGAACTTCGCCTCAATCACCAAACACCGATCACCTGAGAAATTTCACCTCCGGCCACAATCTTTTCCATATCCCTTCTATCTTCTCCCTGAATTTGGGACAACTCGGTCCCCTAAATAAGTTGCGACAGTCAAATTTTCCTGATCACTGATAAACTAGGGTTATGAAGTTCAATTCCAAATCATCACTGCCTCAAAGCTTGAATCTGGTATTTTTCCCATCAACTACGATCCATCCTCCATCATTAACCCAAAGTCTCGACCCATACTAGTATTTGGATCACCAGAAAACTTAGAATTCTCATTTCCAATTCACACCAGAACTGCAACACCATTCTTAATTTAAAATTTTTGATTTTAGTGTTAAAAATCATGAATTTGTTTATGAATTTAATTCATCAAACTGAATTTACAAATTACAAGGTTTGGGTTTTGATTTTATCAAACATGCACAGTTGTTTTATGTTTTACAGAGACAAACAAACTTCTATTTTACTTCCTTAAAATTTTAAACCTCAACCTAGATAAATCAAATAGCTTTTGATTTAAAAATTACATCTTTTCTGAAACTAATTAAAAGATATGGATTTTAAACAGAAATTTTAAGCCTGGGAAACCTAAACAAACAGAGTAAATATTTATAGCTTGCACACAATTATATATTCACACCAGACATTTGCTATATATACATGCAATTTACACATTTATATTCAACCATGCTAGCATGCAACCAAATTCATTTTAAATTTTAAAAGTTACTCACTGTCTCAATTAAAACAAGGACTTATCTTTTATACCACAGTGATGAATATAAATATTCACACCCATTTATGTACTTAAAATCATTTTAAGCAACATGCACGGTTAAATTCAAATCATACTTATAGGATCATAGCATGCTAGTTCAAGGTATAACAATTTTTGTCAAGTTTTACTCACCTCTATGATGAAGCAGAGAAGCGTAAGCTTGAAACTGAAACTGTACTTTGAAATTTTGATCTGCTATTGAGTTAAATCTTGGATTGCTTACAACTTGCTGATGTTTTGAGTTGAATTCATATTGCATCTGCTTTGATCATTTAATTTGCTTCAGATTTGCATTTGTTTGCTTGATCTTTCTTGATTATAGACTTAATTTTCTAGGTTGAAGCCTTATTGCTTTTCCAGTTTTTGAAATTTTGTTTTGCGTTGAATTTATTTTTTTCTCTGAATAAAAATCTGGTTTCAATTCTTACCTAAAATTCATTTTAAAAAAAAGACACTTGTTATTCAAATGTCACTTAGGCTAGAAGTGTTGCTTTTATGCTTTAGAGAGCTTACAAATGTAAAAGGCATTTGTTTTATGTTTTTAAATTATATATATAAACTCTACTTAGCACATATGTAATTAAGAAAGAAGAATAATAACTCTTAATAAATTCTTGTTTAAAAGTTATATTTCAATGGTTGCACTTATATGTTTTTATGTTAAATGATTTACCTTTGTTAATTTGGGTGTTAACATCTTAACACTTACCTTTATTCAAAATGTTTTCATAAAGATTTGGTATCTATTCCACTATTTAAATCAAACTATATATAAGATATACTTCTTTTAAATCTTAAATTTGATTTCAAATTTAAGTTCAATCAAATTTAAGAATCAATTCAAACAATTCATATATATTTTAAGTAAACCCAAATTCAATTGGTAATAAAAAAAATTCACTTAAAAATTTATCTATATTTAAAACAACCCATCATCATTATTGTTTGAAGATAACAATTTGTCAAATATAAATAATTTATAACAGAGATTATCACATTATTCTTCCAATCTATAAATCAGTATTTCAATTTAAATTTAGATAATTATTCAATTATTTTATACCCGAAAATCCGGGTTATCACAACATAGGAGTTTACAATTACCAGAGCTGAAATAGTACAATTGAAACTGAAAAGAAATAGATAACTGGACAAGAAGAATCTCCAGCGATTCCTAGCTCCAGAAAAGTAATCCAAAGCTAAGCTGTAAATACTCAGGCTGACCCGAGCGTAAAGTAAAACACAAAATACTTGAGTCAAGATATATATACTTATATAATGTAAACTAACTTAAGTGAACTGTAGTAGTAATGCACAATAACTTAAAGGATGCTTGGGATCGCTCATCCTCTAAGGATCGGTTAAACCATAAATTAAATAAATCTCACGGTTAAAATTCCAAAATGGTAATTTATACTTCTAAATCAAATGTCGTTTCAAAATTCAGTATCATTTCAAATTCATTTATGATATCAAAATATCATATCCTTCCAAAACCTCATTCATTTTTTATTTAATTTAATACCACTCCAAATTACATTTCATAATGATTTATATTTCAAATCAAATAATCCATTTAAAACCAACTAAAATGAACTTATTATACTTTAAAAATCAAATATTCAATTTCCCAAAATTTAGTCTTTCGGACTTCATTTATTCACTTAAATTTATTGAAACGGTGAAATTTCAGCTTTCACAGCATATAGAAAATGCTATGGTAAGTTACATTTAAAAACAATTCAATTTAGCAATAACAACATTTATAGAAATGCTGTAATAGTTCAGGATTTCAAATAAAAGCTTTAGTTCAATTCTGCAACTACAGCACTCACAAAGTGTTGTAATAGCCCTTGGTTAATATTTGCCTTTTAGTTCACTTGGATCAACTACAGCACTTAGAAATGTTGTAATATCCTTTACTTTAGAAATGATAGCATTTCTGAAATGCTGTTAAATTAACTTTCAAATTTCAATACAATTCCATAAACCATTAAACTTTAATTTAAACCATTTTTAAATTATAAAATCATAGCTTCTCACTTTAAAAACAATAATTTAAATACCCATTAATTTATGATTTTTGTAAAATGAGATTTTCATACAAAATCAAATTTTAATAATTTACTTATTAAATAAATGTACAATTTTATGACATTTCATTTACATTACCTTTTAATTAAATTTACCATTTCATAAACTAAATTTAAATTCCATTTTATTTTCTTAACTTCACTTTTATTTTTAAAACACTTTTCACATTTTCCAAGTTAAGTTATATTCAAATTTCAATTTTAAACATTTATTTATTTATTTATTTTTAATTTATAGAAAAATCAATAACACTTTATAAAATAATTTTTAAATTCAAATTAAAATCACTTTGTCATATTTTCTTACTTAGTATAAACTATATTTATAAACAAAATCACAAACTCCAAAATTTACTTATATTTCAAATTCTACTTTGCCATTTATTTGTTTTACTTATTTAACTTGTAGAAAATCACTAATATTTTATAAAAATCATTTTTTAAATTAAATTTAAATCAAAATATCATGATATTTACGTTTTTATAGTATTTTATAAATTCTAGAAAACATATATTAACCACGGGTCTGTATATAAAATTTTCCAACCTAACTCAATGATACGGATAATATATCATTTCATCCGTAATTTACAAAGGAAAAATCCGGGTTTTATCATTTCAAACCCGCAAACCCAAGTAAATGCGAATAAATAAAAATCGTTCAGGCCTATCTTTTCAGCCCATAATGATTTTTCCCTATTCTAAAGTCCGTTCGGGTATGTATCATTTCAACCCATAGTGATTCTATTCTACAGGGAACTTGGAGTGTGATAAACTGATATAAATAAACAGAATAACATTATATAACAGTAACAGACGATATGACAGGTGTATAAACATGGTGAACATCATACAAATTATATCACAGGCAGGTATAATATGATAATAATATGTACATATTCACAGGGTGTCAATTTACTACTTATATAAGTACAGAATGCCTTGTGAGAAATACTCACTTGTTTCAAGCTGGAGATAGCAAGACAAAGCACACAAACAAATTCCAGAAGGCACGATAACATGACTATAGACTTGAGTGGAGTGGAGAACTTGAGTGGAAAGTGAACCAAGCCTTTATCTTGTACACAACCCATAAAACAAGACAAGTATAAATATGATTTCAAACCAAATATACATATTGAAACAATTTGAAAATGAAAGCAACTGTGAAAGGAATGACTTGACCATTGCCTTCATCATTCAAGTGCTCAGCCTAGGGTCAGTTATGCTTGGCCAAAGTGGTGCATTGGGCTAGGATATGCATGCATGCATGGCTAGAAGTAGTAAAAGAGATGGAAGTTGCAACATAAAGGAATACATAGGGTTTAAGGAAATTTAGTGGCTTTTGGTGCACACTTTGGGTTCCGCCTTGACTGATGTGGGCTTGGCCATTCATGCTACAGGTCAGGTGGGGTCTGGAGTGGTGGCCAGAGGTGGTGGAGGATGAGGTGGCGGTGGCCAAGGAGGTGGTTTAGGTGAAAAATGAAGGGTATGTGCATAAAGGGGTTCGGCTAGGCTAGTTTCAAGGTGATTTTGCAACATTTGGTGATGATAGCTTTAAGGGAGCTCACGGCCTGGTCAAGTCAAAGGGAAAGGATGGTGGAGTGGCCATGGACAGTCGTGGAGTTGGTTGGAGGAGGTGGTGGAGGAGAATGGCCAAGGAAGCATGAAGATTTCAAGGCAATTTCACTAGAAAAATTCATTAAAATGATAAGAAAAGTGGAAAGAATAAGAAGACATTACCTTGGTTTTTCTTCAAATCTGAAATGTACTTGTATGAAGAAATGAGAAGGGGTGTTTTCACATGAATTAAAAAAAATCATGGCTGGAAGCATTGGGGAAAGGACGGCCCAAAGTTATGAAGAGGTGTGAAGGTGGAAGGTTAAGAGTTAAAGGCCAAAGACTCTTGAAATTTCTCTTTTTCCTTATGCAAAAAAATAAAAAAAATCAGGTAAATAAAATAAAACTGAATACAAAATATAGTGAAAATGAAATGATTAAATAAATTTTAGAAAAATATGTAAAAATATAAGAATATAATTTAATATATGCAAACTAATATTGACTAAATAAATTTTAGAAAAATATGTAAAAATATAAGAATATAATTTAATATATGTAAACTAATATTGAAAATTGAAAACAAAATATACTAGTTTTTGGAAAAATAACAACTACACTTTAAAAATGTTTTAAAAATAAAAAACATATATAACATGACATATTACACACATATATACAAATTAGAACAAAATATGACAAACAAAAATATTATTTATGTAAATTAAAATAAACAATATTGTTAAATAAATCAATTTACACACGATATTGTAAATATCATAACTTTCACAATATAAATCGGATTTCAACGAAACGAAAAGCAATATTCTTAAAATTTAATTTATTTTCATAATAAAAGATAAAATTGAAAAATTAAAATATTTAAATTTTAAAGCTAAAGTTTGACCAGATTGACCAAAAATCCACTTTTCTGGGAAATATTCAATTTATTCAGGTTTGGAATTATAATTCACACAAAATCAAAATTTATAACTACAATAACAAAATTTATTCATTTTAATAAATGTAATAAAGTTTTTAAATCAACAATTCAATTTAAAATAATTAAAATAAACAATCAAAATAAATCACAAATTCAGCGTTGTTACACTGCCCAACATTTGGGGAGCGTTACTTACTCTGATCTCAATGGAAACCTCGATATCCAGTCTCGATGCATCTTGACTAGGAACATTTAAAATGGTATATTTGTTTTACTGTGATAAATTAATCACGGTTACAACACTTTGTAACAACTATCACAAAATATGCCATTTATGGTTTCCTATTAAATGTATTTTTAATTAATTAATATAACTACATTATATACAATATATAATAGAAAGAAACACCTTTATTATGAACAAGATTGTTCAACGAATTAGGTACATGTAACAAATTACATAATTGCCTCTAGGGAATACCCCTAACTTTATCAATCTCCCACTTGCGCTTGAGGTCAATTATAGAATCTTATTCCAACTTCTCCAATCAGTTTCCCAAAACCAGTTGGATCAGTCCCTTTGTGAATGAGTGTGCTATTATGTTTTAATTATCTACTCTGTTAATCAACTCTCTCTGACGGTGATAAACTGTTTTATCATGTGGAACAATTCGGAGTATGTTTCTTGACTTCGAGTGAGCTCTAAGTTCTATTATGAACTATATTTCGACGTTGTTATCATATAACTCTGTCATGAGATTCTCAACATCTGGAATCGGCTCAGCTTTATATTTATGCACTTATATTTTATATACATTGTTTTGATTGCAGCGCTATTCAAGGCAATGTATCTAGCCTTTTTTCATCGAATCGGCCATGGTATTTTATTGGGAACATTTCCAACTTAAAGATTTATTATTGACATATTATACTCAATATTACTTATGAAAGTTTGAGTCTGAACATTCCTTCATGAGGAATTTATGTTTCTGTAAACAATTCTCTAGTATTTAGTAAATACATGAAAACATTTCAAATAACCATTTAGTGATATCAATTTGGATTTGATATTTCTTCATGTATCAAATACATAAATAAATCATGATATCGTAGACAACATAACATGTATAATAATTTCTATTGCCAATGCCAAGGAATCAATATTACATGTTGCATATTAAACATTTTAATAGGGCATCCTTGCATATCATTTGGGACATTCCCGACATCTTTTATACTTACTATAAAAGACATCATTTATTAATCGAATGTTGAGTTTTAAAACAACTAAGTCTAATTTTGACACAGGTACATCGTTAAAATCAACCAGGTGTTGTTTACTTATAGTTTAGAAAGACCAATGTACCTTTTATTGTTCTTTCTTATGAATACATGCTTTCTCTACACTTTGATTGAAAATCAAGTTATTTGATATTCCTATCAAAGTAATTATTCAATCTTGATGCTTACAAAATGATACTTTCGTATCATTTCTTGAATCATGTCCAAAGTGTGACGCCCCACCTCTATACCCACGCTGGCAAAGAGTATTACTAGATAATACCGTCTGCTAACACGGAGAATAAGGCTGTTTAGGAGCGACCATCTATAGCTTTTCTTTAACTATCCATTAAATACGTCGGCAAAAATCGTCCCAAACAGATCGACATATCCAATGAATACTTAAAACAAAACCATAGGTGGCTGGAGGATCTATCAGAACAAAATATAACAACTCAAATGCAATATGCATCACAGAACAGTAAACCATCATATACACATATACTGATACATAGCAGAGTATACAAAATAATACATGTCAAGTGGTATAGCAAACCACAATATACAGACGAGTTCACAAGAATACATATCAAAGTTACAACAAAATAGGACTACACAAAAAGCTAAGACAAAAAGGAGTCAGCGGAATAGTCCATGCGGAAGCAAAAGTGGCTAATTCCAAAGCACCTAACCTGAAACATCTCGGTCCGACCCGAGTATAAAATACACGGGTCAGTCTAGCTAAACAAATCAGTTAGATAACTGAACAACAATAAACCTGCAAGGTTACAAAGTATAACAAATATCTCTAGAAGAGATAACACAATCATCTAACAAAAGATGAACATATCAAGACAAGCCTCATATCATTGGCAACATAGATAAACAAAGGATACAAAGTTCCCAAATCAAGCCAATAAGGCAAATAACAAATACCCATAAGGTATACAAGTTCCACAAGGTAATCGCTACACATCATGCGGCTCAAAAAGACCAACACCGAAGGGCGATACCAAGGGAATATACATATCAATGAAACATCAGAAAATTGCTCAAGCTCAGTACTGTATAAACAAGGATCCGTGAGCCCGAAGACTCCATACCCAATATCACCCATGCGGCTCATAACGACCAACATAGAAAGCGACACTATAGGGTGACAAACCCGAAGGCACAAACCCAATATCACCCATGCGGCTCATAAAGACCAACATCGGAAGCGATACTATAGGGCGACAAGCCGTAGTGGTGAAGGTCGAAGACCCAGTACTGGACACCACTAACTGGCGGAATGTGTCACAACTCTCGAAAAGGAATCCGAAAAGTTTTAACGTATGTCCCATAACCACTCGTTCGCACTAAACGGTTTACTATCCGTCAGTCACTTTCACACTCAAAGCAGTGCAAAGTTTACCTCATATCATCGATAAACCAAACCCAAAGGTCAAAACGATCAATTGAATAGGTCGGGGACTAATAGGAAAGATAAACGCACAGATTCATGGTCCGTGTTTTGCCCAACCATTTAATCACCCTTCCACTTCGCTCGAAGTGCGAAAGTGTGTGTTTTAAATAGAATTTATAAATTGGAGAAACGAGCTTTTAAATGTGATCTGAGAGATTATTTTATAAAAAAACCCGTGGATGAAGTCAAGAATAAGTTATCAAAGTAAAAGATGCAATAACAACTACTAAAAAAGCAACTTGAATCGATAAAATTTTGATAACCAATCAAAATATGCAAAAATAGGCAAAACAGGCAAAACATGAGCAGGTCGGTCGACCGGTTGCAGGGCTCGGTCGGCTGGCCAGATGCAGGAAATAAAAAAAACTCGACATGAGCAGGTCGGTCGACCGGCTACAGGGCTCGGTCGGCCGAACTGCATAAATTTGCAGTTTCTGCCCTTTTTCAATGAAATGCAAGTTCTTCCAAACCGCGGTCGTTCGAGCAATGGACCTAAGGAGCTTTAGCCAATAGATGCCCCAGCTCCATTAGCTCTCCGATTCGCAACCAAAAACATATTCAAACATCAAAGTTAGGATCTTTCAAGAATTGAACCCAACACTAAAAATTTGGATATTCCCCAATTCAATCCAAACCAAAAGCAAGTGCATATGAAAAAGGTGTTAGGAATTCATACCCAACATCTATGATATCAAGAGAGGTAGATGTGAGTTCAAAACTCACCTTTTAATCTCACAAACAAAGAAGATGAAGGATCTAAAACACAAGGAGAAGACCAACTAATCACTACTTCAACCCAACAAGCTTTAATCTAAGAACAAACAAGTATTTTCCTAAGTTAGGTTTAGGAAAACTTTCTGAAATTGAAGGAGAAAGAGTTGGAGAAGAAGAAGAGAGACTTACCTATGGCTTCTCTATGATTTTGGAGCAAGAAATCAAGTTACGAAGGAGAAACTAGGGCTTGCAATTTCTATTCCCTCTTCCCTTCCACCATTTTCAGTTTTGCTTGAGTTTGAGAAGTGGGAATGAGTGAATGAGAGGAGAGGGCTGAGTTAGAGGGTTTAGTTAGCTAGTGGGCTGAACTCAAACCCTAAACCCAGCTAGGAAAAGTAGCTAATTTCAACTTACTCCAAACACATCGAAGTTATACTCAAAAAGATCGCAAACGACGTTTTGAACTCAATGGAAGTGGTCTTGAGACCCAATTCGACCGTTTGCGGAAAGTAACATTTCGGACCCAAAAATCCAACTAATGACGCTATATTTAAATAAATCATTTAAATATAAAAAAATTGTTAAATATGCGGGTTGTTACAGATCTCCCCTCCTTACAAAATTGCGTCCCCGCAATTTCTAGAGACGATATTTGTAACAACTACATGCATACAACATTCAAAAGAAAAGGAAATAAGCTTGAGATGAAAAGACATTCTCACCGTTTCAAAGCAAAGATAGAAAACCCGGATAGGATCGCTCGATAAACTCTCTGGTTTCCCAAGTACAGTCATTGGGATTAGCGGACCATTGAACCCTAACGAGCGGTACGTCCTTGTTTCGAAGGTGTCGCACCTCCGTATCAAGTACGCGAATAGACTGTTGTACAATAGATAAGTCCGGTGAGACCTCAAGTTCTTGCAAATCAGGAGAAGAAATAACAGAATCCGACTTCCGAAGACACTTTCGAAGTTGAGAGACGTGAAACACATCATGAATACCAGATAAATGAGCTAGAAGAGAAACTCTATAAGCAGCACGGCCAATACGTTCAGTAATAGAAAATGGTCCTATATAACGAGGAGGCAATTTCTCAGTCATACTGAAGCGCATAACCCCATTCAAAGGAGAAACACAAATAAAAACAAGATCGTCGATCGAGAACTCGAGATGCTTCCTACGGTTGTCCGCGTAGGATTTCTGGCGACTCTGTGCCTCTTTCATTCTCAATCAAATAAGATCAATCTTCTCGGAAGAATCATGAACAAAATCGGGGCCAATAATAATCTTCTCCCCAGATTCCAACCAACAAGAAGGTGATCGACATGACCTTCCGTAAAAGGCTTCGAAAGGAGCCATGCTAACACTAGACTGAAAACTATTATTGTAGGAGAACTCTACAAGAGGTAGGTGATTCTCCCAACTCCCACAAACATATCAACACAAAAGAATACCAGAATAAGAAGTTCACCATAAAGTGCACGAAAGGATAAGTCTGAACTTGTTTGCTCAGAGAATTCTATGGATTCCTAAGCTCAAAATAATTTGGAACACCGACGTGGTACAAACAATACGTCAAATGAACAAAAGCTCAACAAAATAAAGTACAACAAAACGTCCGATATGAACCTGGTAAAACGACCATTCCATTTGGACATCAACAAAGAAACAATCACTTGCTGCTTACAACTAAATGCAATGGCAACATGATCCCCTTTTCGGGAACTAAAATATCAAGATTATAAAATGCTAGGAACTCGAACTAACATCAAGTTCCATATGAGAAGATAAACATTTCACAATTATGATTGGTGAGGAGAGAAAAATCCCTCACTCAAAAGTAATGATGCCAAATACAAAAAGCGAAACAATAGCCGCGAGCACTAGATCATAGGTGGCATATCTAGTCTCGGTAAGCTTTAATGGTTTAGAAACATAAGTGATAGCACGTTATCTTTTGCAAGAGAACGGCATCCAAACCAATACGACTAGTATCGGTACAAATAACAAAGTCTTGGTTCCCCTTCAGGAATCACAAGAATAAGAGTATCGAAAAGAAAGAATTTCTCTCAAATAATATTCTTTCCTGAAAAGTTAAAACTTTCAAAATTACATTTATCTCAATGTAAAAATCTTTCTAGAAAAATTTACATTTTACAAGTCAATATATCGTGTCTGATTGTCTCATCAAAGCGTTTAGAAGATTCTTATCGATAACGTTGATCAAGCGCATCGACCAGAATTCTTAAAGCACTCAATGGGCAATAAAATCACAAAACCATCTTCTATATGATAAACATGTTTCTAAAAACTTATGAAAATTCTCTTTGTTCATTTTAAAAACAAAAATCCCATTTATACTTATAAATAACTCTTATGAAAAAGATTTGCAAAAATTTTAGATTGCCGATTCCATCCAAAATCAACAAATAAAAAAATGGAATCATCGAGATATTCGTAGAATACTTGATTCATAAAATGGATGAAATGAGATGGACAAACTGAATGACACAACAAATCATTCATAAGAATTACAACGAGTGCGGAGAGCAGTAAGTGGAATGCTATCTTCCGCAACTCGTAGTCAAATGAAAACCGGTGGTAAGGTCGAGCTAAAAACACCTTAACACTACAAAAAAAAAAGATTGCTTAGGTGATAATCCTAAGACAAGACTAGAAATACCAGAAAATTCTCAAACTACAAGAATGAGAGAAACAACACTTTCCTCATCATGAGGACTTAAAGAAAAATGATGCCATCAAATTGGAAATCGAAATCACAAAGGAAGATAGAAATCTGTTTAATAGATTGAAAATGTCGAGGATGAATAGTCCACTCGGGATATAGGATATGACTTCATAATAATTAAGTCAATCCTTTCAAAAATATCAATTCCTAAGCCTAAGTAACGCATAACATGCAAATTGGCTCGGAAAGAAGAATCACATAAAATAATCTCGACATTAATACAAGCAAATTGAGCGTTGTGGATCCACCAATTCAGATTCGCAATTCTCAAAGAAGTAACCATACAAGAAACATCCAAAGATAAATCATCGAAGAGCTTCTTCGATACGAAAGAATGTAAAGCTCTCGTATCGAAGAGAACTCGAATACAATAGTCATGAAATACAATAGAACCTTCCTAAACAGATGGAGATGTACCTTTTCCCTGAGAAGAACCTCCAGAAGCATCCGCTATATTTAGTTTGCCAGATAGAGGATTATTCGGAACAATAGGACAAGTGAAAATATGATGGTCTTCCTTCTTGCAATAGTGGCAGAAGAGAGGCATAGGGCAAGCTCGAATCATATGATCAGATGAACCACAATTGAAACACTTCCGAGTGGAAGGTGTTCCAACAAACCGAGACTCAGTTTCAACATGCTTTTTCTTCTTGGAAGGGAAAATTTTCCGCTTATCAAATGGAAACTGCCTCTTGTTGGCGTTCTTGTGAACCTCAACATCATTCCCACAATCACACTCCTTCTCGAAGGCTTCGAGATGAAGTGCCGAATCAACCAACTCCTCAAAGGAAAGCTTAAGCTGGAGCATTAAAAACTTCTTAAGACATTTCTTAAGGCCGGATACAAACTTCAGATTCTTCCTATACGAGGTACTAATGAATTCAAGACCATACTTAGATAAGGCCTCGAAAGATGAAACATATTCAGAAACGGAAGACTCCCCTTGCTTCAATTCAAGAAAGCGCCGGGACAGCAAAGCTTTCTCAGATTCAGGAACGAACTTAAGTTCGAATCGCTCTCGAAACTGAGTCCAAGAAAGAGCAGACTCATCAAATTCAGCTAAAAGAAGCTCGTACCAATCAAGGGCACGCTTTTGCAATAAGCTAGAAGTTCCAAGAACTCTATCATGATCAGAAAGATCCATGCGAGAGAGAACATGCTCGTACATGCGAACCCAAACTTGGACCTCAAGAACAATCTCGGGGCCTTTAAATGGCTTCCCTCCAAGATGAGAAAAATCAATGCACAAACGTGCGAAGGTGGACTTGCATGGAGGAGATGTTCGAGTAGGAGCTGGAGGCTGTGTGCTCCTAAACCACTCTAAAAACTGATAGGCAGACATATAAACGCCGTCCGGATGTGAGCCACTTGATTGCCCAACATCCGAGCGTCGTCCTCCGTCTCTTCCAACCATAAGCTGAAAGTTAAGATAAGGTAAAGATTATTCCCAAGGTAGATAATTCAATATGGAATACTACGGAATTTAAATGAATTCGTAGGCATATTCCCAAATCCTATCTAACCTTTGATGGTAGAAGGAATAGAGAGACACGATGATTCAAAGATTTGTATTACTTATCATACTCTGATGTATCGTAATATGTGCTCTATTCTGTGTTTATCATATTTTGTTCTGAACCTCGCTCTGATACCAAGCTGTGACGCCCCACCTCTATACCCACGCTGGAAAAGAGTATTACTAGATAATACCGTCTGCTAACACGGAGAATAAGGCTGTTTAGGAGCGACCATCTATAGCTTTGCTTTAACTATCCATTAAATACGTCGGCAAAAATCGTCCCAAACAAATCGACATATCCAATGAATACTTAAAACAAAACCATAGGTGGCTGGAGGATCTATCAGAACAAAATATAACAACTCAAATGCAATATGCATCACAGAGCAGTAAACCATCATATACACATATACTGATACATAGCAGAGTATACAAAATAATACATGTCAAGTGGTATAGCAAACCACAATATACAGACGAGTTCACAAGAATACATATCAGAGTTACAACAAAATAGGACTACACAAAAAGCTAAGACAAAAAGGAGTCAGCGGAATAGTCCATGCGGAAGCAAAAGAGGCTAAGTCCAAAGCACCTAACCTGAAACATCTCGGTCTGACCCGAGTATAAAATACACGGGTCAGTCTAGCTAAACAAATCAGTTAGATAACTGAACAACTATAAACCTGCAAGGTTACAAAGTATAACAAATATCTCTAGAAGAGATAACACAATCATCTAACAAAAGATGAACATATCAAGACAAGCCTCATATCATTGGCAACATAGATAAACAAAGGATAAAAATTTGCCAAATCAAGCCAAAAAGGCAAATAACAAATACCCATAAGGTATACAAGTTCCACAAGGTAATCGCTACACATCATGCGGCTCAAAAAGACCAACACCGAAGGGCGATACCAAGGGAATATACATATCAATGAAACATCAGAAAATTGCTCGAGCTCAGTACTGTATAAACAAGGATCCGTGAGCCCGAAGACTCCATACCCAATATCACCCATGCGGCTCATAACGACCAACATAGAAAGCGACACTATAGGGTGACAAACCCGAAGGCACAAACCCAATATCACCCATGCGGCTCATAAAGACCAACATCGGAAGCGATACTATAGGGCGACAAGCCGTAGTGGTGAAGGTAGAAGACCCAGTACTGGACACCACTAACTGGCGGAATGTGTCACAACTCTCGAAAAGGAATCCGAAAAGTGTTAACGTATGTCCCATAACCACTCGTTCGCACTAAACGGTTTACTATCCGTCAGTCACTTTCACACTCAAAGCAGTGCAAAGTTTACCTCATATCATCGATAAACCAAACCCAAAGGTCAAAACGATCAATTGAATAGGTCGGGGACTAATCGGAAAGATTAACGCACAGATTCATGGTCCGTGTTTTGCCCAACCATTTAATCACCCTTCCACTTCGCTCGAAGTGCGAAAGTGTGTGTTTTAAATAGAATTTATAAATTGGAGAAACGAGCTTTTAAATGTGATCCGAGAGATTATTTTATAAAAAACCCGTGGATGAAGTCAAGAATAAGTTATCAAAGTCAAAGATGCAATAACAACTACTAAAAAGCAACTTGAATCGATAAAATTTTGATAACCAATCAAAATATGCAAAAATAGGCAAAACAGGCAAAACATGAGCAGGTCGGTCGACCGGTTGCAGGGCTCGGTCGGCTGGCCAGATGCAGAAAATAAAAAAAACTCGACATGAGCAGGTCGGTCGACCGGCTACACGGCTCGGTCGGCCGAACTGCATAAATTTGCAGTTTCTGCCCTTTTTCAATGAAATGCAAGTTCTTCCAAACCGCGACCGTTCGAGCAATGGACCTAAGGAGATTTAGCCAATAGATACCCCAGCTCCATTAGCTCTCCGATTCGCAAACATAAACATATTCAAACATCAAAGTTAGGACCTTTCAAGAATTGAACCCAACACTAAAAATTTGGATATTCCCCAATTCAATCCAAACCAAAAGCAAGTGCATATGAACAAGATGTTAGGAATTCATACCCAACATCTATGATATCAAGAGAGGTAGATGTGAGTTCAAAACTCACCTTTTAATCTCACAAACAAAGAAGATGAAGGAGCTAAAACACAAGGAGAAGACCAACTAATCACTACTTCAACCCAACAAGCTTCAATCTAAGAAAAAACAAGTATTTTTCTAAGTTAGGTTTAGGAAAACTTTCTGAAATTGAAGGAGAAAGAGTTGGAGAAGAAGAAGAGAGACTTACCTATGGCTTCTCTATGATTTTGGAGCAAGAAATCAAGTTACAAAGGAGAAACTAGGGCTTGCAATTTCTATTTCCTCTTCCCTTCCACCATTTTCAGTTTTGCTTGAGTTTGAGAAGTGGGAATGAGTGAATGAGAGGAGAGGGCTGAGTTAGAGGGTTTAGTTAGCTAGTGGGCTGAACTCAAACCCAAAACCCAACTAGGAAAAGTAGCTAATTTCAACTTACTCCAAACATATCGAAGCTTATACTCAAAAAGATCGCAAACGACGGTTTGAACTCAATGGAAGTGGTCTTGAGACCCAATTCGACCGTTTGCGAAAAGTAACATTTCGGACCCAAAAATCCAACTAATGACGCTATATTTAAATAAATCATTTAAATATAAAAAAAATCGTTAAATATGCGGGTTGTTACACAAAGACTCACAAACTCAATATCTCTCCCACCGACTTCGAGACATTTTGGTTATTATGTCTAAACAGTTTACTCTAAATCATTATTTAAAATTTTCTGTTTCAATACATACGTACCAAACATAAAGTCATATCAAGTGGTAATTTTGTGAGTAAATCTGAATTAACTTGAGCATGTTGAATACCTAATCTATTACGCTAATTTCAACAATTGAAATTTGCGATATTATTCTCATCAACATTGCTCATTTAATTCCAACTGCATTGGTCTTTCTCATAAAGACACAATCACGGTCGATGGATCACATCCCTTAGGTTATGGCTACCAAATTCATAGTTTGATAACGTACTTGGAATTCTTTTGGATTTGCGCATCATACCATATGATAGAGTCAACACTCTTAGTGGTTTAATTAAACAATCGAGGATTATATATTTTCGACATTAACAAGAAACTCAAAGTTTTTCTTCAATGAGCGATAATACTTATTAGACATTCTAATGTAATATGTTTGTTTACATTAGTCAATTTTATTTCATCTCATCTAATCAGTTTTATCTTTGGATCGTATCCAAATCCTTTTTACTACCTATAATTCCTCAAATAATTTTTTTCACAATGAAGTTGATATATCTGGAAACAGCAATTGTTTCTTGGTGCAATGTAATAGGTATTCATAAACGTTTTATGAATTTCTTTATTTATAAAAGTAATTTGGTTTTAGTTTACAAAAATCATGTTAGATTCATACAAGATCCTTCACGAACAATTATTATGTGTAATCTTTTGACTAGTACAGCCTACCAACTCCTTGGCCTAGGATATGTTAGAGTTTCATATAAACCCTTATCTTGTGTGATTTTGTAAATTATTATTTCGATGAAATAATATTAACCTTTTGTACTTCTCTTAAGTACACGACCTTATAGAAAAAACTAACTCAACTTCACCTACAATTAATTGCACATTGTCCAAAAAATTCAATTACCCCTCATCGGTGCATCAATATGCATTACATGGATGAATAACTTTTGAGATTGAATCTTTACTCATTTTCAGGTCCATTCGAAACTTTTTCCGTATACTCACTCATTCAATCAAATCAAATCATTTCTGTCGCATATCATTTCATTAACTTCGGTTTTATACCCTATAAGTTTATTATAGACATACTACATGCGTATCAAATACACATGTCATGTTGATGATAACTCATCGGTGAATATGACGAAGTACATGGAACAGTTTTGGTATTTATAGAATTATGATTGCATACATCTATATGTATCAATTCAAAGAGTTCATCAACTCTCATGATACTCCCACTAAATGGGTGCATATCCCTTTATTGTTTGAGATATAATTAACAAGCATCATATGATTCAAAAGCATACAATAAAATTATTTTCCAAAAACTACGGCTTAGTCTATAATTCTAAAACAACCATAAATAATATTAGATACTTTTATTTTTTCCAATGCTTCACTTTTGTTATTAAAAAATTACCACATTATATTTTTATTTCACAAAGAATATTCATAATATTCATATTGATATACAGCTGTGTCTATTTCTTTTTAGTCGATATCGAAAAATAATCATCATTTCATACATAACGTACGGTAAGTTTTACGAAAACAATTTCCGTACTATGATACAATTAATAAGTGCTCCATGGTATGCTCCCACTATTTCCACATTACTATAATAGCGTATAAATTTTGAAGATCCGTCATTCACTTAGTACAATTTGTTTAATACACTGCAACTATTTACAATGGAGAGTTCGTTGATCAAATATCTTGAGCTCAAAGAAATAAATCTTAAAGAAAATATTTTTCTATATGTAAATGCATTACAGAATAGAAATTAGTATCAATTATTTATTACAATTCATATTTCTAATGTTTATCTATGAAGCAGAAGTGAGTATTCATTCTCTGCATTCCAACTGTATGTTGAATTACATCTACTCTTATACATTCGTTTTCCTTTCAAGTGGTCAAACTATTCAAAAGAAAACCTCACTGCAGTATCATAAAAAACTCTTTACAAAAGAACATTCGATTATCCTTAACATTTAAAGACATCAATGTTGCACTTTACATAAACCGATCAAAATGACATTTCAGCGATCGAGTTCTTATATCTATCTTGTAGTTTTTGGTCTTGTGTTACATTAACACAATTTGATCTCTTTTGTAATCAATCAGATTGAACACTTGATCTCGCACCAAGGTTAATTCGGTTTTTCGAATGAACTAATTTCATCAAAATATTGTACATTACAAACTTTGACCATTCATCATATAAAATTTATATGCAATTGCATATGGATCAAATATCCATAGTCTTGTATTGCGTTTAGAATTCGAAACTCATAGAATGCAATACATGGTCTTGACTAAATAAATGCATAAGTGCCAAAACCATGAATGTATCCAGTAGTTGTAAAATCAGGCACTTGCATGGGTGTTGAAACGTTAACATGTAATAGGAATTTGATAGTGGGTATTATATTTCCATTTGTCAACTTTCAATTCATTTCGTTTGTATATGTTAATTGATAAACATTTTATCAATCACATTAAATGCATAAATTTATCATTGTAGATAATTGTAACATTATTTAGCATATGTTCTTACAATAATAGAAAGGTTAAATATTACCATTTCAATTTTTCTACAACTAGTCTTTAATGTTTCTCAGAACCCTAATTTGAAACAAGAAGTCTTCGACTTCACTAATGGGTGTTAGGACTCATCTTTCATGGTATTCTAACCTTGAGTTTTCTCAACAAATCATAGCGACACAAATGATGGATAACTCCTTCTCAGTTGTATAATATAGAACTCCTAACTCATTTTTCCTTGTCTTAATCTCACTTCGACCTTGAGTTTACTGAACGAATCGAAAGAGATTATTCACTCGTGCCTATCATATCATGATGGCCTAAGTATAGTATATGTGCCTTGAGTTTTCTCAACAAATACATATAGTTATTTTACATCATCTGTTAAATATATTAATAATACTACACATAACATCCCCAGCTTAAGTTTACTCAACAACTAAGAAGTATGCAAGCAATTTATTAATATATATGGTAGAGGACAACATTATATTGAAGATTTATAATCTTCAATATATTATATTGAGTGATATCGACTTTGGAATAATTTATTCTTTATGAAATACCCTCGTTATTCAAGTGTCAGACACATCAAAAATCACTGTATATGTACATTTACGTATGTATTTATTCATTAAGTCTATTGGGTTTCCTTAATGTTCCATCTTTAGTTCATACACTCATATTATATAAGTTTCATATTATATAACTTTTATATTTTAATGAACTTTTACAATAATCTTACATGACATTTTATTAATTAAATCTTATTTATTTAATTTCAATAACTTTTTAATTAATTTTAAATTAGTATTCCAATACAACTTTTATGTTGGACATATCTACTATAACCGTTACAGTAAGACACGTATATCTTATATATGTACATATTTTTGTTTAATTGATTAACCTTTGATTAATTTATTTAACTAAACAATTTTAAACAAATTATATCAGTTTCAAAATTTATCTTACATACATGTATACTATGTTATCTTTAACACTTTAAAATAACATAACATATATCAACATATATAATACATGCATATAAGTATTAATTAATTAACTCATTTAAGTAATTTCTTTTATTAATCTTATTAATAAATTTTAAATTTTGAAATTAATATTTAAATAGTTTCAAAATTTTGAAATTTTCGTTACCTTTTCAAACATTTTGAAAATTTATGTTATATTATGAATTTTTATAATCAACAAGTTTCCATTTTAAATTTAACCTTTAAATTTAAAATCTTGTCTCAATTTTCAAAATTATTTTGAAAATTAGCCCACGGCCCAATTAAATTGGGAATTTTCTATCAGGGGTGGGCTTACTCCACCTTTCAAGCCATGCTTGTAACCAGGTAGAACATGGTAATTGGTTACCCAATTCCAATCCTAAACATTACCTTTGTAGACACCGTACTTAGAGGACAAGCTTAATTAGTTAACCTTAACATGAATAATTAAGACCACATAGGCTATTAGGCTCTGATACCATTGAAGGAACTGGGCCAGCCCGCAGTGGAAGAAATTGGTGGATTTCAATTTTTTTTTCCATTTTGGATCTTTAGTGGAATATGAAGTCCAAATATACTTAGAACTTTTCTAAGTTTCTTTTAAATAAAATAAATATTTTATTTAATTTTATAAATAAAGTTTTAATTTAATTTAATGTGTATGTAAATTAGAGAATATGAAATATACTCTTGTGTATATAATTGTATGTAACGGTACTTATTAAATTTATTTAGAGAAAACTTTTTATTTCCTATCTCTTAAATTATTCAACTAATGACGGGGCATAAATTTATTTAGAAAAGTAAACTTTTTATTTCCTTTCTCCTAACTTATTCAATTAATGACGAGCATAAATTTTTATGGAGAGAGAAACCTTTTATTTCTCTCTCTTTATTAAGTTGATTGATCATTTGAATGTCATTAATTAGCAAAATACATATGTCATGAATATAAGTTTAAAAAAATATGTTATAGTGTAAATTCTGTAAGCGCAACATGATAGGTGTTATCAATTGATGGCAAGGTGTAGAATATAAATAAAATTAAATGGATATTTAATCACATAAAGGAAAAATGGGAAATAAATAAAGGGTAACAATGATGATTGAATCAATTTCTCATTTTGTAAACTTAATTAACGGAGTATATAAATGACAAATTATAGGCATCATATTATAGGGATATAAATAGAAGAAAATAAATATATGTATATACCATTGCCTCATTTAAATTATTTCCTCCTTCTGGAAAGAAATCTAATCATACTTTGACATTATGAAGTACATATAATAAATTTTATATATGCAAACATAAATATATATATAATTAACCCTGAGTATATAAGACTAAATCAAATCTTTCTACTTGATAAAAATTAGAGATTTGTAGCAATCAAGACAAAAGTATGTTTATTTTCAAAACATTAATTGTATATATGTAATATTCAATGAAATATATCTAATTAATACAAATTAGAGACTAAAGTAATCAAATTAAAATTTAGATTTATTGTCGAAACGTCTTCCTTTTATTAAATTTCCAAAACAGTACAAACACAAAATACATACATGTAAACTTTCAAATCTAAAATTACATTTTGTTTTATATGATTTAAAACATAAATCTTCATTAAAACGATGTAATATTCATAAACAAATTATAGCTTAATTCGTTAAAGAAAAATCCAGTCAAAATAATATGAACATATAAAATTTTAGATCTAAAGGATTATACTTTGAATTGAATGTTTCCAATATAAATCTATAATAAAACATTGTATTCAAGTATATGTAAATTTTAATTCTAATTTAACAAAATAAGAACCTAGTTGATAAATTGAACATACAAATTTTTTTGTAACAATCTCGGTTTTGAGCCAAATTTAATTTGGTAATTGATATAAAATTTTGAATTTAAATTGGGAATTAATTTGAATTTTCCAAAATTAAATAAGATATTTGTTTGTTTATATAAATTGACTTTTAAATTGAATTGCGGGTTTGAAATTCAAAAAATAAATATATTTTGAAAATGAATTGGATTTAAAACTCTACAGTTTAAGATTAATAAAATTTGTTTTCTAATTATAATATGTAATATATATTTGGAAGTTATGTTCTAAATTTAATATAATAATTTTAAATTTTAAAAGTTAAATTTCTATATTTAAACTTTAAAGATAAATATTTATCAATATTAGATATAATGGCTTTAGTTCGAAATAAGATTTTAATGAAATGATTTAAAATACTTTCTTTCAATTTTTTTATATAAATGAATATGTTATAAATGTATTGGATTGGAAAAACATTACATTTTTAATTAATTAAAGTTTGTTTTCTAATTATAATGTGTATTTATATATTTGGAAGCTATGATTTGAGATTAATATAACAATTTTCAGAAAAGCTATATTAAGTTAAAGTGTTATATATATATATAAAAAATAAATGTGATTACGTATTAGTATATGATTAGATTTAAAAAAATCATTTTCTTTGAAAGATTTTATAAATATAATATAATAGCTTAAGTAAAGCTTAAATAGGATTTAATAAGTATATATATACACACACATTCCTATAAAAAAATTATACTTGAATAAATGTAGTTTGTATACATATATAAATAAATATATAAATGTTTAAAACACTTTTCTTTCATAAACATAATTAAAAATATAAACATATATTAATATAAAGCTTAATTTATCAAAACATTAATACTTAAATAAAAAGGGGTTTAAACATAAAACATGTGTTTATGACAAATGGAAGATAATTAAAACATGTATATAAAATTTGTAAGCCATGTAACTTAAAAATTTTACAAGCGTTAGCTTACATAAACAAGTGGCAAATTGGTATTTTCTTTTAATCAGGAAATTGAATAACATGTTATAGGAGGAAGAAAACCAGGCTTCATCAAATTTCTCTTTTGTTTCTAAACTAAAACTGAAGTGAAAAAGAAATCAAAATAAAATCAAACAACCTCAGTTTGTAAAACCTATAAGCTTTAATCAGAGAAAAACAAATCAAACCGAATTCAAAGATTCAAGTTTCTTTAACCTGAAGCAATTAAAAACAAGTTCAAAAGACCGGATTCATCTCAAAAGTCATCAAGTTCCAGATTTGCAAAGCATATAAAAAATATTTCCACGTTTCAGTTAAAAGAAAAAAAGCAAATCTGGAAAAATATAAGCAAAGCAAACAGATCAGATCAGGTATAAGTTCCAGTTCACGTTCAAAGGCAACTAATTCAAACTCAACCTAGATCAAAAATTCCAGACCAAATATCATCTCCAGTTTCAAATTGGAGACATTTTCCAGATTTTCAAAGCCCGTTCTCTATATTTTGATCCAGGTGAGCAAACTTTATTTTTAAAACCAGTTCTCCTGATTCTTATGCCTGTGACAATAATGATTTGAAATATTGTATGAATGTGTATATATCTGCAAGTATATATGTATTTATAGGTGTGAATTGAGTTGTGCATGTCTATGTCATGCATAGGCACCTCTCTGTTGTTCTACAGGCAAGTATTCTTCATAGAAAAATTCATATCTCGAAATCTACAAAGATTTAAGTAATGATCTTTAAAAGAAAAGTGTATGTACCTACCTGGTTCAAATTTTAAGAAATGGTTTAGAGAATATATACTAAGTAATCATTTCAAAATATAGAATTTACAGTGATAATTCAAAATAGGCCAGAAATATATCATTTTAATTTCATATTTCGATAATAGAAACAGATTCTTGTTGGATAATCATGAATTTTGATAATAAATTTATGATTTTCAAGTTCATAAAAATGGAGGAATTTTGATTTGATCAATATTCACATTTCTGTAATTGCCGATGATCGGTGAAGCAATCCTGGTCGGGCTTAAGGGTGGAGGTATTTGGAGGTTCGGTGGTCACAGGAAAAATGAACGAATTTTTTTTGATCATCAGAACGATGGCGCAACATCAATTTAGGGTTTAAGGTCGAGTTTGGTCGATGATCGATTGCGTGGAAATTTGATCGTCGTGGGGTGATCGAAATAGTTTGCACCGGGGGAAATGATTCGTGGGTTGTCGGAGCAGCTTGGGTCATGAACGCGTGGCATCCCATGGTCGGAGTTGTTGTAATGGAGTGGTTTTGGGTGACTGGGTTTGTTCCAGATTGGGATGCTCGAGCTTAATTTCGATTTCAACTTCGATTCAAAGTCTGGATGGTTGGGATCGACGAAGGAAGCCAACGGCGATTTTTTGGCAACTGCAATGGCGATCGGAGTGACTCCGGCGCCTCGTGCACGTTGATGGGTTGGTGTCAGTGGTTGCTGCAAGAAGAAGAAGGGGATGGGCTTGAAGTGGACTTCGGGGGAAAATGAGTTTGGCTCGGGTTTGTTGCTGAGTCGTTCGCGAGTGTTTTTCTAGATTTCAAATTAAAACAAAAATGAAGAAAAAACTACGGTGGCTCGAGAATGACTCAAAAAAGATTGGTACTTGGCTCGGGTTTGACTCGAGATTGTCTCGGGTTCAATTTAAAACAGTTTTTAATTTCTATATAAATCAAGTTTTTAAATTTAATAATCCATGCTTTGAACTATCTTCTTAAATAATTTGATGCTGATGTAAAGGTTTGGAGAGATAAAATTTGAATAATTTATTTTAACTTGAATTAATTAAGGTAATTTTCAAGCCTATTTAAAATAAATTAAATGGTGTAAATAAGAAGATAAAAGGTTTTATTGTATTAACTTAAAAAATCTAAGTTGATTTATGGATTAATAATAATTTTGTTTTCAAAGATTAAAGGTCTAAAGATTAAATGTTTTTAAAGATAATTAATTAATAATTACTTTGTGTTATTAAATTAAAGCTAATTACTTTGTGTAAATGATTTGAAAGCTAATTACCTTGTTCAATTAAATTAAGGCTAATTAATTAATGTGATTAAATTAAAGAATAATTAATGTAATTAATTAAAGTATTTATTAATTAAGGGTGATTAAGTACTTCGAGATAATTACTTAACGAAAGTAATTAAAAGTAATTAATTAATGGTTAAAGGTTGATAAATCAAATGATTAGACAAGAATTAACTAAAGGATTATTAATTGATGTGATTAATTAATTAAGGTAATTAATTTGAGGTTAATTAATTAAAGTTTAATTAATTAATGAAATTGATTAGGGATAATCATATATTGTAATTAATTAAGGATTATTAATTAAATGGTAATTAATTAAGGGTCAGTTAATTAATTAAGGAAAATTAATTAAAAGATAATTAAATAATTAAAGGTTAATTATTTAATGATTAAAGGTTAATTAATTAATAATTAAAGGTTAATTATTTTATCATTAAAGGTTAATTAATAAGTGATTAAAGGATAATTAACCAAAATGGTTTGCAATTAATTAATGTTAATTAACCAGGATTAGTAATTTATTCATAAGTAATTAATCTAGTTTAAATTAATCGGATGACTAATTGATCTTACTTATAGATGTTTGGATTTTATGGAATGCTTTGAATTGTTTGATATCCCTGATGTGTGATGCTTTGTGATATGAATTATTTTAAGCTATAATGAATGTAATTTATTTATCTGTGATGAATTTATATTATTTATCTGTGTTTATCTGTGAATGAAAGATAAACGTTATAGGGTTATACTGCTTATCGATTTTGTTTGTATTGTATTATTGTATTGATGATGATTGTGATATTGTATTGTTGTATGTAAAACCCCTGAACTACACCACAAACACACAAATATGAATTGCGCGAGAAAATTGGTTAAGTCACATATATTTGAATTTAATATTATGAAATGGTTTTAAAGATTGAATGTTGAATCCAAAAAAAATTTGGAAATGGAATTGGGTTGAATATGAAAAGCTTTTGAAAAGGAAATTTGAAACTGAATTTAGTTTGAATAGAATATATCTTGTTTTAGTTTCGAAATTATTTTGAAAACTATGGTTTGAATGGGTACACAAGTTATAAAATAATATATATGGATTTTTAAACCATCTTTAATGTATTTTAAATGTATTATTTGGGAATTTAAATTTAACCCAAGTTTTATACTTTAAAGGGCTATAAATTGAGCATATTGAATCAGATTTTTTCGAAACAAAAAGCATTTGTTTACAAATGATAATGGATTCCATATAACAAAAGAACTTCCAGTTTTGTTGAAAAGACTTCAAATTTGAAATGGAATTGGTTTGAAAGCTATGAATGAATCTTTGTGAAAGACTGGTGAAGCTTGGTTTCAAATTGAAGTGAATTTTAAAAAGGTGAATTCTTTTTTAAAAAAAGATTGAAAGTGGATTTGTTTAAACCATTCAAAAGAAAGGTTTTTTGTAAAAAGTTGTGACTTAACTAAGCGCCAATATATCCATATGCTTTTTAAATTAAGCGCTCATTATTTAGCTTAGTCGGGAGAGGACTTTGTGTCATATAACCCATTCCGAATAATGATACGATGAATTGGATAGCATTTGAAGACGGTGGCGAAGATCAGGTATTTTCGAAAGCAAAAGGATTACCTGTCGAATTTCTCTGCACCGAATGGCCTCAGTATAGAGATTTGATCACCCTTTGTGATGGGGAGTTCAGACGTGATTAGGAATTATCCGAATTGCAAGGGCTTCTTTTGAAGTGCCTTCAGTTCTGTTCGAACCCAGAGCAGACTTATATGGATGTATGTCTGACGTTACACTTTGAGATGTAAAGATGGTTTCTATCAAATCATTTCTGTTTGGCGGCAGAGAATTTATTCTCTTAGCTTAACACCCTTCTCTGAGATGTACGAGCTCAGAGGTTATGTATTTGGTAGTTACTAGTGATACATTCCCAATTTGGAAATGTGGCATACTAAGTGCTGCTGATCATTTGATCAAAGCATGGCTTTTGTGAAAAGCGTAGCTTTGTGGACGAGACCTCGTTAGACCTTACAAACCGAAAATGGTCGAAACAGGAAGAATGCAGAAAGGTTATGAGAGTCGCGCCATTTAGGGTATGTCCATTTCCTTCTGGAAAACGTGGTTATCATGGTATGGAGCCCAGATACTTAACTTATGTGGCTGCTGCAAAGTTATTGCTTTGTGGTTATTGGTGTAGAGAACTCTCAGATAAAGGTCGGTGACGATCGGGGGATGGCATGCTCATGTTGTAGTTACCTAGTTACAGAGGTAACTCGACATTATGTTGGCAGAGAGCTAGTTAAGTAATCAAGATGTCCCTTCAGAGGCATAGCCATGTGGCATAGGAAGTTCCTTGGCCTGACAATTATCGGAAATCCAATCATTCAATACGTACACTGTAAGGTTTTAGTTGTAGAACCTGTAATCTAATATGGTAGCTATAGTAGGCATACTATAATGGTACGTATGATGTTAAGATTAATATTATACTTGAAAATGTTTTTTGCACTATGCACTAATAATAATATCAAATGGTTTTTGTGTATCAAGCATGTTTGACTATCATAAGGAGAAACCTCCTCCAATTGTGCGCTTGCATTATGTGTATGCAGGGAGGCCTTATGGTAGTTTCATTTTCCAAAAAGCATTGCGAGTTTCTTTTTGCTTCTTTTGTTTAAAACTATTTTTTTTCTTACACCACTCCCATGATTGGCCTGGAGTTTATTGTTCCCTTTCTAAACTCTAGGTGCCCATAATTTTCCACACGGACAGCCTAGAGTCAAATTTTTAAATAGTCAACTAGTATATATAGAGTCGATAGCTTTCAGCCTTTGGATTTTGGCGATCGCATTGTGGTTCAAGTTTGCTTAACTTCAACATTTCCGTTGGATCGAGCTTGTTGGTTGGGAGTTCTTTAAGCTTTTGGTTTTGGATATGAAAGTATTTCGAGCTTTGGAGTTTTGGAATGAAGATGTTGTATGGTGATCTCTCTCCTGAAGTTGGTGTTATTTACGCTGTTATCTTCTCCGCTATTGTATATTGGCTCTGATGTTGAAGAATGTTGTTTCATTGTTGTAATCAACTACTGTGTATCAATGATATATTCATTTCTTTTTCCGCTGTGTTGTTGTACTTAATGTGTTATAAGCTCCGACGAACCAGATTCGACGTTTGAATCTACGGCATTCGAATACGGGTGATGTATTCGTGCGTCGATTTTCGAAGATCGAGTCAGAGTCGTTACAGTGGTATCAGAGCATAAGGTTGAGTAAGAACTTTAGCTCAGGAGTATAACACATAAGGTGACTCATTAGAGATAGGGTTTGAAATACCATAGAATGAGTATATCCCTAAGATATCCGTCCGTAGCCTCAGTAAATTCTTTTACTATTCACTGATAGTAAGTATGAGTGCAATAAGAGGACGAGGTAGGGGATAGAGGAGTACCACTACAAATGGTCGATACCCTGCAACAATAAGGAATAATATTTTTCCCTCAACCACTTTTGTTTATCATCCGATATCAAATCTTTGATGGCTTCGTGGCAGCTACAAGAAGAAGCTTTGGTGCGGTGGGCTGCTCTGCGAATCTTTGATTACATTCCTAATTTGTATTCTCTTCATCGGTTCCCTATCAGTTTTTCATCTTTAAACTCAATTGAATTTAAAATTCTATTCAAAATGAATTGATGAATAAAATATGAAGATTTGTATCGATAAAACAATTTCAATTAAAACCAAATTTTAAATTCTATTGTAATTTCTTGTGAGGATCAAAGTCCAAAGAGGGACAAGCCAGTGTAAACTTTAGGGTATTCCGACCTGAGTTTGGAATCCATACCTAGTGTTTGAGAATTATGGAAGATTGAATCTATTTGTCTGTTCTTTTGGGTCTAGATATATTCTATGAATGGTTAGTTATCTCTTCGAACTAACCAGTGCCCCTACATATTTCATAGACCGGATAATCCGAGTATTTCGTGAAATATTGAATGAGTTCATTCTCATAATTATTGATGATATTCTGATTTGGTAAGCTAAATGCAAAATGGGTATTCAGTTTGATCTAGTAAAACATTCTTCATATATTCTTTGATTGTCTCCCCGTTTGGCAAATTTTGGGGACGGAATTTTCTTAAGGGGGAATCCGTAACGATTTCGGTTTTGAGCAAAATTTAATTTGGTAATTGATATAAAATTTTGAATTTAAATTGTGAATTAATTTGAATTTTTCCAAAATTAAATAAGATATTTGTTTGTTTATATAAATTGAACTTTTAAATTGAATTATGGGCTTGAAATTCAAAATATAAATATATTTTGAAAATGAATTGGATTTAAAACTCTATAATTTAAGATTAATAATTTTTTTTTCTAATTATAATATGTAATATATATTTGGAAACTATATTCTAAATTTAATATAATAATTTTGAATTTTGAAAGTTAAATTTCTATATTTAAAAACTTTGTAGATATATATTTATCAATAATAATGGCTTTTGTTTGAAATAAGATATTAATGAAAAGATTTAAAATACTTTCTTTCAAAAAAATTATATAAATAAATATCTTATAAATATATTGGATTTGAAAAACATTATATTTTTAATTTATTAAAGTTTGTTTTCTAATTATAATGTGTGCGTGTGTGTGTGTGTGTGTGTGTGTGTGTGTGTGTGTGTGTGTATTTGAGAGCTATGATTTGAGATTAATATAACAATTTTCAAAAAAGCCATATTAAGTTAAATTCTTATATATATATATATATAATAAATGTGATTACTTATTAGTATATGATTAGATTTTTTTTTAAAAATCATTTTCTTTGAAAGATTTTATAAATATAGTACAATAGCTTAAGTAAAGCTTAAATAGTATTTAAGCATATATATCCTTTAAATTATATTTGAATAAATGTAGTTTGCATATATATACACACACACACACATATACAAATAAATATATAAAAGTTTAAAACACTGATGTGCACGTAAATGTGCATATTTTTACCACCATATTTATTCTATTTAAATTAAATAAATGATCATATTGGGTATTTTAACTTGTTTTAACCAAAATTCAAATTATTCCAAATTGTCACATATTCATCTTCATATATGGGAAAAACGGTCATTTGTGTGCATATATTTGTTTGAGAAAAATTAATTGAAAATTTGTATATATTTTTGTAGGAAATTGATCTCAAATAGAAGTGGTTTCATGAAGATATGCATGCACAAAATTAATACAAAGGAATGAAGATGGAAATAATTCAAAGTGAAGAACATGGAGGACCCCACCTACCCACCTACCTTAATGTACAAATTAAAGGCTAATGCACATGCTTTTGGACTTAATGGCTTCATGTACACTTAATGGGGGATTAAGACATGTTAATGATAACTTGGCCTCCACACTTCCTAAGGGGCATTTTGGGCATTCCCCAAAAAAATGAATTAGGGTTTTAACACTTGTATAAATACCCCTTATGTTTCATGTAGCCATCTCTTCTCTTAATCTCTCTTAGTTAGTTAGTTTTATTTGAGAAAATAAAAGAAAGCTCTCTTTCTCTTTTCATGGCTACTTAGCCATTTTTCTTCATGTATTTTTCTTTTTTTTATGCAATGTTATTTAGTGTTTCCTTTTAATTACATGTTCATTTTCTTTTCTTGTTTTTCTTTCTTTCATGTTCTAGTATAGATCTCTTTTATTTTATGCAAGTAGAATAATTTTTCTTTTCATTTTGCTCCCTTTCTCTCTTCTTGTTTAATGTTGTTTTCTACATTTGTTCATATGATAACAAATATGAGAGCTTAATCCCTTCAATTTAGGGGTAATGAAGCTCTCTAGTATGTAGATCCAACATTTTGATGTTTATGCTATCTTTTTGTGCTTAATGAGAATGATTGAAGTGGTTTAATGATGTTGTTTAGCTTTGAATTTGATAGTCTATGTTGTTCATAACAAATAGGCTATACTTAAACAAACATAACACAAATTGCCTCTTCATCTAAATATGATTATGGCAAAGAAGTGAATGTTGAAATTGAAATTTGATAGCCTATATTTCTAAACAATAGTTAATAGGCTATGCTTAAAGTAGATTTTTATTTCAACTTTGTTGTCATATTTCATGAGAGTTAAATGTGTATTAGTGGTTGTGTAATAGTTTGATGGTTTATATTGTGTGACGCCCCACCTCTATACCCACGCTAGCCAAGAACACTACGGTGTAGTGCTGTCAACTAGCACGGAGAATAAGGCTGTTGAGGAGCGACCATCCGTGTAATTGCTTTGTGCGAACACCGATATGTCAGATGGTAAAAACATGCTTTTAATTTCAGGAGGAAATCCGACATGCCGATGCAAACTCAAAACTACCACACGGTGGCTATAATAGTCTAGGACAAATATAAACTAATAACACAGATAAATATAAATGCGGAACACAGATAAAACAGAAAATCTCATATATATATATAACTGATGTCAGTTACAATACATTTGACACGGTACATATGATACAACTACAATAGTCAACTCAGGAAGTTATATATACAAGTACATTAATGTATATAATATACATGAATACATATCTTCCTATACAATAATACAGTCTACTACAAATGACGACTACTCCAAAAGATATGAAAGAACTTCATAGCTCTAGCAGCAACCCAAAGCAGAATATCTACAACCTGTAAATACTCGGTCTGACCCGAGTATTAGATTCAAAAGAAAATAATACTCGGGTCATTCTAATTCAAACTCAGTTATTAGTGCACAGAAGCAATAATAATTAAATACTGAATAGACGACAGTAATTAAACCAAATCAGAATGAAATTCAGGATATTGAATTGAAATGAACAAACAGTTCAAACCATTGAAATATCAATTAAAATATTAATTCAAGTAGGGCTGCAGTACACGCACGCGTGCACTGCCTCGCCGCTACGGAATATGGAATACGCAAAAAGATCCATAAGTCAAAACAAAAAGAATATCATACACGCCATACCGTGTGGCTGCAGTTCACGCTTGCGTGCACTGCCTTGCCACTTTAGTGATGTCGTGCCCAAAAACTCAATACCGTGTGGCTGCAGTTCACGCTTGCGTGCACTGCCTTGCCACGACAGTGATGATGTACCCAATGAATATTCACAAGCGTCGCCGTGAATATCACAAGACCAAGTGTCGATTTGAAGATGTGTAACAATCAAGTTCATGTCCAGGGAACAGCAACAATTCTAGCTAACTACTGAAACAAGTTCATACAAGACAAGGTGCAGTGAAACATGTCGAAAATGAAGACTGCAAGAACATGAATATTACAAGCATGCAACAGCAAGCATGTAACAGAGATCAAGCATGATACACAGTGACTCAGACCAAATGCAGTAACATACTGCAACAACCAAAGGCATCAGAACGTCAACCAGCATAATCAAATGAATGCACAGGGGTGCAACAGGAAGGATGCACAGAAATGATGCACAGAAATGCAACAGGGGACAATAGTTGAAAGAGAGTCCCAAAGCAATGGTTCCAAAATGAAATGAACCAGAAGGAGGCAACAGAATTTTGCATGAATGGCTACAAGTATATGAAATGTACTTGTAAACATATGAATGCCAACAGTATGAATATACAGTAATGCATGGAACAAGCCTCAAGTATGTATACAGAGAGTATACATCATGACAATGCAGGCACCTCAGAGAATTACATACAGTGATGCAAAATGAAGCATACTACTGAATCAAGTATGCAAACCAAGTCCCAAAAAAATAACTGCAGTGCAATTTAACAACACATGCATACACACATACAAAGGTATGTATGAACACATATGAAGACAAGTAATGCACATGCAAAAATACTTGAAAGCTACAGCATCAAGTAGACCAAGTTTATATGCAATAAGAAGAACATCAAAGACAACACAAGTTCAGCTATGCAAATGAAACACAGTGGCAACACTGGAAGATATGAACCAGAAGTATAAGCATGGCAGTGAAACAATGAAATATGCTCAAGTATCTGCATATATATACCAGTGCAAATACAACACAAAAATGTGGCAGTGAAACAATAAATTATGCTCAAGTATCTGCATATATATACAAGTGCAAATACAACACAAAACCCGAACCATGGTCAACAATATATGCATACACACATACGAATGTATGTATGCATATATATACAGATAAGTCAACCAAAACAAGTTCGAACTTAGCAATTAACCAATGCACCAAGCCCATAAAGGTCAAAACCAAACAAGCATCAAAACTTTCAGAAATAATTAACTGAATGCATTGCGGTTGTTACGAAATCCAAAACTGAAAACCGCAAACCAAACAAGCTTCAAAACTTTCAGAAATAATTAACTGAATGCATTGCGGTTGTTACGAAATCCAAAACTGAAAACCGCAAACCAAACAAGCTTCAAAACTTTCAGAAATAATTAACTGAATGCAGTTCAATGCAAAAACAGGACCAGACCAACATATGAATCAGTCAAGGGAACTTGAAGCATACAAGCTCAAGGAAGCTTGCAGCAATACACAAATGGACAAAATAACCAAGTGCAACATCAAACAGAATGAAATGCACAATGTCACAGCAAACTGGCACCAACGAAGGCAACATGAAGAATTCGAGATAGTGGTGGCCACGAAATCGACATCACAGCAAAACATTCAAACAAATCAAAGTGACCAAGTTAGACATCAATGCCGATAATATTAGGTCACAAAATTAAAAGAGGAAAGTCACTGCCGTGCAATTCAAGTAGCAAAGAATCAAAGCCATGATAGCACACAATAAGTGAGCACACGAACAATCAAACTAGGGTTTGAATTAGATGTAAGTGATGGAATCACTTACCTGATTTGCGAACTCGATCCTCAGAAAACGTACGAGCCAAGCACGAGAATCAATCAACAGAGAAGCCCTAATTCGAGAAAGAAGAACGAAGCCCTAATTCGGCAAAGAGAGGCCGCCATTTTCTTTGCGTGATTAGTTTTAGGATAGCAAACGAAAAAAAAATAAAGAAAAGGGGACGGGTTTGAAAATGAAAAGAGAAAATGGGGGAGGGCCGGTTCGAAATTAAAGAGGGGATAAGGCCAAATAAATAAAAAAAATAAATAAAAAGAAAACTTTTATTTAAAGTCCTAAATTTCTTTTATCAATTTATAAATCAATTTCAATTCAAAATTTAAAAAAAAACTTCAAATAGAAGTTTGTGTCAATATTAATCGTTTTAAGTCGATTATAAATCGATGCGAAATACCGAGTTGTTACAGACTCCCCTCCTTAAAGAAATTGCGTCCTCGCAATCATAAGGAACAACCGGGTGAAAGGTAACAACCAAAAAAGCATGTCATCACATGATGAAGAAATTCGAAGTAGGAAGTTCACCATAAAGAGCATGATAGAGAAAGCCTGATCGTGATTGCTCGATGAATTCTCTGGATTCCAAAGTGAAATTCATAGGATTTGAGAACCAATAAACTTTCACGAGAAAACATCTTTATTTCGAAGGTGCCGAACCCCCGAAACATTGATGTGAATAGAATGTTGCTCAACGTCAAATCTGGTGAAACTTCAATTTCTTCAATAATACCGGGCTCAAAAATAGAAATCGGAAATTCCTAAGGCATTTCCGTAATTGGAAGACGTAGAAAACGTCATGAATAGTAGAAAATTGAGCCGGTACACTGGCGTAGTACAATATAAACGCCAAAGAAATCTTTTAATTTCATAAAGGAAATTCATAAATTATCAACAAAATCTAATTATCAATAGATAATTCAGAGATCTCAAATCACAAATATTCGATTATCAAAAACGATAATCAAATCAATAAGTATTCGATTATCAAAATCGAAAATCAATCTTAAATTACAAATATTTAATTATCACAAACGATAATTAAATCTCAAACATCTAATTATCACAAGCGATAATTAGAAACAATAAATATCTGATTTTCAAAAACGATAAATCAGAAATCATAAACATCCAATTATCAAAACGATAATCAGAAATTACCACAACGGTAATCAAATTTCAAATTACAAATTTTTCAATTAACGAGTCCGAAATTAACCGAAATAGCAAACGCACATGACCCATAACCACGAGTTTTACTAAGTCGTTTAATTCACTTCATCGTTTCCTTGAAAGTGCTAAATTGTGTATTTTAAATAAATAACATTTTACTTTCTCAAACGGACAAGTCCGGAATTAAGCGAATCAGTAAAAGAAAGGGGTCATAGTCCTCGATTTTTCTGAAACGTTTACATCGCTTCCTCATTCTTTTGAAAGCGTAAAGTGTAAAAATTTTGAAAACCATTTTATTTATAAAATTACAATTGACATTCTCAAGCGAACAAGTCCAGAATTAAGCGAATCAGCAAAAGAAAGGGGTCATAATCCTCAATTTTACTGAAACGTTTAATTCGCTTCCTCATTCTTTTGAAAGCGCAAATCGTAAAAATTTTGAAAATAATTTTGATTTATATTTTGAAACATTTTTTTTTTTTAAAACATGTGATTAAAACAACGACATCAGAAGCAACTTCGATAAGTGGATTTTCATTCATCCAAAGTGTCACAAGAATCTTCTCAAAGATAGAAAGGGATATCATACCCTAAACTTGTATTCATAACAAGTCAATAACACACGAGTTCACCAATGCACAAAAATTGATAAAACTTATCAATAGAAATCACGAAAATTGGTGAAGCACAAATTCTAGAAATCCTCACAAGAAATCCAGAAAACACAAGCTAAGAGTATGAGAACTCGAACGCGAGTATGAAAACTCGAACCGGAGTATGAAAACTCGAACGCGGGTATGAAAACTCGAACCGGAGTATGAAAACTCGAACGCGAGTATGAAAACTCGAACGGAGTATGAAAACTCGAAGGAGAGTATGGAAACTCAAACGGAGTATGAAAACTCAAACGGAGTATGAAAACTCGAACGGAGTATGAAAACTCAAACGGAGTATGAAAACTCAAACGGAGTATGAAAACTCGAACAGAGTATGAAAACTCAAACGGAGTATGAAAACTCGAACAGAGTATGAAAACTCAAACGGAGTATGAAAACTCGAACAGAGTATGAAAACTCAAACGGAGTATGAAAACTCGAACGGAGTATGAAAACTCGAACAGAGTATGAAAACTCAAAGGAGAGTATGGAAACTCACCAACACGCGAGCATGAAAATTCATCAACACATGTAACGCATAACGAGAACGGGAGCACGAAAACTCACCTACATGCGAGCATGAAAACTCACCAACACGTGCAATGCAAAGCGAGAACGGGAGCACAGAATCTCACCTACACGTGAGCATGAAAATCACCAACACGGGCAACGCAAAGCGAGAACGGGAGCACGGAATCTCACCTACACGCGAGCATGAAAAATCATCAACACGTGCAACGCAAAGCGAGAACGGGAGCACGGAATCTCACCTACCCGCGAGCATGAAAAATCATCAACACGTGCAACGCAAAGCGAGAACGGGAGCACGGAATCTCACCTACACATGAGCATGAAAATCACCAACACGGGCAACGCAAAGCGAGAACGGGAGCACGGAATCTCACCTACACGCGAGCATGAAAAATCATCAACACGTGCAACGCAAAGCGAGAACGGGAGCACGGAATCTCACCTACCCGCGAGCATGAAAAATCATCAACACGTGCAACGCATAACGAGACGCTATCTCATGGTTGCAAGCCAATAATTTTGACACACGAATGGCCCGAAGACCGTGGGGCGCTACCCCACATGTGTGAGTCGAAATCACACAGATTGAGGTCCAGACTAACCAAAAAAATCAAAAGAGGTATGTGTGAGTGGAATCACACAAGTGGTGTCTAGTCTAACCTCACAATCAAAAGAAAAGTATGTGTGAATGAAATCACACAAGTGGTGTCTAGACAATCCTCAAAGCCCAAGAGATATGTGTGAGACGAAATCACACCGATGAGGCCTAGTCTAACCGTAAAAATGATCGTCATGATCAACGAGAAGTGTCAATTACACTAAGTCAGTAAATGTAAAAGTTTAGCATCATGTCCCATAACCACTTACTTAACTTAAATATTTACGAACAAACTGTAAATCTTCACTAATAAAATTTGTCACTAGAGGTTCAATCGAACAAGTCCAACAATTAACCGACGAAGTAAACGCAAGCGTTTCATACCACTTGTTTTACTAAGCCGTTTAATTAGATTTCTCATACGAGTGAAATAAAGATTTGTATATACTAATAGATTGGAAAACAGTTTCAAAAACGAGTTTGGTATTGAAAATAGAGTTGAAAACATTTTGATAAAAAAGTTTTTGATATTTACTACTAGTATTGAAACCTTTATATTTTTAAAGTGACAAATCACAAAAATGATTGTAGAAACAATCAATCACAAGAATTCACATACGAAGACGTGAATAGAATCCAAAGAAATCGATACCGAATTCATCGAAAGGTATGTTCACAAAAATCCCGAAGAAAAGGTCATCAAAGTTGCTAATAAATGATAGCAACAAATCGGGAAATAATCAAGAATCGATTAAATTCGAAAACCAAATCAATTCACTAAGATTCACATTCGAAGACGTGAATAAAATACAAAGAATTCGATTCCAAATCCATCAAAGTAGGAATACCCAAAATTCCTGAAATAGAAGTTATCAAAGTCGACAAAGGTGATAACAACTAACCGGAAAAGAAGAACCGATCAACAATTGGAAAAACAAAGCAGAACGAGTGTAAATGCTTGAATGACTTTAGCAAAAGTAAAAGTCAAGTCAACGTCGATATCGACAAGGCAAAGACCAAGACAATTTCTTTTATACCAAAGAAATTTTAAAACCATCAGAGAGAGGCACATGAAAGCCAAAAACCATGGATAAACAGACAGAGTCGACAATTGGAATGCAATTTGTCTCATAGATTGATACCCAAAACCCAATTGTATGGAGACTGCATTAAGTACACGAATCAGAGATAAGAATGCCTATAGATAGCAGTTCGAATAAACAATGCGAGTTCAAATCGAAGTGGGTACTAGTTGCAGCAATATGCAACTTGGTAGAGCATATATACTCTGATACTTAGAAGTGTAAACTCAAGTGAGCAAGTGCGACAGAGAATAGCAGCACTACTCACGAATAAGCGTTAGGAATTCATTCCTAAAAATCAAAGATGGTCTTAAGACAAAGATGTGAAATAAAACATCGACAAATAGTTGTAACACATGTACTATGTAAGTTATGTTTTATATTTGTTCTAAACCCCAGGCTTTGATACCAAGCTGTGACGCCCCACCTCTATACCCACGCTAGCCAAGAACACTACGGTGTAGTGCTGTCAACTAGCACGGAGAATAAGGCTGTTGAGGAGCGACCATCCATGTAATTGCTTTGTGCGAACACCGATATGTCAGATGGTAAAAACATGCTTTTAATTTCAGGAGGAAATCCGACATGCCGATGCAAACTCAAAACTACCACACGGTGGCTATAATAGTCTAGGACAAATATAAACTAATAACACAGATAAATATAAATGCGGAACACAGATAAAACAGAAAATCTCATATATATATATAACTGATGTCAGTTACAATACATTTGACACGGTACATATGATACAACTACAATAGTCAACTCAGGAAGTTATATATACAAGTACATTAACGTATATAATATACATGAATACATATCTTCCTATACAATAATACAGTCTACTACAAATGACGACTACTCCAAAAGATATGAAAGAACTTCATAGCTCTAGCAGCAACCCAAAGCAGAATATCTACAACCTGTAAATACTCGGTCTGACCCGAGTATTAGATTCAAAAGAAAATAATACTCGGGTCAGTCTAATTCAAACTCAGTTATTAGTGCACAGAAGCAATAATAATTAAATACTGAATAGACGACAGTAATTAAACCAAATCAGAATGAAATTCAGGATATTGAATTGAAATGAACAAACAGTTCAAACCATTGAAATATCAATTAAAATATTAATTCAAGTAGGGCTGCAGTACACGCACGCGTGCACTGCCTCGCCGCTACGGAATATGGAATACGCAAAAAGATCCATAAGTCAAAACAAAAAGAATATCATACACGCCATACCGTGTGGCTGCAGTTCACGCTTGCGTGCACTGCCTTGCCACTTTAGTGATGTCGTGCCCAAAAACTCAATACCGTGTGGCTGCAGTTCACGCTTGCGTGCACTGCCTTGCCACGACAGTGATGATGTACCCAATGAATATTCACAAGCGTCGCCGTGAATATCACAAGACCAAGTGTCGATTTGAAGATGTGTAACAATCAAGTTCATGTCCAGGGAACAGCAACAATTCTAGCTAACTACTGAAACAAGTTCATACAAGACAAGGTGCAGTGAAACATGTCGAAAATGAAGACTGCAAGAACATGAATATTACAAGCATGCAACAGCAAGCATGTAACAGAGATCAAGCATGATACACAGTGACTCAGACCAAATGCAGTAACATACTGCAACAACCAAAGGCATCAGAACGTCAACCAGCATAATCAAATGAATGCACAGGGGTGCAACAGGAAGGATGCACAGAAATGCAACAGGGGACAATAGTTGAAAGAGAGTCCCAAAGCAATGGTTCCAAAATGAAATGAACCAGAAGGAGGCAACAGAATTTTGCATGAATGGCTACAAGTATATGAAATGTACTTGTAAACATATGAGTGCCAACAGTATGAATATACAGTAATGCATGGAACAAGCCTCAAGTATGTATACAGAGAGTATACATCATGACAATGCAGGCACCTCAGAGAATTACATACAGTGATGCAAAATGAAGCATACTACTGAATCAAGTATGCAAACCAAGTCCCAAAAAAATAACTGCAGTGCAATTTAACAACACATGCATACACACATACAAAGGTATGTATGAACACATATGAAGACAAGTAATGCACATGCAAAAATACTTGAAAGCTACAGCATCAAGTAGACCAAGTTTATATGCAATAAGAAGAACATCAAAGACAACACAAGTTCAGCTATGCAAATGAAACACAGTGGCAACACTGGAAGATATGAACCAGAAGTATAAGCATGGCAGTGAAACAATGAAATATGCTCAAGTATCTGCATATATATACCAGTGCAAATACAACACAAAAATGTGGCAGTGAAACAATAAATTATGCTCAAGTATCTGCATATATATACAAGTGCAAATACAACACAAAACCCGAACCATGGTCAACAATATATGCATACACACATACGAACGTATGTATGCATATATATACAGATAAGTCAACCAAAACAAGTTTGAACTTAGCAATTAACCAATGCACCAAGCCCATAAAGGTCAAAACCAAACAAGCATCAAAACTTTCAGAAATAATTAACTGAATGCATTGCGGTTGTTACGAAATCCAAAACTGAAAACCGCAAACCAAACAAGCTTCAAAACTTTCAGAAATAATTAACTGAATGCATTGCGGTTGTTACGAAATCCAAAACTGAAAACCGCAAACCAAACAAGCTTCAAAACTTTCAGAAATAATTAACTGAATGCAGTTCAATGCAAAAACAGGACCAGACCAACATATGAATCAGTCAAGGGAACTTGAAGCATACAAGCTCAAGGAAGCTTGCAGCAATACACAAATGGACAAAATAACCAAGTGCAACATCAAACAGAATGAAATGCACAATGTCACAGCAAACTGGCACCAACGAAGGCAACATGAAGAATTCGAGATAGTGGTGGCCACGAAATCGACAACACAGCAAAACATTCAAACAAATCAAAGTGACCAAGTTAGACATCAATGCCGATAATATTAGGTCACAAAATTAAAAGAGGAAAGTCACTGCCGTGCAATTCAAGTAGCAAAGAATCAAAGCCACGATAGCACACAATAAGCGAGCACACGAACAATCAAACTAGGGTTTGAATTAGATGTAAGTGATGGAATCACTTACCTGATTTGCGAACTCGATCCTCAGAAAACGAACGAGCCAAGCACGAGAATCAATCAACAGAGAAGCCCTAATTCGAGAAAGAAGAACGAAGCCCTAATTCGGCAAAGAGAGGCCGCCATTTTCTTTGCGTGATTAGTTTTAGGTTAGCAAACGAAAAAAAATAAAGAAAAGGGGACGGGTTCGAAAATGAAAAGAGAAAATGGGGGAGGGCCGGTTCGAAATTAAAGAGGGAATAAGGCCAAATAAATAAAAAAAAATAAAATAAAATAAAAACTTTTATTTAAAGTCCTAAATTTCTTTTATCAATTTATAAATCAATTTCAATTCAAAATTTAAAAAAAAACTTCAAATAGAAGTTTGTGTCAATATTAATCGTTTTAAGTCGATTATAAATCGATGCGAAATACCGGGTTGTTACATATTGAGCTAATTAATAGCACAAATATACCATACTTATGATAAACACATCAACTAATTCACTAATGACAAGAAAAGAGAGATCATAACTTCATTTTGTTGATTTATATGATCTAGAGAGTGGATTTGTCTCTAAATTGTTCTTTGACTCTCATATTTTTATCATTTTCTTTTACTAGTTTTTGTTAGTTTCTTACATTTTTATCTAATCACACTTTCAACTTTGGTTAATTTGATTGAATAGAATTTTAAAATCATCAATTCCCTGCGGATCGACCCGTATTCGCCGTGTGCTACATTCGTACACCGTGCGCTTGCGGTATAAATTTTATTTCAAAATTCGTTCGACGGTTTTCTAAACCAATAGAATTTCCGTCGACGAACAAGTTTTTGGCGCCGTTGCCGGGGAATTGTTTTGATTTCATTTTTCTATTCTTCGAATTATTTTGGTTTGATTTTTGTGTGTTTTTGTTTTGTGGGTTAGTTTGCATTAAAAAATATCGTTTGTGTCGTGTGTTTGTTGTTTTCAATTTTTGTTTGTGTGCTTGATTGTTTTCTAGTTGCATTTGCATTTACATTTACATTTCTATTTAAAAAAAAAACATTTTATTTCATTTTCGATTTGCATACATTTTTTTTATACAAATTTTTGATACATTGCTACCATTCTCATTCTCTGTTTTCACTCATTTCTCTGTGTATCACTCTGCACAGCCCACTCTTTTTCTCTTTTACCATTCACTGTTGACACCACTCTTCAACACTCCCTCTTGTTCAACTACCATCCTCCTGGCCATCAAATTCACCTGACCTCTGCACCATCACAACAGTACTCTGCCATCTCCCCTTCTCTGTCCACTCTCAATACCAGCTTCTGCATACAGTCATCATTCATCATTCACTGCTCAATCTACAACCCATTTCATTCATCCACCTGCACAACAGTGTGCACATTGCATTCACTCCAACATTTCTTCTTCCATCATTCACCCTACTGCAGTGCATAAAACTGACTTACTGCCTAACAAGTCATACAAACATCTGCTAACATCCACCCTACTTCACACTCAACTGCCAGCATTCCAACCTTCAACCACTCCTCCATCAGAAACCATTTTACTGACCATAACATCACCACTGACACATCCCCTTTTTACTTCCATAGCAACTGTCTCTGTTCAATACCTCAATACATTTCAATATCACTTCTCGACCATTCCATATCACAGTATCACATACATTTCAATACAGTTCACTTCTCTGTGCAAACCACTTACTTCCTACTCACTTTCACAAGCACCACCACAAATCATCACCTTCACAACCCTTCACCACAAACTCTCTGTTCTGCCGACACATATCAGTGCACAAACAACCCTTTACCACAACCCATCCATACAACTTCATACCCAAACTACACCATACCATCCCTCTCCACTGCCACAACCCATCCATACAACTTCATACCCAAACTACACCATACCATCCCTCTCCACTATCATCAAACAACAACCCCCTCTGTTACTCCCTCCAGAACCACCACTGTTCCTACCCATACCATCAACTTCCACCCCTCTGCCTGTCATCACCATAAAAAAAAAAATCACTGCAATTCCGTGACCACTGCCACTTCTCTATTACCACCAGAGACCTTGAAACTGCTCGAACCACTGCAAATCGTCGCCACTACCAGAGCAGCAACTCCCCAAATTCAAAGCAAAAACAACTACATCACCCCTACATCATTCAACAGTGCAACAACATATAACCCAAACTTCATACAAACATCACCATTCGCTGCCTCAACAAACATCAACACAGCACCTACATTTCCAGTCACCTCTCCTGCCTCATCCCTTCCAGCTCACTTTGTCGCAACAATCCCTGACCACCTCCCCATATCAGACTACCTCACAGCACTGCACAAAACAACCAAGTCGACTTCACCAGCCTCGACTTCGACGCCATCCCCTAACACTTCGAACCCGCTAGCGACCCTGCATCCCTCACCCAATTCGACAATCAAACCACCATCCATTACCACCTCGCAACCAGAAATCGACAAAACCAAACCCAGAACCACTCGCGACCACTTCCTTCCTTCGACCTGAAAACCAACCACCATACCATAGTAGCACTGCCAGCCATCCACTGCCTCACAAATTCGCGACTTTAAGCAATCAAATTCCACCGCCGACTTCCAAAAGCACCATAACTTGCCTTCGGTCATCGCCACGAATCGTGACACAACCATACCCAAACCCGATTCCAACCTACCCACTGCCTTCAGCGAACAATCAATCTACCTGTTGTTAACTAGTGACTGCAAAATTGAGAGTGAGTTTGATTTCGAGAGTTGAAGTTGTGAATTGATTCGGGGAATTAATATTGGGAGAAGTGTTATTTGTAAAAAAAAAAGAGAGAAGAAGAGAAAACTGAAAGGGACGGTTGCTTGATTGTGAGTTTATTTGGGGGAATTTCTTTTCAATTTTATTAGCAAAATGGGCCGGGTTGGGCAGTAGAGTTGGGTTTAAAAAGTTGTTCTTAGTTTTGGTATCTTGGGTGCATTGTTTTAGGTGGTGTGCACATTTTAATTTTGAGTCAAGGGTTCTTATACAAAAAAAAAACAATTTTTTTTTTAAGTAAAACCCTACTTTTAAGTTTCCTTTCAACAAAAAAAAATATATTGTATATATCTTAGTTTTTAATTTTCAGGTTACCAAAGCAGGAAATAAAGGAAGAATAGCTTGTTGAAAATTGCTTCCTTAGCTAGCCAAAATAAATTGCTCTGCTTGCTAAAAAATTCTGCTTTCATTTCTAGTTTTATTTGAATTGAATTGTTGGTTGCTTGCATTTGCATTTAAAAAAAAAATCATTCGTAGTTGCATTGTTAATATACGTTTAATTTCTGTTCTGCATTTCATCTTAGATTTTGATTAATAATAACGATTAGACATCGATAACACTTAATTGTATATTAACAATTTGTTTTCTTTGAACAATTTAAATTCTTGGTGTCTAGGCTACGGCAGAGAAATAATCAGTTATAAATATTACAGTGATTCGTAAATATTATACTGAATTGTTTCTCTGAAGGTACTTAAACCTTCGGCTGCATTGCTACGGTGATTCGTGGTGCACCGATAAATCCTGTCCGTTACCTGGCTGAGAATTATCTTGTTAATTTAAGACAATTTGTGATTATATAATTTTGGGTTAACTTAGGATAAATCATTTGTAATTAACCTTGCATTCATTTAGTTGCATTAGTTCATGCATATTTAAAAAAAAATTCAAAATCCAAAACTAAAAAAAATTATAAATATTTCTTAACTTAGTTTTTTTTTCCCTTTTCCTTTGAAAATTTTCAAACCAAATTCCAAAAAAAAAAAAATTAAAATCAAAAATTCAAAAAAAAAAAAACTTTTCAAAAAAAATTGAAAAACCAAAAATAAATTTCCCTTTTGAAAAATAAATTCCATTTGTAAATATTTTTCTTTTACCAAAAATAAAAACAAAAAAACATTCTTGAAAATGTCCGAGTTTCCCCACTTACGTGAAGTTTACAATAGTTGCGAAAATCAATATAATCCATATGATTTCACTCCAAATTCGTGTGGATATTTTAACGACAACTATTCTTTAAACGATTTGAATTTTGAACCACAAAATTTTCAAAACGATAACCAAGCTTCAAATCTTGAAAATAGTATTTCATCTTTACTTGAAATCGCTACACAACAAAATCAAGAGATAAATGAGTGGTGCAATTCATATTTGTGCTATAACTCGAATCAAGGTTTTCAAAATAATCAAAATTTGAATTCACTTCAAAATTCAAATGATTTCGAGTGTAACCCATGCCAATTCAATTTCGAGTTTCAAGATGAATTTCAAGATAAAGACGAAAATGTAAATCAATTTTCAAATAATTTTGGTAATGGGAATTGTTTCAATAATGATACGATCGAAAACTTTGGTTATCAACAAATTCAAAATAAAAGTTTTCAAATTAATAACCATGAATTTGATTTTGTTGACCAAACGGAAAAAGATAACGGGGATTTATTACTTGAAAAATACAAAAAAATTCGTGAAAATCATAATCAAATCTCAACTGGCGAAGAATCAAATAATAATCTACCGTTTATCGAAATTGACAATTCTTGTTCTCAACAAATCCAAATCGAAAATTTTCAAGTTAATAATTACAAATTTGACTTTGTTGAGCAAATGAATGAAATTTATGATGATCACACAAATTTGTTGATTAAAACATTGGAAAATTTTCGTGAGAAACAAAATCAAATTTCAATGTGTGACGGGTCAAACGATAATCCATCTTTTACCCAAATCGAGGATTTTCAAATAACAACTTTTGAAATTGATAATGACGATCTTAGTCAAGTTGTTGAAAATACGGTAATTAAGTTGGATTTCAATTCTTTTGAGGGTGCGAAATTCGATTTAAACTTCGATCTTCCTTTTTCTGAAAACTTGAATACGACAACTTTGAATTTTAAACTCCCTTTACACGATGAAGTTGTTAATAATCCAACAAAGGAAGTCGAGTTTAATGAACATGAATCTTATGGACTTTTTGAAACTGAGTTGTTGAATTCTAAAAGGGAAAATTTCAATCACCGTTTTGATTTTGAAATCGATAATTTTGAGGAAGTTTTCAATGATAAGTTTGAACTTCAATTTGGTGAAAATAAACTTGAATGTCAATCAATTGTTTTATCAACCCCAAAAATCATCGAAAATAAAACAACTCATACGATTTTCAATAAAACAACTTTCGTTTTTCCAAATCCACACTCAACTTCGAAATCTTTTACGATTTGGTTTTTCGTGCTTAAACTGCGTCTCACACAGTTGACGAGACAAATGAATCGGTCTTTAGAAGACCGTTTCATTTACTTTTTGACTGTATATTTTCTCATCTCTTGTAAATAATAATCTTTCATGTAAATATAGGATTTTTATTTTATTTTCTCCTTCCACTTGGGTTGACTGTGGGGACACAGTCAAAATCAAGTGTGGGGGGGAGACTCACCTTCATTTTTTTTCATGGTTTATTTTTGCTTTAAAATCACAAAAAAACAAAAAAAAAAATTTAAAAAAAAAATCCCAAAAACAAATTTTCTTTTGATTTATTTTTAAAAGAAACACTATAAGATGAATATATGGCTTTGGTTTATTAAATTGAAATTTTTGAAAATTTATTGGCCTTAACAAAAATAAAAATGAAGTTTGATTACAAATAATAATGGTTTAACTAGTATATAGGAAGATTCATACGTGTTAATTATGAAGTACATACTAATTGAAAATCTTTGTTTTCAAAAGTGGTTGATTTAAAGTAAAGAATATAACATTTTTTTTGTCTTCTAAGTTAAATGGTGCTAAGATGATTTTGCAAAACTCCCTCTCAAAAAACTATAAAAATAAAAAAATAATAACATCCAAGAATTCACACTCATTTAAAAGTCCTCACGGTTATGCATGGGTGATTACTTGGAATTTTTGATTATGTGATTTCATACTCATTTAAAAGTCCTCACGGTCATGATGTATGGAACACATGTAAAAAAAAGACTTAATAAAAACCACCTACGGTCGATAGTGTATGCATGAAAGTGTGTGCACTCGCCATGCTCTGTACTCCCCTCACATAAGCCCGAAAGGCAGTGCATGGGTGGTATATCTGGCCTCAGTTTATCTGAGCTAGGTGAGTAATTTTTCTTGCAAATAATGAGAGAGCAAGCAATTGAAATCCTAGCACTATTTTTACTTAGTTGATTTGATTTGTTATTGAAAAGAAATGAAAATACCACTTTGATAAACTTTGATAATCAACTAAGGATCCATTTCATAGTTACACTTTGTTATTAACCAAAACAACGAGTTAAACTATAGTCTATTTGATATGATAACTTGATTTTTGTTGGAAATTTGGACGAGTAAATGACATAAATTTTCAAGATAATAACCAAAACCTATATTTCACTTATTCGTGTCAATTTAAAAATAAATCCTTCATTTGTAAATATTTTCAAAATTTTGCATTCGTCTCTTTGTAAATATATCTTGCATTTTGTAAATATTTTCATCCTGCATTTAGATTTTGTGGGTAGTATCCGCTGAAAACCCTCACGAGACAACACTCGTCCTACTGGGGACACTCAGAGGTTTAACGGCTTGTTGCATATGCTCAATGCAATCGTGCTTCCTACGAAAACGGATTTATCTTAGTTTTAGTTTATTCGAGGACGAATAAAAAGATAAGTGTGGGGGTATTTGATGTGCACGTAAATGTGCATATTTTTACCACCATATTTATTCTATTTAAATTAAATAAATGATCATATTGGGTATTTTAACTTGTTTTAACCAAAATCAAATTATTCCAAATTGTCACATATTCATCTTCATATATGGGCAAAACGGTCATTTGTGTGCATATATTTGTTTGAGAAAAATTAATTGAAAATTTGTATATATTTTTGTAGGAAATTGATCTCAAATAGAAGTGGTTTCATGAAGATATGCATGCACAAAATTAATACAAAGGAATGAAGATGGAAATAATTCAAAGTGAAGAACATGGAGGACCCCACCTACCCACCTACCTTAATGTACAAATTAAAGGCTAATGCACATGCTTTTGGACTTAATGGATTCATGTACACTTAATGGGGGATTAAGACATGTTAATGATAACTTGGCCTCCACACTTCCTAAGGGGCATTTTGGGCATTCCCCAAAAAAATGAATTAGGGTTTTAACACTTGTATAAATACCCCTTATGTTTCATGTAGCCATCTCTTCTCTTAATCTCTCTTAGTTAGTTAGTTTTATTTGAGAAAATAAAAGAAAGCTCTCTTTCTCTTTTCATGGCTACTTAGCCATTTTTCTTCATGTATTTTTCTTTTTTTTATGCAATGTTATTTAGTGTTTCCTTTTAATTACATGTTCATTTTCTTTTCTTGTTTTTCTTTCTTTCATGTTCTAGTATAGATCTCTTTTATTTTATGCAAGTAGAATAATTTTTCTTTTCATTTTTCTCTCTTTCTCTCTTCTTGTTTAATGTTGTTTTCTACATTTGTTCATATGATAACAAATATGAGAGCTTAATCCCTTCAATTTAGGGGTAATGAAGCTCTCTAGTATGTAGATCCAACATTTTGATGTTTATGCTATCTTTTTGTGCTTAATGAGAATGATTGAAGTGGTTTAATGATGTTGTTTAGCTTTGAATTTGATAGTCTATGTTATTCATAACAAATAGGCTATACTTAAACAAACATAACACAAATTGCCTCTTCATCTAAATATGATTATGGCAAAGAAGTGAATGTTGAAATTGAAATTTGATAGCCTATATTTCTAAACAATAGTTAATAGGCTATGCTTAAAGTAGATTTTTATTTCAACTTTGTTGTCATATTTCATGAGAGTTAAATGTGTATTAGTGGTTGTGTTATAGTTTGATGGTTTATATTGAGCTAATTAATAGCACAAATATACTATACTTATGATAAACACATCAACTAATTCACTAATGACAAGAAAAGAGAGATCATAACTTCATTTTGTTGATTTATATGATCTAGAGAGTGGATTTATCTCTAAATTGTTCTTTGACTCTCATATTTTTATCATTTTCTTTTGCTAGTTTTTGTTAGTTTCTTACATTTTTATCTAATCACACTTTCAACTTTGGTTAATTTGATTGAATAGAATTTTAAAATCATCAATTCCCTGCGGATCGACCCGTATTCGCCGCGTGCTACATTCGTACACCGTGCGCTTGCGGTATAAATTTTATTTCAAAATTCGTTCGACGGTTTTCTAAACCGATAGAATTTCCGTCGACGAACAAACACTTTTCTTTCATAAACATAATTAAAAATATAAACATATATTAATATAAATATTATTTTATCAAAACATTAATACTTAAACAAAATGCGGTTTAAATATAAAACACGTGTTTATGACAAATGGAAGATAATTAAAACATGTATATAAAATTTGTAAGCCATGTAACTTAAAAATTTACAAGTGTTAGCTTACATAAACAAGTTGCAAATGGGTATTTTCTTTTAATCATGAAATTAAACAACATGTTAAGGAGGAAGGAAACCAGGCTTCATCAAATTTCTCTTTCCTTTCTAAACTAAAACTGAAGTGAGAAAGAAATCAAAATAAAATCAAACAACCTCAGTTTGAAAAACCTATAAGCTTTAATCATAAAAAAACAAATCAAACTGAATTCAAAGATCCAAGTTTCTTCAACCTGAAGTAATTAAAAACAAGTTCAAAAGACCAGAGTCATCTCAAAAGTTATCAAGTTCCAGATTTGCAAAGCATATAAAAAATATTTCCAGGTTTCGGTTAAAGAAAAAAAAGTCAAATTTGGAAAAATATAAGCAAAGCAAACAGATCAGATCAAGTTCAAGTTCCAGTTCAAGTTCAAAGGCAAGTAATTCAAACTTAACCTAGATCAAAAATTCCAGACCAAATATCATCTCCAGTTTCAAATTCCAGACATTTTCCAGGTTTTCAAAGCATGTTCTCTGTATTTCGATCCAGGTGAGAAAAATTTATTAATAAAACCAGTTTCTACTGATTCTTATGCCTGTGATGATAATGATTTGGAAATATTGTATGAACGTGTACATATCTATAAGTATATATGTATTTATAGGTGTGAATTGAGGTATGCATGTCTATGTTATGCATATGCACCTCTCTGGTGTTCTACATGCAAGTATTCTTCATAGAAAAATTCATATCTCAAAATCTAAAAAGATTTAATTAATGATCTTTAAAAGAAAAGTGCCTGTACCTACCTGGTTCAAATTTTAAGAAATTATTTCAAGAATTTATACTAAATAATCATTTCAAATAGGTCAGAAATCTATAATTTTAATTTCATATTTCGATCATAGAAACAGATTCGTGTGGGATAATCATGAATTTTAATTATAAATTTATGATTTTTAAGTTCATAAATTTATAGAACCTATCACTGAACCTACTCGTTCCATAGCAGAGGAATTTTGATTTGTTCAATATTCGCATTTCCGTCAATTGCCGATGATCGGCGAAGCAATCCGGGTCGGGCTTGAGGGTGGAGGTATCTGGAGCCCGGTGGTCACAGGAAAAATGATCGAAATTTTTTTCGACCATCAGAGCGATGGCATGGCATCAATTTAGGGTTTAAGGTCGAGTTTGGTCGACAATCGGTTGCGTGGAAATTTCGTCGTCGTGGGGTGATCGTAGTAGTTCGCACCAGGGGGAAAGATTCGTGGGTCGTTGGAGCAGCTTGGTTCATGAACGCGTGGCTTGAATAAATGTAGTTTGTATATGTGTATATATATATATACACAAATAAATATATAAAAGTTTAAAACATTTTCTTTTCATAAACATAATTAAAAATATAAACATATATTAGTATAAAGCTTAATTTATCTAAACATTAATACTTAAACGAAAAGTGGTTTAAACATAAAATAAGTGTTTATGACAAATGGAAGATAATTAAAACATGTATATAAAATTTGTAAGCCATGTAACTTAAAAATTTACAAGTGTTAGCTTACATAAACAAGTGGCAAATGGGTATTATCTTTTAATCATGAAATTAAATAACATGTTATAGGAGGAAGAAAACCAGGCATCATCAAATTTCTCTTCAACTTTCTAAACTAAAACTAAAGTGAAAAAGAAATCAAAATTAAATCAAACAGTCTCAGTTCAAAAAACTTTAATCTTTAGTCAGAGAAAAACAAATCAAACTCAATTCAAAGATCCAAGTTTCTTTAACCTGAAGCAATTAAAAGCAAGTTCAAAAGATCAGATTCATCTCAAAAGTCATCAAGTTCCAGATCCGCAAAGCATACAATTTTTTTTCAAGGTTTCGTTTTAAAAGGAAAAAAAAATCAAATCTGGAAAAATATAAGCAAATCAAACAGATGAGATCAGGTTCAAGTTCCAGTTCAAGTTCAAAGGCAACTAATTCAAGCTCAACCTAGATCAAAAATTCCAGACCAAACATCTCCAGTTTCAAATTCCAGACATTTTCTAGGTTTTCGAAGCCTGTTCTCTGTATTTTGATCCAGGTGAGAAAACTTTATTTTTAAAACCAGTTTCTCCTGATTCTTATGCCTATGATGATAATGTGTTGGAAATATTGTATGAATGTGTATATATCTACAAGTATATATGTATTTATATGTGTGAATTGAGGTGTGCATGTCCGTGTTATGCATATGCACCTCACTGTTGTTCTACAGGCAAGTATTCTTCATAGAAAAATTCATATCTCGAAATCTAAAAAGATTTAAGTAATGATCTTTAAAAGAAAAGTGTCTATACCTACCTAGTTCAAATTTAAAAAATGGTTTCGAAAATTTATACTAAGTAATCATTTCAAAATATAGAATTTACAGCGATAATTCAAAATAGGACGGATATCTATCATTTTAATTTCAGATTTCGATCATAGAAACATATTCGTGTTGGATAATCATGAATTTTGATAATAAATTTAAGATTTTTAAGTTCACAAAAACAGAGGAATTTTGAGTTGATCAATATTCACATTTATGTCAATTGCCGATGATCGGCGAAGAAATCCTGGTCGAGCTTGAGGGTGGAGGTAGCTGGAGGTTCGATGGTCACAGGAAAAATGATCAAAAAAACTTTAGATCATCAGAGCGATGGCACGGCATCAATTTAGGGTCTAAGGTCAAGTTTGGTCGACGATCAGTCGAGTGGAAATTTCGTCATCGTGGGGTGATCAGAATAGTTCGCACCAGGGGGAAAGATTCGTGGGTCGTCGGAGCAGCTTGGGTCATGAACGTGTGGCGTCCGATGGTCGGAGTTGTTGTAGTGGAGGGGTTTTTGGTGACTGGGTTCGTTCTAGGTTGGGGTGCTCGAGCTTGATTTCGATTTCAAGTTCGAATCAAAGTTCGGGTGGTCGGGATCGATGAAGGAAGCCAATGGCGATTTGTTGGCAAATGCGATGGTGATCGGAGTGGCTTCGGTGCCTCATGCATATGCATGTTGATGGGTTGGTGTAAGTGGTTGCTGTAGGAAGAAGAAGGTGATGGGCTCGAAGTGGACTTCAGGGAAAAATGAGTTTGGCTTGGGTTCGTTGCTGAGTCGTTCGCAAGTGTTTTTCTAGATTTCAAACTTAAAACAAAAACGAAGAAAAAACTATGGTGGCTCTAGAATGACTCAAAAAAAATTGGTACTTGGCTCGGGTTTGACTCGAGATTGTCTCAGGTACAAGTTGAAACAATTTTAAATTTTTATATAAATCAAGTTTTTAAATTTAATCAATCAAGTTTTGAACTATCTTCTTAAATTAAATTTCTTTTAAATAATTTAATGTTGATTTAAACGTTTAGAGAGATAAAAGTTGAATAATTTTGTGATGACCAGCTATTTCGTACCATTCAAATCGACAATAATCCACACATGTCAGACTTGAATGATTCCGAATAACAGATTGTAAATAAATTTGGAGCAAATGAAATCAAATGTCCAGAATCACAGACACAGAACAATAAGAATAACTCGCAGCGGAATATAAAATAACATAGTAGTTCATGAAGCTACTATAACAAAGTCTCAAAACAAATACACAATATCAGTCCGAAACAACATAATAGAAATTCCAAATACATAAAAGTTCACTAATACATGAGATAAACTAGAATAGCAGAAACTGAAATAGATATAAATATAGATAGGCAGAATCTCCAGCAAAGACCAGCTCCAGAAAGAGAATCCACGGCTGTGAATACTCAAGCTGACCCGAGCATAAAGCAAAACACAAAACACACGAGTCAGGACATATATATACTTATATAATGTAAACCTACTCAAGTGAACTGTAATAAAGATACAAGTAACTTAAAGGATGCCTGGGACTGCCCATCCTATAAGGATCCGTTAAACTATTTACTATATAGTAATATTGTGCTATTAAAATAATGTCTACAGTAAAAAAACTTACTTTAAAATAGCGTCAAGGAGTGACCCAATATTCCCCTTAACAAATAATAGTCCCAGTAGTCCATCCAATATCAGCGTATCTGCAGATCGGGAGACTATCCTAAATACTCCACGGGCTACGGGAGAAAAACAAACTCGTAGTAAAGGCTCGGTAGTAGGTGACACGGCACACAAGGCAATGCCAGGGTAGATATACCAATTGCGCACACGGGATGGCGGTAACGTAGCAGCCATTACGCCCACCCCGAACAACACTCCAAAAATCAAGGGGTGCACCCAATCAATCACAACAGTGATAGAATGGTATCGAAGAACTGTGTCCAACCAGAGGAGCTACCCCTTTTGGCCCGAGATCGCTCCTGTTTTAGCCACCTAAAGCCAACTCACGGGAGTCGGGTCCACGTAATGTACCTCAAGAACGTCACCACTATCCTACTTCATTCTGGAATCTCCACCGCGTACACAATTGTTAAAGTGGTTTTCGATATCGACAGAGAGTATGTACATATCCGATACCGGTCTCTTTAACAACCAATATTTATTATAACCCGTAGTTATAATTTTTAAAAATTGTATTTATATTTCAAAAATAAAATACCATTTAACAATTCAATATCATTTCAAATCCATTCCAAATACAAATTATCATATCCTTTTAAAACTATATTCATTTTTTATAAATTTAAAATACCATTTCAACACACATTTCAAAATAGTTTATATTTCAAAACAAATTACTTCATTTAAAATCATTAAAATTAAGATATTAATTAAATATTAAATTTTCAAAATTTTAATCTTTCAAAAAATTCATTTATTCACTCAAATTTATCAAAACAATGAAAATTCACCTTTCGCGGCACTTAGAAATGCTATAGAAAGTTACTTTTAAAAACAATTCAATTTAACAGAAGACAACATAAAAAATGCGGTAATAGGGTTACTTTAGTTCAAATAAAACCTTAGTTAAATTTAACAACTACAGCACTTACAAAGTGCTATAATAGCCCTTAATTCAATTTAGTCATTTAGTTCATTTCTATCAACTACAGCATTTACAAATGTTGTAATATCATTTACATTAGAAAATAATAGCATTTCACAAAATGCTGTTAGTTAAATTCCAAATATTCAATATAATTTCTCAAAAAATTAAATTTTTATTTAAACTATTTTAACTTATAAAATCATATATTTTCACTTTTAAACAATCATTTAAATACCCATATATTCATGATTTTGTAAAGTTAAATTTCAATTCAAAAATCAATATTTAATAGTAATTCACATATTAAATTCACACGTTCAATTTCAATTCTTTATAATTAAATTTTAACTTAACACTTAAGTTTAAATTTCCAAATATAACTTATTTTTCATTTTATTTACTAAACTTAAAATTCACTTTTAAACAAAATTCACAAATTTCCAATCTAAGTTATATTTAAAAGTTCAACTTAAAAATTCATTTATTTCACATATAGCTTATTCAAATACCATTAACACTTTATAACAATTATTTTAAATTCATTTTATTCAAATTTTAAATCTATTTATCATATTTTCCTACTTAACTTAAATTCCATTTATCACCAAATCATAATTTCCAAAATAACTTATATTTCAAATTTCTAACTTTACCATTAATTTATTTCACTTATAAATTTTTAGAAAACCAATAATACTTTACAAAAATCATTTTTAATTATGTTCAAATCAAAATATTATAATATTTATATTTCTAAAATACTTTAAAAGTTTAGAAAAATATATTAACCATGGGTCTGTATATCATTTTCTAGCCTAGGTAAAGTGATACGGATAATATATCATTTCAATCCATAGATTACAAAGAAAATCTGGGTTTTATCATTTCAAACCCGCAGTCCCAAGTAAAATGAAATAATTAAAAATCGTCATGCCTATCATTTCAGCCCATAATGATTTTTCCCTATTCTAAAGTCCGTTCGGGTATGTATCATTTCAATCCATAGTGATTCTAATCTAAAGGGAACTTACAGTGTGATAAACTGATATAAATAACAGAATAGCATTATATAACAGTAACAGATGGCATAACAGGTAAATAAGCATGGGTGAACATCATATGATCACAGCATAATAGATATAGCATGGTGATATGTTTACAGATTCAATTGTGATCAGTTTACTAGTCATATAAGTATAAATCCTGTCTGGTGAGAATTACTCACTTGTATAAGCTGGAGATGACAACCAAATGCACAAACAAAGATCTTCAAAGACACGATAACACGACAATGATTTGAGAGTGGGAGAGACAAAACCAATTTCCTAGTCAAATATCAAACTAAACAAAGTACAATATGAATTACAAACCAAAATATTTAACCAATGCTAGGAATAAATACACAACTCAAAGCTAGAGCTTTTGCACTTGCATTCAACAACATATGCTTCAGCTATAGGCTGGAAAAGCACTGTTATGGGATGGATTTGGATTAGGTTTGGATCAGGTTCAGGTCATATAGATTGGCCATAACAATATATAAAGGAGAAGAGGTATATGTGTGCATGAACACACAACTATAAGGCAACTACATGGACTTCAAGGCCATAAATGGTCTCGGCCAAGCATGGATGGACAAGGTCAGATCTAGTTAGTGCATGGGGTGATGTGGCAAGGTCTTAGGCTTAGTTTTGGCAGGTGGTGGTGGTGCACAAGTCGGCCAAAGTGGTGGTTGAAGTGGTGGAAACAAGGGGGAGCTCGGCTATGGTAATAAAGAGGAGTTTGCTTCATTTTCTTGGTGGATCATCAACTTGGATGGCCCCGGCTATGGAATGGAAGTGGGAAGGAGGGGATGATGGCTGGTTGTAGTGGTGGTGGAGGCGGCCAAGGTGCTGGAAATGGAGGAGCCGAACTACATGAAGGTGAATGCAAGTACAAAAATCAAACAAACAATGAAAAAAAATGAAAAACAGTGAAAGATTTTTACCAAAATTTTGCTTCAGGAAGTGTCTGAAAGTTTTTAGGGTTTTTGAATTTTTCTTGTGCGTGAGAAAATGATGAAGAGGTCGGCTGAACAATGGATGATATGGCAGCAAATGAAGTGATGCATTGATTGGTGAAAAGGTGGAGTGAATATGAAAAGACTATGTACATAAAAGGTCACAAACATTTCAAATTTCTTTAATTTTTTTTCAATTTTTAAATACATTTAAAAATACATATAAATAAAAATAAAACACAAAAATATAATGAATGCATAAAATAAATAAATAAATTATACTTAAATATAATTAAATTAAGAAAATAGCAAAAATGGAAGCTAGGCTTTAAAATTTGAAAATAAATTCAATAAATTTTGGAAATTTTTTATCATTACTTTAAAATTATTTAAAAATGAAATCTTACAATAAAACAAATTTAAAATAATTTTAAAATAAAATAAAGTCAAATTGAAATTATATTCAAAAATCTAGGGTTGTTACAAATTTATTTTAACCTGAATTAATTAAGATAATTTTCAAGCCTATTTAAAATAAATTAAATGGTGTAATTAAGAAGATAAAAAGTTTTATTTTATTAACTTAAAAAATATAAGTTGGTTTATGGATTGATAATAATTTTGTTTTCAAAGATTAAGGGTTTAAAGATTAAATGTTTTTAAAGATAATTGATTAATAATTACTTTGTGTAATTAAATTAAAGCTAATTACTTTGTGTAAATGATTTGAAAGCTAATTACCTTATGTAATTCAATTAAGGCTAATTAATTATTTTTATTAAATTAAAGAATAATTAATGTAATTAGTTAAAGTACTTATTAATTATGGGTAATTAATTACTTAGAGATTACTTAATGAAAGTAATTAAAAGTAGTTAATTAATGATTAAAGGTTGATAAATCAAGTGATTAAACAATAATTAATGCTACAGAAAGTTACTTTTAAAAACAATTCAATTTAACAGAAGACAGCATAAAAAATGCTGTAATAGGGTTACTTTAGTTCAAATAAAACCTTAGTTAAATTCGACAACTACAGAAGTTACAAAGTGCTATAATAGCCCTTAATTCAATTTAGCCATTTATTTCATTTCTATTAACTACAGCATTTACAAATGCTGTAATATCATTTACATTAGAAATTCTAGCATTTCACAAAATGCTGTTAATTAAATTCCAAATATTCAATATAATTTCTCAAACAATTAAATTTTCATTTAAACCATTTTAACTTATAATATCATATATTTTCACTTTTAAAACAATCATTTAAATACCCTTATATTCATGATTTTATAAAGTTAAATTTCCATTCAAAAATCAATATTTAATAATAATTCACATATTAAATTCACACAATCAATTTCTATTCTTTATAATTAAATTTTAACTTAACACTTAAGTTTAAATTTCCAAATATAATTTATTTTTCATTTTATTTTCTTAACTTAAAATTCACTTTTAAACAAAATTCACAAATTTCCAATCTAAATTATATTTAAAAATTCAACTTAAATATTCATTTTTTTCACATGAACACTTTATAACAATAATTTTAAATTCATTTTAATTCAAATCTTAAACCTATTTATCATATTTTCCTACTTAACTTAAATTACATTTATCACCAAATCATAATTTCCAAAATAACTTATATTTCAAATTTCTAACTTTGCCATTAATTTACTTCACTTATAAATTTTTAGAAAATCAATAGTACTTTACAATAATCATTTTTAATTAAGTTTAAATCAAAATATTGTAATATTTACATTTCTAAAATAATTTAGAAAGTTTAGAAAAATATATTAACCATGGGTCTGTATATCATTTTCTAGCCTAGGTAAAGTGATACGGATAATATATCATTTCAATCCGTAATTTTACAAAGAAAACCCGGGTTTTATCATTTCAAACCTGCAGTCTCGAGTAAAATGAAATAATTAAAAATCATTCAGGCCTATCATTTCACCCATAACGATTTTTCCCTATTCTAAAGACCGTTCGGGTATGTATCATTTCAACCCATAGTGATTCTAATCTAAAGGGAACTTGCAGTGTGATAAACTGATATAAATAACATAATAGCATTACATAATAGTAACATATGGCATAACAAGTAAATAAGCATGGTGAACATCATTTGATCATAGCATAACAGATATAGCATGGTGATATGTTTACAGATTCAATTATGATCAGTTTACTAGTCATATAAGTATAAATCCTGTCTGGTGAGAATTACTCACTTGTATAAGCTGGAGATGACAACCAAATGCACAAACAAAGATCTTCAAAGGCACGATAACACGGCAATGATTTGAGAGTGGGAGAGCCAAAACTAATTGCCTTGTCAAATATCAAGCAAAACAAAGTACAATATGAATTACAAACCAAAATATTTAACCAATGCTAGGAATAAATATAGAACTCAAAGCTACAGCTTTCGCACTTACATTCAACAACATATGCTTCAGCTATAGGCTGGAAAAGCACGGTTATGGGATGGATTTGGATCAGGTTTGGATCAAGTTCAGGTCATATAGATCGGCCATAACAATATATAAAGGAGAAGAGGTATATGTGTGCATGAACACACAACTACATGGCAACTACATGGACTTCAAGGCCATAAATGGTCTCGGCCAAGCATGGATGGACAAGGTCAGACCTGGTGAGTGCATAGGGTGATGTGGCAGGGTCTTAGGCTCAGTTTTAGCTGGTGGTGTTGGTGCACAATTCGGCTAAAGTGGTGGTTGAAGTGGTGGAAACAAGGGGGAGCTCGGCTATGGTAATAAAGAGGAGTTTGCTTCATTTTCTTTGTGGATCATCAACTTGAATGGCCTCGGCTTTGGAATGGCAGTGGGAAGGAGGGGATGATGGATAATTGTAGTGGTGGTGGAGGCGGCCAAGGTGCTGGAGATAGAGGAGCCAAACTACATGAAGGTGAATGCAAGTACAAAAATCAAACAAAAAATGAAAAAAATGAAAAAAAGTGAAAGATTTTTACCAAAATTTCGCTTCAGGAAGTGGCCTAAAGTTTTTAGGGTTTTTGAATTTTTCTTATGCATGAGAAAATGATGAAGTGGTCGGCTGAAAAATGGATGATATGGCAGCAAATGAAGTGATGCATTGATTGGTGAAAAGATGGAGTTAATATGAAAAGACTATGTACATCAAAGGTCACAAACTTTTCAAATTTCCTTAATTATTTTTCAATTTTTAAATACATGTAAAAATACATATAAATAAAAATAGAAACACAAAAATATAATGAATTCCTAAAATAAATAAATAAATTTTAGTTAAATATAATTAAATTAAGAAAAAGCAAACAAATGAAAACCAGGCTTTAAAATTTGAAAATAAATTCAATAAATTTTAGAAAATTTTTATCATCACTTTAAAAATATTTAAAAAAGAAATCTTACAATAAAAACAAATTTAAAATAATTTCAAAATAAAATAAAGTCAAATTAAAATTATATTCAAAACTCTAGGGTTGTTACACTCTCCTCCACTCAAATCTTTTCGTCCTCGAAAAGAACAGGCAAGGAAAATAAAGAGAAACACGATAGAAAACAAAATAGTACCTGAAACGAACAATTCCAAATTCGAAGCATGAATGCTCTCTTCCGTCTCCCAGGTACAATCTCGATCGTCAGTACTCCACTATACTTTGACCAGATTAACAGATTTCGTTCTGAGTTACTTCGTACCTCTATCGACAATACGAAGTGGCTTCCTCTCGACAGTCAGATTAGGCTCAATATCCAAACTATCAAGAGCAGAAGGCTGGACAATAAGAGATGGATCATGAAGATATCGGCAAAGATGCGAGACATAGAATACATCATGCACTCCAGAAAGCTTATTGGTCAAATAAAGACGATAAGCCAAAGAACCAACTCTTTCCACAATGCGGAAAGGACCAATGAACCTAGGAGAAAGCTTCCCTCTACGACCAAAGTGAATGACATTCCTCAAGGGAGAAACCTTAAGGAACACCTGATCCCCAACGACAAATTTCAAATTCTACATACGTCTATCAGCATACTTCTTCTGCCTATCCTGAGCAGCTCTCAACCTCTTCTTAATCTCCTCAACTCTCTCAGAAGCTTCCAAAATCACATCAGGACCAAGAACCAAACGATTACCGGATTCAATCCAGCAAGATGGAGATCTACAAGGTCGTCCGTATAGAGTAGTAAACGGAGAAATTTTGACACTGGCCTGAATGTAAATATGGAATGAGATAGATAATGTAACGACTCCGGATTTTCGTTGCCGAAAAACCGAATAGTTATGGGTTTTAAAAAGATAAGAAAAGAAAGAAGAGAGAAAAAGAAGAAAGAAAAAGAAAAATAGAGGGAAAAGAAGATAGACAATTTTTAGAAAACAGAGAATTAGAAAAAACAGAGAATTTGAAAAATAGAAGATAGAAGAATTTTAAAAATAGAACGGGAAGAAAGAACAACAACAGAACAACATCAGAATCTCACAATTCGCAGCGGAACAACATATAATAATAAATGAATAATCTTTAAACAAGGAACTATATCAGTTATTACATTACATTTCATTACATCACATCATATCATCAGAGTGTACAACAACATACATCAACAAACAGTGCAGCGGAAAAAGAAATACTATATAAACTAGTAATACGCCATGCCATCCAGCTTGCCTCCAGCAACTCCAGAATATCCAGAATATCCTGATAAACCTAACTCTTAACTGCCCGTGTGGAAATTGGTGGGCACCCAGAGTTTAGGAAGGAAAACAATAAACTCCAAGTCAGTCATGTGACTGGTGTGAGAACTCAAAACAGTTTATTTATCTTTAAAATCAAAATAGAGGAATATTTTTAATCAATTCGCAATGCTTTTAAAAAATGAGACTACCATAAGGCCTCCCGCACACACACACAATGCAAACGCAGAATCGGAGGAGATTTCTCCTTATGATAGTCAAAGATGCTTGATACGCATTTAAAATAATATTTGATATTATTATTAGTGTATAGTGTAGGAAAAATTCATTTCGAAAGTAGAATATAAATCTTAGCCAACATACGACCATTATCGTATGCCTACTATAGCTACTATCCAAACAGTGGTGACCACCATAAGTGAATAGCAGGTTCTACAACTAATACCGTACAAGTTTCGTATTGGGAATTGGATTTCCAACGAATGATCAGGCCAAGGAACTTCCCATTGCCACATGAGAATGCCTCTGGATGGACATCCCCGAGAACCAAACCGGATCTCTACCAACACAAGGCCGGGTTACTCCTAACTGAGCAACAACTGACCGAATATGCCATCCCCCGGTCCTTTGGGACCTTTTCACCGAGCGCTCGTAATCAATTCACACAATCATAAAGTGTTTTCAACATGAGTAAGTATCTGGGCTCCATACCATGATACCACCCTTTTCCAGAAGGAAATGGACACATCCTAAAGGGTGCTACCCCTCATAACCTTGCTGCTTCTTTCTTGTTTTGACCATTCACGGGGTGTGAGGCTCGACGAATTCACGTCCACAAAAACATACTTTATACAAAAGCCATGCTTTGGGTCAATAAATGATCAACACAATGATCACTAAGATAGACGATCAAATAAATGATCCTATCACAAATAATCAACACAATGATCATTTCAGCATCACTCAGCATGTCACATTACCAAACTGGGAATATATCGCTGATAACTTCAACTATATAACCTCTGAGCACATACGTCTCAGAGAAGGGTGTTAAGCAAAGAATAAATTCTCCGCCACCAACAGAAATATATTTGAAAGAAATCGGCTTTATATCTCAAATTGTAATGTCAGGCATACAATCCATACAAGTCTGTTCCGGGCTCGAACAAAACCGAAGGCACTTCTTACGAAGCCCTTGCAAATCCGGGTATTCACAATCCCGATCGAATTTCCCATCACTTAGGAGATCTCTATACCAGGAGCTACCCAGTGCAGAGACAATCGATAGGTCATCCTATCGCTTTCACAAATACTCGGTCTTCAACACCGATCTTCAAATGCAATTCATAACGACGTATCACATATTCGGAATGGGTTATACGACCCCATGGTCCTTTCCCGGTTAACCCGAATAGTGAGCGCTTATTAAAATAAGTGTGCATTCAAATTCAATCAATTCACATCAAATACCCATTCAAAGGGAAATATTGATAGTCGGCTATCGAACTATCAATTGATATGCATACATCACCAGATTCCAAATAATTTTCCAAATTATTTATTTTCCAAAATATCTTTACAAGATATAAAATTCCAACACTTCAAAAATAAATCAATATTTATTTTCAAACAAATTTCACTTTCACATGTAAATTCCATAATGAATTTATATTTCAAAACATTCATGCATATACGATTTCAATTATTCATTTTCAATTTATCTTCAAAAAGATAAATTCTAAATATTCACTTCATATTGGAAAATATTTCCATACTTATTTATTCATAAGTAATTCACAAATCTCTTTTATTTTCAACACTTAGAAAATATTCAATATACTTAAATCGAATTTAGTATATATTTCATTCTTTAAGGAAATCATTTATTTAACATATTCTATTTGGGCCAAAACGAATGTTGCGTAAAACATCGTTACGACAACCCAAAATCACTAGTATAGGGATTCGGAATTAAAATAGATATATAAATCCCAATACTATACAAAACATTTCCTTTCGGAAATCATTTACTATAACAATAGTGTTATAGTTCACCATTTCCTTTTATTCCTCGAAAACGTCTATTTCAACAATAAATGTTGAAATCTATGGTTTCGTATCACAACATCTTTTAAAACATCGTTAGATCGTTTTAATTTTGTTTAAAACACCAAATCTAAAACAATTTCTTTAACGTGTTATTCACTATTCAAAAACGTGAATAAACTTCGTTAACAAATTTCATCCTTTTATTCATTTTAATTCAAAGGATTATTCACTGTCTAAAACGTGAATATAACTCTATTTCTAAGTTATAACAATTAACTTATCAAAATAAGTCGTTTGTGAATTTATAAAACAACGTTTATAAATTCCATTTCGATTTATTTATAAAAACTTCCTTTTTATAAATTCCTTTATTAACATATTCCAGTTTATAACTAAATTATAAACTAAACGTTCATATTATAAGTTAACTACTTATAAACGATTATTTCACAAAATCGTTCCTTAGAATTTCATAATTATAAATCTTATAACTTATAAGATTCATTTATTTATCCAAAACTATTATTTTAACAACATAATAAATTTTATAAACCTACTGCTTATAAAATTCCATTTATGACTTCACCGTATAAAATTCTATAAATTTCATTCTATTCATGAAATTCATTCACAATTTATTCTTACACTTATAAAAGCTCGTTTTATAATTCCTACGTTCTAATTTATAAATTATCAATTTATAAATCTTTAATATAAATCAATTTATATTTTTCTTTTAAAACGTCTTTAAATTCCTTTATAATTTCATCATTCTGATTTATAAAAATAATCAAATTTTATAAATCCTATATTTAAACTTTTATCATATATTCAAAAATCCAATCTAAATTATTTTATAAAATCATTAGTTCATATTTCTTAAAAATCAACTTTTAATCGTATTTCTAAAAATCAGCTTTTTTACTATATTTCACAAAAACCATAATTTTTATAACTTTAAAAATTATAACGTTTATTTATTTATAATGGATCAATTCCAAAAATATAGTATACTTTTAAAAATCACTTTAAAAATCATTTTAAAATCCCAAAATCTGGGTCCAATGATGCTACACACCAAATAGTCAATCACGACTAACAACAATATCATATATCGATATGATAATCCATCAAATATCAAAATATCTGAAATAAAATAAATACTGTTGAGGAATCCAGTTGGATCCCTCCAACCTGTTTCCTGCATCCAAAAACATTAGCACAATACCAATTTCGCTCCAGTACGAAATTATCGCGGTACATGTTCTTAATAAATATTATCCGCTTAATAACGGCGTAATAGGGTCTCATCCGCTAAACAAAAAATGCGGGAAATCAACAACTCCAATATATACATATGCCAATATATATATATTGCTATTATATATATATAATACCAATTTCACTGTTTATGAAATATTCGCGGTATATGTTTATATTAAATAACATCCGCTTACTAACGGCGCATAATGTCTATTTTAACAATCAAAAATTTACAGTCATCATTCAAACATGCATTCAAATATTTTAAATCTAACTATTTAAAATAAAATCGAAATCTATTCGATTGAGTGAGAAATTCTCACCTTGGTTTTAAATTCCGTTTTAGCGATTTATTTCGAATAAAATTAAACGCGCGTTTAATTTTACCCGAAATTCTCACTAACTCCAAACGACTCCAAACCAACTCCATCGCGTAGTGTTCGTCCATCCGATTCCAACGCAACTGATTTCGCGCAGTTTCGACCTCGTATGAAAAAGATATGAATTTTACAAGTTTGCACGTATTTATATTACTTAAATCACACATAACTTTATAATTTAAACCCAAACAAATCACAGCCTTTGATCTCACCCCCCCTCACATCTGGGCCGCACGTCTCCACCCCCATCTTCTTCGTTCTCATCTCCAGGTAATTAGCCGACCTCCTTGAACCCATAGCACAATTCTAGGGTTAAATAGCTCGGCCACCACACACGATTATATTCGATCACAACACCACCATGACGAAGCCCACGACCTTAGCTATGTTCGGCCACAACAGTAGTGAACTCGGCCTCCTCCTCTAGCGTGCGCACGGTGATGAACTGCAGATGGACGCGAGCATTTTGACGAAGATCCGTAGCTCCAAATGCGATCTCCACCGTTGATCCCGTAGCTCTCGTCGTGCTCTTCATCTTTGTAGTTGAAACCTAAGGCTAATTGTCGACGGATTGGAAGATAATCGAGGTGGAAGTCGAGTGTTTTCTGGCCATTCATTTTTTAGGGCCGGCTACATGAAGCAAATTAGGGTTTTGGAATATATTTTATCAAATTTTGTGAAGGGGTAGGGCTATTTATAAGGAACGAGCGACACTATTCATCCCGGAATTTCCGAACTCCGATTTAGACGCCGTAACCAGCGTACCTAGGGTTTATCCCGCGTTCCGGACACAATGGAACAGGTTTCGGAAGCTAATTCGGAAGTATGTGCGAGTTATGGCTGAAAACGTTCAATTTAAATTAAACCGATTTAAGTCGATTTCTAGGCGTTTTAATTTGTACCGGACAAACGGTAAATCCAATTGACTTGAAATTTGAAACCTTACAATAATATCACATTACGGATCCGATGAAACTGGTTTCGTCGAATTCCGAGACTTTTTGAAAAATGGCTATTTTGACTCGCCAAATTTAAATTAAAAATAATTCGATGCGTTTCGAGCTGCCACGCTCAAACGATAGCTCCGATTGACACGAAAATTGAAATCCGGTAATAACTAACTATTACGGATCCAATGGAACTGGTTTTGTTCAATTCTGAGACTGTTCAAAAATTGGCTATTTTACAGTCGATTATTAAATATTAAAATATTCAATTTTCACAAATTAACTTTTAATTCGATTTTAAAAGTTCTAAAATATCATTCTAACTTCAACATGATAAAATAAAATTTTACAAATCATTTTCTATCATATTTAACTCTATTTTCAATTATTTCCATAATTTAACATATTAAATTATCGATTTAATTATCCAATTAAATCCAATAAATCAAAATAAAATTTATTTGACTTAAAAATTCACTTATAAATATTTAAAATTAATTAAATATTCAAATTTTAATTATTAAAAATTCTGGGTCGTTACAATCTTTCCCCCTTAAAAGAATTTCGTCCTCGAAATTACAAGTAAGAAAAGTTACAGAATCTATTAATTTTCCAAAATTCATAATTAAACTTCTTATGATAACTTTTACTAAGTTTTCAAATCATACTTAGTTATGTTTTCAAAAACAAATTATACTGTTTAACTTTCAATTCCAAAATCAAAGTTAAGTTTTCCAAAATTTTCCCAAATTTTCTCAAATTTTTTCTAACGCCTTAAATTTCCGGAAAAATTCGCCATGTCTCCTTTGCGCGGCTCGATCCGAAAAAAAAATGACAGTATATATATCACAAATATACATCTCATCAAGTAATGAGGCATCCCGAAGGGAAAAAGTGTAAAAGTACGGTATTTAATCCGAGATATGTACCTTATATTTTATTAGCAAGCATATACGGCTAATATAGCGCAAAAGCGAACTCCAAATGCGAAGCAAACGCGATCCGCACCTACTAAACTCAACAAACAACATGAGAACATGCATATATGAAAATAGTATCGATATACAACATATAGCAACATAATAACTATATAAGTCACATAGCAAATGCAACAATAGCAATATATATTCAACCATCAATTAAATCTATATTCATTCATATTCTCATTCATATACAATGAATTGGTTTTCACTTTAAATCACATTTGATTCGTTTACATGGGATTTTCTAACATTCATTCTCAATTCAATTAGTTTACATTTACTAATTAAATCCAATTCACTTTCAATTCTATTCAAATTTATTTACTTCTAATTTGAATTCAATTACATAGCTTCCAATTTCATTAATACTTAATGAATTTTATACAATCACAAACAATCATATAACAACCAACGTTTATTAATTTACAACCAAATTCCTTTGCTTTATTCAACTTCTAATAACATTAGATTTTAATGAATTAACACTTACATTCATTATTCCATACTCCTTAATTTTCATTCAATTGATTAAACATTCAATTCATTCATTCAATTCAATTACCAAAGTTGAATTTCATTTATATAACTTAAGTTCATATTTCTTTTAATCTACTTGATTTATTTACTTCGATACCAAAATCAATTCCATACAACAACTCTTAAGTTATATTTACATTTAAACATCACTTAGTTTTACATAACTTAAATTCCCACTTGTAAATAAATTCAGATTCCAACTCTAAAGTAAATTTTCATTTAACTTTAAATTCATTTTTATTTACAACTCATATTCATAAATATATTCATATAGTTTCACTTCTTATATATATAAGTTTATTCACAATTGTAAATCACTTTAATTATAATTCAATTCTTATAATTCTTTTGCTTATACAATTATTCTTTTATTTAGATTATTCAAACAACCTAACAATCAACTTACATACAATTTAATAATTTTGAAAAATTATTCCTTTCATATATAAAATATAATCGAGGTAAAATCATTTCATTTACCCAATTTAAAACAATATTGTGCCGAATTGTTCTATTCAAGTGTTTAGAAACCCCTTCGGCATAGTCTTGCGGACCACGCTGACGAAAGTTCATATGCCACTCAATAAACCAATCATCACAATATAAAACTATTTTATATTCACTAACAAATACGCTCTCATAGCTATTATTACACTCAACTCATTCTAGAGTACTGCTGACTCTATCTCTAATGAGTAATACCCTACAGAACCATGGTTGTCGCTTAACCATCAGCTCTGATACCAAATGTAACGACTCCGGATTTTCGTTGCCGAAAAACCGAATAGTTATGGGTTTTAAAAAGATAAGAAAAGAAAGAAGAGAGAAAAAGAAGAAAGAAAAAGAAAAATAGAGGGAAAAGAAGATAGACAATTTTTAGAAAACAGAGAATTAGAAAAAACAGAGAATTTGAAAAATAGAAGATAGAAGAATTTTAAAAATAGAACGGGAAGAAAGAACAACAACAGAACAACATCAGAATCTCACAATTCGCAGCGGAACAACATATAATAATAAATGAATAATCTTTAAACAAGGAACTATATCAGTTATTACATTACATTTCATTACATCACATCATATCATCAGAGTGTACAACAACATACATCAACAAACAGTGCAGCGGAAAAAGAAATACTATATAAACTAGTAATACGCCATGCCATCCAGCTTGCCTCCAGCAACTCCAGAATATCCAGAATATCCTGATAAACCTAACTCTTAACTGCCCGTGTGGAAATTGGTGGGCACCCAGAGTTTAGGAAGGAAAACAATAAACTCCAAGTCAGTCATGTGACTGGTGTGAGAACTCAAAACAGTTTATTTATCTTTAAAATCAAAATAGAGGAATATTTTTAATCAATTCGCAATGCTTTTAAAAAATGAGACTACCATAAGGCCTCCCGCACACACACACAATGCAAACGTAGAATCGGAGGAGATTTCTCCTTATGATAGTCAAAGATGCTTGATACGCATTTAAAATAATATTTGATATTATTATTAGTGTATAGTGTAGGAAAAATTCATTTCGAAAGTAGAATATAAATCTTAGCCAACATACGACCATTATCGTATGCCTACTATAGCTACTATCCAAACAGTGGTGACCACCATAAGTGAATAGCAGGTTCTACAACTAATACCGTACAAGTTTCGTATTGGGAATTGGATTTCCAACGAATGATCAGGCCAAGGAACTTCCCATTGCCACATGAGAATGCCTCTGGATGGACATCCCCGAGAACCAAACCGGATCTCTACCAACACAAGGCCGGGTTACTCCTAACTGAGCAACAACTGACCGAATATGCCATCCCCCGGTCCTTTGGGACCTTTTCACCGAGCGCTCGTAATCAATTCACACAATCATAAAGTGTTTTCAACATGAGTAAGTATCTGGGCTCCATACCATGATACCACCCTTTTCCAGAAGGAAATGGACACATCCTAAAGGGTGCTACCCCTCATAACCTTGCTGCTTCTTTCCTGTTTTGACCATTCACGGGGTGTGAGGCTCGACGAATTCACGTCCACAAAAACATACTTTATACAAAAGCCATGCTTTGGGTCAATAAATGATCAACACAATGATCACTAAGATAGACGATCAAATAAATGATCCTATCACAAATAATCAACACAATGATCATTTCAGCATCACTCAGCATGTCACATTACCAAACTGGGAATATATCGCTGATAACTTCAACTATATAACCTCTGAGCACATACGTCTCAGAGAAGGGTGTTAAGCAAAGAATAAATTCTCCGCCACCAACAGAAATATATTTGAAAGAAATCGGCTTTATATCTCAAATTGTAATGTCAGGCATACAATCCATACAAGTCTGTTCCGGGCTCGAACAAAACCGAAGGCACTTCTTACAAAGCCCTTGCAAATCCGGGTATTCACAATCCCGATCGAATTTCCCATCACTTAGGAGATCTCTATACCAGGAGCTACCCAGTGCAGAGACAATCGATAGGTCATCCTATCGCTTTCACAAATACTCGGTCTTCAACACTGATCTTCAAATGCAATTCATAACGACGTATCACATATTCGGAATGGGTTATACGACCCCATGGTCCTTTCCCGGTTAACCCGAATAGTGAGCGCTTATTCAAAAATAAGTGTGCATTCAAATTCAATCAATTCACATCAAATACCCATTCAAAGGGAAATATTGATAGTCGGCTATCGAACTATCAATTGATATGCATACATCACCAGATTCCAAATAATTTTCCAAATTATTTATTTTCCAAAATATCTTTACAAGATATAAAATTCCAACACTTCAAAAATAAATCAATATTTATTTTCAAACAAATTTCACTTTCACATGTAAATTCCATAATGAATTTATATTTCAAAATATTCATGCATATACGATTTCAATTATTCATTTTCAATTTATCTTCAAAAAGATAAATTCTAAATATTCACTTCATATTGGAAAATATTTCCATACTTATTTATTCATAAGTAATTCACAAATCTCTTTTATTTTCAACACTTAGAAAATATTCAATATACTTAAATCGAATTTAGTATATATTTCATTCTTTAAGGAAATCATTTATTTAACATATTCTATTTGGGCCAAAACGAATGTTGCGTAAAACATCGTTACGACAACCCAAAATCACTAGTATAGGGATTCGGAATTAAAATAGATATATAAATCCCAATACTATACAAAACATTTCCTTTCGGAAATCATTTACTATAACAATAGTGTTATAGTTCACCATTTCCTTTTATTCCTCGAAAACGTCTATTTCAACAATAAATGTTGAAATCTATGGTTTCGTATCACAACATCTTTTAAAACATCGTTAGATCGTTTTAATTTTGTTTAAAACACCAAATCTAAAACAATTTCTTTAACGTGTTATTCACTATTCAAAAACGTGAATAAACTTCGTTAACAAATTTCATCCTTTTATTCATTTTAATTCAAAGGATTATTCACTGTCTAAAACGTGAATATAACTCTATTTCTAAGTTATAACAATTAACTTATCAAAATAAGTCGTTTGTGAATTTATAAAACAACGTTTATAAATTCCATTTCGATTTATTTATAAAAACTTCCTTTTTATAAATTCCTTTATTAACATATTCCAGTTTATAACTAAATTATAAACTAAACGTTCATATTATAAGTTAACTACTTATAAACGATTATTTCACAAAATCGTTCCTTAGAATTTCATAATTATAAATCTTATAACTTATAAGATTCATTTATTTATCCAAAACTATTATTTTAACAACATAATAAATTTTATAAACCTACTGCTTATAAAATTCCATTTATGACTTCACCGTATAAAATTCTATAAATTTCATTCTATTCATGAAATTCATTCACAATTTATTCTTACACTTATAAAAGCTCGTTTTATAATTCCTACGTTCTAATTTATAAATTATCAATTTATAAATCTTTAATATAAATCAATTTATATTTTTCTTTTAAAACGTCTTTAAATTCCTTTATAATTTCATCATTCTGATTTATAAAAATAATCAAATTTTATAAATCCTATATTTAAACTTTTATCATATATTCAAAAATCCAATCTAAATTATTTTATAAAATCATTAGTTCATATTTCTTAAAAATCAACTTTTAATCGTATTTCTAAAAATCAGCTTTTTTACTATATTTCACAAAAACCATAACTTTTATAACTTTAAAAATTATAACGTTTATTTATTTATAATGGATCAATTCCAAAAATATAGTATACTTTTAAAAATCACTTTAAAAATCATTTTAAAATCCCAAAATCTGGGTCCAATGATGCTACACACCAAATAGTCAATCACGACTAACAACAATATCATATATCGATATGATAATCCATCAAATATCAAAATATCTGAAATAAAATAAATACTGTTGAGGAATCCAGTTGGATCCCTCCAACCTGTTTCCTGCATCCAAAAACATTAGCACAATACCAATTTCGCTCCAGTACGAAATTATCGCGGTACATGTTCTTAATAAATATTATCCGCTTAATAACGGCGTAATAGGGTCTCATCCGCTAAACAAAAAATGCGGGAAATCAACAACTCCAATATATACATATGCCAATATATATATATTGCTATTATATATATATAATACCAATTTCACTGTTTATGAAATATTCGCGGTATATGTTTATATTAAATAACATCCGCTTACTAACGGCGCATAATGTCTATTTTAACAATCAAAAATTTACAGTCATCATTCAAACATGCATTCAAATATTTTAAATCTAACTATTTAAAATAAAATCGAAATCTATTCGATTGAGTGAGAAATTCTCACCTTGGTTTTAAATTCCGTTTTAGCGATTTATTTCGAATAAAATTAAACGCGCGTTTAATTTTACCCGAAATTCTCACTAACTCCAAACGACTCCAAACCAACTCCATCGCGTAGTGTTCGTCCATCCGATTCCAACGCAACTGATTTCGCGCAGTTTCGACCTCGTATGAAAAAGATATGAATTTTACAAGTTTGCACGTATTTATATTACTTAAATCACACATAACTTTATAATTTAAACCCAAACAAATCACAGCCTTTGATCTCACCCCCCCTCACATCTGGGCCGCACGTCTCCACCCCCATCTTCTTCGTTCTCATCTCCAGGTAATTAGCCGACCTCCTTGAACCCATAGCACAATTCTAGGGTTAAATAGCTCGGCCACCACACACGATTATATTCGATCACAACACCACCATGACGAAGCCCACGACCTTAGCTATGTTCGGCCACAACAGTAGTGAACTCGGCCTCCTCCTCTAGCGTGCGCACGGTGATGAACTGCAGATGGACGCGAGCATTTTGACGAAGATCCGTAGCTCCAAATGCGATCTCCACCGTTGATCTCGTAGCTCTCGTCGTGCTCTTCATCTTTGTAGTTGAAACCTAAGGCTAATTGTCGACGGATTGGAAGATAATCGAGGTGGAAGTCGAGTGTTTTCTGGCCATTCATTTTTTAGGGCCGGCTACATGAAGCAAATTAGGGTTTTGGAATATATTTTATCAAATTTTGTGAAGGGGTAGGGCTATTTATAAGGAACGAGCGACACTATTCATCCCGGAATTTCCGAACTCCGATTTAGACGCCGTAACCAGCGTACCTAGGGTTTATCCCGCGTTCCGGACACAATGGAACAGGTTTCGGAAGCTAATTCGGAAGTATGTGCGAGTTATGGCTGAAAACGTTCAATTTAAATTAAACCGATTTAAGTCGATTTCTAGGCGTTTTAATTTGTACCGGACAAACGGTAAATCCAATTGACTTGAAATTTGAAACCTTACAATAATATCACATTACGGATCCGATGAAACTGGTTTCGTCGAATTCCGAGACTTTTTGAAAAATGGCTATTTTGACTCGCCAAATTTAAATTAAAAATAATTCGATGCGTTTCGAGCTGCCACGCTCAAACGATAGCTCCGATTGACACGAAAATTGAAATTCGGTAATAACTAACTATTACGGATCCAATGGAACTGGTTTCGTTCAATTCTGAGACTGTTCAAAAATTGGCTATTTTACAGTCGATTATTAAATATTAAAATATTCAATTTTCACAAATTAACTTTTAATTCGATTTTAAAAGTTCTAAAATATCATTCTAACTTCAACATGATAAAATAAAATTTTACAAATCATTTTCTATCATATTTAACTCTATTTTCAATTATTTCCATAATTTAACATATTAAATTATCGATTTAATTATCCAATTAAATCCAATAAATCAAAATAAAATTTATTTGACTTAAAAATTCACTTATAAATATTTAAAATTAATTAAATATTCAAATTTTAATTATTAAAAATTCTGGGTCGTTACAGATAAAAAGATTAAGAATAGACTGAAAAATAGAAGATAAGATTATACCTGATAGATATTATATAGGTGAATTCGACAAGATGGAGAAGATCTTCCCAAGATCCTCCATAATCAAGCACACAAGCACGAAGAAGATCCTCAAGAATCTGATTCACTCTTTCCGTTTAACCGTTGGTCTGTGGATATAAGCAGTGCTCACATTCAAATGAGTACCTAGAGATTCCTGAAAAGCTTTCCAAAACTGACCGGTAAAGATAGGGTCACGATCACAAACAATACTGAGAGGAAAACAATGGAGACGAACAATCTCTCTCATGTATATCTTAGATTAGCTAGAAGCAGAACGAGTAGACTTGATCGAAATGAAATGAGCGGACTTGGTCAGTCTATCAATAATAATCCATATACTCTCATTACCCCTCCGAGTCTTCGGTAAACCATCGATGAAATTCATGGAAACCTGTTCCCACTTCCAATTAGGAATCTCAAAGGGCTGCAACAAACCAGGGGTCTTCTGGTGATTGGCTTTGACTTACTGACAAGTCGCACACCGACTAACAAAGATAGAAACATCCCTCTTCATCCCCCTCCACCAATAAAGCCTCTTCATATCCCGATACATCTTCGACACACTAGGATGAATAGAAAGCCTGGATCGGTGATTCTCTTGAAGCAACTCCTGCCTCAAACCATCAACATTCGAGACACAAATCCTGCCATTAATCCTCAAAATCCCTCCATCATCGATCCGAGTTCCACTACCACTACTACTACCACCAACCCTACTACGAACACTCTCCTTCATCAATGTAAGCATCTCATCCTCATCCTTCTTAGCCATGATACGATCCAGAAGAGGAGAAGAAGAAACCACAAGCTGACGCAACAAAGCCTTCTTCCGACTCAGAGCATCGGCCACAACATAAGCTTTACCGGGAATATAGCTAATATCGAGGTCGTAAGAAGCCAAAAAATCAAGACAACGAACTTGCCTCTGATTCAAATCCTTCTGGGTGAAGATATACCTCGGAGACTGATGATCGGTGAAAAGCTCAAACTTGGTTCCAAGAAGATGATGCCTCCAAAGCTTCAAAGCAAAGACAACAGCAAGCAACTCTAAATCATGAGCAGCATAATTTGCTTCATGGGTTTTCAAACGACGTCTGGCATAGGCAATGACCTTACCATCCTGCATGAGAACAACACCCAAACCCTCACGGCTAGCATCAGTATATACCGTCAATCCATCCATTCCATTCGGAACGATAAGAACTGGTACGGAAGTTAGCTTGGTCTTCAACTCATTGAATGCAGCCTTACACTGACCACTCCAGACAAACTTGGCATTCTTACGAGTCAAAGCAGTGAGAGGTGCAGCAATTCGAGAAAAATTATCAATGAATCTCTGGTAGTTACTGGCAAGGCCCAGAAAACTACGAATATCAGATGGAGTCTTTGGAGTTTCCCAATCCTGCAACAAAATAGGGAAGAATAAGGACAATCGAAAAGATAGAATTATTAAATGATAAAGAAAAGAGAATAAAGAAAGAAAGATTTACATTGATCGCAGCGATCTTAACTGGATCAACAGAAACTCCATTGCTAGAAACAATATGCCCGAGATATCGGACTTCATCCTTCTAGAAATGGCATTTAGAAAACTTAGCCTTCAACCAATGATTTTTGAGAGTCTCCAAAACAGATTTCAAATGCAACTTATGCTCTTCCTTGGTCTTAGAGAAGACAAGGATATCATCAACAAAGATTAGAACAAATTTATTAAGCACATCACAAAAGACATGATTCATCAAATCAACAAAGAAAGCAGGAGCATTGTCAAACCGAAAGGCATGACTAACCATTCATAAAACCTATTCTTAGTGTGGAAAGAAGTCTTGGGAATGTTATCCTTAACAACCCTGAGCTGATGAAAACCTATGGCGAGATCAAGCTGAGAGAAAACAGTGGCACCATAAAGTTGATCAAACATATCATTGATACGAGGCATTAGATATCTGTTTCTCATAAGCTCCCTATAATCAACACGCATCCGAAGAGAGCCATCGAACTTGGTGACAAAAACCACCACGGCTCCCCATTCAGAAAAACTAGGCCTAATCAGACCTTTGGAAGACAAGTCCTCAATTTGCTTTCCCATCTCAACCTTCTCAGGAGTGCCATTCTTCTAGGAGGAAGAACAACAGGTCGAGCACCAGGAATAAGATCAATCCGAAAATCAATTTCGTGCTTTGGAGGTAAAGAAGTGACTTCACCTAATACATCGGGATATAATCTAACCATAGGAGTCGAATCAAGATCATTAGGAGAAGAATCCAGAGAATAAATAAAGTTGCTAGCAAAATTCTGAGGCACGCAGCGCTGAACAAGGAATTCCCTTGGTCATCAACAAGGTAAACATATCGGGCTTTACAAGAGATATGAGCATCATGATTCCCTAACCAATCCTGACCAAGCAATAAATCAAAAGCATCGAAGCCCAGAACATAAAAATCACCACTAAAGCGATGATTAGAATGGAGAAGTTTCACTTTCTTACAAATCCGATTAAGGTTAGCAGGGCCCGCAATAGGATTTGAAACACATAATAAAATAGAAGCATACTCAGGAGAAAGGAGATGCTCAAACTTATCACACAAATCAACAAAAATAAAACTGTGTGAAGCTCCAGTATCAAACAATACACGAACAGGATGATGGAATAAAGTAAATGTACCCTAGAGAGTACCTTGGTCATCACTAGGAGCAGGAGCAGGTGGAGGAACTGGAGATGATGCAGAAGTGACGGCAAATATGCCAGAAGGCGTACCCTTCTGCTGAGTAGGGCAATCCTCCCTTAAATGAACAGGCTGGAGACAGATATGGCAGAGATCACGCCTAGCCAAATGAGCAGGTGGAGGAACAGCAACACCAGCTAATGTAGGACAGCTATTGGCATAGTGTCCCTTCTGATCACATCTAAAGCAAGTGATAGAGGAGAGGTCAACTGGTAGCCTTTGAGTAGGAGCAGGTGATGAAGATCCCAAACTAGGACGCTTTTGCCAATTCTTCTTCTACTGATGATAATTATGCTTACGCTTCTTGGAATTAGCAGAGGAAGACTGAGCACCAGAAACAGCGGGACCTTTAGATGTGGGGTTCTCATAGTGAATAGCCATATCCATAAGCTGGGTAAAAGTGTCATGAACATGAGAAATGAGACGACTATAATACTCTGGATGAGCACCAGCATTGAATTTCTCATTCTTCTTGAGAGGAGTATCATTCAGGCTAGGACCGAACTTGGAAAGTTCATTGAACTTCCTCTCATACTCAGCAAAAGACATGCTACCCTGCTTATGATCCATAAATTCACGATAAAGCAGAGATTTCTCGGCTTCTGGCATCCATTTTGCCACAAAAGCCTCCCTGGAAAAGAGATATAGAACCACTTAAGATGGATTCAAAAGAAAAGGAAAATAGGAACAAAATTCAAGATAACACAAAAGATACCTAAACTGGTCCCACGTAATATCAGCTTCGACGGTGTTAGCCGTAACGGACTCCCACCAATCTAAAGCAGAATCATGCAACTGCCAAGCCGCTAACTGACGCTTCTAGGCATCAGTAATCTCGAGACCAGTAAATATCCTCTCAAGGCTCCGCAACCACTGCTGAGCCTCAATGATGATCTCTAAACTGGTGAATAGGGTTCCACCTAGTTGAGTGAATTCCTTACAGAGAACATTGAATGTAACTGGAGCAACAAGGTGAGGAGCTGAGGCAATACCATGACCTCTACCTCTGGCATTTCCTCGATTCATCCTGAAAAATATCAAGAATGAATTTAGGACAAGATAAAGAGAAGCCAAGGATACATTAAGATAAGACAAGAGAATTCACTTGGACGAATATCCTAAAGAAAGAAAAATCTAACAAGGTAGATACGAAAGAAAGGAAGTTAGAAAACATTTTAAAATCCTTTAAACCAAGAAAATTTTTATATATGAAAATAATCTTTGAAAAAATTTTTGAAAACATTTTGAAAAATCATTTTATACTTTGAAAATACGTTCTCTCACAAAGATACGATTCTGAGATTGATTTCACTCATTCTAGGGTATCCCAGCCCTATCTCTAATGCGTTTTTGCTCCACAGAGGCAATGATTTGCCAAAAACCAAAGCTCTGATACCAAATGTGACGAACAGTTATTTCATTTCATTCAAATTGACATAATCCACACATGTCAGACTTGAATGATGCAAAATAACAGATTGTAAATAAATTTGGAGCAAATAAAATCAAATACATAGAATCACAGACACAGAACAATCATAATAAATCGCAGCCGATTATAAAATAACGTAGTAATTCATGAAGCTACTATAACAAAGTCTCAAAACAAATACATAATATCAGTCTGAAACAACATAATAGAATTCCCAAATACATAGAAGTTCACTAATACATGAGATAAAATAGAATAGCAAAAAATGAAATATATAAATATAGATAGGTAGAATCTCCAGCAAAGACCAGCTCCAGAAAGAGAATCCACAGCTGTGAATACTTAGGCTAACCCGAGCTAAAGCAAAACACAAAGAACTCGAGTCAGGAAATATATATACTTATATAATGTAAACCAACTCAAGTGAACTGTAATAAAGATACAAGAAACTTAAAGGATGCTTGGGACCGCGAATCCTCTAAGGACCCGTTAAACTATTTACTATATAGTAATATTGTGCTATTATAATAATGTCTACAGTAAAACAAACTTACTTTAAAATAGCGTTAAGGAGTGACCCAATATTCCCCTTAATACATAATAGTCTCAGTAGTCCTCCAGTATCAGCGTATCTCCAGATCGGGAAACTACCCTAAATACTCCATGGGCTACGGGAGAAAAACAAACTCGTAGTAAAGGCTCAGTGTGGTAGGTGACACGGGACACAAAGCAATGTTAGGGTAGATATACCAATTACGCACACGGGCTGGAGGTAACGTAGCAGCCACTACGCTCACCCCGAACAACACTCCAAAAATCAAGGGGTGCACCCAATCAATCACAACGGTACTAGAATAGTATCGAAGAAGTGTGTCCAACCAGAGGAGCTACCCCTTTTGGCCCGAGATCGCTCCTGTTTTAGCCACCTTAAGCCAACTCATGGGAGTCAGGTCCATGTAATGTACCTCAAGAACGTCGCCACCATCCTACTTAATTCTGGAATCTCCACCGCGTACACAGTTGTTAAAGTGGTTTTCGGTATCGACAGAGAGTATGTCTATATCCGATCTCGGTCTCTTTAACAACCAATCGTTATATAACCCGTAGTTATAATTTTTAAAAATGGTATTTGTATTTCAAAAATCAAATATCATTCAACAATTCAATATCATTTCAAATCCATTCCAAATATCAAAATATCATATCCTTTAAAAACCATATTCATGTTTTATAAATTTAAAATACCATTTCATCACACATTTCAAAATAGTTCATATTTAAAAAAAAATTACTTCATTTAAAATCATTAAAATGAAGTTATTAATTAAATATTAAATTTCCAAAATTTTAATATTTCAAAATTCATTTATTCACTCAAATTTATCAAAATAGTGAAAATTCACCTTTCGTGGCACTTAGAAATGCTATAGAAAGTTACTTTTAAAAACAATTCAATTTAACAGAAGACAGCATATGTTGTAATAGGGTTACTTTAGTTCAAATAAAACCTTAGTTAAATTTAACAACTACAGCACTTACAAAGTGCTATAATAGCCCTTAATTCAATTTAGTCATTCAGTTCATTTCTATCAACTACAGCATTTACAAATGTTGTAATATCATTTACATTAGAAAATAATAGCATTTCACAAAATGCTGTTAATTAAATTCCAAATATTCAATATAATTTCTCAAACAATTAAATTTTTATTTAAACCATTTTAACTTATAAAATCATATATTTTCACTTTTAAACAATCATTTAAATACCCTTATATCCATGATTTTATAAAGTTAAATTTCAATTCAAAAATCAATATTTAATAGTAATTCACATATTAAATTCACACGTTCAATTTCAATTCTTTATAATTAAATTTTAACTTAACACTTAAGTTTAAATTTCCAAATATAACTTATTTTTCATTTTATTTACTAAACTTAAAATTCACTTTTAAACAAAATTCACAAATTTCCAATCTAAGTTATATTTAAAAGTTCAACTTTAAAATTCATTTATTTCACATACAGCTTATTCAAATACCATTAACACTTTATAACAATTATTTTAAATTCATTTTAATTCAAATTTTAAATCTATTTATCATATTTTCCTACTTAACTTAAATTCCATTTATCACCAAATCATAATTTCCAAAATAACTTATATTTCAAATTTCTAACTTTACCATTAATTTATTTCACTTATAAATTTTTAGAAAACCAATAATACTTTACAAAAATCATTTTTAATTATGTTTAAATCAAAATATTATAATATTTATATTTCCAAAATATTTTAAAAGTTTAGAAAAATATATTAACCATGGGTCTGTATATCATTTTCTAGCCTAGGTAAAGTGATACGGATAATATATCATTTCAATCCGTAGATTACAAAGAAAATCTGGGTTTTATCATTTCAAACCCGCAGTCCCAAGTAAAATGAAATAATTAAAAATCGTCATGCCTATCATTTCAGCCCATAATGATTTTTCCCTATTCTAAAGTCCGTTCGGGTATGTATCATTTCAATCCATAGTGATTCTAATCTAAAGGGAACTTACAGTGTGATAAACTGATATAAATAACAGAATAGCATTATATAACAGTAACAGATGGCATAACAGGTAAATAAGCATGGGTGAACATCATATGATCACAGCATAATAGATATAGCATGGTGATATGTTTACAGATTCAATTGTGATCAGTTTACTAGTCAATAAGTATAAATCCTGTCTGGTGAGAATTACTCACTTGTATAAGCTGGAGATGACAACCAAATGCACAAACAAAGATCTTCAAAGACACGATAACACGACAATGATTTGAGAGTGAGAGAGACAAAACCAATTTCCTTGTCAAATATCAAACTAAACAAAGTACAATATGAATTACAAACCAAAATATTTAACCAATGCTAGGAATAAATACACAACTCAAAGCTAGAGCTTTTGCACTTGCATTCAACAACATATGCTTCAGCTATAGGCTGGAAAAGCACTATTATGGGATGGATTTGGATTAGGTTTGGATCAGGTTTAGGTCATATAGATCGGCCATAACAATATATAAAGGAGAAGAGGTATATGTGTGCATGAACACACAACTATAAGGCAACTACATGGACTTCAAGGCCATAAATGGTCTCGGCCAAGCATGGATGGACAAGGTCAGATCTAGTTAGTGCATGGGGTGATGTGGCAAGGTCTTAGGCTTAGTTTTGGCAGGTGGTGGTGGTGCACAAGTCGGCCAAAGTGGTGGTTGAAGTGGTGGAAACAAGGGGGAGCTCGGCTATGGTAATAAAGAGGAGTTTGCTTCATTTTCTTGGTGGATCATCAACTTGGATGGACCCGGCTATGGAACGGCAGTGGGAAGGAGGGGATGATGGCTGGTTGTAGTGGTGGGGGAGGAGGCCAAGGTGCTGGAGATGGAGGAGCCGAACTACATGAAGGTGAATGCAAGTACAAAAATCAAACAAACAATGAAAAAAATGAAAAACAGTAAAAGATTTTTACCAAAATTTTGCTTTAGGAAGTGGCTGAAAGTTCTTAGGGTTTTTGAATTTTTCTTGTGCGTGAGACAATGATGAAGTGGTCGGCTGAACAATGGATGATATGGCAGCAAATGAAGTGATGCATTGATTGGTGAAAAGGTAGAGTGAATATGAAAAGACTATGTACATAAAAGGTCACAAACATTTCAAATTTCCTTAATTCTTTTTCAATTTTTAAACACATTTAAAAATACATATAAATAAAAATAAAAACACAAAAATATAATGAATGCATAAAATAAATAAATAAATTTTAATTAAATATAATTAAATTAAGAAAATAGCAAAAAAAAAATGGAAACTAGGCTTTAAAATTTGAAAATAAATTCAATAAATTTTGGAAAATTTTATCATTACTTTAAAAATGAAATATTACAATAAAAACAAATTTAAAATAATTTTAGAATAAAATAAAGTCAAATTGAAATTATAGTCAAAAATCTAGGGTTGTTACATATTTATTTTAACCTGAATTAATTAAGATAATTTTCAAGCCTATTTAAAATAAATTAAATGGTTTAATTAAGAAGATAAAAAGTTTTATTTTATTAACTTAAAAAATCTAGGTTGTTTATGGATTAATAATAGTTTTGTTTTCAAAGATTAAAGGTTTAAAGATTAAATGTTTTTAAAGATAATTGATTAATAATTACTTTATGTAATTAAATTGAAGCTAATTACTTTGTGTAAATGATTTGAAAGTTAATTACCTTATGTAATTCAATTAAGGCTAATTAATTATTTTTATTAAATTAAAGAATAATTAATGTAATTAGTTAAAGTACTTATTAATTATGGGTAATTAATTACTTAGAGATTACTTAATGAAAGTAATTAAAAGTAGTTAATTAATTATTAAGGTTGATAAATCAAGTGATTAAACAATAATTAATTAAAGGATAATTAATTGATGTGATTAAATAATCAAGGTAATTAATTTGAGGATAATTAAATACAGGTTAAATAATAGTTGTAATTGATTATGGATAATCACTTATTGTAATTAATTAAGGATAATTAATTTAATGGTAATTAATTAAGGGTTAATAAATTAATTAAGGAAAATTAATTAAAAGATAACTATATAATTAAAGGTTAATTATTTAATGATTAAAGGTTGATTAATTAATAATTAAAGGTTAATTAATTTATAATTAAAGGTTAATTAATAAATGATTAAAGGATAATTAATCAAAATGGTTTGTAATTAATTAATGTTAGTTAAACATGATTAATAATTTATTCATAAGTTATTAATCTTGTTTAAATTAATCAGATGACTAAATGATCTTACTTATGGATGTTTGGATTGTATGGAATGCTTTGAATTGTTTGATATCCTTGATGTGTGATGCTTTGTGATATGGATTATTTTGAGCCGTGATGAATGTAATTTATTTATCAGTGATGAATTTATATTATTTATCTGTGTTTATCTGTGAATGAAAGGTAAGCGTCATAGGGTTATACCGCTTATCAATTTGTTGTGATTGAATTGATGGTGATTGTGATATTGTATTGTTGTATGTAAAACCCCCGGACTACACCACACACACAAAAATTTGGATTGCACGAGGAATATGGTTAAGTCACGGATATTTGAATTTAATATTATGAAATGGTTTTAAAGATTGAATGTTGAATCCAAAATGATTTTGGAAATGGAATTGGGTTGAATATGAAAAGCTTTTGAAAAGGAAATTTGAAATTGAATTTAGTTTAAATATAATATATCTTGTTTAAGTTTTGAAATTATTTTGTAAACTATGGTTTGAAAGGGTATATAAGTTATACAATAATATATATGGATTTTTAAACCATCTTTAAAGTATTTTAAATGTATTGTTTGGAATTTAAATTTAACCCAAGTTTTATACTTTAAAGGGCTATAAATTGAGCATATTGAATCGGATTTTTCTGAAACAAAAAGCATTTGTTTCTAAATGATAATGGCTTTCATATAACAAAAGAACTTCCTGTTTTTGTTGAAAAGACTTCAAGTATAAAGTGGAATTGGTTTGAAAGCTATGAATGAATCTTTGTGAAAGACTGGTGAACCTTGGTTTCAAATTGAAGTGGATTTTAAAAAGGTGAGTCTTTTATTTTAAAAAGATCGAAAGTGGATTTGTGTAACGCCCCACCTCGAGACCCACCTTAGCAAAGAGAATTAACAAGTAATTCTGTCTACTAAAGCGGAGAATAGGGCTGGTTAAGGGCGACCATCTATAATTTTGTCTTAAACATCTATTGAATATGTCGATAAATGCAATATAATTTTTTTTTGCAACTCAAGTGGATCGACATACTCAGTAAATGCTTAATCCAAAACTATAGGTGGCTAACGGATCTATCAGAACAAAATACAATAACTGAATGTAAATCACATCACAGAACAGTAATCAACATCATATATATACATATACACTGATATATGTTTAGTACAATACAATATGAATACAATAAAGGTGGTACTCAACCACACCATATACATTGAATCAAATATAATTACATCAGAGTATGCGGAAGAACAGAAATTGCTAAAGAAAAAGGAGAGCTGATATCCAGCATCAACTTCAAGCTATGTCCAATATATGATACCTGAAACAACTCGATCTAACCCGAGTATAAACACACGGGTCAGTCTAGCTACACAAATCAGTTAATATCGGTAATATGAAGCAGAATAGACATGAAGATACTTCTTCTCGAAAGAGAAGAATGAATTGATAAACTCATAAGATCAACACTTAAGTAACAAACGCTACTTAAGTGAAAAAATACCTCGATGGAGGTAACTCAAATCAAACACAAGTGCCTCATATCATCGGCGACATCCTAAAATGTTTACATGGTTTCCATGAACTATATTTCCTCAAAAGGAGAAACATCAATAAAAACTCTCGCTAAAATGGCAAACATAAAACATTCTCAAATAGGGTGATCCAAAACTCAATTATAGATGAATCTCCAAATTCAATTATACCTCATCTCATTGGTGTAAACGTATATAAATCTCAATCTCAAGTCTCCAAAATGGCAAAACCCAGAATATCCTATAAAATCATGAAATTATCAAAACTCACTCAAGGAACTCGATAAGAGTTTAAAACATCATAATTGAAATCATCATATATATATAACATCTCGTATAGCACTAGGCTATCGATGTAATAAAACATCTTAAAAAGGTGAAATCATAATAAAACAGAAAACTCAGAAAACCCTGATTCGCCAAATCCCCGATTGCAATGCCGAAGCAATGCTGCACGTGCTAAACTCAGACGGCCGAAGCCTCAGACAAGGTCGCTAACACCTCTCAAAGCAGTTCGTCCTCATGAAAAGGTTGCTGACACCTCTCCAAGCCGTTTTGTCAACCCTAACAAGGTCGCTAACACCTCCCAAAGCAATTTGTCCTCATGACTAGGTCGCTAACATCTCTCCAAGCTGTTTTGTCAGCCCTAACAAGGTCGCTAACACCTCCCAAAGCAGTTTGTCCTCATGACTAGGTCGCTAACACCTCTCAAAGCAGTTCTGTTAGGTAAACATCGTGAATGTGTCACAAACTCACGGATAGGAACCCGAAAAGTGTTAACGTGTGTCTCATACCATACATTCTCACTTAGCGGTTTACCACCCGTTAGTCGATGCCACACTAGAAGCATCACAAAACTCAAAAAATTATATCTCGCCTAGTCTCATTGGCGAGTGATAAAGAGACACTATACTCATCTCGTCTCATCGACAAGTATTAAATGGCATCGTAACTTGTCTCATCTCATCGACAAGTGAAAACATCGTGATGGTTACTCATAAACCATAAATCTCAAAGTAGAAATCTCAAACCATAAAACTCACCAAATATTAGCCTTCCCAAATAATTCCTAAATATAGGAATTATAATCTCAAATACCTGCCATAAATTGGCTAAGTAACTCAAAAATCATAACCCGGATAGTTTCGATCGTACAAGTCCGGAATTAACCGAAATAGTAAATGCACGTGTCACATACCATGTGTTTTACTAAATCGTTTAATTCTCTTTCACATACGTTCAAATAGTATATAAATGTTATTTTAAATTTAAAATAATTTATTTGAGAAAACAAGCTTTTGAAACCATTTTCCGAAATCAATTTTGAAGACGATATTTGAAAATTCCCTTATTATGGAGAATAAATAGATTTCATATATTAAAATAATACTATATAATAATTTCACAAGCCGATTTGTTTGAAAAACACTTTAAAATGCTTTATAAAACCTGTGCATGAAATCTAGAGAGAAAACTCAAGAATTCGGGAAAATATCAAAAATGATGGAAATTATTCTAAATATAAACATCGCTGAAATCAAGCTATGATCACTAGTTCGACAGCAGGTTTGGACCTGAAAACAGTGTCCAAATGATATGAAATTTTGCAATAATGTAGAATAATAGCCCTACTCTAATCCGCAAAAAGATTTATCAAATTCCGACTTGAAATGAAGATTCTGCTTTGCTTCGAAGTTGGACTAAACCACTATAAACTGCTGTGTAAAAACAGCGCAAATGTTCAACTTCGATGATGAGTTCGAAGGGGCAACTGAACCCAGATCTTCATAAAATTTGGTAGGAGCATAGACTAATACTTCTACTACAATTTTCAAAAAGAACCATTCAATTCGGACTTGAAACGAAGAAGTGGCATCGTCTCAAAGTTGGACCGAAACTAGGATTTTCTGTTTATTCAAAACAGCGCAAAGGTCCGAATTCGGCAACGAGATCTTCATAGCTAACCAGCCCAGATTTTTATGAAACTATACAAAAGTATAGATCATCACTTCATCGTTCCAACAAGACCAAGAATGGCAGATTCCGGCATCGGACGCGCCCAGGATGGCGTCGCAAAGTCGGGGTTCTGCGTTGAAAACAACGGAAGAAAAGAGTCTAAGGCCGGTAGCTATGCACTAACAGGTCAGAGAAGAAAAACCACAATTTTGACATAGTAAATTTCAAATTCCTGAAAAATGAATAAAATAAAAGTTGTAGATTAATTTCTAACCTTTCTGGAATGACCAAGATTATCAAAATCGGTTAGGAAACGAAGAAGTTATGATCAAATTCGTTTCAGCTTCAATGACATAGCAAATATTGGATTTGCTCTCGGGTTAGCAGTAGAAAAATTGGATTTTGACATGGCTAACATACAAATTATAGAAAATAAAAAACATGAAAGTTGTAGCACATGAAATATTCTTTATGCAACATCCAAAATTACCAAAATCGGTTTGGAAACGAAAAGGTTATGATCAATTATGTTTCAGCTTCAATGACAGAGCAAATATTGGATTTGCTCTGAGGTTAGCAGTAGAAAAACTGAATTTTGACATAGCTAACATCAAAATTACAGAAAACACAAAACATAAAAGTTGTTGCACATAAATTAAGCTTTCCGGAACATGCATACATATCAAATTCCGATAAACAATGAAAAAGTTACGACTAAAACAATTTTCAGATTTAAAGTTCACATCTGCTGTCATTTTAGCCTCGGGACAGCGTCATTAGAAGCAACTTTCGACCATTTAAAGCTCAAAATTTAACAAAATACAAAAAAAGAAGGTTATAGAAGACATGCTGAGCTTTCCAAAACATCAAAAATCGTTAAATTTGGATATCACATAAGAAAGATATGCTAAAATTACCAATAATATTAAGCACAGTTTTCCAATGATAGGGCAGTAAGTTAGTATTGGGATTTTCGATACTCTATGCTCAAAATTTGCGAAAGTGTTTAACATTAAAGTTATCACACTTTCTTCAAGATTTTCATAACATCAAACAAAATACAATTCTGATTTAAAATGAAAAAGATGTGCCTAATTTACTGACAGTGATTCACAAATGAACATGCAATAAAAATGAAATTGAGATTTCTAACCTTGAAATCTCAATCTATGCTAGAAAATGTGAGTTTTCAACTCACCATGAATTAGAGATGATCTAATCTCAGATTTTTGCTGAAATAAGAAAGTTTTGAGGAGAATAAAGTTTCCAACAACCTGTAGAAAAATTAGAACAACAAATGCAAAAGGAAATTAACAAACAACCTAAACATAAAAATTGGATTTTTGATGAATTAATCTCATGTTGGAGTTGATTACCTATTGCAATAGTCTCTAATTGATAAAAGCAACCATTTTTATTTGAAGATTTGGAGATTTAAGGCTTTAGACTGAACAAATGGAGGAATTTTGCTCTCATTTTCTATTTCCTGGCTAATGAAGAAGAAGAGGAACTAAAAATTGTGTACGTACAGGTAATTCATTCCTCTTTTTCTCCTTCCTGGTTATAATTTGCTAATGGGCTTTGGACCCAATAGAGAAAATAAATTAGACTAAGAAATTTTTTAATTCACCACTTAAACAAATATGCACATAAACACAATATTATAATGAGAACAATGTATTTTTCTTCAAGTTTTAATACAACCAATTTATGCAAACATACTTACATATGAAATAAAATATTTCACATCATATAAAAAGTTGATTTTAGTTTTTAAAACATTTTTATTATTAAAAACCCTTATTTTATATAAATATACAATTTACACAATGAAATGCACAAATCCTCATTTTTAACTTTAAAAATTCTACAATAATTATTTCTTGCATAGAAAAATCTAATCAACCATTTCAAACTCAAATTTATAACCAAAATACATTTTAATACCAAATTCTATCTTTTTATTTTAACAAACACCTTTTAAAAGAACAAATACTTCTGTTAAAAATTATTAAAAGAAGTAATTGGCAATAATTGCAATAATTATTGCATTTACTCAAAATAAAATCATACATCATTTATTATTTTCACAATTAAACACAATAAAGTTACCAAAACTTTATTTCCACATTTTGTTTCCAAAATTCATTGTTTATTCCAAATAAACAATATAAAACTTTCAATTTTATTTAATTTATAATATTAAATTATAACCACCGTTATAATTTAATATTAATAGGTAATCTCCAAAACCAGGGTTGTTACAATTTGTTTAAACCATTCAAAAGAAAGGTTTGACTTAACTAAGATCCAATATATCCATATGCTTTTTAAATTAAGAGCTCATTATTCGGTTCAGCCGGAAGAGGACTTTGGGTCATATAACTCATACCGAATAATGATACGATGAATTGGATAGCATTTGAAGACGGTGGTGAAGATCTGGTATTTTCGAAAGTGGAAGGATTACCTATCGAATGTCTCTGCACCGAATGGCCTCGGTATAGACATTTGATCACCATTTGTGATGGGGAGTCCGGACGTGATTAGGGATTATCTGGATTACAAGGGCATCTTTTAAAGTGCCTTCAGTTCTGTTCGAACCCAGAATAGACTTGTATGGACGTATGTCTGATGTTATACTTTGAGATGTAAAGCTGGTTTCTATCATATACATTTCTATTTGGTGGCGGAGAATTTATTCTCTTAGCTTAACACCTTTCTCTGAGACGTACGAGTCCAGAGGTTATGTAGTTGATAATTACTAGTGATACATTCCCAATTTGGTAATGTGGCATGCGAAGTGTTGTTGATCATTTATTGATCAAAGCATGGCTTTTGTGAAAAGAGTAGCTTTCTGGAAGAGACCTCGTCGGACCTCACAAACTCGAAATGGTCGAAACAGGAAGAATGCAGCAAGGTTATGAGGGTCGCCCCCTTTACGGTATGCCCATTTCCTTCTAGATAAAATTGGTATCATGGTATGGAGCCCAGATACTTAACTTATGTGGTTGCTGGAAACTTATTGCTTTGTGGTTGTTGGTGTTGAGAGCTCTCGGATAAAAGTCGGTGATGACCGAGGGATGGCATGCTCGTGTAGTAGTTACCTAGTACAGAGGTAACCCGGCCTTGTGTTGGCAGAGAGCTGGTTAACTTCTCGGGGCGTCCCTCCAAAGGCGTACTCATGTGGCATAGGAAGTTCCTTAGCTTGACCATTGTTGGAAATCCAATCATCCAAAACGCACCCTGTACGGTTGTAGTTGTAGAACCTGCCATCTAATATGGTAGCTATAGTAAGCATACTATAATGGCACGTATGCTGGCTAAGACTAATATTATACTTGCAAATGTTTTTTGCACTATGCACTAATAATAATATCAAATGGTTTTTGCGTATCAAGCATGTTTAACTATCATAATGAGAAATCTCCTCCAATTGTGCGCTTGCATTGTGTGTGTGTAGGGAGGCCTTATGGTAGTTTCATTTTGCAAAAAGCATTGCGAAATTCTTTTTGCTTCTTTTATCGTTTGTTTTTGTTCAAAACTGTTTTTGTTTGCTCACACCATTCTCATGACTGACCTAAAGTTTATTGTTTCCTTTCTAAACTCTGGGTGCCCACAATTTTCCACACGGGCAGCCTAGAGTCAGATTTTCGGATGGTTAGCTAGCAGATATAGGGTCGATAGCTTTCAGCCTTTGGATTTTGGCAATCACATTGTGGATCGAGTTTGCTTAACTTTAGCATTGTTGATGGATCGAGCTTGTTGGATGGGAGTTCTTTAAGCTTTTGGTTTTGGATATGAAAGTCTTTTGAGCTTTGGAGTTTTGGAATGAAGATGATGTATGGTGATCTCTCTCTTGAAGTTGGTGTTGTTTCCGCAGTTATCTTTTTCGCTGTTGTGTATTGGCTCTGATGTTGAAGAATGTTATATCATTGTTGTAATCAACTGTTGTGTATCAATGATATATTCATTTCTTTTTCCATTGTGTTGTTGTACTTAATATGTTATGAGCTCCGGCGAACCAGATTCGACGTTTGAATCTACAGCATTCGAATATGGGTGATGTATTCGTGTGTCGATTTTAAAAGATTGAGTCAGGGTCGTTACATTTTTTATCCAAAGTTTAGACTTTAAATTGAATGTTTACATCATAGTTTCATAATAAAACATTATATTTAAACATATACAAATGTTAGTTTTGATTTACTAAATAAAACATCAATTGATTCATCCAACAAACAATACAAACTATACGAACAATTCTAAACTTAAATGAGACAGTGATTTTTACATACAAATTATGATGATTAAATTTCTCTTTCAAAAACAATACATCAAATATCATTATCTTTTAATGAAAAACATACACTATTACCCAAAGTCTTGAAGCACATCTTGAAAATGGACTCCCCTTAGGATGTTGCCCAGAAATCACACTTTGAATAATGATATCTCCTCAGATTGTCAAGATCCCCATCCTATTCTTGCAAGAGATGGATGAACCACTTTTGTTTTATTTATTTTTGATGTTTTTATATGGAGTTGAAAGAATTTTGGAAATATTATTTGTTTGTTTTCTGCCATGAAAAGTTAAAGGAGAGAAAGAAAAAGAATGAATGAGAAAGAATGAATTGTACGTACAGAATTAATAAAAGAATATGTTTTATTTGAAAGAAGGGAACCTTTCCCATTCTTTAATTAAAACTTCTCTAATTAATTCTCATGATTAACTTTCTTTTCACTCTTATTTCTTTACAGGTATAGTTGAAAATTACATGCCATCAAATGACATAAGATTCCATAAATTAACGCATGTAATTATCTTTTATTTAATTACAATAATATCATAAATCAATGCGTGCAAATATAACTTTTATAAATGCATTAAAATAATTACAAATAACTTCCAAACATCAAACAAGGAGAATAAAAATTAATATTTCTCAAACGGTAATTAATTTAATTAATTTACAACTTTTTATAAACTAACTAAATCACATGGTGTTCGAAGAATTCATCGATATAGTTGTGGGACTCAAAGGAGAAAATTCTGTCAGCGATTAATGTTGAACAATTCAAATATTAGCGTTCACACATCACTTATCAGATGGTGACATTTGGGCTGAATTCATCGCTTACATATCTTTTGATAAAATCCAATTTTACTTATTATAAGTGGTACCTAATAGTGAAAATTATTTACACCAATTCTCTTCGTCAAAACTATATCACTTTAGATTTATGGAATTTGATAATGGTGAAAATTCCAATATCATCCACATTCAACTTTATAGTCCAAACGCAAAGTTATTGGTTCAATACAAAACATTAGTATGACTTTGATTTGACATAAGTTGACCATGATACCAACCATATATAACCGAGAAGACGAACCCTCTCTTGAATAGTGCTTCACTTCCAATACTTCCACTCAACCCAACTATAATCACTCGACAGACAACATGCTATGATTCGACTGTAATCAGAGTGGAACTTTCATATTAAAGATCCACAATATCCTCAAGTCGAGAGAACTGTGTTAATCAGTCACATTGATATTTTCTAGACCTTATTTATATTAACCAACAGAAAACTATCGAGTGAGTTGTTCCATAATTATCCAATAACTATCAATACGTAACCTCTGGGTTCCCCCCGACAGTCATGAGTAATACACTGTCCAACATTTGGAGAGTGTTACATACTCTAGTCTCAACGGATACACCGATATCCAATCTCGATGCGTCTTGACTAGGAATATTTAAAATGGTATATTTTTTATTGTGATAAACTACTCATGGTTAAAACACTTTGTAACTACTATCACAAAATATGTCATTTATAGATTTTCTATTAAATATACTTTATTTAAATTAGTTAATTCGTATAACCACATTATGTCAAGTTTACAATAGAAAGAAACACCTTTATTATGAATAAGATTATTCAGCAGGTTAGATATATGTAAAAATTTACATAATGCCCCCGAGGGCATACCCCTAACTCTATGACTTAATAGGGAAATTAGGCCTGCTTCAATTCTTACAAAAGTACAAAGTAACTAGAATGTGCATTTTCCTTAACTTACGTTTGGTTATCTACGTGGGATTTCAGTTGTGGGAGGTTGGCGGTCTATATCAGTGTTATTGTTGGAACAGTATTTAGTAGTAGTGTCGGTATATAGGTATCACCATCCGCGGCCCCAAGTAGTTGTTGCAAAAGACTCAGGTTGTGCCTTAATGGATTTCGCCTCCTACTATTGTAGAAACCGTATGGGATACACTAAGTCCTTATTATTTAATTAGTTGTTTGTTTGTTGGAGGTGGGCTAGTTATCCCTTAGATAAGTTTTGGAGATGCGTTAGTAATACGACAATTAAATTATGAAGCTGTATCTAGAGGTCATCGTCTCTTTAGCTAGAACTGATTAACTAGCGATTATGCTACGAAGGGCCTGCATCAGGTTGGGGTATTAAATGGCCGATGGGTCTGCCACCTCCCTGTTTGAGAAGTATTAATGGCCGGAGTTTTATTTTGGGCAGTATAACGTTTAAATATATATGTATAGAGGCATATATATAGTTATACCTCAAAGAAGGTTAGACATATTGTACACGTCAATGGAAATAGCCATAAATAATAGACATAACAGTAAACAGAAATCAATCGGCATAAATTAGTGTTTTGGATAAAGTATGTAATTTTACAATCACTAGAACAGTGTTCTGACCTCCTCCTTATTATAATCCACACTATATATTTCAAGAGACATGCTACTAGTGCAAGACAGAAACTGTAAATGGTGAAGGCTTCTCATTCATGCTTGGCGATGGCAAGACAATTAGATAGTAAAGGAATAATATTGATTCCAAGGTAGTAGCATTAGCAGTATATATGTTCTATTATATTTTTTTATTCCACTATGAGTCTATATAGATAGCACTCAAAAATATTTATGCTTATTATAGGTTACCAAAATGAATGATTTGTATCCTAATGCACTTGGCTTTCGATTTAATCAAAATTTAGGCCTACTAAGGTGCGGATTGTTGCAGAAATCAACTAGAAAAATCATCAGATCTTAATATACTAAGTCTTGCATCAGATCTTAATATACTAAGTCTTATTTCAGATCCAAAAAAGCAGGAGAGGAAGATGGAGCCCTCAAAGCTATAAAAATAGCTCGGTACTGACTAGAAGTGGTCAGTATTGACCTGGTTTTTGGAAGGGGGATCGCTTCTTCTTCCCTCCTTGGGTTTTCTATCTGTAACGACGCGTATTTTAGCTATTTTTTATTATTATTAAATTTAGTGTAATTATTATTAAGGATGGTTGAAAATAAAAATATTTAATGATTTCCAATGTAAGTTATTAGTTGTGGACCAGAATAAAATTTTGAAATAAACTAATTTCGAAGATTTAAGTAAAGCAAGTAATGTAAGGTAATGCTATGTATTAAATGAGTTTACAATCAGCTGATGGATTAAATAATAATGGTGAAATTTATTACATGTAAATAAAGTAACGGATGATAATAAAACTCATTTAGAATCTAATATTGAAACTTGTTTGAATAATGGACAATTAATTATTTCAAATTTGATGTTGGAAATTATTTAAATAACCGAATAACTGAAATTGAATAATTGTAAAATGAAAATGGTTGTTCTATAATTTAAATTTGTTTTAAAGGTTAAATCTTGTAAGTTCATTTACATATATTTCAAAAGATAGTGATTTATTGAATAATCCAAAAAATTTAAATTTAATATTATGATTATTTGAATAACTGAATTCTGAATTTAATATGATTATACTTTATATCAAAAATTAATGTAAAGTTTATTTAAAGAACAATGAAGATTGTTAACATTTAAAATTGGATTTAAAAGTGAATAATTAGACATTGGAAATTTTATATTATAATCGAGATGTTAAAAATAGCGATCCGAGGCACGGTCCCGGAATTCGACAAAACCAATTCCACAAGATTCGTAACATTGTGGTATTGTTGGATTTCAAATTTCGTAGCGTTTGGATATACCGTTTGGTCATATGGGTAAGAAACGTGTTGAAATTAATATCGAAAATTCAATATAATAATTGGGTCCAAAAAAGCTATCTTCTCCATACGATCGAATTAGGACTCGAAACCTCTTCCATTGTGTTTGGAAAAGGGTTACATATTATAAACGCCTAGCGGCATGCTCGATAGGGGTTCGAAATTTTAAGGGACATAAATCGAGATAGTTTTGAAAATTTAAATTAATATATATATATATATACACACACGTTGATTGGGCTGGGCTGTCATTTTCTTTCCTTTCAAGCCGCCTACACTCATGCCTGTCTATTTCTTTTCAAACATACTTCTTTCTTTTCATTTTCAAGATGCAGCACATACAGTAAACACAGAGAAAGAAAAAAATGATGATGAAACTTTGAAAAATTATTCCTCACAAATTACTGATCGAAAAATCCTCAAACCAATTTCTAAATCCATATTTCTTCATTCTCTTCGATTGGATATGCACGTTGGTAGGTGCGGCCATGGTTTGGAGTTCTTGGCATTGAAGGCCGAACGGCCATGGAAGCTAGGGCTTGGGTTTTGTGGTGATTCATGCATCGATGTGGATTTTGGAGTTCGTATTTGAGTTTGGCATCAAAAAAGGCAGTTGGTCGTCAAGTTTGGGAGCTCGCGGTGTGCTATGGTGATTTGCATCCTGTAGCCACAGGGGGTCGAGGCCATCAGGTCGCACGAAGCACGGGTGGCCGAGCTTGATGACTTGGGTACGCGCAGATGCGGTTCGTCAAGAAGGCTTTTATTTGGGCCGGGCCTTGAATCTTTGGGTATGGGTTTAAGAGGATAATATTATATTTGTGTTTAATTTAATTAAATCATCGGTAAACTTAAAAAATTCATAACTCCTGCATATGTGGTCGAAATTGGACAAAACTGGCTGTGTTAGAATTGTAGAGACGAGAGCTGCGCTGTAGTGTAGATGTGGAGTCATTTGGAGCTTGCTAAATTTTTAGGTTAAATCGAACGTCGTTCGATTTGATTTAAAATTGAAAATTTTAGGTGAGTGTTTTATAACGCTCACAACGTACTAGAATATTCGCATGCTAGTTAAATTTGATATTATGAAGTGATATGATTTTATTGGTCGTTATTTGATAAATTTAACTGTCATCTAGATTGTTATTGAATTTGCCTTTAAAAGGTTAAAACTGACAGTCAAATTTAAATTGGAATTTAACCGAAATTAAATTTCCCAATTTAAATTATGAAATTGTCGTGGTTTGTATTGTCTGTTTGGATAATTGATTTTTATGGATGCTATTGATTGATTTTGGTTGATTTGGATGTTTATTTATTCTGATATATCATATATCACCCGGTGTATTATCTACAGTGACTAAAACTGTAAATTTAATTATTTCTGAATAAATTAATAAATAGGTTGAAATAATATATGCCTATGACATCGTAATTTGGGTTGGATTATATATATATATATATATGTATGTATGTATGTATGTATATATATCCCTGAAATTAAATAGAAATAACTGATTACTTGGCCATAGATAGAAAATTATATACGAACACCGGATTGGTTAAATTAAATGATTTTGAAATTTTTTGATTTTAAACTATTTAAATGTTTTGATTTAAAAGAAATAAATGTCGAATTTATAGAAATCAAACTATTTTCGAATTTGAGCTCCGAATTGAATTATATTTGAAAATTGGATTTTTGCATTGAATATTGAAGGAAATTTGATAAAGTGTTTGAGTCGATCTTTGAAAATCGAACTCGAAATCGATACAAATTGAATTTGAAATTGAGTTGATTTTTTGTTGATAATGAAATTGAATTAATCTGAAACCGAAGTTGAAATCGATTTGAATAGGTATCGAAGTTGAATCGACTGAATGAAAATCGAAGTTGATTTGAGTTGGAAAGTGGAATTGGACCGGTGACTTTGAGACCATTTTTAAATAAATTATTTTAGTTTAATTCATTGAAAATCTATATTCTTTAAATCTTTAAATTATTTTGGTTTTCCAAGTATTTTATTATATAAACCATTTTATAGTAAACAATTTTATATTAAACTATTTAACTATTAAAAACTTTTTTTACTATTTTACATTAAACTATTTTAACTATTTTAGTTACTTAAACTATTTTAAAAGTATTCAAAATATCTTTCCAAAAAATTCATACTGGTCAAGGGTTAAATGTTTACATTTAAATCTTGGATTTAAATACGAATCGGATTTAATTGAAGTTATAAATCAAATCGGGACTTGAAACAATTTTGGAATTGAAGTTGAGATATTTAGGTGAACATTATTATGAATTAAAACTGTATATTTTGAGTAAATGTGATAATTTCGAAATGGATTTGATTTTGAAGCGAATATGATATTTTGATATCAATTATGGACTGTTTTCGAAATGCAAAAGAACCGACCGGTGTGTAAAATGACATTTGGTTGTTAAAGAGACATGAGCCGGATATGGGCATATTCTCTGTCGATATCGGAACCACTTTGACAACTGTGTACATGGAGTGATGATCCAAAACGAAGTGGTTGGATTTGGCATCGTTTGCTGGATTTGAAGAAAGAGAACGATGATGGAATGACCTGGCACTTGTGCCAATTTGAAATGACTAAAACAGGAGCCGGACCGGCCAAGGGGTTAGCTACCCTAAGCGGAAACACTTCTTCATATTAATATCATATTTTATGATTGATTGTTGTGCACCCTTTGAATTTGAATGGGAGTGTTAGATGCGGTGGGCGATCATGGTTATGATGCGTTACCACCAGCTGGGAAGGGTAAAATGGTAGCATCCTACCTTGGGCGTTGCTTCACATGCCTTGTCCTACTTTTATCCCTAAAAAAGACCCATACAATTTTGATTTAGTGTTATCATATCACGGCGCATCCCTATCCACCGACCGTTTAACTGGTGTTTTATATGCAAACTGTACGATAATTCTTAAAAACGCATTAAGGGGGATCAATGCAAAACCTTAACGCTATTTTAATATTTATTTTATCGACTAGACATTATTTATGTAGGGTATTCTACTACATATAAATATTTTGATGGATCCTTAAGAGATGGAAAATCCCGTAACATCTCTTAAGTTAATACACGCACATTATCTACAGGATAGGAGATGTGAAATCCTATAAATATCTCTAACGCCATTACACTCATATTTATTTACGATCAATTTGACATACATAAGGATATTTTAGTCCTAACTCAAGTGTTTTGTCTTTTCATTACGCTTGGGTCAGTCCTGAGTTTTTTAGCTTTTCGAAGGTTATCCTCTGGCGGACGATTACTCCCGCATCATGTTGTTTGCTGCATTACTTATGTATCATTGCTGTATTTATAACTCTGATAAATGTTGCATTGAAAATAATCGAAATGTACAGTAAACAGCTTCATGAACTGCTTGTTTGATTATTGTATTTTATCGTTCTGCTGCGAGATTCTATTTTGTTTTTCTTCTTCTTTTCTCTTACCTTCTTATTTAACCTATTAACAATCCTCCTTTTTGAATGATTTGAGTTGACATGTGCGTTTTATTGTCAATTTAAATTGTCCAAAAAAGTGGGTCGTTACACTATCTCCGATCCATTATGTTTTGAGTACTTTTCCTTAGAGGTTCCTAGATGTTCTAGTATCACTTGTACTTGTCTGGTTTCATTTGGAACTTCCTTAGAGTTGTTTGCCTATTCCTTAAGAAATGTACCCAAAGATGATCATTCAAGTCATAATCCCTCAAATCCATATCGTCGAGACCCCACAAGAGGTCAAAAATGTACACGGTACCGAGTAGATCAACTTGGCACACAACTTCTTGAGTCTACTCCTATAGTTCCTCCAAGCTTGTTTACAAGTTCATGAATCAATTTGTCTTCATCCTAACGTTCAGATTCATTCGAATGCTATTTTGTTAAAAAGTAGGATAACACTAGCCCGACATAGTGTACTCTGCTGGAAACAAAGCAAGTCCTGAAAAAAGAAAGCACATGCTATCATCCATATTTTATTCAAGAGTTGTCTTGAAGTGTTGTCTCCATACCATGGATAACCAATCAACCATTTTATATAGTAAGAATTTCATTTTCAACGCTATGGGCAAGATCAATACTCTGTAGATCATTTCAAATATTAGCTAGGTCAATACTGATAGCGTTAAGGATATGTCCTAGGGGCAATTGTGTAATTTGTTACATATATCTAACTTGTTGACCAATCTTGTTCAAAATAACAGGTATTTTCTACCTATTATATACTTGATATAATGTGATAATAGTAATTAATTAACTTAATTAAATGTACAGTTAATAGAAAAAATCCATAAATGGTATATTTTGTGATAGTGGGCACAATGTGTTTAACCATGAGTAATTTGTCACAACAAAACAAATATACCATTTTAATTGTTCCAAGTCAAGATGCAGAAAGACTGGATATCGATGTATCCGTTGAGGCAAGAGTACGTAACACCCTCCAAATGTTGGACAGTGTATTACTCATGACTGATGGGGCACCTAAGACTTACGTACTAATAGTTATTGGATAACTATGGAACGACTCACTTGATAGTTTTCTATTGATTAATATAACTAAGGTCAAACAGAAAATATTGATATGACTGATTTACACAGTTCTCTCGACTTGAAAATATTATGGATCTTTAATACGAAAAATCCTCTTTGATTATAGCTAAATCATGGCATGGCGTCCATCGAGTATTATAGTGGGGTTGAGTCAAAGTATTGGAAGTGAAACACTATTCAAGAGAGGATTCGTCTCTTCAGCTATATGCGGTTAGTATCACAGTCAGCTTAAGTCAACTTAAAGTCAAAGTCTCTGGCCAGAGCATTTCAGTTAATAATAATTATTATTACTGAACAAAGGACTTTGTATTTGGACTATAAAGTTGAATGTTAATAAGGTTGGAATTTTGACCATTACCAAATTCCACAAGTCCAAAGTGATATAGTTTTGATGAAGAGAATTGGTGTAAATAAATGTCACAACCGGGTAATGCTTATTAAACTAAAATTGGATTTTACTGAAAATGAGTAAGAGATAAATTTGGCCATAATGTCACACCACCTGCTAAGTGACGTGTGAACGATAACATTAGAATAGTTCGATGTTAATCGCTGACCAAATTTACACCCAAGAGTTACACAGTCGAAATGATGAATTCCTTTTAGACGAAACGATTTAATTAGTTTATAATTGTTATAAATTAATTAAATTAATTAATATATATGAAATATTAATTATAAATTTTTAATATGGTTTGAGAAATAAAAATTGTTATATATTTATAATAGTAATAAATGTACCAATCGATATATGATATCGACAAGCGAATAAATTAGATTTAATTGCATAGCATTTTGGCTTGGGCTTAAATAAGTTTAATGCTCATCATTAGGACTGCAAATTTCGGTTAGACAAGTTATTGAAGGTAGCTAAAACTTAGGACTAGACCTAGAGATGGATAGCTAAGATTAAGAGAGAATAGGTAATGAGATTGTCCAAATATCTCTCTTGTACAAGGCTACATATATGGATCTCTAAACCTTTAATCAAAAACAACTTTTGGATTCCATGATTATCAAGTTTTCTGGCTAAAATTAATCCCCATATCAGTTCTTAGAATTTCAAACAATTCAAGTTAAATGAAAGCAATATTTGATAGAAAAGGTCGACGATTCCAAACTTGCAATCTGACGGATCGAGGATAACTAGAGAAGGGAATTCATTGATTCAAGCGGACTCAAAGGCATCATCGGTTGGTATTTTATTTATATATTACAGTAATCATATCTTATTTTATGATTTAATATTTATTAATCCCAAATATGTATATATATTAATGTAGTATATCTAGTTAGGTGAGATTTTTGTTTGTATATGTTGTTGTCACTAATTAGTTTGGTTGTGTGCATTGTTATATTGTTATGTGTTATAATTTATGTAAAAACAAATCTAATTTGCTGTAAAAATCAAATTTTGTCATTATTAATTATTTTATGTATATTGATGTGCACATAAATGTACATATTTTTACCATCACATTTAATCTATTTAAGTTAGATAAATGATCATATCGGGTATTTTAACTTATTTAAACAAAAATTCAAACTATTTCAAATCATCAAATATTCATCTTCATCTAGGGGCAAAATGGTCATTTTTGTGCACATATTAATTTTCTAAAATTTAATTCAAAATTTCTATGTTATTTTATAGGAATTTAAATTCAAATACAAGTGGATTCATGAAGATATATGCATGCACAATAATGAATACAAAGGAATGGAGATGAAAATAATTCATTTCATGGATCTTGGAGGACCTCACCTACCCACATACCTTCATTTATAAATTAGAGGCTAATGCACATACTAATAGAGTTTAAAGCTTCATGCACATCTAAATGATGATTGTTTGACGCTAATGATTACTTGGCCTCCACACTTTCTAAGAGGGTGTTTTGGACATTCCCTAAAAAAGTGGATTAGGGTTTCATACATGTATAAATACCCCTTATGCTTCATGTAACATCTCTTCTCTTAGCCTCCTTAGTTTAGGATCAAAAATAAAATTGAACTCTCTTTTATTTTTCATGGCTACTTAGCCATTTTGATTTCATGTAATTTTCCTTTTTTATACAATATTAAGTAGTGTTTTATTTTACTTGCATGTTCTCTTTCTTTCATGCTAATAGTGTAGTTTATTTTATGCAATTAGACTAGTTCTCTTTTCCATTAGCTTTCATTTTCCTCTTCTTTTTGTGTCATATTGCAAGCTACATTTTTTGATTTGATAACAAATATACGAGGCTAAACCCCTTCAATTTAAGGGTAATGAAGCTCTCTAATCATGTAGCTTCAACATAATTTCATTATCTTTGCTCTCCTTTTGTGCTTCATGGAAGGTTAATGTTTATGTAATTTCGTGTTTGGTATTGAGTTTGATAGCCTATGTTGTTCTAAAAAAATAGGCTATGCTTAGTCATATGAATCACAGATTACCTCTTCATATACATATGATTATGGTAGTGAAGTGAAACTAAATCAAAATTTGATGGTTTATATTTCTGGTTAATAGTTAATAGGCCATGCTTCAAATAGATTTCATTTTCAACTTCTTGTTATTTTTCATGAGAATTAAAAGTGGCTTAAAGGTTGTGTTATAGTTTGATGGCTTATATTGAGCTAATTAATAGCACAAATAGGCCATACCGTTGACAAACACATCATTTAAATTCACTTCTGACCAAAAAAGAGAGATCATAATTTCATAAATTGTTGAACTATGTATCCTAGATAGTGGATTTATCTCTAAATTGTCATTTAATTCTCATAGTTTTCATTCACTTTTGTAGTTGTTTTTTTTATTAGTTTTTACATTTTCAATTTGCAATTAACAACATTCTCAAATTTTTGGTTAATTTGATTGAACAAAAATTTAAATCTAACAATTCCTTGTAGATCGACCATGCTCGTCACGTACTAACATTTGTACGTCGTGCGCTTGCGGTTATTTTTATTTCAAAATTTGCCGACGGTTTTCTAATTCGATAGAAATTCCATTGTCAAACAAACTTTTGGCGCCGTTGTCGAGGAATAGCTTTGATTTTAAATTTTCTATTCTTCAGATTATTTTTGTTTTATTTTTGCGACACGACCCGAAATCCAGCGATTGAAAATCGACATCAAATACCTCACTTGTATTCGACTTTCGGAGATTCAAACGTTGAACTCTAGTTCGGGTGGAACTTATAATAACATTAGATGAATATAAACAGCGGAAACAAAAGATGATTCCATTGACCACAATACAGATACAACATCTTCACTATATTCGATTACAACAATTTAATCCCATAATCAGAGTGATATACACAAGGTACAATAACAGGATGAAAACACCACAGCGGAACAATAACAGTGTCTTCAAATATTTCCAACATACTTCGACTTGATAAGGTCTTCCCGAAAACTCTAAACACTGTCACTCCCAGATACGTTGTGCACGTGCACCAAAGCTCCGATGAGCTCTGGTCGACTTCACCACCTTCCACAAGTTCACGACCATCTACTTAAGCCCTCTGACCAGTGAAATGATGGTGAACTTGCGATTTTGCTACACGACCCAATTCTGGAATAAAACTGAGCCACTAAGATCGTCTCGTTCTCCCTCCTCCGACCATCAGAGGTCACACGAACGTAGCCAAAGCTTCGTCGACGTTTGATGATTCGATCCCCCTATGTCCGGTGTGTTCCAGTTCGACGACGACGCTGCAGTTGAACAAATTCCGACCATTACCAAATACGAGCTTTAAACCCGAGATCATCGAAGTTAAGCCACCACGATGGTCGTAAATTTTCCAAGCATTATTCTTAAACTCCCCGACCTCCCAACGATCCTCAGCCATGATCACGAGACGAACCATGACGTCGATCACCAGAAAAACCTTAAAACCTATTTTTAGATCATCTCACAAATGCTCATGATTTCCAACTTAAAATTCATGATTTGATTTTTAAAAATCATAGTTTACCAAGATGAATTGTATCATGTAATTAAAACTTAGATTAAATCAATTAAATTTTTTGAACAAAAATTGATTTCTTTGGTTTTCTTATATTTCCTGTAAACCCATTTACTTTTAGTACTCAAAAATATTTTTAAAGTGGAGATCTTACCAATCCTAACATGTCTCATTTAGATACCAATGTCTCTAGATGATCAGAGAGTGAGTTCTAATTTTTCAAACAGGTTTGAATACTGTTATACTTAGAACAGAGACATTTTTTTGTTCTCAGATTTTTCACAGGCACACTAATATACATATACACATAGACTTCTCCATATATAATTGGTTTCAACATCACTTCAGACATGATCACAGACAACAGTTAAAAATATGGATTTGACAAAGGTTTTCTCACCTGATGTCTAAGAACATAGAAGAAACAAAAAGCTTTTGAATTCCTGGTAAATGTATTTTGTTCTTGATTTAAAAATCCTAAGTCTGATCTTGCTTTAAATCCTTTTACTTTGAATCTGAGATGCTAGATTCAAGTTGTTGTTGAGATCTCTGCTTGAATGTTGACTGCTCATTGTTTTTCCAAATTCAGTTTTGAATTTGATTCAGGCTTCAGGTTTTTTTTATTTAATTTTGACAAAGATATTTGAAATTATTGCTTTGGTTTAGATTTTTTCTCTAATTTGTTTTTCTTTGAAAATTTTGTTTTCTGACTTTAGAAAGTTACAGATTTTTTCTAAACTTTGAAGAATTAAAAGAAATGAGAAGGAAGGGATTTGATAGTTTATACAATCTCATTTTTCTATTTTTATTAATTTTTTTCTCAAGGATAAAACTAAATGACCCTTTTCCAATATCATTACATTTGTTAAAATACTTGTTATATGAATTACACTTGTTAAATTATAGGTTAAGATTTCAACACTTGTCTTAGGCATGCATAAATATTTTTATATAATTTTTAATTTATATTTCCTATTTATAAAATACATTTTCATATTTATTATTATATATAAATTTAAAAACGAAATGTTTTAAACTAATTTCACATGAAATAAATTACATATTTATATTTTAAATGCAAATTATTTTTCTGAGACATTTACTCTAGATTTTAAATTCAATTTCAAATTTGAATTACAATCTATTTATATATGAATAAATCAATACTAATTTTATTTTCCTTGAATAATTTCAAATTAATTCCAAATAAAATCCCAGAAATTCAAATTAATTACCAGTTTTAAATTGGTAAAATTTGGGAATGTTACAGATTCCCCTGTTAAGAAATTTCATCCTCAAAATTTGAAAGAGAGAGAAACAAACAAGGAATATAAGAACATAGAAAAAGGTAGAGGGCTTACCAGTTTAAGATGAAATATCCGCTCTGCAATTGGGATAGGACTTCTGCATACCATCCTCTATTTCCTAAATTCAGCCATTTGGATCGCCGCTCCATTGCACTTTAACTAGTTTCACAACCCTATTCCTCAATTGCTTTTCCTTACGATCAATGATCTTTATCGGTTCTCTCTTCACGGTCAAATTTGGTGTGATCTCCAAATCCTGCTGAGTGACCTCTTCAATAATACTATCTAGATCGTGCATATATTTTCGAAGATGTGAAACATGAAACACATCGTGTACGCTAGATAACCAGCTGGGTAGCTGCACTCGGTAAGCTAAAGGACCGATCCTCTCCAGAATAGGAAAATGACCAATATAACACAGTGCCAGCTTAATAGTTTTCCCAAATCTCAACATAACATGCATTGGAGAAACTTTGAAAAATAGAATCTCTAGTCTGGAATTCCAATCTTCTACGATCAGCATAACACTTCTGATGACTTTGAGCCGTTCTCAACTTCTTTCGAACAAATTCAACTTTTTCAGTGCCTTCCTTAATCATATATGGTCCAAGGACGAGTCTATAGCCTAACTCGATCCAACATGCAGGTGATCGACACGGACGACCATATAAAGCTTTGAAAGGTGCCATTTCGATACTGGCCTGATAGCTATTATTATATGAGAATTCTACCAGATGCAAATGGTCCTCCTAAGAACCACCACTGTCGAGAGTACATGCGCACAAAAGATCTTCTATATTCGATTAATCCTTTCAGTCTGCCCATCAACTACGGGTAATAAGCAGTGATGAAGTTCAGTTTGGTTCCCAATGCGGCTTGAAATGCCTCCCAAAATCTACTGGTGAAGATCGGGTCATGGTCACTCACTATACTATTGGGTATACCATAGAGATGGACAATTTCTTTTACACATAATTCAGCCAAACTTGCTGCTGTTCGGCTAGAATTCACAGGTATAAAGTGGACAGTCTTAGTCAAACGGTCCATAAAAACCCGAATTGCTTCATTCCCCTTTTGAGTGCGGGGCAACCCATCTATGAAATCCATAGACACCTGATCCCACTTCCATTTAGGCACCTCCAATGGTTGGGGTAAACTTGTAATTTTCTTCTGATCACCTTTAATTTGTTGACAGGTTGCACAGTGACTTAAATAGATAGATATGTCCCTCTTCATTGTTTTTCACCAGAAAGTTCTTTTAATATCTCGATACATCTTATTAACTCCTGTATGGATACTAAGTTTGGACTTGCGACATTCGTCCAAAACTTCACGTTTCAGATCCAGGACGTTTGGGACACACATCCTTCCTTTTAGTCTTATAATTTCTCTATCATCGACTTCAAAGCTAGAATCTTTACCTTGACATATTTTTCTTTAGATTTCTGGAAGAAACTTATCTTCTGTTTGCTTTCTTGCGATCCTTTTAAGAAGAATAGGGGTAAGAATAAGATGAGCAAGAATAGCATGTTTTCTACTCAAGGAAACAGCAATTATATTGGCTTTACCAGGCATATATAGAATGTCTAGGTCATAAGATGCTAGAAATTCTAACTAGCGTTGTTTCCTCAGATTTAAATCCTTCTAGGTGAAGAGATATTTCATAGATTTATGGTCGGTGAATAATTCGAATTTTTCACCTAAAAACAAGGAGGGTTTATTTAAGTATAATATTAAGTTAAGTTAAACTTTTAAACTTTTTAGAAAAGCTGAAAGAGATTTTTACCCAGAAGATAGTGTCGACAGAATTTCAAAGCGAAAATAACTGCTAAGAGTTCAAGATCGTGGGTTGGGTAGTTTTTCTCATGCGGACGTAATTGTCTACTCGCGTAGGCAATTACTTTCCCATTCTGCATTAGTACCGCACCCACACCATATCCACAGACATCTGTATAAACAGACAGACCTTGATTCCCGTTGATAATAGCGAGAATAGGAGTTGTAGTCAATCTCCTCTTTAACTCCTGAAATGCTTCATCACATTTCAGAGTCCAATCAAATTTTGCATTCTTCACTATTAGCATAGTCAATGGAGTAGCTACCTTGGAGAAATCCTGGACAAAGTTTTTGTAATATCCCGCTAAACCCAAAAAACTTTGACCTTCTTTTAGAGTTGTGGATCTTTTTTTAGTCTAGAATAGCAGAAACTTTGCTAGGATCAATAGAAATTCCTTCTTCATTAACAATATGCTCGACAAATCTAACTTCCTTGACCTAAAAATGGCATTTGAAAATTTTGGCGAATAGAATGTTCCTCCTTAATATTTCCAAAACAATTCTCAAATTCTCGGCATGCTCCTCTCCGGTCTTGGAATAGATCAGCAAATCATCGATGAATACAAGAATAAATTTATTCAACACTTCTCGGAATACACGAGTCATTAAGTCTACGAAGTATGCGGGAGAATTGGTTAGTCCGAAAGGCATGACTAACCATTCATAGAAAGTGTTTGGATCCTTGAAAGCAGTCAAATGAACACGGTCTTCGGCAATTCATAGCTGATGGAATCCTTGAGCTAGATCCATCTTTGAAAAGAATCGAGCGTCGTGCAGTTGATCGAATAAGTCGTCGATTCTAGGCAAAGGGAATTTATTTTTGAGAGTTAGTTTATTGAGATCGCGGTAGTTCACACACATTCTCAAAGATACGTCAGACTTAGCGACGAAGACCACAGCTGAACCCCATTCGGAAACACTAGGACGTATTAATCCTTTCTCTAGCAAATCACGGGTTTGCTGGACTAATTCTATCTTTTCCCTGGGTGCCATCCTGTGACTTGCATGAACAACAGGACGAGCATTGGGTACTATGTCAATTCTAAATTCAATTTCTCTGTGTGGGGGTAAAGATTTGACCTCTTCGAACACATCTGAAAATTCCTGGACAATAGGTATGGACTCCAGACTAGGTTTGGGATATCCTAAAGTGTACATCAGTTTATCTCTCTTAGGACTCGGATCCTCACAAGAGATTTCAATGAAATTTCCAAATTTGGTGCTGATCAAAATTGTTCGATTATTACAATCTAATTTTGCTTCGTACTTTGTTAGCCAATCCGTTCCGAGTAAGATTTCAAATTCATCAAATCGAGGATGAAAAGGTTGATAGGAAATCTATAACAAGAATACGAGATAGGAACATCTCTACATCATGGGACAAAGATTTACCGGACCACCAACTAGATTCTTTACACAAATAGGCTCGTCAACAAATTCAGGTTTTAGTTTTAATTCATTTATGGTTTGTTGGGAGATGAAGCTATGCGTAGCGCCCATGTCGAACAATACTCTAACAACTCTATCATAAATGATAAGGTTACCTTCTAAGACACCTTTTTCTTTATCCGCCTTTGAAGTTGAGGGGTCATCTTTTGTACATTTTTGCTACTTGTGTTTGCTTCTTTTTCGGACAATATTTAGCTTCGTGACCTAGCTTCTGACAGTGAAAACATTCCTTGGTTCTTTGACCTGTCCTCACAGGTTGATATTCCTTTACTTGCTTCTTTGGCTTCTTACAATCGTTTTAATAATGACCCTTCTCCTTATTACTCCTCTTCTCCTTGCCTTGATATGGTTTCTTCCCTCCAAACTTCCTTTTCTTCCAATTTGGATTGCTTTAACATCCCTTCACTTTCGGAACTTCCTACATATCCACGGTAGCATATCGATAACCCATTTCGATCAAGTCCGAAAAGGATTCTTTTATATGGGTAGTCATCCTTTCATGGTACTAGTTAAAGTGCAATGGAGCAGTGATCCAAATGACTGTACTTGTGAAACAGAGGATAGTACGCAGAAGTCCTATCCCAATTGCAGAGTGGATATCTCGGTTTAATCTGGTAAGCCATTTTCTATCTTTTTCTATGTTTTTATATTCTTTGTTTGCCTCTCTCTCTTTCAAATTTCGAGGATGAAATTTTCTTAAGGAGGAGAATCTGTAACATCCCCAAATTTTATCAATTTAAAATTAGTAATTTATTTAAATTTCTGAAATTTAATTTGGAATTAATTTGAGATAATTAATTATAAAGTTTATTAAGTAAATATTTTTAATAATAATTGAATGATTAAATAAGATTAATGATTTACAATTACTTAATAATTAAAGAATAATTAATTAAAGGGTAATTAATTATTAATTTAAGTTAATTAATTCATAATTAAAGATTAATTAATTAAGGTAATTAATTAAGGAATAATTAATTAATGAAGGCAATTAAGATTTAATTAATTAATAATTAAGGATTTAATTAACTAGTAATTAAGGACTAATTAATTTATAATAATTTAATCATTAATTAAGGATAATTAATGAAAATAATTTTGTGATTGATTGATTATAATCACATGAATAATTCATCTTAATTATAGATGATTGATTATTGCTGAATGTTTTGCATTATTTGATGTCTCTGATATGTGATTGTGATCCATGTGATGTGAATTGCTTTGTACTGAATTGTGATATTTGTGATTTATTTCTATGTGAATGTGGAAACCCATTGGCTTGTAAATGGCAATTGAATTTCGATGCGACAGGGAGTCGGATTCCAATTGGTTATCCGAAACCCACATCGAACCTTAATGGTGAATCTTTGTGAATGATATATCCACGTGCTTTTAAATCAAACGCTCACTATTCGGTTTTGCCCGAAGAGGACTTTGTATCAATAACCCATTCTGAATAGTGATACGATGAAATGGATCGCATTTGCTACAAGTTCAGCATGATTGGGGGTTCTCGCTTTACGTTTGGTGGCGAACGGGAGACTCTTAGCCCTACATGTCCCCAGGAAGGGGTCGGCTTATCGGTTAGGGGGGTCGAGAGGCCGGCCGTAAAAGTGAATGCAAGGTACCAATGTGTGCCACGGCGGAGGGTTTCCGCTGTCGGACGACCGAAGGCCTAGATCATCACATTTTGTGCATTTTCATTTTGTGTGTTGCTTGCATTAAAAAAATGTTTGTGTGCTTGTGTGATTGTTGTTTGCATTTGATTTTTGTGCATGTTACTGTTCTAGATTTCTAGTTGCATTTTCATATATAAAAAACATACAATTTCAAAAGAATAACAAAAGTATTTTATTTCCTTTTTCTTTACAGTTGTATTTACATTTACAATTTCATTTTCCTCTGTATACTTTTCCATTTACACATTTACAAATTTCTTTAAAAAAAGAGGACAGTTTGCACTGTTGCACTGCCCAGTGCTCCTCTGTGCACAAATTTCCACCTCACTGTCTAGCAGAAACCCCCATCACCATCGATAGTCAACGGCCACACATCCCATCACATAGCAATACAACCCAGAAAACAGTTCGCCGTGCCAACCACAGTTCCATTCTACTTCTTCCTCCATCCCTTTAACATACCAAACCTGCACACTCCACCTTGTAAACAGCCTTCACTGTATCACACCATATTCACCACGATAGTAGCTTCAACTCCACCAACAAGCCCCTTGACCAACCATTTCACCTTAACGCTAATCGCCTGCAACTCAACACTTCAACTGCAACTCCACATACCAACTTAATATCACTGTCATAATCATTCACCATGCCATCATTTCAACAACCCTCGTGTTGCCTCCATCTAAATCAAAACCTTCGATCCACAATCACCTTCGACCAAGTGCGAATTAAGACTGATATTGAGAACTGAACTAGAGAAGTGATTACGCGATTAGTTTTAACTTAAGAAAAAATAAGGAGGCAAATTTTGTTTTCCTTTTCTTGTTCTATTTAACGAATCGTGGATTGATGTTGTTCGCGGAGAATTTAATTTCCAAATTTTTTTAAGTGGGATGGGTATTGTGGCCTGTATGTGTGGGGTTAAGTGAATATAGTTTTTTATTTCTTTCGTTTGGTTTTACTTCATTTTTTAATTATTTTTTATTAGTCCTTTCTTAGTAATTTTTTCACTTAATTTGTTGTCTTTAGTTTTGTTTTATGTTTCTTTTCTAAAAAAAATACTTTGTTTTGTTTCAAATTAAGTTAAGTTTCACTTATATATTAAAAAAACAAGAAGTTTTCAATTTTTTTTTGTTTTAATTTCATCTGGTTTTTTTTCATATTTTTTATTTTCCACTTTGATAAACATAAAAAAATGTATATATATATCTTGTCTTTTCTTCAGTTTGCCAAAGCAGATTGGAAAAGTTGCTCGCTTTGCTTGACTTGCCAATAAAAAATTGCTTGTTGCTTATAAAACTTTTTTGCTGCTCTTAATCCCTATCTTTGTTTATATTTTGTCATTCATTGTTGTTTGGTTGCATAAAAAAATTTCAAAAACAAAAATTTCATCATAGTTGCAATGTTCATACCGTTTAATTCCTGCTTTGCATTTCATCTTAGAATTTGATTAATAATAACGCATTTAATTATCTATTGACAAGTTATCTTATTTAAACAATTAATTTCTCGATGTCCGGGCTATAGTAGAGAAATAATCAGTTATAAATATTACGGTGATTCGTAAATATTATACTGAATTGTTTTTCTAAAGGTACTTGAACCTTCGGCCACATTGCTATGGTGATTCGTGGTGCACCGATAGATAATGTTTGTAACCTGGCTGAGAACTATCTTATAGATCTTAAACAGAGTGTTATTATACAATGTTGGAATACGAGCTACTTAGGATAATTATTAGTAATTAACACCTTGCATTTATTTAGTTGCATTAGTTCATGCATATTTAAAAAAACAAAAAAAAAATTCAAAGTCCAAGACAAAAAAATTGTAAATATTTCTTAACATGGTTTTTTTCCTTTGAAATTTTTTAAATCAAAATCAAAATTCTAGAAAAAAATTTAAATTAGTTTTTTTAGAAAAGAAAACTACAATATCTTTTCAGTTTGTTTTTGAAAATCCAAAAACAAACAAAAATCAAATTTCCTTTTAAAAAAATAAATTACTTTTGGTAAAAAAAAATCTTTATAAAAAAAATCAAAATAATAGTAACAATAATCTTTTGAAAATGTTTGAACTTCCATATCCTCAAGAATTCTACGATAGTTATGAAAATCAATGTAATCCATATAATTTCACATCAAATTCTTATGGATATTTTAACAACTATTGTGCAAATAATTCTAATTTCGAACAACAAAGTTTTCAAAACAATGACCAACCCTCAACTCTTGAAAATAGTAATTCATCATTATTTGAATTCTCTACACAACAAAATCAAAGTATAAATGATTTGTATAATTCATATTTGTGTAATTACTCGAGTCAAGGATTTAAAAATTTGAATTCAATTCAAATGAATTCGATTATAACTCATGCCAATTCAATTTTGAACTCCAAAATGAATTTCAAACACAAAATGAAAATGGAAAAAAAATTCAAACGAATTTGGCAATTGCAATAAACGTAACAACGTTACGATTGAAATTCTTTGTTCTCAACAATTTTAAAGTGAAAATCCTTATGTTAATAACTATAAATTGGATTTTGTTGAGAAAATAGATGAAATTTACGCTGAACATGCGGATTTGTTGTTCTAAACATATATGAAACAAGGTGATAAACAAAATCAAATCCAAACATGTGACGAGTCAAGTGATAATCCACCTTTTACCCAAATTGACGATTTTCAAATGACTTTTGAAAATGAAAATGATGATGACAATCTTAATGAAGCTGTTGAAAAGGTGATAATTGAGTTGGATTTCAATTCTTTTGAGGGTGAGAAACTCGATTTAAATTTCGATCTTCCTTTCCCGATTTCGAAAATATAAATACAACAACTTTGGATTTGGAAAATGATTGACGTAATGAAGTTGTTGGCAATCCAAATAAGGAAGACGAATTTAATGAACACATATTTAATGGACTTTTCGACGATGAGTTGTTGAATTTTGATGGGAAAGATTTAAATCACCATTTTTATTTTGAAATCGATAATTCTGAAGAAATTTTCAATGAAGAGCCTGAATTTCAATTTGGTGAAAATAAACTTGAACTTCAACCAATTTTTATATTGACCCTAAAAATCATTGAAAACAAAATAACTTGTTCAATTTTCAACGAAATGATATTCGTTTTTCCAAATCAACATTCAACTTTAAAATCTTTGAAGGTTTGGTTTTTCAAGCTTCAGCTATGTCTCGCGTACTTGACGAGACAAATGAATCGGTCTTTGGAACATTTATTTTTTAACGATATACTTTCTAATGCCGTGTAAATATATTTCAGTTTCATGTAGATAATAATAAATGTTCCTTTCACTTGGTTTGACTGCGGGGACACTGTCAAAATCAAGTGTGGGTGAGTCTTTTCATTTTCTTTTTCAATTTTTCATCATTTATTTTTGCATTCTCTTTCCAAAACTAAAGAAAAAAACTCCAAAAATTAAGAAAAAAGAACAAAAACAAATCTCAAAAACAATTTTTTTAAAGCATTTTGATTTATTTTTGAAGAAAAACTATACGATAAGTATAAGATTTTGTTTATTAAATTGAATTTTTTTGAAAATTTATTTGTCTCAACAATAATAAAAATAAAGGTTGATTACAAATAACGATGATTTAACTAGTATATAGGTAGGTTCATGGTGATAATTATAAAGTATATCCTAATTGAAAATTTTTGTTTAAAAAAGCGGTGAATTTATTAAATTGTGCTAAGATGATTTTGCAAAACTCTCTTTAATAAAAAATATATTTGTTTATATGTATATAATTTTTATTAACACCAAGAGTCATGTGTTCACACTAGTGTGTTCACTCGCCATGCTTTGTACCCTTCTCACATAAGCTCGAAAGGCAGTGCACGATCGTATACCTGGTCTCGGTTTATCTGAGTTAGGTGTGTGTATATAAAAAAATTCTTTTATCAATAATTCCAATAGTAGATAGGTGTTCACGCTCGTTTGTTCACTTGCCACGCTCTGTATTCCCCTCACATAAGCCTGAAAGTCGGTTCATGGGTAATATATCTGGCTTAAGTTTTTTGAGTTAGCATATTTAAATATTGTAAATATCAATAAAATTTTCAAAAAAAAATAGAGAGTAAGCAAATGAAATCCCTGCACTGTTTTAACTTGTTTGGTTTGACTTTTTATTGAAAAGAAATGAAAATACCACTTTGATACACTTTGACAATCAACTAAGGATCCATTTCATAGTTACACTGTGTTATCAACCAAACAAGTTCAATTATAGTCTATTTATTATGATAACTTGATTTTTTTGGATGTTTCAACAAGTAAATGACTTAAATTTCCATGAAAATGACTAAAAATTATATTTAACTTATTTGTGTCAATTTAAAAGTAAATTCTTCATTTGTAAACATTTTGAAAAACTTACACTCATCTCTTTTGTAAATATATCTTGCATTTTGTAATTATTTTCACTTTGCATTTGGATTTTATAGGTAGTATCGTCTGAAAATCCTCACGACACTCGTCCTACTGGGGAAAAATAGAGGTTTGACGACTTGTTGCATACATTCAATGCAATCGTGCTCCCTTCGAAAACGGATTTATCTTGGTTTTTCTTTATTCGAGGACTAATAAAAAGATAGGTGTGGGGGTATTTGACGTGCAAGTAAACGTGCATATTTTTACCACCATATTTAATCTATTTAAATTAAATAAACGATCATATCGAGTATTTTAACTTGTTTAAACAAAAATTCAAATTTATTTCAAATCGTCGCATATTCATCTTCATGTAGGGGTAAAATGGTCATTTTTGTGCATATGTTAATTTTCTAAAATTTAATTGAAAATTTCTATGTTATTTTGTAGGAATTTAAATTCAAATACAAGTGCCTTCATGAAGATATATGCATGCACAAGAGTGAATACAAAGGAATGGAGATAGAAATAATTCATTTCATGGATCATAGAGGACCCCACCTACCCACATACATTCATGTACAAATTAGAGGCTAATGCACATGCTAATATAGTTTAAAGCTTCATGCACATCTAAATGATGATTATTTGATGTTAATGATTACTTGGCCTCCACGCTTCCTAAGAGGGTATTTTGGGCATTCTCCAAAAAAGTGGATTAGGGTTTCATACATGTATAAATACACCTTATGCTTCATGTAACCTCTCTTCTCTTTTCCTCCTAAGTTTAGGATCAAAAATAAAATATAAACTATCTTTTCTTTTTCATAGCTACTTAGCCATTTTGATTTTATGTAATTTTCCTTCTTTTTATGCAATGTTAATTAGTATTTTATTTTACTTACATGATCTCTTTCTTTCATGCTAGTGGTGTAGATTTTATTTTATGCAATTAGATTAGTTCTCTTTTCCATTAGCTTTCATTTTCCTTTTCTTTTTGTGTCATGTTGCAAGCTGTATTCGTTCACTTGATAACAAATATAAGAGGCTAAACCCCTTCAATTTAGGGATAATGAAGTTCTCTAATCATGTAGCTTCAACATAATTTGATGATTTTTGCTCTCTTTTTCTGCTTCATGGAAAGTTGATGTTTATGTAATTTTGTCTTTGGTATTGAGTTTTATAGCCTATATTGTTAAAAACAAATAGGCTATGCTTAGTCATATGAATCACAAATTGCATCTTTATCTACATATTGTTGCAATGAAGTGAAATTAAATAAAAATTTGATGGTCTATATTTCTAATCAATAGTTAATAGGCCATGTTTAAAATAGATTTTATTTTCAACTTCTTGTTATTTTTCATGAGAATTAAACGTGGTTTAAAGGTTGTGTTATAGTTAGATGGCTTGCGTTAAGCTAATTAATAGCACAAATAAGCCATACTGATGATAAACACATTACTTAAAATTGCTTATGACAAAAAAAGATCATATTTTCATAATTTGTTGAATTATGTGACCTAGAGAGTGGATTTATCTCTAAATTGTCATTTTATTCTCATAGTTTTCATTCACTTTTGCAGTTTTTATTTAGTTAGTTTTTACATTTTCAATTTGTAGTTAACAACATTCTCAAATCTTTGGTTAATTTGATTGAATAGAAATTTAAAATCTAACAATTCCCCGCGGATCGACCCGTACTCGCCACATACTAACATTTGTACGCCGTGCGCTTGCGGTTATTTTTATTTCAAAATTTGTAGATGGTTTATCAATTCGATAGAAATTCCGTTGTCAAGCATATATTGATATATTAATTTAAATACAGATTAATGTATATTTTAAACATATAATTACATATATGTATATTTATGATGTATAAACAACTTAGAATTTTTCCTTACACATATTTATACATAATATGAATTATCAAATTTGAAAATGAAATTTTTATATATATAAATAATTTTAAATTATCTTTTATTGGTTATTTTAATTGGTTATTATGTCCAAAATAATTATTTCACTAAAATTTCGATTTTATATTTTTCTAAAATTACTACATCAATGTATTAACCCATGGAAAAAGTTTCAGATTTTTTTATTAAGGTTTATTGTTTTTAAAAATTAAATTACTTCGGTTGAGCATTTCTTTTTTTTATTAAAAATAATATTTCATAACAAATAACCAAGGAAAAAAATTGAGCTTATATATTATGATCCTAAATGTTTATAAATTTTATAATTTGGTTTTTTAATAATTATTACAAATATTTTTAATTATTATGATCAAAGCTATTTATTATATATATAATAATGATAAAATTATAAAATTATTATTTTATATTTGTTATGCTAATTTCGATATAGAAATAATTTAAAAATATACATATTAAGTATTTTAATGTAATTAATTATTCATATATATATATGCGTATTTTATTTCACCTTATATATATGCATATAATTTTAATTATTATATGTATGTATGTATAATTTTATATGTTTAATTATGTATATATATTTAGTCAAATGTTTTAAATTATATATATTTAATTTTGAGACTTTTAGTTATAAAGTATATCTTAAATATTTGTATACGTATTTATATAAATACACTTGCATTATAGATTTATGCACATATTTAGACAACATACAATACATACGAAATGAGCTAATGTGTCTTTTGCGATGTAAATCCCGACATATATACATGTTATATTCTTTACATATAATTATGTTACACATGCATACACATACGTATATGTATGTGATACATTTATATAAATAAATTAAATGGTTCAAATTAACTTTACAATACAAAGTACTTAAATTTAAATAAATTACATGATTTTATTTAAAACAATTTTAGAATTTTTCTAAATGAGTTAGACTACATAGGCCCAGTAATGTTCCAATAGGATAAAAGAATTGAAATACACCCACCATTACCGCTGCGAGCAGGCCCGGATCCAACAATGGTATTAAAGCCCAATAGCATATGCAGTCTAATTCATATTACGGCTAACTAATTAAGCTTGTCCACTTAGTAAGGTTTCTAGAAAGGTAATGGCTAGGTTTGAAATTGGGTAATCAAATACTATGTCTTACTTGGTTACCGGCCTGGCCCGAAAGGTGAAGTGAGCCCAAAGTTTGCTCCTAATAGAAAAGGCCTAAATTAATTTAGGTCTTAGGCTAGTTTTCAAAATCGTTTTGAAAATTAATATTAAAGATTTTAAAATTAGTGGTTGAAAACAAAATAAATCATGTTTATTATAAAAATTATAATACTACATAAGTTTTCAAAATGTTTGAAAGGATAGTGATATTTTCAAAATGTTTGAAAATATTTTTATAATAATTTCAAATTTATTAATAAGATTAATAAAACAAATTAATTAAATATGTTAATTAATTAATGCATATACGCATGTATTATATACGTTGATATATATTATGTTATTTTAAAATGTTTAAGATAACATGAGTATACATGTATGTATACAAGATAAGTTTTGAAATTAATAAATTTTAATAAAAATTGTTGAATTGAATAAATTAATTTAAGGTTAATTAATTAAATAAAAAACACATATATATGATTTATGGGTGTTACACTATAAAGGTTATAGTATATACTATAAATGTTATAGTAGATAAGTCCAATATAAAAGTTATATTGGAATACTAATTTAAATCAATTAAAGAGTTAGTTGATTAAAATTAATTAGATAAGATTTAATTAATGACATATATACGTATGACTATCATATAAGTAATATGAAATATAAAAGTTATATAACAAAAAAACTTATATGATATGCGTATAAACTAAATGTGGAACATTAAGTTAACCCAAATAGACTAGAGAAAAATAAATACATAAGTAAATGTACATATACCGTGATTTCTAATGTGTCTGACACTTGAATCGCCGAGGCATTTCATAAGAAATATATTATTCTAGAAGTCCAAATCCTTCAATATATATATATATATATATATATATATATATATAAAAGAATATGAATCTTCAATATAATTTTATTCTCTACTATATATATTAATAACTCACTTGCATACTCCTTAGTTGTCATGCAAACTCAAGCTTGGGATGTTATGCGTAGTATTATTAATATAGTGAACAGATAAGGTAAGATAACTATATGTATTTATTGAGCAAACTCAAGGTACATATACTATACTTAGGCCCTCATGATATGGTAGGTATGAGTGAATAATCTCCTTCGATTTTTTAAGCAAACTCAAGGTCGAAATGAGATTAGAACAAGGAAAAATGGATTAGGAGTTGTATATGATACAACTAATATGGAGTTTTCCATCATTTATGGGGCTATGATTTGTTAAGAAAACTCAAGGTCGAAACACCAAAATAAACGAGTCCTAACACCCACTGGTGAAGTTGTAATACTTCTATGTTTCATCTTAGGGTTTGGAAAAACATAAAAGACTAGTGGGAGCCTTATTAGAAAAATGAAATGGTAATATTTAACCTTTCTATTATTGTAAGAGCATATGCAATAAAATGTTATAATTATCTACAATGATAAATTTATGCATTTAATATGATTGATAAAACGTTTTTCAATTAACATATATAAATAAACTGAACTCAAAGTTTACAAATAGAAATATAATATATACTTACTAATAATTCTAATTGCATGTTATATAATGTTTCTATATCCATGCAGGTGCCCAATTTCAACTACTTAATACATTCGTAAGTTGGTCACTTATATGTTTATTTGGCTTAGACCAAGTATTGCATTATGAGTTTTTAAACTTTAAATGTTATTCAAGACTATGGATATTTGATCCGTGTACTTTCACACATAAATGTTATATGGTAAACAATCATAGTTTGTGGGGTACAATATTTCGACGAAGTTAGTTCATTCGAAGTTAGCCAATAAACAGTATTTTAAGATCAATGTATTCAACTTGGATGATTTCAAAAGGATCATATTGTGTTAATGTAACACAAGACCATAAACTACGAGATACGTCCAAGAACTCGATTGTTGAAATGTCATCTTGATCAGTTTACATCAAATGCAACATATTTGATGCCTTAAATGTTAAGAATAATCGAATGTGCTTTAGTAAAAGGTTTGTTATGATATTGTACTAAGGTTTTTTGAATAGTTTGACCATTTAAATGAAAAACGAATGTAGAAAAATATACATAATTTAACGTAAATTTGGAATGAAGAGAATGAATAGTCACATTCGCTTCAAAGAGAAACATTAGAAACAAGAATTGTAATAATAATTGATACTTAATATTGGAATATGGAATATGATTTTTATTCCGAAGCGTATTTTCATATAGATAATTGTTTTCTATAACATTTATTTCTTTGACTTCAAGATATTTGATCAAAGAACTCACCACTATAAATTAGTTGCAGCATATGAAATAAGTAAATAGTATTAACAATATTAAATGAATGGTGGACCTCTAAATTTAGTACGCTGTTATAGTAATGGCGGAAATAGTGGGAGCATGCCATATAACACCTAATGATTGCATCAAATTGCAAAAATTGTTTTTGTACTAATAGTTATTGGATAACTATGGAACGACTCACTCGGTAGTTTTCTGGTAGTTAATATAACTAAGGTTAAACAGAAAATATCGATGTGACTGATTTACACAGTTCTCTCGACTCGAGAATATTGTGGATCTTCAATATAAAAACTCCTCTTTAATCATATCCAAATCATAGCATGACATCCATCAAGTGACTATAGTTGGATCGAGTAGAAGTACTGGAAGTTAAGCACTATTCAAGAGAGGATTCGTCTCCTCAGTTATATGCGGTTAATATCATAGTCAACTAACCTCAGCTCAAAGTCAAAGTCTCTGGCCAAAGCATTTCTGTTAATAATAATTGTTGTTACTAAACCAAGGACTTTGTATTTGGACTATAAAGCTGAATGTGGATGACGGTGAAATTTTTACCATCACCAAATTCCATAAGTCCATAGTGATATAGTTTTGATGAAGAGAATTGGTGTAGACAAATAGCACAACCGGGTAATGCTTATTAAACTAAAATTGGATTTACCGAAAATGAGTAAGAGATAAATTTGGCCATAATGTCACACCACCTGCTAAGTGATGTGTGAATGCTAACACTAGAATAGTTCGATATTAGTCGCTGACCAAATTAACACCCAAGAGTTACACAGTCGAAATGATGAATTCCCTTAAGACCGAACGATTTAATTATTTTATAATTTTTATAAATTAATTAAATCAATTTATATTTAAGAAATATTAATTATTAAATTTGAATATGGTTTGAGAAATAAAAATTGTTATATATTTATAATAGTTATAAATGTACCAATCAATATACGATATTGATAAGCGATTAAATTAGATTTAATTGCGTAGCATTTTGATTTGGGCTTAAATAGGTTTAAAGCCCAACATTAGGTCTGTAAATTTCAGTTTTGACAAGTTATTGGATGTGGCTAAAAACCTAGGATTAGACCTAGAGATGGATGGCTAAGATTAAGAGAGAATAGGTAATGAGATTGTCCTAATATCTCTCTTGTACAAGGCTATATATATGAATCTTTAAACACTTAATCAAAAACAACCTTTGGTTGCCATAATTATCAGGTATGCAAGTCGAAGTTAATCCTCGTATTAGTTCTAAGGATCTCAAATCGATTCAAGTTAAGTAAAAGCACTATTTGATAGAAAAGGTCGACGGTTCCAGACTTGCAACCTGACGGATCGAGCATAACTAGAGAAGGGAATTCATTAATTCAACTGGACTCAAAGGCATCATCAATTGGTATTTTATTTACATATTACAGTAATCATATCGTACTTTATGATTTAATATTGATTAATCTCAAATTTTTATATATATTAATGATGTATATCTAGTTAAGTGAGATTTGCGTAGGTATATGTAGTTGTCACAAATTAGTTTTGTTATGTGCATGGTTATATTATTATATATTATTATTTATGAATAAACAAATCTAATTTTCTATAAAAATTTAATTTTGTCATTATTAATTGTTTTATGTATATTTATATATTAATGTAAATATAGATTAATGTATATTTTAAACATATAATTGCATATATGTATATTTATAAGGTTTTCTGGCCTCTAGGAAAAAGTTGAATAAAAATATAGTTTCAAGGACAATAAGTTTTTTTTAGACCGAATGACACTTTTCAGTGTAATTCACAGAATGATAGTTGTAACTATCATTTTCAGTTTACAATAAAAAGTGTCCTTAAGACTAAAAAACAAACTTGTTGTCCCTAAGACTAATTTTTTTGCAACTTCTTCCTTGTGCCTATTTACCTCTATTTATAATGTATAAATAGTTTATAATTTTTCCTTGCACTTATTTATGCATAATATAAATTATCAAATTCGAAAATAAATTATATATATATATATATAATTTTAAATGATCTTTTATTGATTATTTGAATTTTTTATTATATCTAGAATAATTATTGCACTAAAAATTCGATTTTATATTTTTATAAATTACTACATCTATGCAGTAACACATAGAAAAAATATTAGATTTTTTTCTTAATAATTAATATTTTTAATAATTGAATTACTTCGGTTGAACGTTTCTTTTATTTATTAAAAATAATATTTTAGCTCAAAAAATCAGTAAAAAATTTGAACATGTATTTTATGATCCTAAATTTTCATAAATTTTAAAACTATATTTTTTTAATATTTATTACTGATTTTTTTAATTATTATGATCAAAACTATTTATTATATATATATATATATATATATTAATGATAAAATTATTATTTTATGTTTGTTATGCTAATTTAGATCTGGAAACAATTTTAAATTATATATAATTATATTTTAAGTATTTGAATGTATTAATTATTCATATATATACATTTAATTTAACCTTGTATATATAATTTTAATTATTATATATATGTATGTATAATTTTATGTGTTTAATTATGTATATATATTTGTACAAACGTTTTAAATTATATATATATATATATATAATTTTGAGATTTTTTTGTTATAAAATATATTTTAAATATATGTATACATATTTATATAAATATACTTTGCATTATAGATTTATTCACATATTTAGACAACATACAATACATACGAAATGAGTTAATGTATCCGTTGCATTGTAAATCCCAACATCTATATACAGGCATGTTATACCCTTCATGGATTATTATGTTACACATGCACACACATATGTATATGTATATGATACATGTATATATATAAATTAAATCATTCATTATTGGCATATATAAATTAAATCATTTATTATTGACATATTATACTCAATATTACTTGTGAAAGTTTGAGTCTGAACATTCCTTCATAAGGAATTTATGTTTCTGTAAACAATTCTTTAGTATTTAGTAAATACATGAAAACGCTTCAAATAACCATTTAGTGATATCAATCTGGATTTTATATTTGCTTCATGTATCAAATACATAAACAAATCATGATATCATAGACAACATAACATGTATGATAATTCCTATTGTCAATGCCAAGGAATCAATATTAAATGTTTCGTATTAAACATTTTAAAAAGGTGTCCTTGCATATCATTTGGGACATTCCCGACATCTTTTATACTTACTATAAAAGACATCATTTATTAATCCAATGTTGAGTATTATAATAACTAAGGCTAATTTTGACATAGGTACATCGTAAAAATCAACCAGGTGATGTTTACTTATAGTTTAGAAATATCAACGTATCTTTTATTGTTCTTTCTTATGAACACATGCTTTCTCTGCACTTTGATTGAAAACCATGTTATTTGATATTCCTATCAAAGTGCTTATTCAATCTTGATGCTTACAAAATAATACTTTCGTATCATTTCTTGGATCATATCCAAAGACTCGCAAACTCAATATCTCTCCCACCGACTTCAAGACATTTTGGTTATTATGTGTAAACAGTTTACTCTAAATCATTATTTAAAAATTTCTATTTCAGTACATACGTACGAAACCTAAAGTCATATCGAGTGGTAATTTTGTGAGTAAATCTGAATTAACTTGAGCATGTCGAATACCGAATCTATTATGCTAATTCAACAATTGAAATTGGCGATATTATTCTCATCAACATTGGTTATCTAATTCCAACTACATTAGTCATTCTCATAAAGACACAATCACGGTCGATGGAGCACATCCTTTAGGTTAAGACTACCAAATTCATAGTTTAATAGCGTACTTGGAATTCTTCCAGATTTGCGCATCATACCATATGATAGAGTCAACAATCTTAGTGTTTTAATTAAATAATCGAGGATTACATATTTTCGATATTGACAACAACCTCAAATTTTTTCTTCAATGAGCGAGAATATTTATTAGACATTCTAATGCAATACGTTTGTTTTACGTTAGTCAATTTTATTTCATCTCATATAATCATTTTTATCTTTGGATCTTATCCAAATCCATTTTACTACCAATAATTCCTTAAAGAAATTTCTTCACAATGAAGTTAATATATCTTGAAACAACAATTGTTTCTCGGTGAAATAGAACATGTATTCATAAACGGTTTATGAATTTCTTTATTTGTAAAACTAATTTGGTTTTAATTTACAAAACTCATGTTCAAAACTTAAATATGTCATCTAATGACAGTATTTTCCAAAATCCTTTTGGGTAGATTCATACAAGATCCTTTATGAATAATTATTATGTGTAATCTTTTGACAAGTACATCCTACCAACTTTTGGCCTTGGATATGTTGGAGTTTCATATAAACCCTTATCTTTTGTGATTTTGTAAACCGTTATTTCGATGAAATAATATTAACCTTGTGTACTTCTCTTAAGTACATGACGTTATTTAAAAAACTAACTCAACTTCGCTTATAATTAATTGCACATTGTCTAACAAATTTCAGTTACCCCTCATCGGTGCATCATTAGGCATTACATGGAGGAATGACTTTTGAGATTGAATCTTTACCCATTTTTAGGTACGTTCGAAACTTTTCCCGATATACTCACTCATTCAATAAATCATTTCTGTCGCATGTCATTTCGTTTACATCTGTTTTATATCCTGTAAGTTTATCATAGACATGCTACATGTGTATCAAATACACATGTCATGTTGACGATAACTCATCGGTGAATATGACGAAGTAGATGCAATAGTTTTGGTATATATAGAATTATGATTGGATACATCTATATGTATCAATTCAAAGAGTTCATTAGCTCATATGATACTCCCACTAAATGGGTGCATAGCCCTTTATTGTTTGAGATGTAATTAACAAGTATCATATGATTCAAAATGATACAATAAAATTATTTTCCAAAACTACGGCTTAGTCTATAATTCCAAAACAACCACAAATAATATTAGATACTTTTGTATTTTCCAATTCTTCACTTTTATTATTAAAAAAATTACCACATTATAGTTTTATTTCACAAAGAATATTCATAATATTCATATTGATATATAGCTATGTCTATTTCTTTTCAGTCGATACCGGAAAATAATCATTATTTCATAAATAATGTATGGTAAGTTTTACGAAAAAAAATTTCGTACTATGATACAATTAATAAGTGCTCTATGGCATGCTCCCACTATTTCCACCATTACTATAATGGCATACAAATTTTGAAGATCCGTCATTCAATTAATACAATTTTTTTAATGCACTGCAACTATTTGCAATGAAGAGTTTGTTGATCAAATATCTTGAGCTCAATGAAATAAATCTCATAGAAAATATTTTTCTATATGAAAATTCATTACAGAATAGAAATCAGTATCAATTATTTATTACAATTCATATTTCCAATGTTTCTCCATGAAGTGAAAGTGAGTATTCATTCTCTGCAATCCAACTGTACGTTAAATTACATCTACTCTTACACATTCGTTTTTGGTCAAACTATTCAAAAGAAAACCTTACTACAATATCAACATAAACTCTTTACAAAAGCACATTCGATTATCCTTAACATTTAAGGACATCAAATATGTTGCACTTTACATAAATTGATCAAAATGACATTTTAGCGTTTGAGTTCTTATATCTTTCTTGTAGTTTTTGGTCTTATGTTACATTAACACAATTTGATCTCTTTTGTAATCAATCAGATTGAACACTCGATCTAGCACCAAGGTTTATTCGGTTTTTCGCATGAACTAATTTCATCAAAATATTGTACATTACAAACTTTGACCATTCATCATACAACATTCATATGCAATTGTATATGGATCAAATATCCATAGTCTTGTATTGCTTTTAGAATTTGAAACTCATAGACTGTAATACATGGTCTTGACCAAATAAATGCATAAGTGATGAAACCACGAATGTATCCAGTAGTTGTAAAATCAGGCACTTCCATGGGTATTGAAACGTTAACATGCAACAGGAATTTGATAGTGGGTATTATATTTCCATTTATCAACTTTCAGTTCAGTTCGTTTGTATATGTTAATTGATAAACATTTTATCAATCATATTAAATGCATAAATTTATCATTGTAGATAATTATAACATTATTTAGCATATGTTCTTACAATTTTAGAAAGGTTAAATATTACCATTTCATTTTTCTAAAACGGCTCCAACTAGTCTTTTATGTTTCTCAGAACCCTAATTTGAAACATAGAAGTCTTTCGACTTCACTAGTGGGTGTTAGGACTCGTCTGTCATGGTATTCTGATCTTAAGTTTGCTCAACAAATCATAGCCCCACAAACTATGGATAACTTCTTATCGATTGTATAATATAGAACTCCTAATTCATTTTTCCTTGTCCTAATCTCACTTCGACCTTGAGTTTATTGAACGAATCGAAAGGATTATTCACTCGTACCTACCATATTGTGATGGCCTAAGTATAGTATATGTACCATGAGTTTTCTCAACGAATACATATAATTATCTTACCTCATCTGTTCAATATATTAATAATACTACACATAACATCCCTAGCTTGAGTTTACTCAACAACTAAGGAGTATGCAAGTAATTTATTAATATATATATGGTAGAGGACAACATTATATTAAAGATTCATAATCTTCAGTATATTATATTGAGTGATAACGATTTATGCAATAATGTATTTCTTATAAAATACCCTCGTTATTCAAGTGTCAGACACATCAAAAATCACTGTATACGTACATTTACGTATGTATTTATTTGTTAAGTCTATTTGGGTTTCTTTAATGTTCCATCTTTAGTTCATACACTCATATTATATATTATATAACTTTTATATTTTAATTAACTTATACAATAATCTTATGCATAACATTTTATTAATTAAATTTATTTAATTTATTTTAATTAATTATCTTTTTAATTAATTTTAAATTAGTATTCCAATACAACTTTTATATTGGACATATCTACTATAACCATTACAGTAAGACACATATGTCTTACATATATGCATATTTTTTATTTAATTAATTAACCTTTAATTAAACGATTTTAATTAAATTGTATCAATTTCAGAATTTATCTTACATACATGTATACTATGTTATCTTTAACACTTTAAAATAATATAACATATATCAACATATATAATACATGCGTTAAGTATTAATTAATTAACTCGTTGAGTAATTTATTTTATTAATCTTATTAATAAATTTTGAATTTTGAAATTAATATTTAAACAGTTTCAAACAATTTGAAATTTTCATTACCTTTTCAAACATTTTGAAAATTTATGTTATATTATGACATTTTATAATAAACACGTTTTCATTTTAAATTTAACCTTTAATTTTAAAATCTTGTCTCAATTTTCAAAACTATTTTGAAAATTAGCCCAAGGCCTAATTAAATTGGGCAATTTCTATCAGGAGCAACCTATGGGCTTACTCCACCTTTCAGGCCAGGCTTGTAAGCAGGTAGGAATAGGTAATTGATTATCCAATTCCAATCCTAGACATTACCTTTCTATGCACCGTACTTATTGGACAAGCTTAATTAGTTAGCCCAAACATGACTAATTTAGACAGCAAAGGCTATTTGGCTCTGATATCATTGAAGGAACTAGACCAGCCCGCAGCGCAAGAAATAGGTGGATTTCAATTTTTTTTGCCAATTTGGATCTTTAATGGGCATATGAAGTCTAAATACACTTAGATCTTTTCTAAGTTTCTTTTAAATAAAATCAATATTTTTTTTAATTTTATAAATAAAATTTTAATTTAATTTAATGTGTATGTAAATTAGAGTATATGAAATATACTCTTATGTACATAATTGTATGCAACAGTAATTTATTAAATTTATTTAGAGAAAACTTGTCATTTTCTATCTCTTAAATTATTCAATTAATGACGGGGCATGAATTTATTTAGAGAATGAAACTTTTTATTTCCTTCCTCTTAACTTATTGAATTAATGACGAGCATAAATTTTTGTGGAGAGAGAAACCTTTCATTTCTCTCTTTTTATTAAGTTGATTGATCATATGAAAGTCGTTAATTAGCAAAATACATATGTCACGAATATAAGTTTAGACAAATATGTTATAGTGTAAATTCTGTAAGTGCAACATGATAGGTGTTATCAATTGATGGCAATGTGTAGAATATAAACAAAATTAAATGGATATTTAATCACATAAAGGAAAAATGGGAAATAAATAAAGGGTAACAATGATGATTGAATCAATTTCTCATTTTGTAAACTTAATTAACGGAGCATATAAATGACAAATTATAGGCATCTATTATAGGAATATAAACAGAAGAAAATAAATATATGTATATATTATTGCCCTATTTAAATTGTTTCCTCCTTTGGAAAGAAATCTAATCATACTTTGACATTATGAAGTACATGTAATAAATTTTATATATGCAAATGTATATAAAATTAATCCTGTGTATACAAGATTATATCAAATCTTTCTACTTGATAAAAATTAGAGATTTGTAGCAATCAAGTCAAAAGTAGGTTTATTGTCGAAACATTAATTATACATATGTAATATTCAATAAAATATCTCTAATTAATACAAATTAGAAACTATAGTAATCAAATTAAAATTTAGATTTATTGCCGAAACATCTTCCTTTTTTTGAATTTTCAAAACAATACAAACACAAAATATGTACATGTAAACTTTTAAATCTAAAATTACACTTTGTTTTATATGGTTTAAAACAAGAATCTTTATTAAAACGATGTAATATTCATAAACAAATTTTAGCTTAAGTTGTTAAAGAAAAATCCAATCAAAATAATATGAACATATAAAATTTTAGATTTAAAGGATTATACTTCGAATTGAATGTTTGTGATACAGATCTATAATAAAACATTGTATTCAAGCATATATAAATTTTAATTCTAATTTAACAAAATAAGAACCCAATTGATAAATTGAACATACAAAACTTTTGATCTAAAGTTTAGACTTTAAATTGAATGTTTACAACATAGTTTCAAAATAAAAAATTGTATTTAAACATATACAAATATTAGTTTTGATTTATTAAATAAAACACCAATTGATTCATCCAACAAACAATAAATCTATACAAACATTCTCAACTTAAATGAGGCAATGATATGTACATACAAATTATGATGATTAAATTTCTCTTTCAACAAATATTACATCAAATATCATTATGTTTTAATGAAAAACAAACTTATTACCCAAAGTCTTGAACCATGTCTTGAAAATGGACTCCCTTAGGATGTTACCTAGAAGTCATACTTTGAATAATGATATCTCCTCAGATCGCCAAGATCCCCTTCCTATCCTTGCAAGAGATGGATGAACCACTTTTGTTTTATTATTTTTGATGTTTTCATATGGAGTTTTAAGAACTTTGGAAATTTTATTTGTTTGTTTTCTGCCGTGAAAAGTTAGGAGGAGAGAAAGAAAAAGAATGAATGAGAAAGAATGAGTTGTACGTACAGAATGAATTAAAGAATATGTTTTATTTGAAAGAAGGGGACCTTTCCCATTCTTTAATCAAAACTTCTCTAATTAATTCCTTGATTAACTTTCTTTTCACTCCTATTTCTTTACAGGTATGGATGAAAATTACATGCCATCTAATGACATAAGATTCCATAAATTAACGCATGTAATTATCTTTATTTAATTACAATAATATCATATATCAATGCACGCAAATATAACTTTTATAAATGCATTAAAATAATTACAAATAACTCCCAGACATCAAACAAGGAAAATAATAATTAATATTTCTCAAATAGTAATAAATTTAGTTAATTTAATTTTTTATAAATTAATTAAATTACGTGGTTTTTTGAAGAATTCTTCCATACAGTTGTGGGACTCAAAGGAGTAAATTCTGTCAGCGATTAATGTTGAACAATTCAAATATTAACGGTCACACGTCACTTAGCAGATGGTGTGACATTTTGGCTGAATTCATCGCTTACATATATTTTGGTAAAATCCAATTTTATTTATTATAAGTGGTACGTAATAGTGACAATTATTTACACCAATTTTTTTCGTAAAAACTATATCACTTTAGATTTATGGAATTTGGTAATGGTGAAAATTTCAATATCATCCACATTCAACTTTATAGTCTAAACACAAAGTTCTTGGTTCAATAAAACAATTATTAGTACGACTTTGAGTTGATCTAACTTGACCATGATACTAACCCAATATAACTGAGGAGACGAATCCTCTCTTGAATAGTGCTTCACTTCCAATACTTCCACTCGACCCAACTATAATCACTCGATGGAACACCATGCCATGATTTGACTATAATTAGAGCGGGACTTTCATATTAAAGATCCACAGTATCCTCAAGTCGAGAGAACTGTGTTAATCTGTCGCATTGATATTTTCTAATTGACCTTAGTTATATTAACCACAAGAAAACTGTCGCGTGAGTTATTCCATAGTTATTCAATTACTATCAGTACGTAACCTTTGGGTGCCCCTAACAGTCATGAGTAATACACCGCCCAACATTTGGAGAGCGTTACATACTTTAATCTCAACGGATACACCGATATCCAATCTCCATGCATCTTGACTAGGAATATCTAAAATGGTATATTTCTTATTATGATAAATTACTCACGATTACAACACTTTGTAACTACTATCACAAAATATGTCATTTATAGATTTTCTATTAAATATACTTTTAATTAAATTAATTAATTCTTATAACCACATTATATCAAGTATACAATAGAAAAAACACCTTTATTATGAATAAGATTATTCAACAAGTTAGATATATGTAACAAATTACATAATTGACCCTAGGGCATACCCCTATCTCTATCACTTAATAGGGAAATGAGGACTGCTTCAATTCTTACCAAAAGTACAAAGTAACTAGAATGTGCATTTTCGTTAACTTACATTAGGTTAGTCTAAGTGGGATTTCAGTTGTGGGAGGTTGGCGGTCTATGTCAGTGTTGTTGTTGGATCGGTATTTAGTAGTAGGGCCGGTACATAGGTATGACCATCAGCGGTCCCAAGTAGTCATTACTAAAGACTTGGGTTGTGCCTTAATGGATTTCACCTCCTATTAGTGTAGAAACCGTATGGGATACACTAAGTCCTTATTATTTAATTAGTTGTTTGTTTGTTGGAGGTGGGCTAGTTATCCGTTAGATAAGATTTTGAGATGCGTTAGTAATGCAACAATTAAATTATAAAGTTGTATCCAGGGGTCACTATCTCTTTAGCTAGAATTGATTAACTAGCGATTATGTTACAGAGGGCTCGCTTTAGGTTAGGGGTATTAAATGGCCGATGGGTCTGCCTCCTCCCTGTTTGAGAAGTACTAAGTGGCCAGAGTTTTCTTTTGGGTAGTACAACGTTTAGATATATATGTATAGAGGCATATACATATATGTATAGTTATACCTCAAAGAAGGTTAAACTTATTCCATACGTAGATGGAATTACATGGAATAGCCGTAAATAATAGAAATAACAGTAAATAGAAATCAATCGGCATAAATTAGTGTTTTGGATAAAGTATGTAATTTTACAATCACTAGAACAGTGATCTAATCTCCTCCTTATTATAATCCACATGATAGATTTAGAGAGACATGCCACTAGTGCAAGACAGAAACTGTAAATGGTGAAGGTTGCTCATTCATGCTTGCCGCTAGTAAGACAACTAGATGGTAAAGGATTAATATTGATTCCAAAATAGTAGCATTGGTCAATATATATGTTCTATTATATTTTTCTATTCTACTATTAATCTATATAGATAGCTCTGTAATATATTTAAGCTTATTACAGGTTACCAAATTGAATGATTTGTATCCTAATGGACTGGGCTTTCAATTTAGTCAAAATTTAGGCCTACTAAGGTGCGGGTTGTTACAGAAATCATCTAGAAAAATCATCAGATCTTAATATACTAAGTTTTGCTCCAGATCCAAAAAAGTAGAAGAGGAAGATGGGGACCTCAATAAAAATAGCTCGGTACTGACTAGAAGTGGTCAGTATCAAACTGTTTTTTGGTAGGGGAATCACTCCTTCTTCCCTCCTTTGGTTTTCTATCTCTGATCCATTATGTTTTGAGTACTTTTCCTTAGAAATTGTGTTGGTTCTTAGATTTTCTAGTATCACTTGTACTTGTCTGGTTTCATTTAGAACTTCCTTGGAGTTGTTTGCCTATTCCTTAAGAAATGTGCCCGAAGATGATCATTCAAGTCAAAATCCCTCAATCCATATCTCCGAAACCCCACAAGAGGTCAAAAATGTACACGGTACCGAGTTGATCAACTCGACACACAACTTCTTGAGTCTACTCCTATAGTTCCTCTAAGCATGTTTCTAAGTTCATGAATCGATTTGTCTTCGTCCTAACATTCAGATTCATTTGAAAGCTACTTCGTTAAAAAGCCAGATAACACTTGCCCTCCATAGTGTACTCTGCTGGAAACAAAGCATGCTGTAAAACAAAGCAAGCACATGCCATCATCCATATTTTATTCAAGAGTTGTCTTGAAGTGTTGTCTCCATCCCATGGATAACCGATCAACCATTTTATATAATAAGAATTCCATTTTCTGCGTCAAGGACAAGATCAATACTCCGTAGATCATTTCAAGCCTTAGCTAGGTCAATACTGATAGTGTTAGGGATATGTCATAGGAGCAATTGTGTAATTTTTTACATATATCTAACTCGTTGACCAATCTTATTCAAAATAACAAGTATTTTATATATATTATATACTTGATATAATGTGATTATATTAATTAATTAACTTATTTAAAAGTATAGTTAATATAAAAATCCATAAATGGTATATTTTGTGATAGTAGGTGCAAAGTGTTGTAACCATGAGTAATTTATCACAACGAAATAAGCATACCATTTTAAATATTCCAAGTCAAGATGCATCGAGACTAGATATCGATGTATCCGTTGAGGCTGGAGTACGTAACGCTCATCAAATGTTGGGCAGTGTGTTACTCATGACTACTGGGGGTACCTAAGAGTTACGTACTAATAGTTATTGGATAACTATGGAACGACTCACTCGATAGTTTTCTATTGATTAATATAACTAAGGTCAAATAGAAAATATCGATGTGACGGATATACACAGTTCTCTTGACTAGAAAATATTGTGGATCTTCAATATGAAAACTCCTCTTTGATTATAGCCAAATCATAGCATGTCATCCATCAAGCGACTATAGTTGGGTTGAGCGATAGTACTGGAAGTAAAGCACTATTCAAGAGAGGATTCGTCTCCTCAGTTATATGCGGTTAGTATGACAGTCAACTAACCTCAACTCAAAGTCAAAGTCTTTTGTCAAAGCATTTCTATTAATGATCATATTGGGTATTTAACTTGTTTAAACCAAAATTCGAATTATTTCAAATCGTCACATATTCATCTTCATCCAGGGGAAAAATGGTCATTTTTGTGCACATATTAATTTTCTAAAATTTAATTGAAAACTTCTATGTTATTTTGTAGGAATTTAAATTCAAATATAAGTGGCTTCATGAAGATATATGCATGCACAAGAGTGAATACAAAGGAATGGAGATGAAAATAGTTCATTTCATGGATCATGGAGAACCCCACCTACCGACACACCTTCGTTTATAAATTAGAGGCTAATGCACATGCTAATGGAGTTTAAAGATTCATGCATATCTAAATGATGATTTATTTCATGCTAACGATTACTGCCTCCACACTTCCTAAAAGGGTGTCTTGGACATTCCCCAAAAAAGTGGATTAGGGTTTCATACATGTATAAATACCCCTTATGCTTCATGTAACCTCTCTTCTCTTATCCTCCTTTGTTTAGGATCAAAAATAAAATATAAACTCTCTTTTATTTTTCATGGCTACTTAGCCATTTGGATTTCATGTAATTTTCCTTTTTTATACAATATTAATTAGTGTTTTATTTTACTTGCATGCTCTCTTTCTTTCATGCTAGTAGTGTAGATTTTATTTTATGCAATTAGACTGGTTCTCTTTTCCGTTGGCTTTCATTTTCCTCTTCTTTTTTGTCATGTTGCAAGCTACATTTGTTGATTTGATGACAAATATGTGAGGCTAAACCCCTTCAATTTAGGGGTAGTGAAGCTTTCTAATCATGTATCTTCAACATAATTTCATAATCTTTACTCTCTTTTTGTGCTTCATGGAAAGTTGATGTTTATGTAATTTTGTGTTTGGTATTGAGTTTGATAGCCTAAGTTGTTCTAAACAAACAAGCTATGCTAAGTCATATGAATCACAAATTGCTTCTTCATATACATATGATTATGGCAATGAAGTGAAACTAAATCAAAATTTGATGGTCTATATTTCTAATCAATAGTTAATAGGACATGCTTCAAATAGATTTCTTTTACAACTTCTTTTTATTTTTAATTAGGTTGTGTTATTGTTTGATGGCTTATGTTGAGCTAATTAATAGCACAAATAGACCATACCGATGATAAACACATCATTTAAATTCACTTCTGACCAAAAAAGAGAGATCATAATTTCATAATTTGTTAAACTATGTAACCGAGATAGTGGATTTACCTCTAAATTTTCATTTTATTCTCATAGTTTTCATTCACTTTTGTAGTTGTTTTTCTGTTAGTTTTAACATTTTCAATGTGCAGTTAACAACATTCTCAAATTTTTTGTTAATATGATTGAATAGAAATTTAAAATCTAACATTTCCTTATGGATCAACTTGTACTCACCACGTACTAACATTTATATGTCGTGCGCTTGCGGTTATTTTTATTTCAAAATTTGTCGATGGTTTTCTAAATCGATAGAAATTCCGTTGTCAAACAAGTTTTTGACGCCGTTGTCGAGGACCAGCTTTGATTTTTAATTTTCTCTTCTCCGGATTATTTTTATTTGATTTTTGTGTGTTTTCATTTTGTGTGTTTGCTTGCATTAAAAAAAATATGTTTGTGTGCTTGTGTGATTGTTGTTTGCATTTGATTTTTGAGCATCTTGTTGTTCTAGATTACTAGTTGCATTTGCATATATAAAAAAACATACAATTTCAAAAGATAAACATAAGTATTTTATTTCCTTTTTCTTTACAGTTGTATTTACATTTACAATGTCATTTTCCTTTTTATAGTTTTTCATTTACACATTTATAATTTCTTAAAAAAAAGAGGACAATTTGCGCTGTTGCACTGCCCAGTGCTCCTCTATGCACAAATTTCCACACTACTATCCAGCCGAAACCCCCATCACCATCGACAGGCAACGACCACACTCCCCATCATCACTGCAATATAGCCTAGAAAAAAGTTCACTGTGCCAGCCATTATTCCGTTCTGCTTCTTCCTCCATCCCTTTAACATACCAACGTGCACGCTCCACCTTGCAAACAGCCTTCACCATATCACACCTTCTTCACCATGACAGCAACTACAACTCAACTACCAAGGCCCCTGACCAACCATTTCACCTGAACGCTAATCGCCTGCAACTCAACACTTCAATTGCAACTCCACATACCAACTTAATATCACTGTCATAATCGTTCACCTTACCATCATTTCAACAACCCTCATGTTGCCTCCATCCAAATCAAAGCCTTCGATCCACAATCGCCTTCGGTAACGACCCACTATTTTGGACCATTCAAATCGACAATAATCCACACATGTCAGACTTGAATAATTCAAAATAACAGATTGTAATAAAATTTAGAGAGAAAAAATCATTCACAGAATCACAGAAACAGAAATATTAGAATAACTCGCAGCGGAATATAAAATACCATAGTAGTTCATGAAGCTAATATAACAAAGTCTCAAAATAAATACATAATATCAGTCTGAAAACAAATAGAAATTCCAATACATAGAAGTCCACTAATACAAAAGCTGAAATAGAACAATGAAACTGAAATAGATAAATAACTAGATAGGCAGAATCTCCAGTGATTTCTAGCTCCAGAAAGAGAAATCCAAAGTTGTGAATACTCAGGCTGACCCGAACGTAAAGCAAAACACAAAACACTCGAGTTAGGACATACATACTTATATAATGTAAACCAACTTAAGTGAACTATAATAAAGTACAAGTAACTTAAAGGATGCTTGGGACCATCCATCCTAAGGATCTGTTAAACTATTTACAATGTAGTAATATTGCGCTTTTATAATAATGTCTACAGTAAAATAAACTTACTTTAAAATAGCGTTGAAAGGTTACCCATATAGCACCCAATACGTAATAATCCCAGCAGTCCCTCCAGTATCAGCGTATCTCCAGATCGGGAGACTACACTAAATATTCCATGGGCTATGGGAGAAAAACAAACTCGTAGTAAAGCTCGCTATGGTAGGTGACACGACACACGAGGAAATATCAGGGTAGATATACCAATTACGCTTCCGGGCTTGTGGTAACGCATAGGAGAGGCAACCTCACTTGGCCCGTCGATCGCTCCTGTTTTAGCCACCTTATGCCAACTCACGAGAGTCAGGTCCACGTTCATACCATAATAGGATCGTCGCCACCATCCTACTTCATTTTGGAATCTCCACCACGTATATAGTTGTTAAAGTGGTTTTCGGTATCGACAGAGAGTATGTCCATATCTGATCCCGATCTCTTTAGCAACCAATCGTTATTATAACCCTGGGTTATAATTTCAAAATGGTATTTTATACTTCAAAAATAAAATATCATTTCAAATTCATTTCAAAATATCAACATATCATATCTTTCAAAAACCTCATTCATTTTTATTTAATTTAAATACCCTTCCAAATTACATTTAAAAATGGTTTTATATTTCAAATCAAAATACTCCATTTAAACCATTTAAAAGTGAATTTATTATATTTACAATTAAGATATTCAATTTCCAAAATTTTAGCCTTTTTTAAGTTCGTTTATTTACTTAAATACATTAAAACAGTGAAATTTCAGCTTTCGCAGCACTTAGAAAATGCTACGGTAATTTACATTTGAAAACAATTCAATTCAGCAAAGACAACATTTAAAAACTACTATAATATATCATTTTTAGTTGAAAAATAGTTCAATTCAGCAAAGACAGCATTTACAAAAATGCTAATTGTTCAGGTTTCAAAATAAAGGATTTAATTCAATTCAGCAAAGACAACATTTACAAAACTGCTGTAATAGTTCAGTTTTAGTTCAAAAATCTTATTTCAGCCAACTGCAGCATTTAACAAGTGCTACAATAGCTCTTTTCTTAGTTTAAGCCATTTAGTTCACTTCTGCAACTACAGCACTTACAAAGTGCTGCAGGTACATTTATTTCAGAATTTAGTTCATTTCAGAAACGATAGCATTTTTGAAGCGCTACTAAAAGTATTTCCAGATTTTCAATAAAATTTAAGCCATAATTAAACTTCAATTTAAACCATTTTAACTTACAAAATTTCAAATTTTCACTTTAAAAAAGTTCATTTAAATACCCTTTAACTTATGATTTTTATAAAATAAATTTCACAAATAAATATCAAATTTTAATAATTCACTTATTAAAAATCAATGTAAAATTTTCTAACATTTTTGCATTTACTTTATACTTTAATTAAATTTTCTTTTTCATAAATTAAACTTAATTTCCATTTCATTTTCTTAACTTAACTTTTATTTTAAACCAAATTTCATATTTTTCCAAGTTAAGTTATATTTCAAATTACACTTCTAAACATTCATTTATTTAACCATTTTAATTCATAGAAAAATCAATAACACTTTATAAAATCATTTTAGATTCAAATTTAAATCAAATTATCATATTTTTACATTTTAAAATACGTGTAAAAATTCCATAAAAAATATATATAATAACCACGGTCTGTATAAAATTTTCTAACCTAAGTCAAGTGATACGGATAATATATCATTCAATACATGATTTACAAAGAAAACCCGGGTTCTATCATTTCAGCCCTATTACTTCAGCCCATAACGATTTTTCCTTATTCTAAAGTCCATTCGGGTATGTATCATTTCAACCCATAGTGATTCTATTCTACATGGAACTTGTAGTGTGAGAAACAGATATAAATGAACAGTATAACAACATATGGCAGTAACAGATAATACGATGGGTTTATAAATAGGGTTAACATCATATGATTCATATTACAGGCAGGTATAACATGATATATCAATTCTACACATTCACTTGGCGTCACTTCACAATTTATATAAGTAAAGATGTCATGAGTGAATACTCACTTGTTTCAAGCTGGAGCAAGCAACACAAACACACAGACAAATATCCAGAAAACACGATAGCCCGACTTTGATTTGAGTGGAGTGGAGTGCCATGTGTTAATCTTGTATTTGAAAACAAAATAAAGCAAGTATAAATATAAATACTATACTCAAACAATTGGAACAAAATGGGAATAAAGTTTACAAACACATCACCAAAATTTTCAATTGATTTTGCTTGACTCCAAATCACTTATGCTCGGCCTTAAAGCTATATAGGTTCGGCCATGATGGTACTTTGGGCTCGGGTATGGTATGTATGCATGGCTACAAGGAGGTTAAGAGTTTTGAGTTACAACATGAAGGAAGATCAAAGGGTAAAGGCAAAAAGAAGTGGTTTGGTGCACCACTTAGGTTCGGCCATGCTTCAAATGGCTCAGCCTTGGCATGGTTCAGGTCAGGTAGTGGCTAGGTAGATGGCTAATGGTGGTGTACAAGCTGGTGGTCGTGGCTAAGGCGGTGGTCGAAGTGGAAAAATGAACGGTATGGTGAAACTAGGTTCTGCTATGGAGTATTTCAAGGTGTTTTGCAATTTTTTGAGATGTTTGCATCATGGAATGGTCACGACCAATCATGGTCAAAGGAGGGGGATGTCAGGCCATGTATGGTGGTGGGAAGGAGGTGGTGTGGTGGTCGAAGGAGGTAGTGAGGTGTTTAGGACGAACAACATTTGAAGATTCAAGCAAAAACAAATGAAAATTCAATAGAAAAGTGAAAAAAAAAAGTAGAAAAAAAAGAGAAGAAGCCAATACCTTTTCTCGGTTCTGAAAGTATGCATAAGTAGTGAAATGAGAAAGAATTTTATCACATGAATTACAATACAAAACTCACGTCTATCTGCTTGGAAAAGACGGTCAAAGAAAATGAAAAGACTATGCATTAAAAGTCATAAGTTGAAAGGTTTTTGGTCTCTTGGAATTTCCTATTTCATTTATTCAAATAAACCAAAAGAAAAATCATGTAAACAAAATAAAATTAAAAACAAAATAAAGTGAAAATGTAATAAACAAATAATTTTTAGGAAAAATAGAAAAATATAAGAAATTAGTATATTAAATTTAAACTAGTACTAAAATTGTAAACTAAAATATAACTAGTATTGGAAAAATAACCGCTACACTTTAAAAATGTTTTAAAAATAAAATATTGGAATAAAATAAATTTTAAAATATTTTCAAAATGAAATAAAATCTAATTTAAAAATATTTCAAAAATCTAGGGTTGTTACACTCTCCCCTACTCAAATCTTTTCGTCCTCGAAAAGAACGAACAAGGAAAATAAGGAAAGAAAAACAAGATAGAAAGCAAATAGTACCTGAAATGAACGATTCCGGATTCGAAGCACGAATGCTTTCCTCCATCTCCCAGGTACAATCTCGATCATCAGTACTCAACTGTACTTCGACCAGACCAACATATTTCCTTCTTAGCTGCTTCGTACCTCTGTCGACAATACGAAGTGGCTTCCTCTCGACAGTCAGATTAGGCTCAATATCCAAACTATCAAGAGCAGAATGCTGGACAATAAGAGATGGATCATGAAGATATCGACAAAGATGTGAGAAATGGAATACATCATGCACTCCAGAAAGCTTCTGGAGAAAATCCATACGATAAGCCAATGAACCAACTCTTTCCATAATGCGGAAAGGACCAATGAACCTAGGAGAAAGCTTCCCTCTACGACCAAAGCGAATGACATTCCTTAAGGGAGAGACCTTAAGGAAAACCTGATCACCAACAGCAAACTCTAAACTCCGCCTATGCCTATCAGTGTACTTCTTCTGCCTATCCTGAGAAACTCTCAACTTCCTTTTAGTCTCCTCAACTCTCTCAAAAGCCTCCAAAATCACATCATGACCCAGAACCAAACGATAACCGGATTCAATCCAGCAAGATGGAGACCTACAAGATCGTCCGTATAGAGCAGCAAACGGAGACATTTTAATAGTGGCCTGAATCCAAAGATGAAATGAGATGGATAAAGGGATTAAGATAAGCTTAAAACAGAAGGTTAGATTATACCTGATAACTATTATTGTAGGTGAATTCGGCAAGATGGAGATGATCTTCGCAAGATCCTCCATAATCAAGCACACAAGCACGAAGAAGATCCTCGAGAATCTGATTGACTATTTCTGTTTGACTGTCGGTTTATGAATGGTAAGCAGTGCTCAGATTCAGATGTGTACCCAAAGATTCCTGAAAAGCTTTCCAAAACTGACTGGTAAAGATAGAATCACGATCACAAACAATACTGAGAGGAACAACATGGAGACGAACAATCTCTCTCATGTAGAGCTCAGATAAGCTAGAAGTAGAACGGGTAGACTTAACCGGAATGAAATGAGCATGGTCAGTCTATCCATAATAACCTAGATACTCTCATTACCCCTCCTATTCCTCGGTAAACCATCGATGAAATCCATGGAAACCTATTCCCACTTCCAATTGGGAATCTCAAGGGGCTGCAACAAACCAAGGGTCTTTTGATGATCGGCCTTGACTTGCTGACAAGTCGCACACCGACTAACAAAGATAGAGATATCCCACTTCATACCCTTCCACCAAGCCTCTTCATATCCTGATACATCTTAGACACACCAGGACGAATAGAAAGTCTGGATCGATGATTCTCCCGAAGTAACTCTTGCCTCAACCTATCAACATTCAGGACACAAATCTTACCATTAATCCTCAAAATCCCTCTATCATCGATCTGAGATCCACTACTACCACTACTACTACCACCAACTCTGCTACGAACACTCTCCTTGATCAATCTAAGCATCTCATCTGCATCCTGCTTAGCCATGATACGATCCAAAAGAGGAGAAGAAGAAACAACAAACTGACAAAACGAAGCCTTCTTCCGGCTCAAAGCATCGGCCACAACATTAGCTTTATCAGGAGTATAGCTAATATCAAGGTCGTAAGAAGCTAGAAACTCAAGCCAACAAACTTGCCTCTTATTAAAATCCTTCTGGGTGAAGATAAGTCTCAGAGACTGATGATCGGTGAAAATATCAAACTTAGTTCCCAGAAGATGATGCCTCCAAAGTTTTAAAGCAAAAACAACAGCAAGCAACTCTAAATCATAAGCAACATAGTTTGCCTCGTGGGTTTTCAACTGACGGCTGGCATAGGCAATGACCTTACCATCCTACATGAGAACAGCACCCAATCCCTTACGACTAACATCAGTGCATACCGTCAATCCCTCACTTCCATTCAGAACGATAAGAACTGGTGCGAAAGTTAGCTTGCTCTTTAAGTCATTGAATGCAGCTTCACACTTCTTATCCCAGATAAACCTAGCATTCTTACGAGTTAAAGCAGTGAGAGTTGTAGCAATCGGAGCAAAATTCTCTATGAATTTTGGTAATAACCGGCAAGGCCTAGAAAACTACGTATATCAGACGGAGTCTTAAGAGTTTCCCAATCCTTTAACAGAATAGGGAGAAAATAAGGACAATCGGAAAGATAGGATTATCAAATGATAAGAGAAAAGTGAGAAAAGAAAACCTTACATTGATCGCAGCAATCTTGACTGGATCAACAGAAACTCCATTACCAGAAAAAATATGCCCGACGAATTGGACTTCATCCTTCTAGAAATGTCATTTAGAAAATTTATCCTTCAACTAATGATTTCTGAGAGTCTCCAGAGCAGATTTCAAATGTGACACATGCCCTTCCTTGGTCTTAGAGAAGACAAGGATATCATCAACAAAGACTAGAACAAATTTATTAAGAACATCACGGAAGACACGATTCATCAAATCAATAAAGAAAGCAGGAGAATTAATCAAACCAAAAGGAATGACTAACCATTCATAGAACCCATTCTTAGTACGGAAAGTAGTCTTGGGAATGCTTTCCTCAGCAACCCTGAGCTGATGAAAACCTATAGCAAGATTATGCTGAGAGAAAACAGTAGCACCATAAAGCTAATCAAATATATCATTGATACGAGGCATTGGATATCTGTTTTTCATAGTGAGCTTGTTCAGCTCCCTATAATCAACACACATCCTCAAAGAACCATCGGACTTGGTGATGAAAACCAACACTGCTCCCCATTCAGAAAAGCTAGGTCTAATCAGACCTTTGGAAGCTAAGTCCTCAATTTGCTTCCTTAACTCAACCTTCTCGTTGGGTGCCATTCTTTTAGGAAGAAGAACTACAGGTCGAGCACCAGGAATAAGATCAGTACGAAAATCAATTACCTACTTAGGAGGTAAAGAAGTGACTTCACCAAATACAACGGGATAGAATCTAACTACAAGAGTCAAATCTAGATCACCAGAAGAAGAATCCAGAGAATAAATAAAACTGCCAGCAAAATCCTGAGGCATGCGGCACTGAATAGTCAAAGGATCGCCCTTATCTCCCACAAGAGTAACAATTCGGGATTTACAAGAGATACAGATATCATGACTCTTTAACCAATCCCCACCAAGCAATAAATCAAAAGCATCGAAGCCCAGAACATAGATATCACCAGAAAAACGATAACCAGAATGAAAGAGTTTCACTCCTCTACAAATCCTACTAAGGTTCGCGGGATCCCCAATAGGATTAGAAACACATAAATGAATAGAAGCATACTCAGGAGAAAGGAGATGCTCGAACTTATCGCACAAATCGACAGAAATAAAACTATGGGAAGCTCCAGTATCAAATGAAACACGAACAAGATGATGAAATAAAGAAAATGTGCCCTGAAGAGTACCTTGGTCATCACCAGGAGTAGGAGCAGGTGCAGGAACTGGGGAAGATGTAGAGGAGACAGCAAATATACCAGAAGGCTTACCCTTCTGCTGGGTAGGGTAGTCCTTCCTAAAATGGCCAAGCTAGAGACAGATATGGCAGAGATCACGCCTCGCCAACTGAGCAGGTGGAGGAACAGCAGCACCAGCTAAAGCAGGACAACTATTGGCATAGTGTCCCTTCTGATCACATCTGAAGCAGGCGATTGAAGAAAGATCAATCGGTTGCCTCTAAGAAGGAGAAGATGAGGAAGATCCCAAACCCGGATGCTTGAGCCAATTCTTTTTATGCTGCTGGTAATTAGGCTTTCTCTTCCATGAATTAGCAAAGGAAGACTAAGATGAAGGAGCATCAACAACAGTAGGACCCTTAGAAGTAGGGTTCTCATATCGGAAAGCCATATCCATAAGCTGGGTAAAAGTGCCATGAACATGAGAAATGAGACGATCATAATACTCGAGACTAGCACCAGCTATGAACTTCTCATTCTTCTTGAGAGGAGTGTCTATCAGGCTAAGACCGAACTTGGAAAGTTCATTAAACTTCCTCTCATATTCAAAAAAGGACATGGTACCCTGCTTGAGAACTATGAATTCACGATAAAGCTGAGATTTACCGGCTTCTGGCATCCATTTTGCCACAAAAGCCTCCTTGGAAAGAGATACAGAACAACTTAAGATAGATTCAAAAAAACGAAAATAGGAATAAATTCAAGATAACGCAAAGGATACCTAAACTACTCCCAAGTAATATCAGCCTCGACGGTGTTAGCCGTAACAGACTCCTACCAATCTAGGGCAGTCTCCTACAACTGCCATGCTGCTAACTGACGCTTTTGGGCATCAGTAATCTCAAGACCAGTAAATATCCTCTCTAAACTCCGCAACCATTGTTGAGCTTCAATGATGCTCTGTGAACCAGAAAACTTGGTACCACCAAGTTGAGTGAATTCCTTATAGAGAATAGTAAATCTAACAGGTGCGACGGGCTGAGGAGCTGGGGCAATACCACGACCCCTACCTCTGGCATTTCCTCGATTCATCCTGAAAAATCAAGAATGAATTTAGGACAAGGTACAGAGAATATAAAGATAAGACAAGATAAAATTCACTTGGATGAATATCCTAATGAAAGAAAATGCGAACAAGGTAGAACGAAAGGAAGGAAGTTAGAAAATTGCTTTTAAAACAGGAAAATTTTATATCAAAATAATCTTTTAAAATTCCATTGAAAAATCATTTTGAAAATCATTTTATACTCTGAAAATACATTCTCTCACAAATATATGATTCTGAGATTGATTTCACTCATTCTAGGGTATTTCTACCCTATCTCTAATGAGTTTTTGCTCCGCAGGATAAGGTTTGCCTAAAACAAAAGCTCTGATACCAACTGTAACGACCCACTATTTTGGACTATTCAAATAGACAATAATCCACACATGTCAGACTTGAATAATTTAAAATAATAGATTGTAATAAAATTTGGAGCAAATAAAATCATTCATAGAATCACAGGCACAGAAATATCAGAATAACTCGCATCGGAATATAAAATACCATAGTAGTTCATGATGGTACTTTCGGCTAGGGTATGGAATGTATGCATGGCTACAAGGAGGTGAAGAGTTTTGAGTTACAACAAGAAGGAAGATCAAAGGGTAAAGGCAAAAAGAAGTGGTTTGGTGCACCACTTAGGTTCGGCCATGCTTTAAATGGCTCGGCCTTGGCATGGTTCAGGTCAGGTGGTGGCTGGAAAGATGGCTAGTGGTGGCGTGCAAGCTGGTGGTGGTGGCTAAGGGGGGTGGCCGAAGTGGAAAAATGAAGGGTATGGTGAAACTAGGTTCAGCTATGGCATATTTCAAGGTGTTTTGCAACTTTTTGAGATGTTTGCATCATGGAGTGGTCACGGCCAATCATGGTCAGAGGAGGGGGATGTCAGGCCATGTATGGTGGTGGTAAGGAGGTAGTGTGGTGGTCGTAGGAGGTGGTGAGGTATATAGGCCGAACAACATATGAAGATTCAAGCAAAAAAATAAAAATTCAATAGAAAAGTGAAAGAAAAAGTAGAAAAAAATGAGAAGAAGCCATTACCTTTTCTCAGATCTAAAAGCATATGGGAGTAGTGAAATGAGAAAGAAGTTTCCCACGTGAATTACAATACAAAAACCACGGCTATTTTCTTGGAAAAGACGGCCAAAGAAAATGAAAAGACTATGCATTAAAAGTCATAAGTTGATAGGTTTTTAGTCTCTTGGAATTTCCTATTTCATTTATTCAAATAAACCAAAATAAAAATCATGTAAACAAAATAAAATTTAAAATAAAATAAAGTGAAAATGAAATAAATAAATAATTTTTAGGAAAAATAGAAAAATATAAGAAAATAGTTTATTAAATTTAAACTAGTATTAAAATTGTAAACAAAAATATAACTAGTATTGGAAAAATAACTACAACACTTTAAAAAAAATTAAAAATAAAATCTTGAAATAAAATAAATTTTAAAATATTTTCAAAATGAAGTAAAATCTAATTTAAAAGTATTTCAAAAATCTAGGGTTGTTACACCTTCGAACAATTGCAAATTTAGACTGATTATAAGAATTAAATTAGGGAATTGATTACGCGATTTGTTTTTACTTTAAGAAAAAATAAAGGGTCGAATTTTGTTTTCCTTTTCTTGTTCTGTTTAATGAATCGTGGATTGATGTTGTTCACAGAGAAGATAATTTCTAAAAAAAATTAAGTGGGTTGGGTATTATGGCCTTTGTGTGTAGGGTTAAGTGAATAAAGTTTCTTTTATTTCTTTTGTTTGGTTTCAATTCGTTTTTTAATTATTTTTTATTAGTCCTTTCTTATTAAATTTTTTACGTAATTTGTTGTCTTTAGTTTTGTTTTATGTTTCTTTTCTAAAAAAATTGTTTTGTTTTGTTTTCAATTATGTTATGTTTCACTTATACATTAAAAAAATAAGAAGTTATCAATTTTTTTGTTTTGCTTTCATCTGTTTTGTTTTTCATATTTTTTTTATTTTCTATTCTGACAAACATAAAAAAGCTATATATATATCTTGTTTTTATTTTCAGTTTGCCAAAGTAAATTGGAAAAGTCGCTCGCTTTGCTTAACTTGCCAATAAAAAATTGCTTGTTGCTTATAAAACTTTTTTGCTTCTTTAAATCCCTATCTATTGTTTATATTTTGTCGTGCGTTGTTGTTTGGTGGCATAAAAAAACATCAAAAACAAATATTTCATCATAGCTGCAATGTTAATACACGCTTAAATCCTGCTTTGCATTTCATCTTGGAATTTGATTAATAGTAACGCACCTATTGTATATCGACAAGTTGTCTTATTTAAACAATTAATTTCTTGGTGTCTAGGCTACGGCAGAGCAATAATCAGTTATAAATATTACGACGATTCGTAAATATTGTACTGAATTGTTTTTCAAAAGGTACTTGAACCTTCGGCTTCATTGCTACGGTGATTCGTGGTACATCAATAAATCATGTTCATTACTTGGCCAAGAACTATCTTATTGATCTAAGACAGAGTGTTATTATACAATTTTGGATTAGGAGCTACTTAGGATAATTATTTTTAATCAACATCTTGCATTCATTTAGTTGCATTAGTTCATGCATATTTTAAAAAAAAACAAAAAAAATTCAAAATCCAAAATCCAATCAAAAAAGTTGTAAATATTTCTTAACATAGTTTTTTTCTTCTGAAATTTTTTAAATCAAAATCAAAAATCCAAAAAAATATTAAGTTAGTTTTTTTAGAAAAAAATATTATAAAACCTTTTCAATTCTATTTGAAAATCCAAAAACAAACAAAAATAAAATTTCTTTTTAGAAAAATAAATTCCTTTTGGTAAATAGTTTCACTTTATAAAAAAATCAAAATATTATTAATAATAATAATAATCTTTCGAAAATGTCTGAATTTCCATATCCTCAAGAATTCTACGATAGTTGTGAAAATCAATATAATCCATATAATTTCACATCAAATTCTTATGGATATTTTAACAGCAACTATTGTGTAAATAATTCGAATTTCGAACAACAAAGTTTTCAAAACAATGACCAACCCTCAACTCTTGAAAATAGCATTTCATCTTTAATTGAATTCTCTACACAACAAAATCAAAGTATAAATGATTTGTGTAATTCATATTTGTGTAATAACTCGAGTCAAGGATTTCAAAATTTGAATTCAATTCAAAATTCAAATTAATTCGATTATAATCCATGCCAATTCAATTTTGAACTCCAAAATGAATTTCAAACTCAAAATGAAAATGGAAAAAACTTTTCAAAACGAATTTGGCAATAGGAATGATCTTAACCACGATACGATTGAAATTCTTTATTCTCCATAATTTTAAAGTGAAAATCCTCATGTTAATACTATAAATTGGATTTTGTTGAGAAAATGGACGAAATTTATGCTAAACACGGGGATTTGTTGTTCAAAATATATGAAACAAGGTGATAAACAAAATCAAATCCCAACATGTGACGGGTCAAGTGATAATCTACCTTTTACCCAAATCGACGGTTTTCAAACAACTTTTGAAAATGAAAATGATGATGACAATCTTAATGAAGTTGTTGAAAAGACGGTAATTGAGTTGGATTTCAATTCTTTTGAGGGTGAAAAACTCGATTTAAATTTCGATCTTCCTTTTTTCGATTTCGAAAATTTAAATACAACAACTTTGATTTTGAAAATGATTGACATAATGACGTTGTTGATAATCCAAATAAGGAAGACGAAGTTTATAAACATATATTTTTAGACTTCTCGATGACGAGTTGTTGAATTATGATGGGAAAGATTTAAATCACAATTTTTATTTTGAAATCTATAATTCTGAAGAAATTTTCAATGAAGAGCTTGAATTTCAATTTGGTGAAAATAAACTTGAACTTCAACCAATTTTTATATTGACCCCAAAAATCATCGAAAACAAAACAACTCATTCAATTTTCAATAAAACGACGCTTGTTTTTCCAAATCAACATTCAACTTTAAATTTTTTGAAGGTTTGGTTTTACAAGCTTTGGCTATGTCTCGCATACTTGACGAGACAAATGAATCGGTCTTTGGAAGACCGTTTCATTTACTTTTTAACGACATACTTTCTAATGTCGTGTAAATAAATTTTATTTTCATGTAGATAATAATAAACGTTCCATTCACTTGGTTTGACTGTGGGGACACAGTTAAAATCAAGTTTGGAGGGAGTCTCATCATTTTCATTTTCAATTTTTCATGGTTTATTTTTGCATTCTCTTTCCCAAACTAAATAAAAAAACTCCAAAAATTAAGACAAAAAGAACAAAAAATTTCAAAAACAATTTTTATTTAAAGCATTTTGATTTATTTTTAAAGAAAAACTATATGCTAAGTATAAGATTTTGGTTATTAAATTGAATTTTTTTGAAAATTTATTTGTCTCAATAATAGTAAAAATAAATTTTGATTAGAAATAATGATGATTTAACTATTATAAAGGCAGGTTCATGGTGATAATTATGAAGTATATCCTAAATGAAAATCTTTGTTTAAAAAAGTGGTGAATTTAAAGTAAAGGATATAACATTTTTTTTCTTCTAGGTTAAATGGTGCTAAGATGATTTTGCAAAAATCTCGTTAATAAAAAAAAATATTTGTTTATATGTATATAATTTTTATTAACACCAAGAGTCATGTGTTCACACTTGTGTGTTCACTCGCCATGCTATGTACCCTTCTCACATAAGCCCGAAAGGCAGTGCACGGTCGGTATACCTGGCCTTAGTTTATCTGAGTTAGTTGTGTGTGTATAAAAAATTCTTTTATTAATAATTCCTATAGTATATAGGTGTTCATGCTCGTGTGTTCACTCACCACGCTCTGTATTCTCCTCACACAAGCCTGAAAGTCAATGCATGCGTAATATATCTAGCCTCGATTTTTTGAGTTAGGCATATGTAAATATTATAAATATTAATAAAATTTTCAAAAAAATATAGAGACAGTAAGCAAATGAAATTCAAGCACTTTTTTAACTTGTTTGGTTTGACTTGCTATTGAAACGAAATGAAAATGCCACTTTGATAATCAACTAAGGATCTATTTCATAGTTACACTGTGCTAGGAACCAAAACAACGAGTTAAACTATAGTCTATTTATTATGATAACTTTATTTTATTGGATGTTTCGACGAGTAAATGACTTAAATTTTCATGACAATGACCAAAACTTATATTTAACTTATTTGTGTCGATTTAAAAGTAAATCCTTCATTTGTAAACATTTTCAAAAACTTGCGCTCATCTCTTTTGTAAATATATCTTGCATTTTGTAATTATTTTCACTTCGCATTTGGATTTTGTGGGTAGTATCCACTGAAAAACCTAATGAGACAACACTTGTCCTACTGGGGATACATTGAGGATTAATGACTTGTTGCATACGTTCAATGCAATCGTGATCCCTACAAAAATGGATTTATTTTAGTTTTTCTTTATTCGAGGACCAATAAAATAAGAAGTATGGGGGTATTTGTTGTGCAAGTAAATGCACATATTTACTATCATATTTAATCTATTTAAATTAAATAAATGATCATATCGGGTATTTTAACTTGTTTAAACCAAAATTCAAATTTATTTGAAATTGTTACATATTCATCTTCATCTAGGGGAAAATGGTCATTTTTGTGCATATATTAATTTTCTAAAATTTAATTGAAATACAAGTGAGTTCATGAAGACATATCCATGCGCAAGAGTGAATACAAAGGAATGTAGATGGAAATAATTCATTTCATGGATCATGGAGGACCCCATCTACCCACATACTTTCATGTACAAATTAAAGGCTAATGCACATGCTAATATAGTTTAAAGCTTCATGTAGATCTAAACGATGATTATTTGATGCTAATGATTACTTGGCCTCCACATTTCCTAAGACGGTATTTTGAGCATTCCTTAAAAAAGTGGATTGGGGTTTCATACGTGTATAAATATCCCTTATGCTTCATGTAACCTATCTTCTCTTTGCGTCCTTAGTTTAGGATCAAAAATAAAATATAAATTCACTTTCCTTTTTCATGGCTACTTAACCATTTTGATTTTATGTGATTTTCTTTCTTTTTATGCAATATTAATTAGTGTTTTATTTTAGTTACATGCTCTCTTTCTTTCATCATAGCGGTGTACAAAATTAGGAAGCCATCCCTATCATACTTTCATATTGTAAAGAAGGTGCCTGTCAAAGTTTCATTATAAAGCGGGTCCCTGTTTTCTGGAAACGAAGAAAAATTATTGCTGAAATGTCAGCAACTTTTATAAATTAGTGCTGATATTTCAGCAAATTTCCCTGTCAAAGTTTCATTGTAAAGCGGATCCCTATTTTCTGAAAACGAAGAAAAATTAATGCTGAAATGTCAGCAACTTTTATAAATAAGTGCTGATATTTCAGCAACTTTCGTACACTATGTTTACATTGTACATAAATGTTGCTGAAATGTCAGCAACTTTTATAAATAAGTGCTGATATTTCAGCAACTTTCATACACTATGTTCACAGTGTACAGAAAAATTGCGAAAATGTTAGCAACTTTTATGAAAAGTTGCATCATGCTCTGCAATAATCCTGAATAAACAACAGGGACCTAATTTACACTGAAATTTAATGAAGGACTTTTCGTGAATTTTGAAACTTAATAAGGACCTTTGCCAAAAGTACCACTTTATTTTATGCAATTATGTTAGTGCTCTTTTCCATTAGCTTTCATTTTCCTTTTCTTTTTGTGTCATGTTGCAAGTTGTATTTTATGATTTGATAACAAATATGAGAGGCTAAACCCCTTAAATTTAGAGGTAATGAAGTTCTCTAATCATGTAGCTTCAATATAATTTGATGATCTTTGCTCTCTTTTTTTGCTTCATGGAAAGTTGATGTTTATGTAATTTTGTTTTTGGTATTGTGGTTGATAGCCTATGTTGTTAATAACAAATAGGCTATGCTTAGTCATATGAATCACAAATTGCCTCTTCATCTACATATGAATGTGGCAATAAAGTGAAATTAAATCAAAATTTGATGGTCTATATTTCTAATCAATAGTTAATAGGTCATGCTTAAAATAGATTTCATTTTCAACTTCTTGTTATTTTTCGTGAGAATTAAAAATGGTTTAAAGGTTGTGTTATAGTTAGATGGCTTATGTTGAGCTAATTAATAGCACAAATAGATCATACTGATGATAAAGCATCATTAAAATTCACTTATGACCAAAAAAGAGAGATCATAATTTCATAATTTTTTGAACTATATGACCTAGAGAGTGGATTTATCTCTAAATTATCATTTTATTCTCATAGTTTTCATTCACTTTTGTAGTTTATCTTTTGTTAGTTTATACATTTTCACTTTACAGTTAACAACATTCTTAAATCTTTGGTTAGTTTGATTGAATAGAGATTTAAAATCTAACAATTCCCCAAGAATCGACTCGTACTCGCCACGTACTAACATTTGTACGCCGTGCGCTTGTGGTTATTTTTATTTCAAAATTATTGACGGTTTTTTAATTCGATAGAAATTCCATTGTCAAACATATATTTATATATTAATTTAAATATAGATTAATGTATATTTTAAACATATAATTACATATACGTATATTTATGAAGTATAAATAACTTAGAATTTTTCCTTACACCTATTTACACATAATATGAATTGTCAAATTTGAAAATAAATTTTTTATATATACAGATAATTTTAAATTATCTTTTATTGATTATTTTAATTGGTTATTATACCTAAAATAATTATTGCATTGGAAATTCAATTTTATATTTTTTTAAAATTACTGTATCAGTGCACTAACCCATGGAATTTTTTTTAGATTTTATTATTAATTTTTCATTTTTTTAATAATTAAATTACTTTGATTGAAATTTCTTTTCTTTATTAAAAATAATATTTTATTTGAAAAAAACATGAAAATTATTTTAAGCCTATATTTTATAATCCTAAATTTCGTATATTTTATAATTTGATTTTTTAATAGTTATTACTAATATTTTTAATTATTATGATCAAAGCTATTTATTATATATATAATAAAGATAAAATTATAAAATTATTATTTTATGTTTATTATGCTAATATCGATCTAGAAATAATTTTAAAAAATATATTTTAAGTATTTGAATGTAATTAATTATTCATATATATACATTTTATTTAACCTTATATATGTACAATTTTAATTATTATATGTATGTATGCATGTATAATTTTATATGTTTAATTATGTATATATATTTATAAAAATGTTTTAAATTATATATATACATATTTATTTATTTATTTAATTTTGAGACTTTTAGATGTGAAATATATTTTAAATATATGTATACGTATTTATATAAATATACTTCGCATTATAGATGTATGCACATATTTAGACAACATACAATACATACGAAATGAGCAAATGTCTCCGTTGCGATGTAAATTTCTACATTTATATATGGGCATGTTATACTCTTCACGGATAATTATGTTGCACATGCATACACATATGTATATGTATATGATACATGTACATATATAAATTAAGCAATTCAAATTAACTTTACATTACAAAAATACATTAGTAAATGTACATATACCGTGATTTCTAATGTGTCTGACACTTAAATCGCTAAGGAATTTCATAAGAAATATATTATTCTATAAGTCGATATCCTTTGATATATATATATATATATATATATATTAAAGAATATGAATCTTCAATATAATTTTGTTCTCTACTATATATATTAATAAATTACTTGCATACTCCTTAGTTGTTGAGCAAACTCAAGCTTGGGATGTTATGCATAGTATTATTACTAATATAGTGAATAGATGAGGTAAGATAACTATATGTATTTGTTAAGCAAACTCAAGGTACATATACTATACTTAGGCCATCACGGTATGGTTGGTATGAGTGAATAATCTCTTTCGATTTGTTGAGTAAACTCAAGGTCAAAATGAGATTAGAACAAGGAAAAATGGATTAGGAGTTGTATATGATACAACCGATATGGAGTTTTCTATCATTTGTGGGGCTTTGATTTATTTAGCAAACTCAAGGTCGAAACACCAAAACAAACGAGTCCTAACACCAACTAGTGAAGTTGTAAGACTTCTGTGTTTCACTTTAGGGTTTGGAAAAACATAAAAGACTAGTGGGAGCATTATTAGAAAAAATGAAATGGTAACATTTAACCTTTCTATTATTGTAAGGGAATATGCTATATAATATTATAATTATCTACAATGATAAATTTATTCATTTAATATGATTGACAAAACGTTTGTCAATTAACATATATAAACAAACTGAATTCAAAGTTGACAAATAAAAATATAATATATACTTACTAATAATTATAATTGCATGTTATATAATGTTTCTATATACATGCAAGTGCCTAATTTCAACTACTCAATACATTCGTAAGTTGGTCACTTATATTTTTATTTGGTTTAGACCATGTATTGCATGTTATGAGTTTTTGAACTCTAAATGTAATTCAAGACTATGGATATTTGATCCGTGTACTTTCACACATAAATGTTATATGGTAAACAATCATAGTTTGTGGGGTATAATATTTCAATAAAGTTAGTTCATTCGAAGTAAGCCAATAAACAGTATTTTAAGATCAAATGTATTCAAGGATGATTTCAGAAGGATCATACTGTGTTAATGTAACACAAGACCAAAAACTACGAGATACGTCTAAGAACTCGATCTTTGAAATGTCATCTTGATCAGTTTACATAAAATGCAACATATTTGATGCCTTAAATGTTAAGGATAATCGAATGCACTTTTGTAAAATGTTTGTTATGATATTGTAGTAAGGCTTTTTTTTGAATAGTTTGACCATTGAAAAGAAAAATGAATGTATAAGAATATATGTAATTTAACATAAAATTGAAATGAAGAGAATGAATAGTCACTTTTGCTTCAAAGAGAAACATTAAAAACAAGAATTTTAATAATAATTGATACTTAATATTGGAACGTGAAATATGATTTTTATTCTGAAGTGTATTTTCATATAGAAAATTGTTTTCTATAATATTTATTTCTTTGAGTTCTAGATATTTGATCAAAGAACTCACCACTATAAACTAGTTACAGCATATGAAAAGCATATGAAATAAGTAAATAGTATTAACAATATTATTTTTTGGGAACTAGGGAAACCCGTTCGATCACTACCGACCAGCGATTCCTGAATCGTAAACCTAGGGAGTAGCCGGAAGGCCCGCCACAACCAACTATTCCGAGCAGCCAGACCTTTCGGTTGGCTTGGGGCAGGAGGCGCGAAAATGAACCGGATACCTCCCAAGTGAAAAGTCGTTTCTCCTCCCACACAAGGTGGGACTCGAACCCCAAACCTCCCACTTGGGAGCCGCATCATCCCACCACCGCACCAAGCCCGCGGACAATAGTATTAACAATATTAAATGAACGGTGGACCTCTAAATTTAGTACGCTATTATAGTAATGGCGGAAATAGTGGGAGCATGCCATATAACACCTAATGATTGCATCAAATGGCAAAAATTGTTTTTTTAAAATGTACCGAACATTATTTGTGAAATAATGTTTATTTTGATATTGACCGAAAAATTGATATAGCAATATTTCAGTTTGAGTATTATGAATATTCATTATGAAATATAACTATATTATGGAATTTGTTTTCATAGTAAAAGTTGTAATAAAAATACATATGTATCCAATATTATTTACAGTTGTTTGGGAATTATAGACTAAGCCGTAGTTTTGAGAAATAAATATAATTATGAATCATATGATACAGGTTAATTATATCTCAAACAATTAATAACTATGCACCCATTCAATGGAACCACCATAAGAATTGATGAACTCTTTGAAGTAATACATACTGATGTATGTAATCACGAGTTTATTAATTCCAAAAGTGTTCCTCATACTTCGTTATATTCATTGATGATTTACTACCAACATGTACATATGTATTGGATACACATGTGGTAAGTTTACAGTGAAATCATAGAATATAAAAGAAAAATAAATAAAATAACATGCAATAGAATAAAATGATTTGATTTGGTCGAATAAGTGAGTATATTGGAAAGAGTTCCAAATGTACCTAAAAATGGATAAGATTCAATCTCAAAAGTCACTCCACATGTGATACATAATGATGCATCGATAAGGAGTAATCAGACATTGTTGTACAATTTATGATTAATTATGAGTGAAGTTGAGTTAGTTTCCTTCTATAAGGTCATGTACCTAAGAGTAGTACACAAGGTTGATATTATTTCATCTAAACAACAATCTACAAATAATACAAGATAAGGGTTTTTAAGAAAGCCCAACATATTCTAGGCCAAGGAGTTGACAGGTTGTGCGAGTCAAAAGATTGCACGTATTAATTGTTTATGAGAGATCTTGTTTGAATCTCCAAAAACTTTTTTGGAAAGGTCTGTCATTAAATAACATATTTATGTTTTGAACATAATTTTTGTAAACTAAAATTAGTTTTATAAATAAAAAGGTTTATAAAGCGTTTATGAATCCCTATTCTCTTTGCACTAAGAAACAATTGTTGTTGCCAGATATATCACCTTCATTGTGAAGGAATTTCTTTAAGAAATTTTTGGTAGTTAAATGGAATTGGACCCGATCCATAGATAGAAATGATTATATGATTTTGGTGGTCATAACCAAAGAGATGTGATCCATCGGCCGAGATTGTCCTTTATCGGAAAGACCAATGTGCTTGGAATCAAATGAGAAATGTTGATAAGAATAATATAGCAAATTTCAATTATTGAAATTAGCACAACAGATTCGGTATTCAACTTGCTCATTAATCCAGATTTACTTACAAAATTATCGATCGATAAGACTTAGTATTTTGTACTTATGTATTGAAACAAAAAATTATAAATAATGATTTAGAGTAAGCCGTTTACACATATTAACCAAAAAAGTCTCAAAGACAGTGGAAGCGATATTGGGTTTGTGAGTCTTCAGATATGATCCAAGAAATGATACAAACGTATCATTTTATAACCATCAAGATTGAATAAGTATTTTGATAGGAAAATCAAATAGTTTGACTTTCAATCAAAGTGGAAAAGAAGCGTGTGTTCATAAGAAAGAACGTTAAAAGTTATATTGATATTTCTAAACTATAAGTAAACAACACATTGTTGATTTTAACAATATGCTTGTACTAAAATCAACTTTAGTTGTTTTAATACTCAATTTTGGATTGTAAATGATGTCTTTTATGGTGAGTATAAAAGATATAGGGATTGTCCCAAAATGGTATACAAAGTACCCTATTAAAAGGGGAACATACAAGTTGGATTCCTTATGCATTAGCAATACGAATTATCATAACGGTTATGTTATGTATGATGTCGTGTTTTATTTATGTATTTGACACATAGAAAAGGAATAAAATCCAAATTGATATCACCAAATGATTGTTTGAAGTGTTCTCGCGTATATATGAAATACTAGAGAATTGTTTATAGAAACAATAAACTCGTTATGATGGAACGTTTGGATGCAAAATTTTATAAGTGATATTGACCATAACATGTCAATGATATAATTCAAGTTAAAATCTTTAATGTTAAAATGTTTCAAAATAAAAGTGATTGTGGTCGATTCAATGAAATGTTGAGAACATTAACTTGAATAGCACCACAATAAACCAATGTATATAGATATAAATGCACAAATTTATAATTGAGCATAAGATGATTCCAAATGTTGAGAATCGCATAATATTGTTATAATATAACAATATCATGGAATTGGTCATGATAGAACTTAAAGCTCGCTAGAAGTCAAAAGACATACTTTGAATCGTTCCACGTGATAAAGGCAGTTTATCAATATGAGAGAGAGTTAATCGACAAAGTAGATAATTAAAACATAATAGCATACTCATTCACTAAGGGACTGACCTAATTGGTTTTGAAAAAACATATTGGAGAAGTTGGAATTAGATTCCATAATTGACCCAAGTGCAAGTGGGAGATTGATAGAGTTAGGGGTATGCCCTAGGGGTAATTATGTAGTTTATTACATATATCTAACTCGTTGACCAATCTTGTTTGAAATAAAAGGTATTTTCTTCCTATTATATATTTGATACAATGTGATTATATTAATTAGTTAACTTAATTAAAAATATATTTAATAGAAAAATTCATAAATTATATATTTTGTGATAGTAGATACAAAGTGTCGTAACCATGAGTAGTTTATCACAACGAAACAAATATACCATTTTAAATGTTCCTAGTCAAGATGCATCGATACTGGATATCGATGTATCCATCGAGACAAAAGCACGTAATTCTCTCCAAATGTTGGACAGTGTATTACTCATGACCGCTGGGGGCACCTAGGGGTTACGTACTAATAGTTATTGGATAACTATGGAACGACTCACTCGATAGTTTTCTGTTATTTAATATAACTAAGGTTAAACAGAAAATATCGATGTGACTGATTTACACAGTTCTCTCGACTTGAGAATATTTAGGATCTTCAATATGAAAACTCCTCTTTGATTATAGCCAAATCATAGCATGGCATCCATCAAGTGACTATAGTTGGATCGAGTAGAAGTACTGGAAGTGAAGCACTATTCAAGAGAGGATTCGTCTCCTCAGTTATATGCGGTTAGTATCACAGTCAACTAACCTCAACTCAAAGTCAAAGTCTCTGGCCAAAGCATTTATGTTAATAATAATTGTTATTACTAAACCAAGGACTTTGTATTTGGACTATAAAGTTGAATGTGGATGAGGGTGAAATTTTGACCATTACCAAATTTCATAAGTCCATAGTGATATAGTTTTGACGAAGAGAATTGGTGTAAACAAATGTCACAACCGGGTAACGCTTATTAAACTAAAATTAGATTTTACCGAAAATGAGTAAGCGATAAATTTGGCCATAATGTCACACCACCTGCTAAGTAAAGTGTGAATGTTAACATTAGAATAGTTCGATATTAATCTCTGACCAAATTAACACCCAAGAGTTACATAGCGAAATGATGAATTCCCTTTAGACCGAACGAAATTAGTTTATAATAATTATAAATTAATTAAATCAATTAATATTTATGAAATATTAATTATAAAATTTGATTATGGTTTGAGAAATAAAAATCGTTATATATTTATAATAGTTATAAATGTACCAATCGATATACGATATTGATAAGCGATTGAATTAGATTTAATTGCATAGCATTTTGGCTTGGGATTAAATGGGTTTAAAGCCATCATTAGGGCTGCAAATTTGAGTTTTGACAAGTTATAAGATGCGGCTAAAACTTAGGATTAGACCTAGAGATGGATGGCTAAGATTAAGAGAGAACAGGTAATGAGATTGTTCTAATATCTCTCTTGTACAAGGCTATATATATGGATCTCTAAACGCTTAATCAAAAACAAACTTCTGGCTACCGTAATTAATAGGTTTGCAAGTCGAAGTTAATCCTCATATTAGTTCTAAGGATCTCAAATCGATTCAAGTTAAGTAAAAGCACTACTTGATAGAAAAGGTCTACGGTTCCAGACTTGCAATCTGACGGATCGACCATAATTGAAGTAGGGAATTCATTGATTCAAATGGACTCAAAGGCATCATGAATTGGTATTTTGTTTATATATTACAGTAATCATATCATATTTCATGATTTAATATTGATTAATCTCAAATCTGTATATATATTAATGTTGTATATCTAGTTAGGTGAGTCGTAGGTATATGCAGTTGTCATAAATTAGTTTGGTTATGTGCATGATTATATTATTATGTATTATAATTTATGAATAAACAAATCTAATTTTCTGTAAAAATTAAAAAAAATCATTATTAATTATTTTACGCTTATTTATATATTAATGTAAATATAAATTAATGTATATTTTAAACATATAAGTACATATATGTATATTTACAATGTATAAATAGTTTAGAATTTTTTCTTACACCTATTTATACATAATATGAATTATCAAATTCGAAAATAAATTTTATATGTAAAAATAATTTTAAATTATCTTATATTGATTATTTGAATTTTTATTATATCTAAAATAATTATTGCACTAAAAATTCGATTTTATATTTTTTTTAAATTATTACATCTATGCAGTAACCCATAGAAAAAATATTAGATTTTTTGCTTAATATTTAATATGTTTAATAACTAAATTACTTCGGTTGAACATTTCTTTTATTTATTTCAAATAATATTTTAGCTCAAAAAATCATTAAAAAAATTTGAACCTGTATTTTATGATCCTAAATTTTCATAAATTATAAAATTTGATTTTTTTAATATTTATTACTAATATTTTTAATTATTATGATCAAAACTATTTATTATATATACATATGTATAATAATGATGAAATTATTAGTTTATATTTGTTATGCTAATTTAGATCTGGAAATAATTTTAAATATATATTTATATTTTAAGTTTTTGAATGTAATTAATTATTCATATATACACATTTTATTTAACCTTATATATATGTATATAATTTTAATTTTTATATATATATGTATAATTTTATGTGTTTAATTGTGTATATATATTTATACAAATGTTTTAAATTATATATATATATATATATAATTTTGAGATTTTTAGCTCTAAAATATATTTTAAATATATGTATATGTATTTTTATAAATGTACTTTGCATCATAGATTATGTACATATTTAGACAACATACAATACATACGAAATGAGCTAATGCGTCCGTTACGATGTAACTCCCAACATCTATATACAGGCATGTTATACCCTTCACGGATTATTATGTTACACATGTACACACATATATATGTATATGATATATGTATATATATAAATTAAGTCATTCAAATTAACTTTACAATACAAAATACTTAAATTTAAATAAAATGCATGATTTTATTAAAAATAAATTTAGAATTGTTCTAAATGAATTAGACTTCATAGGCCCAATAAAGATCCAATAGGATAAAAAAAATTGAAATACACCCACCACTACCGCTATGGGCTAGCCCAATTCCAACAAATAATATATTTCCATTGCCTTTCCTTTCTTTCCTTCTTGGATTTGAGTTAATCAATCTTCTCGGCACTGACTTCTACTATTCGGTACTGAGCAGATTTTCCTTTTCAATTCGGTAAACACTATAAGTACTAAGTATTTAGCATTTCTTCCCCTATGCTTTAATTTTCCTTGCAACTTCAAACTAGTGCCAATTTCTTACAAATTAACTCCACCACCTTAGACTGATTACCGTCGACTCCTTCGTGCCCCCGCGTTCTACCAGAAAGCACCACATGGCTCTAATCGCGCCTCAACCATAGCCATTCAACCCAACCATTTCGCCATCGAATTCCTTGATTTAAATCATCCCTAACTTCAACTGAGTCTCCATTAAGATCTATAAACTCCAAAAATAGGTGATCATGGTTGTATGTGATGGTCATGGACACTGAGTGTCAGATCTAGGATTTGCCTATAGTCTAGTAGGAAAGGAACAATAACTTGGAATTTGAATTAAAACCCTATGATCATTGTGCTTGCCAAATCTTAATTCCTCCATTCCCTACGGTAAGTCAGTCTTGAAAAAAAAGTTGAGTTTGAATTAGCCATGTGAATTCTCACTCCAACTTCACGTTAATTTGTGGTATCCACAACTTCATACGACCTTTGTATTTCCATCCATCCAAGAGTTATAATCACACTTTGCCAATAAATGGTCGATCATAAGTTATTATTCATGAACTTCGATGTAACAACCCGATTGTTAACGAATAAATTAATTAAACTTAATTTTTGATAATTAATCATGAATTATAATTGATGAAATTTAATCCTAAAGTTATTTAATTAAGAAATAAGTTTCATTTATTAGTGATAATTTCAATTTAAATTTGAAATATGATTAAACCGATTATTTAAATTTGCAATTTATGAAAATTGTTAATATTGAAATTATTTTTAAAAATGAGAATTTTGGGAATATTAATCCATTTTATTAAAATGATAATATTCTATTATTGTTAAAGTTGGATTGCATTTATATAAAACATTTTATTATTGATTTAAAATGATAATTTCTAACGTATTAGTTATTTTCAAATTTTGTGTAATCAAATTGGTAACTTACAAAACCTTGTTTAGTGTAATTGAATATGTAATAAGTAATAAAATAAAACAAAATAATTACCACATTTCTTTTAGAATAGAAAATTAGTAACACTTGTTATTGGGTTCATACCCAAAGCACTTGGCCCAAGAAAATAAGAATATGGAATGAGAAGAAAAATATGCACAGAAATCACTTCCTCATTTTATATTTTCTGCCATAAGCAAAAACTCAAAGCATCCTCTGACCATAGTTCTTAAATCTCCAATTTTTAGTTCAAAATCAAAGAGCTTTTAGTAATTTTTTGGAGGAATCATTAGAAGGTAATCTTCCTTACCCTCTAATGTGTATAATTTGCTGATTTATTTTAGTTTTTGAATAGGGATTATAATAATTCTTTTTGCAAATTTTTAAAATTAAACCTAGGTTATTGTTGAAAGGTCTTGGCTGAGGTAAATCCAAGTTTTAGTCTTGAAATTTAGTTCAAGATACAAAGCGAGTTATACCTATTTCTAAATATTTACTGGGTTGTACGTTAATTTGGATGAATATGTATTAGGATTTAGTGTTGAAATAATTCATATCTCTTGTGTTGTTTGCAATTTGATATGTGCAATTTGCTATTGTTGAAACCTAACTTATGAAATTGGAATTTTCACCTAATTATATATGTTTATATGCTTGCATGATTGCTAATTCAATACCCTAGGTCATTAGAGAACCAATATAGAGAAATGGGTGGAATTGGATCGTCAGAGAGCCACCAAAATCACCTGGACATCAGTCCAGGCGAGGCAGCCAATTGACCAGTTTGCGCGACCAATGCACTGGTCGTAGCCTTGACTTGACTTCCAGGCTATGCTTCAGTGTACTCCGATCGACCCATTGGCCATTCGTTTGCTCGGCTGATCTCCTGCTGTTAATGGTTTGACTTTGGTGTTGCATTTATAATAGTAAATCTCGGTTTTAATGTTGTTTGCGGATTTTTTTTGAATTATGAATTTTTTTGGAATGGTTATGCCATACAATCCATAGCACAACATCAAATCTCCATCGATGTTTTCAATAAGGATTTTCAAAGAGAATGGATTTTCAAGTCGAACCGTTTCAACTTAATCTTGTAAGAAGAAAGTTATATCAGTTATAAAGGATATTTGAAAGTCTAAATAGATATACTTATTTATTATTTATATAATAAGAATGATTTTGAAATGTAAATAAAGTGTAAAGGAATAATTAGGATTTATGAAATGATTTATCAAATAGTGAATATTTATATAAAGTTGAATAATAATTAAATTATGGATTCAAATAAAGGAACTTGAAAGTATATTTTATGCAAAGTAATCTAAGAAAACCGTTATATATATATATATATATAAAGATTATATTTAATTACTTTCATACCTTAAACTCTTAGAATATTTTCTATCATCTGCAATCCCGTGTGACTTTTGTTTCTTAAATAAAAATGTTTTGAGAACCTTAATTCTATAATTTAGGGTATTCTAATATTCGATTTAATGTTACCGATTGTCTAAAACGCTCTCGAGTAACTTTCATTGAATATTGTACAACTCATTAAATAGAATGTTTGAGTGATACTTACTAGCCCTCTAGCGAATATTCGATTTCACTGGATAATATATAATGCTTTAGTTAAATTCACACGATTTTTATTAGGAAGTATTTAACACTTTAGAGTTATTTTCTTTTTTGGCGTGCGGCATGGGGCTACTAGATCCTAAAGAGAATATAGTTCAGATTTTCCAGTGGTATCCGTAACGAGCGAGATTTACTAGTTTCTAGTAAATAGTAGAATTTTACCATGTTCTATTTGATGTTTTGGTTAAGTTCCAGCAATTACTCAAAGCGATAGTATTTGGCACTTTAGAATATATTTCCTTTTAGGGTTCAGCCGAGGGCCAATAAATCCTTTTAAGATATACATATGAATTCCTGATTAGTGGCTAGGTTTGTTTTACGGTGTGGACGATCCTTAGCATCAAATCGGTATGGGTGATACTAGTTTGTTTCCACAGTATGGACGATTCTAAAATCGGTATGAACGATCTAGGTGATTGATATTTTATGTTTCGATTACCATGGATTTCTAATGTTTCTGGATTCAAAATATTCTTGAATTTTGTGATTACTTTTGTGATAAGTTCCGTGTTAAATCATTTATGTAACTATTTACATTTATAGTACCATATACCTTATGTAACATCTTGTTCTCACCCTTGTGAATATTTAGAGATAGTCTAACCCGTTTATTTTATAATACTCAGGTCAGGCGAAGACTTTTTCAGGTTTTCAGGACGCTTAGGCTTTTTGGGTAGGTGTGTTAGTAGATGATAGACATTTTGACATCTTAGTTTATCTTCTTTTGTGTATCTTCACGTGATATATTATGGGATATATTATTTGAGAAAGTGATTCATTTTAGATGCATATTATGTGAGTCTAGTATTTCATTTTATAGACTCACCTTATGCACTGTATATGATGTAAATTATACACTGTGGTCTGTGATTGTTATTTATATGATCTATTTTTCTGATTTTGAATAATCGATGTGTTTATTTCTTTAAACTGAGACTATACACATCAAAAATTTCATTTAAGATATTTAGAAAAAAGAGTAAGTGTAACGTGCCAGTGTTAGATTGAAAATATATTCACATTTGCTCGCCATTAACAAGCCATATTCTCCGTATTATTAGACGATATTATTTATAATGTTCTTTAATAATATGGGTATCCGACGGGGCCATTACATTCGACGTCCAGATGATTCTATTGCACAACATTTCCAATTACTACATCTCATATATTCTGTTACCGGTTATCTGACAAAAATGGGTAAAATCGGATGCATGGCCCTTTATGCGGCGAGCTATCTATATAAGATGGTCGGTTCATTGTGTACAGGGCACGTGACTCACACACCATAGATCAACATTTCCACTTTCCCCAATCGACGTTCAGAATCCGATTGGTCAACACATGTTGACATCTGTCGGATTCTAAGCATCGGTCGCATGGGTCTAAATTTAAAATAGAATTCTGAAATTAAACACACCACACCACGTTGAACTCCAAGTTTTCCTACTCAGAATGTCTTTTCATCCTCCCAGATTCCATGCTAACATTGGGTCATCAACTTCTCCTAAAGCTGGATTAACCATTGCTCAGGTTTCAACTCCCTCACCTTTTAGGCTTTGTTGTTCAATTATCGTCGAACTAAAAAGAACAATCGTCCCAGTGGAACCAATTCAAGAATTTCCTCCTCCTTTAAATGAATATATTGGTTTGAGAGTTTTGGACGATTCACTCGAATATGTGCCAATGATTCTGACTCTTGGAGATGCTTCAGACCACGGCTGACAACATGGGATTCCCAAGATTGACTCTTACTTCCTAACCAAAGCCAGCAGGCGCATGATCCTTCGATGGGCTTTATGGCTTGCAATTGATATATGTTCCTTGGCGACGTTGTAGCGCCTTTTAATCCATTTCTGTGCATGATTCTCCAAGAGCTCGGGTTGGCTCCACCCCAAGCTCATCCCAACGGATATGCAATGCCAAGCTCTTTATGCGTGCTATTTATAAACCAATTCCAATGACCTCCAAACTTGGGGGAGATAACTAACATCTTGAGTTTCAAGCATTAGCATGATGCACTGTCTTATATGATCATCGAGGCTTGGTATCATCGCGTGATCATTGAAGAGCTCCATATTATACCAGAAATGCCATCTCACAACATTTTTAGGCTATTGAAAAATGAGGAGTGGCTAATATTTCACAATGGCCCAGGGCCATTGCGGATTTACGTTTAGCTACGGTCCAACACCGTTGCAAATTTGGAATTCACAACGGCTTGCAACCATCGTGAAATATTTTAACTTTATTTTAAAAAAGTTCTTCTCCTACAATAACTACAAATAACATATAATAAGCGCATGTCACAAACATAATATCTAAGGCACCTGAGTCAATAAAATTCAAAGAAACAACATATAATATTAAAAATATAGCTTTAAAATGCAAGAATATAAGCAATACTTATCAAGAAAATTGTATGTTGCTCTATTGCAAAGATCCCATATTTATTTGTCAACACAAAAAAAAGTTTTAACTTAGATATATAAGAAGACATTTTAAATAAATGAGATTTACTAAACGTGTAACGACCCGAAATTTTGGGTCGCCAAATTTGAACATTTAATTCATTTTAAACGTTGAATATGGATTATAATTTGAATTTTGGAATAAAGGATTTTGGTTAAGCTGATAGAATTGGTAAAATTTCAAATACGGGAATTAAATTGGAATTTGAATAATAATAGCTTAATATCAGAAATTGGGATGATTAGTAATTTTGAGTGTAAATGGATATAAAATTGGATTCTAAAATTTATTTTAGGTCTAATTGGGTTTGAATTTTAATATTGGACCCTTGGATGAAATTAGAAGTCAATAAGTTATTATTTGGAATTTTATATTAATTTAAAGATGAATTTAATATTATTAAAATGTAATTAATCAGATTTTGGGGCCCGGAATGAGCCCGAATGATTTGTTATGTGATTATATATTTTATATGATTTATAATTAAGTTAATAAAGTTTTAAAAGTGAAATTTTGAGTGATTTCGACAATTTCGAAAAATCGTCCGATTTAATCGACGAGTTAAAATAGCCTTCCGAGGCACTGTCTCGGAATTCGACGAAACCAGTTCCATTGGATCCGTAATAGTTAGTTATTATCGGATTTCAATTTTCGTAGCAATCGGAGTTGTCGTTTGACTGTGGCAGCTCGAAACGTATAGAATTCGTTTTAATCGATTTAATTTTAAATTGATCGTTAGATCCCGTAACTCGCACGTACGATCGATTATCTTACGAAACCTGTTCCATTGTGTCCAGAACGTGGAAAAACCCTAGAATTGCCTGTCGGAATGCGTAGTTTGGAGTTCGTTTGCATATGATGTTAAGTTGAGAAATTTGTTAATTAAATAATATTAAATAATATTATATAACTTAAAAACATTGCAAACCCTAATTTTTATTTCACCGACCGCTGCTTATATCAGTTAATGGCCGAAAAAGATCGTCTTTCCCCACTAATTTCTTTCCATCCATCGACCTTTAGCCAAAATCGTCAACTAGTAAATCGAAGAGCCATTCGAGACGATGAAATCTATACGGCGAGGATGTGTCGTAGTGGAGTGTGGAGGCCGAGGGGTAGTCGCGTTCGTGGTCAGTCTAGGCTCGTTGTACGCGAGCTATGGGGGACCGGAGGGGACCGGATCTTGGCCGATGGTGGGGTGGTCGACGAGCGACGTGGTGGCGAACTCCGATCAAGCTGGATGCGAAGAAGGCGGCGCGATTTCGAAGCCCTAGGTCGGCTATTTTTTGGGTTCGGTGGCTACTGCAGATCGCGTGAGGAAGAAGAGTTTTGGGGGGGAGGGGGGCGTGATTTCCTGATGCTGATCGAACGGCTAAGATGGTATAAGTTTTTTTTAAAAAAATGTATTAAATACAATACAATCTTTAAAATTGAATAACTTTATCATACAATATCAGATTCGAACGAAATTCGCGGCGCCGGGATCGCAGAAAAGAATACTACGAGATGGTGCAGATCTGGAGCCATTCCGGGCAAGTAGAAATTTGGGTTAAATCGAACGTCGTTCGGTTTAATTTAAATTTCGAACGCTCGCCGAAACTCAAGGTGAGTTATTCTCACTCACATCTGGATATCAGTAAAGTAAACAGCTAATATTGAATGTTTGTTTGGATGTTTAGCTGAATATGGTAATTATTATCAAATTGAGTTAATGTATATTGTTGTGCTAATATTTGTGGATGCAGGGAAAAGCAGGTTGGAGGGATCCAACCGGATTCCTCGCAATATAATAATTATTTGATTATTGATGATGCAATCTATCTATATGTGTTGTGACAGATAAATCTGGAATTAAAATGTAATGTGTTATTGTTGGATAAACTATAAATCCAGAATTTAATTATAAATAGAATAAATTGGGTTTTTAAAGAAATAAGAGAAATTGATATATAACGAATTTTAAGGGAATAAAATTTGGGTTTGGTTTGGATGAAGAATGAAATTGGTAAAATTTAAATTTTAAATGAAGTGGGAAATTTATCAATATATAAATATGGAAGTATGGCTTCCGGTGAGAAATTTTCCAAGAAGGGATTTAGTGATTTTCGAAAAATTAAGTTATGTTTTCAACGATGCTTCTAAACATAAATTAACAATTGTAAATGTAAATAAAATATTTTGAAATGCAGCTTTCACCATTGGAATTTTTATTTAAGTAATTCATAAGCATTACTTTCCTTTAATAAATTCTCAAAGATTAATTTAAAAGAATTCTTAAACCCGAGCTTTGAAAGTAAATTTCCAGGAATGGTAAATTATGTTTGGGCTACGAAAGAAGTTCTTTTTTAAAACCTGGAAAGGAAATTTATGTTATTAAAACATGAATTTGAATGGTAATAAATTGGCTGGATTTATAAGACAGATTCTTTAGAATGTTGGAATGGAAAGTGTATTTCCCTGGGAAACCAAGTTCGAGTTTTAAACAGATTTTTATTAAACGGAAGTTTAAAGTTTAAACTTGTTTTAAGATTATTTGAAAATTATTATTTTAAAGTAACAAATTAATAAATTAACAATAGTAATGATTTAAGAACACATTTGTAATTATTTTTACGAATGGATTTATTTAAAGGCTGGTTTTGACTTAAGTTATTTTGAAATTAATATTTTTTTTTTTAAAACACTACTTTTAAATTTAGTTTAGCAAAACCCTTATTTAAAATCAAAGTTTATATCTTAATAAATGATTTTACCGTACATATTGGAATTATATTTTTGAGTAACAATTAGTAGTAAATTTCCATATTTGAAAATATATTTCAGAATAAAGTGTTTTAACTATTTTAAATCTAAATTGTTTTGAACTTGGTTATTTCCAATGGGAATAAATGTTAGACAATTTTTTTCTTGTAAAGGAAGAGATTTTGGGAATTGTTTCAAATGAGATTTGGAAATTTGAAAATATATCTTTCAAAGATATTTGAGGGAAATAAATAATGTGGGAAATTATTTATTGTGTGATGGTTGCTTATGAATATTAATTGATAGTTAAATCACCGACTATCAATATTGGACAAATGTGTTGATCGTTTCGAAGGGACCGGGATTGAGATTTATTTCTCAAAAACCACTTCGATCCGGTTTGTACGTTTCGTTAGGAAAACGTGTTCGGAGACGAAGATGGAGCAGTGAAGAGCAAGGGCTAGTCGCTACTAATCCTGAGGATATTTCCAAAATGGATGTAGTAGGAGTAGTGCCTTCGGTTCCGTTCGAACCCAGGACGGACTTGTATGGACGAATGCTTTCGGAACATCGTCGGGTGGGCGATGGACATTCTAAGTGAAAAATTCTAAAAGGTAACGCTTAGCCTCAAGGCTCATCAACCGGGAATGATTGAAAATCAAGGGATATGCAGCAAGGCTTCGTGGGTAGCCCCCACTAGAGAGTAAGGTCATCCCTGTCTAGATGTCACTTTTATTTCGGCTTAGTGGGCGGTTGCTGATCCCAACCGCGGGGTGATCTTATTCGGAACTGTCCAATAAGTGATGGGTCCGGCCTTGTGTTGTAGGGGATCGGGAGTGGTCCTCGGTACGGTGATCTAGGCCCCGTACTCTGACAGGTGGTACCCCAGTGCCTAGTCATTGTTGGAAATCCATTCTCCCTACGAGCCTTGTACGAGTTTTGTTTGTATTACCCACTTTTGTGGCTAGTAGCTGGAATTTAATGAATGTAATAATTTCGGCTATTTTATAAGTATTTGTAAATAGACCCTATTATAATATCAGAGGATTTCTATAAAAAGTGTTTTAGCTATCGTAAGGTAAAAACCCGACATGTTTATTTGTGGCGTGGTCTTACGAGATGCTTTTGTTTCCAAAGGATTTTTGAAACTTTAATAATCAATTTGGATGCATTATAATCAGCTGGTATTCCAGACTGACTCGGGTGTTATTTCATATAATGCTCGGGTCAGACCGAGTATTATATGTACAGGACAGGATGCTTTGGAGCAGGAAAGGAGCTGGAGTCCGAGACGTATTATTTATACATACATACATATACATATATATATGTATATGTATATGTATATATATATATATATATTTCGCTGCTGTGATTGTATGGTATGTCTGATTAGTAATTGATGATGTATGAGATACTCTGATGATGTGATGTATAAAATTGATATAGTTTTCATTTTGTGTAAAGTTCTATATTTACTATTATATTTTATTCCGCTGCGACTGTGAGATTCTGATATTGTTTAGCTTCTTCTTCTATCTCTTTTCTTAAAACCAAATGGTTCGTATTTCTGTGCCACTTGAGTTAACAGAGGTAGAATAGCGTTGATTCAAGGGGTACGGATTTGTGGGCTGTCTCACTTGGTATCAGAGCTTAGATTGGCGACAACCTAGCCTTTGGTGGGGAAATTACTCATTAAACAGAGTTAATAGTACTCTATAATGAGTTGAGCGTATTAATAGATATGAGAGTGTACTTGTTTGTGAATATAAAATTGTTTTTATACTGTGTTGACTTATCGGTTGAGTGTTTATGAATTCTGGTCGGTGCGGGAAGTACAATCGTATCGATAGGAGTTTCTAAACTCTTAAACAAGATAAACCGACATAGTATTGTTTTAAAGTGGGTAAATGAAATAATTTTACCCAAAATTATATTTTGATATAAAAACGAACAATTTTCTGAAATTATTATATATATTTGGTTGATTGGTTGTTAATACAATAATTAAATAAGAATCCAAAATTTAATCATGAATTAGAAATGGTTGTAATCAAATAAATTCTATAGGTATAAATTATATAAAGGAAGAATAACTAAATTTAAATTGAACCAGAATTTAAATCCCGGAAGTTTTGGAAAGGATTTTAAATATATTGAAAACAAAGTTTGGAAATTTAAATTTCTGGGAAAGTTTGAAATGTTTGCTAAGGTGTTTGAAGGCAATATTGGAATATTATTTTGGGAAGTATTTTTGAATGGAAATTGTTTTGAAATGAATTTGGGAAGTAAGAAAGAATTGAACTCACTTCAGTCGCTGGAAAATAGTCCTGATGATGCTGGCCACATCATTGGAATTTATTTTCAAGTTTCTAAAGTGATGGATTGCTTCCCTAGTACTTGGGTATGATATTATTTGGGACTTGTTGGGCATAACGGTTGTTTGGAAATTTTCAAAAGGGGAAAAGTGTTTTGGTATAAACAAATTGTTTTGAAAATCTAGAGATTTGATTGATATACCAAATGGGTATGAGTTGATTATTATTTCAAAATGGTTTTGGAATAAAACTGGGTAATTTAATTCTGGAAAATTCTATTTAAATGATGTGTAAAATTAAAATGAATTAACTATTGAATTTATTAAGTGAAGTTGATATTAATAAGAAGAAAGAAATGAAAATTTTAATCTTGGAATTAAAATTTAACTTGAGTGAATGGAAGTGAATAAAATATATGGAAGTGAGTAGAAAAATTGAATTTAACTTGGATAAGTAAAATAAATTGGACTTAGAATTAAATTGATTTGGGTTAAATTAAAATGTAAGTTGACTTTGAAATGGTGGGTCATTGTGTAATGAATAGTACCCATGAGCTATTAAGTATTATACTTATAATTTGAGGTTGTGGATTTGAAGTTGTAAAGAATTAAATTGAAGAAATTTGTATCCTTAAGAATTCGGTGATACATATATATACAATTTGGAATTGTGATTATAAGATGTAGATGGATTAAAATGAGCTATATACGCTTTTAAATAAATAAGTTGGTGAACTTATAAAATAGAAATGGAGTTATAATCACAAATGGGAAATAGTGGAATGGTATGGTGGATTCAAACTTAATCTCAAATGAAATGTAAATTGAGATAAGGTAGAGTGAGATATAAAAGAAGTGAATGAACTTAAGTTAGAAAATAAGTTTTGAACTTATTTATGGAGGAATAAATTGGATATAAAGGTGAAATGTAAAATTGCTTATAATTGCATAAAGAAATTCATATTCTTAAGTTATTAAGTGTTATAATTTGAATTGGTGATTATAAAAGGGTAATGGACTTAAGTAAGCAATCTAAGCTCTTGAATGGAAGTGAAATTTTAATTCATTAATGGAAAGAGTTGAATGGTGTGGCAAATTCAAACTTAACCACAACTGAAATGTAAAGTGTAATGAAGCAAAGTAAGAATATAAAGGTGGATGTTCTTAAGTTGGCAAATAAGTCTTGAACTTATGTATGGGGAAAATTTTTTTTTTTTATGATAATGAAATTGAAATTGAATTTCAGTTGTATAATAAATAATATTGAAAGAAATTTAGATCCTATTTAAAGAAGTTAAAAGGAAAGGTAGAAAATTTAAATTTGCTAAATGAAATAATTGGAAAATGGTGATATTATAAATGAATTCAGAGTGAATTGAGGAAGCAAATTAAAACCTAATATGGATTAATTAAATGGGATTTGTATTGTAATGGATAGAATTTTGATAATTGGTCAAAATTTGGAAAGTAAATAAAAATCCAATTGTGGCATGGGATTTAAATTTGTGGTAACAAATATTGAAGTGTGAATGAAAGATAAATTAGATTATAATGGTGATAGTTTGAATTGTAAATAAATTCAAAGGAATGAAATAATTTAAAGTGGTTTCTTTGCTAATAAAATAAATCTAAAATGGATTGAATAAATAAGCAAAGTGCATTAAAATTTGTAAATGGATCGGAATTGATTCGGATGAGAATCAAATGGAAATAAATAAAAGTGATATGAGAAGAAATAGAAATATTGTGTGATTGAAACAATTTACGCAAAAAAAAAAATTGTGATCAAGCTTATAATGTGGTATTGGATAAATTTGTTTAGATGATGAAACTGAATTGCAAGTGAAATGGTATTAATTAATCTTATTGTGATAAATTAAGGAGGTATAAGTTGTAAATAATATGGAATGTGATGATATTGATTTAAACTTAACTTGGATGAGCTTTATTTAGTAGATTTGAATGAAATTTGTTTAGATTATAAAATTTAAATGCAATTGGAAGAATCTTAATTAATTGTTGTGATGAAACAAAAATATAATGGGTTGTAAATGACCCAGGATGGACTGATATTATTGTAAACTTGAATTGGTTAATGAAATAGAAATGTAAGGGAAGAATTTAATTTAATAATTGCAATGTGATAAGAATGCTTGGATTATAAACTATGCAAAATTGAATAAAATTAATATGAATATAAGTTGGAATTAATGTTAATGGTTATAAGCTTAAGAATTGGTTATTTGTTTGAATAACCACAACCTGCATAGGAATTAGTCGTTAAACTTAAGTGAATGTATTAAAAGAAGTAAATGAAATTGATATTTGAATAATGGGAAATGGATTGGGAATCTATTCAGTAAATTTATATGTAAATGCAGGTTAATTAAAAAGAAAAGTAAATGAATCAAAAGCTTATATTACCTTATTGAAGTGAATATGAATTGGTTGTGGTAATTATGAATTGGGAATGGTAACTTGAATGTATTCATTATAGTGAAATACAAAATGAAGTTCGAGTTGGCAAAAGGAAACTAAGGTAGTTTTGGTGCTTGTGATTGCTTATAAAATATGGTTTATATGTAAACTTGAGAAATGTGTCGCGTAGGCTTGGTAATTGATGTATTGTCTTAATAAATGAATGAAATGTTCATATTTTTGGAAACTGATGAGTTTGTTAAAGTACAGGTACGGAAGGCGTTCGAAAGAGTTGGAGCGCGTATATGCGTTATATTAGCCGCTAGCTTTAAAATTTTGCTAAAAAGGTACGCCTACGCAATTATAATTGGGAAATGATATATTTTTTGTGATATATTTTGGTTTCCGACCGTGTGGGTCGATGTATATATATTTTTCTGTATCGCGATATCGCGAAAGCTCCTCCGTGCAAGGGCTGTCAAAAAAATTCTGAAATTTTGGGAGTTAGAAAATTTTTAGGATTTTGATTTGCTAAGAAATTGAATTTTTAAAGCAAATGGTAAAAATTAAAGATTTAGAGTAAATGAGGTAAATGAGTTTGAATTTGAGCTAAAGGGTTTTGGGAGTGTATATAAGTTTAACTAAAGAAGTTTGGGTTAAGTTAATGGGTGTAGGAGCATTTGTTTCATTAGCGACAAGTTGATCTCGAATAACAATTGGAAATAAAGAATTTTGGAATAGGATTGAATTGGTAGTTTCAATTTGAAACTAAGGATCTGGGTAAAGTGAATTTGAGCAAAGTGAAATTTAGATTTCACTAAGTAAGTTTGTTTTTAGGTCTGAAAGCATTCTTCTACCTTAGCAAATTTCGGGGGCGAAATTTTTATAAGGGGGGAGGAATGTAACGACCCGAAATTTTGGGTCGCCAAATTTGAACATTTAATTCATTTTAAATGTTGAATATGGATTATAATTTGAATTTTGGAATAAAGGATTTTGGTTAAGCTGATAGAATTGGTAAAATTTCAAATACGGGAATTAAATTGGAATTTGAATAATAATAGCTTAATATCAGAAATTGGGATGATTGGTAATTTTGAGTGTAAATGGATATAAAATTGGATTCTAAAATTTATTTTAGGTCTAATTGGGTTTGAATTTTAATATTGGACCCTTGGATGAAATTAGAAGTCAATAAGTTATTATTTGGAATTTTATATTAATTTAAAGATGAATTTAATATTATTGAAATGTAATTAATCAAATTTTGGGGTCCGGAATGAGCCCGAATGATTTGTAATGTGATTATATATTTTATATGATTTATAATTAACTTAATAAAGTTTTAAAAGTGAAATTTTGTGTGATTTCGACAATTTCGAAAAATCGTCCGATTTAATCGACGAGTTAAAATAGCCTTCCGGGGCATAGTCTCAGAATTCGACGAAACCAGTTCCATTGGATCCGTAATAGTTAGTTATTATTGGATTTCAATTTTCGTAGCAATCGGAGTTGTCGTTTTACCGTGGCAGCTCGAAACGCATAGAAATCGTTTTAATCGATTTAATTTTAAATTGATCGTTAGATCCCGTAACTCGCACGTACGATCGAATTATCTTACGAAACCTATTCCATTGTGTCTGTAACGTGGAAAAACCCTAGAATTGCCTATCGGAATGCGTAGTTTGGAGTTCGTTTGCATATGATGTTAAGTTGAGAAATTTGTTAATTAAATAATATTAAATAATATTATATAACTTAAAAACATTGCAAACCCTAATTTTTATTTCACCGGCCGCCGCTCATATCAGTTAATGGCCGAAAACGATCGTCTTTCCCCACTAATTTCTCTCCATCCATCAACCTTCAGCCAAAATCGTCAACTAGTAAATCGAAGAGCCATTCGAGACGATGAAATCTATACGGCGAGGATGTGTCGTAGTGGAGTGTGGAGGCCGAGGGGTAGTCGCGTTCGTGGTCGGTCTAGGCTCGTTGTACGTGAGCTATAGGGGACCGGAGGGGACCGGATCTTGGCCGATGGTGGGGTGGTCGACGAGCGGCGTGGTGGCGAACTCCGATCAAGCTGGATGCGAAGAAGGCGGCGCGATTTCGAAGCCCTAGGTCGGCTATTTTGGGTTCGGTGGTTACCGCAGATCGTGTGAGGAAGAAGAGTTTTGGGGGGCTTGATTTCCTGATGCTGATCGAATGGCTAAGATGGTATAAGTTTTTTTAAAAAAAAAATGTTTTAAATACAATACAATCTTTAAAATTGAATAACTTTATCATACAATATCAGATTCGAACGAAATTCGCGGCGCCGAGATCGCAGAAAAGAATACTACGAGATGGTGCAGATCCGGAGCCACTCCGGGCAAGTAGAAATTTGGGTTAAATAGAACGTCGTTGGTTTAATTTAAATTTCGAAAGCTCGCCGAAACTCAAGGTGAGTTATTCTCACTCACATCTGGATATCAGTAAAGTAAACAGCTAATATTGAATGTTTGTTTGGATATTTAGCTGAATATGGTAATTATTATCAAATTGAGTTGATATATATTGTTGTGCTAATATTTGTGGATGTAGGGAAAAACAGGTTGGAGGGATCCAACTGAATTCCTCGCAATATAATAATTATTTGATGATTGATGATGCATTCTATCTATATGTGTTGTGACAGATAAATCTGGAATTAAAATGTATTGTGTTATTGTTGAATAAACTATAAATCCAGAATTTAATTATAAATAGAATAAATTGGGTTTTTAAAGAAATAAGAGAAATTGATATATAACGAATTTTAAGGGAATAAAATTTGGGTTTGGTTTGGATGAAGTATGAAATTGGTAAAATTTAAATTTTAAATGAAGTGGGAAATTTATCAATATATAAATATGGAAGTATGGCTTCTGGTGAGAAATTTTATAAGAAGGGATTTAGTGATTTCCGAAAAATTAAGTTATGTTTTCAACGATGCTTCTAAACATAAATTAACAATTGTAAATGTAAATAAAATATTTTGAAATGCAGCTTTCACCATTAGAATTTTTATTTAAGTAATTCATAAGCATTACTTTCCTTTAATAAATTCTCAAAGATTAATTTAAAAGAATTCTTAAACCCGAGCTTTGAAAGTAAATTTCCAGGAATGGTAAATTATGTTTGGGCTTTGAAAGAAGTTGTTTTTAAAACCTGGAAAGGAAATTTATGTTATTAAAACATGAATTTGAATGGTAATAATTGGCTGGATTTATAAGACGGATTCTTTGGAATGTTGGAATGGAAAGTGTATTTCCCTGGGAAACCAAGTTCGAGTTTTAAACAGATTTTTATTAAACGGAAGTTTAAAGTTTAATCTTGTTTTAAGAGTATTTGAAAATTATTATTTTAAAGTAACAAATTAATAAATTAACAATAGTAATGATTTAAGAATAGGTTTGTAATTATTTTTACAAATGGATTTATTTAAAGGCTGGTTTTGACTTAAGTTATTTTGAAATTAATATTAATTTTTTTTAAAACACTACTTTTAAATTTAGTTTAGCAAAACCCTTATTTAAAATCAAAGTTTATATCTTAGTAAATGATTTTACCGTACATATTGGAATTATATTTTTGAGTACTAATTAGTAGCAAATTTCCATATTTGAAAATATATTTCAGAATAATGTGCTTTAACTATTTTAAATCTAAATTGTTTTGAACTTGGTTATTTCCAATGGGAATAAATGTTAGATAATTTTTTTCTTGTAAAGGAAGAGATTTTGGGAATTGTTTCAAATGAGATTTGGAAATTTGAAAATATATCTTTTAAAGATATTTGAGGGAAATAAATAATGTGGGAAATTATTTATTGTGTGATGGTCGCTTATGAATATTAATTGATAGTTAAATCACGGACTATTAATATTGGACAAATGCGTTGATCGTTTCGAAGAGACCGGGATTAAGATTTATTTCTTGAAAACCACTTCGATCCGGTTTTTACGTTTTGTTAGAAAAACGTGTTCGGAGACGAAGATGGAGCAGTGAAGAGCAAGGGCTAGTCGCTACTAATCCTGAGGATATTTCCAAAATGAATGTAGTAGGAGTAGTGCCTTCGGTTCCGTTCGAACCCGGGACGGACTTGTATGGACGAATGCTTTCGGAACATCGTCAGGTGGGCGATGGGCATTCTAAGTGAAACGTTCTAAAAGGTAACGCTTAGCCTCAAGCCTCATCAACCGGGAATGACTGAAAATCAGGGGATATGCAGCAAAGCTTCGTGGGTAGCCCCCACTGGAGAGTAAGGTCATCCCTGTGACGCCCCACCTCTATACCCACGCTAGCCAAGAACACTACGGTGTAGTGCTGTCAACTAGCACGGAGAATAAGGCTGTTGAGGAGCGGCCATCAATAGTTGGCCTTACACTAGTATTGGTTATCTCGATAGGAGTGATATATATATATATATATATATATATATATATATATTCTTTCATTTTTCATCTCTGATTTATTTTCTCCCATCGAAATACCCCAATTCCAGTATAAAACGAACTACGATGGTTCATAATAGTTTAGAACAGTAAATATGAAATAATAACACAGATAAATATAAATGCGGAACACAGATAAAACAGAAATTCTCATATATACAATAACTGATGTCAGTTACAATACATTTGACACGGTACATATGATACGGTACATATGATACGGTACATATGATACAACCACCACAGTCGACTCAGGAAGCTACATATACAAGTACATTAACGTATATAATATACATGAATACATATCTTCCTATACAATTATACAGACTACAATAAGAGATGACGACTACTCCAAAAGATATGAAAGAACTTCATAGCTCTAGCAGCAACCCAAAGCAGAATATCTACAACCTAAAATACTCGGTCTGACCCGAGTATTAAATTCAAAAGAAAATAATACTCGGGTCAGTCTAATTCAAACTCAGTTATTAGTGCACAGAAGCAATAATAATTAAATAATGAATAGACGACAGTAATTAAACCAAAACAGAATGCAATTTAGAATATTGAATTGAATAAACAAAACAGTTCAAACCATTGAAATATCAATTAAAATAATAATTCATGTAGGGCTGCAGGACACGCACGCGTGCACTGCCTCGCCACTACTGAATATGGAATACGCAAAGGATCCATCAATCGAAACAAGATAGAATATTATAAAAGCCGCACCGTGTGGCTGCAGTTCACGCTTGCGTGCACTGCCTTGCCACTATAGTGAAAATGTACCCAATGAATACCGTGTGGCTGCAGTTCACGCTTGCGTGCACTGCCTTGCCACTACAGTGATAATGTACTCAATGAATATTCACAAACGAACACGCGGTCAAACCCAAGAAAAGTCGGGTTCAACGCAAAGAGATAGTCGACCAACAGAAACTAGACCAAAAACTACACGCAGATGAACAGCAAAGGATCAGAGCTCAATGCATATGAAACCAAGAATGCTAGCATGAAGTGCAACAGACTCGATGCTACAAGTCATGAAATACAACAGCTAAAGAGAATATGCAACATGAATCTGAATATATAAATTTCAAATAGAATGCATATGAACTAAAGATATGCAAAAAGAATCTGGATATTAATTTCCAGTAGAGTGCATATATGCAACAAACATTGGATACAACAGATGCAAACTAATGCACAAAGTAAATGCATATGAACTTGATGGCAACAGTTCAAGGCACTGTAACATTACATGAAACTGAGATTGCAACTTAATTAGAAATACATATGAACATGATGGCAACAGTTCGAGGCACAGTAACACTACATGAAACTAAAACTTCCAAAATGAAGCAAGAACAAATGTACATGAGTTATGGTATGTAGGACTTGATGCTAGGGAGAACAAGCTACACACATTATACACTTTACAATTTAAAAATGTCAGGACCATGCATTATGTGTACTACAAAGCAAACCCATATGACATGCATATAGGGATTTCAAGTGAACTTAACAAGATTGTCGAATCCAAAGCTACTGAGGAATGAATAATGCAAACCAACATCAATGACACGGCCTCAAAATGAAATGGTTATAAATAACCCTATATGCACACTGCAGCAACTCAAGTGAACAGAGGTGGCACAAGGAACTGCAGACCAACCAGATTAATGATGCATATGGACTCAGAACAATATATAGTGACACATGGTAGTAGTGAAAACTCAAATAACCAAACTACTCGAGTGAATTCGACAAAGTATGTACACAAGTAACCAAACTGCAACAGGCAACAGTATGCAAGTGCAAAGACAAATGCACATGTCACCAGAAATGAAGCACTGTAACTCAAAGAGCATCAAAATGCAAATCATGATGAAACACAGCAACAACCATCAAAATCAAACATGACATTGCAGACTAGTTCAAGAGCATCAGGATATACTACCGATAAGAACTCATGAGAATGGAATGCACAAGCCAAAGAAACACAAATATACAGAAACGAGAACCACTTCACCAAAGTCAAAATATATTCAAGTTGAAGCCAAAAATCATCAATGTGTAAACCCAAAATCAAATGACCGAAGTCACCAAAAATCAGCAAGATGATTTAAACCAAATATCATACAAACAAAAATCACAGCATTTAAAACTCTACGAACCCGAGTCTGAACTAGATGTGAGTAAATAACTTTACTCACCTGAATCGAAGCAACGGCGAGCTAAATCAAGTGGCCGCAAACCCTAGCAGCCATAGCAAAGTCGAAGTGACGATCGATCGAAGAAGCCCCAAGTTTTGGAGACGAACTGAGAAGAGGGGCGAACGATTGAAGAAAAAATAAAAAGGGGGCCGCCATTAATTTTGTTTCGGTGGTTTTAGGTTAGCAAACGAACGAATAAGAAAAATGAACTAAAAAGGGGGATGGGTTTAAGTCGAAGAAAAGGTAAAGGGAGATTGTGGGCTGGGCTGAAAATTTGAAATGAGTTGCGATTTGATTAAGTTTTATAATTTAATACTTTGGGCTGAAATGGGAGAGGCAGTTTGGTTGGGCTGGTTTATATTTAATAAATAATTTAGTTAAGGGTTTAGCTTGTTTGTTTAATAGTAAGTTCAATTTGATTGTTACAATAATTATTCACACTTTCTGATAGCATTGTTCTTAATTCACAGGTACGCTATGGAAAACCAAGTAAACACTACAGAGATCGAACGTTTATCAACAAACTACTGAAAACCAAAGTTTGGACCGAAACCAAAACAAATGAACCATTATTAAAAAAAATCAAAGCCCCTCAAACTTTATAACCATTTGTAATTTAAATTTTAAAAACTTCAATTTGAAAATTGACGAAAATATCGGGTTGTTACAGACTACCCTCCTTAAAGAAATTGCGTCCTCGCAATCTTAAGGAACAAATGGACAAATGGTAACAACCATAAAGAACATCATCATACGATAAAGAAGTTAAAAATAGAAAGTTCACCATATAGAGCATGAAAGAGAAAGCCTGAACATGTTTGCTCGATGAATTCTTTGGATTCCTAAGAGAAATCCATAGAATTTGAGAACCATTGAGAATCTCAACAAGAGAAACATCTATATTTCGAAGGTGCTACACCCCCGAAGCAATGATGTGAATATAAGATTGCTCAAGAATAGAAATTGGAAATCCCTAAGGCATTTCCGTAATTGGAAGACGTGGAAAACATCATGAATAGCAGAAAATTGAGTCGGTACACCGGCGTAGTACAATATAAACGCCAAAGAAATCTTTTAATTTCATAAAAGAAATTCACAAATTATCAACAAAATCTAATTATCAATAGATAATTCAGAAATCTCAAATCACAAATATTCGATTATCAAAAACGATAATCAAATCAACAAGTATTCGATTATCAAAATCGAAAATCAATCTTAAATCACAAATATTTAATTATCACAAACGATAATTAAATCTCAAATCGCAAATGTTTAATTATCACAAATGATAATCAAACTACAAACATCTAATTATCACAAACGATAATTAGAAACAATAAATATCTGATTATCAAAAACGATAACTCAGAAATCATAAACATCCAATTATCAAAACGATAATCAAAAATCACAAATTTTCAATTAACGAGTCCGAAATTAACCGAAATAGCAAACGCACATGACCCATAACCACGAGTTTTACTAAATCGTTTAATTCACTTCATCGTTTCCTTGAAAGTGCAAAATTGTGTATTTTAAATAAATAACATTTTACGTTCTCAAACGGACAAGTCCGGAATTAAGCGAATCAGTAAAAGAAAGGGGTCATAGTCCTCGATTTTTCTGAAACGTTTAATTCGCTTCCTCATTCTTTTGAAAGCGCAAATCGTAAAAATTTTGAAAACAATTTTGATTTATATTTTGAAATATTTTGAAGAATAACAAATTTCTAAAACACGTGATTAAAATAGCAATGTCAGTAGCAACTTCGACATATGTCAAAATTTCATCGAAATAATTGGCATCAAAATATAATACCAATGAATTTTTCGTTCATCAAAAACGTCACAAGAATCTTCTCAAAGATAGAAAGGGATATCATACCCTAAACTTGTATTCATAACAAGTCAATAACACACGAATTCACCAATGCACAAGGATTGATAAAACTTATCAATAGAAATTACGAAAATTGGTGAAGCACAAATTCTAAAAATCTACACAAGAAATCCAGAAATCACAAGATAAGAGTATAAGAACTCGAACGGGAGTATGAAAACTCGAACGGAGTATGAAAACTCGAACGGAGTATGAAAACTCGAATGGGAATATGATATAGAATAAAAGATATGGCATAACATAAAATATCCATAATGACATACTACTATAAGTATGTAAATAATGATCAATAGGAGATCAACCGATAAAAGGTATGGCATAAATGAAATACCCATACTGACATACAACTATAAGTATGCAAATAATGATCAACAGGAGATCAACCGATAAGAGATAATTAATATCACAAGAATCTTCTCAAAGATCCAAAGAGGTATCATACCCCAAATTTGTACTCATGACAAATCAATAACATATGAATTCACCAATGCACAAAAATAGGTAAAGCATAAAATTTCCAGAAATCAACATAAGGAATCTAGAAATCACAGAAAAAGGGAAAGAGGCCTATCACATGACGGTCCGAAGAACATGGGGAGCTACCCCACATGTGTGAATGGAATCACACAGATTGAGGTCAAGACTAACCAAAAAGCAGAAAGGTATGTGTGAATGGAACCACACAAGTGGTGTCTAGTCCGACCATCAGAACGATCATCATGATCAACGAGGGGTGTCAATTACACTAAGCATGTGTGAATGGAATCACACAGATTGAGGTCAAGACTAACCAAAAAGTAGAAAGGTATGTGTGAATGGAATCACACAAGTGGTGTCTAGTCTAACCTCGCAATGAAAGAGACATCGCGCAATTGCTAGTCTAATTCATAAAGCGATCATCAAGATCAACGAGAAGTGTCAATTACACTAAGCTAGTAAATATAGAAGTTTAGCTTCATGTCCCATAACCACTTGCTTAACTTAAATATTTACGAACAAACTGTAAATCTTCACTAATAAAATTGTCACAAGAGGTTCAATCGAACAAGTCCAAGAATTAACCGACGAAGTGAACGCAAGCGTTTCATACCACTTGTTTTACTAAATCGTTTAATTAGATTTCTCATCCGAGTGAGGTAAAGGCTTGTATATACTAATAGATCGAAAAACGGTTTAGGAAAAGATTTTGATATTGAAAATAGAGTTGAAAACATTTTGATAAAAGAGTTTTGATATTTACTACTAGTATTAAAACGTTTATATATATATTTTTATTTTTATTTTTATTTTTATTTTTTTAAAGTGACAAATCACAAAAATGATTGTAAAATCAATCAATCACAAGAATTCACATACGAAGACGTGAATAGAATCCAAAGAAATCGATACCGAATTCATCGAAAGGTAGGTTCACAAAAATTCCTGAAGAAATTGTCATCAAAGTTGCTAATAAATGATAGCAACAAATCGGGAAATAACCAAAAATCGATTAAATTTGGAAACCAAATCAATTCACTAAAATTCACATTCGAAGACGTGAATAAAATCCAAAGAATTCGATTCTAAATCCATCAAAGTAGGAATATCCAAAAATTCCAGAAATAGAAGTTATCAAAGTCAACAAAGGAGATATCATCTAATCGGAAAAGAAGAATCGATTAACAAATGGGATAACGAAGCAAAACGAGCATAAATGCATAAATGACTTCAACAAAAATAAAAATCAAGTCGAAGTCGAAGTCAACAATTAATGGCCATAATAGAGTTCAAAACGATTCAACATCATCATCAAAGGACTCAACGGCAAACAAAGTCAGAGTCTTGGAAATCAAGAAATTAGAAAATTCTCAAAAACACAGTGACCGAAGTCGAATGGAAATCAAGCCGAGGAAAACATAAAATATCAAGTTTAGAATCGCTGAGATTCGAACAAAATCAATCATCGGCTAAATCAAATCAAAGCCGAAAACACAAGAATCAAAATCAAATGCATATGAATAAGCGTTAGGAATTCATACCTAACAATTCAAAGACAATCATATGCAAATATGAGAGATAAAACGTCGACAAATAGTTGTAACACATGTACTATCTAAGTTATGTTTAATATTTGTTCTAAACCCCAGGCTCTGATACCAAGATGTGACGCCCCACCTCTATACCCACGCTAGCCAAGAACACTACGGTGTAGTGCTGTCAACTAGCACGGAGAATAAGGCTGTTGAGGAGCGGCCATCAATAGTTGGCCTTACACTAGTATTGGTTATCTTGATAGGAGTGATATATATATATATATATATATATTCTTTCATTTTTCATCTCTGATTTATTTTCTCCCATCGAAATACCCCAATTCCAGTATAAAACGAACTACGATGGTTCATAATAGTTTAGAACAGTAAATATAAAATAATAACACAGATAAATATAAATGCGGAACACAGATAAAACAGAAATTCTCATATATACAATAACTGATGTCAGTTACAATACATTTGACACGGTACATATGATACGGTACATATAATACGGTACATATGATACAACCACCACAGTCGACTCAGGAAGCTACATATACAAGTACATTAACGTATATAATATACATGAATACATATCTTCCTATACAATTATACAGACTACAATAAGAGATGACGACTACTCCAAAAGATATGAAAGAACTTCATAGCTCTAGCAGCAACCCAAAGCAGAATATCTACAACCTGAAATACTCGGTCTGACCCGAGTATTAAATTCAAAAGAAAATAATACTCGGGTCAGTCTAATTCAAACTCAGTTATTAGTGCACAGAAGCAATAATAATTAAATAATGAATAGACGACAGTAATTAAACCAAAACAGAATGCAATTTAGAATATTGAATTGAATAAACAAAACAGTTCAAACCATTGAAATATCAATTAAAATAATAATTCATGTAGGGCTGCAGGACACGCACGCGTGCACTGCCTCGCCACTACTGAATATGGAATACGCAAAGGATCCATCAATCGAAACAAGATAGAATATTATAAAAGCCGCACCGTGTGGCTGCAGTTCACGCTTGCGTGCACTGCCTTGCCACTACAGTGAAAATGTACCCAATGAATACCGTGTGGCTGCAGTTCACGCTTGCGTGCACTGCCTTGCCACTACAGTGATAATGTACTCAATGAATATTCACAAACGAACACGCGGTCAAACCCAAGAAAAGTCGGGTTCAACGCAAAGAGATAGTCGACCAATAGAAACTAGACCAAAAACTACACGCAGATGAACAGCAAAGGATCAGAGCTCAATGCATATGAAACCAAGAATGCTAGCATGAAGTGCAACAGACTCAATGCTACAAGTCATGAAATACAACAGCTAAAGAGAATATGCAACATGAATCTGAATATATAAATTTCAAATAGAATGCATATGAACTAAAGATATGCAAAAAGAATCTGGATATTAATTTCCAGTAGAGTGCATATATGCAACAAACATTGGATACAACAGATGCAAACTAATGCACAAAGTAAATGCATATGAACTTGATGGCAACAGTTCAAGGCACTGTAACATTACATGAAACTGAGATTGCAACTTAATTAGAAATACATATGAACATGATGGCAACAGTTCGAGGCACAGTAACACTACATGAAACTGAAACTTCCAAAATGAAGCAAGAACAAATGTACATGAGTTATGGTATGTAGGACTTGATGCTAGGGAGAACAAGCTACACACATTTTACACTTTACAATTTAAAAATGTCAGGACCATGCATTATGTGTACTACAAAGCAAACCCATATGACATGCATATAGGGATTTCAAGTGAACTTAACAAGATTGTCGAATCCAAATGCTACTGAGGAATGAATAATGCAAACCAACATCAATGACACGGCCTCAAAATGAAATGGTTATAAATAACCCTATATGCACACTGCAGCAACTCAAGTGAACAGAGGTGGCACAAGGAACTGCAGACCAACCAGATTAATGATGCATATGGACTCAGAACAATATATAGTGACACATGGTAGTAGTGAAAACTCAAATAACCAAACTACTCGAGTGAATTCGACAAAGTATGTACACAAGTAACCAAACTGCAACAGGCAACAGTATGCAAGTGCAAAGACAAATGCACATGTCACCAGAAATGAAGCACTGTAACTCAAAGAGCATCAAAATGCAAATCATGATGAAACACAGCAACAACCATCAAAATCAAACATGACATTGCAGACTAGTTCAAGAGCATCAGGATATACTACCGATAAGAACTCATGAGAATGGAATGCACAAGCCAAAGAAACACAAATATACAGAAACGAGAACCACTTCACCAAAGTCAAAATATATTCAAGTTGAAGCCAAAAATCATCAATGTGTAAACCCAAAATCAAATGACCGAAGTCACCAAAAATCAGCAAGATGATTTAAACCAAATATCATACAAACAAAAATCACAGCATTTAAAACTCTACGAACCCGAGTCTGAACTAGATGTGAGTAAATAACTTTACTCACCTGAATCGAAGCAACGGCGAGCTAAATCAAGTGGCCGCAAACCCTAGCAGCCATAGCAAAGTCGAAGTGACGATCGATCGAAGAAGCCCCAAGTTTTGGAGACGAACTGAGAAGAGGGGCGAACGATTGAAGAAAAAATAAAAAGGGGGCCGCCATTAATTTTGTTTCGGTGGTTTTAGGTTAGCAAACGAACGAATAAGAAAAATGAATTAAAAAGGGGGATGGGTTTAAGTCGAAGAAAAGGTAAAGGGAGATTGTGGGCTGGGCTGAAAATTTGAAATGAGTTGCGATTTGATTAAGTTTTATAATTTAATACTTTGGGCTGAAATGGGAGAGGCAGTTTGGTTGGGCTGGTTTATATTTAATAAATAATTTAGTTAAGGGTTTAGCTTGTTTGTTTAATAGTAAGTGCAATTTGATTGTTATAATAATTATTCACACTTTCTGATAGCATTGTTCTTAATTCACAGGTACGCTATGGAAAACCAAGTAAACACTACAGAGATCGAACGTTTATCAACAAACTACTGAAAACCAAAGTTTGGACCGAAACCAAAACAAATGAACCACTATTAAAAAAAAAATCAAAGCCCCTCAAACTTTATAACCATTTGTAATTTAAATTTTAAAAACTTCAATTTGAAAATTGACGAAAATATCGGGTTGTTACAATCCCTGTCTAGATGTCCCTTTTATTTCGGCTTAGTGGGCGGTTGCTGATCCCAACCGCGGGGTGATCTTATTCGGAACTTTCCAGTAAGGGATGGGTCCGGCCTTGTGCTGCAGGGGATCGGGAGTGGTCCTCGGTACGGTGATCTAGGCCCCGTACTGTGACAGGTGGTACCCCAGTGCCTAGTCATTGTTGGAAATTCATTCTCCCTACGAGCCTTGTACGAGTTTTGTTTGTATTACCCACTTTTGTGGCTAGTAGCTGGAATTTAATGAATGTAACAATTTCGACTATTTTATAAGTAGTTGTAAATAGACCCTATTATAATATCAGAAGATTTCTATAAAAAGTGTTTTAGCTATCGTAAGGTAAAAACCTGACATGTTTATTTGTGGCATGGTCTTACGAGATGCTTTTGTTTCCAAAGGATTTTTGAAACTTTAATAATCAATTTGGATGCATTATAATCAGCTGGTATTCCAGACTGACTCGGGTGTTATTTCATATAATGCTCGGGTCAGACCGAGTATTATATGTACAGGACATGATGCATTGGAGCAGGAAAGGAGCTGGAGTCCGTGACGTATTATCTACACACACACACACACACACACACACACACATATATATATATATATATATATCGCTGCTTTGATTGTATGGTATGTCTGATTGGTAATTGATGATGTATAAGATACTCTGATGATGTGATGTATAAAATTGATATTGTTTTCATTTTGTGTAAAGTTCTATATTTACTATTATATTTTATTCCGCTGCGACTATGAGATTCTGATATTGTTTAGCTTCTTCTTCTATCTCTTCTTCTTAAAACCAAATGGTTCGTATTTCTGTGCCACTTGAGTTAACAGAGGTAGAATAGTGTTGATTCAAGGGGTACGGATTTGCGGGCTGTCTCAAAATGTGAACAAGAGTACTGATATAAGGAACCAAGTTTTTTCCATGCATTCCAAAATATAAGAAAATAAAACATTCAACCATCAAATCTCTATTGTGCCAGATCACAATATAGTGTTGGAACCATGTACGTTATAAACTTCTCAGGCTTTAAAGGATCGAAACTGTTCACTGTAAACTCTTCATGGTAGCCTGTAATTGTTAAGCATTATAAATAAATTAGCAGTGAGAGAATAACATAAATTAGCAAAAATAACACACACAAAATGAAATGTAGTATTCATCAAATGTAACGATCCGTAAATTTTAATTGGTTTTAATAACGTAATTAACTGAATTTTTGTGAAATTTTAAATAATAATATTTGGAAATAAAATTTTGGCATTTGGAATACGTCTATTTCAACATAGCAATTGGTAGATTTTCATCAGATAATATGGAAGTTTATTTTCTTGTGTAATTTTGTTTCAATTTAAATCAGTTAATATTTGATGATAAAAAAATGCTTTCCAAACCTGAATATTTTTATATAATAAATTTGTAAATCATCTTCTAAGTGAGACGTTATATTTCGTTTCTTCAAATTTTGAATGCTATTGCTTCGTTTATCCTATTTTCAACAGATTTGCAGCATTTTCGGTACCAAATATCGACTTTTGATACGATGGTCCTACCACTGATATCTGTATACTATTTTGATCATCTCATCATGCTGATCTCCGCAGTATATTCATCTATGTATTTCGGTGCCTTTACGTGACGGAAAACGCAAAACGGACAGGCTTATCAGTTACGAAATTTCAACCTTTTTGACAATTATGTCCATCCAAATTTCAAACGGCTAAAGAAACAGCTACTAGCATTTATTTTTGCTGAATTAATGGTCAATTGTTACATCTCCATCATTTCAATTTATTTTATGGTGGTCTGTTTCTCTTCTTTTCAGTTTGTTCAGTTTAAACATACGAAAATTTATATTATTCATTCAGCAAAGCCTTGTTTATATTTTTCCTAAAAGAAAAAAACACATCTTCTCAAATCGCCTACCCTGCCGACCTTCCCTCAGCCATGCAAGCTGATAGGCATCTTCACTTTCCCTCGCGTGAACCACCGCTATGTGTCTCCATCGTTTGCAGCATCAGTCCACCACCATTCATCCTCCGCCCCTACCATCGGCCGCCAACCCGAGCTGCTCTATCCTCATCTCATTCTACTCCTCTCAGGCAACCCGCCTTGGCCTTCCTCTCCGCCTCCGTGGCCCCTTAGCCGAAGGCCTACATGATGCACAGCCATTGTCGAGCCACCATATCCTTCGCCAAACTCATCGAACAGATCGTTCCTCTCCTCTTCTTTCTGGTAAATCTTATTATGAATGTGTGTGTGTGTGTGTATGTTACCTTGCCTGCTATATAGAATCGTTTATAAGAAATCGTAATAGGTATAAGTGTTATATATTATATAAGATGTATATATATTAATCTACATATATTTTGTTGGGTTAATGTAGAAGTTACAACATTTTTTAATAGGTTATATATGTATGTATGTATGTATGTATGTATGTATGTATGTATGTATGTATGTATGTATGTATGTATGTATGTATTCGGTTGTTTATATATGTAGGTTCTTTTATATAAAAAGTATATACATATATATATATCACAGTATGTATATATTATATAATTCTACTTCTCATTTTATATAGGATTACACGCCGATTTCGTATGTTGCATAAGTATATTATATTTTTCCTTTCACATGGATTCGCACTGTGCTCCAAACATATTTGCTCATAGATTGATGATTTTGAAAGTATATATATGTATATTTACATTTTTTTGTATGTGTGGGAAATATGTGTGTGTGTGTGTGTGTGTTTATATATTTGTCTGTATATATAAGTGTTAAACATATATGCGTATACATGGGCTGGATTTGCTTTAAATGTTTGTATATGTTCCGATTTCTAGTTATATTAAGCAGATCAACTGGGTAAGTTATATATTAGTATTCTGTTTAATTTGTAAAGTGAATATTAGACCATATGCATTCTTATATGTAACTGTTACATAATTCAAATATATATATAGTTTATATGGTGTCGTTTTATGTTATATATCTATATATATATAGGGATATGTTTGTGTGTGTGTATAAGTTAAGTATGTTCAAAATTTGAAACAATGGATTTTGAAAAACATACATATTTAATGTAATATATGTTGAATTTGTCATATGATTTTATATATATATATATATATATATATAGTTATATATAAATTCACTTATACCATTTATCATCATCGATCCAGTTTTAGTTTGATTTCGTCAAATTCCTATTTATCAGCTTGCTCGTCAAATTCGTGCCAACCTTGTTTGCTTTGGGTTCGTGCCTGGATTTCGTAACTCAACTACATTATCTATCTCTCTAGCCTCGAAAGGTGAGAAATCACTCACGATTAATGTTCTTGTATTTATTAAATTTGAGTTCAATTGAAACGACAACTGAAATATGTTGTTGTTAGTTAATTAAAATGTTATATATGTTGTTATCTGTATCTGTTCACCTATGGGATATGACACCATATCCTATTGTTTATATTATATTGTTATTAATAATATATGTCTGTTATTATTATTATCATTTCTATTATCACTTTGCAAGTTCTCTATTAGTATAGAATTCCCTATGGATCGAAATGATACATACCCGAACGATCTGTAGAATAGGAGAAAATCGTTATGGGTTGAAATGATAAATCCAAGCGATTTTCATTGAATTAAATTTGGGATTGCGGGTTGAAATGATGTAACTCCTATATATTTTAAATTGCGGATTGAAATGATAAATATCTGTATCACTTGACCATAGGATAGAAAATTATATACAGACATCGTTGGTCTATATATATATATATTAAAAATGATTAAAAATGATTTCCGAGGTTTTGAAATGAATATCTTGTCTTTAATAAATATTGATTTAAAGATATTATATATATATATATATATGTTATTTGATAAGGGTTTAAAAATTAAATATTCAAATTTATATGTTGAATTTTAAGGTTATAAGTTAGTTTTGAAATTTTATTTTTAGATAGATTTATAATGATTTTTATAAATAAGGTTGGGAAGATAAATTTGAATTTACTTGAAGCTGCATTTAATTAAGAATTTTATTTAATTAAATCGATTTTAAACTCACTGAATTTGAAATTTAAAGATATGATTTTATAACTTGATTTTGATTTAAGTAATTTAATGAATATTTCAGGTCTAAATAAATTGAAGGAAATAAAAAGTAAAATGTAATTTAAGGTTATTTAAATGATATTGAATTTATTAAGTGAATATTTCTAGATTAAATAACAATGAAGTTAAATCAAGGTCTATATGAAACCGTAATTTAGTTTTTGGAATGTTGAATATATAAAGCTTTGAAATATACTGAAATTTAAATTGTTTATTTTGTGGTTCAAATCTGAATTTGAAATCGCAAAATTTTGAAATTGTTCATTTAGAAACTGAATTGAATCGAAATTGATGAATTGAGATTGAATTAAATTTGAATTTGGAATTCGAGTTGATTTGAATCGATTTGTGAAATTTGAAGAAATTATAAATATTGTACTTTATAATATATATACTATTTTAATATAAAATTATTTTAATATAAAATTATTTTAATATAAACTATTTGTAATATAAACTATTTTAATATACTAATTATTTTAATATAAACTATTTTATTTTCTAAACTATTTTTTTATATACTATTATTAAACTGCATAAGTGATGGAAGTTATGATTTCAAAGCTATGGTTTTCCAAAGAATTATGATTTCAAAGTGTTTCGGGTTTCGAAAGCGTTATAACTTTGAAAGTGCTATAATTTGGAAATAGATATATATGAAATGGAAATGATATTTTGGTTTTGAAGTTATTTTGAAATGGCCACGGTGTTATAATGACGATTAGTTGTTAATAGCGTATATTTCTACATTGTAGATAGCTCTACAGATCCTTAGAGGATGGTTATCCCAAACATCCTTTGAGTTACTTGTATCTCAGTTGATATTTCACTTGAGTTGGATTTATTGATATAAGAATGTTAATCCTGACTCGAGTGTTTTGTGTTTTGCTGTACGCTCGGGTCAGACTGAGTGACACAGCATTTGAGACTCGCCTTTGGAGTTTGGAGCTTCGCTTGGAGATCCAACTTTCGATTCAGCTTTCAGCTTTTCCAGTTGATTTGTCCAGAGATGTAATCAGTCTGTATTTGAGATATTTTCTTGTATTTTATTTCTAACTCCGATGTTTATATAGTAGCTTCATGAACTATTATTTATCTATTCCGCTGCATTATTATTATATTACTTTGTGTTTGTGATTCTTTGATTAATTTATTTACTGTATATGCTGAGTTTTGCCAAATATAAATTAACAATCTGATATTTTGAGCAATTCAAGTTCGACATGTGCAGATATGAATGGTTGAACATACCGAAATGTTACAAGTGGTATCAGAGCCAGGTTTTAGGCAAAACTTAGCATATATAGTAGATTTAATTACAGATTACTTTCATTCATGCTTGAATCTCTTCCTTTTTGATTAGGTTTCCTTTGAATTCTAGAACGCTCCCACTTGTTCTGAAATCCATTCTTATCTCCCCTATTTGTATTCTTTTGATTCTGGAGCATCCTATAACTCCACTTCATATAATCTCTATAAAAATCGGCGACCCCGCCAATCTTTGAATGATTTGTAAAGGGGTGAAACTCCTATACAATTGGCATTGATTCACCAGGCATTTCTATACCCTCGGTTTAGATGCTGTTGTCTTTTATAATGCCTGAATTCTATCTTCGGCGATCGAATGTCGATTTTCCTGAGAATTCCACATCGTTCATATTCCTGAAGTCACGGTTGACCCGGTTAAGGTCGCCCATGATTTATATAAGTGTATCCATCTTCTATTTTGAAATTTAATTATTTCATCTTCGTTCGAGCCTAGCTTCGAATCAGAATTCTATTTGATTAGAGTTCCTTTAATTTGAATCTCTATCTTTGTTTTGAAATCCACTCTTTAATCATCCTTTGGAAAATCGTGCTTGTTTGTATTTTAGAAATTATTTTATATATCAAAATTATTATTTTGATAAGTATGATTATATTCCGTATATAAAAGTGAAAATGTTTTCGATAAGGGTTATATACCTATTAAAAACGAGAATTTGAAGTTTCGAAAGGATTTGAAATTTTGATTTTTTTTATAAGAAATTGATTTATATAAAAATGATTTATAACTGGAGGGTTTTAAATTAGAAACTTGACGAATTGGATTCCGGTATTTCGAAATTGGTTTTAAGATTTTGAAAATATATAATAATACGATTTGAAAGTATTTTTCTAATAAGAAATGTTTCAAATGACTTCAAATGAGTTCCAATGATTTGAAAGAAATTTTACAAAGTTATTAAGAAAATAGAAGTCCAAAACTCACTTATATCGCTGGAGAATAATTTCGGTGATGAGTGCACACATCACGACATTGATTTTCGAGTTTCGGAGTGGGGGAGAGGCCACCTTAGTAGCTTTGCTATGCGATTGATTTCATGAAACCAATTTTGATTTCAAATTCCAAAGTATGATTTGATATTCGAAACATATATGTATATATATTTGAAACGATTTGAAAGTGAGCCCGATATCCAGTCCTTGAGTTTCGGATTTGTTTTGGTATAACCCTTTCTATTGAAACTAACTTGCTGATTTGTTGCTCATTTCCAACTCCTGGATTTGGAAATTTGATTTCTCCGACTATTTTGAATGTTCGAACACTTCCAAATCGAGGTTTAATTTTCAAATCCAAGTAATTTCAAAAAGCATAAATTATTTGATAAAATATATAAGCTTAGCTCTATATGTTTAAGTATGAAGTAATATGATTTAGATAAGTTTAAAACTGTTTTGTTAAGTAAATGAATAAGACTATTTTGAATTATACTAATATGAAATTTAGTTTTGAAATTTTTTTAATAAAATTTTGTTTTAAATGTTTTTAACTTAGTAACATCTTTTATAAAACTATATATGGAATAATAATTTTCAAAAGGTAAATTGGATCTTTCAAATAGAAATAGATAGTTTAAAGGTTTTAAAGCGATGGTTATAAATTTGGTAATCATTTTGATTATAATTGATTTTGAGAAAAATATTTGGTTTCGAAAATAGATTGGAATTTAAAACCCAGTATTTATATAATGATTTTGGAAATGAATTTGTTTGACCTAAATTATGTTGATTTGGAAACTAGGATTATTTTTTAAACCTATGATTTTGGAGACTTTGAAACTGAAGATATTTAATTTGGAAGAAATAATTTGGTGAAATCGTATATGATTTTGAAACTGAACTGATACTGAAACGAATTGCAATTGAGAACCTTATTTTACTAAATACTTAATTTGGGAGTTATCGAACTTATATAAAATTGATTTGTAAAAGCGAAATCTTATATAATCGAAGTCTATATAAGTGTGATTTGATATACTATTGTTTCTGGAAAGTGTTCGATTTGAAAATGAAATATTATATATAATTGACTTTATATAAGTATGATATTTGAAATGAATTGAAAGGGTACTATATGATACATATTTTTGAAGTAAAGATATGGAAAGTGCCTTCTGCTTGATATCCTCTTTGTGGCTACATTTTGGATTCATTCTATCGATATTATTCTATCTGATTTGGGTTTTTCGGATATGATACTCGAGTGTCCTTCGAATTCCATGGCGTTGCCCATGGTCTTACGAACTCGACTGCATAGCGTAATTCACAAGGCAGTGATTGTTTAAAAGGTATGGATGTTTCTTGGGGGATCTAGGATTAACCATTGTGTATCTACAATCCATGGTCGTTTAGTAGCGTAATCCGCAAGGCAGAGATTGCTTAAAGGGTACAGATGTTTTCTGGGGGATACAGGCATAACCATTGTGTATCCACGGTCTACAGCTTTTTTGTTATCATGGTGAAATTCGCAAGGCAGTGATTGCTTAAAAGGTACGGTGTTTCCTGGGGGATCCAGGCGTAACCATTGGGTATCTCCGATCCATAATGCGATTCGGTTGATTTGTTTAGATTGTACTTTCCATATCGATTTCGAGTATTTTTCACTAGATGTTGAAACAGGTCCACTAAATACTTTGAGAATTCTACTCTTGCGCCTGATCAACGCATGGCTAGAGTCTACAAACACGAGGATAAACCTGTTAAGACATCGAGTTATAAAAGTATTTTGAAAAAGTATTATATAATGGATATTTTGATCATTTCTTTCTTTCTAAATAATTTAAAATGTTTAAAATACTGTTTATTTATATACTACATGGTTTAATAGTAAATTATTAGCGTTTTATGTAAGTGGTTGATCTTTATATAAATAAGTGAATGGAAATCAATTTAAAACTAAATGAAATTTTTATGATCTGAATTGACAGTTTGAACTAACAAATTTGAATCGAATGACTATTTATGGATTTAATAAAATGGGTTTAACCAAATTATTAAGTATTAATTAATTTAAATCAAAATCTACATGGTTTTAAATTAATTTTTTATTTTGTTTTTCCAATCCATTTTCTTTTGGTTGTTTCTATTCTCCTACCTCGTTCCTTTTCGGAGACGAAAAGTTTTAAGTGGGGGAGAATGTAACGATCCGTAAATTTTAATTGGTTTTAATAACGTAATTAGCTTAATTTTGTGAATTTTTAAATAATATTATTTGGAAATAAAAATTTGATATTTTTAATACGTCTATTTCAACATAGCAATTGGTAAATTTTCATCAGATAATATGGAAGTTTATTTCTTGTGTAATTTTATTCCAATTTAAATCAGTTACTATTTGATGATAATAAAATGCTTTCCAAACCTAAACATTTTTATACAATAAATTTGTAAATCATCTTCTGAGTGAGACGTCATATTTCGTTTCTTTAGATTTTGACTGCTATTGCTTCGTTTATCTTATTTTCGACGGATTTGCAGCATTTTCGGTATCGAATATGGACTTTTGATACGTACTGAAATATGTATACTGTTTTGATCGTCTCATCATGCTGATCTCCGCAGTATATTCATCTTTGTATTTCGGTGCCCGTACGTGACGGAAAACGCAAAATGGACAGCTGTATCAGTTATGAAATTTCAACCTTTTTGATAGTTGTGTCCATTCAAATTTCAAACGGCTACTAGCATTTATTTTTGTCGAATCAATGGTCAGCTATTACATCTCCATCATTTCAATTTACATTATGGTGGTTTGTTTCTCTGCTTTTTGGTCTGTTTAGTTTCAACATACGAAAATTTATATTATTCGTTCCGCAAAGCCTTGTTTATATTTTTTTCCCAAAAGAAAAAAAACACATCTTCTCAAATCGCCTACCCTGCCGACCTTCCTCAGCCATACAAGCCGATTGGCATCCTCACTTTCCCTCGCGTGAACCACCGCCACGCGTCTCCATCCTTTGCAGCATCCCTTCACCACCGTTTATCCTCCGTCCCTACGACCGGCCACCAACCCGAGCTACACCACCCTCATCTCGTGCTCCCCTTCTCAGGCAACCCACCTTGGTCTTCCTCTCTGCCTCCATGGCCCCTTAGCCAAAGCCTACATCCTGCACAGCCATTGTCGAGCCACCCTATCCTTCGCCAAACTCATCCAACATACCACTCCTCTCCTCTTCTTTTTGGTAAATCTTATTATGAGTGTGTGTGTCTATATATATATATATATATATATATATATATATATATATATATATATATATGTTACCTAGCTTGCTATATAGAATTGTTTATAAGAAATCATAATAGATATAAGTGTTATATATTATATAAGTGTTATATATTATATAAGATGTATATATATTAATCTACATATATTATGTTGGGTTAATGTAGAAGTTATAACATTTTTTAACAGTTTATATATATATATATATATATATATATATATATATTGGGTTGTTTATATATGTAAGTTCTTTTATATAAAAAGTATATATATCAGACTATGTATATATTATATAATTCTACTTCTCATTTTATATAAGGTTACATAACGCTCTCGTATGTTGCATAAGTATAGTATATTTTTCCTTTCAAATGGATTTGCACTGTGCTGTAAACATGTTTGCTCATATGTTGATGATTTTGAAAGTATATATATGTATATATACATTTTTTTCGTACGTGTGGGAAATATACATATATATATATGTATATATATATATATCTGTGTGTGTGTGTATATACGATTATATATTTGTTTGTATACATGAGTGTTAAACATATATACGTATACATAGGCTGGGTTTGCTTTAGATGTTAGTATATGTTCTGATTTCTAGTTATATAAAGCAGTTCAACTAGGTAGGTTATATATATTAGTATTATGTTTAATTTGTAAAGTGAATATCAGACCATATGCATTCTTGTACGCAACTGTTACATTATTCAAATATATATATATATATATATATATATATATATATATATATATATATATATATATATATATATATAGTTTATGTGGTGTCATTTTATGCTATTTATATAAATGGATATGTTTGTGTATTTATATATATATAAGTTAAGTATGTTTAAATGTCATACCATATAAGTTCTATATATATATATATATATATATATATATATATATATATATATATCTATTAGTGTATAGATTATATTCTGTTGGGTTTAAGTTATAATAGTGTTATGTATATATATTATATCCTATTTGTTTACATATACAAAAGGTTTTACAATTTACATAAAATCTGTTAGTTTATATGTATATTTATACTGTTACTCTACATATGTTTCACAGTAAAAAAAAATTTATATAGTAATGGATACTTACAGTACTATATTTATAATATATATACACGTTATGTAAATAAATTATTAACTGATTTTGGCTATTTATATATACAATAGCTTATATATTATAAGTTAGTATTGTGGTACATTTTTGTTTTACTGTAACATATACACATTTCAAAGTATATAAAAATGAATTCTGTTTAGTGATTTAGGCTGTGTTTTATGTATATATAGTAAAGTAATTGTTTATGTTGGTTTGTACAATCTATTTGTTTCATATATATGAATTTATATATGTGGATCTAGTAGATATATATATATATTTCAAAAATATAATTTTTTTATATATATATGTTTGATTTTTGTATGTGTGTTTTAATTTGAAACAAGGGATTTTGAAATACATATATATTTAATGTAATATATGTTGAATTTAGCATATGATTTTATATATATAGCTATATATAAATTCACTTATACCATTTGTCATCATCGATCCAGTTCTAGTTTGATTTCGTCAAATTCCAATTTATCAGCTTGCTCGTCAAATTCGTGCCAACCTTGTTTGCGTTGGGTTCGTGCCTAGATTTCGTAACTCAACTTCACTGTCTATCTCTCTAGCTTCAAAAGGTGAGCAATCACTCATGATTAACGTTCTTGTATTTATTAAATTTGATTTCAATTGAAACGACAATTGAAATATGCTGCTGTTAGTTAATTAAATTGTTATATATGCTGTTATCTGCATCTGTTCACCAGTGGGATATGACACCATATCATGTTTTTATATTATATTGTTATTGATAATATATGTCTGTTATTATTATTATTATCATAATATCTGTTATCACTCTGCAAGTTCCCTATTCGTATAGAATTCCCTACGGGTTGAAATGATACATATCCGAATGATCTGTAGAATAGAAGAAAACCGTTACGGGTTGAAATATTAAACCCAAGCGATTTTCATTGAATTGAATTTGGGATTGTGGGTTGAAATGATATATACCCGTATATATTTTAAATTGCGGACTGAAATGACAAATATCTGTATCACTTGACCATAAGATAGAAAATTATATACATACACCATTGGTCTATATATATATATATATATATATATATATATATATATATATATATTAAAATTGATTCCAAGGTTTTGAAATGAATATTTTGGTTTTAATAAATATTGATTTTAAGATATTATATATACATATATATATGTTATTTTATAAGGGTTTAAAATTTAAATTTGTAAATTTATACATTGAATTTTAAGGTTATAAGTTAGTTTAGAAATTTTATTTTTAGACAAATTTATAATGACTTTTACAAATAAGGCTGAGAAGATAAATTTGAATTTATTTGAAACTATATTTAATTAAGAATTTTAATTAATTATATCGATTTTAAACTCATTGAATTTGAAATTTGAAGATATGATTTTATAACTTGATTTTGATTTAAGTAATTTAATGAATATTTCACATTTAAATAAATTGAAGGAAATATTAAGTAAAATGTAATTTAAGGTTACTTAAATGATATTGAATTTATTAAGTGAATATTTCCTGACTAAATAATAATGAAGTTAAATCAAGATCTATATGAAATCGTAAATTTAATTTTGAAATGTTGAACATTTAAAGCTTTGAAATATATTGAAATTTAAATGGTTTGTTTTATGGTTCAAATCTGTATTTGAAATCGCAAAAATTTGAAATTGTTCATTTAGAAACTGAATTGAATTGAAACTGATGAGTTGGGATTGAATTAGATTTGAATTTGGAATTCGAGTTGATTTGAATCGATTTTTGAAATTTGAGGAAATTATAAATATTGTACTTTATAAACTATTTAATATATATACTATTTTAATATAAGACTATTTTTAATATAAACTATTTTAATACACTAATTGTTTTAATATAAACTATTTTATTTTCTAAAATATATATTTTATATACTATTATTAAACTGTTTAGGTGGTGGAATATGATTTCAAAGTGATGGTTTTTCCAAAGAGTTATGATTTTAAAGTGTTTTGGGTTTCGAAAGCGTTGTAACTTTGAAAGTGCTATAATTTGGAAATAGATATATTTGAAATGGAAATGATATTTTGGTTTTGAATTATAAATTATTTTGAAATGATCACGGTGTTATAATGACGATTAGTTGTTAATAGCACATATTTCTACATTGTAGATAGTTCTATGGATCCTTAGAGGATGATTATCCCAAACATACTTTGAGTTACTTGTATCTCAGTTGATATTTCACTTGAGTTGGATTTAATGATATAAGAATGTTAATCATGACTCGAGTGTTTTGTGTTTTGTTGTACGCTCGGGTTAGACTGAGTGACACAGCATTTGAGACTCGCATTTGGAGTTTGGAGCTTCGCTTGGACATTCAACTAACGGTTCAGCTTTTAGCTTTTCCAGTTGATTTGTCCAGAGATGTCATTGGTCTGTATTTGAGATATTCTGTTGTATTTTATTTCTAATTCTGATGTTTATATAGTAGCTTCATGAACTACTATTTATCTATTCCGCTGCATTATTATTATATTACTTTGTGTCTGTGATTTTGTGATCGATTTATTTACTGTATATGCTGAGTTATGCCACATATAAATTAACAATCCGATATTTTGAGCAATTCAAGTCCGACATGTGCGGATGTGAATGGTTGAAAATACCGGGATGTTACATCAACCTACTACACAATCTCAGACATGATGGGTAAAACTGAGGTATGTATACTACTATATATTTTCATATTCTTATCAGTTTATTAAATTGTAATGAGACAGTGAGTGTGCACGTTTGTAAAGTAAAATAAGTTGAAAAGGAAGAAGAAGAAAAATAAGATACTCCATAAAATAGGAAACGTTGATGTATGATCTTTTAAATGGAGATTGTATATACATTCAAATTGAAGAACTTATAATCATGAAGAAATCAAACTTCCTATTGTAAACAATATGTAAACCTTACGCACATTTTGACACATTTGTAGTCTTTTTCCCCCTTTTAATTCTTTTCTTTCCATCGCCTCCCCCACCCTCTTTCTCATGCCTATTAACATAAGGAACATAAGAGTAGTTTCCATAATTTGAACCAGTCACCTTTGATTGGCTGAAATTCGAGTTTCCAGTTATTCAATGGCAGCAACAGGCACGCGCCTCGCAGTTGACGTTTGATTATGTAGTAAGCACACTAAACGGTTGATTAAAAAACATATAATCAAGAGATCCAGAAACATAAATTATAAAAATAAATCACAAAGGGTTAGGAATTATTAATTTGTCGTAAATCCTACATCTAAACCCTAATTTACCACACTGAGTTCTTCATAAACCATCAAATCAGTATATTGGCAATAACAATTACACGTTGAATATGTTTTTTGATAGGACCAAAGCATTAGAGATGGTATAAAATTAAAACACAAGATGCAAAGGTATTTCTGAAATTCAAATAATCGAGACAGGTTTACTTATATTCCAAGTTCTTATTTTTAAATAGCTGTAATTGGCATCTGCAAAGCAGCAGGCCTGCAAGCTGCCTCGCCAAAGGAAAGGAATAACAAACGTAGCGCATGGTTTTATCCTAAAGGAATATCACAGATAAAATAACCATAATATAGTCCAAGGTTTGAAATTCTTTTTTCCGTTTTCGTTCCGCTTATCATAAAATATAGAAATTTCTGTTCCATTTCGGTTATTTTGAAAATTCCGCTTTAATTCCGGTTTATGAATTCCGGTATTGTTTTATATTTAACAACTATTTAAGTGTGCAGAAAAACTTAAAAAGTTAAATTATTAACCCAACTTCATTTATAACCGTTAGATAAGTTTACTTATACAATTATTTTCTGTAAGTAAATTTAAATAAACTATTTTGTATCAATTCTAATCTAAATGGCCCAACCTAGCCCTAATAAAAGTCCATCCAATTAAGAAAGAACGGAGCGTTTCTTCCTTCTTTTGCTTCAAATCAAAATACTGCAACGGGATTTTGATGAAATTGCGGTCCGGTTCATGCTCGAACCGGGACAGAATCGTCGGAATTTAAAACCTTCGACATAGTCAAGTAGCCAAAATGCATAAATAGGACATAAAAAGAGGCTGGATTTGTTTGTTATCACAACTGCTCCACCAAAACCCCGAGTATACCACATTTACTACTTCATAAAACTATTAACTGGCAGTACTGGAATTTCAACCAGTCAAAGTTGATTGATTGAAATTACAAGTACATGATATTAATTGGCTGCACTTGGTACCTTCTACATAGAAGACTGCCAAACTGCCTCCCCATGTTAACAGACTTGGGAAGTACTTTCAAATTTCAATAAAATATGAGTGTTTCAAGGGAAATTTCCCCAAAGTCTCAAATCTCTAATAATAACATTAATAATAATAATAACGGCAATAATAATAAACCAATACAGAAACCTTTCCCAGAACAACATAGAAACTGAAGGACACTGCATAAAGCAATCTAACGTTCTCCATACAAATCATCATTGCCTCATTATACTATACATAAAGTAACAAAATTTAAGTTATAGAATTTTTTTCATTACATAGTCAAAGTAATAAAAAAAAAGTTCATTAATATATCGGTTTTACCTGCTCCTCCAATTTCAATTAAATTTTGAATATTCCACGATGTGTGACTTTTTAGTCCGTTCAATACACACTCATCCTATTTACAATATGAGCCACATCTAGCACTGTTTGGAATTTTGAGTGGCAAATTTAAACAAATTGGCTAAAAACATGGTATCGGTCCCGTAAAAAGTAAATTTTTCTTAAAAATCACCAACATTGTAATACGATCATCATACAAAAATGACGAGCGTTTTGTAATATCACATGGTTCAAAAGTTAAAGCCATGCTGAGCTATGGGAAGAAGTTATTGGTTTATACTAACTATCATCGCGCATAAACATATACCTATATGCAGCATCTGCAATGACAAATGGATGGGGACTTAGCTCACCAAATTCTGCCCCTTTATATTGTTGCATCATATGTATATCATAAAGATGAGGCAATCTTTGGAAAGGGTTAACAACGATAAATATATTTCCTATATAAGTGTTTATACAAATAAATGAATCAACAACAATAATCGTTGTAACATAATTATAATAACTATGAAACTAAAGAATGATTTCTACATAGAAATCACCACTCACATATATTTCATTCATGTCCTATAAAGATTTCAAATTTTGTAAAATCCTAGCTTGTGTGAATATGCTAATTTTGTCATGTCATCAACTCCGCATGGAAAGGCTTCAGCATCTTTTGCATGTACATTTTGACACTTTGGCTGTCACCTACGACCATAAAAAATGGCATATTCCTCATATTCTAATAAGCCTAAAACCATACTAAAATACATAAAGATGCATGTTTAGTTTTAAAGAATTGAAAAAGGTTGTAATTTGACTAATGATAGCAATAGTAAAATACAGGAAATAAATATCATACGACAACATAATACGTCAACATTAATAGAAAACACATCGTTACAGAAATGAGCATTGCAGTTAAATCATTCAACAACTCCAATCTTAAAAACTCATAGTCTTTCCATTTTGATCACCATTGACTTCTAATACTTCTCCATCGACCCAAGCCATGTCAACATCTTGAACCCAACTTGACTGTCTTCATCAATATTTCCCTAAGTTCCCTATAAACATTACAAGTTTTTAGAAAAATGTAAGCAGAGTATATATTACAAGAAAGTAAAACAAAAAATATGAGCAAAATCCATACTATGCTCAAACAGCTGAAGATCTAGTTTGTGTATTATGATTGTAAGATGATATCATCCAGATCTGAGCTTTGTTTTGAGTGCTTAAAACGGCAGCGGCCATGATAAGCGAGTATGGCCCATTTAAGAAATAGCACGTAAGGAACATCAGTGTGACAGTGAAGACGATCAGCGAAGTTGTGATTAGGGTAGAAGGAAGGTAGCGATGAAGTGGAGCAGAAAGAACATAGAGCTAGGGTTCTGTGGGACTTGGAGGTAATCACCCTATTGTCATAAGAAATTAGGAAGGAGCGGGAGGTCAAAATTTTTGATGGTATGTGCTGATTTTTTTGGGGTGTAATACTTTAGGTAGAAAACACGATTTTTGCAACGGTCTTAATCCATTCTCATATTGCAATGGTTCAAAGCTGTTGCCAAAGAGCTCCCAACGGACCAAAGTCGTTGTAATATTGCAATGGACCTAGTCCATTGCAAATTTGACGCACTGGGATGTTGCAGAATTGTCTATATGATGTAGTGATAATAAGCGCTCATATTTCAAGAAAGAGTGCTTCATTGTTCGATGCCTGTACGGCTTCAACAGGCCTTGGCTTTTCGACAGTAAGATTTCCTTTCCTTCCACTTCTTCTCGCACTTTGAATTTCTGCTATCCAAGCATTTAATTTTTTTCCCAATTCCTTTGCAGATATTCTTGCTCAAGACACAGGCGACGAGAATGCTGAAACCTTGAAAACTCTCAAGAGAGTTAGTTTTCGACAACCGCCACTGCTTATCTTTTAACGAACGAGAACCTTCGTCGGTGCAACCTACTACATCCTGAATGCTTCGCCGTTCATTTGGCTCCTAATCGCAGCTCTGGCGACCATCTCCAAAAGAAAGTTGAAGGTCCATACGGTGCGGTAAACATTGATGATACAGTCGATAAAGCAGAGGGATTGCATGTTGCCGGTGAAGTTCGAGAAGAAGGAGGTACAAGAATTGGGATGCAAATGATTCAAAAGGAGAGTGATGGGTAAGAAAGAAGAGAAGGGAAAGAAGAGGAATAAGATGAAAGAAAAAGAGATGACGGAGAGACAGTGACTATGATATCGGCCAAGAGGGAGATGAATCATATGGAAATATGTCTCCCGAAGGCACTATATTCCATGTGTCACTTCATCCAAAGCGTATCATAGTTAAAACAACAAAGCAAACTGCCAAACTTAGCGCAACGCTAGTAGCCGAGATGACTCCTCTGACTGGTTCCACAAATGATATCTTTGGCTCATTGAGCGACTTTGACATTTTAATTACCGATCTTCTCAAGGAAGGTTCTTCGAGCTTCAGCTACCTGTCCCGGAATATCCTAGCCGAAGGAGGCGAGACTCCATCTTTATTTCCTTCCGAACGTGGTCTGTAGAGTACTAAGGAGTAACATTGGCACTCCAGACGCATTTAGGATCAAGAACACACATTCATTGCATTCGTTCACTTTTTGATGTTCTAAAATTTATACTATCATTTCTCTTATTTTAGATACCAAGGGCAGAGATAGGTTCAGTAACCTTCAATATAGCATTAGTGAAGTGAGAAGATGCACTCCTGAACTACCTTGTTATAGCTATTGGAGTCAAAACGATACAGAGGAAGAGAGATTTTGAAGAAAAGAGAAGGAGCGAGAGGCGAAAGAAAACCATCAGGCCGAGAGGGACGGGAGAAAAAGGCAGGCCAAAGAGAAGCAACCTTATGATCATGGAAAAAGGCATAAGGATCACATGATCATCGTAGTTCTTCCTTTGGCATTCCTCTGACTCAATCTCAACCGTAATTTTTTACACACTGACAAAATCCAACATCTCATTCCTTGATTACTACTGTTCCTCCTCATTCCAAAGAAATCATTGCTCCTACAACTCATATTCCAGCTCCATCAAGACGCATGCAGGCCGCATTTCTCGACCTTTGCTTAACAGGTGTCATGTTTGATCTTGACATAAAAAAATCCCCAAGAAGGAAGCAGACCAAAAAGTCTGATGGATCTAGGAGATCGTTTAAATCCAAATTAATCTCTAAGGTTATCCAAATAAATCAAACGAATATTCAATCGTTTAAATCCAATAAGAAGGCCTATGGAAACCTTTTAGAGGCTGTAATATGGATTTAGAGAAGATGGGGCAGAGAGAGATGCGGCCCTAAAATCCAAAGCTAGTACTGAAAGCATGATGGAGGAAATGAGGAGGGTCCATACCAACATAGAAATTGTGCTAAAGGACCTGCTGAAACTGCACACGAAGAGAACATGGCTTTAAAAATGCAGTTTTCCGAAAAAGATTTAGCCCTCACTACAAAGGATGAAACTATCCAGGCCAAAGATAAAACCATCAATGACCAGGCAGCTGAAATCCAAAAGCTCATGGATGTAAAGATAAACTTAAAAACGACCCGCTATTAGCAAAGGTCAAGAAACTAGATATTAAACTTGAGTATACTATCACCTCACATGATCTAAAGGAACTGGAAGAGAAAAAGGCCAAAAAGCAAGAGGAATTGAATACTACCCATCAACTATTCTTTACCAACGTTATCTGGTACAAGAACCTGAATTGGCTGGGAAGCACATATGCGGTTACTCTTGCTGATGCCTTGGAGGAAGTGATGCGCCAGGCAGAGGCGACCGGTGAAGGCCTCATCGAAAATGAGCCGATAGCCAAGTAACCCGATGCTGATGATATAGCAAAACGTGAGAAGGGAAAGGCTACCTGGCCACGGAAGTTGTTTCCACTAAAGCTACCGCTGAAGCTCCTGTCGACCCAGCATTAATTCAGGCAGAATCATCAACTTCCAGATCCCAAGAGCTTGTGATGGACATTCCTATAGTTGAGGGGGGCCAGCTCCGAGGCCGCTCAAATCATCTTAGCTTCAATGGAAGATACTTTTGTCGAGCCTTACATTCCCCTCTTTGTTAATTTACCAATTTAGCATTTGCCCAAACTAGGGGAAATCTCCAAATCTCCCAGTCAGCAATAGAGTCTAGGCAAAAGTATATCCCTTGTTTCTCCAGTATTCGAGGTCCTTCGGTTCTCGTCCGAGACTATAACTAACCTTCACTTTTTTGTTTGTGAAGTTATAGGTCATCCTTCTCTTCTACCTCCTCTGCCACCACTTACTCAAGGAATCGCGCTACTGCGATGACCATCGAGTCAACTCCCATGACTATGGGACTGGTTATTCCAACCTCTAGCTCTATCCCCGATTCTGACATGGAAAGAATTGCAGATCTGGAGGGATTAGATGACGTTTCTTAGTCCCGGGGAGAAGACTCACCTTAACTAGTGCCTCAGACCTGACCGAATCTGTTTCCATGGTGAAGCAATGGAAGATTGACATGTAGAAAGTTAAGATTAAGACTAAGCCTGGCTTGAAAAGCCCACAAGCAATGGAGAGCCAAAATCTTCTTCCCATATTCCTCCTTTTGTTATTCTTCACTACAACAAAAGTTCCCTATTACAACTGTAATTTAACAACTGCCATAAAATGTCAGTTGTAATAAAGGTCTTTTACAACATTTTTTTCCTGAATGTTGTAATAAACTAATTTTTAACAACTCTTTTATATTGTCAGTTGTAATAGGTGGCTATTACAACCTTTCTTTTTTTGCCAGTTGTAGTAGATGCCTATTTTTAACAACTATTCTTTTTTTTCAGCTGTAATAGATGCCTATTACAATCTTTCTTCTTTGCCAGTTGTAATAGATACCTATTTTTAACAACTCTTTTATATTGCCAGTTGTAATAGGTGTCTATTACAACCTTTCTTTTCTGATAGTTATAACAAATGTCTATTTTTAACAACTCTTTTTTTGTCAGTTGCATTAGATGCCTATTACAACTTTTTCCGTTTGCACGTTGTAATAATTAATTGATAATTATGATCAAATTATAATAATTAATAATTAAAAAATTAATAACAAATAATAATTATTACTAGATGATATTAATTAATAATTAATTTAAAATGTGAAATAATTACTATTAATTATTACCATTGAATAATTAATAATTAATAATTAATATAATAATTAATAAATAATTATTACATAGAAATAATTGATAATTAATAAATAAGAATTAAGTTTTAATAATTAATATTAATAGTTAATAAATGAGAAGTAATAATTAGAAATTAATAATTAATACTTAACATTTAATAACTAATATTAAATATATAGCAGTTAATAATTAATAATTACTATTAATATTTAATAATTAATAAAATATACATAATAATTTACATTTAATAATTAATATTCAATTATAATTAAGAAGTAATAAATAATAATTAATAACTAATAAAATTTACATAATAATTAACATTTAATAATTAATATTCAATTATAATTAATAAGTAATAAATAATAATTAATAATTAATAAATAAGAAGTAGTATTTGATAATTAATAATTAGTAATTAATAATTACTATTATATAACTAACAATTAATAATAATGACAAATATTAATAATAATTATTACATAATTAAGACTAATGTTTAATATTTGATAACTAATTGTATTTAATATTTGATTATTAGATTGTTCAACAACTTTCATTGCATTACCATTGCAAATATTAATTTACAAGTAGGTTAATTTGTAGTTGTCGTTAACAACCGATGAAAATTACAAGTCAATGTAACGATACTAATAACTATTAATAAATAATTTATGCTAAACAAATGTTTGAATTTTAGCTAGCTAACTTATGCCTACGAACACATTCAAAGTATCAATTTTAGATACATGTAGCTATTTTCTTTTGTAACTCTTTACACACATATACAAGTTTTATTTGGCTCCAATTCAAAAGTTTTGGCTCCAAATCAAAAATTTTGGCGCCATCCCGGAACTTTTAATTATATTATTTTACCCAATACCGCTTCTCAACCCCAGAACAAAACCAAAAATCGCTCGCTCAGGCCTCTTCTTCTTCAAAAGTAACCTCACTTCACAATTATATTGATTTGTATTACGGGCTCACCTGGAACTGCACGATCGATAGCATAAAATCCAGGAATGCTATTAGGCTCTTCAGAGGATGCCCAAATTTCACCAACAATCAAAACCCTAAGAGCATTATCTTCCTCAACCTTAGGAAGAGCTTCGATTGCCTTATCCTTCCTTATGCTTTGATTTTGACGCTTATGCATTTCGTAGTAGACACTTCCTTCAGAGCGCGGGAACAAGCATCGCCATCCGTTCTAGCTATTTCTAGAGCAGCGGTATGCGTCGTCGTGGTCTTCTCTCTTGACAGTCTTAGTGGGTTTTTTTTCTTTTCGGATCTTATTGTGATTTTTTTTAATGGGTTTGGTTTTATTTTTGCTTGGATGATGCTTTTCTCAGTAGACACTTCTAACCTAGCGTAGACGGGGACATCTCCATCATCGACCGTCATTTCTATTAGAGCGCAGATCAGGCGAAATTTGATTGGACCTCGAAATTGTTTAAGAATTGGAATTTTGTTCAGGGTATTTTCATTTTGCAACAATATATTATAAAATCAGTGCTAGAAGGCCGAGAAAGGGTGAAAAACGTTGGTGCTAATTGGGGATTCAGGCAGTTAATTGGTGGTTGCGTGTTGGTTGTGGTTAATGGGGAGTTGGTGAAGATTGAAATTGGGGTTGGTCAAGTAGTAGTTCAGGCAGTGAGTGTTCGGATTGAGGTGAAAGCTGAAGTAGAAGGTTAGTCTTCTTTCTTATATTTAGTAGCATGTTACATGCTTCTCTTAGTGTTTCATTTACCCTATAGTTTGCTCTGATTTTCCTGAAATCATTTTTTTGTTTTTTTCGACTCGTTTTTATGGAGTAGCTAATTGTGCTTCAATGTTTTTATGGTTCGGTTAGGATATGCAGTTGATTCAGTGAGTGTTTCATTTCCTATTCTTAAAGTGCATACATAAAGCCAATGGTGTATAAAACTAACGGTGTTTTGCAAAATAGTCGCACAAAGCTAAAGCTCGGTTATCGCTTTATATTTTTGGTCCATTAGGGCATCTCCAGTGGATTCAGGGCTGAATATTCAGCCCGCTGAATATTCAGCCCTGAAGCTGGATGGGGTACCCAGTGGCCAGGCGCCCATTTAATGGGCGCCTGGCCCCAGACGCCCCAGGCGCCCATTAAATGGGCGCCTGGCATCAGGCGCCCATTTTATGGGCGCCTGATGCCTGGCTCCCATTTTATGAGAGCCTGATGTCAGGCTCCCATAAAATGGGAGCCTGGGCATGGGCGCCCATTTTATGGGCGCCAGAATTCTGGCGCCCATAAAATGGGCGCTAGGGCTTGGGCGCCCATTAAATGGGCGCCCAAGCCCAGTTCAGGATCCTGAATTGGATCCTGAACGTTCAGCTGAATATTCAGCTTGAATTGGACGACTGAAGAGCTTTTTTGAACAAATTCAGTATGTAACGCAACGATTGGAGATGCCCTTAATAGTACCGATGAATAGATTTTATTTTTAATCATTCTAGACAAAAAGAATACATATTTAATGTAGCGCCTCAAGCAAAAGTTACTTACAAGATAAACTTTAATCCAAAAAACATAAAATCTGAAACATTGAAGTGCAGACTTTTATCTATGGTTGAAGTTGAAAAGTTCGACAAAGGACGATTCCATCATTTCGTTTACTCTTTTAAACTGTTGAAAACTACTTGAACATGCGTTGTCATATGAACTGTATGCAAATTTATTTATTTTTTGTATGTTCAGGTGATGTCAATGGGAAAGGAAATCATGTTCAGGCTATCCAAGCTATTCTTGTTTATTGAAACAACTGGAACCATTGTTGTTCTTTTTTTTTCAATCTCACAATCGGTGATATATTCCTTAATTTTCTTGCATTCACTCCAACTGGGTGGGCTCTACTGCAGGTGCTTCTATGCCTTCCACATTATACAATTTTCTTGTTAATTACAAATGCGAGATTGCAAATCAGTTTTAAAATAATGTTAATGTTTCAAAATAAAACAAAATAACTACAAATTAAATGGGTTTTGAACATTTTATTTCTGAATAGAAGTGAACCCAATATAAGGAGAGTGAACTGGTTTATTTTTATTTCTGGGAAACATAGTAAAAGGTTCGAATATGATTCAAATGTTTAGGCTAAATTCAGACTCAATCTTCACTATGCTAGAAACTGAATATATAACAATGTATAATTAACAGTGTATGAAATAAAATACTACAGATCGCACAAGCATGCAGACCAGCAGTGGAATCATTGGGATTATGGGGGACAACTAAAACAGTAGGAAGAGCATATGAGCATCGGATGGGAGTATTTATATTCACACCAGTGGTAATATTGGCATGGTTCCCATTAATTTCAGAATTCCAAGCACGGCTTCTGTTTTGGCATTTTTGTTGTTTTGGCAAATTACAGTGATATAAAGCAAATAACTTCATTATGATGATAGGAATTGGTATTCAAACCTTGCATTTGGCAATATTATTACAGCTGTAGAAGTTACCAGTTCGCCACATTAGCATCTGAAGCTCGTCCACAATCACTTCTCTGCATAAACATGTCCTTATAATTAGCTAGCAATTTAAGGCCGCATGGCATGGACTTCTTAAAATGTAATCCAATGGCATTCACAATCATATTGGACTATATTTACAATGAAAAGGTTCTAGTTTCCAGTTCTCCTTTTTGAGGAAAACTAGAACTTCAGTTCCGGTTTTACTCTAAAACATGAATAATGAATGAGGTGATACGATCTTCATCAATATATAGGTCAAACATTTTCCATTTGAATTACCATGTAGAAGTCTACGACTATGAAGTTGGGGGCCACTCAACAGATGCATGATGGCAAGTATTCACCATATTCTCAAGAAGGGTAGAATTGTCTTTACAAGCAGTAACTAAATCAGGTCGTTGTGATGTTGCCCGTGATTAGGACACAAACCATCTATCACTTCTCATTCCCATCCATGTTGTTGTGATGTGAGTATGTATATTTACACCAGGTCCTTGTTGTTTTGGCATTTTTGCCGTGTCTGAGTGTATGTGTCAAAGTGTTGTTATCTCAAAAGTGTTGGTATGTTTTGTGCTCTGTCAGTTTTATGTTGCACTGTATTGTTTTGGTTTACTTTGATTTTGTTTTGGTTTGTATGATATATTAGTTTTGCAGATAATAATAATGTAATGTTTGAATTGCTTATAATGTATTGTTATTTTTATTCTATTATTTATCTTTTTATGCTTCTTGCTTTACTTGAAAAATGAATTTAGATTTTTTTTTAATTATTTTGCATTCTTTTCACCACAACTGCAATAAAAAATCTTTTACAATTGCCAAAAGTAATTGTAAAAACGTCTTTTACAATTGCTTTAAGCAGTTATAAAAAATTATTTCGCAACTGTCGAATCCTGTTGTAAAAAAATCTTTTACAACTACAAATACCAGTTGTAAAAAAGTCCTTTACCACCGCGAACAACAGTTGTAAGAAAGGTTTTTTTACAACTGCACACGCAACTGTCCAAGCCGCTTGTAAAACAATCCTGCTCTATTACAACTGTGAATATAAAGACTAGTGGTTGCAAGTTGCAATAGATCTATTACAACTGTTTTTTGTTGTTGTGAAATGATATTTTTGTTGTAGTGAGCTTCCTCCAAGAAGCGGTGTTGGGCGAATTCTCACCCAGAGGATCTCAAGACCAAGAAGTCACAAGTTTTACCCGGGCTCGCAACCTCCACCTCGTTCAGCAAACACAAGGCTCAACGTAAGCATAGGAGCCCATCTGGCATTCTCAGTGTACAAATCCATTCGGGCATGAGTCCATTCGGCATATCCTATGTCCCATTCGGCACGACCCATTCGGCAGCCATCAACCAACTTCATCCGGTCAGGCCCCATACCGAACCAGACCCAACCGGTCCAGTCACTACCGGTCCACCAGCCTTCATGCCCCTATGCCGAACCATGCTCCTCTCACGAACTCCACCGATCCACAAGCCTTCACCGAGCCTGTTTGGTACCGAACCAACTCACCTCCAAGACCGAACCAACTCCATGTAAACCCATTACCGAATGGCACATATCCACCCATCACCGGACCACCATAGCCGGACGAGGCTACCACCGGTCCAACCTCAACACGGCCGAACCAAGGCTTCGCCGAACCAGAAGGTTGCCAGTCCAGATTGCTCCAGCCCGGGCCCACCAGCAGCTATACACTTCCAAGACCCCTGCCCCCTACCTCACTCTATAAATAGAGGGGCAGGGGTACAACAATGGCAGACAAGTTTGAGAGCTCAAGCAAGGAAGGAACTTTCAAACTACTTTCATACACTTGTACACAACGCATTGTACTTGTAACCTGAAAGAAAGAAGATAATAACATATAAAGTGGACGTAGGCACATTCTGGCCGAACCACTATAAATCTGTGTGTCTTTTACATTTCAGCCCCTACTTTTCTCATATTTACATACTCATCTAAAATCATTGAAAATTACATATAATCAACTAAATAATACGACTTGGAGGTGTTTGTCCATTTTTTGTGCAAACATTTTTGGTGCTTTCACTGAGAACTGAACTCAAACTTCATCTTCTCCCACTCAACCTTTTTCCTAACGACATCACTCGTTGCTTAGAAATCATGCCTTCCAAACAGAGAAGGGATGTTAACAAAGGAAAGAACATCGCAACTAGCAGCCTTCCAGATCCAGCAATCACAGATCAGCCCACTTCAACAGCAGTACCAGATGAAAATCAGGAAAATCCAACTGGTCCCGCAACGGAACAACCAATCACTAGGGCAGATCTGGACAGGGTTGTGGCTGAAGTAACTAACCGCTTCACATCCCAACAAGAAACTTTGGTGGACCAACTCATGACACGCTTAAGGGACGCTGAAGAGTCCAACCGCAACACTGAATCATGGGGTGAATCCCAATCCGGAGGATCCCGGAGGCAACAAAGGTCTTCACTCTTCGAACAAGCTATCAACAGGAAAAACAATGATAGGGGCCGCGCCCGGACTCAGCCCGAATTCCGACTCGAGGAAGCCCTTGGAACCGAACCTAGCGGGGGAGGCACCAGGCGAGGGTCGGATGTAGCTGAGCCAGTCATGCCACCTAATCATAGAAACCCCGCTGAACGGAGCCGAGCTAGAACCCAGCCCGAAGTTGACCCCATGGATGTGCTCGAAACAGAACCCCACAGGGGAAGATCAAGGCAGGGGGCAACTGTAGCTGGTCCTAGCATGCATCCAAGCAGCCAAAGACAACCACTAGATAATGCTAGAGGTGATAGACTGTACCATCCCTACAGGTCATCTGGACGAGATAGATCCCGCAGGGAAGAACCGAGCTCATTTTTGTCCGCTCCAAGTTCTGACGAGCGGATGGCACGATTATTCAGAGAATGTGTCCAACGGGAGCAAAGGGACCGGGGAATAGGCGCTAGGGTCACCAGTCCCTTTACCCGAAATATCGAAACTGCCATCACTCCCCGGGAATGGAAAATGCCAACCATGGAACCTTACAAAGGAACTTCCGACCCCATCGTACACCTGCAGAGATACACCCAGCATATGCTCATGAGTGGAGCAACAGAAGGAGTATTATGTAAATGCTTTCCGCTATTCCTATCAGATCTAGCTACCTCCTGGTTCTGCCATCTACCCCAAGGATCCATCAACTCATGGGAGATGTTAAAAGAAAGGTTTATTAGCCAGTTCCGCATCCATGTGGAACAACCCAGGGATGCTTATTCTCTATCCAATGTCAAACAGAAAACCGGAGAGACGCTACAACAATATCTAACACGGTTCAACGCCGCAGCGGCAGCAGTTCAAGATGCCGATGAAAAACTCACTCTAATGGCCCTCTGTAGTGGTGTGCATCCAGACACCAAGTTTGCCAGAAGATTAACTAAGGAAAAACCAGTTACCTTGCCTGATTTCTTCCATGAAGCTGGAAAGTATATGAGACTTGAAGACGCTGCTACGGAGAGGCAGCCAGGGCAACAAGGCAAGATAATTCAGGACAAGGTTCCCACTGCAGCTAAGGACGCTCGAAGAAATGAATCTAGAGACAATGCTGGGGGCAGAAAGGGTGAGAAGCGCCAATATCGACCAGGGCCAAGATTTGACTCCTACACTCCTTTGAATGAAACAATCGAAAACATCTACCTAGCCACTCAGGGCGAACTCGGATACAAGCGCCCCCCGCACAAGAAAGAATCAGATAACGCACTCAAGTCCGGAAAGTTCTGTCGCTTCCACGAATCCCACGGACATGACACCAATGAATGCCACCATCTTCGGGACTTGATCGAAGAACACATTAGAAGAAGAAGACTGGAACGTTATGTGAAAAGTCAGAACAGGACTCCAACTCCTGCCAATGAGAACTCAAAGCAACCCCTCCCAGAAGTAGGCGGAGGGAGTCGCAACAATCACAACACCAGTGGCTCTAGTCAAGAGAAGATAGTAGTCCTTACCATCTCAGGAGGACCACACATTGCCGACAGAAGTTGGGCAGAGATGGAAAGGTACGGCAAGTCGCTTAGAAATACCGAAGGATACGTTAACTCCGTCACAGAAGAACGCCAACCGAAACGAAAAGAGAGCGACGACATCATATTCAGTAGACGCGATTTGGAAGGAAGACAGTACCCACATATGGATCCTATGGTCATCTCTGCCTGGTTCGGCCCTGCTAAAGTTTTTCGGATTCTAATAGACACGGGAAGCTCCGTAAACATCTTGTTCAAACATGCTTTCGACAAAATGAAGTTATCAATGAAGGATGTGTCTCCCTGCGACAAACCACTGCACGGTTTCACTGGAGATGCAAAAATGCCCCTCGGGCAACTTGACCTCTTCGTCGAAATAGGAAGTCATCCCCGCTCCGTGGTGCGAAAACAAACGTTCGTGCTAATAGAGAACCACTCGGCTTACAACGCCTTCTTGGGGAGACCAGCCTTGTCTGACTTCCAAATTGTCCTAGCCCCCTGGTGCCTGAAGATGAAATTCCCGACAGACAACGGAATAGGAGAAGTAGAAGGAGATCAAGACGCTGCCCGAGACTGCTATGTAACTGAGCTTCGCAACAACCGCAGAAAGAATAAAGGAAAAGATGCAGAGACTACTCTCTGCATGAAAAGCTTGGAGGCATAGCAACTAAAGAAAGCCCCTCCTCTTCGATACACAAGCGATCCCTTCAATGAACTAGACCCCCGGGATAAAGAGGAGGAGGCTACCGCCGAGCCTGCAGAGGCTATGGAATTCGTATCTGTAGATAAGCATGATTCAAGTAGACTATTAAAAATCGGATCTCAGCTGAAAACGGAATTGAAGGATCGACTCATTGACTTTCTCCGCCACAACTTAGATGTATTTGCGTGGACCCATGCCGATATGACAGGAATCTCCCCAGACGTAGCATGCCACATGTTGAACATCGATCCCACCAAGGTACCAGTAAAGCAGAAAAAGAGGAGCATGGGGGCAGAGCGATCAGCAGCCCTTGATGAGGAAGTAAAAAATCTACTTGCTAATGACTTCATACGGGAAGCCATCTACCCAGAATGGATCGCTAACCCAGTGCTAGTAAAAAAGGCCAATGGAAAGTGGCGAACATGTATTGACTTCTCCAATCTGAATGACGCTTGCCCGAAAGACTGCTTCCCACTTCCCCGAATTGACCAACTCGTGGACAGCACAGCTGGGCACGAACTCCTATCTTTTATGGATGCATACTCCGGATATAACCAGATCCCCATGCACGCTCCCGATCAGGACCACACTAGCTTCATCACCGACCGCGGATTATATTGTTACAAAGTCATGCCTTTTGGACTCAAAAATGCTGGAGCTACCTATCAACGCCTCGTCAACAAAATGTTCGCAGAACTGATAGGACGTACTATGGAAGTATATGTGGATGACATGTTGGTGAAGTCCAGGAAAGCCAACGACCATGTAAGCCATCTGGACGATATGTTTCGGGTACTTCGCCGATATGGAATGAAGCTGAATCCTCTAAAGTGCTCCTTCGGAGTATCATCGGGAAAATTCTTAGGATTCATCGTCCACGCCAGAGGAATCGAAGCAAACCCTGAACAAATCCGAGCTTTAAAAGAAATAAGGATACCTTCCACTCGAAAAGAAATGCAGAGCCTAAACGGAAAGGTGGCCGCCCTAAGCAGATTCATTTCCAAGGCAACTGACAAGTGTGTCCCTTTCTTCGAAGCACTCAAGAAAGACAAAGGGAGGTTCGAGTGGACCGACGAATGCTTAAAAGCCTTCCTCAACCTAATCGAACACCTTCAGAGACCACCAGTACTCTCAACTCCAAATGAAGGTGAAGTGTTATACCTATACCTCGCTGTATCATCTCATGCTCTAAGCGCCGCCTTGGTAAGAGAAGAAGACCGCACACAACGTCCGGTTTACTTTGTAAGCAAGAGATTTACGGGGGCAGAAGCCAGATATCCTAAACTTGAGAAGTTAGCATATTGTTTATTGATCGCGTCACGGAAACTGCGACACTACTTCCAGTCTCACTCCATCAGGGTTCTAACCGATCAACCACTAAGACAAGTGCTCCATCGTCCTGACACTTCTGGGCGACTCCTCAAATGGTGCATCGAACTAAGTCAGTATGATATCACCTACCATCCCCGCACCGCTATCAAAGGACAAGCCATGGCTGATTTCATTGCCGAATTCACTACCAACGAAGGCAAGGAACAATCCGAAGTAGCAAAAAACATCAAGTGGAACCTCTTTGCAGACGGAGCATCGAACGAACAAGGCTCGGGGGCAGGTATTGTGATCGTCACCCCCAGGGGAAGAAAGTTGTACTATGCATTAAGATTGGAGTTCACGGCCACTAACAACGATGCTGAATATGAAGCAGTAATAGCGGGATTGGAACTGGCCCTAGAAATTGGGATCAATTCCTTATGTATTCATAGTGATTCTCAGCTTATCGTAAACCAGGTACTAGGAGAATTCCAGGCTCGAGGAGAACGGCTCACAGCATACCTAAAGAAAACCAGACTGCTGCTCGATCGATTGGACCATTATCTAATCAAACACATTCCTCGAGAAGAAAACCAAGAGGCAGATGAACTTGCAAAGCAAGCTAGTATGAAGGACAGCACCATTCCCGGAGCACTAGTAATCTCAAGGCAGCTAGCCCCAAGTTTCGAACAAGTAAATCTGATAACTGCAATCGAAGAAGGAACCTGGATGACTCCTATCCGGAAATATTTGCAAGATGGCATACTACCCGACAGGCGTGACGAAGCCAAGAAGATCTTGAGAAAAGTTCCCCACTACACAATACAAGAAGGCATCCTCTACCGGCGTGGCTTCTCTAGCCCCTTATTAAGATGCGTCGCCGGAAGGGAAGCCAAGGAGATATTAACAAACATCCATCAGGGAGGATGCGGAGATCACACTGGAGGACAGACTTTGGCAAGAAAGATACTCCGATATGGATATTACTGGCCCACACTAAACAAAGATACCCTAGACTTCGTTAAGAAATGCGACAGATGTCAGAAGTTCGCCAAGATCCCTCGACTGCCCACAAACGAAATTACTCAAATGACCAGCCCTTGGCCCTTTGCTGTATGGGGAATTGACTTAATTGGCGAACTGCCAACGGGCCGAGGCGGAGCCAAATATGCTATAGTGGCAGTCGATTATTTCACCAAATGGGTGGAAGCGGAACCTTTAAATAAAATATCTTCAGCAAAAATTATTAACTTCTTGATCAAAAACATTCTGTGCAGGTATGGAGTCCCCCTCAAGATCGTATCAGACAACGGACTCCAATTTGACAGCGAAGAATTTGCCGACTGGTGCCAAGAGCATGGAATTCATAAAAGCTTCTCATCAGTAGCTTACCCTCAGGCAAACGGACAAGTTGAAGCTGTCAACAAAATTCTCAAAACCCTAATCAAGAAGAAACTTGAAAAGTCAAAAGGCGCTTGGGTGGACGAACTTCCTACGGCACTATGGGCATACCGCACATCTTTCAGAACATCAACGGGACATACTCCTTTCTCTTTGGCATATGGATCGGAGGCAATGCTCCCAGTTGAGACTATTGTGCCTTCCCACCGTAGGATCCACTACAACCCAGAAGAAAACGAAGAACTCCTCCTCATGTCTTTGGAACTGATTGAGGAAAGGAGAAACGATGCAGCACTCAAAGCAGCAGCTCACAAACAAAAAGTGGCAGCACTATACAATTCCAAAGTCAAGCATCGCAGCTTACAAGAAGGAGATCTTGTCCTCAGGCGAATCTTTCCGCGCCCCGGGGCACTGGACCCCATCTGGGACGGACCATATGTAATTCACAAAGATCTCCACAACGGAGCTTACATTTTGTCAACAGTGGACGGAGAGGTGTTCCAGAGGGCATGGAACATCCGACACCTCCGTCGATACTTTTCTTAACTTGTACTGCCCATATGAAGTGAATTAACAAAGAGAACCAGTGGACGTAGGCATTTTCGTGCCGAACCACTTTAAAAAATCTTGTCTCTTTTTAACTTGTTCCTTTATGTCTTGGCTACTTGTTAAGTTTTATCCCTTTCTGTTGAACAAAATCCTATGGCATCTCCACTCAAGACGCACCGCGGCCTCATCTAGACTAGGCCTAACAGGTACGCCACGATTCTATGCACTCGCCAATGAGACTCTTTTGCTCCAGCATCCCTCTGCTGCGGGTTAACTCATTGCGCGCCTGCCCTCAAAGCCAACTGTAATGAGCCGATTATAAGTCATCATAAAGGCCGACTATAGCCGATGGCAGCTCATTACGGCGTTCGGCTCGTCGGTAACCGTGAACCTACTTTAAGCCCCAACATAAGGTGTGGCCAGCCAGGGGTAGTTCACGGCCAACGGCACCCACGCTAGCCGGCCACGGTAAATCGAATAATACCCACGATTACGGACCATAACGGTTCGGGTAGTTACCGTGCGCGATCTCGGCTCCGATGTGTCTTAAGTGCGGCTGTGGTAAAAAAGAAAACTCCCCGCGGAGGCGTAAGATGGGTGACAAATGTCTCCAAGACCCACAGCTAGGGAAAGTGACTACAAAACCCGTTTGCCACGAACTTAAGCACATCGACGGCCTTCCGTGACTGGAAGTTTTACTTTTACTATATTTCCATTTCATTTAAATATTTTTCTCCTATCCTGTATAACAAACTCTAAAGTACAGGAAACCAAATAGGAAACATTCACTCATGAGGCTCTAAGCCTGCGTGCTGGGTAGCAGGGCGCTCTGCTATACCCGTGAACAGTTACACAAGACACTCAAAGCTACCGCCTGCGAATAAAACATAAAGGGCGGTACTCTCTTCTCTTGTACATAAATGCGTAACTATAACTTATTCATACACTGACATTGCAAAACGTGAAATTATATTTCAAGCAAAAACTTAACATCAAACACAAGTGGAATCACAGGCATATACATAATTATACTTCTCACACAGCACATAAAGATAGCAACAACATTTAAACATGACAAAATCAGCTTATATTATAAGATCACACGAAGTTATTCTTTGCAAATAATTTTATTACAGTTGCATATCAAAGACTAACATGAACAGTGATAAAAAAGAAACAAAAAGATGGCAGATGCATCCACACTCCATCACCAACTCCCCCAGCCTACTTAGCCGCAGGATCGGAGCCCCCAGCATGTGGATCTGAAGTCCCACCTGTCCAGATCGGAAGAGGAATTCATTAAACGAACGATCAAGTTATGAAAACACGGAAAGAAAAGAAAGGGAAAAGAATAACTCACCAGCATCCGCCGCTTGATCCTCATCATCCAACTGCACGCCCGCTTCCTCCGCAGCAAGCAGCCGCATCCCCTCCTTCACCGCCGCTTGCTCCTCCTTTGAGAACTGAGCAGTAACCGCACTCAAGTTGAAAGCCTCTCCGCCTTCCTTACCCGCGTTCACCCTGGCCTCCTCTAAAGCCTGGAGATACACCTTGGCCATGACCCGAGGGTAATCGTCCATCCAAGACAAGCCGCCCTCTTTCCAAGTATGGAAGTACATATCCTGAAGCATCTCATCCATCATCCCCTCATTTTCCTCAAACTCCCTCACCCGAGCCTCGGAAGCTTGCAACTTAGCGACGGCGACGTCCCTCTCTGATTGGTATCTCAAGCAGTCAGCCTGGAGTGACCTCCTCATTTCCTCCTCCTTCAACCTAAGGGACCTCCTCATCTCCTCCATCTCCTCCTTCAACTCAGCCTGAGCCATCTCCGCAGCCTCGAGTCTCCCCGACAACTCCTCTACCCGCTCGAGATCCGCATTTCGAACCTCATCCACCGTTGTAATGGCCATGTTAATCCGCTCCCTGCAGGTAACCTCCATCTTCCGTAACTCCGCCCTACTGGCCTTCTCCATGGTCTCTTTCAGACGCTGGGAGGCTTCCTCATGCTGGGAGATCTGGATGGCTTGGTCGGCAAGCTGCTTGGCCTGATCGGCAACCTTTAGCCTTAACCGAATATTAGCACTCCCAATCTCCTCCCCGGCCTTGACCAATCGAGCATGATGCTCCATTAACTTCTTAGTCTCTTCGGCCACCCGGTCAATATTAGCCTTGGCCTCGTCCCCCATAGTAACTACCCGAGTAGTAAGCAGATCAAGATCTAGGGACTTGGCCTCATCCAGCACACGTACCATGGGGTTGCGGGGAAGTAGGTGCTCGCCCGTGGTCTCATCAAATGAAATGTCCCGAAAACTTGGGTCTAAATCAGGATGACCGGCAAAAGGGTCACGAGGCACGGGGCGAGGCACATCGGGACGCCTTATATGAATGACAGTAGATCTCTTGGAAGGAGGAGGAGGGGGGCAGGGCTCCGTGCTCTCCTCCGTAGTATCACGAGGAGGCTGAGTAGGGGGAGACAGAGTAGGAAGCTGCGAAGCAGAAGAAGACTCAAATAAGGAACGGCTCCGCTTCCTTTTCTGAATGCCCTCTTCGATGACCCCAAGAAGAGGGCGGTACTTGACTACGTCCCCAGTGCGATCAGTAGAAGGTTTCGCGGAAGCTCTCCTCGACTTAAATTGTTCAAGGCGGTGTCGAACATCCGACGTTTTACCCGCCTGGCCTGCCCCTGGAATAAAGAACAAGTGTTACGAACATACAATAATCCGCAATTCAAAAAATGTGCTAAGTTAAAAAGAAAGAAAAGTGAGGAGACACATCTGTTATACAAACCCGGCGGAGGAGTGGGATACTGCAATAAGTCCTGGATCTCATTCCAGGACGGAAGTGAACCGTAAAAAATTTCTAAGTCCCTATCGAAAATGGAATCGGCAGAAGACAAAAGTTCACCTTGCATCGCCGGGGTCACCCTAGCTGAGGAACCCTTAGAGGATGGGTCAGTGCTAACCACAGCTTTGCCGGTTTCCTCTGCCCTCTCCGTTTCCTTCTCTGTTTCCGACTCCCCCTCTGACTCCCCGAAGGCCCGACGGAGAGCCTCATCCAGTTCGAGGTCCTGCTCAGAGGTTAGAGCAGCAACACCGCTACCACCCTGACCATCGCCATCTCCTCCACCCTCCGACCCTTCTCCAACTTCACCTCCTTCCTCCTCTTCTACACCTTCCTCCTCCGGGACATCCGGGCAAGTACTTGGAGAAGGGCCATCGGACTCCTTGAGCTTCTTGCCTCCTACGACTGGACGTTGTGCAAAGGGCTTCCTCTTGCCACCCTTCGCTGTCACCCCACCTTTAGGCTGGGCAGCCTTCTCTTCTGCCGTGTCCCTCTGTTTGACTACGGACTGATGTGGGAGGATCAAATTATACGACAAGAGCCTGGCATTCCTAATCAGATAAGCAGCCGATCTGTCTCTCCCGGAAATAGCTTCAATTTCTGCTGCCATCCGAACCAAGCGATCATCTTCCACAACCGCAAAACCACCTGTCGCTAGCAAGAAATAAAAGCGCATAAGAGAGTGAATTACAGCCAAGACAGGAATTATGAGTAGAGTTTTTACTTACACCCGGAGGTAAATCGGCGAATAGAGACGGAGTCATCCCTGACAAAGAACCACTCCTTCTTGAACATGCTATACTTCGAGTATAAATCCAAAACAGGCTTGAAGGAAACGGCTGACTCCAAGCTAATATATGGGGACCCCTTCCTGTACCCCCTCAGATTGTACAGATATCGTATTTCCCGGTGGGAGGGGGCGCGCCCATATCTCTTCTGGAAGATAGCATATAAGCATACCAGAATGGCATAAGAGTTGGGCTGAAGCTGGAATGGAGCCACCTTCAGATAAGTGACGAAGCTTAGTATCCAGGCGTTGATTGGAGGAATAGCCCCGCACATGCAATGGTACCGGCTATAAGCGAAGTACCCTTCAGGGGGATCATATGGCATGACCCCTTCCCCCGGTAACAACATAAGAGCCCTGTCTATCCCAAAGGAACGGGATATAACGTCAAGTTGCTCCTCCTTTAAGGAGCTTGGGAAGCAGTCAGGGGGAGAGTTCAAAAGTTCCTGTGGACCACATCCGTCCACTAGAGACTTCGGAATAGGTCGGTGTTGCCCGGATCCTGATTGGACTGGGGGCGAGGAAGAAGAAGGCTCTCCTGTGCCTCTAGACTTCTTTCTGTCTGATCGTGTTTCCGCTTTGCGAGACATTTTCTGCAGCACAAGAAAAACCTAATATTAGAACAAGGAAAATAGAAAAGTAAACAAACAAGTGCGTGCAAGTGTGGAATTTCATTCGCAAGCTGAAGTCTTCCAGATCACAAGTTCATTCGGTTTCCATGTTCATTCGGCTTCCAAGTTCATTCGGTTTCCAAGTTCATTCGGTTTCCGAGTTCATTCGGTTTCAACCCCATTCGGTTTTCATCTCATTCGGCTCCAAGGCAGTAGTCCCATTCGGTGAAGCAAGGACATACGTGTGTATTCGGTAATAAGTATATACCTGGTTCGGTATAAGGTTGGTTCGGCAAACACTTGATTCGGCAATAGAGTGATTCGGCTCTACTCGTTCGGTAAAGAAAAACAAGGGGGGTACGGCCTCTATATATAGGCAAACTCACAACCACCGAACCAGATGTCTCGCCCAACCGGACCAATGATACCGGACCACCAGAAGCCGGATGAGAATAGCCGGACCAACCAAGAACCGAACGGAACCCTCTATCTACCGTCCAAGACCAGGAACTGGGGGCACGCAGGGCGCTTCACTCAGATAAGTGCCGAACTCTAAGAGCTTACTAATAAAATAAAAAATATGATAACAATGGATAAGTCGTGAATCTCTCACTAACATGGGTTAATCATTTACACGTGCACGCGACCACGAACGGTCCATAGGCACGCTCTGAATGGCTATTAACCCTATCGTCATGAGAATTTACACTTTGACATCCCTTTTTAAGCCCATCAGTCAAATGGATATTTGATAATTATGAAATGGCTAAGCTACTTACACATGTACGGGGTCGAGAACAACCCCTAGGCATGCTCTGAGCTAGCGATAAACCACCTTGACAAACGATCCAGGGAACCACTCTAACGTGAACCTGGCATCGATAACCCCCTCGGGGTACACTAACTCACCCCGAACGGCACAAATCACTTCATCGCGAATATTTCGATCCCGAACGGTCGTTATTTGAAATCACACTAAAACTGTAAATTCCTTTGCAGGACATCAACATGATATGAACATCTAGCCCATGGCATTACAAAAACAAGCCTCCCTACAACAAGGAAACAAAGCGCGACACATGCAAGCACGTGCCCCACTTTGGGGGGCAAATGTTGGGCGAATTCTCACCCAGAGGATCTCAAGACCAAGAAGTCACAAGTTTTACCCGGGCTCGCAACCTCCACCTCGTTCAGCAAACACAAGGCTCAACGTAAGCATAGGAGCCCATCTGGCATTCTCAGTGTACAAATCCATTCGGGCATGAGTCCATTCGGCATATCCTATGTCCCATTCGGCACGACCCATTCGGCAGCCATCAACCAACTTCATCCGGTCAGGCCCCATACCGAACCAGACCCAACCGGTCCAGTCACTACCGGTCCACCAGCCTTCATGCCCCTATGCCGAACCATGCTCCTCTCACGAACTCCACCGATCCACAAGCCTTCACCGAGCCTGTTTGGTACCGAACCAACTCACCTCCAAGACCGAACCAACTCCATGTAAACCCATTACCGAATGGCACATATCCACCCATCACCGGACCACCATAGCCGGACGAGGCTACCACCGGTCCAACCTCAACACGGCCGAACCAAGGCTTCGCCGAACCAGAAGGTTGCCAGTCCAGATTGCTCCAGCCCGGGCCCACCAGCAGCTATACACTTCCAAGACCCCTGCCCCCTACCTCACTCTATAAATAGAGGGGCAGGGGTACAACAATGGCAGACAAGTTTGAGAGCTCAAGCAAGGAAGGAACTTTCAAACTACTTTCATACACTTGTACACAACGCATTGTACTTGTAACCTGAAAGAAAGAAGATAATAACATATAAAGTGGACGTAGGCACATTCTGGCCGAACCACTATAAATCTGTGTGTCTTTTACATTTCAGCCCCTACTTTTCTCATATTTACATACTCATCTAAAATCATTGAAAATTACATATAATCAACTAAATAATACGACTTGGAGGTGTTTGTCCATTTTTTGTGCAAACAAGCGGCAACACCAACACCGCAAATGAGACTTCCGAGCTTCCTTACGGTTGTTTTGAAGTTCCTACCATCACTATCTTCGAAGGTGACACCACCCCTTCTAAAGGCGGTACACGAAAGGATTATCAGGGCCAGAAGAGGCCTTATTATGGCTCAAGCTGCAAGGTTGAGAAAAAGAAGAGGAAGGGAAAAAGGAAGAAGACTTCTCAACTATCCTGCAATGAAGGTGATATAGTTTTTGTTTGTCTGTTCGAGATGTATTTTTTTTCCTTTTGCTTTATATAGGCCACGTTTGTGCGGGAACAATCCCGTGATCTCCATGTATAAAAGTTGAAGCAATGAAAGACTACTTTTCATCTGTAATCTCTGTTCCATTTACTTTTTCGCACTTTAATACTCTGCACTTTCTTATATACAATTGCCTACATATATAATATAATCATCTGCATTACAATTTATCAATATTATACATGTTTGTTTTCGAGCAATGCTCTTATTTACCGCAAGTCTTGTGTAACGACCCAGAATCTCAGTTATTTGAAATTCGTATATTTAATTGATTTTTAAATATTAACAAGTAAAATTTGTAAGTCGAATAAATTTTATTTCGAATGTCTAGATTTAATTGGATAATTAAATCGATAATTTAATATTTGAAATTACAGAAATAATTGGAAATTGGGTTTAATGTGATTAAAGTTGATTTGTAAAGTTGTATTAAATCATATTGGAGTTAGAATAATGTTATGGAACTTTTAAAATTGAATTAAAAGTGAATTTGCAGAAATTGAATATTTTAAATATTTAATTGACGAGTTAAAATAGCCATTTTTCAAACAGTCTCAGATTTCGACGAAAATAGTTTCATCGGATCCGTAATGTTATATAATTATATGGTTTCAAATTTCGTGTCAATCGGATTTACAGTTTGTCTGGGGCAGCTAAAACGCGTAGAAATCGATTTGAGTGAATTTTAAATTTAAATAATTCGATTCGAAAACTTATCTTACAAATATGATCGAATTGGCTCCCGATATATATTCCATTGCATTCGGAATGGGGGTAAAATATTACGCCAGACGGCACGCTTCGTTTGGAGTTCGGAAAAAATTCGGGTGAATAGTGCACGGAAATTTTCTATAAAAGGACCTCATATCTTTGTTTTTGCAACAAACCCTAATCAGAAACCCTAGCCGCCACTTAGGTTTTCAATGACCGAAAATACTCCCTTCTTCTTCCTCAGTTTTCTTCAAATCCGTAAATCAATTCGACAAACTTCCTAAATCAAAGTTGAAGAGCACGTCAAGATCTATAATCTCAATGGTGGAGATCGAAAATCAAGCTACGGATCAACGGCAAAATAGGTTTGAACGCATGAATTTCGTGCACGTTTTTCATGATGATGGGATGACCGAGCATGGCCGGCCTCTGGCCGAAGGTGGAGCATGAGATGGGCTTTTGTTTGGAAGTCTCTGATCGTCATGAAGTCGAGGATATTGGGCGCGTGCACTATGGTTGTGAACGGCCGAGTGGGTTCACGTACGTGATTATCGCGTTTAGGGAAGAAGATACGAAGTTGCGGTCGTGATCTGCTTGAAGAGAACGAACGACCCTGATGTGTTGAAGGGTTAGAGATTAAAAAGAAATTGTAAATTGATTTTATTTCAATTTATTCAATCTTTAAAACTGTGTAACTTGTTCATACGAGGTCGAAAACTGATGAAACGAATTGTGTTGGGTTCGTATTGACGAACACTACGCGATGGAGCTGGATTGGAATCGATTGGAGCTAGTAAAAATTATGGGTAAAATTAAACGCGCGTTTAATTTTATTCGAAATAAAACACTTCAACTGTATTTGAAGCAAGGTGAGAACTTCTCACTCAATCGAAATTGTTTCGATTTAAATTTTAAATAGTTAGATTTAAAATTGCTTGATTGTATGCTTGGATGATAAATTATTATCTGTTGTATTGAAATTGCCCTATACGCCGTATATTAAGCGGATGTTATTTATTAAACACATATACCGCGATGTTTCACCTTGATGTGAAATTGGTATTATATAGTACTTGGAGTTGATTTTCCCACGTTATATAGCGGATGAGACCCTATTATGCTGCATAATAGCGGATAATATTTTATATGAACTCATGTACCGCGATATTTCGTATTGAAACGGGATTGGTATTATGCTAACATCTGTGGATGCAGGGAAACATGTCGAAGGGATCCAACTAGATTCCTCAACAGTATTGATTTATTTACAGATATTTGTGATATATTCTGTTATCATATGATATATGATGTTTTAGATGCCGTGATTATTATATTTAGTGCTGTTGCAGCATTGAGCCTATTTTGGAAAATTAAAAGTGCTAAAGTGATGATTTTCAAATTTAAAAGGATTTTAAAGTAATTTTTGAAAGTATACGTTTTATTAAAATTTTGGAATTGATTCATTTTAAATAAATAAATGCTATAATTTTAATGTTATAAGAAATTATGACTTTTGAGAAATATAGTTGAAAATTGATTTTTGAAATATGGAGTTAATGATTTTATAAAATAGTTTAAATTGAGATTTTTGAGATTATTATAAACGGTTTATATAAAAGATTTATAAAATTGATATATATAAATTAGAAATATTGGAATTATAAAACGAGTTTTTATAAGTGTTAAAAAATGAAGTATTAAAGTATTTCATCAGTGAATGAAATTTATAGATTTATAAATCGTAAAGTTATAAAATGAATAGATTTTGTAAAATAAAAGATTTATAAGTAATTAACTTATAAATTGGAATTTGGAATTTAAATGAGATTTAAATAGAATTTGTTAATTAAGGGATTTTATAAGTTGAAGTTTTCATAAAATTTATATAAATGTGAATTTATAAACGTTGTTTTATAAATCCAAAAAACCAATTGAATTTGATAAGTAAATATGAAGGCTTATTAAAGAAGATATATCCATGATTTTGCGACAGTGGATAATCCTTTAAATTGAATATGTAGAAGTGTTGGATTTGGTTAACAATTTATATTCACGATTTTGGACAGTGAATAATATATCAAAGAAATGTTTTAGGAAGTGATCTTTTAAATGGAATTAAAACGATTTGAAGTTGTTTTAAAACGTGTTAAAGATCGAAAACATAGATTTCAACATTCATTGTTGAAATAGACGTTTTCAAGAAAGTATAAGGAAATGATGGACTATAACACTGTTGTTGTAGTAAATGAATTTCGAAAGAAAATGTTTTTGTATAGTATTGGGATTTATATATCTTTCTTAATTTCGAATCCCTATAATAGTGATTTTGAGTTGTCGTAACGATGTTTTACGCAACGTTCGTTTTGACTCAAATAAATGTGTTTAAGGAAATGTTTTCCTTAAAAGATAAGAATATATACTTAATCGTGTTTTAAGTATATTGAATATTTTCTAAGTATTGAAAACAAATAGATTTGTGAATTACTTATTGTTAAATAAGTATTTGGAAAATGTTTTCCAATATGAAATTGAAATGGTTTAGAGAATATATCTTTTTAAAGATAAATTGAAGTGAATATCTAGCAAGTTAATTAATTTATGGAAGATTAATAAAAAGGGCCTAGTGATTGTTATGGTGTTGGATATTTGTTTGTTGGCCTTGATAGTTAAATCACCGACTATCAATATTCACCTTTAAATTGGTATTTGTTATGATTGCTTGAATTTGAATGCTACACTTATTTTGAAAATAAGCGCTCGTTATTCGGTTTAGCCGGGAGAGGACCTTTGGGTCAGAAATCCCATTCTGAATAGTGATATGTCGCAATGGATAGCATTTGAAGAACGGTGTTGAAGACCGGGTATTTTCGAAAACGGAAGGATTACCTTCGAATATCTCTGCATCGGCTGATCTCCGATATTGAGATTTTATCACCCATTGTGATGGGAATTCCGGTCGTGATTAGTGAATATCCGGATTGCAAGGGCTTCTTTGGAAGTGCCTTCGGTTCTGTTCAAACCCAGAATGGACTTGTATGGATGTGTGTCTGACGTTACAATTTGAGATGTAAAGCTGGTTTCTATCAAATATATTTCTGTTGGTGGCGGAGAATTTATTCTCTTAGCTTAACACCCTCTCTGAGACATACAAGCTCGGAGGTTATGTAGTTGATGGTTACTAGTGATATATTTCCAAATTGGTAATGTGGCATACGAAGTGCTGTTGAGCATTTGTTGATCAAAGCGTGGCTTTTGTATAAAGCATAGCTTTGTGGACGAGACTTCGTCGGACCTCACACCCCAGTAATGGTCAAAACAGGAAAGATGCAGCAAGGTTATTAGGGGATAGCGCCTCCTTAGGGTATGTCATTTCTTCTGGATAGAGGTGGTATTATGGTATGGAGCCCTGATACTTAACCTATGTCATGCTGCAAACTTATTATTTTGTGGTTGTTGGTGAATCCCGGGATTTAGGTCGGTTGCGACCGGGGGATGGCATATTCGTGTCAGTAGTTACCCAGCTAGGGGTAACCCGGCCTTATGTTGGCAGAGATCCGGTTAGGTTCTCAGGGCGTCTTTCCAGAGGCGTTTTCATGTGGCAATGGGAAGTTCCTTGGCGTAACCATTAGTTGGAAATCCAAAGAAACAATATGAGCTTTGTACGGTTTTAGTTGTATAACCTGTCATGGAATGTGGCGGTAACCTGCTATTGAACATAGTAGCTATAGTAGGCATACGATAATGGTCGTATGTTGGCTAAGATTTATATTATACTTTCGAAATGTTTTCCTACACTTTGCACTTATAATAATAATATCAAAGAAAGTTTGCGTATTAAGCATATTTAATTATCATAAGGAGAAATCTCCTCCGATTTGCGTTTGCATTGTGTGTGTGTGTGCGGGAGGCCTTATGGTAGTTTCATTTTCAAAAGCATTGCGGATCTACCTAAAAATATTTCTTTCTTTGTTTGTTTTTAAAAGATAAACTGTTTTAAGTTCTCACACCAGTCTCATGACTGACTTGGAGTTTATTATTTCCTTCCTAAACTCTGGGTGTCCAATAATTTTAACACGGACAGTCTAGAGTCAGGTTATCAGGTCATTATGGAATTCAGGAGTTGTTGTGGAGATCATAAGCAAGCTGGATGGCGTGGCGTATCAATTGGTATATAGTGTTTCTTTTCCGCTGTTTGTTGTTGTACACTCTGATAATGTAATGAAATGTGATGTAATATAATAACAGATATGATTCTTTGTTTTAAAGATTATTCATTGATATATTATATGTTGTTCCGCTGCGATTGTGAGATTCTGTTATTGTTTCTGTTTTCTTTCTTTCTTCTTCTATCTTCAACCTCTTCTTTAACCCTAACGGTATGGTTTCCGACCTTCGATTGCTCGGCAGTTGATACAGTGGACGTATTAGTGTCGACCTTCGGGAGTCGAAAATCCCTTACCTTTACATTTGGTATCAGAGCATATGGTTAAGTGACAACCTTGGCTCTGTTGGGAATTACTCATTAGAGATAGAGTCAGCAGTACTCTAGAATGAGTTTGAGTGTAATAATAGCTATTAGCGCGTATTTGTTAGTGAATAATTTTTTTTTATTGTGATGATTGGTTTGTTGAGTGGTATATGGATTCTAGTCGATATAGTCCGTACAACTCTATCGATAGGGATCTCTAAACACTTGTACAAAACAATTCGACACGATATTGTTTTAAAATAGGGTAAATGAAATAATTTTTCCCAAAACTATTTTCGTAGATAAAGGAAATAATCTTTGTAAATTATTATAGTATATGGTTGCTTGATTGTTAGGAAGTGATAATATTATTATCATTTGAGTAGGAAATTGAAATCGTAACTCCAAAGTCAAGAAATAAATTCACATACAAATGGAATTTATGAACATGAATTGTAAATATGATTTATAAAATTCGAGAGAAGTGATTGGAAATGTTTTGAAAAGAATTTGAAAATTTTGGAGATTTGGAAAGTTTAAATCCCTTTTGATTTTGAAAATGAATTTCAAAGGATTTGGAAAAGTGTTTTGAAGGGATGAAAGCTCTAAACTCTTTCAGGTCGCTGGAAAATAATTCCGATGATGATCGCGACATCATCGGTGTACATTTTCGAGTTTCCAAGAGAAGTATTATTGCCAAATTATTTTAAATGAAAGTTGTTTGCAAAACTGGTTTGGATTTTTGAATTCGAAAGATAATTTGAATTGATTTCAAAGATGATTTTTGAAATGTTGAAAAGACTCTGGAATCCTATTTAAAATATTTATGGCAATAATAGATGAGTTGATAACTTATACGATTTGAATTTAGATGGAATAAATTTAACTTAAAGGATGGAGTTAAATTAAAGTAAGTACAAGTGAATCAATTAAATAAAGTGAATTTAAAGAAAGGTCTAAGGAGGTTAAGAGAAATGATTACTTAAAGAAAATTTATCAAGTTAAAAATAAATTTGGGTTAGTAACAAATGAATTGGAAGTGAGTTTGAATTATGAAAATAAAATTGTGAATGGATAAATAAATTTACAATTGCAAGTAAATGAATTGAAATTGAATGTTGAATGAAGTTGATTTTGGTATCGAAGTAAAAGAATAAAGTGAATTAAATGAATATGAACTTGAGTTATATAAATGAAATTCAACCTTATTTGTTAAATGAATTAGCAATTGAATTAATGAATGAATTGAATGTAAATCAATTGAATGTAAATAAATTGATATGAAATAATGGATGTAAGTGTTAATTCATTAAAGCTAATTAAAAATGATGAACCAAATTGAATGAATGTAAGCAAAGTAAAGAAATTTGGTTGTATTGAATATACATTGATTGTTAGATGATGGTTAGTTGATTGTATAGAAAATCCATATGAAATTGAATTAATGAAATTGAAAGCTATGTAATTTGATTTGAATATGGAAGTGAACTAACTTGCATGTAAATTAGTGAATGTAAACTAATTAAATATGAATAAATGAATGTTAGTAAAAACATCCAATGTGAATGAATCAAATGTGATTTAAATTGGAAAACCAATTCATTGAATATTAATGAGAAGTGAAAGTGTATTAATTTGGTCATGGATGTTAGTTGAATGCTAGTTGGTTTATGGTTGGATTTGCTGTTGTGACTGCATTTGTTATATTGGGAAATATAGTTGTTGGTATATGTTGTATATTGATATTACTTTCATATATACATGTTTCTCATTTGTTTGTTGAGTGTATAGTAGGTGCGGATTGCGCTTGCTTCACATTTAGAGCTCGCTTTCGCGCTATATTAGCCGTATATGCTCGCTAATAATATATAAGGTATATATCTCGGATTACATATCGTACTTTTACACTTTTTTCCCTGCGGGATGCCTCATTACTTTGATGAGATGTATATTTGTGATATATATATTGCCATTTTTTCGGATCGAACCGCGCAAAGGAGACGCTGGCGAATTTTTTTGAAAATTTAAGGCGTTAGAATATTTTTTGAGAAAATTGGAAAATTGGAAAATTTTGAAAACTATAACTTTGATTTTGGAGTGAAAAGTTAAACGATATAGTTGTTTTGGAAAGATAACTAAGTATGATTTGAAAACTTAGTAAAATTATTGTAAGAAGTTTAACTATTGGATTTTGGGAAAGTTAAATACTTAAGTGAATTTGAAATCTAATTTGAATAGATGTTTGAAAAGTTAATGTATTCTGTAACTTTTTCTTACTTGGTAATTCCGAGGACGAAATTCTTTTAAGGGGGGAAGTTTGTAACGACCCAGAATCTCAGTTATTTGAAATTCGTATATTTAATTGATTTTTAAATATTAACAAGTAAAATTTGTAAGTCGAATAAATTTTATTTCGAATATCTAGATTTAATTGGATAATTAAATCGATAATTTAATATTTGAAATTACAGAAATAATTGGAAATTGGGTTTAATGTGATTAAAATTGATTTGTAAAGTTGTATTAAATCATATTGGAGTTAGAATGATGTTATGGAACTTTTAAAATTGAATTAAAAGTTAATTTGCAGAAATTGAATATTTTAAATATTTAATTGACGAGTTAAAATAGCCATTTTTCAAACAGTCTCGGATTTTGACGAAACTAGTTTCATCAGATCCGTAATGTTATATTATTGTATGGTTTCAAATTTCGTGTCAATCGAATTTACGGTTTGTCCGGAGCAAGCTAAAACGCGTAGAAATCGATTTGAGTGAATTTTAAATTTAAATAATTCGATTCGAAAATTTATCTTCCAAATATGATCGAATTGGCTCCCGATATATATTCCATTGCATTCGGAATGGGGGTAAAACATTATAAACATCAAGCGGCACGCTTCGTTTGGAGTTCGAAAAAAATTCGGGTGAATAGTGCACTGAAATTTTCTATAAAAGGACCTCATATCTTTGTTTTTGCAACAAACCCTAATCAGAAACCCTAGCCGCCATTTAGGTTTTCAATGGCCGAAAATACTCCCTTCTTCTCCCTCAATTTTCTTCAAATCCGTAAATCAATTTGGCAAACTTCCTAAATCAAAGTTGAAGAGCACGTCAAGATCTATAATCTCAACGGTGGAGATCGAAAATCAAGCTACGGATCAACGACAAAATAGGTTTGAACGCACGAATTTCGTGCACGTTTTTCATGGTGATGGGATGACCGAGCATGGCCGGCCTCTGGCTGAAGGTGGAGCATGAGATGGGCTTTCGTTTGGAAGTCTCTGATCGTCGTGAAGTCGAGGATATTGGGCGCGAGCGCTAGGGTTGTGAACGGCCGAGTGGGTTCACGTACGTGATTATCACATTTGGGGAAGAAGATATGAAGTTGCGGACATGATCTGCTTGAAGAGAACGAACGGCCCTAAGGTGTTGAAGGGTTAGAAATTAAAAAGAAATTGTTACTAATTTTATTTGAATTCGTTCAATCTTTAAAACTCTGTAACTTGTTCATACGAGGTCGAAAACTGATGAAACGAATTGCGTTGGGTTCGTATTGACGAACATTACGCGATGGAGCTGGATTGGAATCGATTGAAGCTAGTGAAAATTTTGGGTAAAATTAAATGCGCATTTAATTTTATTCGAAATAAAACACTTCAACTGTATTTGAAGCAAGGTGAGAACTTCTCACTTAATCAAAATTGTTTCGATTTAAATTTTTAATAGTTAGATTTAAAATTGCTTGATTGTATGCTTGGATGATAAATTATTATCTGTTGTATTGAAATAGTCCCTATATGCCGTATATTAAGCGGATGTTATTTATTAAACACATATACCGCGATGTTTCACCTTGATGTGAAATTGGTATTATATATGTACTTGGAGTTGACTTTCCCGCATTATATAGCGGATGAGACCCTATTACGCTGCATAATAGCGGATAATATTTTATATGAACCCATGTACCGCGATATTCCATATTGAAACGAGATTGGTATTGTGCTAACATCTGTGGATGCAGGGAAACAAGTTGGAGGGATCCAACTGGATTCCTCAACAGTATTGACTTATTTACAAATATTTGTGATATATTCTGTTATCATATGATATATGATGTTTTGGATGCCGTGATTGTTATGTTTAGTGTTGTTGCATCATTGGGCCTATTTTGGAAAACTAAAAGTGTTAAAGTGATGATTTTCAAATTTAAAAGGATTTTAAAGTAATTTTTGAAAGTATACGTTTTATTAAAATTTTGGAATTGATTCATTTTAAATAAATAAACGTTATAATTTTAATGTTATAAAAAATTATGATTTTTGAGATATATAGTTGAAAATTGATTTTTGAAATATAGAGTTAATGATTTTATAAAATAATTTAAATTGAGATTTAACGGTTTATATAAAAGATTTATAAAATTGATATTTATAAATTAAAAATATTAGAATTATAAAACGAGTTTTTATAAGTGTTAAAAAAATGAAGTACTAATGGATTTCATCAGTGAATGAAATTTATAGATTTATAAATCGTAAAGTTATAAAATGAATAGATTTTGTAAAATAAAAGATTTATAAATAATTAACTTACAAATTGGAATTTGGCATTTAAATGAGATTTAAATAGAATTTGTTAATTAAGAGATTTTATAAGTTGAAGTTTTTATAAAATTTATATAAATGTGAATTTATAAATGTTGTTTTGTAAATCCAAAAAAAACCAATTGAATTTGATAAGTAAATATGAAGGCTTATTAAAGGAGATATATCCACGTTTTTTGGACAGTGGATAATCCTTTAAATTGAATATGTAGAAGTGTTGGATTTGATTAATGATTTATATTCACGATTTTGGACAGTGAATAATATATCAAAGAAATGTTTTAGGAAGTGATCTTTTAAATGGAATTAAAACGATTTGAAGTTGTTTTAAAATGTGTTAAAGATCAAAACCATATATTTCAACATTCATTGTTGAAATAGACGTTTTCGAGAAAGTATAAGGAAATGATGGACCATAAAACTGTTGTTATAGTAAATGAATTTCGAAAGGAAATGTTTTTGTATAGTATTGGGATTTATATATCTATCTTAATTTCGAATCCCTATACTAGTGATTTTGAGTTGTCATAACGATGTTTTACGCAACATTCGTTTTGGCTCAAATAAATGATGTTTAAGGGAATGTTTTCCTTAAAAGATAAAAATATATACTTAATCGTGTTTTAAGTATATTGAATATTTTCTAAGTATTGAAAATAAATATATTTGTGAATTACTTATTGTTAAATAAGTATTTAGAAAATGTTTTCCAATATGAAATTGAAATGGTATAGAGAATATATCTTTTTAAAGATAAATTGAAGTGAATATCTAGCAAGTTATTTAATTTATGAAAGATTAATAAAAAGGGTCCAGTGATTGTTATGGTGCTGGATATTTGTTTGTTGGCTTTGATAGTTAAATAACCGACTATCAATATTTACCTTTAAAAGGGTATTTGTTATGATTGCTTGAATTTGAATGCTACACTTATTTTGAAAATAAGCGCTCGTTTTTCGGTTTACCGGGAGAGGACCTTTGGGTCAGAAATCCCATTCCAAATAGTGATATGTCGTAATGGATAGCATTTGAAGACCGGTGTTGAAGACCGGGTATTTTCGAAAACGGAAGTATTACCGTCAAGTATCTTTGCATCGGCTGATCTCCGATATTTAGATTTTATCACCCATTGTGATGGGAACTCCGGTCGTGATTAGCGAATATCCGGATTGCAAGGGCTTCTTTAGAAGTGCCTTCGGTTCTGTTCAAACCCAGAATGGACTTGTATGGATGTGTGTCTGACGTTACAATTTGAGATGTAAAGCTGGTTTCTATCAAATATATTTCTGTTGGTGGCGGAAAATTTATTCTCTTAGCTTAACACCCTTCTCTGAGACGTATGAGCTCAGAGATTATGTAGTTGATGGTTACTAATGATATATTCATAAATTGGTAACATGACATACGAAGTGCTGTTGAGCATTTGTTGATCAAAGCATGGCTTTTGTATAAAGCATAGCTTTGTGGACGAGACTTCGTCGGACCTCACACCCCAGTAATGGTCAAAACAGGAAAGATGCAGCAAGGTTATTAGGGGATAGCGCCCCCTTAGTGTATGTCATTTCCTTCTGGATAGAGGTGGTATTATGGTATGGAGCCCTGATACTTAACCTATGTTGTGCTGCAAACTTATCATTTTGTGGTTGTTGGTGAATCCCGGGATTTAGGTCGGTTGCGACCGAGGGATGGCATATTCGTGCCAGTAGTTACCCAGCTAGGGGTAAGCCGGCCTTGTGTTGGCAGAGATCCGGTTAGGTTCTCGGGGCATCTCTTTCCAGAGGCGTTTCCATGTGGTAATGAGAAGTTCCTTGGCCTGACCATTAGTTGGAAATCCAAAGAAACAATACGAGCTTTGTACGGTTTTAGTTGTATAACCTGCCGTGGAATGTGGCGGTAACCTGCTATTGAACATGGTAGCTATAGTAGGCATACGATAATGGTCGTATGTTGGCTAAGATTTATATTGTACATTCGAAATGTTTTCCTACATTTTGCACCTGTAATAATAATATCAAAGAAAATTTGCGTATCAAGCATATTTAACTATCACAAGGAGAAATCTCCTCCGATTCTGCATTTGCATTATGCGTGTGTGCGGGAGGCCTTATGGTAGTTCCATTTTCAAAAGCATTGCGGATCTACCTAAAAATATTTCTTTGTTTTTAAAAGATAAACTATTTTAAGTTCTCACACCAGTCTCATGACTGACCTGGAGTTTATTGTTTCCTTCCTAAACTCTGGGTGCCCACCAATTTTAACACGGGCAGTCTAGAGTCAGGTTGTTAGGTCATTCTGGAATTCAGGAGTTGCTGTGGAGATCAGGAGCAAGCTGGATGGCGTGGCGTATCAATTGGTATATAGTATTTATTTTCCATTGTTTGTTGTTGTACACTCTGATAATGTAATGAAATGTGATGTAATGTAATAACAGATATGATTCTTTGTTTTAAGATTATTCATTGATATATTATATGTTGTTCCGCTGCGATTGTGAGATTCTGTTATTGTTTCTGTTTTCTTTCTTTCTTCTTCTATCTTCTACATCTTCTTTAACCCTAGCGGTACGGTTTTCCGTCCTTCGATTATTCGGCAATTGATACAGTAGACGTATTAATGTCGACCTTCGGGGGTCGAAAATCCCTTGCCTTTACATCTTGTGCGTATAAATAAAATTCTTGCAATTTCATTAGTAATATTCTGTTAAATAGTCCTGTTTATGGTTGTCAAAGTGTTCCATTTTGCTAAAAAAAACTATAATTTAAAAAACTCTGTGGTTATTCCCATTTATTTTAGGTCAGGTTTCTTTCGACCATTAATGAGTTATAAATAATCCAAATTTTAAGCTATTACCAATCTCTGACGAACAATGGTTTGAACATCTATCTCTTGACGTACCCAACCTCGTTGATAACCGAGCTGATTAGTGTTATCCATAAGTTTACACCATTAAACCTTGGCAAAGCGCATCCTATTATGCTGTGAGTGAAAACAAAGCCTTCATGTTGTTCTATTGCATGGTGAGTCCTATTTTCAAGACTCATAATTTCAAAATCTGAACATTGTTCGCTATCCTTGCCCATTTTTGGGCATTGTAGTGATTAATCACATAGGGCAAATTATTCAATTACCTTTAGTCTGGTTATACTCTTCTAATCTTCTTCCATAACTAGAGGAGTCTAGTAGCTCTTGGCTTTATTTTTCAGTGACTATTATTGCTTATCCTCGGCCGAGCTTGTCCCGCTAGGTCGCCGGTGCAGTCATGAATATCCTTTCCATATATTGGTTCATATATCTGAGAATATGTGCCTTTGGATGCCTATCTCTAGGCATTCCCTTTCAGTCCTACCTATCCAAGGTACTGACCGAGAGTATCCATTGATCGTCCTTCCTTATCCTTGGCCTAGCATGTCCTGCCAGGCTTCTAGTGTGGTTAAGGAATTTCTATCCATGCACCAGTTTCTATCTCCAAAAACCAATGCTTTAGTTGCCTTATCCTCGGCGTCCGCTCTCAACATTGCCTAATTTCGGGCAACGGATGATACTTGAAAGTTGGGGTTGAATTATCCGATCGATCCCTAAGTATACCCTACCCGGCCCTAATCCTGGACCAAAGGAGCTGGTACTGTTTTCTGAGAACCTAAGCATGTAGGGTTGAATTATCCGATCAACCCTTTAAATTATACTCCATGGTCTTGATCTTAGGCTAAACGGGTGAATACCTGACTATGCTGCTAATCGCACAGTATATTATTTTGCTTACAAGAACATAGTATTATTGATTCAAGAAGCTAACATTTATTTATAAACATAAAATGTGGCAAGTCCTGCCTTATTACATTTTCCCAAGAATACTTAGGTGGCTTATTTGTAGAAAGTAAATTAAGTAAAATAGTGTCGTAGCAAGTCATTGTTTCATGCACGTGGAATCTAGATTCCGTCAACTGTACCTAGTTTGAACATTCCATCTCCAATCTTTTGCTCAGTTGCGTAAGGACCGTACCAATTTGGACCATGTGCCTCCATTTCTAAGAGTACTCATTTCAAAACAAGATTCCCTACCTTGAAAGTATAGTTTCAGACCTTGGTGTTAAAATGTCATGCTACTCTTTTCTGGTAAGCAGCTACCCTTAATTCCACTTCCTCTCTTTTCTCATAAACCAAATCGAGGGACTCAAGCAAGATTTCCTCATTTACCTTTAGGTCATAAAACCTCTTATGATGAGAAGGGACCTCCAATTCTAGCGAGATCATGGCCTCTAATCTGTAGCCAAAGCGAATGGTGTAAATCCAATCGCAGACTTGTAGGTTGTCCTATAAGCTATAATACCAGTGGAAGCTCATTGACCCAGTTGCCCTTGGCTTGTTAATCATTTTTTCACAGCGGACATGATAATTTTATTCACCATCTCCACCTGTCCATTCGCCTATGGATGTGTTACCACTAAAAAGTTTTTTTCAATCTTGTACCGATTGTAGAAATTTTCAAACTCGGTACTTTCAAACGAAGTTTCATCATCTGTTATGGTTTCTAAGGTAACCCTAACCTGCAAATGATGTTCTTCATAAAGTTGATTACCTTTTTTGTTGATCATGGCAAGTAGTTTTGCTTCAGCCTACTACTGAAATAATCCACCACAACTATAACATATTAGCTCCTCCTTTCTCCATTGGTAGCTCGTCGATAGTATTAATTCCTCAAACTGCAAATGGCCATGGGCTGACCATTTGTGTTAACTATGTCAATGGGGTTCTTGGTATCTTCTCAAATCTATGAAAAACGTCACATCGTTTGGTGTAATCAGTTGTAACTCAATTTATTGTTGGCCATAAATATCCTTAGCAAAGTGCCTCATTTTGCTAGCGTGTGCCCCTTAGTGTGGTCACCATAGCTACAATCATGGATCTTTAAGAAGATTTTCCTGGCTTCATCCTTGGTTACAAACATAAGCAAGGCGACGAAGAATTCTCTTCTTTATAGCACTCCTTCTCGCATTATGAACTATGGTGCTTTTCGAAGGAGTTTTTTCTGGTCATTTTTCTCTCTCGAGAGAATTCCCTTGAGTAAATAATCCTTGGTTGGTGACATCTAGGACTTCTCTTCCTCCGTGGTTTCCCAAATCCACTCGATATTCATCTGATCGATACCTAAACCCATTAATACTTCCACTGGAACCAAACCCATCACCAGCCTCCCCAGAACTAGCCAACTTGACAATCAAATCATCCTTTGCATTCTTCTCTCCAGGGATGTGTGTAACCGTATAATGCTCTATATCATCCAACAGTTTCGATGCCTTTGTCAGGTAAGGACAAGTCTCGCACCTCCATTCTCACTTGACAAACCACCAACTTGGAATCACTAAATATCTATAACGTCCTTAGTCCTAGTTCCTTTGCTATCCTTAGCCTCGATATCAAGGCCTCGTACTCAGCCACGTTGTTAGTTGCCGGAAATTCTGATTTCAATGCATAACAAACCGAATGTCCCTCCAGAGCTACAAGCACTACTCCTGCAACTGAATAATGTTCGTATGAAGCTCTATCCACAAACAATTTCCAATCATGAAGCATGACTGTATCATCCACCTCTTCGCCATCACGTGTAGTAAACTCAACTATGAAGTCCGCTAACGCATGTCCATTTATTGCTCTCTTCGCATGGTAAGTGATATCGTATTGACTTAGTTCAATATTCCATTTCAGCAATCTTCCCAAGGTCTCGGGTCCATACAACACCAATTTCATAGGATGATCCGTTAGCACCTAAATCGGGTGAGCCTAAAAATACGGCCTCGGGTTCCTCGATGCAATCAGCAAGCAATATGCGAGTTTTTTAACTTTGGATAATTCCTTTCAGCTCCAATAAACTGTTTTCTAACATAAGTGATCGGCCTTTGAATCCTTGCCTCCTCACATACCAATGTTGCACTTTATGCATGACCAGACACCACCAAATAACGAAGAAGTCCTCTCCGTGCAATGATTTGGATAGAGCCGGTAGTGTTTCTATATGCCTTAGTAACTCCTCAAAGGCATTTTGACAATCTTTATTCCATTCAAAATTCTTCTTACCTTTTTCGAGGGCATTGAAGAACGATATGCATTTGTCCATTGCCTTTGAGATAAACCAACTCAAAGTAGCAACCCTCCCACTTAAGCTCTACAATACCTTCTTCATGGTTGGGGCTCTCATGTTCATCAAGGCATTAACTCACCGTGAATTAGCCTCAATGCCCTTTGAATTTATGATGAATCCTAAGGATTTCCCTGAAACAACTCCAAAAGAACTTTTTAACAAATTCAACTTCATTATATACTCCTGTAATACCTTGAACATCTCAAAAAGGCCATCCATGTGACTCCTCGATAGTCATGACTTCATGAGCATATCATCTACATATACTTCGTTCATCAGATTTGCTTTTGGAACACATAATCTACTAATCTCTAATATATAGCTCCCACTTTCTTCAAACCAAACAACATTACTTGATAACAGTACGGTCCCAAATCTATTATAAGCCGGTGTGCTCCTGATCCGATATATGCATCGGTATCTGATTATAACCAGAATAAACGTCCATAAACAAGAGCAACTCGTGTCCGACGGTCCCGTCTACTAGTTGATCAACCCTAGGAAAATGAAAGCTATCATTCAGTCATGCTTTATTCAAGATAATCAATACACCTTTGCCACTTTTCGTTTGACTTCTTGACTAAGACAGGGTTTGATACCCACTCCGGATATAAGGCATCGTGATTAAAATAGTTTGCTTTCAACTTGTCCACCTCTTCCATCAACATAACAGATCACTTCAAACCCAGGCTATGCCTTTTTTGCTTCACAGGTGGAAACTTTAGGTCTACATTCGGTGCATGGCATGCTATTTCCGGCAATATCCCATTGTTGAAAATGCGGATTACGGATCCTAAGGCTGGATTAACACTAGAGGGGGTGAATAGTGTTTAATGGATTTTATGGAATTTTTGACATCTTTTCAAATTAAACACAAACATATGCAATTCACAAATACAAAGACAATCACAGAACCAGACATGGATGCAAATAGTAAATAAAAGCAGTAAAGGAAAGAAAACACCGGAATTTTATATTGGTTCGGAATTACCCTAGATCCAGTCCCACATAATTTCTTGTACAGATTTCTTTTCAAATATAATGTCAATATTACAACCTCGATTTCAAGGCCACGAAATACACCCTCATGTCTTCAAGTCTAGGGCAAACTCTCTTGATTTAACTAGGCTACAAGATCACCTAATTAGTTTAGGGGCTATAATCATACCTAATTGATTTACGAGCCACAATCACACTGTTTCCAATCAACTTAGATAGGGAGACTCGATACACTTCGATCTTTCGATCTTTGATTACAAATGATCTATAACTCTGAATAGCACTGAGATCTTTAAGGAAGGATGGCAGAGAATCAAACTAGAGACGATCGAGTTTGATTCACTTAGGATTTCAGTAGAATTTTGTTAAAGCATTTGAAATATAAAATAATATTTGAGTGGAGAAGAAGGATTGAATAAATGAATAAAAACTAACTTAAAATTCGTTAAAAACAACAAGTATATATAGGAGAACAACAGTCATGTCCATTCGTGAAAGGCTATGACGAATAGACACTTCTTTTGAAAATTTGAAATTTACGACTACCATGTCGACATGGGGGTATAGGGATGTCGACATGCCTATGTTATTTTTGAAAATTGATTTTTCTTTAAAATGATATCTATTCTAAAACTTGTCAAAACAATTTCTAAACTTTGTAAACCATTTTGAATATAGTTTAAACTTATAAAAGAGTTTTAGAAAGTAACCTTAAAATATATAATCTATAATATAAAAGTAATATTAGAAACTAAGTAAAGACTTCTTTAAAATATATTTTTGAGTTTTAAAGCTAAAATATTAAAATCAAGAGATAGTTTAAAAAAAGAGATGATTTTGAGATCAAAATATTAAAAGATGATAAGAATAATTTTTTAATTAAGGCTAAAATATTTAAATTGATAGAGATGACTTTTAAAAAGATAGCTTTTGAAAAAATAGTTAAAATAAATTATTTTGAATATTTCGTAGATTCCATTCCACTAAAGAAGGTCATGGGTTACATCCCACTATTAAAGCAAGAAGGTGGATTCCGTTCCACGATTCAAATCCGAATAAACATTTAGTTGATATTGCGAAGTTTTAACATAAATCAAGACTCTATTACTTATCTTGAACTCTTGATACTCATGAGTCTTCGGTCTTGATTTCTTCAATCTTGAATTTGTCAGTCTTGAATCTCTATAATGTACAATTTTCATTCTCAGTATCTGCATATATATATATATATATATATATATCCTACATATACATATATATCTAGACAAAGATATTAGTATTTATATTTTATAACAAGTCCAAAGGTTTTTGTCATCAAAACTATCATCTCAGGAACAAGCAATCTCCCCCTTTTTGATGAGAAAACCTTTGTTTATAAAACCAACTCCAACAAATTTCGATTCTACTCTTACTCCTCTTAATCTACTAACTGTCCCTTAATCTAAGCCTATCTAAGCTATTTTATAATTCTCCTTCTTTGTCATCAACAAAAACTAATCTTAAACTACATAACTCCCCTTAAATCTTATACTATAGCACCGTATATGATAATAACATAGTATATTAGAACATAAATGAGGCAGATAATAATATAAGTAAAATATAGTAAGGTAAATGTAAGAGATATAAAAAATTTAAACATAATCAATCAATATATACATCATGTTCTTATCAAACCACACCATGTTCATTCATATATTACACACTGTATTCAAATCAATCCAAACCATACTAATCTAAACCAAATCAATCAAACCAAACAATTTAAACCAAATCAAAGTAAATAAAACCACAAATGTCAAATCAAACACTTCTTGGAAATCGAACCCATCATTCTTCACCGAACATAGGATCTGCCTTTATAGCATCCCATTCTTCATTATCTTTGTTCAGAGTTCCTTCTGAATTTACTTCAAGTTCTTTGTTGAGGGCAGAGATTATCCATCGAATGGCATCTAAGTGCCTTTCTTGTTCCTTTATCATCTGCATTTGGCTTAATTCTAAGTGTCATTGATTACGAAGGATAAAAGAAAGTATATTCTTAAAGGAATTGAGTGTTTCTTTAGGATTATCACTTAGGTTATGAATAGGAGAGGCCATTTTTTGATAAAATATGAAGAAATTCAATGGAAAATAAAGAGAATTGAAAGTACACATTTTTCTGGAAGAAATGTGTATTTAAAGAGTTAGAAAGTCGTTTGAAATGAAAAGACACAAGGTAGTTATGTCAATTTCAATTTCAAACCAAAAAAATGTTTTTGGCCGCTACATGTCGACATGGGGGGTAGAATGAAATCGACATGCCCCTGTTAATTTTGAAAATTTGCTCTGTTTCTTTATATTATGTACAAGTCTATATATATAAACTTATATAATATAATAACAAGCATTCAAGAGATATTTTAGAGCTAATAAACAGAAATAAAGGATTTCCATTGATAATTTTAGTTAAAGTTACATAAAACGATACATAACATTAACTAAAGAGAGATATAAATTAAAACAACATGAAATGAAACTAGTATTAGTTAGAGGATGATGAAGATGATGATAATCCAAGCTTACGACTCACTTTCCCAAAGAACTTGTTCATTTTGGTGGAAATCTTTTCCAACTTTTTACTAATGGATCTTCCTCCTCCCCTTCATCCTCCTCCTCTTCTTCTTCCCTCTCTTCATGAGCTTATCTCTCATCCTTTTTGGCAAGTGTTCGAAATGGTTGAAACCAAGGTTTCAAATCTCGCTCATCTCGGCCATGATCTCGGTCGAGATCTCGTTTTCAAGCCTGGGCGATTCGAAATAGGCAATTTTGTTTGAAACTCGTCTGACCCAAATCTTGGATGAGATTTCAGTATCTCGTCCGGTATCTCGGACGAGATTTAACAGCGAGATATCGGCCGAATTGTTGAATTTTGGAAAAAATAAACTCTTTTTCCGTATTGGGCTAGCTCATCCTTTACCTTAATTTAAGCCTTCTTAATTGTACTTTTCTTAGCCCTTATTTCTTATACAAATCTCATTTAATCTTCGTCTCTTATTTTACGGCAGTGACAAGTGTAAGATGATGATAAAATCTACATCTATTATGGTAAGTATTTCACTTTATGATTTTCATTTAGGTTTCTGATCCAGATTAATTTACATCCGATTTCATTTTTATTTTTTCAACACTTTCTTGAGTTTTTTTCCTAACCCTATTTTTTGCAGCTATAAATTTTGGGCTTCACTTATTTAACTTTATGTTTCAAATGGATTCCCAATTTGATTTCATTTAGTCTTTGCTGCTATAATTTTTTTCCTCAAGGCTTATTTTTAAGCAATAAAGGAATTCTCTTTCATCTATTAATTTCATTTGATGATTACATGTTCATTCGTACATCATTGTTTTGCTTTTCTTATAATATTACTAAATGTTTAAAAAAAATTGTACCATGTATGCTATTTTCTACGTTTGTTTGAAATATATGTTATTAGTTGCTTGATGAGATTTTGTCTGCTAATAACTAAATACTATAATCAGATATAGAATATCTTAATTCTACTTGTAGACTTTTGTATTTGAAGTTATAAAATTAATATTTCCCTTGCAACACTATAAATCGTAAAAGGTAGAAATGAGACATTATATTATGTAGGAATGTTAAGTGAATGATCAAACAAAGTAAAGGTGCATATGTTATGGTTTGTTTCCTATGTACTTTATCTCATATGATATTATATTGAACAGTAATCATGATATCTAGTTATTTTTTTATTTTACATGATACAGGTGATATTTTTCCATACTAAATTACTAATGATAAGCGTGTGATATATTCAAGGTAAGTGCATAGTGTTTTCCTTAAGGTGGTGACCAGTATTATAAATTTAGGTATATGAAAACTAATTTTCGACATGGCATATACTCCGAGATAACTCCGAAATGAATTTTAGAAACCGAGATGTAAATCCGAGATGGAGGACCGAGATGCACTTATCTCGTTCGAGATCTCACCCGATACGAGATAAGCTCTCTAAATTCTTCGAGACGAGATATGATCGATATCCGAGATTTAAAACCTTGGTTGAAACACAAGCAAAATTCTCATGAGAGAGATGTTAGCATGGTTAAACAGTTTTCTAGAAATGAACTCCTCTATCTTATAATCAATACTAAATTAGATGAAAATCCGAGTGAGGTAAATTCCATGGTATAAAGTGGTTTCACCTAAAGTAAAAAATTTGGGATGAAGTTCATCCAAAATCACTTGCGACCAATTAATGTCATGGTTCCCAAAAACAGCAAAAAGTGCCTTACAAACTTTTAAGGTCGGGTGATTGAAATTTTTTGATTTTGGAGTTATGGTATGTTGCAAAAGAAGGTTTACGATTCTAGCTCTAGGACGGAAGTTTCGATTTATAAACTCAAAGTTATCATCCCCTTCAAAAATGTGATGAAATGTCTCATAATCATGTTCATCAATTTTAAAATCCGAAAGATTGATTCCCGTACTTTTACAAACAAGAACATTACCGAAAATCTCACTATTTAAAACAATATGCGTTCCTTTAATGCTACTCCACACTTCCCCTTCATTTCCTTCATAAAAACCTCGATTCAAATTTGCATAAAACATTTTGACAAGATTCGGATAACAAACAAAATCATTTAGAGAATCATCAATTAAGCTAGAATTTGATTCTCTTCGAAAAGAACATTGATCTCATATGAAGGAAAATCACTAAAGATAGCAAAATTTCCCGTATTGACCTTTCCAAAGTTTACATAGCTAACGTAAGCTTTGATAGCTTCCAGATCATTGTAGAGGAACTCTTTGATGGCCTTGGATAGACTCATGGTGGATGGAGTGCTTGAGGAAGCCATTTTTGAAGCAAATAGAGAGCTTGAGAGTTTGAAAGAGAGTTTGAATTTTGAAATGAAAGTGAAAAGATAAGGTAAAGTTACGGAGATAAATGGATATCTAAGAGTTATATTCTTTGGTCAAGAGATACCTTTTCAAAGCATTAGAACTGGTGAAAATGTGGAGGGAAATTCAATGTTTTGAATTCAAATTTGAACTTCAAATTTCTGGCAGGATGTCGACATGGGGGGTAGGGCCACACCGACATGGGTCCCTTAAATCATATGACTTATTTTTCCTACTTTATTTAATACTTATATCTACATATCCTATAATCTAATTTACATTTATCTGAAATAATATTAAATATAATAACACTTTAATATTAATATTTTAATATTAAATTAATATTGTTTTGAAAATCAAGATTTTAAATTCAAACAATAGGCAATTTCAAAATATGCAGACAACCAAACATTCAAACAAGTAATTTCAATCAATATAATTTAAATGCGTACCTATTTTTAGATCCATATTTCCGAGATCATCAGACTCGTGACTAGTTGTAAAGCACATATTTGAATTTTTTGTCCCATGGTCTTCATCACTAGAGGATCGGTCTGAATCGTCTATTGTAGCAGTAATGCTGTCTTTCTTTTCTTTGACGAATCATTACCTGGAAAATTTTTTTGTTCATATGTATGCGAGCAATCTCTTTTTAAGTGGTCTGGCTCATCACAATTGTAGCATCTGACATTGTTTTGAGTCTCATTACTAATTCTAGAATTCTTATGATCATTTATCTTGTAATTGTTCATCCTTTTGTATTTCAGAAACTTTCTAAAACTCCTTGTCATCAAGGCTATTTCTTCATCGTCGTCACTGTTAGAGTCTGAACCATCTGTTATTGCATCGAATGCTATTGACTTCTTTTCTTAGACCGTGCTTTCTCTTCTCCCTTGCATTTGTACTTGAAATGATATTAAATTCCCAATCAATTCTTCAATTTTCAGAGTATTAATATCATAGCCTCTTCAATTGCTAAAGTCTTCTGATCCCATTTCGGAATGAGTGAATTTAGATAACTTGATCTTCCTCGAAAAAGTTCTTTCCTAATGCAATTAGGAAGTGCACAATGTCTTGAAACCTACTGTACATGTCTGAAATGGACTCATTTGGATTCATCTTGAATAATTGAAACTGATTGGTCAAGATGGATATTTTGGTCTATATAACTTTGCTTGTTCCTTTATGAGTAACTTGCAAAGTTTTCTGGATCTCATATGCAGACTTACAGACAAACACTCTATTAAACTCATTCCTATCACGTGAACAGAATAGAATATTCATGGCTTTGAAATTGTTTTGTGCAACAATCTTTTGCTCAGCAGTCCACTGTGCAAAATCAGTTATGGGTTCAATGTACTCAGCTTGTGTGATATTCTAAGTGTCCACTCCTATTGATTGTAAATAGATTTTCATCATACATGCCCAATATGCATAGTTACTGCCATTAAAAAGTAGTCGTCTAGTAGTAGACAGACTCTCTACAAATTGATAGTGTTGACATTACCAGTGTTGGCAGCCATTTGAAAACTTTAAAAAAATTAAATTATGAAAACTTTTAAAACCTAGCTCTGATACCAAATGTTGAAAATGCGGATTACGGATCTTAAGGCTGGGCTAACACTAGAGAAGGGGTGAATAATGTTTAATGGATTTTATGAATTTTTTTAAATCTTTTCAAATTAAACACAAATAGATGCAACTCACAAACACAAAGACAATCACAGAACCAAACACAGATGCAAATAGTAAATAAAAGCAATAAAGGAAAGAAAACACTGGAATTTTATACTGGTTCAGAGTTACCCTACATCCAGTTTCACACATTTCCTTGTGCAGATTTCTTTTCAACTATAATGTCGATATTACAACCTCGATTTCAAGGCGATGAGATACACCCTCCTATATCCGAGTCCAGGGCAAGCTCTCTTGATTTAACCAGGATACAAGGTCACCTAATTGATTTACAGGCTACAATCACAACCAATTGATTTATGAGCCACAATCACATTGTTTCCAATCACACTTTGATAGAGAGACTCGATACACTTCGATCTTTCGATCTTTGATTACAAATGATCCTATAACTCTGAATAGCACTGAGATCTTTGAGAGAGAGTGGCAGAGAATCAAATTAGAGACGATTAAGTTTGATTCACTTAAGATTTCGGTAGAATTTTGTTAAAGAATTTGAAATATATGAGAATATTTGAGTGGAGAAGGAGCGAAAAAATGAAGAAAAACTAACTTAAAATTCGTTGAAAACAACTAGTATATATAGGAGAACAACGGTTATGTCCATTCACGAAAGGTTATGATAAATAGACACTTTTTTTAAAAAGTTTAAATTTGAAATTTAGGACTACCATGTCGACATGAGGTGTATAGGGATGTCGACATATGCCTATGTTATTTTTGAAAATTGATTTTGCTGTAAAATGATTTCTATTCTAAAACTTGTCAAAACAATTTCTAAACTTTGTAAACCATTATGAATATAGTTTAAACTTATAAAAGAGTTTTAGAAAGTAATCTTAAAATATATAATCTATAATATAAAAGTAATATTAAAAACTAAGTATAGACTTCTTTAAATATATATTTGTGATTTAAAGCTAAAATATCAAAATCAAGAGATAGTTTTAAAAACAAGAGATGATTTTGAGATCAAAATATTAAAAGATGGTAAGAATAGTTTTTGAATTAAGGCTAAAACATTTAAATTGATAGAGATGACTTTTAAAAAGATAGTTTTTGGAAAAATAGTTAAAATAAATTATTTTGAATATTTTGTGGATTCCATTCCTGTAGAGAAGATCATGGATTCCATCTCACTAAAGAGGTCGTGGGTTCCATCTCACTATTAAAGCAAGAAGGTGGATTCCATTCCATAATTAAATCCGAATAAAGATTTTAGTGCTATTATGAAGCTTTAACATGAGTCAAGACTCTATTACTTATCTTGATATCATAAACCCTTGAACTATTGATACTCATGAGTCTTCTGTCTTGATTTCTTCAATCTTGAATTCATCAGTCTTGAATCTCCATACTGTATAGTTTTCATTTTCAGTACCTGCATATATATGTATATATATATACATACATACACACACACACACACATATATATACATATATACATACATACATATATATATATACATATATATACATACATACATACATATATATATATATATATATATATATCTAGACAAAGATATTCGTATTTATATTTTATAACAAGTCCTAAGTTTGTTGTCATCAAAACCAACATCTCAGGAACTAACACCCATACATGTCCAAATGTGTCCAAGCAAACACATCCGAGTTTGCTCATATGAAACTAACCAACTCCATCCTTGATCATGCACTGAGTTGAGATCCAATTTTAAGAGCCCGATTTGGATCATTCATATTGATAGGAACATTGATCATTAGCTTAGTCGGCGTCACCTGCACTTCCTTTGACTACTTCCTAGGATCCATAGACTTATCGAATCTGCCATGGTTCATGAGCCATGGCTTGGGCTTTAGTTGCTATGCTTCTGAATTCTTAATGCAAAGAGCCCTTTCTATATTCTTGCCTTTTCGCTTTGCCCCCCACAGCTCAAGACATAACATTCCCTACATGTGCACTGGCCTCCTTTTACTGATCCAACCCTATTTTTCGTGGAGAATTTCATCATTAAGCACCAATGAGCCGGTGCTATTCTAAAACCAGCTAGGGTCTATCATCCCAAAACGGCATTTTATGCCAAATATTCATCTGCTATAACAAACTTTTGAATCTGCACCACCTTTCGATTTCCATCTCCTAACTCCATGGAAAAATAAATTGTCCCAATTGGCTGTTTCACCTTGCATGTAAATCACCGAATCCTATGTTTACAAGGATTGACATTCTTTATACCGATCTTCATTTGGTCAAATGTTCTTTTTAACAATATGTTTATAGAACTTTTGCTTCCACCAAAACTTGATGTACCACAGTTGGGCCAACAACAGTCGTAATCACCATGGGGGTAAAAAGTTGGTACTTCAACTCCATTAGAATCCTCAATTCTGAAACACAAAGTCATCCATTACCATCCTTTATTGCTTAGCCGGAGTTCCATCCTCTTTGGAAAAACAACTCTCCTATGGTGTGTGCTTCAACGAGCTCACATACCATTCTATTTCCCTCCAGCTTTTCTCTACTGGATAAGGTTATTCTATTATAGTATTTATCACTGTTCTTCTATCAGTTTGCTTGGGCCCATTAGGTCCATCTTGATTTCCTTGGGCATTAGGCCCTTGGGGTCTAGTATTTTTTCTGCCATCCTACATCTCTCTCATGTACTGTTGTAATTTTTTCCTTATCAATTCCTCGATAAAATCCTGAAGATATCGGCAATCGTTCATGTTGTGTCCATGAGTTTCATGGAAACGATGGTACTTGCTTGAGCACTGCTATTCCTTAGTCGCCTCCTTCCTAGGTGGCTTTTTATACCTTTTTGTGCCTTGCGTGACAAGGTGTATATATTTTCCAGCATATCATTCAAAAGCTTATACACATCGGGTCTCATGTTTCTTAGGCCCTTTTTGGCTTCATTTTGCCTATATCTAGAGCCCTGTTTTCTCTTCTTCTGATTATTAGAATTTCCAACATTTACCATAACGTTACCAAAACTATCACCGGTTTGTTTAATCGCCACATTACTCTGTATCAACTCCTTTGACTGTTCACCATCAGTCTTTCCTACAACCTATCTTGCTTCTTCCAATCGTATGAATTAATTAGTTTTCTAATGGAATTCCTCCATAGTCGTTAGTAGCTTCAATTTCAACCTTTTTCCAAAGTCTATGTCTGGATGTATGCTTCGGACCAATGCCATAAATGCTAAATCTTCCTTTAGTTTGTTAACCTCCATTACTGCAATATAAAACCAATTCAAGAACCCATTCAACGACTCCTTAGGCCCTTGATAAAGGCTCAACAAAGTCATCACGTCCTTAGGCCAAGCAGTGTGGAGCCTAAACTACTCCAAAAATTTCTTTTCTAACTCATCAAAAGTATATATGTCGGCACGAGCCAAGTAAACCACAACGACGCTACACATTCTAGGAACATATCTACAATGAACATCATCTACTACCCTAACACCATCCATATGCCATTCATACTTAAACAAATGCTGCTTTAGATTGGTAGTCCGTTGTACGATGGCACCATGGGAATCATAAACCTCTTTTGATATTCCTTCCTCAGAACATTCTCCGTGAATGGAGTTCTACTTGGTGCATAACCCCATTCCTCATTCTTTCTCCATTTGTTTACTTCCACCAACCGCTTAACCATATCTACTATGTACTCCTAACTAGCTTGGAACTCAAAATGTCGACTCTATGCCAAGTATTTGGTCTCGGTTTTCTCATTATTATCTAGGTTCCCCAGTCCCTAGGAGAACCACTACTTTAGATCTTTTCTGATGTCCGATTGGCTTCATATTGGTTGTCTGTATACCGGTATCTCAAACACCAACATCCAGCTCATAATCATCACCATCATGTTGTAGATCATCTAATGAATCAGACAAATCAAAGGCCTTAGCTCCTGGTCCCCTAAGGGTCCAAGATTCTTCTCGGTACCGACCTACCGACCTGATTGTGGTCGGTACCACGATAAATCCCCTTAAAGGGAGACTTACTACCTTCAGCAACCCCTTCTACTTCCCCAATAGCTTTTTCCTTCTGTTTTTGTTTTCTATCTCTTATGTTCCAACTAGAAACAGACGAGTTCTTTTCTTTAGATCCGACAGTAAAATATCCCTCCAGCTTCTCCTAGTTTTCTATGACTACTGGTCAACAAAGCTATGCTAGCATCTATATTTTCCAATAGAGCCTTCTGACTATCAGTCATCCTCTAATTCATCTCCTTCATCATCTTGTATAGCATCACTCTGGTAACCATCTCATGAGGAGCTGATGAACCTAGCAATGCCTGTTGGTTGCTAATCTCTATCTGGTTGCTAACCTCCATATGATCTTTAAAATCTCCTAGGTGCCAATTAATCTTGTATGCAAATGTAACATTCCCCATTTTGAAGCCCGAAACTAAGTATTCCATATTATTAATTTCTGATGATAAAATATGGCTATGTTAATCATATCAATGATTAGAAGTACATGAATATGGAATTTTTTTAAACACAATTTAATAACAAGTTTTCACATTTTAGTCACAAATAAGATTTCATATTCATTACATAATCTCATTCGATCCCATGCTCAGAGAAAATATAATTATTATAAAATACTTTAAGAGCGACATATGAAAATGACCCCTTGGTTAATCAGAGTCTATTATTGGTTGACAGTTATTATTTCTGTCATTACATCCATTCAAACAAAATGAACTACATAGTGGATTGCACATAACTCCTAATATAGCTAGTCTGCCTCCTGCACGTCTCTGGAAGCTTATTCGTCTAACTAGAAACCTAAAATCTGTTACTCCCAGCTTATGATGTTGGTAAAATCAATGGATTACAAAACAATAAATAAAAAATAAAAAAAAAATTGACAACCAATTCATTTAGTAATTCAATTTCAGAAAATTATACTTATATACAATATAATCATACAAAATTATTCTATCTACCAAATTTGAAAACAATTGTGTCAGTTTGCTCTGTTCAAGTATTTTGGAAATCCTATCGATAGCGTTGATAGGACGAATCGATCGACAACCCAAATCAACATCAACAACTTAAACAACACAACATATATATATATATAACATTTTTAATATTAATTTTCAAATACATTTCCTCGCTCGACGATACAAGAATGGATTTCGAAGCAAGGATAGAAATTCAAATTTGATGGACTCAAATCAAAGAGGATGTTGATTCGAAGATAGGTTCGAAACAAAGATAAGATGATTTAAATAACAAATAAGAAGATGGATAAGTTAATTAAATCGCGGAAACCTTAATCGGAAAAACCGTGACTTCAATAATAAGATCGATGCAGAATTCCGAAGCAAATCGGCATTAGATCACAAGAGATAGAATTCAGGTATAGTAGGGGATAGATAGCATCGTAAACCGAGAAAACAGAAATCTTTGGTAAATCAATGCTATTGTAAAGGAGTTTCACCCCTTTACAAATCATTCGAAGTTCGGCGAGACCGCCGATTCATTATAAGGGTCATTCGAAGTGGAGTTATGAGATGCTCCAGAATTGAAAGAAGATGAATAGTGAGGGACACGAATGAATTTTGGAACCGCAGGGAATGTTCCAATATTCAAAGAAATCGAGTCAAGAAGGATGAAATTTAAACTTGGATGGAAGTGATTCTGTAAATACATTTACCATATATACTAAGTTTTGCCTAGAGCTACCAAAGCTCTGATACCAACTGTAACGACCCGCTATTTTGGACTATTCGCATCCGCACATGTCGGACTTGAATAATTCAAAATACCGAATTGTTAATTTAAATTTGGCAAAACTCAGATATACAGTAAATAAATAATCACAGAATCACAGACACAGAGTAATAATATGCAGCGGAAACAAAAGATAGTAGTTCATGAAGCTACTATATAAATAACAGAGTTAAATAAGCTACAACATAAGTCTCGAATACAATAGTCAAATACAAGAATCAGAGTACATCACTAGAATCAATTAAATATCTGAAAGTTGAATAGATAGTTGGATCTCCAAGCGAAGCTCCAACTCCAAAGGTGAGTCTCGAATACAGGTACACTCAGTCTGACCCGAGCGTAAAGCAAAACACAAAACACTCGAGTTAGGATTAACATTCTTATATCAATAAATCCAACTCAAGTGAAATAACAACTGAAATACAAGTAACTCAAAGGACGTTGGAATAACCATCCTCTAAGGATCCGTTAAACTATCTACTATGTAGTAATGTACGCTAAATAGATAATGTCTATCAGTAATATAAAATATCAAAATAGTGTTAAGGCGTTACCCTTATCCCCCTTAACATATTTATATAAATGTCATAGTCTATGCAGCACTGTAAACTCCACCGTAAACTAGTGGGGTATCAGGGAGTACTCCATAGGTATAACACAAACAAATTCGTAGTGGTGGAGTATATAGGGATACAAGTATGACAAGGCACATGAGGCAATACCCAAGGTAGTGAAACTACCATTTGCCTGATCCGAACTGGTGAAAACGCATCGCCGCAACAATCGCAACACCGCGAAACAACACTCCCAAAATTCCAAGGGTGCACCAATCAATAACAAGTAATGAGTAGTTTACGAAGAAGTGTGTTCGCCCGAGGTGGCTGACCCCATTTGGCCAGGCGTGGCTCCTGTTTTAGTCATTTCCAATTTGAAACGAGTGTCAAGGCTATCCATTATCGTTCTCTTTCTTCAGTCATCACGTACATCATTCCAACCACTTCATTATAGATCACACTCCTCGTATAGTTATTAAAGTGGTTTTCGGTTTAGACAAAGAGTATGTCCATAACCGATCCTTTGATTATACCACGGCGAAAATCCGATTGTTGTGAGTAACGTATCAAAGCCACCTCGTCTTCTTCATTACTGGTATTACTAGCTAGTAGTAATATTAGTAGCACTGAGTTAGTACTCTGATCGTTATCAGTATAAATTATTATGCGTTTCCCTTTTCTTGACCGAATTTCAGGAATAACTTTCGTAATTATTACACCGATTGGTCGTTTAATATATTTCAAAACCAAATCAAATTCAATTTCAATTATAATTTATAAATCAACATTTCACTCCTCTTCCTAATTCCATTTCCATAATTTACGTTTCAAAACTTCCAAATTCATAATTTCAAAATCTTATAATTCAATTTCAATTTTGTTTAACAATTCAAATATTGATTCAAATTCGTATATAAATTTCATTTCAAAATCATTTAAATTAATTTAATTTAACATTCAAATCAATTTAAATTCATTGATCGAATTCATTCAATATTCATTAAGTAAATTTGTCATTCAAAATAATTTCTATTAATTTCCAATTCATTAAATCAATTACTTAAGTTCAACTTCATTATATCAAAACTTCAAATTGAATTAAATTAGATTCGTCAAATCAACTCTTTAAATTACAAGTCTTACATTAATTTCCACAAATCACATTTTTATTTCTTGTTAAAGAAAATTCAATTTCAATTTCAATTATTTACTTATTTATTTTAAACAAATTTCAAAACTTAATTACTACATAACTCAGTTTCACTTATTAAAGAAGTTCAATTTCATTTATTATGAAGTTCAATTTCTCTTATCAATAATTTCATGTCATTTAATTATTAAATAATTCAATCTTATTTAATTATTAAATAATTTCAAAACTTAATTATTAAATACTTTCAAAACTTAATTCAATCATTTCTTAAATTAAACCACGTTCTTTCATCAATTACTTTGTTAATATTTTGTTCGGATTATTAAATATTAACATTTCCGGTCATTAAAATTCAAATTCCAACTTCATTTCAAAACCTTATTATTTATTCAAATAAAATCTTTATTTTATTTTTAAATTAAATTATTGAACAATCGGGTTTTATTTAATTCTCTATCTTAAGTCAAAGTTAACTTTGGGTATTTATCATTTCAACCCGATTCCATTTCAATTCAAAAATCAAAGCATAGCAAAGGGAACTTGTAGTGTGATAACTGGGATGGTGTCAAAATAAATAAATAGCAATAACAACAATCAATAACAATTCAATAATTAATTCAAATAATCCCGATATAATCATATTAATTCACATTGTTGTTTGTGCAAATTAATATAATTATTTCTAGAATCTACACTGTCATTTCATGTAGATTAAAGATTATTACACTATAATTTGTACGGTTCTTCACTTGTCATTCATTATTTAATTTATACTACATAAATTTATACAACATACATTCAATGGTTCAAGGTGTAGTTAACACTATTTCTACGTCAATTTATTTAACATTTAAAGGGGTCATATTATGCTACATTAATAAATCAAATTCAGCACATACATAAATTTTAACCAATATCAAATTCAATCGCATATTATTTATCACTTTAAGCATTAACAATTTAACGTCCAATGTAAACATCAAACAATCAATCAATTATCAATCAAACTGGATTATTATCGCATAATTAACAGATAATGGTGTTAGATGTCACAGGTGAACTGATACAGGTAATAACATATATAGCAGTGTAAACAACCAACAGCAGCATATTTCAATTGTCGTTTCAATTGAAATCAAATTTAATAAATAAAAGAACATTAATCGTGAGTGATTACTCACCTCTCGAGGCTAGATAGATTTGACAAAGAAACGAGCTATGAATCCAGGCACGAATTTCAAAGCAAAGCATGATTGAACCCAAATTCAACGATCAAAGCTGATAAAGAGAAATTGATGATAAAATCAATCAGTTAAGATATACAAAAAAATGTGTATATATATAATATTACTTTATAAAAATCAAGGTTTAACTTAAGACAACTATTAAAATAGAATATATAAAATCATTATTATTAAGAAATATACATTAAAATCAAAATATATATTATTTGTAACCTATGCCTTGATATTGTAAACACTTAACAATATATATGTATTCTGTAGATAGCTAGTAATATAATTTAAATCTATACCTTTATATTATAAATATATATATATAGTTATAAAATTTAACCACAAAGTAAAATTTGTATTATAAATAAAATAAAACATCAGCCTTAAACACATACAGTTTAAAGTAAATATCAAGTTGACATATACAACAACTAAAAGAAAATGATGCTGATGTAATCAATGTATCGACTAACTTATAACTACAAATCAAATATATATATATATATATATAACTATAAACAGTAACATATTTTTTTCCTGCATACAAAATATTACAGTAATGTATATATACATCAGAAGATTACAGAATATCTTCAATCTGCATCTAAACAACTCATATATATATAATAATATATAACTATAATTTATATAAATACAATTTACTTCACCTATACCATCATATCTAGTTAGTTAAACTTACATTATACCAAATTTTAATAAACAAACCTGTATAACCAAATATGTTTATATATACTACATATACTTATATATCCAAAAAGACATTTTATACCACAATACTGTTAAGCATATATATATAACACCTTACTTTTATAAACGTGTACAATCAATATACATAGCTTCAGCAAATCAAAATATGTACACAGTAAACAACACATCACTTTTTAAAAGAAATATATATATATACCTACTATATTTTATAATAAATCTACTGCAGCCATATGCATAATAGTATTAGCAAAGAATTATCTATATTTCAAAACATATAAATTAACCTATAACCTATATATAACCAATCATATATATGTTTGGATAAACATCTTCATCTATATGCAAAAATCTCATAACTTAAGACATATTAAATTTATATATATAACAACTCAATAAGTATAAGTACTTGGAAAAATAAAATAAAAGAGGAAGACTCGGTTTGAATAGAAACTGGGGAGGAAGTTTGCACCCGACAAGGTGACAGTTCGGCAAGGCAGAAGGGAGTCGGCTGGCACCTGGTGTTGGAGGGGTTTCGGCTACTAAGATGGGTGGCCGTTGCAGTGGCCGATAGTGGGAAGGCAAAGCGGTATTCAGCAAAGGTGTAGAGGATGGTGGCATTGCTATTGAGTGATGCAAGGCTGGGTGAATGTGGCTCGTTTTGGTGCTGTTGGTTAGAGATGGGAAAAATCTGATGGTGGGTGCTATTGGACGGTCGTAGCACGGAGGAGAAGGGTGGAGCAGAGGTACGGTGGGGCTCGAGCAAGGTAGATGGTGGAACGAAGGTGTCGTTTGGTGGTGAAGGCCGGCTGCAACTTTAGCTGAGATTTGTGCTTCCACGCGGAGGAGTAGGTAGGGTGGTCGACTGGGTGCCAGCATGGGGAGTTCAAGTGAGCGGAGGAAGTGTGTCGAAAGGCCGCGAATGGAGGAGCTCGGCCGTGCTTGGGTTGTTGGCAAGCCGAGTGAAGGAGCACGGCTTCGATTTGGTTGATGTGAAAATTTGCAGGCTTCGATTTACTTTTACTTTTATTTTTTTATTTGCAGAGAACCAAAAGAATGAAATAGAAATAGGAAGAAGAAGAGGCGACAGTACGTTTTAATAGAACACGGCTCTCAAGAGAATGAACAGTTACCACTATTATTAATATTCTCAAAGCCAGTATAGAATGAGAACGGGAAACGAAGCAACAAAATTAATTGAAGTGATGAATGACAACCGGCAACAGTTGTAATTTGGAAATTTGAAAAACAAGTAGCTGCTAGAATTTACACGGCAGATAAAAGAAGAGTATAGGGAACCCAAAAATCATATCGTGGAACCGATACGGAAATCGCTCTGTAGATTTCGCTGTCTTTCGGACTTTGAAACACATAAACAAATATACCGCGAAGATTAGCATGATGAGACGATCAAAATGGTATACAGTTATTAGTGGTTCGATTGAATTGTAAAATTTTAAATTTTCTACCAGCGGAAAATGCAACGAAAACGCAGAAGAATAAGATTGACGGAGCTAAAGAAGTCCGAATTTGGAAAAACGAAAAATGACGTCTTGCTCAGAAGATGATTTAGTGATTTTCTATGTAAAAATATTCAGGTTTCGAAAACATTTTATTTTCACCAATTACTAACTGATTAAATTGAAACAAAATTACACACGAAATAAACTTTCATATTTTTGGATGAAAATTTACCAGTTGCTATGTTTAACTAGACGCATTTCAAATATTAAATTATTATTTCAAAATTTTATCGTTTAAAATTTTATAAAATTTCAATTAAATATATAAATAAAACAAATAAAATTATTAAAAATTTACGGGTCGTTACATTCTCCCCCACTCAAAACTTTTCGTCCTCGAAAAGGGAGGAGGCAGGAGAATAGAAACAACCAGAAGAAAATAGATTTGAATCGCAAAATAAAACAATTAATTTAAACCATATAAATTTCAATTGAATTAACTAATATTCAATAATTGATTTTAAACTCAAGGAATTTCATTAAGTTGGTTTATTTTCAATTTATTAATATTTGATACCAAAAGATTTCTTCAAAACAAACTTTATTTTATTTGTCTCCTTTATTCATTGTTTAATTATCCAATTATCCTTTATTTATCATTTTCCAAAAATCATAAATTTGAATAATCATTTATTAAAATTATATTTTATTCAACAGATTTAATTTTTTTTCTTGATTCCAAATTTTTTTATTATATTTATTCCACTTAATATATCTTATCACATATATTAAGTAGAGTGTCACTTATTATAACCACTCACACTATTTATGAATTCATTGATATCATTTTATATTGTATAATATTCAATTACATAGTTAACTTTTAGAAATTTAAGGAAGTTATATATGGAATGTAATTGAGTATTATACAAGTAAATTTCTAATTCAATTCTCTCAAGTTTAAATATTAATTCAAAATTTTGGTTTCATTTATAATTGAAATCATCTTTTACCCAAATTTTAAGAATTAAATTTTCTTTTAACTTCAAATAATTTAGAGATAATTATATACATACAATATATCCAAGTCAAATCTAAATCAAATACTAATTATATATTTTTAAATCAAGTCATACTTTAGAAATTTTAATTCAATTGAGTTTCAATACAAAAGTGTAGCAGACTTTAGTATGGTCTCTCCACTTCGAAACTCGAAAATGAATATCGATGATGCGGCCGTCAAATCCGAAAATATTTTCCAGCAACAAAATAGGAGTGCACTGATTTAAACCTTTAAATTTCTTGAAAATAATTTTTATCTGAAAATACTTTGAATAACATACACTTTAAAAATCAAAGTTTGAAATCACCGGAAATTAAATTCTTACATTCTAAATTTTAAATTCATTTAAATTCCAAATCAAATATAAACCATGTTTATAATTCCATTTATTTATGATGTTGGTAAAATCAATGGTTTACAAAACAATAAATGAAAAATAAATAATTTTTTTTGACAACCAATTAATTTAATAATTCAATTTTAGAAAATTATACTTATATACAATATAATCATACAAAATTATTTTATTTACCAAATTTGAAAACAATTTTGTGTCTGTTTGCTCTGTTCAAGTGTTTTGGAAATCCTATCGATAGCGTTGATCAAACGAATCGATCGAGAACCCAAATCAACATCAACAACTCAAACAACACAAAATACATATATATAACATTTTTAATATTAATTTTCAAATACACTTCCTCGCTCGACGATACAAGAATGGATTTCGAAGCAAGGACAGAAATTCAAATTTGATGGACTCAAATCAAAGAGGATTTTGATTCGAAGATAGGTTCGAAACAATGGTAAGATGATTTAAAGAACAAATAAGAAGATGGATAAGTTAACCAAATCGCGGCAACCTTAACCGGATCAACCGTGACTTCGATAATAAGATCGATGTAGAATTCTGAAGCAAATCGACATTAGATCACAATAGATAGAATTCAGGTATAGTAGAGGATAGATAGCATCGTAAACCGAGGAAATAGAAATCTTTGGTAAATCAATGCTATTGTAAAGGAGTTTCACCCCTTTACAAATCATTCGAAGTTTGGCGAGACCGCCGATTCATTATAAGGGTCATTCGAAGTGGAGTTATGAGATGCTCCAGAATTGAAAGAAGACGAATAGTGAGGACACGAATGAATTTTGGAACCGTAGGGAACGTTTCGAAATTCAAAGGAATCGAGTCAAGAAAGACGAGATTTAAACTTGGATGGAAGTGATTCTGTAAATACATTTACCATATATACTAAGTTTTGCCTAGAGCTACCAAAGCTCTGATACCAACTGTAACGACCCGCTATTTTGGACTATTCGCATCCGCACATGTCGGACTTGAATAATTCAAAATACCGAATTGTTAATTTAAATTTGGAAAAACTCAGATATACAGTAAATAAATAATCACAGAATCACAGACATAGAGTAATAATGTGCAGCGGAAACAAAAGATAGTAGTTCATGAAGCTACTATATAAATAACAAAGTTAAATAAGTTACAACAGAAGTCTCGAATACAATAGTCAAATACAAGAATCAGAATACATCACTAGAGTCAACTGAATATCTGAAAGCTGAATAGATAGCTGGATCTCCAGGTGAAGCTCCAACTCCAAAGGTGAGTCTCGAATACAGGTACACTCAGTCTGACCCGAGCGTAAAGCAAAACACAAAACACTCGAGTCAGGATTAACATTCTTATATCAATAAATCCAACTCAAGTGAAATAACAACTGAAATACAAGTAACTCAAAGGACGTTGGAATAACCATCCTTTAAGGATCCGTTAAACTATCTACTATGCAGTAATATTCGCTAAATAGATAATGTCTATCAGTAATATAAAATATCAAAATAGTGTTAAGGCATTACCATTATCCCCATTAACACATTTATATAAATGCCATAGTCTATGCAGCACTGTAAACTCCACCGGAAACTAGTGGGTTATCAGGGAGTACTCCATAGGTATAACACAAAACAAATTCGTAGTGATCGCGTATATAGGGATACAACTATGACAAGGCACATGAGGCAATACCCAAGGTAGTGAAACTACCATTTGCCTGATCCGGACTGGTGAAAACGCATCGCCGCAACAATCGCAACACCGCGAAACAACACTCCCAAAATTCCAAGGGTGCACCAATCAATAACAAGTAATGAGTAGTTTACGAAGAAGTGTGTTCGCCCGAGGTGGCTGACCCCATTTGGCCAGGCGTGGCTCCTGTTTTAGTCATTTCCAATTTGAAACGAGTGTCAAGGCTATCCATTATCGTTCTCTTTCTTCAGTCATCACGTACATCATTCCAACCACTTCATTATAGATCACACTCCTCGTATAGTTATTAAAGTGGTTTTCGGTTTAGACAGAGAGTATGTCCATAACCGATCCTGGTTTCTTTAATAACTTTCGTAATTATTACACTGATTGGTCGTTTAATATATTTCAAAACCAAATCAAATTCAATTTCAATTATAATTTATAAATCAACATTTCACTCGTCTTCCTAATTCCATTTCCATAATTTGCGTTTCAAAACTTCTAAATTCATAATTTCAAAATTTATAATTCAATTTCAATTTTATTTAAACAATTCAAATATTGATTCAAGTTTGTATATAAATTTCATTCCGAAATCATTTAAATTAATTTAATTTAACATTCAAATCAATTTAAATTCAATGATCGAATTCATTCAATATTCATTAAGTAAATTTCAAATCAATTTAAATTCAATGATCGAATTCATTCAATATTCATTAAGTAAATTTGTCATTCAAAACAATTTCTATTAATTTCCAATTCATTAAATCAATTACTTAAGTTCAACTTCATTATATCAAAACTTCAAATTGAATTAAATTAGATTCGTCAAATCAATTCTTTAAATTACAAGTCTTACATTAATTTCCAAAAATCACATTTTTATTTCTTGTTAAAGAAAATTCAATTTCAATTATTTACTTATTTATTTTAAACAAATTTCAAAACTTAATTATTACATAACTCAATTTCACTTATTAAAGAAGTTCAATTTCACTTATTACGAAGTTCAATTTCTCTTATCAATAATTTCATTTCATTTAATTATTGAATAATTCAATCTTATTTAATTATTAAATAATTTCAAAACTTAATTATTAAATACTTTCAAAACTTAATTCAATCATTTCTTAAATTAAACCATGTTCCTTCATCAATTACTTTGTTAATATTTTGTTCGGATTATTAAATATTAACATTTCCGGTCATTAAAATTCAAATTCCAACTTCATTTCAAAACCTTATTATTTATTCAAATAAAATCTTTATTTTATTTTAAAATCAAATTATTGACCAATCGGGTTTTATTTAATTCTCTATCCTAAGTCAAAGTTAACTTTGGGTATTTATTATTTCAACCTGATTCCATTTCAATTCAAAAATCAAAGCATAGCAAAGGGAACTGTAGTGTGATAACTGGGATGGTGTCAAAATAAATAAACAACAATAACAACAATCAATAACAATTCAATTATTAATTCAAATAATCCTAAAATAATCGTATTAATTCATATTGTTGTTTGTGCAAATTAATATAATTATTTTTAGAATCTACACTATCATTTCATGTATATTAAAGATTATTACACTATTATTTATACAGTTCTTCACTTGTCATTCATTATTCAATTTATACTACATAAATTTATACAACGTACATTCAATGGTTTAAGGTGTAGTTAACACTATTTCTACGTTAATTTATTTAACATTTAAAGGGGACATATTATGCTACTTTGACAAATCAGATTCAGCACATACATAAATTTTAACCTATATCAAATTCAATCGTATATTATTTATCACTATAAACATTAACAATTTAACGTCCAATGTAAACATCAAACAATCAATCGATTATCAATCGAACTGGATTATTATCGTATAATTAAAAGATAATGGTGTCAGATGTCACAGGTGAACTGATACGGGTAATAACATATATAGCAGTGTAAAGAACCAACGGCAGCATATTTCAATTGTTGTTTCAATTGAAAACAAATTTAATAAATAAAAGAACATTAATCGTGAGTGATTGCTCACCTCTTGATGCTAGATAGATTTGACAAAGAAACGAGCTATGAATCCAGGCACGAATTTCAAATCAAAGCACGATTGAACCCAAATTCAACGATCAAAGTTGATAATGAGAAATCGATGAGAAAATCAATCAGTTAAGATATACAAAAAAATGTATGTATGTATGTATATATATATTATTATTACTTTATAAAAATAAAGGTTTAGCTTAAGACAAATATTAAAATAGAATATATAAAATCATTATTATTAAGACATATACATTAAAATCAAAATATATATTATTTGTATACCTATGCCTTGATATTGTAAACACTTAACAATATATATGTATTCTGTAGATAATTAATAATATAATTTAAATCTATACCTTTATATTATAAATATATATATATATAGTTATAAAATTTAACCACAAAGTAAAATTTGTATTATAAATAAAATAAAACATCAGCCTTAAACACATACAGTTTAAAGTAAATATCAAGTTGACATACACAGCAACTAAAAGAAAATGATGCTGATGTAATCAATGTATCGACTAACTTATAATTACAAATCATATATATATATATATATAACTATAAACAGTAACATATTTTTTTCCTGCATACAAAATATTACAGTAATGTATATATACATCAGAAGATTACAGAATATCTTCAATTTGCATCTAAACAACTCATATATATATAATAATATATAACTATAATTTATATAAATACAATTTACTTCACCTATACCATCATATCTAGTTAGTTAAACTTACATTATACCAAATTTTAATAAACAAACCTGTATAACCAAATATGTTTATATATACTACATATATCACCAAATATGTTTATATATACTACATATAGTTATGTATCCAAAATGATATTTTATGCCACAATACTGTTAAGCATATAATATATATATATATATATATATATATATATATATATATATATATATATATAACACCTTACATTTATAAACTTGTACAATCAATATACGTAGCTTCAGCAAATCGAAATATATACACAGTAAACAACATATCACTTTTTTTAAAATAAGTGTACCTACTATATTTTATAATAAATCTACTGCAGCCATATGTATAGTAGTATTAGAAAAGAATTACCTATATTTCAAAACATATAAATTAACCTATACCCTATATATAACCAATCATATATACGTTTGGATAAACATCTTCATCTATATGCAGAAATCTCATAACTTAAGACATATTAAATTTACATATATAACAACTCAATAAGTATAAGTACCTGGAAAAATAAAATAAAAGAGGAAGACTCGGCTTGGAATATAAACTGGAGAGGAAGCTTGCACCCGACACGGTGACAGTTCGGCAAGGTAGAGGGGAGTCGGCTGGCACCTGGTGTTGGAGGGGTTTCGGCTACTAAGATGGGTGGCCGTTGCAGTGGCTGATAGTGGGATGGAAAATGGGTATTCGGCAAAGGTGTAGAGGATGGTGGCGCTGCTATTGAGTGACGCAAGGCTGGGTGAATGTGGCTTGTTTTGGTGACATTGGTTAGAGATGGGAAAAATCTAACGGTGGGTGCTATTGGACGGTCGTAGCACGGAGGAGAAGTGTGGAGTAGAGGTACGGTGGGGCTCGAGCAAGGTAGATGGTGGAACGAAGGTGCCGTTTGGTGGTGAAGGCCAGCTGCAACTTCAGCCGAGATTTGTGCTTCCACGCGGAGGAGTAGGCAGGGTGATCGACTAGGTGCCAGCATGGGGAGTTCAAGTGGGCGGAGGAAGTGTGTCGAAAGGCCGCGAATGGAGGAGCTCGGCCGTGCTTGGGTTGTTGGCAAGCCGAGTGAAGGAGCACGGCTTCGATTTTGCTGATTTGAAAATTTGCAGGCTTCGATTTATTTATTTATTTTTATTTGTAGAGAACGAAAAGAATGAAATATAAATAGGAAGAAGAAGAGGAGACAGTACGTTTTAATAGAACACGGCTCTCAAGAGAATGAACAGTTACCACTATTATTAAATATTCTCAAAGCCGGTATAGAATGAGAACGGGAAACGAAACAACAAAAATTAATTGAAGTGATAAATGACAACTGGCAACAGTTGTAATTTGGATTTGAAAAACAAGTAGCTGTTAGAATTTACACGGCAGATAAAAGAAGAGTATAGGGAACCCAAAAATCAAATCGCGGAACCGATACGGAAATCGTTCCGTAAATTTTGCTATCTTTCGGACTTTGATACACATAAACGAATATACCGCGAAGATTAGCATGATGAGACGATCAAAACGGTATACAGTTATTAGTGGTTCGATTGAATTGTAAAATTTAAATTTTCTACCTGTGGAAAATGCAATGAAAACGCAGAAGAATAAGATCGACGGAGCTAAAGAAGTCCGAATTTGAAAAAATGAAAAATAACGTCTTGCTTAGAAGATGTTTTAGAATTTTTCTATGTAAAAATATTCAGATTTCGAAATCATTTTATTTTCACCAATTACTAACCGATTAAATTGAAATAAAATTACACACGAAATAAACTTTCATATTTTCAATGGAAATTTACCAGCTGCTATGTTTAGCTAGACTCATTTCAAATATTAAATTTTTATTTCAAAATTTTATTGTTTAAAATTTCACAAAATTTCAATTAAATATATAAATAAAACAAATAAAATTATTAAAAATTTACGGGTCGTTACATTGTGCTCTTGCATCCACAATGGTTAAAACATAATAACATAATCATGTGCAAGTATGTGATGGGGTAAGTCTGATTCATCTATTAATTTAGGGTTATATCTAACCTAAGTTCACTCATTCTCATAAAACTAACTATATGTCTCAACTCATATTTTTCTAGGGTCACTATAAACCTATTACTTTTCATGGGCTGGGTAATAACCTATCAAAATTCTTAGGGGCTATCTGTCATGAATCATAATTTTCATGGGATCACTAAGAACCTATTGGCTTCCACCAATAACACTTTCCTATCATAGTTTTCATGGGATCACTATGAACGTATTGTGATTCTCCAATAATATCTCTCAAATCATTTTTTTTCATGGGATGCCTATGAACCTAGTGGACTCTTCCAATACCATATATTCAAATCATGGTTTTCACGGGATCACTAGGAACCTATTGGATATGTATGATAATAGTACTCAAGCCATAGTTTTTTAGGATGACTATGAATCTGTTGGATCCTTCTAATATCATATCTCAAATTGTAATCTTTTGATTAGTCTAAGCATCCTACACCTTTGATCAACATGATCTGTTGGATGCTATTCTACTCACTCAAGATTTAAATCTAATTATACTTACTAATAGTCAACCCACTGGTTATTCTATCCTTAAAGATCCCAAAATGCAGTTGTGGGTCATGATGACGTGAGTATGACAATAATAGTTATGCAAAATAACCAATCAAATAATAGCTAGAATATATATCAACCATCATTCAAATATATTCAATCAATTGGCATCTAATAGTTATGTAATCTTAAGTAATAATTCTCTTTAGTAATTTCATATCAAAACTTTGGGCTGGGCAATAATTCACATTGTTGTGATGCCCCACCTCTATACCCACGCTAGCCAAGAACACTATGAGGTAATGCTGTCAACTAGCACGGAGAATAAGGCTGTTGAGGAGCGACCATCCGTGTAATTGCTTAGTGCGAGCACTGACATGTCAGATAATATAACATGCAAGAGGGAATCTGACATACCGATACAAACTCAAAACTACTACACAGTGGCTATATATATATTCTTCGGAAACAAACATAGAAATAAACATAAGATAAATCAGTCACAGATATCCATATCACAAAGGCGGAAAAAGATATGAATATTACACATAGAAATGTACATCAGAGTAGTGGTCAAACAAGATCCACAATAACAAAAAGAATAGTTACAAGTGCTAGGCAAAAGAATAAGTATAGATCCTGGAGTCTATATCTCAAATGTATACTACAAAATAAACTACTAATCTAAGTAGTTAGCCAAAAGTCAATATAATAACTCCAGAAGAGGAGTCAAATAGAAGCACCTGCAACATCTCGGTCTGACCCGAGTATTATTTAATAAGAAAATAATAAACGGATCGGTCTAACTATAATATCAGATGTAATGATATAGAATAAGAGATATGGCATAAACATATAAAACCATAATACCATACTATGATAAGTATGTAATTGAAAACCAACCAGAGATTAAACGATATCACAAGAATCTTCTCAAAGATCAAAAGGAATGCCATACTCCTTATTTCATTCACCAAGCCACAAATATTGACAACATATAAATGCCAATCATAAAATTGGTGAAATTCAAATTCTACAAATCATCAATAGAAATCCAGAAATCACAAAAAGAGGGAGGCCTATCACAGAATGGGAGCCTAAAAACTCACCAACACGTGTATCACAAACGGGACGCTATCCCATGGTCGCTAACCATAGAGCTGGTGCAACGACGTAGTACAACGGTACGCCCGAGGAACCAGAAACTCGAATAGTTTGGAACAACAACGTAGTACAACGGTACGCCCGAAGATCCGAACTCCATAAAAATGTGGGTCGCTAGCCCACAAAAATTGGGTCGAAACCCCAAGAAATAAATAGGTCGTTAGCCTATAATAAAAATGAGATGAAACTCAATAAAACGAGGTACCGTCCCCTTCGTGGACAAAGAAACATAGCATAGCGCTAGTCTAAAACACAAAAATAATCCTTAATGATCATCAAGAAAGTGTCAATTACTCTATGCTAGTAAATATATGAGCTTAGCTTCATGTCCCATAACCACTAGCTTAACTTAAATATCTACGAGCAAATTGTAGATCTCCACTAGAAAATTATCGCAAGAGATTCAATCGAACAAGTCCAAGAATTAACCAACGAAGTAAACGCAAGCGTTTCATACCACTTGTTTTACTAAGTCGTTTAATTAGATTTCTCATACGAGTGAGGTAACGGTTTGTATATGCTAGTAGATTGGAAAACGGTTTGAGAAAACGAGCCTTGTAATAAAATAGTGCTGAAATCATTTTGAAGAAAGAGTTTTGATATTTACTGCTAGTATAGAAAACCTTTATATTTTTAAAGTGTCAAATCACAGAAATGATTGTAGAAACAATCAATCACTAAAATTCACATACGAAGACGTGAATTAATTCCAAAGAAATCGATATCAAATCCATCAAAATGGATATTTCCAAAAATCCCAAAAATAGAAGTCATCAAAGTCGAATAACAATTGATATAACAAGTGGGAATAAATCCGAATCGATTAAATTTGGAAACACAAGAGAAATAGACAAAAATAGGCATAATATGCATTTAAGAGCAGGTCAATCAACTGGCTCAATGAGTTCAGTCGGCTGACTGTAGGAAACAGAGACCTCATGTCTCTATGATCTGCCTTTGGTACGCCAATTGGCTACAGCCAGTCGACTGGATTCAAAGTCCAGTCGACTGACTGGAACCTAGCCAGCTTTTCTGCCTATACAAAATAATGTGCAAACCTAAAAAATTCGCGATCGATCGAGCAATGGCGCTAGGGATTTATGCCAATCGGCAACCCGGCCCTATAGGCTCTTCGATGCATCACCAAGAACGCGTTCAAACATCCATAAAAGGATTTTCATAGGTTTTGCTTCCGAAGCACCAAAAGTTGGAATATATACCAAATCAATCCAAACCAAAAGAAAATGCACATGAATAAGAGTTAGGAACTCATATCCAACATCAAAGATAGATATAGACGTAGATGTGAGATAAAAATCTCACCTTTAAACCCAAAATAAATGAATGAGAAGCTCGAAGACAAGGGAAGATCAACCACACTTCAACCTCAACACAAGAAGCTTGAATCTAAGCTTAAAAGAGAAACATTTCCCAAATTAGGTTTAGGAATTTTCTGAAATCAAAGAGAGAATGAGTTGGAGAAGAAGGAGATGATACTTACCAATGCTTCTCTTTGAATTTGGAGCTAGAACTTGGTTTGCAAATGGAAACTAGGGCTTAGGATTTTAATTCTTTCTCTTTTCCCCCATTATTCTCTTTAGAACAGAAAAGATAAGGAAGAGGGAATGAATGAAGGGAAGTGGTTCAGTTTGGGGTATTAAGTTGGCTAGTGGACTGAACCAAACCCAAAGTGAAAAAGGTCAAATTTTTAGCTAGCTCCAAACATATCAATGTTTATACTCAAAAAGGTTGCAAACGGCATTTTGAACTCAATGGAAGGGGTCTCGAGTCCCAATTCGACTGTTTGCAAAAAGTAGGTTTTCGGACTAAAATCCGACGAACGATGAAATATTTAAATAAAATATTTAAATATACAATCGATAAATATGCGGGTTGTTACAGACTTCCCTTCTTATTGCGTCCTCGTAATCTTAAGAAATAAATGAATAGATGTGACAACCATAAAAGCATATCAACACAAAAGAAATTTGAAATAGAAAGTTCACCTCAGAGAGCACGAGAAAGTAAGTCCGGACGTGTTCGCTCGATGAATTCTCTAGATTCCCAAGAGCAATCCTTAGGATTTGAGGACCATTAAACTTTCACACGTGAGACATCTTTATTTCGAAGGCGTTTGACCTCCGAAGCAGTAATCCGAATAGGATGTTGCTCATAAGTTAAATTCGGCGAAACTTCAATTTCTTCCACAACACCGGGCTCAAGAATAGAATCAGAATCTCGAAGGCATTTCCGTAATTGAGAAACGTGAAACACGTCACGAATAGCAGAAAACTGAGCCGGTAATAAGAGGCGATAAGCCACAGAACCAATACGTTCGGTGATAGGAAATAGACCAATATATCGTGGTGCTAACTTTCTCGATTGACTAAAACGTACAACACCCTTCATAGGTGAAACACGAATAAACACAAGGTCTCCCACAGAAAATTCTAATTTCCTTCTCCGGTTATCGGCATAGGATTTTTGTCTACTCTGGGCTTCTTTCATCCTATGACGAATAAGGTCAATCTTCTCTGTGAAATCACGAATAAAATCTGGACCTAAAATCAGCTTCTCACCGGCGTCAAGCCAACAAGAAGGAGATCGGCATGGCCTTCCATAGAGTGCCTCAAAAGGTGTCATACCAATACTAGATTGGAAGCTATTATTATAGGAAAACTCAACAGGAGAAATATGATCTTCCCAACTTCAACCAAAATCAAGAACACATGCACGAAGAAGATCTTCAAGAGTTTGATTCACACGCTCGGTCTGTCCATCGGACTGGGGATGATAAGCGGTGCTAAAATTAAGCTTCGTTCGAAAAGCTTTTTAAAGACTCTTCCAAAATCCACTAGTAAACAATGGATCACGATCACTAACAATAGAAGAAGGAACTCCATGCAATTTTACAATTTCTTTAATAAAGAGTTTGGCCAAGAGAGGAACGGTTCGATTGGACCGAACAGGAACAAAATGGACGGATTTAGTAATTCTATCAACGATCACCCATAAGCTATCATGACCCGAACGAGAACGAGGAAGGCCGTCAATAAAATCCATGGAAATTTGATCCCACTTCCAAATTGGAATATCTAAAGGTCGCAATAACCCACCGGGCCTTTGATGCTCGGCCTTGACAAGTTGGTAAGTCATGCAACACTTAACAAAGTTAGCAATATCAGATTTCATTCCCTCCCAATAATAAAGTCGCTTCGGATACATTTTACTACTACCGAGATGAATGGTAAATTTAGAACGATGAGAATCTTCTAAAATGTCTTTACGAAGATCACTAATATTTGGCACGATAAGTCTATCAAATTTTCGAATGCCGCCACGAGAATCAATATCAAAGTCTTTCAAACCTTCAATATCAATTTTATCCCTACAATTTTGGCTAAGATGAGCCAATTCGGGATCTAGCTTTTGAGCTTCAAGAATGCGGTCTAAAAGAGAAGGATGAGCCTCAAGGCTATATAAAACAAGAGATGAACATAAATCGGAAACACGGTCTCAAATCTCACAAGTGGATAAAACTTCGAGATCATTCCATTCGGATATCATCATAGAAACAACCACTTGTTGCTTGCGATTAAGTGCATCGGCAACGCGATTTCCCTTTCTTGGAGTATAAAGAATGTCAAGATCATAAGATGCAAGGAACTCGAGCCAACGTTGTTGACGCAAATTAAGTTCCTTTTGAGAAAATAAATACTTCAAAGATTTATGATCGATGTAAAGAATAAATTTTTCTCCCAAAAGATAATGACGCCAAATACGAAGGGCGAAAACAATAGCCGTGAGCTCTCCAAGGAGAGGAACTAGAGCGAATAAATTGCTTCCTCTCCAATTCAGATAATTGTTTGCGCATCTCCTCATTTTCTTTATTGGACATACGATAAGGAGGACGAGTAATAGGTTGAGCTCCAGGGATGAGATTAATTTTGAACTCAATTGCTCGCTTAGGTGATAGTCCTAAAACGGGATCAAATATGTTGGAGAATTCACGAATAACGTGAATAAGAGAAATGACATCTTCCTCATCATCATTATCGTCATCATGAGGATTTAAAGAATATAAAGATGCAACTAAGTTGGAATCCGAATCTTTAAGAATAATAGAAATCTGCTTGACAGATTGAGGATGTCGAAGATGGATAGTCCGCTCAGGACATAGGATACGACCTTCATAGCGGTTAAGCCAATCCGTTCCCAAAATCATTCCAAAGCCTAAATAACGCATAACATGCAAATCGGCTAGGAAAGAAAAATCACATAAAATAATCTTCACTCTTTACAAAGCAGACTAAGTGTTGAAGATCCACCAACCGGATTCGAAATTCTCAAAGAAGTCATTAAAGTAATAACACTTAAAGAAAAGGTATCAACAAGTTCTTTCGATATAAAAGAATGGGATGCACCCATATCAAAAAGAACTCGAATAGGTTGATCGTGAAATATAATAATGCCATCAAGGATAGAATGAGAAATACCTTGACCACGAGAAGTGTTGCTAGGGGCATGTGCAACATTTAACTTTCCCTCCTTCTTGCCTTGAAGTTTGGGACATGCAGATATAAAATGACCCGAACTTTTGCAATAGTGACAAAAGAGAGGTTTCGGGCATTTATTGACATAATGGTCTTTAGAACCACAATTGAAGCATTGCCCACTACTAGAAGTCATCAAAGTCGAATAACAATTGATACAACAAGTGGGAATAAACCCGAATCGATTAAATTTGGAAACACAATAGAAATAGACAAAAATAGGCATAATATGCATTTAAGAGCAGGTCAGTCGACTGGCTCAATGAGTTCAGTCGGCTGACTGTAGGAAACAGAGACCTCATGTCTCTGTGATCTGCCTTTGGTACGCCAATTGGCTACAGCCAGTCGACTGGATTCAAAGTCCAGTCGACTGACTGGAACCTAGCCAGCTTTTCTGCCTATACAAAATAACGTGCAAACCCAACAAATTCGCGATCGATCGAGCAATGGCGCTAGGGATTTATGCCAATCGGCAACCCGGCCCTATAGGCTCTTCGATGCATCACCAAGAACACGTTCAAACATCCATAAAAGGATTTTCATAGGTTTTGCTTCCGAAGCACCAAAAGTTGGAATATATGCCAAATCAATCCAAACCAAAAGAAAATGCACATGAATAAGAGTTAGGAACTCATATCCAACATTAAAGATAGATATAGACGTAGATGTGAGATAAAAATCTCACCTTTAAACCCAAAATAAATGAATGAGAAGCTCGAAGACAAGGGAAGATCAACCACACTTCAATCTCAACACAAGAAGCTTGAATCTAAGCTTAAAAGAGAAACATTTCCTAAATTAGGTTTAGGAATTTTCTGAAATCAAAGAGAGAATGAGTTGGAGAAGAAGGAGATGGTACTTACCAATGCTTCTCTTTGAATTTGGAGCTAGAACTTGATTTGCAAATGGAAACTAGGGCTTAGGATTTTAATTCTTTCTCTTTTCCCCAAATATTCTCTTTAGAACAGAAAAGATAAGGAAGAGGGAATGAATGAAGGGAAGTGGTTCAGTTTGGGGTATTAAGTTGGCTAGTGGACTGAACCCAAACCCAAACCCAAACCCAAAGCGAAAAAGGTCAAATTTTTAGCTAGCTCCGAACATATCAATGTTTTATACTCATAAAGGTTGCAAACAGCATTTTGAAATCAATGGAAGGGGTCTCGAGTCCCAATTCGACTGTTTGCAAAAAGTAGGTTTTCGGACTAAAATTGACGAACGATGAAATATTTAAATAAATTATTTAAATATACAATCGATAAATATGCGGGTTGTTACAGAAAACATTTATCATTATATATGATTAATCCCCTTAATTCATATTTAAAACAATGAAATTATGGCCCATTACTTTACCAATTTCTCATGTCAATTTATAATCCATTTCAATATTGATATATATACTTCCAGTACTGATAGGAGGACGTCACACCTCTTCATTAGAGGGCATAACGCCATAAAATAGAATATGTTCATCGTTGAAAAATTGTGGCATCGATATGAAGACATGGAACGTCGCATCCCTTCATATAAAAGCATTTAAGAATAATTCTAATTTATGAAAGTTTAAGGCTATAATGCTGAAATCAATGTTGTCATAAATATAAATTTATGGGTCAGTGAACCTATTTAATATAGCCTCTAATACATAAATTACATAAAAACCAATGTTAATGACATTCGGCATCAATATCATAAACCATTTATATCGGGCATTTTGAATCGTTAAGGGCGACATTGATGATTTTTGACATCAATGTTGTAAAACAGTTAATAACGATTTCATAAAACTGGCTATTATGCCGCTATAAAACAGAATACCACATTTGATAATAGGTGGAAATCCATTTTATGTCAATGTCAAAAGCATATAGATATGAGCTACGTTGTTGCTATAATACTTCTTCCACTTAAGTAATACTAGCGGCATACTGCCTTGGACTATGGAATCAAATAGGAAGCATGCACCTTAACTTTAAGAATGTTGAAAACTATTGGCATTGATAACTCATGACAATAATATAATGTACCTATGAGATGTGGTATTCCCATAACATCAATGGCGGATGCATGACTCAATGCATCACATACTTACGACATAAGTATCACATGCATTGCTTCATGTCAATGCTACCTATTTTTGATATCACTTACAACTATAAAGTGATGCCGCTTATTGTCAATGCCGAACGTCATGGTAATGCCGCATATCAATGGGATTATCGTAATTATCATAAAAACTGTTTTATTTTTATTTAAAGCACGTCCTTTTTACCAACTTTTATTCTTTGTCAAATTTCTATTGGACAATAATATACTTTACCCAAATCGTTTCAAAACAACTACTACACTTGATTTTCTTTCCCAAAAACAATACCACACCCATCAAATAATATCAATTATTTTAATATTAAACTATAACCTTTTCTAGCTTAATAAATTCATACAAAAATAATATTTTGGGAAAAATCCCAAAAATTCACCTAAAACCGAATTAACATATTCTTTAACATATAAAAGTTACGAAACCAAAATCTTTATTTAATTATTTTTAATAATTAAAACCCAATAGAAATGTCCTTCTTTCCTTTCGAAATTCATAAAATATTCCTATAAATTTGGAAATATATGAAATTAAAAAACCATCTTCAAAATTATGTTCAACATACTCAAAAATTAAATCATTTGGATATCACAAGCTAAGGTTTTGACCATAAACCTGTCATAATATTCTCATAATTTTTTTCGATAATTCACTATTTTACCAACCAATGGTAAAATCAAACATGGCACATCATAACATCATCAACAAAACAAATAAAACAGATTCAAAACCAGACAAGCATAAAATGAGATGGTTTATTATTATTTACCTTAAATTTGAGATTTGATGGAGTTTAGCTTCCCTATGCTTTGCCTTTAGAATCCCCTTTTGATTTCTTCTTCCTTCTACATTGATTATTGGCCGGCCCTATTTTCTCTTTATGATTGTTTTTAAATGTAAAATGAGAATGAATGGGAGTGTGATGGTTTAATGGATAAAGGAGAAATCCTATTCCTAATTTTCCCTCCTCGTATATTCTTTTATATGTTATGTATTAAAGCAATCTTACTACTTTAATTAGTTAAGTCTCGACCTTGATAATTATCAAATCTCATCCCTATGTATCACCCCATTATTCAGTTTAATCTATTCAACTAAATTTTGTTGAATATTGCTAAACTAAAATTAGAGGTGTTACAGGCTCTCCTTCTTAAAGGATGTTTGCAGAAAAAATGGGCAAACACCTCCAAGTCGTATGATTTAGTTAATTATACGTTGTTCTTAGTGATTTGGGTGATTTATGAAAATATATAAAATGAAGGGACTAAATTGTAAAAGACACACGGATTTATAGTGGTTCGGCCAGAACGTTCCTACGTCCACTTTATATGTTATTCTCCTCTTCTATTCAGATTACAAGTACAAAGCTTTGATTACAAGTAACTGAAAGTTGTTTGAAAGTTCTATCCGTGCTTGAGCTCTCAAACTTGTCTGCCATTGTTGTACCCCTGCCCCTCTATTTATAGAGTGAGGCTGGGGGCAGGGGTCTTGGATGTATATAGCTGCTGGTGGGCCTGGGCTGATGCAATCTGGCCTGGTAGTGTTGGTCCGGTAGTACTGTGGTCCGGTAGTTGATGGTTGGAATAGGTTCTGGTTCGGTTGCACTCTGGTTCGGTAGTACATGGAAGTGGAGTTGGTTCGGCTAGGAAGGAAAGTGGAGTTGGTTCGGTAGCACTCTGGTCCAGCTATGCTTGGAAGATGATGGATGGTCCGGCATTGCTTGGAGAGGAGATGGCTCGGTAGTGGTGAGGATATGGGTTGGTGGTAGGGAAGGAGCCGGTCGAAACTCGCCCAACACTTGCCCCCCAAAGTAGGGCATGTGCATGCACATGGCGTGCTTTGCTTTAAGCTTGGATGTTCTCATCCGATCTTTAACACCGAACCAACTGGTCCGGCTATTGGTATTTGCTTATAAATAGGGGCCTAACGCCTCTGTTTTTCCTCATCAGCCGAACCACTCCCCCGTTTTTACCGAATCAAACTATTATCCCTGCCGAATCAACGTGTTAGCCGAATCAAGTTCTTGCCGAGCCAGGTGAGTACCTACTCTGCCGAATGAACTCTTATTTTCAATTACCGTATGGGCTCGGGGGCCTCGTGTATACCTGAAAGCTGTGGTTTACCGAATGAGCTCGTGGCCCAAAATACCGAATGACCTTTTGTCCTTGAACTGCCGAATGAGTTTGAGAAGTGTGAAGCCCAATGGTCTTTGGTCTCGAGCTTTTATGTTTCGAATTGCGGATGAGACTCCAGGCTGCATGTACTTGTTTGTTTGTATTCCCATACTCCTTGTTCTAACAATATGTTTCTCCAGTGTTACAGATAAATGTCTCGCAAAGTGGAAACTCGATCAGAAAAGAGAAAATCTACGGACGGAAGAGAGTCCCCTGTGGTGCCCCCAGCCCAGCCAGGACCGGGACGACAGGGACCCACCCCGAGGTCACTAGTGGACGGGTATGGTCCTCAAGAGCTTCTGAACTCTCCTCCTAATGCTTTTCGAGTTCTCTCAGAGAGGAGCAGCTTGATGTTATCTCCCGTTCCTCTGGGATTGATAGAGCGCGCATGCTGCTGCCAGAGAAGGGAGTCATGCCATATAATCCCCCTGAAGGATACTTTGCTTATAGTAGGTACCACTGCATGTGTGGGGCCATTCCTCCAATCAATGCCTGGATAGTTAGCTTCGTCACTTATTTGAAGGTGGCCCCCTTCCAGCTCCAGCCCAACTCCTACGCTATCCTGGTGTGCCTATTCGTGATTTTCCAAAGAAAGTACGGGCGCCCCTTCTAACCGGGAAATTCGATATCTATATAACTTGAGGGGTTACAAGAAGGGGTCTCCATACATCAGCTTGGAATCGGCCGTGTCCTTCAAGTCGGTCCTGGACTTGTATTCATAGTTCACCATGTTCAAGAAGGAATGGTTCTTCGTCCGGGATGACACCATTTCGATCCACCACTTCACCTTTGGCTTTAAGTTGAAGCTTATTTATAATTTCCGTTCTGACTGAGATGCTTCTCCTTATGTGTTTCTATTTCTTACTAGCAATAGGTGGCTTTGCGGTCGTGGAGAATGATCACCTGGTTCGGATGGCCGCGGAGATAGAGGCCATTTCGGGAAGGGATAGGTCAGCTTCTTACCTAATCAGGAATGCCACCCTCCTGGAACACAACTTAATCCTACCACATCAGTCTGTGGTCAAGCAGAGGGATACAACTGAGGAAAGAGCTGCCAAAGCCAAAGGAGGGGCCACGACAAAGAGTAGCAAGAGGAGGCCCTTCTCGATACCTCTAGTCGTCGGGGGGAAAGAAGCTTAAGAAATCTGACGGACCCTCTCCCAGCACATGCCCAGATGTTCCGGAGGAGGAAAGTGGAGAGGAGGAAAGAGGTGAGGAGGAGAGCGGAGGTGATGGAGAAGGTGATGGTGGTAACGGTGGCGAAGGGCAGAGTCGTAGTGGCGTTGGTGGAGAAATCGAAGAAGTCTGATAAAGCCGGGACTGGTGCCAGTCTATCTTCTGAGAGTATTTCAGCTAAGGCAACTCCGGCGGTTCAAGGTGAATTCTTGACTCCTTTTTTTAACTTCATATGTTTCTTGAATTATAGTCTCATGCATGCTTGTAACACTTGGTTTTTATTTCAGGAACGAGTAAGGCGGCCAAGACATCGGACATTCGGCACCACCTTGAACAATTCAAACTTCTCAAAGCTTCTGCTAAACCAAAGCCTTCGACTGACCGTTCCGGGGGAGTAGTCGGCTACCGTCCTCTTCTCGGAGTTATTGAAGAGGATATCCAAAAGAGAAAGAGGAGGCGTTCCATGTTCGAACCTTCACTTGGACCTCAGCCCCTAACCCAGCCTATTCATGACATCACGAGGGAGGATACTGAGTCCATACCATCTCCGCATCCATCAGAGAATCCTTCCGTTACTCATGTTGATCATCCCGGCTTGGCTCGTAACCCATTTGCGGGTCATCTAGATCTGGACCCGAGTTCTCATGATATTTCCTTCGATGAGGTTACCGGTGAGCACCTCCTACCCCGCAATCCTATGGTAAGGGTGCTTGATGAGGCTAAGTCTTTGGATCTTGACTTGTTGACCACTCAGATTGTGACTATGGGGGATGAGGCCAAGGCAAACATTGATCGGGTGGCTGAAGAGACCAAGAAGCTGATGGGGCATCATGCCCGACTGGTCAAGGCTGGAGAGGAAATTGGAAGTGCTAACATTCGGCTGCAGCTTATGGTTACCGATCAGGCCAAACAGCTTGCCGATCAGGCCATTCAGATCTCCCAGCATGAGGCGGCCTCCTGGCGGCTAAAGAAAACTATGGAGGAGGCTAGCAGAGCCGAGTTGCGAAAAATGGAGGCCACCTGCAAGGAACGAATCGATATGGCCATTAACACGGTGGATGAGGTTCAGAGAGCGGATCTTGAGCAGATAGAGGAGTTATCTGGGAGGCTTGAGGCCGCAGAGCTTGCTCAAGCCAAGCTGAAGAAGGAGATGGAGGCGATACGGAAATCCCTTCAGGCTGACTGCTCAAGATACCGATTGGAGAGAGATGCTGCCGTTGCAAGGCTGTCGGCTTCCGAGGCCCGGATGAGGGAGTTTGAGGAGAACGAGGGAATGATGGATGAGATGCTCCAGGACATGTACTTCCGTACTTGGAAGCAGGGCAACCTGTCCTGGATGGATGATTATCCCCGGGTCATGGCTAGGACATATCTCCGGGCTTTGGAGGAGGCCGAGGCCGAGGCGGATAAGGAGGGTGGTGTAGCTTTCAGAATGGATGTGGTCACGGCCCAGTTTATTGAGGAGGAGAAAGTGGCAGTGAAGGAAGGCATGCGGCTGCTCACCGCCGAGGAAGTGGGTGTGCGGTTTGGGGATGATGATCAGGGAGCAGATGCTGGTCCCTCTCAATCTTTTCTTAACCTGATTGCGTATCATTTATCTGATGGATTCTTCTTCTGCATCGGACAGGCGGGACCTCTGGCCAGCATGCTGGGGGCTCTGATCCAATGGTCAAGTAGGTCCCGGAGGGCTAGCAGGATAGAGGCGGAGCCCTGCTGCAGCTGACTACTTTTTTGGTTTACTTGGCATTCCAGAATATACTAATCCAAAACATTAATGTACTGTCAGGCTGTAATTATGTAATTATGTCATTGTAGCAAATGATTTCATTCTTATATAATTTTATAACATAAGCTGATTCTGTCATATTTGACTGTTGTCGTTATTTTGATGTGTTGCATAAGAAATATAGCTGTGTATATGCATGTGCTTTAATTGTGTTTGATGCTAAGCTCTTGCTTAAAATATAATTTCACGTCTCGCAATGTTAGTGTGATGTGTGAATAGGCTATAGCTACATGTTTATGTACAAGAAAAGGAAGTACCGCCCTTCATGTTTTAGTTGTAGATGGTAGCTTTGAATGTCTTGTGTGACCGAGGATGGAATGCAGCTGAGCGACCTGTTATCCAGTTGTGAGTTCTCATTTCCACTAGCGAGTGTCTCCCATTTTGTGTCATGTACTTTAGTGGTCGTTATAGAGGATAGGAGGAAACTTTTTATAAATAAAAAGGAAATATAAGAAATAGTAAAACTTCCAATCACGGAAGGCCTTCGATGCGCTTAAGTTCGTGGCAAACGGGTTTTGTAGTCACTTTCCCTAGCTGTGGGTCTTGGAGACATTCGTCACCCATCTTACGCCTCCGCGGGGAGTTTTCTTTTTTACCATAGTCATACTTAAGACACATCGGAGCCGAGATCGTGCACAGTAACGATTACGGGCCATTATGGCCTGTAATCGTGGGTATTATTTGATTTACCGTGGCCGGCTAGCGCGGGTGCCGATTGTCAACTGTGAACTGCCCCTGGCTGGCCACACCTTATGTTGGGACTTATAAGCGGTTCACAGTCGCCGACGAGCCGAACACCGTAATGAGCTGCCTCGGCTATAATCGGCCTTCTCGGTGGCTTATGATCGGCTCATTACAGTTGGTTTTGAGGGTCGTCGCGAGCAATGAGTTAACCTGTAGCAGAGGGATGCTGGAGAAAAAGTGTCTCATTGACGAGGGCATAGATTCGTATAGTACATGTTAGGTCTTGTCCAGGTGAGGTTGTGCTGTGAAGTGTCCAGAATGGACATGCCGTTATACAGGATTTTGTTCAACAGAAAAGGATAAAGCTTAACAAGCAGCCAAGATTTAAAGGAACAAGCTAAAAAAAGAGACAAGATTTTTAGAGTGGTGCGGCACGAAAATGCCTACGTCCACTGATTCTCTTTATTAATTCACTTCATATGGGCAGTGTAAGTTAAGAAAAGTATCGACGAAGGTGTTGGATGTTTCATGCCCTCTGGAACACCTCTCCGTCCACTGTTGACAAAATATAAGCTCCGTTGTGGAGATCTTTATGAATTACATAGGGTCCGTCCCAGATTGGATCTAGCGCTCCGGGGCGCGGAAAGATCCGTTTGAGGACAAGATCTCCTTCTTGTAAGCTGCGGTGTTTGACTTTGGAGTTGTATTGTGCTGCCACTTTTTGCTTGTGAGCTGCCGCTTTGAGTGCTGCATCATTTCTTCTCTCTTCAATTAGATCCAAAGACATGTGGAGGAGTTCTTCGTTCTCTTCTGGGTTGTAGTGGATCCTACGATGGGAGGGCACTACAGTTTCAACTGGGAGCATGGCCTCCGATCCGTATGCCAAAGAGAAAGGAGTATGTCCTATTGATGTTCTGTAAGATGTGCGGTAGGCCCAAAGTGCCGTAGGAAGTTCATCCACCCAAGCGCCTTTTGACTTTTCAAGTTTCTTCTTGATTAGAGTTTTGAGAATTTTGTTGACAGCTTCGACTTGTCCGTTTGCCTGGGGATAAGCTACAGATGAGAAGCTTTTGTGAATACCGTGCTCTCGGCACCAGTCACTGAATTCCCCGCTGTCAAATTGAAGTCCATTGTCCGATATGATTTTGAGTGGAACCTCGTACCTGCATAAAACATTTTTGATCAAGAAGTTAATAACCTTTACCGAAGATATTTTATTTAGAGGCTCCGCTTCCACCCATTTGGTGAAATAGTCAACTGCCACTATGGCATATTTGGCTCCTCCTCGGCCCATTGGCAGTTCGCCAATCAAGTCAATTCCCCATACTGCAAAGGGCCAAGGGCTGGTAATTTGAGTAATTTCGTTTGTTGGCAGTCGAGGAATCCTAGCAAATTTCTGACATCTATCACATCTCTTGACGAAGTCTAGGGCGTGTTTGTTTAAAGTGGGCCAGAAATATCCATATCGGAGTATCTTCTTTGCCAGAGTCTGCCCTCCAGTGTGGTCTCCGCAACTTCCTTGATAGATGTTAGATAAGATTTCCTTGGCTTCCCTTCCGGCGACACATCTTAATAAGGGGTTAGAGAAGTCGCGTCGATAGATGATGCCTTCTTGTATCGTGTAGCGGGAAGCACTCTTCAAGATTTTCTTGACTTCGCTGCGCTCGTTGGGTAGTGTGCCATCTTGCAAGTATTTCCGGATAGGAGTCATCCAAGTTTCTTCTTCGATTGCAGCTATCAGATCCTCTTGTTCGAACTTGGAGCTAGTTGTTTTGAGATGGCTACTATTCCAGAAGTGGTGCTGTTTTTCATGCTAGCTTGCTTTGCCAGTTCGTCAGCCTCTCGGTTCTCCTATCGAGGAACGTGTTTGATTAAATAGTGATCCAATTGAGTGAGCAGCAGCTTGGTCTTCTTTAGATATGTTGTGGGTCGTTCTCCTCGAGTCTGAAATTCTCCCAGTATTTGATTTACAATAAGTTGAGAATGGCTATGGAGACATAAAGAACTGACTCCAATTTCTAAGGCAAGTTCCAGTCCTGCTATTACTGCTTCATATTCTGCATCGTTTTTGGTGGTAGCGAATTCCAACCTTAGGGCATAGTGCAGCTTCTTTCCCCTGGGGGTGATTATCACAATACCTGCCCCCCGAGCCCTGTTCGTTTAATGCTTCATCTACAAAGAGATTCCATTTGATATCTTTTGCTATTTCGGATTGATCCTTACCTTCGTTGGTAGTGAATTCGGCAATAAAATCGGCCATGGCTTGTCCTTTGATGGTGGTGCGAGGATGGTAGGTGATATCATATTGACTCAGTTCAATGCACCACTTAAGTAGTCGCCCAGAAGTGTCGGGGCAATGGAGTACCTGCCTTAGCGGTTGATCGGTTAGAACTCTGATGGAATGAGATTGGAAATAGTGTCGTAGCTTTCGTGACGTGATTATCAGACAGTATGCTAGCTTCTCAAGTTTAGGGTATCTGGCTTCTGCCCCTGTAAATCTCTTGCTTACAAAGTATACGGGCCGCTGCGCACGGTTGTCTTCCCTCACCAAAGCGGCGCTTAAAGCATGGGACGATACAGCAAGGTATAGGTATAGTTCCTCGCCTTTATTTGGAGTTGAGAGTACTGGTGGTTTCTGGAGGTGTTCGATTAAGTTAAGGAAGGTTGTCGAGCAATCGTCAGTCCATTCGAACTTTCCTTTGTCTTTCTTCAGAGCTTCAAAGAAAGGGATGCATTTGTCGGTTGCTTTAGAGATGAACCTGCTTAGGGCAGCCACCTTCCCGTTTAGGCTTTGCATCTCTCTTCGCGTGGATGGTATCTTGATATCTTGCAAAGCCCGGACTTGTTCGGGGTTTGCTTTAATCCCCCTGGCATGGACGATGAATCCCAAGAACTTTCCCGACGATACTCCGAAGGAGCACTTTAGAGGATTCAGCTTCATTTCATATTGGCGAAGTACTTGAAACATCTCGTCCAGGTGGTTTATATGATCGTTGGCTTTCCTCGATTTTACCAGCATGTCATCCACATAAACTTCCATAGTTCGTCCTATTAATTCCGCAAACATCTTGTTGACGAGGCGCTGATAAGTAGCTCCAGCGTTTTTAAGTCCAAAAGGCATTACTTTGTAGCAGTACAATCCCCGCTCAGTGATGAAACTAGTGTGGTCTTGATCTCCCTCTATTTCCCCTACTCCGTTATCTGTTGGGAATTTCATTTTCAGGCACCATGGGATTAGGACAATTTGGAAGTCAGACAAGGCTGGTCTCCCTAAAAAAGCGTTGTAGGCCGAGTTTCTTTCTATTTGCACAAATGTTTGTTTTCGCATGACGGAGCGGGGATGACTTCCTATCTCGACAAAGAGGTCCAGTTGCCCGAGGGGCATCTTCGCATCTCCAGTGAAGCCATGTAGCGGTTTGCTACAGGGAGACACATCCTTCATTGACAGCTTCATTTTGTCTAAAGCATGTTTGAATAAGATATTTACTAAGCTTCCAGTGTCTACTAGAATTCGGAAAACCTTGGCTGGACCGAACCTGGCAAAGATGACCATAGGATCCATGTGAGGGTACTGCCTTCCCTCTAGATCACGCCTACTGAAGGTGTTGTCATCATTCTCTTTCCGTTTTGGGTGGCGTTCTTCTGTAACAGAATTAACGTAGCCTTCATTGTTTCTAAGTGACTTACCGTATCTCTCCATCTCTGCCCAGCTTCCGTCGGCGATGTGTGGTCCTCCCAATATGGTAAGGACCACTATCTTCTCTTGACTGGAGCTGCTGGTGTTGCGATTTCCTCCGCCTACTTCCGGGAGGGGTAGCCCTGGGTTCTCATTGGCAGGAGTTGAAGTCCTGTTCTGATCTTTCACATAGCGCTCCAGTCTCTTCCTCCTGATGTGTTCTTCAATCAAGTCCTGTAGATGATGGCATTCATTGGTGTCATGCCCATGAGATTCGTGCAAGCGGCAGAACTTTCCAGACTTAATTGCATTATCTGATTCCTTCTTGTGCGGAGGGCGCTTGTATCTAACTTCGTCTTGGGTGGCTAAGAAGATGTTTTCGATTGTTTCATTTAAAGGGGTGTAAGAGTCAAATCTCGGTCCTGGCCTATATAATCACTTTTCCCCCTTCTTGCCCCTAGCACTATCTCTGGAGTCATTTCTTCGAACGTCCTTTGCTACTGCGGATGTGTTGCCATGAGCTGCCTTGGTTTGTTGACTTGTCTGCATTTCAATGGCAGCGTCTTCAAGTCTCATATATTTCCTGGCTTCATGGAAGAAGTCGGGTAAGGTAGCTGGCTTTTCTTTCGTTAATCTCCTAGCAAACTTAGTATCCGGATGCACACCACTGCAGAGGGCCATTAGAATAAGTTTCTCGTCAGCATCTTGGACTGTGGCTGCTGCGGCGTTGAATCGGGTTAGATATTGTTGCACTGTCTCTCCGGGATTCTGTTTGATATTAGATAGGGAATAAGCGTCCTTGGGTTGTTCCACATGAATGCGGAACTGGCTGATGAACTTTTCTTTCAACATTTCCCATGAGCTGATGGACCCTTGGGGCAGATGGCAGAACCAGGAGGTAGCTAGATCTGCCAAAAATAGTGGAAAGCATTTATACAACACTCCCTCTGTTGCTCCTCTCATGAGCATATGCTGTGTGTATCTCTGCAAGTGCACAATGGGGTCAGAGGTTCCCTTGTAAGGTTCCATTGTTGGCATTTTCCATTCCCGGGGGGTGATGGCAGTTTTGATATTGCGGGTGAAGGAGCTGGTTACCCTAGCGCCTATCCCCCGATCCCTTTGTTCCCGTTGGACGCACTCTCTGAACAATCGTGCCATCCTTTCATCAGAACTTGGAGCGGATAGAAATGAGTTTGGTTCTTCCCTGCGGGATTAATTCCGTCCAGATGACCTGTAGGGATGGTATCGTCTATCACTCTTAACATTCTCCAACGGCTGCCTCTGGTCTTCAGGGGGCACGCTGGGGTCAGCCGCAGTTGGCCCTTGCCTTGATTTTCCCATGCTGGGTTCTGTTCTCAGCACTTCCTCAGGTCCAACTTCGGACGGGACTCCAGCTCGGCCCCGTCCATTGGTGTTTCCGTGGTTAGGTAGCATGACGGGCTCAGCTACATCCGACCCATGCCTGGTACCTCCCCTGTTGGGTTCGGTTCTAAGTGTTTCCTCGGGTCGGAATTTGGGCTGAGTCCGGGCTCGGCTCCTACCATGGCTGTTTCTGTTGTTAGCCTCTTCGAAGAAGAAAGACCTTTGTCGTCTCCTACATCCTCCAGACCGAGACTCACCCCATGATTCAGTGTTGCGGTTGATTTCTTCCACATCCCTTAAGCGTGACATGAGTTGATCCACCAAGGCTTCTTATTGAGATGCGAAGCGATTAGTTACTTCAGCCACAACCCTGTCCAGATCCGCTCTTGTAAGTGGTTGTTCCGTAGCAGGGGCTGTCGGATTTGCCTGATTTACATTTGCTATTGGGACCGAACGATTGTCTTGATCTCTGATCACTGGATCTGGGATACTGCCAGTTGCGATGTCCTTTCCCAGCAATGAACGATGCTGATAGAAAAAGTGTTAAGTGGGAGAAGCTGAAGCTTCGAGCTCCTGTCTCTCAGTGAAGGCACCAAAAATGTTTGCACAAAAAATGGGCAAACACCTCCAAGTCGTATGATTTAGTTGATTATAAGTTGTTCTTAGTGATTTGGGTGATTTATGCAAATATATAAAAAGCAGGGACTAAATTGTAAAAGACACACGGATTTATAGTGGTTCGGCCAGAACGTGCCTACATCCACTTTATATGTTATTCTCCTCTTCTATTCAGATTACAAGTACAAAGCTTTGATTACAAGTAACTGAAAGTTGTTTGAAAGTTCTATCCGTGCTTGAGCTCTCAAACTTGTCTGTCATTATTGTACCTCTGCCCCTCTATTTATAGAGTGAGGCTGGGGCAGGGGTCTTGGACGTATATAGCTACTGGTGGGCCTGGGCTGATGCAATCTGGCCTGGTAGTGTTGGTTCGGTACGCCTTGGTCCGGTAGTATTGTGGTCTGGTAGTTGATGGTTGGAATAGGTTCTGGTTCGGTTGCACTCTGGTTCGGTAGTACATGGAAGTGGAGTTGGTTTGGCTAGGAAGGGAAGTGGAGTTGGTTCGGTAGCACTTTGGTTCGGCTATGCTTGGAAGATGATGGATGATCCGGCATTGCTTGGAGAGGAGATGGTTCGGTAGTGGTGAGGATATGGGTTGGTGGTAGGGAAGGAGCCGGTCGAAACTCACCCAACAAAGGATTTCTTCCCTGAAATTTTGTTAAGGATAATAATAAGCATATCAATCATGCAAACATCTTTAACATCACATAACAACAATACTAGCCTACCCAACTAGCAAAAAGTCCACATATAACAATTATAGAATAGACCATTAGAATAATGCAGGATAAGTCTCTTTAATCTTGTCTTCCGTCTCCCAAGTATAGTCTTTCTCATTGTCACTCCACTGGACTTTCACAAACTTGATTGTCTTGTTGTTTAACCTCTTCTCATCTCTTGCCACAACTCGAACTGGATGCCTAACAAAAGTCATATCTGGTTCCATTGCTAAATCTTCCAATGCAGCTGGAGTAACAGTAGTCTCTAGATCATGCACATTCTTTCTAAGTTAGAACATGGAACGCATTATCAACTCTTGCCAAACTGTTCGATGACTCTATTCCATAAGCGAGTTTCTCGATCCATTTTATAATAGGAAATGAACCTACATATCTCGATGCCTACTTCCCTGTCTTTCCAAACCATACCATATACTTTATCATTGATACTTTAACAAAAACATGGTCTCCAGGTGAGAACTCTACATCTTTTCGCCTCTTATCCGCGTAACTTTTTTGCGTAGACTGAGATTCCTTCATCCTTGCTTGGATCAACTCAATCTTTTTCCATGGCTTCTCTTACCATATCTGGACTAAGAACCAATCTGTCTTCGGTATCTAACCAACATGTTGGTGATTTGCATGGCTTTACATATAAAGCTTCGAAAGGCGCCATTCCTATACTAGTCTGATAACTATTATTATAGAAAAACTCCACTAAATGCAAATGGTCTACCCTTGGCCCACCAAAATCTAGTACACAAGCTCTCAACAAATATTCAAGTTCCTATTGACTCTCTCTGTCTGCCCATCCACCTATGGGTGGTAAGCGGTACTCATGTTAAGCTTGGTACATAACACCTCTTGTAGACTCTTCCAGAACTCACAAGTAAACAAAGTATTTTTATCTCTAACTATACTAGTACGAATCTCATGCAGTCTAACAATATTCTTCATAAACAACTTAGCCAATACATGTGTTGTCCTTGTCGACTTAACAAGAATGAAGTGTGCACTCTTGGTCAGTCTATCCACTATAACCCAACTACTTTCATTTCCCTTATTCAACCTGGCAACTCGTCAATAAAATCCATGGATATAGAATCCTATTTTCAAACTAGATATCTAAAGGTTGAAGCAAACCACTTGGCTTCTGATGCTCGGCTTCACTTACTGGCAATTCAAACATTTCTTTACCCATAAACCTACATTCTTTTTCATACCTTCCCAGAAGAAACTTCACTTTATATCCCGATACATCTTAGTTCCTCTAGGGTGAATAATAAACTTCAATCGATGATATTCCCTAAGAACTTCTCTCCTTAGGTTCCCAACATCTAGAACACACAATCGTCCCTTCTTTCTTAACAACCCATTCTGATCAAGATTAAAATCCTTTAAACCATCAATCTAAGTTCCACCTTCCAATCTTCTAATCCTTTTGGCTAGCAAGGGATCATCTCTCTGCTTAGAAGCAATCCTTTCGATCAATACTAGTTGAACTTCTAAACAAGATAACATTGCAGTATTCTGATAGAACTAGTAGCCGATTTTAACTGCAAGCTACAAGCAGTCAGCGCCTATAATCTTTCCATTTTGCCAACATAGCTAACACTATATTCTGATGTTTTGAACTAAGTGCGTTAGTAATTTTATTTCCATTTCATGTCGTATACTTAATACAGAAATCATAAGCTGCTAAAAACTCCATCCATCTCTGTTGTCTCATGTTCAATTCCTTTTGAGAGAATAAATATCGCAAGGACTTATATTCTATGTACAACTCGAATCTTTCTCCTAATAGATAATCACTCGACACCTTCAAAGCAAAGATTATAGCTACAAGCTCCAAATTGTGAGTCAAATATCTAACTTCATGTGGTTTGAGATATCGAGAAGCATAATAATCACTTTACCTCATTGCATCAACACAGCTCTTAATCGTGTACCACACGCATCTGTATACACCACCAAATTCTCATTACCATCAGGTACAACTAACACGAACGCATTGCTCAACAAGTGCTTTAACTTAAGGAATGCCTCCTCACATTTACTTGACTAATTAAACTTTATGTCCTTCCTAGTTAGTTCAATCAAAGGCGCTGCTATCCGCGAGAAATCATTAATGAAGCTTCGGCAATAGCCAACTAATTCAAGAAAACTCCTTATCTTGGTCACTGCCTCGAGTCTTTTCCAATAGATTATAGCTTTAATTATAGTTGGATCCACAACCAACCCTTTTTATGAAACTACATGAACAAGAAACTTCACTTCTCTCTTTCAAAAATGATACTTCGAAATTTTCGCTTTTAGTGGATGCTGCCTCAATGTCTCAAGCACTATTCGAAGATGAATCTCATGATCTCTCTCATCTTTATAATATATCAAAATATCATCAATAAACACCAACACAAACCTATCTAAGTGCTCTCGAAAAATTCGATTCATCAAGTCCACAAAGAAAGCAAGCACATTAGTCAATCCGAATGACATTACTAACCACTCATACGAACAGTATCTTGTTCAAAAACATCGTCCAAGGAATATTGTCCTCTACCACCCTCAATCGATGGAACCCTATTGTGAAATCCAACTGGGAAAATATTTTGGCTCCACTCAACCGGTCAAAAAAATCAACAATTCTCAACAAAGGATATCTATTAATTATCGTCTTCTCATTCAACTTACGATAATCGATAAACAATCTTAATAACCTGTCCGGTTTCTTCACGAATACCGTGGCCGCTTCCTAAGGCGAACTATTGGGTCTAATAAAATTCTTTCCTTCTAGGTCCATTAGTTTCACCTTTAACTCCTTCATCTTGGTATGTGTCATTCTACTAGGCCATCTACTTGCGGTCATTTCGGTGGTAGTCCTGTAACAGGCTCAAACATATCTTTCTACTCCCTTATAATAAAAACCCAATTTATTTCGTCCTCTACTTTCATAGCACCCAACAAAACACAAATATCCGAACTCGAGTTTTCAACCGAGTATATAATTTGATCGCGACTATTATGGTGTCTTAATGATATCTCCCTATCCAATCAAAATATCCCAAACTCATATCTGCTCAACCAATCCATGAAAAAAATCCCAAAATTCGTAAAGTCAAACATATACAAACTGTAGTCAAAAGCATGACATAACAACACAATCTCTAACTGGTCACATCTCATTCTCCGAGTTGCATACCCTCCTATCGGATTTGCAACCCTTAAGTATAGGATACAATAGCCTTTTTTTTTATTTGATGATAATGAACATATATATATATATATATATATATATTCGTTTAAATGTATTTATTATTGTACTATTTTATTTTCCACATAATTAAATAAATATTTGTTAAATAAAATAAATAACTCAGAATTCTTATTTAAACAAATATTTTATTATAAATTCAAATAGTACAAATTTAAGCTCTCACTACATTTACACAATTTCGAATACAAGTTTCAATTACAACACAAGATCCACTATACATTTATACATACATGTTCCACCCTACTACATATTCACTCATCATTCGTATTTGATCTTCAACTCTATTCCAACTTGTATCTAGCACCTGAAATATCTGCAAAATAAACACTGACGTAGTAAAATAAAAAGAAATATTTTGCAGTGCATAATGAAGTGTGTGTTTGAAAATATTATTTGTCTCAATTATTTGGGTTGTTCTCATTATTTTTTTAATTCATCTTGCGCGAACAACTTGTGACATGCGCGGTGCATCACTATACATGCCACAAGGTCGTGCACTTCGATATACACTTGCTTACTAAAATTGCAGGGACAGGTGAGCGTAAGGTCAAACCCAAGTCAAGACTGGATTCAACTCAAGTGCAAATGCAAATACAAACCAAAGCTAACCATGGTCAGCCAAAGCAATCATGTAAGAGCCTGCATATGTACAAGCATGCAAATAACTCAACATAGCAACGGTCAGTCCAACCAACATACAAACAGAACACCAGATATGTACGAAGATTAAAGCAATGGTCAGTACAAGGCAGTTCTCTAAATCAATGTAGACACATGAAGATCCACATGAAAAAATACAATCAGACCAGACTTTAAGAGGAACAAGACCACAATAACAAAACTAGACTAGAACCAAGCAAAAAAGCTTCAAACATGCTCAAGTTAAATGGGTTAACATGAATAAGTGCATGATTTTAAAAATCAATTAGCAAACGTAGACGAACATAATAGTGCATAGGGCTTCAGAGGCAAATAGGCATGTACATACATGAAGACTTCAATGGAACCAAACCATCACAACTCAGGCAAGAACATACCAGTCAAAGCAGCAAATATGCACATGCACATGGGGAATTTAACTCGAAGCAATGCAAGGCTAACAAGACCAGGTCAATGGAATGACTCATGTAAGCAGTTCAACATGGACAGATACTAGTTCAGTTTCAGTATATTGAAATGCACCAAACATTGCAATGATTAGTGCACCCACATATACAAGTGTATACATATATGTATACACATATACCAGTTCAGGTATGAAGGCACCAAATCAAATCAGCAAACATTGAACATAATACAAGGAAATGGACATGGAGCTTGATCAGAAACTAACAACCAGAATTGATGCCAGAGAATCACACATACATGAACGCAAGCACTCGGTTGGACACAGAAACTAGCACAAAATCACAATGCAACACGTTTAGATTTCTAGACAATGCACTCGTGGGTCATATTAATGAATAAGTCAAGAGAATTCAATCAGAAGTCACAAAGAAACATATTTCAAAAAATGGAATAGAGAATGAGGAACTAGTCGTAGGCAGCAAAGAATGGAACCAATTCAAGCAAACTTGAGTATATTAGAAAAATATTCGACCAATGAACAAGTCAGATTTCAGAAAGGAAAAGATTAACCAAAAAATCGACAAATATATCTCAAATTCAAATGCCAAGTTATAATTGAAGTCAGAGACGAACGAGACATGCATCAGAGATTGTTCGATCAGAAATCAACGCAAATACTGAAATAAAAAAATTCAAACCAAAATATACGAACGAAATAATAGGGTTTCGATCCCGATAAATACGAAAATCATTATCGGAAAAAATTCAAGCATTCAAAAATAATCAACTGTTAACACCAAAAATGGTCACTAACACCCAAATCCAGATGAAAGCACCAAATAACTGTAACGACCCGGAAGTTTAGGCAATATGAATTTAATAATATGTATTAATAATTAAATTGATTTACTAATTTTTCTTTATAATTTTAATTTAAATTGGTAAATTTGATCTTTTTAAAGGTTAATAAAAAGTTAATCTGGCAATATTGATAAGAAAATTATTTTTCAAAGCTAATAAATTTTATTCTATTTATAATATATATGTTTGGTATATATATTGTGGATAGCAAAATCTTTTTTTAAATAAAAATTGAATTTTCAAATTGTAATATATATGTATGTATATGTTATAATTTGTAGTTGTTTTGAAATTTAATTTAAATCTATTGATAATTTATTTATGTACGAAATGTAATTTGAAGCTTTGTTTTAAACTCTATATTTTTCAAAAAGTTAATCTAAGTTTAATTTAATTGTTTTCAAATGTAAGATAATTATTTATTTTAAATATGATAGTTTAAATAAGGATTTAATAAAAGTTTTGTTTTGTTTTCTTTTAAAATGCTTAATATAAAATGGTTATAACTGTACATATATAAAAATGTTTTAGATTCTAAATACATGTATAAGATGTATATTTATATTATAACTAGTTTTAGAATATTTCCTTAATAAAGTAAATTAAAAATGCAAGTTTATATTTACATTTGAATTAAATGAAAATTAATTAAAAATACCTAATAAACATGTGTAAACATATTAAGACATCTTAATAACATTTGTAAAGCTTTTAAGCAAATTAAGTGACAAATGTAAGTTTTGGAACCAAGTGGCAACATTTCATTTTAATTTTTAATAAATGCTTTTAAAGAAGAGGAAAAAAACTTAATTCCTTTTACATAGCACTTTCATTTTCTTTGTTTACTTTTCTTAACTCAAACAGAAATCTTTCTCAAATCTAAAAATTTAAACCCAAAAGCAAAAATCAAATATGAATTCAAATGGATGTTCAAATTGCAAATCTGCAATTATCAAATCTGCAAAAAAAACAACCTACAAATACAAATGGGTGATCAATAGAAGTATCAACAGTTTAGATCATCAAATTAAAGTCATGCAAAGGGATAAATTTCTTCAGCAAGCAAAATCAAAGATTTTTCCAGGTTAATATTTCAAGGCCTGGGAAATTAAAAAGAAAGAAAACTTAAAACTTGCTCTGCATGAATAAGGTGAGTAAATTATTTTAAAAACAGTTTGATCTGGGTTTTTATTACATGCATGTGATGATCTGAAAATTTATCTTGATGTTGCTTGAAAGTCATTCAGTTTTTATTATTAAATTTATAGTTATGTTTATATATGTAAAGAAAAACCTGTGTATATAGGTAAACACTCTGTTTCCTGTTCTTATTGCAGACCAGAACTCTTTTCAAAAATTCAAATCTTCCAATCTATACCCTATTTGATCATGATATGTGAATGAAAGTTGTTTGTTATTGTTTGATGAAACTTTTAAAAATAGTTTCTGTAAGTTTAAGTTTATAAATAGAATTTAAAATGGTAAATACAGTGAAACTTAAATTTTGGTTAAAAATCAACTGCTTTAAATTCTAAATTGAATTACATGCATGTAATCATGATGGAAAATCATGATTTTAAATGATACTTCCATAATTTTTAGTTGGGTATTTCTTAAGAATTTGGAGTTTGTTCGAATTTGGGGTTTTGATGATTTGCCGTTGATCGGCATGGTGACTGTAGCTAGAATTTTGATCGAAGCTTGCTTGTACGTTATGGATGATGGGAAAAATATAATTGGAATTTTCAAATGGCAGAATTGATCGAATTAGGGTTTTAGATTTAGTTCTGCTCGACTTTGCTGTCGAAGATATTGCGTCGTATGTGGGTGACCGGAAGCAATCGCGATGGTGGAGAGTTGAGCTGGGGGTTGTGACGAATTGTTGTGGGTGTCGGCGAAGTCAACGTTGTTGAGTTGGTTGGTGGCGATGGGGTTTTGTGTCGAGTTGCTGTGATGTTTTTGAGCAAGGGGTTTGAATTTTGATTCGATTGAGCATTCTTGGATCTGGGTTTGGATTATGGCTCGCACGCATTGGAGTGACCGTCGACGAAGGTCGCGACGACCTAGGGTGGTCGGAGGTGGTCGCGCACGTGCACCGTGCACGTTCGTGTGCACCGGGAAATGGGAGTTTGCGGAAGACGAGTTCTTTCCGGGTTAGTGCTCGCGTTTTCTTGGTTTCAGCTCGAAGTAGGGGAAAGGTCGACTCGAGGTGGGAAGGTTGCTAGGTTGCTTCGGGACAGGCTCAAATGGTTTTGGTGTTCGACTCGGGTTTTAGGGTTGTTGTGTTTTGTTAGTACTGTATAATTAAAGATAATGTTGCTGAATTGTATACTTGTCGTTTGAATAAAAACATGATTCAAGTTGTATAAAAGGAAAAAGAATTACAAAGTTAAAAAGCTTGTTGTTTAAAAGTAATTGCTAATCAAGCTTTAAAAGTATAAATTGAATTTATTTTAAAATTTAAATTTGTTTAAAACGGTTTCTTTTTGAAAGTAATTTAATTTAATCAATTTTTAATTTAAAGAAGAATGTTTTGAATTTAAATATTAATCAAAGTTTTCAAATTATTTTTGAAAATAAATAAGTTTGAATTAGATAATCAAAGTGTTTTAAATTTCAAATTTGTTTTTAAATGCATTATTTTCAAAAAAAAGGATAATGTTATAATTTTGTAAATCAATAGAATAATTTGTCTTTGATTTATTAAAATTGGGTTAATTTTAAAATAATTAATTTATGGAAAATAATAAGGTTAATTTATTATTGTTATGAACTTAAAAAATACTTAATTAATATGGTTTGTTAATAAGCAAAGTGTTTAATTAAGATTAATGTTTTCTTAATTAATTAAGGATTTTGAAATATAAGAAGTTAATTAATTAATTGTTTAATTAATTTTAAATAATTAGTTAATTGTTTAATTAATTTTAATAATGACTTAATTATGAATTAATTAAGTGTAATTACTTAATGAAGTAATTAATGATTGATTATTGAATGTAATTAAGGAAAGAGAAATTACTTATGAAAAGTAATTAGTGTATAATTACTTATGGAAGTAATTTGTGGGAAATTACTCATGGGAGTAATTAAAGTTGAAGTGATTATTGAATAATCACATGATGTTATTAATCTAAGGATTGATTAATATAATTGTTTTGAACTTAATTAATTAATTAATGAATTAAGAATTATTTAATGATGGGATTAATTATTTGTTAAGTAATTAATTAAGAGAGTAATCATTTAATGGAAGTAATTAGAAGGTAATTGCTTATGTAAGTAATTAAAAGTTAATTATTAAATATTTTAGTTAATTAATTAATGTGGTTAATTAATTAATGAATAAGATTAATTCAAGATTAATTACTAAGGGTAATTAATTAAAAATATAATTAATTGATAAAGTAATTAATTAAGGATTTATTTATCAATTAAATTAATTAATAATTACTTAATGAACTAATTAAAGATTAATTAATTAGATTAATTAATCAAAGATTAATATAATTAATTAAGATGTTAATTAAGATAAGAAATTACAAATTGTTAATTACTGTTTATAATTAATGATATGATTGATTACAAGTTAATTATTAATTAATAAGGATAATTGGTTAATTAATTAATTAAATCAAGGTTGATTAATAAAACTAATTAGTTTAAGTATGATTAATTAATTGCAATTAATTGAAGTTTAATGTAATTAATTATAGTTAATTAATTGATGAAAGTAAATGAAGGATCATTAATTATTGTAATTAATGATAGTAATTAAAGGTTAATTACTGTAAATGGTGAAGGATAATTACTTGAATGTAATTAAAGTATAATTAATCAAGGAAGATTAATTAAGGAAGATCATTAAGAGATGAATTAATTTATTTATTTGGAATAAATAAAGGAAGAAGGATTTAGGTAATCCAATTGATTAAGAGCTAATAAATTCTGCTTATTGATGATTGGTTTATAATGGATGATTGATATTGGGTGATTGGTAGATACTGGATGATTTGGATATCTAAGATATGTGATATGCTGCTTTATGAGATGAATGTTTGATATGAATTATCTATTGTGATAATGTGATTCATCTATCTGCTTATATCATCCTGAATATAAATTTAATTGCTTTAAACCCTTAAAACAACTTGGACATTAAAATGGCGTTTGGATTCGGTGAGACCGGGATCGGGTTTTCCATATTTGGATAATCCAAAAACCACATCGATCCAAATTAAACATTAGGTCGTGAATCCAAGTGGAGCTTAGTGAAGACTCGAGGTGTAAGAACTAATTCGTCAGTATGACTCTGGGGTGATTTCGTGATGAGTTTGACGGAGATAGTACTTACAGGTTCGAGATGGTGATTCTGAGTGCAAGGGCTATGGTCGTTGACTTTGAGGGTGATTCCATAATGAGTGCAACGAGATAGTGCCTTCAGTTTCGTTCGAACCCGGAACGAACTTGTATGGATTGAATGCTTTCCGAACATCATCAGGTGGACGATGAGCATTCTAAGATAGATATGTTCTATAAAGGTAATCGCAACCTCAAGCCTCATCAACCGAGAATGGCTAAAACATGGGAGGTGCAGCAAGGCTAGGTGGGTAGTACCCATTTCAGGGTGAGGTCAGTCCTGTCTAGATGTCCCTTTATTTCGTCTTAGTGGGTGGTTGGTCGCGCCAACCACGGGGTGATCTTACTCAGGACTGTTCAGTAACGGTTCTGGTTTTTTGATGCAGGGGATTGGGCGTAATCCTCGGTAGTATGATCTAGGCCACGTACTGTGACGGGCGGTACACCGGTAGCCCTTCCATTGATGGAAACCCATTCTTCCTACGAGACCCTACGGTTTTGTTTGTATTACCCACTTTTGTGGCTAGTAGCTAGAATTTAATAATATAACAATTTCGGCTATTTCTTATTTACTTGAAAACCCTAGAAACTATTATAATATCACTGGATTTCCTATCAAATGTTTTGGTTAGCGTAAGGTAAAAAAATTTCCATGCTTATGCGTGGGAAGTCTTACGTGATACCTTTTCTTTTCAAAGATTTTTCTAAAGTTAAGCAATTTTAACCCGTTTACTCACACCAGACCCTTGTCTGACCCGAGTGTTTATTTTCTGTTTTATTAAACTTTTGGGTACTCATATATGTATGAGTAGTCGAGTGATTCAGGTTTGCTTGACGAATTCTGGAGGAGATATGGAGAGGAGGCTTCCACGTGTAGATATTATGATTCCGCTATGTTTGTATTGTATCTGTATCTTGTATCTTGAGTTGTATAGTTAGACAGATGTTTATAACTGTCTAATATGTGTTGTATAAGTTGTGTACTCTGATGTAATATGATACTATGTAATATTCTATGTGATATATTATATTTCATCCGTTCCGCTGTGAGTTATCCGATGTTGTTGTGTTTCTTTCTTCTCTTTCTTTTCTTCTTCTATCCCTTTCTTTCTCTTTTAGTGACGCGACTTCCTGGAGATAGGAAGACGGGTCCTTATAGGTGGTATCAGAGCGTTAGGTTGAGTGAATACCTAGGCTCTGGAGTGTTGTCTTTCTTGAGAGAGCGTACTTGTAACTTATACACACACACACACACCTAATTTGTTGGGTTATCTGTTCGGATTTTCCAACATTAGTTTTAGAGGTGGATGGAGCAGTGGTGTGTGTAACACGACTACCACTAATGGAAGAGGTCCATATGTTTGAGGTTGGAATTATATTCGTCGAGGCTGTAGACCTAATACCGTCTCGAGTAAGATTTGTAGTTTGGAGTAAGGATTTCTTTGATATCCGAAGGAAATCTTTTAAAGATTCGGAGTTCATCTTTGAAGTGTAAGTTTGCATCTGTCGGAAGTGCAGAAGTAAGTGATGATATCTTGATAACTGCGTGATGAGATGCAGTATCCATGGATATTTATGAAGATGTTTTCTCTTGAAGCAGTTTGGAAGTAGTTGAGGAGCAGTCTTTACCTGTTGCAGGGAAGATTCGTCGGTGTAGAAGTTGTCTGGATCTTTAGCAAGGAGGTTGGCTATTTTGGAATATGAGACTAAGGTTTATAAGTTGCTTCGTTTCATCATGGTCTCATTGTCATTCCCTAAGGAAAGCTAGATGTTGATGCTTGGTTTGGAGCCCGAATTTCTTGAGAGGTTGCCTGCCATCTCAAAGGTTCGTTGTGTGATTGGTTTTGGTTTTCGAGGAGCCTTTGGATTAGAAGTATTTGGTTAGCTGTGGTAGCAGTGCAACTCAAAGTGTTCGGTGTGCCGCGATAAGGTCTTTTAGCTTTGCAGTGTCATCGAGGCAGAGTTAGGAAGTAGTAGTGTGGTTCGTTTTTCCGATGGTTCGGGAATCTTTGTGGTTCTTCTTTTAGCAGTGCGGGCAGTTGATGAATGTTTTGTTGGAAGGTCAACCTTGTTTGGAGAAGCTTAAAATAGTTCTAGTTGGTAAAGAGAGGACAGTTTCTTTGGAATCCGAACTAGGTTGGATCGCAAAAGTGACTAGCGATTAGTTTGGGAAGTTATTTGGGCGATCTTTTGTTTGAGATTGAGGGTTCTTATATAGAAGTAGGAGCTACTGAAGTAATCAGAAGTTTGTCTGCATCTGGAGTTGAGTTCCATATTGTTTTGGTTCCAGAAGCGATTTTGGTAGTTGGCCTGGTTGTAGGATGGTTCTTGGAGAGAGAGAGAAGTTGGTGTAGCAGCTCGGAAATTTTTGGATTTGGATTGGTCAGATCTAGTTTTTAAGTTGGAATTCTGCTGTAAGGTTGTGTGACCGAGTCAGATGTGTCACAAGATTTTATGGATTTGATGAACAAAGTTTTCGAATATATTGGATAAGTTTGTACTCATGTTCATCAATAGTGTTCTAATCTATTTCAGAATCAGAGTTGTACGGCGGAAGCAAGGTAGAAGCTGTGCAAAGAAGGAAGCAAGTTCAGTTTGCTATTGCTTGAGGAGTAGAGCTTATGTTCTGGATTTCGACGGATTTTGGAAGACTTTTCTGTTGGAAAGGATCCAGAAACTGGTTTGCTTTGGTCTAGTTGTTTCTAGAAGCATCAACATAGGTTGAGCTGATCAAGAAGATTGGCAGCCCAGGATTGTCTGTTGAGTTATACAGATATGAGATAAGGAATTTGGAATTCTAAGTTGGAGTCTTCATTGTTGTTAAGATTTCTCCGGATAAGAGAGCAGTAATTGGATAAGATTGAATTGCCAGTTTGGATAGCTGAAATTCATTGTATTTCACGTATCTGCGAGGGAGTACGTGTATGATTCATCGTTGGTTATTGAATCTGTAGTTCAGTTGGATTTGGAAGTTGATCTAGACTTGAGTATAGTCTGATGTGCTGTTCAGTTTGATGGATCTAGAGATGAGGGGAGCTCTGGATTTTGGCAGTGTAGTTTGTTTGCTTCTGTAGAGCGAGTCTCCCGGTGATTTATACTTGGGAAACTCTAGATGGTTAGAAGATTTATTCTGATTTGTGTCAGGATAATTAGTTAGGTTTGTTTGTTTGATTGATTGCTATGATTGTTAGTAACTGATTGATAGCTATGCTTTGCTGTTTAAAATTGAAATCTTTGCTGGGTTATTAAATTACCTTTGCTTTTAAATTTCGGGGACGAAATTCTTTTAAGTGGGGAGGATTGTAACGACCCGGAATTTAAGGCAATATGAATTTAATAATCTGTATTAATAATTAAATTGATTTGATAATTTTTCTTTATAATTTTAATTTAAATTGGTAAATTTGATCTTTTAAAGGTTAATAAAAAGTTAATCTGGCAATATTGATAACAAATTTATTTTTCAAAGCTAATAAATTTTATTCTATTTATAATATATATGTTTGGTATATATATTGTGAATAGCAAAATCTTTTGTTTTAAATAAAAATTGAATTTTCAAATTGTAATATATATGTATGTATATGTTATGATTTGTAGTTGTTTTGAAATTTAATTTAAATCTAAAGATAATTTATTTATGTATGAAATGTAATTTGAAGCTTTGTTTTAAACTCTATATTTTTCAAAAAGTTAATCTAAGTTTAATTTAATTGTTTTCAAATGTAAGATAATTATTTATTTTAAATATGATAGTTTAAATAAGGATTTAATAAAAGTTTTGTTTTTTTTCCTTTAAAATGCTTAATATAAAATGGTTATAAGTGTATATTTATAAATGTTTTAGATTTTAAATATATGTATAAGATGTATATTTATATTATAACTAGTTTTAGAATATTTCCTTAATAAAGTAAATTAAAAATGTAAGTTTATATTTACATTTAAATTAAATGAAAATTAATAAAAATACCTAATAAACATGTGTAAACATATTAAGACATCTTAATAACATTTGTAAAGCTTTTAAGCAAATTAACTGACAAATGTAAGTTTTGGAACCAAATGGCAACATTTCATTTTAATTTTTAATAAATGTTTTTAAAGAAGAGGAAAAAAAACTTAGTTTCTTTCACATAGCACTTTCATTTTCTTTGTTTACCTTTCTTAACTCAAACAGAAATCTTTCTCAAATTTGAAAATTTAAACCCAAAAGAAAAAATCAAATATGAATTCAAATGGATGTTCAAATTGCAAATCTGCAATTATCAAATCTGCAAAAAAAAAACAACCTGCGAATACAAATGGGTGATCAACAGCAGTATCAACAGTTTAGATCATCAAATTAAAGGCATGAAAAGGGATAAATTTCTTCAGCAAGCAAAATCAAAGATTTTTCCAGACTAAAATTTCAAGGCCTGGAAAATTAAAAAGAAAGAAAACTTAAAACCTGCTCTGCATGAATAAGGTGAGTAAATTATTTTAAGAACAGTTTGATCTGGGTTTTTATTACATGCATGTGATGATCTGAAAATTTATCTTGATGTTGCCTGAAAGTCATTCAGTTTTTATTATTGAATTTATAGTTATGTTTATATATGTAAAGAAAAACCTACGTATATAGGCAAACACTTTATTTCCTGTTCTTATGTCAGACCAGAACTCTTTTCAAAAATTCAAATCTTCCACTCTATACCCTATTTGATCATGATATATGAATGAAAGTTTTTGTTATTGTTTGATGAAATTTTAAAAAATAGATTCTGTAAGTTTAAGTTTATAAATAGAATTTAAAATGGTAAATATAGTGAAACTTAAATTTTGGTTAAAAATCAACTGCTTTAAATTCTAAATTGAATTACATGCATGTAATCATGATGGAAAATCATGATTTTAGATGATACTTTCATAATTTTTAGTTAGGTATTTCTTAAGAATTTGGGGTTTGTTCGAATTTGGGGTTTTGATGATTTGTCGTTGATCGACATGGTGATTGTAGCTAGAATTTTGATCGAAGCTTGCTTGTATGTTATGGATGATGGGAAAAATATAATTGGAATTTTCAAATGGTAGAATTGATCAAATTAGGGTTTTAGATTTATTTCTGCTCGGCTTTGCTGTCGAAGATATTGCGTCGTATGTGGGTGACCGGAAGCAATCGCGATGGTGGAGAGTTGAGCTGGGGGTCATACGAATTGTTGTGGGTGTCGGCGAAGTCAACGATGTTGAGTTAGTCGGTGGCGATGGGGTTTTGTGTCGAGTTGCTATGAAGTTTTTGAGCTAGGGGTTCGAATTTTGATTCGATTGAGCATTCTTGGATCTGGGTTTGGATTCTGGCTCGCACGCATTGGAGTGACCATCGACGAAGGTCGCGATGACCTAGGGTGGCCGGAGGAGGTCGCGCCCGTGCACCGTGCACGTTCGTGTGCACTGGGAAATGGGAGTTTGGGGAAGACGAGTTCTTTCCGGGTTAGTGCTCTCGTTTTCTTGGTTTCAGCTCGAAGTAAGGAAAAGGTCGACTCAAGGTGGGAAGGTAGCTGGGTTGCTTCGGGACAGGCTCGAATGGTTTTGGTGTTCGACTCGGGTTTTAGGGTTGTTGTGTTTTGTTAGTACTGTATAATTAAAGATAATGTTGTTGAATTATATACTTGTCGTTTGAATAAAAACATGATTCAAGTTGTATAAAAGGAAAAAGAATTACAAAGTTAAAAAGCTTGTTGTTTAAAAGTAATTGCTAATCAAGCTTTAAAAGTATAAATTGAATTTATTTTAAAATTTAAATTTGTTTAAAACGGTTTCTTTTTGAAAGTAATTTAATTTAAAGAAGAATGTTTTGAATTTAAATATTAATCAAAGTTTTCAAATTATTTTTGAAAATAAATAAGTTTGAATTAGATAATCAAAGTGTTATAAATTTTAAATTTGTTTCTAAATGCATTATTTTCAAAAAAAAGGATAATGTTATAATTTTATAAATCAATAGAACAATTTGTCTTTGAGTTATTAAAATTGGATTAATTTTAAAATAATTAATTTGTGGAAAATAATAAGGTTAATTATTATTGTTATGAACTTAAAAAATACTTAATTAATATGGTTTGTTAATAAGCAAAGTGTTTAATTAAGATTAATGTTTTCTTAACTAATTAAGGATTTTGAAATATAAGAGTTAATTAATTAATTGTTTAATTAATTTTAAATAATTAATTAATTGTTTATTTAATTTTAATAATCACTTAATTATGAATTAATTAAGTGTAATTACTTAATGAAGTAATTAATGATTGATTATTGAATGTAATTAAGGAAAGAGAAATTACTTATGAAAAGTAATTAGTGTGTAATTACTTATGGAAGTAATTTATGGGAAATTACTCATGGGAGTAATTAAAGTTGAAGTGATTATTGAATAATCACATGATGTTATTAATCTAAGGATTGATTAATATAATTGTTTTGAAGTTAATTAATTAATTAATTAATTAAGAATTATTTAATGATGGGATTAATTATTTGTTAAGTAATTAACTAAGAAGTAATCATTTAATGGAAGTAATTAGAAGGTAATTACTTATGTAAGTAATTAAAAGTTAATTGCTTAATTATTTTAGTTAATTAATTAATGTGATTAATTAATTAATGAATAAGATTAATTTAAGATTAATTACTAAGGGTAATTGATTAAAAATATAATTAATTGATAAAGTAATTAATTAAGGATTTATTTATCAATTAAATTGATTAATAATTACTTAATGAAGTAATTAAAGATTAATTAATTAGATTAATTAATCAAAGATTAATATAATTAATTAAGATGTTAATTAAGATAAGCAATTACAAATTGTTAATTACTATTTATATTAATGATATGATTAATTACAAGTTAATTATTAATTAATAAGGATAATTGGTTAATTAATTAATTAAATTAAGGTTGATTAATAAAAGTAATTAATTTAAGTATGATTAATTAATTGCAATTAATTGAGGTTTAATGTAATTAGTTATAGTTAATTAATTAATGAAAGTAAATGAAGGATCATTAATTATTGTAATTAATGATAGTAATTAAAGGTTAGTTACTGTATATGGTGAAGGATAATTACTTGAATGCGATTAAAATATAATTAATCAAGGAAGATTAATTAAGGAAGATCATTAAGAGATGAATTAATTTATTTATTTGAAATAAATAAAGAGAGAAGGATTTAGGTAATCTAATTGATTAAGAGTTAATCAATTCTGCTTATGGATGATTGGTTTATAATGGATGATTGATATTGGGTGATTGGTTGATACTGGATGATTTGGATATCTATGATATGTGATATGCTGTTTAGTGAGATGAATGTTTGATATGAATTATTTATTGTGATAATGTGATTCATCTATCTGCTTATATCATCCTGAATATAAGTTTAATTGTTTTAAACCCTTAAAACAACTTGGGCATTAAAATGGCGTTTGGATTCGGTGAGACCGGGATCGGGTTTTCCATATTTGGATAATCCGAAAACCACATCGATCCAAGTTAAACGTTAGGTCGTGAATCTAAGTGGAGCTTAGTGAAGACTCGAGGTGTAAGAACTAATTCGTTAGTATAACTCTGGGGTGATTCCATGATGAGTTTGATGGAGATAGTGCTTACAGGTTCGAGATGGTGATTCTGAGTGCAAGGGCTATGGTCGTTGACTCTGAGGGTGATTCCAAAATGAGTGCAACGAGATAGTGCCTTCGGTTTCGTTCGAACCCGGAACGAACTTGTATGGATTGAATGCTTTCATAACATCGTCAGGTGGATGATGAGCATTCTAAGATAGATGTGTTCTATAAAGGTAATCGCAGCCTCTAGCCTCGTCAACCGGGAATGGCTAAAACATGGGAGGTGCAGCAAGGCTAGGTGGGTAGCACCCATTTCAGGGTGAGGTCATTCCTGTCTAGATGTCCCTTTATTTCGGCTTAGTGGGTGGTTGGTCGCGCCAGGAACGGTTCCGGCTTTGTGATGCAGGGGATTGGGCGTAATCCTCGGTACTGTGATCTAGGCCACGTACTGTGACGGGCGGCACCCCGGTGGCCCTGCCATTGATGGAAACCCGTTCTTCCTACGAGACCCTACGGTTTTGTTTGTATTACCCACTTTTGTGGCTATTAGCTGGAATTTAATAATGTGACAATTTCGGCTAGTTCTTATTTACTTGAAAACCCTAGACGCAACTATAATATCACTGGATTTCTTATCAAATGTTTTGGTTAGCGTAAGGTAAAAACTTTTCCATGTTTATGTGTGGGAAGTCTTACGTGATACCTTTTCTTTTCAAAGATTTTTCTAAAGTTAAGCAATTTTAACCCGTTTACTGACACCAGACCCCTGTCTGACCCGAATGTTTATTTTCTGTTTTATTAAACTCTTGGGTACTCATATTATGTATGAGTAGTCGAGTGATTCAGGTTTGCTTGACGAATTCTGGAGGAGATATGGAGCAGGAGGCTTCCACGTGTAGATATTATGATTCCGCTGTGTTTGTATTGTATCTGTATCTTGTATCTTGAGTTGTATAGTTAGACAGATGTTTATAACTGTTTAATATGTGTTGTATAAGTTGTGTACTCTGATGTAATATGATACTATGTAATATTCTATGTGATATATTATATTTCATCCGTTCCGCTGTGAGTTATCTGATGTTGTTGTGTTTCTTTCTTCTCTTTCTTTTCTTCTTCTATCCCTTTCTTTCTCTTTTAGTGACGCGACTTCCTGGAGATAGGAAGACGGGTCGCTACAATAACAGTCACAACTTATAGATAGAATATATGTAGAGAGTATTAATATGAAGAACAGCCTACATTAAAATGAAAGCAGTAAAGAACAACAGATTTTATAGTGGTTCGGCTAACTCCTGCCTACGTCCACACCAGAGTTTCCTTTTTATTGTTGAATTAATCAATTAAAATTACAAAATGGCAGAGTAACCTCAACCTTAGAAAATAGAAAGCGAAAGAGCCAACCGAAGATCCTTTTTGTGAACCTCCACATGCTGTATTTATAGGCAAATCCTAAGTTGTTGGGCTTTCTTAATGGTGTAGGCCCATCAAGACCTTCCACCGAGCCACATACCTCCACAATGCCGAGCCATATCGGCCTCTCCATAGTGCCAAGCCACGCCAGCTTCACCATAATGCCGAGCCGTCTCATCAATACCGAGCGACCCTGACCTCACCAATGCCGAGCCGTCTCACCAATGCCGAGCGATGTCCAGTGCCGAGTGGTAATGCCGAGCGAGGTTCGATGTCGAACGACATCCAATGCTAAACGACTTCCAATGCGGAGCGAGGTTCGATGCCGAATGACATCCAATGCTGAGCGACTTCCAATGCCGAGCGAGGTATGATGTCAAACGACATCCAATGCCGAGCGACTTCCAATGCCGAGCGGCAATACTGAGCGAGATATGATGCCTAATGACGTCCAATGCCGAGCGGCAATGCCGAGCGATGATGTTGAGCGGCAATGCCGAGCGAGGTATGATGCCGAACAACGTCCAATGCCGAGCGACAATGTCGAGCCGCAACCAAACGACCTTCCTGAACTTCCATACCTAGACTGGACATTGCCATGCCGAATGACCGAGCCACAACGTCGAACTCCAAATACTTGGAACCACTTCATTCTGACCGAATGACCTATCCTGATTGAGCATAAGAACTGCGATTTCTTGAAATTTGAAACGTAGCCTCTTCTAGCCTTGATCATCACCCCCAATGGATTCCGCCTTGATCGTAGATTGGCCAAATTTTGACGACATTGATCACAACCTTGTTCCCAATCGATTTCCAATCCTGATATCCATCTTTTTCCAACTAATTAGTTGATATTCCAGCCTTGACCAAAGGGTGGGATAACATTTGGCCTCCAAAACATGCCTTGTGATAAGAAGGTGTGTTTTGAATAGTTCCGAATTCGATATCCGAAGTGCATTGCCATATCATCCGAGTGCATCGTTCTTGACTGCTCCGAGTCGGCGTCCGATTCCAAATCCGGTAACCAAATCCTTTTCCATTTACATATCCATCCGAACTCGATAACCGAGTCCTAATCCATCCTTATCCAATAACCGAATCTAGGACATCTTTGGGTCGATATCCAAATCTGTAACCTCTCTGGGTTCTTGCCAAGTGCAATCCACACCTGACGACCGTGGCCCGATATCCTTGGATGTTGAGAAATTGCCATGGCTTAAGTCCTAAGCTAAATCCTGGTCGCTTCAGACCCTTGTCAAGTATAGTCCATACTCGAGGACCTGAAATAATAATCGATAATATGGGGCCTAAGCCCTAGGCCGAATCCTAATCTTTTCGGATACTTGCCGAGCATAGTCCATGCTCGATGGCCTGAAATAATAACCAATAATACATGGCCTAAGTCCTAGGCCGAATCCTGGTCTCTTTCCATGCTCGAAGACCTTTTAACCAAAATCCAGAGGAAAATAAAAATCCAATCCGAAATCCAAATCCAACCAGAAAACTAGAAATCCATATCAAAAACCCATACCAAAAAGAGAGAAAAATAGGGGGTTCACACCAAACTCCAAAACCAAATCGGAAAAAGCAAATGTCCAAGTCAAAGGGAATAAACAAATTTCGCAAACCGAGGCATCTCAGTAAATCATCACCTCAGAGCATGCATGAGGGTTATCTCCGACCCCATACATGAGTAAGTGATTTAGCTGATTTCCCAGAATTTGTTACTTATTTCAAACCATCAAGACTAGTTGATGGCCAATCGGCCACCATTCCTGGGCCTCATGCCCTCGCCGTTCAAGGTAGATGGCGGTTGCTCCTATTCCACCGCCGCATCCCGAGTTTCGACATATTGTCGCAACTGACCATTCCTAACATGCTTCTCGATTATGTCCTTCAAATGCCGGCAGCTGTTAGTATCATGCCCATCCAGGTCATGAAAAAGACAGTGCCTTCCCGACGCCCTTTCGCGTTCTGAGGGCTCCCTCCTCACTGGCCTTCAATACGAAAGGTGATCTCGAGTGTCTAAGAATATCTGTTCTAGTGTTGCATTCAGTCTGGTGTAAGTGGAGAACTTTGGTTCTCCCCAGCGCTTCCTCTTTCCTTTATCCTTGTCCTTAGCCGAGCTTTCGCCGGGTAGTCCTCCATTCTTAACCAGGTTTACTTCCTTCGACCTTATGTCCAAACATGCATGCATTTGTCGAAGAAATCTCTCAGCTTCATGGAAGAATTACCCAAGATCCAACGGTGGGTCCAGTATCAATGATACTTTGAAATCCGAATTATCTCTGACTCCTGATACCGCAGCCATCAGAACCATTGATGGATCCGGCCGATCCATCGAAGCAACTGCTGCATTAAATCGAGTCAAGAATTTCATGAGCGATTCATCTGCCCCATGTTTAACCGACATCAACGTCATCACATTCTATGGCCTTTTTATGTGAACTCGAAACAGACTTAAGAACCTATCCATCAGTTCTGTCCATGTTCCAATGGATCCATCCTCCAGCTGCCTGAACCACATGGCAGCTATATCAGCCAAGTACAGGGGGAAACATTGGGACATAACCTTCTGTATTAACCCCCAGCACTTCCATATGCCTGGTGTACCTCATCAAGTGGTCAGTTGGATCCGTCTTCCCATTGTACACTTCCAGAGTGGGCAGTTTGAAATCAGGCAAATTTCTAGCCGTCCTGATGTTTCAGGTAAATGGACTTTTGTTGATTTCCTATAAATCCCTGTTTGTCAGACCTCCACGAATAGTCTGCCTGATAATGTAAGCCAATCCGGCGTTTCCAACCAAGGGTTGCCCCTATCCTTGTATCCAAACTGCCCTCCAAGTCCCCGAGGAAATTCTGGCACATATTCCTCATCACGTTCTCCGGCATTCTTGTTGGCATCGGCCCGCGTAGTATCATTTAGTATCCCTCCATGAACTAGTTTAGCATTACTTGGTGGTGTGCCCTCGAGTCCTGGTCCATCCAGATTATTAGTCGTTTGTTGATTGGGAGCTGCCCCCTGCTGAACCACTCCATCTGCCTGCCGGTTGAGTCCCTTTGTCCAGTTCTAAGAACTTGAGCACCTGTAGTTCCTGGTTATCCAAATTGTCTAAGAATAGCCTGCATCATCTCCTCTTGTAGTTTCATCATCTTCTCCTGCATAGAATTCATCATAACCTGCATCTCGTCCCAAGTTATGTAGACGGATGCATGGTCCTCTCCAGCTCTAGAAGAGGCCGCTTGACTTCCTTCCTGATTGCTCCTTTCCGTTGCTTGGTTCCTTGTTGGTGGTCTAGCTATTCCTTTCCAAAACCTAAATTCCTAAGCTTTTCAATCCAAAATTCCTGAGTGCTAGCTTTCTCAGTGAAAAGCACCAAAATGTTAGCACCAAAAATGGTCACTAACACCCAAATCCAGATGAAAGCACCAAATAACAGTCACAACTCACAGATAGAATATATAGAGAGAGTATTAATGTGAAGAACAGTCCAAATTAAAATGAAAGCAGTAAAGAACAACAGATTTTATAGTGGTGCGGCTAACTTTGGCCTACGTCCAATCTAGAAGTTTCTTTTTTATTGCTGTATTAATCAATTACAGTTACAAAATGGCAGAGTAACCTCAGACTTAGAAAATAGAAAGCGAAAGAGCCAACCGAAGATCCCTTTTCTGAACACCCACATGTTGTATTTATAGGCAAATCCTAAGTTTTTGGGCTTTCTGAATGGTGTAGGCCCATCAAGACCTTCCACCGAGCCACATACCTCCATAATGCCGAGCCACACCGGCCTCTCCACAGTGCCGAGCCACACCAGCTTCACCATAATGCCGAGCCATCTCACCAATGCCGAGCGACCCTGACCTCACCAATGCCGAGCCATCTCACCAATGCCGAGCCACGTCCAATGCCGAGCGAGGTTTGATGCCAAACGACATCCAATGCCAAGCGACTTCCAATACAGAGCGAGGTATGATGCCGAACGACATCCAATGCCGAGCGACTTCCAATGTCGAGCGAGGTATGATGCCTAACGACGTTCAATGCCGAGCGAGGTATGATGCCTAATGACGTCCAATGCCGAGCGTCAATGCCGAGCCACAACCAAACGACCTTCCTGAACTTCCATACCTCGACTAGACATTGCCATTCCGAACGACCGAGCCACAAGGTCGAACTCCAAATACTTCGAACCACTTCATTCCGACCAAACGACCTTTCCCGATTGAGCATACGAACTCCGATGGTCTTGAAATTTGAAACGCGACCTCTCCTAGCCTTTATCATCACTCCCAATCGATTCTGCCTTGATCGTAGCTTGACCAAATTTTGACGACATTGATCACAATCTTGTTTCCAATCGATTTACAATCCTGATATCCATCTTTTTCCAGCTATTTAGCTGATATTCCAACCTTGACCAAAGGGTGGGATAACATCAATAAAAGCGTTCAAGAGACAAAACATGTCGAACTTAACCCTTTTGGAGCAATCAAACTACACTGATTGAAGAAGCAGCGAACCGAATTGAGAAACTAAAGCATACATCAATTGATTCAAATTACTATTTCCCAATGGCGGCTCCAAATTCAAAAGAAACCATTGTTTTCAAGAGTAACAAAAGGAATTGGCCGAAGACATTTCACAAAAAAAAGGAGAAGATAGTCTTTACTTTAATTATTACTTGGGCCTATTTTTCATTGGGCTTCATTTATAAAAATAGGGTTCTGACTTTTATTTTTATTTGTAACTTTCCTATTTTAAATTTTGCAAATTACTATTTGTGTAACTAGGTACAAACTACGGGGCATAGTTGCAACTCAGTGGATGAGTTGTGGCAAAGTTTTAAGCTTGGAGTTAGGCTAGTCGAGTTAGTAGGTATCGTGAGTATACGTGTTTTTGTAAGCAAGTAATTACTTAATTTCTAGTAGAAACCTTGGGGTAGCACGTAAGCAGTTTTTGCCAAAGCTGGGTAAAACTGTGTGTGATCTTTTATGCATTGCTTTCTATTTTTGTTTTTACTTCCAAATTAATTTTTAGTAGACCCTATTCACCCCCCTCTAGGGTGAAAACGATCTTACAAGTGGTACCAGAGCTAGAAACAAAACCTTTTCTATTAAAAATTTGATTTTTTTCTTTCAAATGGCTTCTTTTAATAGTGCTTTTGCTGAAGGACTATCCATAGCTAGACCACCCATGTTCAGTGGTGAATATGCTTATTGGAAAACTAGAATTAATTTTTTTTGAAAACCATAGATGCATGGAATATTATTGAAATGGGATATAGCATACCAATAGTTGTGGTAAATAATCAAGAACTTGATAAACCTATAGATCAATGGATAGATCTTGAAAATAAACTACGAACTACTAATGCTAAAGCTATTAATTATATTATTTGCTCATTAGATCAAATTGAATTTAACCAAGTCTCACATTGTTTAACTGCGTAGGAAATCTGACACATGCTTGAAGTGACGCATGAAGGAACCACTTAGGTGAAAGAATCTTGCTTTGCCATGCTTAGTAGCGAGTATGAGAATTTCACAATGGCAAAGGATGAAAGTGTCAAAGAAATGTATGGACGACTTTCTAATCTTGTATTTAAATCAAAATCCCTAGGAAGAACATATATAAAACTGGAAATATTCCGAAAGATTCTCAGAATTCTTCCAAGAAATTTTGAAACAAAGGTGACTACCATCCAAGAGTCAAAGGATCTAAACAGGTTAAAGTTGAAGAACTCATCGGAAAGCTCACCACTTATGAGCTAGATATCAAATTCAAGGAAGAACATGAAGGAGGAGATACGCAAAAGAAATCAATAGCTCTCAAAGGAACAATGGAGAGTGAAGATGATGATGGTGATGATAAAGGAGTAGCTAAACTGGCACTGATAATAAAGAGATTGAAAAGGTGGAACCCTAAATATGGAAATCCTACCCTAAATCAACAACTGAAGAGCAGAATCGTCAAAGTTTTAGACAACTCAGAAAAGCAGGAGATCATTTGTCACAAGTGCAGTAAATTTGGTCATATCAAGCCAAATTGTCCTCAGAATCAAATCAGCAAAGGAAAGAAACCGAAAAGGAGAAGTTTTACAGCAACAAAAGATGATAGTGATGAAGAAGATAAAAGCACTGGTAGAGAAAGTGAAAGAGAAGATCCGTGTCTTTTAGGAGAAACAAGTGACAACGATGATAATGAGCCCAACAAGGTATCAAAACTTACTCACCCATAATTACTTATATATTTTCATGAAGTAAATGGTTGTTTTGAAAGACTTAGGAAGAAGTACGCTAAAATTGAGTCACAAAAAGATAGTTTGAAAGAACTAAATAAGCAGCTTGATCAATTGGTTCAAAACTATAGAAATAAAAGCCCTGAGTGTGATAAGTATCCATCATTAGAAGTGGACATAAAAAAAATCAAAAACTAGAATTAAATCGCTTGAAAATGAAATTCTGATTTTGAAAGAAAGTGAAAATACTAGAAGAGAAAATACTATTAGAAATTCCACTTTGTTATTGAACGAAAACGAATCTCTCAAGTCACAAGTCCAATAATTGTCTGCAACTTTAGGAAAATTCCTCAAAGAAGGAAGATCACTAAATATGCTATTAGGGAAACAAACTATTAATACCATTAGATAAGGACTTAGATATAGTCAATCTGAAAAAGGTAAAAGTGAAACTAATCATGTCAACTCCAAGTGCACGATTTGTGGAAAAATTGGACACAATCAAAACACTTGCTCGTATAGACCCAAACACACGAAAACCATACAATTTGGGTTCCTAAAGGCATGAATGTAAAATCCCTTAAAATCAAACAAATCTAGGTGCCAAAAGTAACAAACATAGACTGTCTTGGTTCTACACAAACTTGTTTTTCAAATTTTTTGTGTCACCAACAATCATGGACCTATAAAAAAAAGGTCACTAAAGTCTTTTCTCGTGTAGGTATGTTGGGAGGCTAAGGAATAGCAAGAGTGGTACCTGAATTCTGGCTGTTTCAGGCACATAACGGGCAACAAATCAAATTTTCTTAGCCTAAAGAAGTACAAAGGTGGCAAAGTCACAATGATAAATAACGATAAATGTAAAATTATTGGCAAAGGTAAAGTAGGCAACGGTACATTTACCTTAAACGATTTATTATATGTTGAAAATCTGCACCATAATCTGATTTCAATCAGCCATTTATGTGACAAGGGAATGAATGTGGTTTTTGATTCTGATTTGTGAAAAATTATTGACCAATCATCAAAAGAAAGATTATTTTCAGGTAAGAGGAAGTAATATATACTCTACATCTTTTTGTGATCTCACTCTTTCAAAACGTTTGATAGTTAAGGATGTAGAAGTAAACTTATGGCATAGACAATTAGGACATGCTAGCATGAATCTTCTAAACAAATTAAAAAGAAAAGACTTGGTAAGAGGTTTACCATCTCGTGATTTCAAAATAGAAACTCTATGTAAAGCATGTGCTATGGGAAAACTTTAAAAAAATCATCTTTTTATGCTAAGAACATTGCAAGTACTTCTAGATTCATTGAACTAGTTCATATGGATCTGTTTGGACCTAACGATATTGCAAGTTTAGGTGGTAATAAATATATTTTTGTATTGGTTGATGATTACTTTAGATACACGTGAGTATACTTCTTAGCTAAAAAATCAAAAACTTTCACATACTTCACTAAATTCACAAAATTAGTTCAAAATGAAGAAGGAGTTTCTATTATTTCACTAAGAAGTAACCATGGTGGAGAATTTGAAATTATGAATTTGAACTTTTTTGTGATGAAAATGGATTAAAAGATGAATTCTCTGCCCCACGTACTCCACAACAAAATGGAGTAGTCGAGAGAAAGAATCAAACCTTACAAGCGTTCTCTAGATCTATGATAAATGAGTATGAACTACCCTTGTCCTTTGGGAAGAGGCAGTAAATACAGCTTGTTATGTAATAAATAGAGTCATGATTAGGTCGATTCTTAAGAAGACACCATATAAACTATGGTTCAACAAAAAGCAAAACATTGCATATTTCAAAAAAATTGGTTGTATGTGTTTTATTCTCAATACAGGTGATCAAATGGGAAAATTTGAACCAAAAGCCGACGAAGGCTTCATGGGTTATTCTTCCAGAAGCAAAGCTTATAGAGTATACAACAAAAGGACGAGAACAATCATGTCAATCAATGTGAAATTTGATGAAGGTATTGATGATCAAAACAAGGAAACAATCAAAAGTAATGTCGAAGAGGAGAATGAAAAAGATGATAGTGAAAATCCAAAAGAAACTGCAACATGGAAGAAGTCCAAAGAACTCTGGAACCAGAGATATTAAGATTCAAAGCAGATCACCCTCCAGAATTGGTAATAGGTAATCCTGCCACAGGTATACTAACTCATTCCTCTTTTGGAAATTTATGTGATTTGTGTCTATACAGTGGATTTATTTTAGAAATTGAACCAAAAGACATAGATACAGTTCTCAATGATGAGAGTTGGTTTATGGCTATTCAAGAAGAGCTAAATCAGTTTGAACGAAATGATGTTTGGACTCTAGCACCAAGACCTAATGATTATCCGGTTGTAGGAACCAAATGGATTTTTCAAAATAAATTTGATGAATCTGGACATTATTAGGAACAAAGATAGGTTAGTTGCTAAAGGTTATAGTCAAATCGTAGGAATTGATTTTAATGAAACTTTTGCACTAGCACTAAGACTAGAATCCATAAGAATCTTGTTAGCTTTTGCTTATTATAAACGATTTAAACTAAGACAAATGGATATTAAAAGTGCTTTTCTTAATGGAATTTTGAAAGAGGATGTATTTATCGAAAAACCTGAAGGTTTTGAAAGTCAAGAATACCCTAACCATGTATATAAATTAAAGAAAGCACTATATGATTAAAACAAGCCCCTAGGGCTTGGTATGAATGTATTAACACTTATCTCCTTGAAAATGGACTCAAAAAAGGCTGTGTAGGACCACATTATTTTTATTGCATGAAAATGATGATCTTTTGATTATTCAAATATATGTTGATGACATTAATTATGGTGCCACTAACAATCTTCTATATGAGAAATTTGTAAAAGTCATGCAGGAAAAGTTTGAAATGAGCTTGGTAGGAGAGTTGAAATTCTTTTTGGGATTTCAAATCAAACAAAGCGAAAAAGGTATGTTTATCTCTGAAACAAAATATATCAGAGAGCTTATCAACAAATTCGGATTGAAAGATGCTAAACCTGCAAAAACTCCTATGAGCACGATAATTAAACTTGACAAAGATGAAAAAGGTAAGGTAGTTGATCCAAAGAAATATCGAGATATGATTGGATCACTTCTTTATCTTACCGCTTCTAGATTAGACATTATGTTCTCTGTTTTTTTATGTGCACGTTCCAATCAAATCCAAAAGAAACTCCTTTAAAAGCTATAAAAAGAATTATAAGGCATCTGTTGCACACCCCACAGTTTGGGCTATGGTATCCAATTAATGATAACTTTGAGTTAAAAGGGTATTTAGATGCAGACTATGCTGGTAGTCTAGTTGATAGAAAAAGTGCTGGTGGAACGTGTTTTATGTTGGGACATTCGTTAGTTGTACGGTCAAGTCGAAAACAAAATTGTATTGCATTATCTATCATTGAGGAAGAGTATACTGCTCTAAGCGGTTGCTCCGCTCAAATCTTATAGATGATACAAACCTTGCAAGACTATGATCTAAATTTTAAATAAGTTCCACTTATCTCTACTACTAATAAAGAAAATTCATTGAACTAATTTACTCGGTGTCTTTTTGAAATTCCAAAATTACCCTCTTTTGCAGCATTTCCCGATCCACAGTGATGCACTGGCTTCCCATTGCATCCATTACTCCCATTCTCCTTCTCTGTTATTCAGAATACATATCCTTCCAACCCCACTCACCAAATTCCCACTTTCTAAATTTTGCTTCGTCTTCCAAATTAACTTAACGGCAAAACAAACAAATCAACAATTAGAAAAATTATGCAAAGCGAAATCCAAGGCGGAGAAGAAGTAGCCATCCATGATTCACCGTCATTTGATTTCGAACGAGGCAGAAATGAAGTTGATCGCAAAGGAAGACGAAGAGGACGATTTCGAATTTTCATTCGTCGGAATCCTACCAGAGTCAGGATCGTCTCTAGCTCCGGCCGATACCATCTTCTCCAACGGCAAAATCCTCTCCTCCTATCCACTCTTCGAACACACTCTATTATTAAACGATTATGAAGACAACACCATCAACAGTAATCAAAATAACGATATGAAACCTGTGCGCGTTCTGCTTCGTCTCCTTTTCATAAAAGAGGAGAAAGAGCAGGCTTCGTTTTCATCAACGTCGTCCAATTCGTCATGTTTGGATGATTTAGAAGGCGTTCCTTCGGACAGCTACTACGTCTGGACGCCAAACGACGGTAAGAAGAGTATGAAGAGTAATTCTACCGGAACTTCTTCTTCTTCTTCAGGGAGGTGAAGAGTGAAGGATTTGGTGATGGGGCGGAGTCAGAGCGATAGTATTACTGTCAAATCGAAAAACGGAAATAAATCATTTTCCAAACCACCGACTGCAGATCAAGAGCAGAGGAAGAAGAAAGGATCGGATAAAAAATCCTATTTGCCTTATAAACCGGGCATTGTTGGACTCTTCGCTAATGTCAATTTGAAAGGGCTGCCTGGAAATACCCGTAAACCTTTCTAACCCGAAACTGGTTAGCTCATTTTGTTCTTTCATTAGTTAGAGACGTTAGTTTTGTGATGATTATTACTATGTGTGGTTTTGAATTTCTTCCTTTCTTATGTGAATTTATCCACATTTTTGATGTTTTGCATATTTACTCGTGTGTGATAAAAAAAGTGCAAATGATCTCACAAATAATCCTATACATCATTCTAGCACCAAGCATATAGATGTTAGACATCATTTCATTAGAGATCACATTTCCCAAGAAAAAATATATATTTCATTTCAAATGATTCTCAATTAGCAGACAATTTTACAAAACCCCTTCTAGAAAATAGTTTTTTTCGACTTTGTCTCAGTTTAGGCATTTTAGAAATGTGATTTTTTATTTGATCTTTAAATGCCTATGTTAACTAATCTGACTCCCTATTGATTATCGAAAAGATAAATAATGACTGAAAAAAGTGATGAGTGTTGATCTTTATCATACATTATGCCTTGAGAGAGTATATTTGGAAAATTTCTTTAAAATTTTAAAGAAAAACTGTAATAACTTTGGTTGGTAAAAATTCCATGACCATCTCTATTCCTATCATATTTCTACGGCAACCACTCATAAAAATCCAATATAGTATGTCAAAATGTGGTATTAAACAAGAAATTATTTATTTTTCAAATAGCAATAAAATCATCCAAAAGTACTCACTATCATTTAAAAGTCCTCAGGTTATGCATGGGTGAACTACTTGGAATTTTTGATTATGTGCTTTCATGCTCGTTTAAAAGTCCTCACGGTTATGCACACATATGGAACATAGATCAAAATTGATGAAATAGGCAAGTTGATTCTAACCTCAATTAAAAGTCCTCACGGTTATGAATGCTTAGAAGATGCTTGAAATTCATTTTTAATAAAAATAAGGAATACTACTAATCTCATTTAAAAGTCCTAACGGTTATGCATGGTTAGTAAGTATTTTAAAAAAAATCCTGTCATAAATATACCACAAATGTACAGACTATTTGGTTTTCTATACCGACATCACCCCTATCACTCTAAAATGGAATATGCGCCTGACAGAGTATTTATGATTTTTGTTTGATTTTTTCTTAAAATTTAATATGTATACTCAATTAGGTATTAATGTTGTATTAATGTTTATCATTTATCACTTTTATCTAACATTATTGCTCTTTTGCTGACAACAAAAGTGGGAGAGAAATTAAGATTTTGGAAAATAAGTCAAAAATTTTATTTGCATATTCTCATCTCATCTAGGTTCATTGCATTTTTCTACTGTTTTACATTTGCATATTTATTTCTTTCTAGGCATATGTGAAAGGGGAGCTTTGTTGTAGGGAAAGCATTCATATAGGGGGAGCTAATAGAATTCATCAAGACTAAATACATTTAATAGAGTCAAAATCATAATATATGTTTGTTATCATTAAAAGGGGGAGATTTTAGAATAAAATAGCCTATGATTTTTGTTTGATGATAATAAACATATATGTATATATATATATGTATGTATGTATGTTCGTTTAAATGTAATTGTTATTGTACTATTTTATTTTTCCACATAATTAAATAAATATTTGTTGAATAAAATAAATAGCTCGAAATTCTTATTTAAACAAATATTTTATTACAAATTCAAATAGTACAAATCTAAGCTCTCGCTATATTTACCAAATTCCAAATACAAGTTTCAATTACAACACAAGATTCACTATACATTTTTACATACATGTTTCACCTCACTACATATTCGCTCATCACCCGTATTTGATCTTCAACTCTGTTCCAGCCTGTAACCAGCATATGAACTATCTGTAAAATAAACACTGATGCGGTAAATTGAAAAAGAAATATTTTGCGGTGCACAATAAAGTGTGTTTGAAAAAAATTGCCTCGGTTATTTGGGTTGTTCGTCATTTTTTTTAAATTCATCTTACGCGAACATCTTGTGACATGCATGATATATCACTATACATGCCACAAGGTCGTACACATTGATATACACTTGCTTATTATAATTGCAGGGACAGGTGAGCACAAGGTCAAACCCAAGTCAAGACTGAATTCAACTCAGGTGCAAATGCAAATACAAACCAAAACTAACCATAGTCAGTCAACGCAATCATGTAAGAACCTGCATATGTAAAAACATGCAAATAACTTAACACAACAATGGTTAGTCCAACCAACATACACATAGACCACCAGATATGTACAAAGAATAAAGCAATGGTCAATACAAGGTAGTTCTCTAAATCAATGCAAACACATGAAGCTCCACATGAAAATATACAACCAGACCAGACTTTAAGAGGAATAAGACCACAATAACAAAACTAGACCAAAACCAAGCAACAAAGCTTCAAACATGATCAACTTAAATAGGTTAACATAAATATGTGCATGATTTTCAAAATCAATTAGCAAACGCAGACAAACACAATAATACACAGGGCTTCAGAGGCAAAAAGGCATGTACATACATGAAGACTTCAATGGAACCAGACCATTATAACTCAGGCAAGAACGGACCAGTCAAAGCAGAAAGTATGCACGTGCACATGGGCAATTTAACTCGAAGCAATGCACGGTTAACAAGACCAGGTTAATGAAATGACTCGTGTAAGCAATTCAACATGGAAAAATACAAGTTCAGTTTCAGTACACTGAAGTGCACCAAACACTGCAATGATTAGTACACCCACATATACACATGTATACATATATGCATATATATATATGTACACCCATATATCAGTTCAGATATGAAGGCACCAAATCAATCACCAAACATTGAACATAATATAAGGAAATAGACATGGAGCTTGACCAGAAACTAACAACTAGAGTTGATGCTAGAGAATCACACATACATGAATGTAAGCACTTGGGTGGACACAGCAACTGGCACAAAATCACAATGCAACATGTTTAGATTTCCAGACAATGCAGCCGTGGGTCATACTAATGAACATGCCAAGAGAATTCAATCAGAAGTCACAAAGAAACATATTTCAGAAAATGGAATAGAGAATGATGAACAAGTCGTTGGCAACAAAGAATGGAACCAATTCAAGAAAATTAGAGTATATTAGGAAAATATTCGACCAATGTACAAGTCAGATTTCAGGAAGAAAAAGAGTAACCCAAAAATCGGTAAATATATCTCAAATTCAAATGCCAAGCTATAATCGAAGTCAGAGATGAATGAGTCATGCAACAGAGATCGTTCGATCAGAAATCAACGCAAATACTAAAATCAAAAAAAATTCAAACCAAAATATAGGAATGAAATAATAGGTTTTTGATCCCTATAAATGCCAAAATCATCATTGGAAAAAATTCAAGAATTCGAAAATAATCAACAAAAGCATCCAAGAGACAAAACATATCGAAGTCGAACTCAACCCTTCTGGAGAAATCAAATTACACTGATCGAAGAAGCAGCAAAGTGAATTGAGAAACTAAAGCATACAACAATCAATTTGAATTACTATTTCCCAACAACGGCTCTGAATTCAAAAGAAACCCTTATTTTGAAGAGTAACAAAAAGAATCGGCCGAAGACATTTCACAAAAAAAAGGATAGTCTTTACTTTAATTATTACTTGGGCCTGTTTTTCATTGGGCTTCGTTTACAAAAATAGGGTTCTGACTTTTAGTTTTATTTTTATTTGAAACTTTCTATTTTAAATTTTGTAAACTATTATTTGTGTAACTAGGTACAAACTACGAGGCGTAGTTTGAGAATTCGCAACTCAGTGGCTGAGTTGTGGCATGGTTTTGAGCTTAGAGTTAGGTTAATCGATTTAGTGGGTATTGCGAGTTTACATGTTTTTGTAAGCGATTGATTACTTAATTTCTAATAGAAACCTTGGGGCAGCACGTATGCAGTTTTTGCCGAAGCTGGGTAAAACTGTGTGTGATCTTTTCTGCATTCCTTTCTATTTTTGTTTTTATTTCTGCATTAATTTTTAGTAGATCCTTTTTACCTCCCCCCCCCCCCCCCAACCTCTAGAGTGAAAACGATCCTACATTAAGAAAGTAACGAGGTATGATGGTTCTTATTCTAACTTATCTACCAAACACTCAGAGTTAAAAGTATGTGATGCACCTGTATCAAACAATACTCTAACTGGTATACTATGAATCAAAAGCATACGTTCCATCACAGACTTTCCTTTCTCTGCAGCAGTTGGTCTTAATGCAGACGGATCCAAAGAAATACCTTTCCTTCATTAGATCTAGTCGACTCTGGATATTGATTCATGTAGTGCCCTATCTGGTCACAGTTGAAATACTTCACACCTTTCTTTTCTGCAACCTTCTTTCCCTTACCGTTTCGACACACATGAGAAAAATGTCCTTTCTTGTCACAATTAAAGCAAGGAAGGTCAGCTTTTCCTTTCATGGAAGCACCACCTTTTCGAGCTCCCTTCTTCTTGAATAACTTCCTCTTCTTATTCTAAGAACCTTAAGTCTCCATGGACTTTCTCCTTCCCAAAAATCGCAAGCATCTTTTCATTCCTTATAACCATATACACCACCACATTGCTTGGATCTGAGATGTAGCATAGTCGCCTTAGCGATCTCCGGCCTCAGACCCTCGATAAACTTCTCATTCCTCTCAATCACAATATCAATGGTGGCATATCCATTTATGGATAACTCATCAAACTTAGTAGCATACTCTAGTATGGACATATCACCTTGCTCTAATTCCATAAACTTTCTAAGCAATGATGACTTGGCTACTTCAGACAAGAACCTCTCCTTGAACCTTCTCCTAAACACAGCCCAAGTCAGTTCCTCTTCTGGCATACCAACGATCACTCCGTTCAACTGGTATAGAGTTGCACCTTGAAACTGCCTAGAAGCCAATCTCCTTTATTGCTCATCATTCAACCCTAGATTAGAAAAATTCCTCTCACAATGCAATAGCAAGTTCTTTACTTCAATAACATCTTCAGTTCTAAGGCAAGACTTTCCTTCATGAATAGTATAATAATGGTTCAACTTGGCATATTTATTTTCAATGGCACCATCGGATTTGCTCCTCCCGCATTACCAATATTCCCTCCAGCCAAATCGACGGTAGCTTCATCTTGCACCATGTTGATAAAGAACTGATACATAGTCCCCATATCTACTTATGAGGTTCTAAAACCTACATTAGCATTTGTGTTTTGGTTAACATTTACCTGTTAACCTTGATTCCTTCTGGTATTGGGTCGAACATTTCCATTGGTCATAGTGCTTCTCCACTTAAATTCACTCCTCCATTTTCTGCTTCCATACCTTGCTTTCTCATACTCTGCATACGAGCCTAATAAGATACAGAAGAATAGTCCGAGAGAGGGGAGAATACATGCTTATATATAGCAAATACAAGTACGTTACTATAGCGTTATCACATACCCCAATCTTATTCTCGGATTCATTGGATTATGTTTTTGAAATCTTTTAATCTTTTAGGTTTTACATAAACATATGCTCTGATACCAACTTGTAACATCTCTCATTTTGAGGTCCAAAACTAAGCACTATGAATGCTGTAGTCATTCACGGTATTAATTTCCGGTGACAAAATGTGGCTATGTTAATTATACAGATAATAAGAAGCGCATGAATATGAAAAAATTAAGCACGATTGAATAAAAAGTTTTCACATTTCATTTCACAAATTGAATTTCATATTCATTACACAATCTCAGTCGATCCCACATTCAAAGAAAATATAATTATTACAAAATACTCCAAGAGCGACATATGAAGATGACCCCTTAGTTGATCAGAGTCTACTACTACTTGACAGTTATAGTTTCTATCATCACATCCATTCAAACAAAATAAACTGCGCATTAGATTACATATAAATCCTAATATAACTAGCATGTCTCCTACACATCACTGGAAGCTTGTTCGCCTAGCTGGAAACCTGAAATCTCTTACTCTCGACCTACTCAAATGAGTATCCAAGGGTTTAAGGGAAAAAACAAAAACTTCGGGTTAGGCAAATAGTCTGGTGTGAATAATAACATACCATTTCGAAACAACTAGATATCTAGTAAAATCACGCCGTTGAGCGAAATAGTTTTTCCCCTCAGTGGTGTCTTAATCCTAACAAATCAACCTATACTGCACTTCTGCATCCATGATGTTTAAAAAAATAACATAATCATATGAAGGTATGCAATTGGGTAAGTATGGCTCATCTGTTAATTTAGGGTTATATCTACCTTAAGTTCAACCATTCTCACAAAACCGACTATCTGTCTCAACTCATAGTTTTCCTAGGGTCATTATGAACATATTAGTTGTCATGGGCTGACTAATAATCTGTCTATATGGGTAAATGTCCCATCAAATTCTTTTCCTTCTTCTGGGCTTATCCTTGTGCAACTAAACGTACTCTATTTCTTATGACTTCTCCTTATTCATTTAATTTATTTATAATCACGCTTAGTTCCAATTACAGATTGATTTTTCGATTGTGGAACTAATTTTGAAACATCATTTCGAGTGAACTGATTCAGTTCTTCTTGCATGGCAAGAATCCATAAATCATTTAATGATCTTCTTTTGGAGTTTTGAGTTCGTTAGCTAAAATAAACACTACTTTAACCATATTGTTTAGTCCATTTCTAGTTTTTACAACTGACTCTATACTTCCTAGAATATTTTCCTTAGGATGGTCTTTTAAAAAATTTGTTCTTTTATTTATATTTGAATCATCCGTATTATTATTTTCATTGTTAGTCGTTCATTATTTGTAATCTCGCTATTCTTACTAGGATTAAGATTTTCTTCCTAATCATCACTAGTATTAGTTTTTAAAAAAAATCATCAAATGCAACATGTAAAGTTTCTTCAGTAGTGTTAGTTCAAGCATTAAAAACTCTATAGGCCTTACTTTCATCTGAATAAACAATAAATATACCTTTATCTGATTTTGCGTTATATTTGTCTAAATTATCTTTTGTATTTAATATAAAAAATTTGCTATCAAAAACTTTGAAATAAGAGCTTTTGTCTTTTTATTAAAAAATAATTCATAAGATGTTTATTGGTTAACGGTCTTATTAAAAATAACACAATGTAGCAACTACTTTATCCCAATTTTTTTGGTAAATCACTAACATTTAACATAGTCTTAGCACATTCTTGATAGTTCTATTTTTATATACTACAACTCCATTTTATTGAGGGATTCTAGGAAAAGAAAAATTATGCATAATTCCTTTCTTATTATAAAATTTTTCAAAATTTTCGTTCTACAATTCTCCTCCATGATCACTTCTTACCGTCTTAATTTTAATTGACTTTTGATATTGAATTTTCTTATATAAAATTGTATATGTTTCAAATGCTTCACTATTATGTTTAAGAAATAGTGTCCATATGTATCTTGAAAAGTTATCTACTATTATGAAAACATACCTATTATGATTTATTGATTGTACTTGTGATGTTCCAAAAAGGTCTAAGTGAAGAAGTTCTAAGGGATGCATGGTCGAAATCATGTCTTTTGATTTAAACAATCTTTTATGAAGTTTTCCAAGTTGGCAAGCGTCACATAGGCTATTGACACTAAAACTCAATTTTGGAAGTCCTACAATAAGTTCATATATGATTATCTTGGATAAATGTTTAAAATTGAAATGACTAAAACATTTATGCTAAATCCATGGGTCACAAGATTTGGCCATAAGATAGAGATTATCATTAAACAATTTCATACTCAAAACATAAATATTACATTTCCTAACACCTTTAAAAATAATTCTAGACTCGTTATCCTCTATGTGACAAATGTCTTTTTGAAACTTAATTTTAAAACCCTTATGACATAACTGAGTAATACTAATCAGATTATGTTTTAAATTCCTAACTAGCAAAATATTAGAATCTCCCATGAGTTTTAGAGTTACCTACTTTGCCAATGACGTATCCTTTTGAGTTATCTTCAAAATTAATTGTTCTTTCATTTTTGTAAACGATGACTTTTAAGATCTCTAGATTTCCAGTCACGTGTCTAGAGCATCCACTATCTAGTATCGATTTGTCCTTCTTGATTTGTGATGTATGGTTAACAGGTGTCTATTCGTTATCTGCCATATTTCCTACAACTTTACTTTATACACTTTCAAATTTTCACGTGACTTTTCAATATTATTAGTTTCTAATCTATCCGAGGGTAACATAAAGATTTTACAACTTTGTTTTTCTTCAGAAATGTCAAATAATGTACTAATAGTGTTACTAGCCATTTATAATTTTCAAAAATCAAATAATGAGTTTTGAAAATCTAATGCTCTAATACCAAATATGAAAACAATGTAGTATAAATTATACTAGTGTGAACAGATCTTAAGGCTACTTTAACATTAAAGGGGGTAAATAGTGTTTTATAACTTATATCAAACTTTTCTAAATAGTTACAGGATTTAAATCAAAACATAGATAATCACCACGGATGTATATTCATATGCAATCACAAATATATATATGTGTGTGTGTGTGTGTGTGTGTGTGTGTGTGTGTGTCTGTGTTTGTGTGTGTATCCGTGAATGTAGTAAAAATAAAGTAAAAGTGAAAGAGATGACACCGGGGGTTTTATACTGTTTCGGATAGACCAATCATATATCTAGTCCTGTACAGTATCTGTACAGATTTCCTTTCAAAATTCTATTTTAATCAGGAAGCAAACAAACTAGAGTACAATCTTGATTTCAAGGCAATAAGATACACTCTTGACTTTCCAAGCTCAGGGTAGACTCTCTTGATTTAATCAGGCAACAAGATCACCCACGTGATTTAATCGAGCAACAAGATCACCCACGCGATTTAAACGGGAAACAAGCACACCCACTTGATTTGAACGGGCACAGGCACACTCACACAAATAGTAATAGGGAGTTGTTGATTCTAAATAGTTGTACTTTAGATACATATTATCCTATAGCCCTTTCTATGCACTTTGATCTTTGAATTGATGAGAGAATACTTGTAGAGTAATAAGTAGATTATAGAAAATGAATGTAGTGGGGTAGAGTTTGAATTTGAATAAATTTTAAGAGCATAGAAAGTGGATTTTGTGAAATATATAATGAGGCTTGGAGTAAGAAGAATAGAGAAAAAGTGGTTATCTAAATTCATTTTCCAATCCCCTTTATATAGTGTTTTAAGGGACATGTCTATTTGCGACGAAATGGAGCAAAAATCACAAATATTCAAAATTTAAAAATAACTCTTCGATGGTACATATATCGTCATACATAGTTAGGGTATGTTCGACATACCCTTTCGTGTTTGGAAAAGCAGAAACACTTTTAAGGTGTGTCAAAATTCAAGAATTTTGTAAAATCATTTAAACATAGTTTTTTAAATACTTTTAATATATAAAAAAATTATAAAATATTTGCAAAAATATATTTTGAAAATAAAATAAATATTTTGGTGAAAGAGTATTCAAAGACAAGAAAGTTGCTTTTCAAGGACTTTACCAAATTTATCTAATGTTTATTAACTATAATCTATAGTCTTGAACTCTTCATGTCTTTGACTTTAAACTCATGAGTCTTCAATTGTCTTGATCCTCTCTAAATCTTAATCTCTGGTATTTTTACTGATTGGTCTTCAAACTTGATTATCCTGCACTTGTATAAATTTGTGTAATAACCTGCAAAACATTTTATACAACTTGAAAAAAAATTAGTACCTATATTTATATGGTTGTTGCTATCAAAATCAAAATCTGTGGTATTAACATCAAAGTCCAAAAATGAAAATTTTAACTATTACCATTCGAGTTTATGTATGGCAATTCGAAGAACCTTTGAATCTGGAAGAAAACGTTTGCAATCTTACATAACATGCCGACGTACAATTTTAAGGTTCAAGCAAAAGTTATAACTACTACAATCGGTATTCACAATTTCAGACAAAGATATAATGAAGAAGATCCTGAGCTTATGCCATGTGACAACGATCTTGATCTAATTATGAAAGAATATCTAGAGGACTATTATACTATTCGAACGTTCGAGGATAAAGATCATGAACCTGTTTAAAGAATCATTGGAAATTCCATGATAGACGTATGTGATTGCATACGATATGAATTAGTTATTGTTGGACTACATTAGTAATTTTTATTTTATAGCTACACTTGTATCGTTGTTGTATATGTAATTTGAAATTGTTGTTGTACTGTAACTGTATTTCGAAATTGGTATAATACTGTAAATATAATATCGTTATTTGTATTACAATACAACTTCTTTGAAACAACACAAAATGGTCAACACTTTTATTTGTAATAATAAAATAAAGAATGCCCCTTTTGAGAATGCCCCTTTCATACATAAGAAGGCGTTCCCTATTCGTAAATCATTCTCCTTTTACACCTCTTTCAAATGCCCCTTTATTATCATTCAAAAATGCACTCGAAAGCTACATAGAATACAATTGTGCCATGGGTTTAGTGTCTTGTATTAATTAAACAGTTCTATTTATATAATACCCCTCTCTACTTCTTTTTGTTTATCCTTACTTTGCTAGTTTTGCCACTTTTCTTTTGAGTATTGCTAAGGTAGTCTCATGGTTGAGTTTTAGAGATTTCCGTTGTTTTTTACGTGTTTGGTTGTAGCAATACACAGTGTAATATTTTGTGTTATTCAATAAAGTATTGACTTTTTTAAAATGTAATATTCATATATTTATTTTTAATAACCAAAAAGATTTTAACTTAAATATAATTTATGTTAATAATTATTTATTACAGTATGTATACGTTAATCTTTATGTGATACTAATATAATATATATATTCAAATTAATAATAGAATTATCTTATTTTTGACAGCATATTTATTTTATAATGATTATATAAATATATTTATTTTGAATATTTAAAATATATTGTTAACTATTTTATAAATGTAAATTTGAAATTTTAAAATTGTTTACTTAGTAAAATTAGATATATTTTTTCAAACATGAATCTAATTTTTGTTGACTTAGTCAAATCTATTTGAATATCTTAAAATTATTTATTTTAGTTAACATATAAATTAACTGCGAAATATATAAGTAGTTACATATAAAACTTAAAAAAATTTGTGACAACCATCGCATATATAAATAGCCAATTATATAATATATACATATGTGTGTGTGTGTGTGTGTGTGTGTGTGTGTAAATCGCAACGTCTATATACATTAACTTACACCCAATGCTATGTTGCAGTTACACATCATACACATATGACTACATAATGATGTACTTATAAACTGCACAAAATGTATTTAGCTAAATTCATATGCTAATTAATTCAGTAAATTAAATTAAATATGATTTTATTTAAATTAATTAGATAAGGTCTAATAAACCTTTTAGACTTCATAGACCTAATGGATCCAAAAATAGGAATTTTATTTTGAAATATACATATTTCATCCGCTTCTGACCAGCCTAGTTCCAACACTTCGCGCTTACTGCCCCATGTTATCGATGGTTCTCTTATTGTGTTGAATCCTATTGGGAGATGGGGTTAGCACATTTTTCTATGATATATAGAGACATTAAATTATCTTAGGGCGGGTCTAGGTTTTCTTGTGATTATTTTATGCTTAAGTCATCAAACTATGGGCTTATATTATATATCGATTAGACGACGAAGCATGGTGTTGTAATAGACCAGGATGGTTGTGTAGTCCATACGAAGGATAATGGTAGTTAGGGGCTTAACGTTGATTGTGGACCCGAGATTTCTATGATGTTGAGTTATTTATACTCCTTGGATATCTCCCGTGATGACATGAAATAAGTTCCAATTGTTAGGAATTTTGTAGATGTATTTGAAGAGGTTTCGGGTTTACCTCGTCATCGAGAAATTAAAGCCTGTATTGATTTAGAGCGAGATTCGAAGCCGATTGTCGTACCTATTAGGTGAATGATTCCAAGAGAAAGAAAAGAATTATAAATTCAAATTTCTGAGCTTTCAAAGAAGGTTCTTATTTGGAGAAGTATGTTGGAGTGGGGAGCACTTGTCGTATCCTCTACTAAATCAAATGGATCCTTGAGATTATTAGCCTTAACTGAGATAATTTCAATGCACATGTCATGTAGTTATGCTTTCCTTCTTATTATCTCAGGTACTCTAAAATGAGTAGACTAGAGATAACAGGTGTGAGGTAGCATGGGAGTTATGCGAATGACCAACAGATTGGCTAACACTTTCATATGCTAGATTTTGGAGGTATTATTGTTATTTCTTTTTGCAACACTATGGGGCTATTATCAGTGCTTATTTATTATTAGTATTGTATTTTGGTTCTATTTGGAGTTAATTTGATCTGATGTATAAACTCCATTAACACTTTGTTTTATAAAACTGTGATGGACCGATATACTCGAATTTATTTTGGTTCATTATGTTATGCTGTTGTCTTACCCTTTTTATATCTATGTTGATTATTATATTTTATTCTATATGTTATGAGATATATGATAGTTTCTGCTTTAGATTGTTTTATTCTACCCTTGACTTCCACTCTACGTCGGTCGGATACTGTTGCAATGCACTATTTATGGTATTTAGGTATCAAATGTGTAGAGTAGTCGTCACATTACTTACAATCTAATGATAGGAGATACTAGATGATTTATAAGTAACGGTCCAATCAGGGGTAATACACCACTATGATTTATATTACACAATAACAAGATATATCATTTATGGATGAATAATTAATCTCGAGAGCACAAGGGATGATAACGATTCATTATTGGCATTTGAGTAAGGATGATCTTGATGGGTCTAAAGCGACTATTGACTTGTAGGTGGGTCCGAAGGAACTAGACGGTTCACCATAACAGATTTAATGGCTAATCTGAAGACACAACTAACAATTTTCCAATATCGATACATGTTTTTAATCAAAGCATGCTTTGTATCCATAATAGCATGCTCGGAGGGCAAGTGTTATAGGCAAATTTCATAGTCTTAAAATAGACTCAAGCCAAAGGAACTAGACAATAGAATAGTGAAAGAATAGATCAAGAAACTTAGGAAACATCAAGGTTGGAAGATATAAGAATTTGACTCGATATGGGGTAAGATGGATCGATTGGTACCGATCCATCATATGGATTGGTACCTATCCATATCGATTGGCACCGATCCATCTTGGGGTCAAGATGGGTCCCACATGATCTATGGATGACTTTACTACAACTTTGATGAAAAAGATAAGTACAAGTGAGGTGACATCGGTCGGCATCGATTGGTCAACTTTGGCCATTTTGACTTTGAAGTGCCAAAGATTGATAACTTATGCAAATTTGAAGAAATACCGAAGAACCCATCCAGATGGATCAATACCTATCCATACTAACTATTGGAGGACGTGCATTTTGACTTGTTCCTGCGGTTGGAACTTTGGATCTAAAGATATTTGCTCGTTCAAAACCAAATACAGTGATTTTGGTACTAGAGTTCATCTATAAATAGAGGACTGTCATCAACTAGAAGGGAACTTTTAGCTTAATCTTCTAATTCTATGGGCTATTGAGGGAAAACCCAAGATCCAACTCTTTTTAATTCAAAACTTCATTGTAATTGGAGAGATCTAGAATAAGATATCAATAAAAACAACGAAGTGGACGTAGATTGAAGTTTTTTCCAAACCACTATAAAAATATTATGTCTTTTCTTTTATTTCTCTTTGATTTCTTATATTTTGTATCTATAGTTTGTGATTCAATCAACTTGAAGTGTTAGCCCATAAAAAGGGGTAACACGTATATTATGTTACAATAAATAATAATAATAGTTGTTGTTGTTGTGTTGTTGTTATATTATTATAGTTACATTACCATTTAAGAATGCAAAAAAAAAAATAGTTTTAAAAGACATTCATATTGCATTCTATAGAAGGAGGATCAAGGAGAAGGATAAACTTTGAGGAAAATTGAGGCTGAAGTACATCATGTTTTATTTTGGACCAAAGGACGAATGCTAGTTATAACTAACATTATATTCAGTTTTACACTATACTTAATGCTAATTAATTAGCATTTTCCTTCAGCCCAAAATTTTTTTTTGTCCTTCGACATAATTTTTTTTCTTCTTCAAAATTTATCCTTGTACCTATTTCGCTCTTCTATAGAATGTATTTTAGAAGACCTGTTTACATTAAGAAATACAAAGAATAAAGTTTTATATTGAAAACTAAAAAGTATCTTTAATAGAAAAGGAAAGTGTAAATGTAATCTCCCGTGACAGTTAAGAGTCCATTTGATAAAAGAAATATTGCATTTCACTCAAAAATTTACACATAAACGCCCTTTCTTTAATCCAATGTGCAAAAATATGTTATTAATAGTCAGTCATATAATTAATTGGATATTAATTTCGTATCCCTATTTGTAGTTTTAAATATAAAGCAGATTTATGTCTATGATTTTTTTATAAATTAGGTCCAACTCATTTAATATCATAGTGACCATAACCACCATTCCTTAACCCACTAAATTTCAATCTTTAAAATGTGATAACCTTTTTGGTAGACTAGTTGGGTTGAAGAATTGTTTTCACCATTAAACCATAAATTTAATGAACTTTTCAATGACACTCATACAATGATACCTTAAATAAAAAAAATTAAATCATAATTTTGCATAAAAAAAATTAACTGCATTTATATAATGCAGTTATTTTGTGTCACCACATTATGCAACTAAAGTTGTGTAATTGCATCTATTTTGAATGATCATAGCCTTTATATAGTTGTTTAAACTACATTATGGTAACATAGTTATTATCTTCTAACCTAATCGAAAGAAATTTGTTTTTAAATTATGCAATTATGGTTGCATTTGAATGCTGTAATTGCATTTATGTGAAGTGGTGATAAGTTGGCTATATTTGATACTTTTTTCAAACTTAATACGGTTATAATTTAACATCATTTTTTGAATAAATTTAACTACATTTAACTTTTTAACTATATTTATGTGATGTAGCAATAATTTTGGCTACATTTGGTAATCTTTCGATCTTAACGTGGCTGTAAATTAACTTCATTAAGGAAATGCTATTATAATCTAATACGCATGTTTTGAATTAATTTAACCGCACTTGGAGATTTTAACTACATTTATGTTGATGTAGTAATAATTTTGGCTACATTTGATAATTTATTCGAATTTAAAGCAGTTATAATTTAAATGCGTTAGGAAAATGTAGTTATAATCTAACATCACTTTTTGAGTTATAAATGGCCGCATCTGAATATTTTAACTACATTTATGCAATATAGTAATAATTTTAGCTGTATTTAATGATGTATTCTAATTTAATGCAGTTATAAGTTAACTGCGTTAACCAAATGCGGTTTATATTTAACTTTTTTTTGAATTGTGCACTATGCTTGCATTTGAATATTTTAACTATATTTATGTGATGTAATAATAATTTTTGCCACCTTTGATGATTTTAGTCAATTTTAATGCAGATACAATTTAATTTCATTAAGAAAATGCAGTTATAATTTTAATTGCACACCAAATATGAAATTGACTTTAAACTGCATATTTTTTTGAACATACCGATCTAAAGTACATTATTTATACGGAAAAGTTACAATTTTCGAAAAATTCAACAACTAGATATTTAGACATGCATAATACATATCATTTCAAACATTATAAAATTTGCAATTTAATAATGAAAATAGTTCGTTGATACGATATTTTCACAAAAACTTATTGCATCATAAATATCGAAATTAAAATAAAATGTGAAATATAAATATGAGCTCGAGAATAACATCTGATTGCGAGAAAAGGACACCTTATGCGGGAGTCTTTTTGTGGAATTAAATTATGAATATTGTTAAGAATGCATGAGGAAGACTTTACATCTTAAGAATGATATTTATTCACTAAAAAAATAAAACAATTTATTCCAGATACCTATTCGATTCTTACATTATAAGTAAATAGGTGAAGTTTATCGAGTTATTTGGGTAATTTAATAACGTATACAAATATCTCTCCTCCTCGAAAAATTATTGTAAAGGACAAAATTTCTCAGCGTTTTAGCCTCAAGGACAAACCTTTCAATATTTTAGCATGAAAGACAACTTTCTTTATGTATCGGTTTTTATTTATTGATGACAATTTTTTGTTATCAGTTTGTAGTTATCGGTATCAGTTTTTGGTTCGATAGCAATTTTAAAAGAATGTTTATCCTTATGAATAATTTTGAAAGAATGTTTGTACTTGTGAATAATTTTTAGGCGAATATTTGTTAAAATATTGAAGTCATGTCGACGCTTAAAATATATAAAAAAAATTCATTTAATTTAATTCCTTCAATTTTTCCTGAGGTGATTCACCGTTCTAAGCTGAAATCATTACATTTCATTGGTTGTGAATCGTTAAATGATCTATTTTTCTCCAGATGATAATTGTTGGTGTCCTGCGTAGGAAGAAAAATGATTAAATGCCCACTCATTTAATGAAAGCTATTACTCTGAAATAATCACAGAAAAATTAATGACTGCGGAATCAAAATCGACCCAGCTCTACATTTCTCCACCTCCTCCAAAATCATTGTAATGTCATAACCAATCTCATTTTCTCCGCAACAAATTAAAAAGCGATGAAGAACCCAACAACAGCGGCAACAGCCACATTCCTCCACAAAAAGCCCTCATTCACTGTAGCATCAGCCACCGACCGCCGGAAGTACATCATTCCGGTGACGATCCTCGTGTCGATGGGTGTCCTCCTCATCCTCTTCGTCTCCTCTATCTCTCCCCCTTTCTCTTTCCTTTCCACTCCTTTCTCCCTCCTCTCATCCCCTTCCTTCCTCGAATCCAAGCTCCGCCCTATCCCTCCCGCTTCTACCTCTTCCCGCCTCCCCAGACTCGCCTACCTCATCTCCGGATCCTCTGGCGACGCCGAATCTCTGATCCGCACTCTGCTCGCTTTGTATCATCCGAACAACTACTACGTCGTGCATTTGGATCTGGAATCGCCGGAGAGCGAGAGGTTGGTTTTGAAGGAGTATGTGGGTGCGAATGAGGTCTTTAGATCTGTTGGGAATGTGAGGATGATCGAGAAAGCGAATTTGGTTACTTATAGAGGGCCTACTATGGTTGCGAACACTTTGCATGCCGCAGCCATTTTGTTAAGGGAGTTTGATGAGTGGGACTGGTTCATTAATTTGAGTGCTTCGGATTATCCTTTGGTTACTCAGGATGGTAAACTTATCAGTTTTGATTTTAATCTGCAATAATTCAGTTGAATCAGTTTGTGGTGTAACGTTTTGATTTGCTGTAGATTTGTTGGAGACGTTTTCAAGGATTCCAAGAGATTTAAATTTCATTGATCATACTAGTGATATTGGATGGAAAGAGTAATGATTTCGATTCCTTGGATTACATTTCATATGCATGTATTTGAATGTTTTAGTATTTATGAGTTTGGAATGAATTTTTAGGTATCAGAGGGCAAAGCCGGTTATAATTGATCCGGGCCTATATATGTCGAAGAAGCAGGATGTCTTTTGGATTCCCCAAAGGAGGAGTGTTCCAACCGCATTTAAACTATTTACAGGTTAGATATTTGTCATGCAATTTATGATTATTTGAAAATATGTGAATTGGATGAATAGCTAATGTCTCTGAGTAGTACAAAAAGCTGTGATTTTTTGGTAGATTTGAAGATTCTAGTGCAAATGAATAGTTAATAAACATGAGAATAGGAGGTTGAAGTAGTGGTATCATTTGAGAATTTAAAATGAAAAAAAATGAGAGAGAAAATTAGCATATTGCTTGATGGGGGAGACTGCACTTTGTTCTTTGCACTTTGCTCTGCTTATTTCATAAAAGCAATCACTTATCATGTTAAAATGTTGGTTCGTTTTTAAAGTTGATGAAGTGGAATACACGAATTCTCTTGGAATGCCATTGCTCTGCTTATTAACTCAGGGTACATTTGGCAAGCCATAATGATGCAAGTGCTTGCGATGTTCATAGAATCTGGTAGTATAAATAAAAATTTATTGAAGAAATATGGTATCATGTACCAACACTCAACATTGATGAAATGAAAGTGCCTACATGACCATCTCACTTTTCTTCTTTCTATTTTTGTGTATCAAACTTTAGTTTCAACCGCAGTCGACTGATGTCTACATTTACACTGACTAGCCTAATAACACAAACAGTATGAGTTAACAACTCTTAATTTATGCTAACTGTCATTGGCTAATTCATATGTTTTCATTTGCAATGGCAAACTAGTGTAATTGTCAATCTTTAAATGATCCTTATAACATGTTAATTGTCCATGATTACAACTACATGATGACTATAGCTTCCACTTTCCTCCAATTTAGTTACCACTCATGAACATAAGAGCTCACAATTACTTCTCAGTTCAGCAGAGATGGACATATTAATCAATGAGTTGATGATTAAGTTTTGAACTGCTAATCTAATGTTTTCTTATCTTATCCTGATAAGTAGATCCAATTTTCTCAACCACTTTCATGTAGGTCGGTGGTTTGGTGCAATATTTGAATTACTATAATGTTGTAGTTACACCTAACGCCATTCAACATCTACTTTCCTTCAGCAGAAGGTGGAGAAAACAATAAGTTAACATATATATCATTGTAGAATGTTAAAAACAAATTTATATCTCTTCTAAGCCCATTGATCCAATATAATCCCCTTTTAATCATTAAATGCACAGTTGACAACACCTTTTTCTTTTGTAATAATTATCGAAAGTGGAAATTAGATTAAAGGGCTTCTATTTGCAGAGTAATAAGTTTTAAGGACAGCACTTATGAATAATTAGTTTTAAGGATAATTAACAGCATAATGATAAATTCATTTATCTTTTTAAGTTATACAGGGAAATGATAAGTCATTTTATCATTATTTCTGTATAACTGAAAATAATATATTCTTTTATCTTTTTCATGGAAAATGTCCTTAAAATTAATTTTTCAGAAGAAGTAATGTCTTTTAAAACTTATTGCCCTGCACAAATAAGTCATTGAAGTGAAAATTTCGTGTACCCAAAAACTCATTTTTAACAACAGGAATGCTAAGAACGCTTTCCCGTAGGAAGAGTTTTCAACAACAGGAATGCTTAGGAAGAGTGTGGAGTGTGTCAATACTCTCTACGTGTGATTGATAAAGAGAGTATTATTAGCTACCATTTGAATTCATATGTGGGTCAATACAACACTAGAATGTCATTGCTGAGGTCGATACACACACACACACACACTCAAGTTCAATCCACGGTATGAGTAGCAACATTTGTCGACCTCTTATGACATTTTGTCAGCTGATTATGCTGCAAAGTAGTTAAAACCCCTAGAGTGAAGTTTTAGTCGCATACAAGAGAATCAACGGATGTGAAAGAATGAAAAAATTCACATGGAAGAGAGAAATCTTTGTCTATATTCACTTTTATTTTTATTCAGATTCATCCATTGATTCGATTCGATAAATCCAATGTAGGTATATATATTTCAAAGTCATATGCTGTGAGAGAATGACACGGCCCTGAATTCGAACTCACAGAGTGAGATTCAACTCTTTATATAAGAGGTTGAATTCAGGGTGAAAATTTAATAGTTCAGATCTGTTGTGTCATCAACTTGTATTCCAATGTATGTATGTATAAACCTAATATGTTATTTTCATACGCTACAGGTTCGGCATGGATGGCGCTATCTCGGCCATTCATAGACTACAGCATATGGGGGTGGGACAACCTACCCCGAACAGTCCTGATGTACTACTCCAACTTCCTCTCCTCTCCTGAGGGCTACTTCCACACGGTCATCTGCAACGCCCCCGAGTTCAAGAACACCACCGTGAACCACGACCTGCACTACATAGCCTGGGACAACCCTCCAAAGCAGCACCCTCACTACCTCACCCTGCGGGACATGCCCAAAATGATCGAGAGCAACGCGCCCTTCGCTCGTAAGTTTCGTAGGAACGACCCCGTGCTCGACAGGATCGATGCGGAGTTACTCTTTCGCCCTGCGGGCTCTTTTGTGCCCGGCGGGTGGTGCGCGGGTAGCGCTGGGAACGGGTCCGACCCGTGCTCGGTTGTGGGGAACAGGACCGATGTTCGTCCTGGGCCGGGTGTGGATCGGGTTTCCCAGTTGTTCAAGTCGTTGCTGGCTGCTGAGAATTTTAGACCTAGGCAGTGCAAGTAGAATTTGCGTCCAAGTTTTGTTGGAATAAAGTTGTGATTGGTTTTGTTCAAACTAGGAAATGATTTTTTTTTTTTTTTTTTTTTAATGAAAAAAGAAAAAGGAAGAGCAAACAAAGTTCAAGAGGGAAAAGAATACGAGATCATATATGTGATGAGTTGATGGATATGGTATCTGTACGATAAAATTAGCTATATTTGAGTCTGGAGTCTGTTACTGATGATTTCTTTGACAGTCTTCTTCAACGGTACGAATTATACGGCGCATTTATCGTTTTGACTTTGATTTTTTTGATAACCTTCAGATTCTAGTGACCCATTTAATTTCGGGATTAGCAAAGTATTCTCAACGGATACTTTCGAATGCGCATAATGTTATACTCATATTTTCATTCGAAATCATTTTCGGATGTTGGATATCCGCATCCGCGAATATGTATGGATATTGAATAATTATCATATCCTTTAACAATTGGTAAATCAAAAAACATAAATGAAAAATTTTAGTTTAACATAATTTTTTTCCAATGCCGTTGATTATTATAGTGTCAAAAATAAACAAATATAATAATAATAATAAACAATTTTGAACAGTTAATTTGTATTTAATGCATATAATATAAACTTTTAATTTAATAAAATAATATAAAAAAATTCATTTTACTAAAGTACACATAATTTAAACCATAATTTTGCAAAAAATCGATCGGATAATTTTCACATGCAGATGTTTTCGTGTCAGCAACCGCATCCGTTTTTTAAATATCGGATATTTATATGTTTTTTGAATATGGATGCAGACGTATTTAGGACTTTTCGGATATCAATATTGACAGCTCTAGGTAGATATTGTTATTTACGCATTGCTTAGAATATGGCACAAAATTATCAATTAATTTTGTTAGGTGTATACACTTATTGTACTCGGTCTGGTAAACTGAAATAATTTTAAAACTTTTAGATGTGAGGATGACGGCTTTCGCTGTAGAGCTCCAGTGTCAACAGTGCTTCACGTGCGTAGCTTGGTTGTTTGGAGAAAGCAGGCTTTTGAAATATAAATTGCATTCTACGCTAACTACACCATTCATGTGTCAATTTTCCGATTTATGTGTTAGCTAACTGCGCTATTCATGCGTCAATAAATTGATTTAGGTGTTAGCATATTTTTCCAGAGTTTACAGGTAAGACATTAAAAGGTTGAAATTTGTCGATTGTATCAGTTTCTTAGAACATACATAATAGTGGGTTGGTAAGTTCAAAAATGGATTCATCACACTGTTAAGATCGCTTTGAAGATCCTGACAATCGTTGAATTATAACGTCAAGTAAGTATGTGATCGGGATTAATTGTCTATTACAATCATGTTCGTACAAAGTTATCAAACATTATAAATGTCGGATACAAGGTTCGTTGTTGGATGTCAGTCACTGAAATAAATATTTGTTTAATATGATGACTGACCTTCTTATTGGATGGTTTTGTGATACACTCTCTCTCATGTTCTAGTAGATAGGCTGCATGTCAGTCCATTTGCTTATTTCTTACAAATTAGGCATGTGGTGCTTTTGGATCGTCCACCCATACCGATCGTAGCCGAGAAGTGGCGGTCTACCGCGTACACATTTCATTTTTCTGATTTTGATTTGGGCATTGCTCCAGTAGGCAGGGATGACACTTGGTAAAGCAACTAAAACGATGGCTTTGGGGTCATACCACACCGTACAGTTAAAGCGCCTAGCGGTAGAGGTGCTTAAAGTTACCAACGGAAGACAAGCACCTTTGTTCAATTGGTTAATTGATTCGGCTTTGGTGCAGGATGTCACAAGTTCGAAACTTGCTTTCGAATGTTTATTTGACATGGGATATGTTGTCCCAATGATTTGTTATATATAAAGTAACAGTTCAAAAAAAATGTCACCAACGGAAATAAAGTAGGGATATGGTGGAAAATAATGGAGGTTCAAAAAACTTCATTATGTATAAAAATAGATATTTAAAGTTAATTTATTCTCACATCATTTGTGTTTTAGAATTAAAGAAGTATTGTTTAATCTTATATTAAAACTGAAGAATATCGTGATTTATACAGACTAGATTTGGTGACTATAATAAATTTCTAACTTATATTGAGCACTTATGCTTCAAAATTAGGTCATTGCACTAACTTTATTGATTGAATTTAAAAGAGAACTAGTCAAATCAACATTTGCATATTAACATTGCTAAAGCGGATATTAAAAAGCATTGATTTAGCGAGTGAGTGGAAAATAGCAAGGCTTACAGCGGATCTATTGTTTAATAGCGCTAAATTCAAATAGTGTAGCGGTCAAAGAGGGTGATACGTTATAGCAGGGATTTTGCGAGGCTGCATAGATTCCACACTAAGGTACCAAATTAGAAAATATTAAACTAAGATATAAAATTTTAAAGCAGACGTCAACGAAAATCATTGTATGAAAATAAAAGTAACACTAGGCATAAAGAAGGTGAGCATCTATTCGTCATAACTTTCAGAAATCTCTCAAGTTATAATTTTCACATCTACTTTATTGAAAAAAATTGAAATGAAAGATTAGACCATCATATCAATTTCAAAAACCATAATTTTGCATTAATTTTTTTTTACTTTTTCGTCTTTATTTTTATTAACTTTATGTATGAACTACTATTTATAGAATATTGATAAGATTTAATGCTAACAATATTATTCATTATAACACCGTAAAAGATATTAATGCATGATGAAATACAAAAATTGAATTTTTTGAAATTTATTACTTTACTTGGTGGATGATGCATCTAGTCCAACACTATTAACATGTACATTGTCAACTCCACCTGAATAGTGTAGATCACAATCTACAATCAAAAGATTCAAAACATGGTCAATACATAAAAAGAAATGTATTTTATTTTTTCTTAACTTGTAATGCAAATACATATTTATTGGCATAAATTCCGATGTAAATGATTGGCATTCTGGTCAACACACCACTATTATTATTATTCATGACAGTAATAACTAAGAACACTTTTAGCACGAAATATATCTTCTAGAATTTTCATGACATTAATAACCCACACCTAAATTGTTCCACAGTGCCTTTGATTATGCTCATGTTTCAGTACATGAAATTTTCATCTATAAATAGACCTGTCAAAATATGATCCAACCCATTAACCCTACTTATAAATGTGTTGGGTTAACCCATTATGAATTTTATTAAATGGATTATGGGTTGGATTGACCTATTGTTAAAAGGGTTATAAATGGGCAATCCATTTAAAAACTTAAAATTTTAAAATACAAATTTTAAAATAAGAATTTTGAATGCACACTGTAGTTCTTCATGGGGACTGACAGTTGTACTTAAAAAATAACAAGTTACCGCATCCCATATTTGAACTCCGTCTAGTACAGAAGGCACTATTTTTTTGTTCAGACTGCAATAACTTCTCGTACTAATTCGGAATTAGACGAGACTTCGACCGATTAGCTCCCACCTAAATTACGGACAATATGAAACACTCAGGTACTTCATCTTATGAACGCACACTGTAGTTCTCCATGAGGACTGACAGTTGTACTTAGAAAATAACAAGCTACCACATCCCTATATTTGAACTCCGTCTAGTGCATAAGCCGCTATTTTTTTTTGTTCAGACTGCAATAACTTCTTCATATTAACTCGAAATCAGACGAGATTTCAACCGATTAACTCCCACCTAAATTACGAACAATATGGACACCCGGATACTTCATCTTGTGAACGCACATTGCAGTTTTTTATGGGGACAGACAGTTATATTTAGAAAATAACATGCTACCACATTATCATATTTAAATACTGATGAAAATTAGAATTAAAATTTTAAAATTTTAAATTTTTATTTTTATCGAAATTCAAATTGTAAAAATTAGAATTAGAATTATTTTGTATCTATCCGATTTTTATTATTTAAATCAAATTTAAATATTTAAATGGGTTAAATGAGTAACCCACTTATTAGACGGATTGGTTCATAAATGAATCGGATCATAAATGAGTCGGGTCGTAAATGGGTCAAAATGAATGGGTCATAAATGAGTTGGGTCAAACTCGGCCCAACCCATTTTGACCCGACCCGACCCGTTTGACAGGTCTATCTATAAATTTATGGTAAGGCTTGTTTACCAGATGTGAACTGCAATTCAAAGTGTTCATGGGGCAAATTGTCATGTCCACTAAGAGACCATGCATGCATTACTTATCATAATTACAAATATTGATTGGCTAGCAACATTATGATATACAAATATTGGGGTGTAGATCACTTGGGCCAAATGACCCATGTGCCCGTGAGGCAAACCAATCAAAACACCGAAATTTTTACAAAAGAATCTCTCTCTCTCTCTCTTAGTAAAAGAGTTTTTTGTAAAATTTTCACAAGATCCCGTGTTTTAATTGGCTGTCTCACGGGGACGATGGCATTTGGTTTAGATGACCTGCACCCCAAATCTTGAGATTGAGAAAAAATTCATCCAATTCTGTGCCTGTATTGATTTCACTCAAGGTAGTTACGAAGTTATGGCCCAAGACTTGCACCCTTGACTATCTTTTTGTCTTTTGTATGAATATGCGCTTTTTTCCTCAAAAAAATATGCATTTCCAACAAAATAGAAAACTTTAGTATAAACACGTGTTTATAATCAATTTTTTTACATAAGAATACAAAGCTATATGAAGTCACAAATTAAAATCTTGACCAATAGGTCCAAAAGGATATTACATTCAAGTCTACCACACAAAAACATACATATTACAAAAATAAAAGGCTTTATGGTCAAGTTGTTCTAATAATTTAAAACAATATTAACACTACTAATTAAAAAAATTCTTTGGAATAATTTGAAAAATGAAGAAAAGTTGTTTTTTATTTTGTATATTAACTTCGTTCTCTGAATTAGTCTTTTTCACAATATATATGCATCGTACATATTATTGTGTGGACAAAAACCCAAAAATAAGAACGGCAAACTAAATGCAGCCTTAGTCTTTTGAAGTGATGGTATTTGTGTACTCGACGGTGAATTTCAGCGATCGCAAACGGTTGAAATTAATGGAATGTGCATGCATGTTTCTTTGATTTCTAAAGAAATATAAATTCTAAAGCCAGTGATTCAAAAGATATAATAATAGCTTTATAAGGAGAAATAAGAAGGTTGAAGTATTTCTATGAAAAAATTCAATTCTGGAAAGGAGGCTAAAATCTCTACCTTGCTTCTAGAGAAAGATTTTGTATCTAATCAATTAAAAATCATAGGGTGCAAATGACGCGGTGATAAATCTTCAAAATAAGTTGCAGAAGTTGGAGATAATAGTTAGTGAAAGAATGAGATGATAACTGAACTGAAAGAGAAGTTTGAAATGGCCATGAGAGAGTATAATCGTGAAGCTGAATAGGCTAACGAAGAGTTCAAACTGCTAAAGCTTGATAATGATGAACTGAACTTATTGGTAGAGGAGAAGGATGGAATTATTAAGAATTAAGAAATCGTTGGATCACAGGTTTTGATTGCTGACAAGGCACAACAATTCACGAATCTACGACTACGATAACGTTTAGACTCATCAGCTCAATATATAGATTGTATGGTTATATATTTTAATAAGAGTCACCAAATGTGTATATAAAGTCTAGTTTAGTGCTTTGTTAAAATCTTTCCTCAAGAACCATCATTCACATTCAAATAAAATTGCATGCATAATTTAATCAAAACCAAGTTTTCAAACAATGCATGAAGCGAGACTCGAACCTGGGTTACTAGTTTGAATGGCAAGTACCCTAACCAAATGAGCTACTATAGCTTTTACTTTACAAAAGAATTCAGTCGACTGAATACAGTCAGTCAGTCGACTGAACCTATGCATTTTAACATATATGTGCATGTTTTTAAATTCAATCGACTGAATGATCAAAGTCAGTCGACTGAATCCTGCAACTATCATTTTTTATGAAAAGACACCACTTTTCTAAATAGTTGTCTTCCTCCCCAAGGGTTGCAACCATTGCTATTCGTAGAGATCTCTTCAACCAGCAGTTGCAACTCCTTAACTACTATATATATGCATGAATTTAAAGATCGAATCACTTCACTTACTTGCTTATACTTGAATCATATTTTCTAAATTAATTACTCTCTTGAATTCATACATTCATTACTTATAATCACAATTCTATATTTCTGAAAGCAATTTGAAACTTCCTAATCTTCTTATACACACAACTACACACATCATACTTGAGGAAAAGATTATAGGAAGGGTGTACTACAAGTGACAAATCCGTGTTATTAGAATACAAAAAGTCAAACAATCTTTTGTATTTGTTGAAGTCCTGTTATGCTGCTCAGGCGTGTGAACTCCTCTTCGGCTGCTGAGGCGAAATCATGTTCCGCTGCTCTGATACCAAATGAAAAGACTGTACGGATCATGCTATATGGAATTATACTATACTATTGCGGAAATAAACTAAGATACTATAGCACTGTGAATAAGTAAAAGAACAAGCACACCAGGAATTTTTATACTGGTTCAAACTTCACATTCTACGTCCAGTCCCAGATTCCTTTTGGAATTTTATTACAACAACAACCCTCATTTAACAGGAGGAGCAGGTCTATACAACCCTTGAGCAGCCGAACAGGGACCTGAGCAGCAGAACATGATTTCACCTCAACAGCCGAAGAGGACTTCACACGCCTGAGCAGTAGAACAGGACTTTTACAAATAAAGTTTTCTTGATTCTATGTGTTCTTTAATAACACGAATTTTTCAATTATAGTACACCCTTCCTATAATCTTCTCCTTTATGATGAATATATGAATACGTGAAGAATAAGGAAGTAACAGGACGAATTTGTATGAAATTGAATGCACAAGAGTATTAGAATTAAAGAATATGAGAGTAGAGTAAGAATAGATTCAAATTGATTTTAAAAACATGATTCTAATGTGTTTATATAGATTATAAATAGATGTGTTTGTTTGTGAAGAGTTATCATGAAGAGATAAGGTCATATCTATTGAAACGAAGTACGCAACACGAATGGAAGTGCCTATTTGAAAATATAACCGTTATAGATATTCAGACTTCTGAATCGAATAATTCAGACTTCTGAATTTGCATGAGCTCAAACCAGAAAGAAAATAGGCTAAAAATGACTATTTTCAGACGTCTGAAATGAACAATTCAGACGTCTGAATATTGTAAAAACAATATTCAGTTTTTTAGATTCAGACGTCTGATTTGGTGCATTCAGACGTCTGATTTGGTGCATCAGATGTCTGAATGTAGACTAAATCTTGAGGATATGCAAAGCTTTAAAAATAATGTCGAGATATATCATATAAGAGAGATTTTAACATGAATAAACTTCTAGACATAGAATCGATGCATACTTATATAAGATTTGAAGCTCATTTGAATCCGGTCCTGATTGATTCCTGTAAAAACAAGTTAGTATAAAATAATGACTTGTATAGTTGTTATAGTCAAAATATCGTAATTACGAAATATCGTAAATACAAAGTTCCAACATTCTCCCCTTTTTTGACGATGACAACTATATAAGTATATACATAATATGAGCATATATAACAAGAAATAAAATTATATGTACTCCCCCTTATCATAAGCTCCCCCTGTCGATGGTAGTTTTTAGACTCCTTCTCCCCCTTTGATATCGACAAAAAGGAAACATACCATATATGAAATACTCACATATCATATATAATTTAAAATAGTTGACAAACTACACTATCTCAAAATAGACATAGAAGTTTCAATTGTACAAACCAATAAGCAAGTATGAGATCATCACATACATATATATACACAACAAAAAGCAAATTACTATGAATGTTTTTAGATAAGAAAACAACCATACCACTACCTTAAAACCTTGTGCTTAACTCATCATCACTTTCTTCCTCATCCTCATCGTTATCATCATCATTAATGTCGGAGGTAGAGGACCATCGAAAAGGAGCTGGATCAAAAAGTTCAGTAGAAGTTGAGGAAGTGCAACCAATACATTCACATATCTTATTCAGGAAACCATGAATGGAATTGAACCTTTTATTGGTTTGCCTCTCGAACTTATCAATTTTAGTCTTAATCTTGGCTTGATTTTTTTGTGAAAGAGTAACCAAATCTTGTCGAGGAGTAGAGTCAAGATTCAAAACTTCTATTTCATCATCATCTCTTTCTTGAACTTGAGTAGCAAAAGGGTGATGATGTTGAGGAGATTGAGGATGATTTTGATCACGATTGGTGATCCATTCTTGGAATGATATAAAAGCAAGACATTGTGGACGTTTCGGTAAGTTCATGAGTCCCAAAGTTTTAAATACAAGCTCTTTAATTGTGGAAAATTTAAATTCAGGAAAATAAATACCATAATTTTGAAGAATTTTCATTATATAAGCACCATAATGAATAGTTTTATATCGACGATGGCGATTTACATCCATAAACTCTTCCATAATTACACTGCCCCAATCCATGGATTGTACGGAGTATATAGCATAGACAGCTTGAAATTTGCGCTTATTAACAACTTCATAGCTACCGGTGCGCGGTAAAACCGAGCGAATCAAAGCTCTATGAACGATATGTGCTTGTGGCCGAAGTTGAATAGAGACAAGTTTAGTAATATCGTCAAAAAGAAAGCAGTGAGAAACTTCATCTCGTTCGTCCAAGGATAGAGAGACCTCAATATCATCTAAATCAGTTCCGGTTGAAGGACATTGAAGGATTTCTCCAAGTCAAACAAGTGGATGATATATTTTAGTACCACAAGCTATAGTTCAAATGCAATCTTGACGATTGTGAGGATGGTGATGATCTAAATTCAAATTAGCATAAAAAAGCTTGACCAAAAGATGATTAATCTTCAAATTATTGGTAGTAAAAGAAAGAAGAGATTCTAACCCATTAGAGCGAGCGATTTATAGAATTCGATAAGGCTCAAATTCTTCATACTTCATGAAGGCACTGGGAAAGAAGTTGGATCTTTCCATTTGAGAAAAACGATGTTTTGCTTCATCATTCCAAAGCAAATGATCAATGTTTGGAGTAGATGAGGAAGTTGAGCCCTAGATCTCTTAGGTTTTGGAGCCATTTGTGAAGAACAGATAATAAAGATTGAATTTTTAAGATTGTAAAAGGTGGATTATGAGGAAATTAAATAAAGCAGGTTAGTGAAAAATGAGAAGAGTAGAGGATTGGAACGATTTTAAGATGGTAGGTGGGAAACAAAAATGTTGAAAAGGCCCTAAAATTTGAAAAGCCTGAACTGTTCAGACGTCTGGATTTTGATTTTAGACATATGAAATCAATAATTTTTAAACAGAACACAAATAGTTCATTTTTGGGCATATTCAGACGTCTGATTTGGATGTTTCAGAAGTCTAAATCTGAATTCAAAAATATATATTTGACAACACACTGGAGTTCCTATAATTAGAGAGCCGGAACCACATCAAGAAGAAGAATCAATCTGATTAGCTACCTCCTTCAACACCCGTGAATCCATTGAAATCCTTTCTCGAAATCAACTTATCATGGATTCAAGACTCGAGAAAGTGGATAAGAAGCTTGATAAAATCAGGCTTCTTCTCTACCTTATGGGATTCCATGTCATGTTCTTCCTTAATTGCTTCCACCTCCGTCGCTCAAGGCAAGCGTCCAGCACCTCGTTTTACATGGTCTACATCAGAGGAGCATACTAGTAGCGATACTAGTGGAGCAGGCAGTGGTGCTCAAGGCACTTCAAGACCAGGGAAGGAGACTGCACCGAAAGAAGAATATAACTGGGATTTTGACGAGCTTCTGTTGGTAGGTTGGTAAGTTTGGTAGATGTTCTTGTTATTTGTTGGTTGGTACTTTTATTTTTTAGTTTAACTCTATGAACATTTTTTTAAGACTTGTACTAAATAGTCTTACTATGGATATTTGTTTGTACACTTGGTATTGTAATTATTGCTATGATATGTCTCCTTTTTTGTCGTTGACAAAGGGGGAGAAAAATAATATGTACTAACCATTTTGATGCAGGTACAAGAAGTTTCATATTTCAGGGGGATTTTTTTATGTGTTCTCTAGGTTAATTATATACAGGTTGTCATCAATCAAAAAGAAAGAGAATGTTGGATCACTAGTTTTGATTCATGACAAAGCAATTTAGAAGAAAACGAGAATGCACGATCAATCACAACAAAAAGAGACAATCAAAGGACTATGCTGATATCGAGACTTTGAACCTATGTTTTCACTGTTTAATACTTGTGTTTGAGCCTTAGAAATTGTTAAAATCTATCCTCAAGTAGTCTGCACTTCATCGTTCTCATTTTGTTTTAAAAAACAGAGTTACCCATACACATACACTACAGCCAGTCGACGGGCTATAAACAACCAGTCGACTGACTGGTGTACATGCTCGTATAAGCACTGTTTTTCTTTTAAATTTATTGCATGGTCAGTCGACTGACCCAAATCGACCAGTCGACTGACCTGAACCCAAATGTCATATTTTGAAAAGACATTTCCATTTTGCCAAAGGTTGCGATCCTTCTCTGAACGGGAATGGTTGTTTTTTTTGTGAGAACTCTTCACCAATGGCAGTAACCCTCTATCTACTATAAATACATGTTCCCAAACACTTCATATTTACCGAAAATCTTTAACCTTCTTATATTCATCTTATGCTCTCATGCTTACATTCAAACAGCAAACAAGCATTCTATTGCTTTGAATCTCCAAATAAACTTTCATAATCTTCGATTCTTAGCATCACCTTCTTTTCATATCTTCACATACACTTCATATACTTGAGGATTTGATTATAGGAGGATTGTACTATGAGAGACAAATCAGTGTTATCAAGAACACACAGTGTCCGATATTCTTTTGTATTAGTGAAGTCCTCTTCTGCTGTTGAGGCAAAAATCATGTTCTGATGCCCAGGTGTCTGTTCTGCTGCTCAGGCTAGGTATACCTGTTCCTCTAGGTTAAATGAGGATTGTTGTTTTAGAGAAATTCCAGAAGGTGTCTGGGACTGGACGTAGGATGGTGCTTCAAACCAGTATAAAAATCTCCGGTGTCATTTTACTTATACTGCTTTTATATTCCGCACTATTTACTGTATTACTATCATCGTTATACTCTGCATTATCATATATACATATTACACGGTCCTACACACTTTCATTTGGTATCAGAGCCTGGAATTTTATGGATTGTCACAACATCATAGAATAATGGCCAGAAAAAGACCCGAACGAAATACAATAAGCAAAAAGCCTGGAACTATCAGAGCAACGACCAATGAAGACTACAAAAATGACTTTTTGATTTACAAATTTCAGTAAAAGATAATAATGAATTAGTTAGTATAAGTAATAAGATTTCAAAGCTTAATTTTATTATTTTAGAAAAGATGAAATCTGTTGAACTTGAAAATGAGAAATTGAAAAATGAGAAGCTAGATTTAGTAAATCAACTTGGTGTTTTAAAGAATAATTTTAAGGCTCTTAAAGATTTTCTAGATGAACAAAACACCATATTTGAAAATGAGAGAGAAAAATTTTCAAAAGAGATTTTTGATTTGAAAGGACAAAATGATTTATTACAATCCTCTTTAGATAATTCAGAATCTCAAAATTTCCTTCTCAAAAATGAGAACTGTACGTTAAAAACAAGAATTCTAAATTAAATGAGAAAATTGATATTTAAATAATAGTAATATTTCTTTTGAAATTAATAATTATGACTTTAAAGCTAAATTTGATCAACTTAACACTGAAGTCACAAAATTTAATAAAGGTCAAAATGATTTAAACATGATTTTATCCAGTTTTAGACGTTTATATGATAAAAGTGGTTTAGGATATAATAAAACTAATCATAGAAATAGCACTAGATATGCTTTCATGTATGGTAAAAACGTTAGTGCAAGTACTAAATTTCGAGTAAAGTCTAAATCCAATTTTTATTCAAATACTGCCATGACCTATAATGTTGACAATTTCTCTAGAAGTATAAAATCATTGACGGGAAATATGAATAAAAATTATCTAAGTATTTGGGTTCCTGTTAATTAGAAAAACAGAGAAAAATACATTGATGATTATTTTGATATGGTAGTTAATAATGAAAAATATATTTTTAAATGTTCAACCATACCCAAATGAGTATAGTTTCATAAAAATTAGAAAATTATAGAAACTTGGGTATCGAATGCTTTAAATGTTAAATTTTTTTTGATACCTTACATTATAAGTAGTAGTTATTTTGTTTTATATCATTCTATGTTAAACACTTATGTGGAATATAATTTATGCCATCATATAAACTCTCCTTTTTATCGTGACAAAGGGGGAGAAAGATATTTCCCTAACGCTGTTTGCAGGAATAAACGATGCAAGGACAGATTAAGGGGAAGAAAAGATTAATTATTTACAGGAATATATAGCATGGATTCGGGGGGAGAAATCTATAAGTCAACAAAGCTTGTCGAAGATTCGTCCATAGCAAATGGAGTTGTCATCATTAAAAAGGGGAAGAATGTTGGATCATATGTTTTGATTACTGACATGAAATAACAGTTCACGAATCTACGACTACGTTAACATCCGACTCATCGGCTCAATATATGGTTTGTATAGTTATATATTTTAACAAGAGTCATCAAATGAGTATACAAAGTCCAGTTTAATGCTTTGTTAAAATCTTTCCTCAAGAATCATCATTCACATTCAAATAAACTTGCATGCATATTTTAATCAAAATCAAGTTTTCAAATAAATGCATGGAGTGAGGCTCGAACTCAGGTCACTAGTTTGGAAGGCAAGTACTCTAACCAAATGAGCTACTGTAGTTTTTGCTTAACAACAGAATTCAGTCGACTGAATACAGTCAGTCAGTCAGTCAGTCGACTGAACCTGTGCATTTTAACATATATGTGCATGTTTTTAAGTCGGCTGAATGACTTGAGTAAGTCGACTGAATTCTGCAGCTGTCTTTTTTTATGAAAAGACACCACTTTTCTGAATAGTTGTCTTCCTCCCCAAGGGTTGCAACCATTACTATTCGCAGATATCTCTTCACCAGCAGTTGCAACTCCTTAACTACTATATATATGCTTGAATTTCAAGATCAAATAACTTCACTTACTTGCTTATACTTTATCATATTTTTTGAATTAACTACTCTCTTGAATCCTTACATTCATTGCCTACGTATTCATTTCCATATTTTTCAAGCAATTTGAAACTTCCTAATCTTCATGCACACACAACTACACATATCATACTTGAGGAAAAGATTATAGGAATGGTGTACTATAAACAGACTTATCCGTGTTGTCAGGACACAAAAAGTCAAACAATCTTTTGTATTTGTTGAAGTCATGTTCTGCTGCTCATGCGTGTGAAGTCCTCCTCGGTTGCTGAGGCAAAATCTTGTTCCGCTGCTCAGGTCCATGTTTGGCTACTCAGGGGTTGTATAGACATGTTCCTCCGAGTTAAGTGAGGGTTGTTGTTTTAGTGAAATTGCAGAAGGAGTCTGGGACTGGACGTAGGACGGAGCTCCGAACCAGTATAAAAATCTCTGGTGTTATTTTTTGTTATATAGCTTTTATATTCCACCCTATTTACTGCATAACTATCATCACTATTTGTGTTCTGGTTAAAAATTATTGATTTCATACGTCTGAAATCAAAATCCAAACGCCTGAACAGTTTAGGCTTTTCAAATTTTAGGGGCTTTTCAATATTTTTGTTTCCCACCTACCATCATAAAACCATTCCAATCCTCTACTCTTCTCATTTTTCACTTACCTGCTTCATTTTATTTCCATATAATGCACCTTTTACAATCTTAAAAATTCAATCTTTATTATTTATTCTTCACAAATGGCTCCAAAACCTAAGAGATCTAGGGCTTCAACTTCCTCATCTACTCCAAACATTGATCAATGGCTTTGAAATGACGAAGCAAAACGCCGTTTTCCTCAAATGGAAAGATCCAACTTCTTTCCCGGTGCCTTCATGAAGTATGAAGAATTTGCATCTTATCGAATTCTACAAATAGCTCGCTCTGATGGGTTAGAATCTCTTCTTTCTTTTACTGCCAATAATGTGAAGAGTAATCATCTTTTGGTCAAGCTTTTTTATGTAAATATGGATTTGGATCATCATCATCCTCACAATCGTCAAGATTGCATTTGGACTATAGTTTGTGGTACTAAAATATATCTTCCACTTGTTCGTCTTGGAGAAATCCTTCAATGTCCTTCAACCGGAACGAATTTAGATGATATTGAGTTCTCTCTATCCTTGGACGAACAAGATGAAGTGCGTCACCGCTTTCTTTATGACGGTATTACTAAACTTACCCCTATTCAACTTCGGCCACAAGCTTGTATCATTCATAGAGCTTTGATTAGCTCGGTTTTACCATACACCGGTAGCTATAAAGTTGTTAATAAGCGCAACTTTCAAGCTCTCTATGCTATATACTCTGAACAATCCGTGGATTGAGGCCGTGTCATTATGGAAGAATTTATGGATGTAAATCGCCATCATCGATGTTTGTACCAAAATTGGGCACAACACTCTTCGAAAGTTTTTGAAGAGATAACAATGAAGAATATAAATTTAAAATGAGGATTATCTAACAAAAACTCCAAACAACAGAAATGTAAATGCGCAGACAAGCGATTTAGAGTGGTTCGGAGTGTTGCCTGCGTCCACTATGAAGTTTTTGCAACTTTATTGATTCTCTTTCGACAATTACAAGTGATTACAGCAAGCAACAGCAAAATACAACTTAGAATTCGAATTCAACAGCAATAATATGTGTAAGTCTTAATCCGGCAGAGCCTCGACGCTTGAGAACCAAAATGATCCTTCTTCCGTAGGATCTGGTGCTCTATTTATAGGCGTAGGAGGCTGAGACTTTGCTCAAACTTCGGGAGATTCGCTCTGGCACGTGAAGGGGCCCACACGACCAATTCCAGAAAGTTTCGACTCGATTTGTGATCGATACGAAATCATTTCATATCGATCAAGATCATGTCCGATGGAGCTGAAATTTGATGTGAACGTTCCTTGGCTCGTATGTAATTTCCTGTGAAAATTTCGTAGCATTTGGATTAGTGGATCTTGAGAGATGATCGATACGAATTGAGATTTCTCGGTTGGCTGTCTGGTTCGACTCCATAGCATCGAATCGATCGCCTCGTATCGATGGTTGCACGTGTTTCTGAGATGATGTGGCGTGCGTATTTTGAATCGATCCACCTTTCGCTTCGAGTTGACCGTGTCGCATCCATGATTCTCGCCTTGTTTGCATTGATGGCCGTTGCGTCAATCCAGGTCCATTTGACTTGATGGACACGAACAAGCCTTTGGATATGGGTTCGAACAAGAGCCTCTAATAGGTACGAAGTAGTGACTGTTCGATGGGTACGAAGCAAGGTCATCCGATGGATACGAAAAGCAGTCACCTGGTGGATTCGAATAGAAGCTCAACCATGGATACGAACTCACGAAGACTGATGGTTACGAACAGGACTTTCGTCGATGGATACGAGCTAGGTAGAAAGTAGGCTTTCGACGATTGATACGAAATGTATGCTCTGTTGATGGACTCGTACGAGATTGAGTTCAACCGAGGCTCCCCGATGGATTCGAATGAGATCGAGTCGAACTTAGGTTCTTTGATGGGTTCGAACGACATCGATACGATCTGGGGTTCCTTGATGGATATGAAGATGCTGCCTCTCTGATGGATACAAAGGTGATGGATTCAAATCAGAGCTTGGCGATGGATATGAAAATGAGGTTATCACCTTCAATTTGCATCGATCATAACTTGAGCATACGAACCCAGATTGACTTGAAATTTGGAATGCAGGCTCTCAATGCTTCGCTTGTCCTGTCTTGTTAATTATAGCCCGATCCGGACTCGGACAAAATTTGTCAATATCCGTAGCGAGCCTGTGCATTCTGGACATCCAGGACGTTTAACCTTGAGCTTGTAACCAGTTCTTTGATATCTCGGCCTTGCCAAAAGGAGGGATAACATTTTCCCCCCAAAGTACGTCGTGTGGAAACATGACATGCTTTGAAAAGCTGCAGTCTTCACTTTGAACAGCCATTGCTTTTTTGCCGAAGGTTGTAACCTTGCGTTGCTATAACTGATTATTGTATGATAGGGCTTAGCTGTTTGTCGCCGTAATCATTATTAAATGAATATTCAACTCCGGTTAATGCTGAAAATGGGATATTGTTTTGACATATGCACATACGTTAGTCTGACTCTCGTTAACGTTGCACGCTCACGAGTTGTTGTCAATTTTCTTGTATTAAACTTCGTGTTGGTCCTCTCCTAAACCGATGTGGAATTTGAGTTGCAACAACGATTGACAGTTGTTTTTTTAGCGTTCCTTCGTATCGTTTCTCTCCTGGATTGATATAGAAGTTTGAAAAGTTGTTCTCGCATCGATATGTTTGGCAGTGATGGATGTTCATCACTCTTTTCGTATCGATGAACCCTGCTTTTGGTCATGGATAGGCGATTCATAATTCGTATCGACGCTAATGTATAAGTTATGATGGATACGAAATCAATGTTCGTACCGACGTGCTGTGGATGGTGTTGTGAACTCGTCGATGCGAACAAGGGCTTCGAGTCGATGGGGTTCATCATCTTCAGTCGTCTTCGCTGTGTGCTTCATATCGATGGATTCATTGTCCATTTCGAATCGATGGAAATTTTGGTCAGATGGATACGATCAGCATTCGACTCGATGCGTGGGTTGACTGGTTGTGACCGGTCATGAGAACCGGGAGGCGAATCGACTCAGCTTCTCCCTAAGCTCCATATAAATACCCTAGACTTCAGCCATTTTCACTTTTTACTTTTTTACTGCCGCCTTTAACTTTCACATTGATCCAGAAACTTGAGAGAGGAGAACTGTGCCGTGCTTTCGACTCGATCAAATTCAATCCTTCAAATCTTCGAATTCCAATTTTAAATTAGGTAATTAATCACGAATCCAAACGACGAAGTTATCTAAGATCCACTCCATCTTCATCAATTATCCATTCTGGCAATTGGTAAAACCAGATCTGGGTCAAAGTTCGGTCGTAAATGGACATGGCGATGCTCCTGTTGATTGGAGAAGAAAGAGTGGAAAAACAAAAAATGGATCGATCTGGGGGATTGCGTTCGAGTCGATGCAGGCCATGGCACGTTTTCTTTTGGAGCTCGCATCGACTCCAGGGATTTCCTAAGGGAGGTGACGTTGTTCGTATCGATTACAATGATGGTGGATCGTATCGATATGAAATGATCGATGCGAAAACTAAACAAATGACCGTTTCGAAGTTATCGGCTTTGGATCGATACAAATCTTACTCTTATTTTCGATACGAAAAGTGTCGGCTCGAACCACATCGATGTGAAGCCGAGATTTTTCTGATCGATACGAACCCAACAATCAAGGATCAATTCGAAGTATACCCCCTGAGATCGATACGAACTCATATCCTGATGGATTCGAACAAGCTTGCCCTGATCGATTCGAACTCTTCCTTTGATGGATACGAAACTTTGAACTCTTGATAGCACAATTCCGACGAGCTTCACTCTTGCATATCTGGACTTGACAGTTAAACTGCATACTTGACTACCTTTCGAAGCTCGTCGATGGAACCATAACAATTTTAAACCAAATCGATTGCTAACATTTAGATGATTTTGTGATGACAGTCAGCGATGACGGTCATCCCAACTGGAGTCTGATTATCTTTGTTGTTTGCCAATTTTTCTCTAACTCTGCAAAACTTATCCAAGTAATGCACAACACTACACAACACACACTTTACACAAGGGGAGCACACAGGATCTTTAGCACCTAACGATGATTTCTTATGAGTAAGCTAGTTATGGAAACTTCAAGGTCGCAGCCACAAGAAACTCAGAGTTTAGTCCCTTCCATGCTCGAAATACCGGACGTCGAGGCCGAAGTCATCGGTCCAGCCCCGGACGAGTTACCTGACGCGTCCTTCATCAATAATCCATTAGACTCTGTTCCGTCCAATATTTCGGAAGACATGCTAGGAAGAATATGCTTAAGGCATGGTCTGTCAATGGACAACGTCCTATTGCCAAAACCAAACGACAGGCCACACAGTCCTCCGGAAGGGTATACCACATTCAATCGACATGCATGCGCAGCTGGGACGCTCCCTCGTTCAATCAGTATATAAGAGAAGTGTTGTCCTTTATAGGGATCGCCCCATCTCAGCTACACCCAAATGGATACACTTTACTCAATAGCTTGTTCATTGCATTTATGGAACACCTCTATCGTCCATCCCGACTGACTGAGATAAGATACCTGTTCAATTTCAAGAGTCGGACAGACAGTCCATCTTTCACATTTCTGGAGGGCGTGAGAAATTATCAAATAATTACGGGATCATGGACCAGACTGAGCTACTTCAAGACGGAGTGGTTCTATGTTAGATGCCCATCAGGATTTGCCCGACGATGGCTATTTAGACGGGAGTATTGCTATCTTTTCGAGCAGTCGGCAAGGTAGTTGCAAATGAAACCTAATTCATATTCTCTTTTTCTTTACATCAATAATTCAGTGACCCGAAGGTGAATATTTCAAGGCGATAGTTCGGGTTCTCCAAGAAATTCCAAGCAAAGAGAGAAATATCGATTTTCTCTTGACAGAAAGGAATCTTAGGATTCTTGGGCTGATTGAACGTATGCAGAGTATAAGGCTCGATGGTGCATTAAGAACTGTCTCGAGGGAGCAAGTTAAACGAAAAAAGCCTAGAGTTGTCATAATCGAGGAGGTTGACTCCGAGAGAACTCACATCGATGAGGAACCGTTGGGCTAACCTGCAGATGTAGCCTAGGATATTGAAGAGCGGAGAAAAGGTAAGGCAGCCGTCTTCAAGCCATCTAGAAAGGGGAGATGGAAATCTGTTGTCACGTCCCAGCCCGCCTTCGGAATTAGAATTTCGGAGATGTCTCCCCCAAGAACAGAGAATCTTTATGAAGGACTCGTCGATCTTCCAATTTTGGTTGATGTGTCCCTACAGCATGATGCCAGATTGGATGAGCTCCAGCAAGCTTTAGTTTTAAGCGAGTCTCTTCCCACTAACGTGGCTGACACATCCGGTTGGTGGGGGGGGGGGGGGGTTGCACATAAATACACACGTCACGGCACTACACGATTTTTTGATCGTAAGCTGCCTTTTTTTGAAGATTACTAATTTCGTTTCCATTTTTTCTTTGCAGACACCATGTCCGGTCAAGGCTCGATGCTTGGCAGCCTGCATAACAAACATCGATCTTCGTCGTACTATGAATCGCGTAGGTGGGAAGGAGACCGGGATTATGATCGAGGGCATTCCAGCCAGGAACGGACTGATAGGGATATAGAATATGTACACCGTTCCCGATCACGCACTCCCCCTCCCAGAGCTCCCGCACCGCCTCCAGTTCATGTTTTGAGGCCCCTAGAGACTTCACGGCATAGGCAGTCTTCCCACTCTTCACAATCCGACTCTCATCGCCAAACTGACCTTCAACCACCACACAGGCCATTGTCGAGCCTACTGGGGAAGGAGCAATAAGGCTCGCTCAACTGAAAAAGGATTTTCCCGACATCTGTTTTGATGGGTTTGTCTCCCTCTATGCTTAAAAAGGGTACCGACGTCGGTTGAAACCACGGTGCATGATTACATTGCAGATATATTTTTCCAGTATCAGGAGTGGTCGAAGACCCCTAAAAAAGCATCGAAAGTAGCCTTTGATCGAGCGGTCAGGATTGAAAAGCTAAAGAAAGAACTCGGTCAAAAAGATCGAATTATTCAAGCACTCAGTAGCGAAGCCGTGTCTTCTCGCAAATCTGAGATCGATGCTCTTAAGAAAGCCGACGAGGCCCAAGCGATAATGGACAGGATGAAGCGAGAGCACTATGCTACCGTAGAGGATATGGGCCACCGGAGCACCATCGTGACCGCTGAGTGGGAAGCAGCCCTTAAAGAGCTTAATGAACTTAAATCCAAATTTTCTGAAATCATAAAGGAAAAGGATGTTGCGAATGTTGCCACACAGGAAGCGTGCGCTCAGGCGGTGGTGCTCCAGAGGGAAAGGGATGCGGCCATGGTAAAGGTCCGCGAGGTGGAGGCCGAAGTTGATGAGAAAGTTCGATTGGTAGGGACTAGGCTTGAGGCGGACATAGAGGAGATTCTCGTCACATATAACGCCAACGTGTTGAGGCATAGGAACTTGGCATGGATTGACGATTACTCCACACATTTATACAACGCCTAGAATTTGCTAGTTGAATACGAGAAGGCGGTGCTATCGGGTGGTGCCCTCGACGAATTTGAATTGGAGAACCGCATATTAAGCGAAGATGAAAAGACGATTCTCCGTGATTCTATGATCTCTCATGAAAGAGAGAGGCTAGGCACCCAGCACTTAGAAGCCGAGGAAGGTTCCGGAGTCGAGCACTCTGCTACAAGTTCTGAGATTATAACTTCATCTCGATCCGAGCCCACTCCAGTTATCGAGCCCCAGCCCTTCCCGGCCTATGATCCTGAACAGCCACGCCTATCTCCTATTAAGGAGCATTTATCCGAAGCTGTTCAGGCAACAGCAAGCCGAACTGAGGAAGGTACTCTGAACAAATTTCATGTGTATTTGGAGTGAAGGGATTGTTTTTGAAGTGTGTTCTAACAACTTCTTTTCTTTCTTGTCCAGTGAGAGAAGTTACACTGACAGCGCCTCCTGCAATCCAATAGTCACATCAAGTGCAGGATGCCATCACTACTGAGGCGATCATCACAACTGCGGTCGCGCCAACGGAGATGACGCAGGGGAGCTCAATTTCTTTGGACGAGCAGATGATGAATGAGCTCCTAGGCCGAAACTGCGACCCTTTTGCGGGCATGCCGTTCGTTCTTGGCGCGTTCCCGTCTGCTTCCATTGCTTCGTCACAGTCCACCACTACCTACCCTGAAGCCCTTGCCGCTCGTGAAGCAAAGATTTTGGCTGAAATTAACGGTGAATTGGATGCAGCGGCTCATGGCGATGATTCTGAGGGTGGAGTGACGGCGCCGGGTCCGACTCCACTTGTGATGATATCACCCGGGGGGACACTGGTTGATGCTAGAGTGTCCACTCCGCCCCCGGTTGTAGATCCAGTTCCCCTGACTTCTCCTGAAGAGAGCATGCCTGTAGACTCGAGTTCGGAGGAAGACGTTGATATCATGCCTTCTTCAGGGGATGATTCACCAAAGGGTAAAGGTTCGAAGCGAAAAACCGCTAGCGGTTCTGGCAGTTCCACCTCGAAGAGAAGGTAGAAGAAGAAAAGGTAGATAAACCCCCCTTTGGCGCATTTTTGGCAGTTAGGAGTGTACTTTTGTCTGTATAGATACAGGTTCGGCCCCCTGCTAGTAGAAATTTTTGGAATAACTTGTACATGAACCTTCATATACAGTTAGTTGGAATGAAATTTTGTTTCTTTGCTTCAATTTTTATTTCTTTTACGCTTAAGTATTTGTAGTATTTGAATTGCAGTCCAGTGCACTTGCGATGTTTTTACCTTCAAGTTGAGTTAGTTTTATTTGCCAAGTCTGAAAATCGTGATCACAAGTCATAATTGAAGAATGAGTTGAATTTTAGACATTGTATCGCTTCGTTTAGTGATTAACACTTAAGCTTTGCCCCCAGTTCTGGGGACCAGCACTTGTATTTCGGTGGTCAATCGCACCTATTGCAAATCTTGAGCACATGTCCACACTCCGGGGACTTAGGATAATCTACGATCGATAATCTGGTTCGCATTCTGGGAATTCAAGAACTATCGACGTTTGTAACACAGTTCGCACTCTAGGAACTTTGACTTAGTATTTATGCTCCAATTCACACTTTGGGAATTTGGAGTTAGCATTTATATTTCGGTTCGCACTTCGGGAACCTGGAATTGATGTTTATACTCCAATTCATGCTCTAGGAATTTGGCGTTAGTCGACAGATGGTCAGTGACATCCGTTTAAGCTTTTTAGGAATTCGTTCACACTCTGGGAACGACGGATTTATCGGGATCATGGATGGTCGGATCGCATCCACCCCGAGTCAACAAGCGAGTTCGTTAGACGGATGGGTCCATCCTCCTCAAACTTGGTTAAGATACGGTCGAAGTTGTTAGGCGGACGGGTCTACCCTCTCCAGAACCGTACCGAGAATTTTCACACTCCAACTCGCACTCTGGGAGTCTGGAGTGGTTTTAAGGATTGTTGTGTATCAATCCTTTTCGGTATTATCGCAGTGGCTTTCCCCCGAGCTCGGGTATCATTTAGTGAGTGACCGGTCATATCACAGTCACTCGCTATTTGAATAAATTCCACCGTTCAATGGAACTTAGCTCTCCATGCATTGTGATGTTGTACGTCATATTCAATAAATCACAGCTCGGCCTCGAAGGGACGACATTTTATTGCTGAAATGAAAGAACATGGCAAAGTCAGTTGCCTTATTACAAATTCAAATTTCGGAATGCGAAAACAAACTGCAAATAAAAGAATAAATCGGATAAATGAAGCCTGTCATATGTAGTAGCGACGGAGGTTTTCACTATTCCAAGCTCTTGGCAAAGTATGACCGTCAACGGTCGACAACTTGAATGTGCTATCTCCGAGCTTTTGAGTGATCACATACGATCCTTACCAATTTGGCTTCATATGTGAAGGGACCGGATAAATTCTTTTTAGAACGAGATCGCCAAGTTCGAAGGTCCGTGGCCGGACCTTGGCATTGTATAATCGGGCGACTCGATTTCGATATGCGGTTGCCCTCAAATCAGCCTCTTCACGCTTCTCATCCAGTAGGTCCAAAGATTCAGCGAGCAATATGGCGTTAGTTTTTGGGTCATAATAAGTTACACGATGAGAAGGTACTTCCATTTCGACTGGGATAACGGCTTCTGAGCCGTAAGACAGAGAGAAGGGAGTGTGCCCGATTGGGGATTTATGGGTCATTCGGTAAGCCCATAAAGCCATAGGTAATTCATCAACCCACTTGTCCCCAACCTTTTCCAATCGTTTTTTCAGAATAGATTTGATAGCCTTATTAACAGCTTCGACTTGGCCATTCGCCTGAGGGTGTGAAACCGTCGAAAATTTCTTATGGATGTGGAACCGTTGGCAGAATTCTTGAATTCAACACTGTCGAATTAAGCTCCGTTATCAGTGATAATGGCATGCGGGAGACCAAATCGGCAGATGATATTACGAACTACGAAGTTGATTACTTTTTTCATTGTGATAGTCGCAAGTGGTTCAGCTTTATCCATTTAGTAAAGTAATCAACTGCGACGATGGCATATTTTGCTCCTCCTTTGGCAAGTGGTAGAGTTCTGATGATAGTAATGCCCCATACTGCAAACGGCCAGGGACTGACCATTTGGGTTATCTCAGTAGGTGGGGCCCTAGGAATTTGAGTATGCCTCTGGCATCTATCACATTTTCTTGCATAATCCGATGCATCACGGTTCACAGTTAGCCAGAAATATCCATATCGAAGTACTTTCTTGGTGATGGATCGCCCCCCAGTGTGATCACCACATTCTCCCTCATGCACATCACATAACACTCTTTTGATTTTGTCATGGGCGATGCATCGGAGGCAAGGAACGGAATATCCTCTTTTATACAAGATTCCATCCTGAATGGTAAACCGCGAGGCTTTTCGAAGAATCTGTCTCCTTTCACTTCTACGCTCGGGCAGTGCCCCATGCTCGATATAGTTTCGATAGGGGGTCATCCATGACTCCTTTTCGGGAGCGATTTCAAATGCAAAATCAGTTTCCATCTGATCAATGCTAGGAGAAGATAAAGTTTCAACAGGAATGAGTCCCATGTGTTGTGCTTCGCCCGTACTTGCTAACTTGGCTAATGAATCAGCCTTCTGGTTGTGCTCACGGGGTATGCAGAAAATAGCGTAGTGATCGAATTGATCAAGTACTTCTTTAACTCGAGCTAAATAGGCTGCCAGTCTTCAATCCTTGGCCTGATATTCGCCCCGAACTTGGCTTACGACTAGCTGAGAGTCGCAGTAAATTTCCACAGTAGTAATTCTCAGATCGTGGGCTAGCCTCAACCCAGCAAGTAAAGCTTCATACTCAGCTTCATTTTTGGTTGCACGGAACTCGAATTTCATAGCATAGCATATGGATCGGCCCTCGGGGGTTTCAAGTACTACCCCAGCGCCTGAGCACCGATCATTGGATGCGCCATCAGTATGCAGCTTCCAGATATATTCGGGAGATTTAGCGGGTCCAGGCAAGTCCTCTGTGATGGTGAATTCGGCTATAAAATCTACTAGCACTTGACCGTGTGTGGCTCTTCTCAGGTTATAGGTGATATCGAACTGGCTCAGTTCGATGTTCCACTTGAGTAACCTACGAGACGTCTCAGGCCGCGTGAGGACCTGTCGTAACGGCTGATTGGCATACACAGTGATAGGGTGAGCCTGAAAACATGGACAGAGCTTTCTCGAGGCAATGACTGGCAGTAGGCTAATTTCTCCAACTTTGGATAGTTTTTCTAAACTCCGGTTAATCGCTTGCTAACGTAGTAGACCGGTTTCTGCACTCGGTCTTCCTCCCGAACTAGGGCAGCGCTGATTGCATTTTCCGATACCGCCAAGTAAAGATACAACTGCTCATGGTTTATAGGCTTCGATAAAATCGGCGACATGGAGAGATGTTGAACCAGTGCTTGGAATGCGCCTTCGCACTCCGTAGTCCATTCGAAGTTCCGCTTTCCTCTTCGGATCAGGTCAAAGAAAGGGATGCATTTATCGGTAGACTTCGATATGAACCTGCTCAATGTCGCTACCTTCCCGTTGAGACTCTGAACTTGCTTTATTGTTCGTGGAGTTTTCAAGTTCCTGATTGCCCAAATCTTTTCTGGATTGGCTTCTATTCCTCAAGCGTTGACAATGAACCCAAGGAACTTTCTGGACGCAACTCCAAAGTGACACTTTAGCGGATTGAGCTTCATTCCGTACTTTCGAAGGATGTTAAACATTGACTCGAAATCTTGATCAGTGGAAATTCGTGATTTTACCAATATGTCGTCTACATAAACTTCCATGGTCTTCCTAATCTGATTAGCGAACATCCGTTGGCTAGACGCTGGTAAGTCGCTCCGGCGTTCTTTAGTCCAAACGGCATGACTTTATAGCAGTAGAGTCCCAGATCGGTTACGAAGCTGGTATGTTCTTGGTCAGGTACATGCATGGGTATTTGATTATAGTCGGAATAAGCATCCATGAAAGATAATAATTCATGTCCAGCCGTCGAATCTACAAGCTGATCAATCCTGGGAAGTGGAAAACTGTCTTATGGGCAAGCTTTATTTAGATCAGAATAATCAACATATGTCCTCCATTTCCCATTAGGCTTTCGGACAAGTACGGGATTGGATACCCACTCCAGGTATAAAGCATCTCGAATAAATCCGTTTGACTTAAGCTTTTCGACTTCTTCTTTAAGGGCGGCAGATCTCTCTGGATCCATACCATGCCTTTTCTGTTTGACCGGGATACACCTCGGGTCAATATTCAAGATGTGGCTCGCGATGTCCGGCGAGATCCCACACATGTCAGAATGTGTCCAGGCGAACACGTCAAGATTCGTCCGGAGAAATTCAACCAATTCCTGCTGTGTCTCTTGGCTCAACTGAGACCCAATTTTTAACATTCTCAAATCATCATTATCGCTGCCGTCGATCGGGACATCAATCGCCAGTTCAGCCGGGGAAGCTTGACTTTCTATAGATTCCTTCTTGTTCTCATTGTCTCTAGGGTCAAGATCCCTTTGGAATTGGTTGTGGTGCCCGGGCTGAGGCCCAGACACAAATTGTCAATTATTTGCAAAGCGGACGCAGAGAGATTCCTCTACGCTCTTTCCTTTCTCTCGTCGCTGCGCCTCGCGCAGCTCTGCAACATAACAGGCTCTCCCAACAGCCTGATCTCCTTGAATAACTCCAATCCCACGATCGGTGCGGAACTTCAAAGTTAAACACCACGAGACAATTGCTGCCCTGAATTCAGCGAGGGCCGGTCGGCCCAAAAATGCGTTATAGAGGGACTGAATGTCCAACACAACAAACTGCAAAATCTGGACTCTCCGGCACTCTCCAACACCCAGCTCCCCTAGCAATTCCACTACTCCAGTGGGTATATTGGCACTTCCATCGAAGCCATGTATTCAAGATTGGCACGGTTTTAAATCCTTGGCTTCCATCTTCATCGGATCATAAGCTCTCTTAAATAGAATATTTATTGAACTCCCACTGTCAACCAGGATCCTCTTCATTCAAGAAGGACCAACCTGGGCAAATATGACCAGTGGGTCAATGGTGGGGGCTTCGACCCTGTCAGCATCCCGATTTCTGAACACAAGGTCATCAGTCATTGTTTTCTGTTGTTTCGACGGAGCCCCTTCATCAACATTACTGCAACACTCGAAGTCCGCATGCCTGATAGAACTGGCATACGACTCCATATCCCTCCAGCTTCGGTCTGCTGGATGGGGACCACCAATAATTGTGTTTATTACCAATCTCCCGCCCGTACGAGCGGGTTTCTCTCGTCTCTCTTGACTCTGCACATGATTTTGGGTTGATGGGCCCGCACTACCAGATTGCGGCGGCCGCACAAACTGATCTAACTTTCTCTCCCTGATCAAATTCTCAATGAGGCTTGCAAATGTCTACACTCATTGGTATTGTGGCCATAACTCTCATGGAATCTACAGAACTTTACCGTTTGAATCTTCCTCTCCGACGACGGCTTCGGAGCAGGCTTCTTATACTGCATAGCATTGCAAGTTTGCAAATACACGTTTTCTAGCGACGCATTCAATGGTGGGTAGTTATCAAACATGGGAGCCCTACGTCGTGGGCCACGGTTTTGATCCCATTTCTTATTCTGATTGTCATTATTTCTCAACTGAGACTGCTTATTATGTATATTCAACTCACTTTTCCAGAACTCTCACCCGACTGCTTAACTGCTACATTACTTTGAATCTCCTCACTACTGGGCCTCACGTCATCCTGCTTCCTAGGCTGTTTCACGTCCTCACGCTTTAAGAATTGAACGGCTTTGGAGTAGGAACGGTCAACGACGAGGGAGGCTTCCCAGCTAACCAATTTCCAAATTCAGAATCAGGGTCAATTCCCTTAGTCAGTGCCATTAAAATTGAATTGTCGCACATGGTGCGTGGAACCTTTCTAAATAGTGTCTAAGTGTTTCCCCTGGGGCCTGGGTGACGTTGGATAAAGTGTTAACATCTTTAGGTCTAGCAACATGCATACGAAACTGTTCTACAAACTTTGTAGCCAACTGGTCAAACGAAGAAATAGATCGTGGTGGTAGCCTTGTAAACCACACTGTTGCAATGCCTCCAGAGAGATGGGAAAACTACAGCACTTCACAGCGTCATCGGCCCTTGCCGCACTCATTGACCACTCATATTTCAAAATATGCTGATTGGGATCCGAATTTCCTTTATACATCGGTAATGTCGGCATCCTGAATCGCCGAGGAGGTTCAGCATAAAGAATCTTGTCCGTGAAACGGGTATGACTCCGGGAGACTCCCCGGTCGTTCTGTGACTCCGGGAGAATCACGGATCATTTTCCTAATCATGGTTGGAAGGTCTGGCATTGCAACGTTCTGTGCTCGTTGGGCCAAAGTGTGGTCGGGTTCCACATTGCGAGGTTGGACCAGGCACTGTCGACGGTCCACGTCTCGCCTCCTTGGCTCAACGTCTTTTGGGACGCAAGGTTCAGGAGTACGTCTGTATTGATTTCCGGCATCAACCCATATGTCAACTACAGTAGCGGTGGGACGGTTATCTGTGTTGTACCGAGGGACAGTCGTCCAGTATGAAAGCCGGCCAATGGACCAACCCTTAGCTGTCCAACAGTCAAGGTGGGCTGATGTTCGGTGGCTTGTGCCTGACCTTCGTCTGGTCGAGGACGAACGGATCTTTGGTTGTAGCCTGATGAGGTAGAACTTTCTATAGAGGAGCGAGAGACTTGATCTCTTATATTCCATCTACGCATCTAGCGGCTTAGCTGGTTGGTCAGCTCAGCATTTGCACGTAGTTGTTCTGTCAACTGCTGCCGACTCTGTGTTAGTTCCTGTAGCAACAACTGGAAGTCTGGCCTAGTAACGGGCCTTGTGAGTCTGAGGGTCCGGTTGCATTCTGGTTGGTTGGTAGCAACTGTGTGGGATTTTGCCTATCCCGGCCTTCTTGGTCGCCAACGTTGGAGGTGGTTCTCGTGCTAACCATCTTGAGGGCTGAATTCCTTTCTTAGATTTTTTGCAAATCTGAATAGAGTGGACGGAATCGAACTTGTGATCTGGATCTCTCTTAGATTTATGCAATCCGGTATCGATGACAGATCAAAGGAGCAGGAGAAAATCTGGGTTATCTTCTCAATGAAAGCACCAAAGTGTTTGTACCAAAATTGGGTACAACACTCTTCGGAAGTTTTTGAAAAGATAACAAAGAAGAATATAAATTTAAAATGAGGATTATCTAACAAAAACTCCAAACAACAGAAATATAAATTCGCAGACAAGCGATTTAGAGTGGTTCGGCGTGTTGCCTACGTCCATTATGAAGTTTTTGCAACTTTATTGATTCTCTTTCGACAATTACAAGCGATTACAGCAAGCAACAAAAAAATACAACTTAGAATTCGAATTCAACAGCAATAATATGATGTAAGTCTTGATTCGGTAGAGCCTCGACGCTTGAGAATCAAAAAGATCCTTCTTCCGTAGGCTCTGGGGCTCTATATATAGGCGTAGGAGGCTGAGACTTCGCTCAAACTTCGAGAGATTCGCTCTGGCACGTGAGGGGTCCCACAAGACCAATTCCAGAAAGTTTCGACTCGATCTATGATCGATACGAAATCATTTCATATCGATCAAGATCATGTCCGATGGAGCTGAAATTTGGTGTGAACGTTCCTTGTCTCGTATGTAATCTTCTGTGAAAATTTCATAGCATTTGGATCGATGGATCTTGAGATATGATCGATACGAATTGAGATTTCTCGGATGGCTGTTTGGTTCAACTCTATAGCTTCGAATCGATCCCCTCGTATCGATGGTTGCACGTGTTTCTGAGATGATGTGGCGCGCATATTTCGAACCGACCTTTTGCTCCGAGTTGACCGTGTCGCATCCATGACTCTCTCCTTGTTTGCATCGATGACCGTTGCGTCAATCCAGGTCCATTTGACTTGATGGACACGAACAAGCCTTTGGATATGGGCTCGAACAAGAGCCTCTAATGGGTACGAAGTAGCGACTGTTCGATGGGTATGAAGCAAGGTCATCCGATGGATACGAAAATCAGTCACCTGGTGGATTCGAATAGAAGCTCAACCATGGATACGAACTCACGAAGTCTGATGTTACGAACAGGACTTTCCTCGATGGATACGAGCCAGGTAGACACTTGATGGATACGAAGTAGGCTATCGATACGAAATGTATGCTATGTTGATGGACTCGTACGAGATTGAGTTCAACTGAGGCTCCCCGATGGATTCGAATGAGATCGAGTCGAACTTAGGTTCTTTGATGGGTTCGAATGACATCGATATGATCCGGGGTTCCTTGATGGATACGAAGTAGCTGCCTCTCCGATGGATACGAAGGCGGTGGATTCAAATCGGAGCTTGGTGATGGATACGAAAATGGGGTTATCACCTTCAATTTGCATTGATCATAACTTGAGTATACGAACCCGGATTGACTTGAAATTTGGAATGCGGGCTCTCAAGGCTTTGCTTGTACTGTCTTGTTAATTGTAGCCCGATTCGGACTCGGACAAAATTCGTCGACATCCGTAGCGAGCCTGAGCATTCTGGACATGCAGGACGTTTAACCTTGAGCTTGTAATCAGTTCTTTGATATCTCGGCCTTGCCAAAAGGCGGGATAACAATCGATATAAAAAATTTCACTATGGTGCTTATATAATAAAAATTCTTCAAAATTATGGTATTTCTTTTTCTAAATCCGAATTTTCCACAATTAAAGAGCTTGAATCTAAAACTTTGGAACTCATGAGCTTATCGAAACATCCACAAAGTCTTGCTTTTATATCATTCCAAGAATCGATCGCCAACCGTGATCAAAATCATCCTCAACCTCCTCAACATCATCACCCTATTGCTACTCAAGTTCAAGAAAGAGATGATGATGAAATAGAAGTTTTGAATCTTGACTCTACTCCTCGACAAGCTTTGGTTACTCTTTCATAAAATCAATCCAAGCTTAAGACTAAAATTGATAAGTTCGAGAGGCAAACCATTAAAAGGTTCAATTCCATTCGTGGTTTCCTAAATAAGATGTGGGAACATATTAGTTGCACTTCCTAGACTTCTACTGAAGCTTTTGATCCAGCTTCTTTTCAATGGTCCTCTACCTCTGGCACCAATGATGATGATAACGATGAGGATGAGGAAGAAAGTGATGATGAGTCAAGAACAAGGTTTTAAGGTAGTGGTACATTTGTTTTCTTATCTAAAAACATTCATAGTAATTTGCATTTTGTTGTGTATATATATGTCTGTGGTGATCTCATACTTGCTTATTGGTTTGTACAACTAAAACTTCTATGTCTATTTTAAGATAGTGCAGTTTGTTAGCTATTCTACATTATCTATGATATGTGAGTATTTCATATATGGTATGTTTCCTTTTTGTCGATGTCAAAGGGGAGAAGGCGTTTAAAAACTACCATTGACAGGGGGAGCTTATAGTAAGGGGGAGTACATATAATTTTATTTCCTATTATATATGCTCATATTATGTATATACTTATATAGTTGTCATCGTCAAAAAGGGGAAGAATGTTGGATCATAGGTTTTGATTGCTGATAAGACGCAACAATTCACGAATCTACGACTACAATAACATCTAGACTCATCGGCTCAATATATGGTTTGTATAGTTATATATTTTAACAAGAGTCATCAAATGTGTATATAAAGTTTAGTTTAGTGCTTTGTTAAAATCTTTCCTCAAGAATCATCATTCACATTTAAATAAACTTGCATGCATATTTTAATCAAAATCAAGTTTTCAATAAATGCATGGAGCGAGGCTCGAACTCAAGTTACTAGTTTGAAAGGCAAATACCCTAACCAAATGAGCTATTGTAGTTTTTGCTTAACAACAGAATTCAGTTGACTGAATACACTCAGTCAGTCGGCTGAACCTATGCATTTTAACATATATGTGCGTGTTTTTAAATTCGGTCGACTAAATGATCAAAGTCAGTCGACTGAATCCTGCAACTGTCATTTTTTATGTAAAGACATTACTTTTTTGAATAGCTGTCTTCCTCCCCAAGGGTTGCAACCATAGCTATTCGCGGAGATCTCTTCACCAATAGTTGCAACTCCTTAACTGCTATATATATGCATGAATTTTAAGATCAAATCACTTCACTTACTTGCTTATACTTGAATCATATTTTCTAAATTAACTACTCTCTTGAATTCATACATTCATTTCTTTTAATCACAATTCTATATTTCTAAAAGCAATTTGAAACTTTCTAATCTTCTTATACACATAACTACACACATCATACTTGAGGAAAAGATTATAGAAATGGTGTACTACAAGTGACAAATCCGCGTTATTAGAACATAAAAAGTCAAACGGTCTTTTGTATTTGTTGAAGTCCTGTTCTGCTGCTCAGGCATGTGAAGTCCTCTTCGGCCGCTGAGGCGAAATCATGTTCCGCTGCTCAGGTCCCTATTCGGCTGCTCAGGGGTTTATTAACATGTTCCTCTGGGTTAAATGCGAGTTGTTGTTTTAGTGAAATTGCAGGAGTCTGGGACAGGACGTAAGACAGAGCTCCGAACCAGTATAAAAATCTCTGGTATTATTTATATTATACTACTTTTATATTCCATACTATTTATTGTATAGCTATCCTCATTACACTCTATATTATCGTATATCCATATTACGCGATTCATAGCACGCTTACATTTGGTATCGGAGCTTGAAATTCTATCGATCCTCACAACATCATAGAATAATGGCTAGAAAAAGATCCGGTCGAAATACAAAAAGCAAAAAGCCTGAAAATATCAGAGCAACGTCCAATGAGGACAGTAAAAAAGGTACTTTCTGATTTACAAATTTCAGTAAACGAGAATAATGGATTAGTTAGTATAAGCGATAAGATCTCAAAGCTTAATTTTCTTATTTTAGAAAAGATTAAATCAATCAAACTTGAAAATGAGAAATTGAAAAATGAGAAATTAGATTTAGAATATCAATATAATGTTTTGAAAAATAATTTTGAGGCTCTTAAAGATTTTCTAGACGAACAAAATACCGTGCTTAAAAAAGAAAAAGAAAATTTTTCAAAGAAATTACGGATTTGAAAAGACAAAATGATTTATTATAATCATCTTTAGATAATTCAGAATCTCAAAATTTTCTTCTCGAAAATGAGAACTGTATGTTAAAAAAGGAGAATTTCGAATTAAACAAGTAAATTAATATTTTGAAAAATAGTAATATTTCTTTTGAAAATAATAATTGTGACTTTAAAGCTAAATTTGATAAACTTAACACTGGAGTCACAAAATTTAATAAAGGTCAAAATGACTTAAATATGATTTTATCTAGTTCTAGACCTTTACATGATAAAAGTGATTTAGGATATAATAAAACTGATTGTAGAAATAGCACTAGACACGCTTTCATGTATAGTAAATATGTTATTGCTAGTACTAGATTACGAGTAAAGTCTAAATCCAATTTTTATAGAAATTCAAATACTGCTATGACTAATAATGTTTATAATTTCTTTAGAAGTACAAAATCATTGACGGGATTATGAATAAAAATTATCTAAATATTTGGGTTCCTGTTAATTGAAAAAAAAGAGAAAAATACATTGATGATTATTTTAATACGGTAATTAATAATGAAAAGTATATTTATAAAGGTTCAACCACACCCAAATGGGTATGGTTTCCTAAAAATTAGGAAATTATAAGAACCTTGGGTGTCGCATGCTTTAAATGTTAATTTTTTTTAGATACCTTACATTATAAGTAGTAGTTATTTTGTTTTATATTGTTCTATGTTAGCACTTATGCGGAATATAATTTATATCATCATATAAACTCTCCTTTTTGTCGATGACAACGAGAAAGAAATATATTGCTCTAACACTATTTGCAGGAATAAACCTTGCAAGCACGGATTAAGGGGGAGAAAAGATTAATTATTTACAATAATATATAGCATAGATTCAGGGGGAGAAATTTATAGCACAATTACAGGAATATATCCAGTGAGAGAGATAAGATCAACAAAGCTTGTCAAAGATTCGTTCGTAGCAAATGAAGTTGTCATCATCAAAAAGGGGGATAATTTTGGAACATAGTTTTTGATTGCTGACAAAACACAAAAATTCACGAATATACGACTACGATAACATCTAGACTCATCGGCTCAATATATAGTTTTTATAGTTATATATTTTAACAAGAGTCATCAAATGTGTATATAAAGTCTAGTTTAGTGCTTTGTTAAAATATTTCCTCAAGAATCATCATTCACATTCAAATAAACTTGCATGCATATTTTAATCAAAATCAAGTTTTCAAAAAATGCATGAAGCGAGACTCGAGCCCGGGTCACTAGTTTAGAAGGCAAGTACCCTAACCAAATGAGCTACTGTAGATTTTGCTTAACAGTAGAATTCAGTCGACTGAATATAGTCAGTCAGTCGACTGAACTTGTGCATTTTAACATATATGTGCATGTTTTTAAATTCAGTCGATTGATTGATCAAAGTCAGTCGACTGAATCCTGCAACTGTCGTTTTTTATGCAAAGACTCCACTTTTCTGAACAGTTGTCTTCCCCCCCATCGGTTGCAACCATTGCTATTCACAGAGATCTCTTCACCAACAGTTGCAACTCCTTAACTGCTATATATAGCATAAATTTCAAGATCAAATCACTTCACTTACTTGCTTATACTTGAATCATGTTTTCTAAATTAACTACTCTCTTGAATTCATACATTCACTGCTTATAATCACAATTCTATATTTCTAAAAGAAATTTGAAACTTTCTAATCTTCTTATACACACAACTACACACATCATATTTGAGGAAAAAATTATAGGAAGGGTGTACTATAAGTGACAAATCCGTGTTATTAGAACACAAAAAGTTAAACAATCTTTTGTATTTGTTGAAGTCTTGTTCTGTTGCTCAGGCGTGTGAAGTCCTCTTCAGCTGCTGAGGCAAAATCCTGTTCCGCTGCTCAGATCCCTATTCGGCTACTCAGGGGTTTATAGACATGTTCCTTCGGGTTAAGTGAGGGTTGTTATTTTGGTGAAATTCCAAAAAGAGTCTGGGACTGGACGTAGGACAGAGCTCCGAACCAGTATAAGAATCTCTGGTGTTATTTATATTATGCTGCTTTTATATTCCGCATATTTACTGTATAGCTTTCATCACAACACTCTGTATTATCGTATATCCATATTACGTGATCCATAGCACACTTTCAGAAATGACTTAGCCAAGGTTAAAAGAATCACTAGTCTTAAACAGAGATCTTCTGCTGCCACCCATGTAAGTTGCAAACGTTTGACCATTGATGTGGATAAACAAATAGACGAAGTCTTCATTTTTGAGTATTATCTACAATATTATTATGATTATGTGGTGGTATGTTGGAATGTGATACCAATTTATGCTAAAAAAATAGTTCATACTAGACTAGACAATCTGATACAAATTAAGTAATCTATCTTTATGAGCATGCTTCGTTGGACGTATGATAGTAAAAAAATTGGATATTTCATAAAAATTGACCAAGTTAATTAAGTTTAATAGAAATTAAATAATTGTATAAAATTAACCAAGTTTTTTAAAAATTAGTTAAGTTTAATATACAAAAATTAACTGTGCTTATAATAATAGTAATAAATTAACCATATTTTTTTAGAAAAAGGTAACTAAATTTTTACTAATATTTATATAATAGGAAAACATGAAATGAAGCTTCGAAAATTAACTAATTGCTAATTCAAATCTTTCCACGTTCTAAATTACATGCCCACTACATTACTCATGTTTCCCAATCTGGTTTTCATTACTATTTTCCAAATATAATCCATTTCAAATCCTGGTAAAAGAATGAAACGCAAATTACCTTCGAGTGAGAAACAAATAGTACCGAGAACCGTAAACCCAAACCAAACTGATCCTAGACGACCCAAACCTGATGACTCTCGGACGATTGTATGATGAAAAATACCATAAAGACTTGATCAAATCCAACCAAAGAAAATTGAAATATATGCAATTTTTATTTATTACCCAACTAGACCCGAACCAATCCGACCCGACAAGATCTGGCTTGAACCAAAGATCTGGTTGGGTCTATTTTTTAAAATGTATAGTATGGACTCAACAAACCCGAATGCCTAAAACCGAGACCAGCCGGGTCGAATCCGACTCTATTGGGTTAGGCCTAATTGCTACCCTACCACTCACTACCTCTTCACTTCTTTACTTGACTATAAGTTACTGATTTCATTTTTTTGCCTCTCATTTGCTTCCTTTTCCCAATATCAATGAAGAAGGGACCACAAAGAAAATTAACGAATTGCCTTCTTGAATTTCTCTAAATACATTATTCTTACGTTCTAAGAGAGCACAGTAGTAAAATCCATAACTTTTCCTCCATTTTTATTTCGCTTTGATCAACCATCATTATTAATGTTGCAATTACTACACTTCTCCTATTAATTTTCAACTTTGTAAATCCTATGGATGATTGAGTTTTTTTAATCATTAAATACCGTAACAAATGTATATCTTGAATGCATTCTTTTCACTTTATTAAAAGTGTTGCTTCATTTTCTTTTTTTCCATTATTTGGCATTGACCTTAATGAGATTGGAGAAACTAATTACTTTTTTACAAAAGTACTTGATGCAGATTCAGTCGTTGAACATATGGTATGTTATCTTTCGTTCGATCTCTTTTAATGGATATGCCTTAATATGAGGCAATTTGAATAAATAATACCTATTTGATTGAAATTTTCTCCATGAAGAAATTAAAACCTATCATTGCATTGTAACAACCAGCCATCCATGAGGCCTCGATTTAAGCATAAAATAACGCGGACATCGCAGATCTCGCAGACAACAGATCTTTTTGAGATAAAATATATAAAATATCACATGAAGTTATCCACAAAATTCTACACTTTCTAACACTCAAAATGGAAGGAATAAACTATAATAATCAATAGTACAATTGCAAATAAATAAAACAACATGATATCAAATAAATTCCAACTACATCTCTTTATAGTAGTAATAGAAGCAATCCAATGTTAGGGAAGCATTCCAATGTCCATAAATTCCTCATCTTGAAAACACAAAATTTATCGATGGCATCGATTAATTTGCATGGCTCTCTTCACGATGATTGGTTCCACATATTAATTCATTAACTTTGGATTTGATTTGGTTGATATAGAATTGATTTGTTAAAGATAGATGAAGAAAATGGAGATTAGAGATAAGATGTTTAGGCTAAATTATGATAAAAGAACAGGTTTTCATACATATTTATAGGCTGAAATAATTCATGTTTAGGCAAAGATTTCAAAATTAATATATTATGAAAATGTCGCATCATTTGACTTCTTCTAATTTCTAGCTGTTTTAACAAAACTCATGAAGTCATATATGTTTTCTAACTATAAATAGCATTTCGAACACAATGGGATAGGTCCTGATGGCTAATCCCACCTTCTATAGGAATTTACTATTTTCCCCTTTATGTGAAATTATGATTTTTACCCTTTTTAATTTAATTATTTAAGCTCGTAAAATTAATGGGTGTTACATTCTCCCCCCTCCCTAAAAAGAATTTCATCCTAGACATTTCAAGAGATGGACAATTGTAACACTCCTAATTTTGAGTAACAGTGTTTAGGACATTTAATTAGATAAATTAAATTAAATAATGTATTAAGATAAGGAGAATTAGATTTGATGATTAAATAGGTCGTGCCTTAATTAATAAACTAAGAAGAATGTTTAAAACTTAAATAAGAAGGAGGAATGATGTTAGGGGGAAAATAGGAATAAGCCTTATTTTCGAACATAAACTCTTCTCTCCCATTATCCTCATTCACACTTCATCTATACAAACTAAAGCAAAGACAAGGTCGACCATTGCAAGGAGAAACCAATGGAAGAAATCTAGGAAAATCTAAGGAAAAAGCCAAGGAGGAATTTAATCAACTCAAATCTTAACTCTTTTTATCAAATCAATGTGAATAATAGTTATCCATCTCACTATTTGTAACGACCCGCTTTTCCATACCATTCAAGCAGACAATAAACCATACATGTCCAACCTAAATCGAACAGAAAGACGGAGAGTTATGTGGAAGAAAGAAGAAGAGAAAAAAACTAAAAACAACACAGAACCCTATATCGCAGTAGAACAACATATAATATAATATCAATGATTTTTACAAATGAGAAAATGTTATATGCATACATCCATCAGAGTACGACAATAATCACAATTATCAGCCTGGACAGTTATAACATCCTGTCCTATAATTGTTGATATTTTCAATAGCGAAGCAGCGGAAAATAAACATACACGAGAATACGACTTGAAGACCTCAAACTCGTCTCCTGAGCTCCAATGCATCCAAAGCAATCTCTAAATATGCTCGATCTGACCCAAGAATTATAATAAATTAACACTCAAGTCAGTCTGGAAAACTAATGTGAGAAAACACACCAAATTAGATTTTTAAAGTTATAAAAACCCTTGAAAACAAAGGTATCTTGTAAGACCACGCCGCACATAAACATGGAGGGGATTTTACCTTATGATAACCAAAACATTTCATATGAAATCTAGTGATACTACAATAATATCTAAGGTTCAAAGTAAATATATACAATAACTGAAATGCTTGCATCTCACATTCCAACATAGTTGGGCACAATCAAAATCGTAATGGCTCGTATTGGAGATTGGTTTCCATAAAACGACTGGGCTACTAAGGTACTGCCCGTCATGGTACATCTCTAAGTAAAATACACTGAGAACCTTATATGGATTCTCTACGAGTCAAGATCGGATCTACCCCTTACTGGATAGTGCCGAATATGTCATCACTTTCGTTGGGATCAACAACCTAAATGGGCCATGAGCATACATGATCAATAATATCGATCTAGATTTGGTGATGACCATATCCTAATGGTAGCGAACCACATAGTCTTGAAGCATCTTCCATGTTTTAGTCATTCCCGGTTGATGAGACTTGAGGCTACGATTACCTTTTATATAGCACTTTCCACTTGGAATACTAACACTGCCCTCCAAGCAACAATGCAATGCTAGCATCCATCCATACAAGTTCGTTTTGGGACTGAACGAAATACTTGAGAGCTCTATCTCTGAATTCCCCATCATCCTCAAGACATCTTCACTTCGCAATGCTTAAGTTGGATCGCAGTGGTTTTAGGATAACATATCCGATCCTGGTCTCTTCGTAACAACATTCGACTGTTTTCGGTAAACTCAACCCCGTTCTTTAGGAAATAAACAGATAAAGATAAAAGCGGAGTTCACCTCCTAACCGTTTATGGACGGATTTTCTTATCATTCGTCCTAGAGGAACGAAACAAGATTTATACGCACAATACAACATTATTGGAGATGACTGTGCCCTATAACTCACGTGTTTCTCCTAGATATTTTCAAAGTTACTTTTGGTGTAACCATCGAATAAACAAACATTCAAATCATAGATTTCATTTTAAATGGAACCCACTGAGCCTCACATTCATAAATTTATAATCACTTTTCAAATACTAGGAAATCACTTTCATATACTTATCTCAACAAAATAAGTATATTCACGAAATGTAATATTTTCGATACTTAGAAAATATAACCATATACTTATCCTAATAGTATAAGTATATTTTAAAATCACACTTTTCGAAACTTGAAGAACCTTTTCCATATACTTATAAAATGGTATAAGTATCTTAACCGATTACTTAGAATGATTTACTTATTTCAAGATCATATTTAAAATGATAAAACATAAGTATCCTTTAAACAAAGGTATACATATCCCAAAATACCCTCTTTTTCTTTCACTCTCTTTTGATTTCATTTTAAAATATCTTCTTAATAAATTTCCACGATCTATTTATAGAATTACTTATAATTCCTAAGTTGTAATTATAAAAGTACTCTTTTATAATCTCCTAACCCATTTAAAAAATTTCCCTTTTAATTACTAACTATTCAAAACCCTCTTTTTCACAATCTTTCAAAATCCAACTTCTTTTCCAATTCCACTTCTCTTCTCAAGTTTATAAACTCCTTTACACAATCCTTTTTACAAAAAATCCTTTTATAACAATTTGTTTATTTTATAATAAATAAACTAAAACATCATAAACTTAGCTTCAACCATTTTTAAATAATATAAAGAAATATGGCTAAAAACTTTTAATAATATAACAAATAAACTCTTAAACTTTTAAACATCTCCAACAGATAAATAAAATAACTTTAAACAACCTTTTTAAATATTAATGAAATTATCATCTAGTTTTAAATAACTAATAACAAAATAATTGTTATCTTCGAAAACATTAATAAAATAATTTATTTTAAAACACTATAGATAATATATAAATTAACTTAAAATAATATTTTTTTTATAAACATGTGTAATTAATTACTAATAGAGCTACTTGTATATATAGAAATAATTGAAAATATTTTCCTTCCAATTTATAAGATTAGAAGTTAACCAAATCCAAAATTTTCGAATCTAGAAATGGCTCGGCAATCCCAATGGTACTTAACAAGCTACCATTACCTTCCATTTAACTTCTTAAGTCAAATTGGCGATATTTACATAATCAGGCATATATATAAACCAATCCATAATTAACGATCAATCGACACTTAAATGAATGTCCAAGTTAATATAATATCAGAACAGAGATTTATTCTGGTAACCAATGTCATTCAAAGATAAACCCTTACATTTATTAAACGATGTCTATTTGGACAAATAGATAACACTAAGAAGTATACTTACATTAACTACGTTATAATTTTTAACAACGTAATTATATTAATTAAAATCAATATCAATTTATCACCTCATATATGATCCATTACTAAAACAAGTTTGAATACAAATTTTAAACTCAAACAATCTAATAGCATTTCAAGATGTTATATCGCGATCCTAGATGTGACGGCCCAAAATTTCTGAGCATTTGAAATTGGAATATTTAATTGATATTAAACATTTGAAAGGTTAATTTTAACTTGAATTCCAAATATAACTATTTATTTGATAATAAATTTTTGAATTTAATAATTTGAAATTGGATAAATTATTGAATCTTCAGTTTTAAGTCAGTTTTAAGCCTGTTAAAATAATTTGAAGACTTATAAAATTCATATTGACAATACTGAAGATAGCAAAAGTGTTAGAATTGAATTTGGAAGTGCTTTGTTAAGTTTTGAAATTTTATCGTTTAAATTGGTATTTAAAAATAGCCTTCCGAGGCATAGTCTCGGATTTCGATGAAACCAGTTCCATTGATTCCGAAATAGGGTAATATTATCGGATTTCAATTTTCGTAGTGTTTAGAGTGATCGTTTGGCCGTACGATAAGTAAACGCGCTGAAAATTAAATCGAAATTTAATGTAATAACTGGGTTCGAAAAGCTATCGTCTTCATACGATCGATTTAGGGCACGAAACATTTTCCATTGTGTTCGGAATAGGGGTTTAACATTATAAATGCCTAGTGGCACGCCTCGATAGGAGTTTGAAATTTTAAGTTGCATTCATCGAGACAAATTTGAATTTGAATTTAAATTTATATATATAAATTTATATTTCCTAGTCAACCCTCGGCCGTAATTCTTTCCCCTCAGTTGCCTTTCTTCTTTTCTTGTCGGCCTGCTCCCTTCACTATCACAACTTTTTGCCTCCCCAGTAGTAGACATTTAATACAGAAGAAAGCACGCTCATCTCCTTTTTGTCAAATCACGGTCTCCCCTCTTTCCTTTTGAATACTAGTGAGCCTATCTTTCCTTTCAAACATTGTCAGGAAAAAATGGCGACGATTCGAAATCAATTCATGGTCGATTCTCTTTCGGCTCAAACAAATCAATCGATTCTCAAATAAATTCCATTGTTCAAAGCCGATTTCATTTTACTCCTTTCCGTCCTCATCTCGAATTCGGACAAATTAAACAAAGAGAGAGGAACAACAGCCTAGTGATGTCGAATTCTATAGGGGGGTCACGAGCGGGTTCGTGAAGAGGCGACGATGTAGTTTGGGGCTTTAAGGGTCGGCGACGTTAGGATTTTAAGAAGGGGGAGTGCTCGCGAATCTGGATCACCGTGGGGTGTGTGCGTGAGAGGAGGAGTTGGTGGCTATCGCTCTCGATGGATGGTGATGTCGTGATGGTTTCGAGTAACGACTTCAGGAGTATCGAAGACTGGTTGTCGATGGTGTAGGGTGAGCAATGTTCGCAATTTGGAACAGAAGTCGAGCAGTTGGGCTTTGGTCACCGCGAGCAGCAGGTTGTGCGTAAGACAGTGGGTATATTATCTTTTCCTTCTTAGTTTAAAATATAAGCAGATTTTACCTTATTTTTATTTTATAAATGTATATACAGAAGAATATCTATAACTGTCAGTAAAAGAAAAAAAGGGATTTACGATAAGATACACAACAAATCTGTTAAAACGGGGATTAGTTTAAAATCAAATTTAATTGTTTAAAATGGAATCACTGGTTAATTGAATTATCGAATGGAAATTTAATTGTTCAATTGACTCGGATATTAATAAAAACATCTAATGTTTATTCAAGGTCTGAAATCATGGAATATAATCGAGAATGAAGTGGATTGAATCGGATTGCTAGTAAAATCAAAGGTGAGTTAATCTCACTCATCTAGGTTTGATTTAAAATTTAAATAGTTAAATTTAAATGAGTGGATGAATGATTGAATTGATTGGATGTGATATATTATATAGTAGTATATAGTATATTGGAGTGATTGATTTCCCACATTATAGCGGATGAGACCCTATGTGCCGCATAATAGCGGATGATATTATATTAATCCCATATACCGCGATATTCCACCTCGAAGTGGAATTGGTATTTTATATTGTGCTAACGTCTATGGATGAAGGGAAACAGGTTGGGGGGATCCAAATGGATTCCTCAAAATTATCTAGATTATTCTAATAATCCTATGTTATGATTATTTGCTATTTTGGGTTGAATAATATTGATAATTGGAAATGTTGGATGCCATGGGTTGATTTAATATATTTGGTACTAAGTTATCAAAATATATAGAATCAGATTTTTGGAAAGAAAATAAAGAAGAGAATTTGTAAGTAAAAATAATTACGGAGAAGTTGACTAAATTTAAGAATGAATTGAAAAAGAAGTGGATTTTAAATGTTAATAAATAAATTCCGAGTAGGGAAAGAAGATTTAAATAAACAGGGAAATAATGAACTTTTAAAACTTAAGTGGAGCATTTAAAAGAGAAAAAGGATTTATTTTAAAGATTTAAGCTTTAAATTTATTCAAAGAAATAGAGAAGGAATTTGGGAAATCTGGAATTGGTATTTTTAGTTAAAAGGAATTTTTAATTATAATTAAGAAATGAAATATGTGGTTAATGGATTTTGAATAAATTGAGTAAATAAAGGAACTTATTTCAAATTAGGTAAATTGGAAATCCATCTGAAAATTGAATTAAGTGCGGGAATTGGGATTTTTGAAGGAGGTTGTGATTTTGAAATGTATAAACTGGGTTTATGAAAGTAAAGTAAAATATATCAATGGATATTTGGGAAGAATAAATTCAAGGTGGAAATTTACTTAAGGAATGGTAAATTTTGTTTAAAATAAATAGTGATTTATTTTTAAAGGATGTGAAGAGAAGTGTATTTCCCTGGATAGCCAAGTACATTTTCAAAGTAAATCTTTAAATAAGTCAGAGGCTTTAATGTTGTTTTAAAAAGCATGTTTTAGAAAATTTTGTTATTTCTAATTGTTTAAATTCTAAGGTAAGTATTTTTCAAATCTATTATCGTGGTAATTATTTAAAGGTGACTTAGTATTATGTTTTAAAAGAGGAAAATTTAGTTTATATTTTATAAAGTAGCTTTATTTTAAATATTCTTAAAATATATATTTTTAATTAAGTATTAAAAAGTTTTATCTAAATTTAAATTTTAAAGTATGTTTATAATAAAGTGTTTTAAATTATTTTAAGGTCTAAAATATTTGTAATTGGTAATTTCAGTGGAAATCAAAAACATTTGGGAAATTTACTCCGAGAAAGAAAATGGTTTGAAACTGTTTTCAAAAAGGAATTGAAAAGCGGAAATATATCTTACGAAGATATTTTGAGAATAATAAATAATTTGGAGAAATTATTTATGGTTGATGGATGTTTGTGAATATTAATTGATAGTTAAATAACCGATTATCAATATTGGTCAATGCGTTGATCGTTTCGAAGAGACCGAGATCGGGATTTATTTCTCGAAAACCACTTCGATCCGGTTTGTACGTTTTCGTGAGGAAGACGAGTTTGGATTCGAAGGTGGAGCAGTGAAGTGCAAGGGATAGTCGCTACTAATCCTGAGGATGATTCCAAAATGGATGCAGTAGGAGTAGTGCCTTCGGTTCTGTTCGAACCCAGGACGGACTTGTATGGATGAATGCATTCGGAACATCGTCAGGTGGACGATGGGCATTCTAAGTCAAATGTTCTAAAAGGTAACGATTAGCCTCAAGCCTCATCAACCGAGAATGACTGAAAATCAGGGGTTTGCAGCAAGGCTAGGTGGGTAGCACCCATTTTAGGGCGAGGTCATCCCTTTCTAGATGTCCCTTTCATTTCGGATTAGTGGTGCGGTTGCTGATCACAACCGTGGGGTGATCTTACTCGGGATTATCCAGTAAGGGATAGTCCCGGTCTTGTGCTGCAGGGGATTGGAAGTAATCCTCGGTACTGTGATCTAGGCTACGTACTGTGACTGGTGGCACCCCAGTGCCTAGTCATTAGTTGGAAATACATCCTCCCTACGCTCCTATTACGAGTTTTGTTTGTATTACCCACGACTGTGGCTAGTAGCTGGAATTTGATGAATGTAACAATTTCGGCTATTTTAATAAGTAGTTGTAAATAGATCCTATTATAATATCAGAGAATTTTAATAAAAAGTGTTTTAGCTATCGTAAGGTAAAAACGCGACATGTTTATTTGTGGCGTGGTCTTACGAGATGCTTTTGTTTTCAAAAGGGTTTTGAAACTTTAATAATCATTTGAGTGTGATTTCCCACGCTGGTTTTCCAGACTGACTCGGGTGTTATTTAACTATAATGCTCGGGTCAGACCGAGTATTATAGGATACAGGATATGATGCTGGGGAACTCAAGGGACGAGTTGGATGGCGATACTTACTGCCGTACTTGATTATTATTCCGCTGTGTATTCAGTTTTGAGGATAAGTTTATATGACTATCCAGTTGTATGTTATTGAGGTTGTTGAATTGTGATGATGTATTCTGATGATGTATATATATAAAACAAATAGTTTTCTTTTGTGAAAAAGATCTGTTATTATCTATTATATTTTATTCCGCTGCGATGGTTAGATTCTGATGTTGTTTCCTATTTTCTTCTTATTCTACCTCTTCTTCTTTAACCCAAATGGTTCGTATTTCCGTTCATCTTGAGTTGATTGATGGGGAATAGTGTCGACTCAAGGGGTACGGATTTGCGGGTCGTTACACTTGGTATCAGAGCTGAAGGTTGGTGATAACCATGGCACTGGTGGGAATTACTCATAGAATAGAGTCTGTAGTACTCTAGAATGAGTTTGAGTGTATTAATAGTATGAGCGCGTATTTGTTAGTCAATATTAAATTGTTTTATATTGTGTTGACTTACTGGTCGAGTGTTTATGGATTCTAATCGATATGTGGGACGCCATGTTATCGATAGGGATTTTTAAACTCTTAAACAAGATAAACCGACACAGTATTGTTTTAAATAGGGTAAATGAAATAATTTTACCCAAAATTATTTTTGTATATAAAAGAAATGACTTTTTGTAAATTGTTATAGTTATATATGGATGCTTGGTTGTTAGAAAGTGATAATATTAAATTATTATCAATATATGAGAATTGAATAAGAAATTGAGATAATATCCAAAGATGAAGGGATAAATTAATAAATAAATGGGATTTGTAAATGTGATTTATAATTGAATAAGGAATTGAAATCATAAAAAAAACTAGAAACAAATTTATATACAAATAAGATTTGTAAATGTAAAGTATAAATGTGAATTATAATGTGATTAATAATTAAAATAAGATAAAATTCCAAAGTAAATGTTTGAATATAAATTTAAAGGATTTAGAATTTGAAAATACGGAAATTTAAATTCCTTTGAATTTGAAAATGATTCTCATAAGTTGGGAAAAATAATATATATTTGAGAAATATTTTTGAATCGGATTTGAAAATCTGGAGAGAATTGGAATTTAAAAATATTTGAAGGGATTTTAGAAAGATAAAAGCATTGAACTCTTTTTGGTCGCTGGAAAATAATTCTGATGATAATCGCGACATCATCGGTGTTCATTTTTCGAGTATCCAAGAGGGGGATTGCTACCTAGATGTTTTGGATTACTGTTTGTTTATGAAATTAGGTTTGATTTTGAAAATGCAATTAGATATGTATGTTTTCAAAATTGAATTTTGAACATTTTAGTAATGAGTTTAAACGTGTAAGCAAAAGGGAATAAATAAGCCGGAATAAAAGTATTGGTATTCTGGAAATGAAAAAAATCCAAATTTGGGATATAAAGTAAGATTTAACTCAAGAAAGTTAAATAAAAATGGTTTTGAAGATAAATGAAAAAAGAAAAAAAAAATCAAGTATGGGATTATAAATTGAAAGTGTGGTCGAATGAAATTGAATTGGATTAAAATAGATTTGGTTTGAGTTGTAAAAAATCCAACTCAAGCATAAATTGAATGACCTTATTACTAATAAATTCAATAATGAATTGTTAAAGTGAATTAAAATTTAAAAATGGATAAAAGAATAAACTAATCGAATAAATTAGTAAAATGGTTGGGATTTGATCAAAGAAAAATTAAATCAAAGATTCAAAGGGAGGTTGGTGGAATAAAATAAACTTAAGTTATTGGGTGGAATAGTTTGAAGAAAATAAATAATTTAAGTAAATTGTGAGATGGTTATTTAATATATTGGTTGTCAAGTTTAATAAAATGGTGTGGAATCAATTTAAATGGTTATAAAGCTAAAGTAATTATTTATTCACATTAATATTGTCGAATTGCGTAAGAAAATGGATCGTTCGATGTAAACCAGATTAGATAAAATTCTATGAGTTATTAGAAGGGAAATAGGATGATTTTGAAATCAATTGGAATGAATATGAGTTTGTTTTGCTTAGAATGAATTATATAAGCGAGTAAGTTGTAAATCACTTAAGCCGAATGAAATGGTTTGAGAATTGGTTGTAAGCAATTGTAATAAGTGTCGGAATCTTATATGTGCTTATGGAAATTATATAACGTGCATTATCTGTGAAATTTATGTGTTAGCCATTGAAAGTAAGTGAAATGTTAATAAATCACATATATTTAGTACTTATATGTTTGAATTTAGTAAGTACAGGTACCAGGAAGCCGTTTGGCAGGATTTTGGTCACGCTAATTGCTAAAATAATAAGCCGCTTGCTTAAAAATGCTAAATAAAGGTACGCCTACGCAATAAAAATAGGAAATATGATCTGTTTCTGTTTTTCCGACCGTGTGGGTCGATGTATATATATTTATATCTCTTGTCAAATTGCAAAAGCTCCTCCATACAAAGGAGACTCTGCCAATATTTCCCGAAAATTTTGGGAGTTAGAAAAAATTTTGAAATTTTTTTTGGGAAATTTTTTTTAGCGATAAAACGATTTTAAATTGGAAATTAAAATAAATTAGTGAATGAAACTAATTTAAAATAACGATATGAATCAGTTATAAATGGAAGATAAAAATAAATTTTCAGAGTTGAAGATAAATTAAATTCATATGGAGATGGTAGTACCAATTTGAATAGAAGTAGATATAAACTAAAGTGGTGAAATAAAAATAAATATTTAAAGTGTATAAAATATTTATATTAAACTTAGGAAATGAATGGTGAAATCCAAGTAAATTTGGTATTGAGAAAAAAATTTCTAGGTGAATAATTGGATGAAGATTAAAATTGAAAGTTGTGAAATGGTGAAATCCCATGACTGATCCGGAGTTTATTGTTCCTTTCCTAAACTTTGGATGCTCAAAATTTTCTACACGAGCAGTCTAGAGTTGGGTTTTTCAGATAGTTAGGTTCAGTGTATTATCTGGAGTTAGTTCAGTCTTTGGTTCGCACCAGTCTTGCTTATCTTTGTGCATTGTTATGGGGAGTCCTAGCTATTGGTGGATTGGTTCTTGGAGATGGAGTTCAGATTTGGAGTTCTTCGTTGAAGACTATCTTAGAGTTATTTTGTTCCGCTGCTAGTGTTATCTATTTTTTTTCGGCTGCTATTTTCTTGTATCTCTGATGTATATTGATATTCATTGTATCACTTTGTTGTATCAGTGTTGTATATCAATGTATTATTCTTTTTGTTCCGCTGTGTTATTTACTTAATGTTGTTATAAGCTCTGGGGAATCGGATTTGAACGGTCGAATCTACGGCAGTCGAATACGATTTGAAGTATGAATGTCGATTTTCGAACGGGCAAAACCCCATTCGTTACATTTGGTATCAGAGCTAAGATGAAACTTTAGCTCAGGAGTATAACACATTAAGTATCTCATTAAGGATAGGGTGAAGTAAACCCTAGAATGAGTAATCCCTAAGATATCCGTTTGAATGCCTCAGTAAATTCTCTTACTATCCACTGATAGTGAGTATGAGTGCGAGAAGAGAACGAGATAGGGGACAGGTAAATACGACTATAAATGGTCAATAACCTGCAACAGTGGAAACAACTTTTTTATCAATTTCCTTTGATTCGTTCCAAATTCTTTTGATTGCTTCGTGACAGCTCTAGAAAGAAGTTTTGATGCGGTGATAGCCCTACGAATCGTTGTAGAAGATCTTACTTCGTATTTCATCGGTTTCTTATCAGTTTTTGATTTAAACCTTAATGAATTTGAAATTTGAAATTGGAAAATTTAAATTGTGTTAAATCGATTAATGGAATATTGAGCAAGATTGAATTGTATCAATAAACGATATTGTTTAAAACCAAATTTGAAATCTATTATAATTTCTTGTATTTATTGTTGATATTCTGATTTGGTAAGCCAAATGCAGAATAAATGTTTAGTTTGATCTGAAAAGATATTTCTCTATCCTTCATCTGTCTTTGTTTTCGTGCCTGCGAATTTCGAGGACGAAATTCTTTTTAAGGGGGGAAGTCTGTAACGATCCCAAAATTTTGGAATTCGTTTTAATTTATAGTTAATGTAAATTTTGAATAAATTTTGGAATAAATTTAAAAATTGAATATTTAATTTATATTTGAATTGGGATTTATAGTAAATAACAAGTAAAAGCATAGAAATAAAATGCATTCGCATATAAACACTTATAAAGGATAACAAAACAAATAAAAGAAATTGGAATAGGAATACATATATATGAGATAAAATATAAAATATGAAGGCAAGTAAAAGTAAAATAAATATTCAAGGCTTGAACAAGCTAAAGAAAAAAAAGTAGAAACATTGTACTTACCCTATATCACCTCAGCCAACAAGACAAAGCTGCAGCCACCAAACAAATATATATTCAAGGGTATAAGCTTATAAAACAAAACAAAAAGTGATACAAGTACAAGACAATTAATGCCATACCTCTAACATCATCTCAGCCGAGATAATAGCTTCACTTCAGTTCAGTAAACAAAATAATATATGTACATAACCAAGAATTTACTTAACAAATAACAATAACCACTTTATATTTATATAACTTAAGTATATAAACAAGACAAAAGTATGTACCATCTCAGCCATCAAAAACATTACTGCATGCCTGGAAACCATATACAAAAACATAAAGTACATAAACAATTAAAAGCTTTCATCTCAACAAAAATAAACAAAAGAAAGAAACAATATAAAAGTAAATATATGTACAAGCTTATGCAGCTATACCTCTGTTGCACCTCAAAGGTATAATTAATGCAGCACGAATTGGTATCTCATCAGCCACCATATACAAAGAAAATCGCTGAAGAAAATAAAAATATATACATCCTGTACTTGCAAAGCACTTCAAGTTGCATACTTTCTTTTATAAGCTCACCATTTCGTTCACCATTCAAACTAAGAAAAGAGAAGAAGAAAAAAACTGAAGAAACATCACTACCTACAAAACTCAAAACGTTATTCAAAGGAAACCAAGCAAGAAGATTCAATCTGCAACAACAATTGCTCTCTGTTTTTCAAAACTGAAGTGAGCAAACTTCACCTTGTTACTGTTTTCAAATTGAGGTGAGTAACTTTTGTTTTAAACTTAAAAGTAAAACTGTTGAATGCTTATCTGTGAATAACTGTTTATATGTATATGGCTCCTCTGTATATATATTAAGAAAAAAATTGAATATACAATTTTTGGGCAGTTACAGAGTTAAGTGAACAATCAAAATACAAAATATTTTCATGCAATTATTTATAGGTTTATGTTTTTTTTTAAATCAAAGCAAGATATTTGAATATAAATCAAGCTTTAAACTTGTTTTCAACCTGTCAGTAGAGAATGTTCACTAGAAAGTGATTTACAGGGCAAATCATAAAATTTATGTTAAATTCAAACATCCTAGATTGCTGATTCAACTATATAACTGGAATCTATACACAAAGGTAGGATTTTTAACATAAAAATGATGATTTTTAGTTAAGTATTCTAGGTGCTATTCATTTTTGAACCAAAAATGTTTTTTTTTATATTTCTGATGATTCAACAAACCTTAAATGCCGAAACTTGTTGTAGAGCTAGCTTGATGGTTTTCGAATCCAGGAAAAATGTAAAAAAAATATCTAATGCGAGAATCTTTGGGACGAATCGAGTTTAGGGTTTTTTGGGGTGCGAGTTACAATGGTCTGTAACATGCTGATTTAGTCATCTTGGGCCAACCGAGTTACACGCACTTTTGGGAAATGGAGGTGGAAGTGTAGATGAAGGTGTAGCCGGAGCTGCCAACCTTCAGGTGGTCGAAGGAGTGAGGGCTCGCCGTTGACAGGTTTGGAGGTGGGATGGCATTCGTGTTCCAGGTTTTCGAGTATATACTCGAATTTGATTTCGCGTAAGTAATGGGAACTGTTGCGATCTAGAGTTGATACGTGGACGAATTTCGACTTGCTCGAGGTGGTGGTGGCGACTGGAGATCATCGCCGGCGACGTGCACGTGCACGAATCTGATGGTGTTGTGTTACCTAAATGTTTTGTTTGCCTGGGAAGGAGAAGTATTGGTCGCACGATTTACCCGTGTAGCTCGAGTTGTTGCTCGAAGCGTTGCTTTAATCGACTCGAAGAAAAGAAGAGAAAATAAAGGGATCGGGTTACTTTGTGTTACAGGCTTCAACCTGGAACTGTTTGTTCTGGGAATATTAAGAATCAAATTTAAATTTATGCAGAATGGGTTTTAAACTGAGTTTAAATCAAAATGCAAATAAATTCAAGTTCAAATTAAAATCTAGTTTGAAAACAAATAAAGTTTCAAATCTAATTTATTTCAAAAATTTAAAGACAAATTAAATGTAGGAGGAGGGGGAAATTTGAATTCAAAATAGAATTGAATTGTAGATGGGAAATTCAACAAGTTAAAAATTGAAAGTATAAACCTAGAATCAATTCCCAAATCAGATTTCCAAAATTTTGAATTTAATTAAGTTTTAAAACTTAATTGTTTAACCGTAAGTTTAAGCGTGTTAAATCTAAAGAGGAAAATCGATTTAAATTATATTGTAAATGGGAAAAGAAAATCAAATCATAAATATAAATGAGTTTACCGTAATTAATGAAGATTTATGATTTATAATTTAAAGTTAAAATGATTATATAAGTAAATTTTCTTCAGAAAAGGGTAATTAAAGAAATTTAATAGTTAAGAAAATCATTAACTAAGATTATTTGAATAAATAATCAATATGATTAATTTTAAATAAATTAGATTAATTAATTTAATAATAATCATTTGTGGAATTGTGAAGTGTAATTTCTTAATGACATTGATTAAAGAATTAATTAATAAATATAATTAAGTGAGTTAATTGGATTAGTTCAGATTTATCACTTAAGTTAATTAATTCAGAATAATCACCTGAATATTTTAGAAAATATAATTACTTAGAAAAGTAAATAATTGATAATTACCGGATGTAACTAATTTAAATGATAATCAGATAATTGGATTTATCCTACCTACGGATGTTTGGATTATACTGGATGATAAATTGTTTGATATCCCTGATATTGATGCTTTATGATTATCCTGATTTGTGTTGTGATCTGTGATGTAATTTATTATCTGTGATATATATATATTTGCGAATCTGTGTATGAAAGATAAGTGTTATAGTTTATATCGCTTATCGAATATATTGTCGTATTTGATCTGTGATGATTGAATGGTTGTGCACTATTGTGTTAAACCCCTGGACCACACTTATACACACACAAATATGGATTTCACGAGGAAATCGATTTAGTCACAGATTTTGAAATGATTTATAAAAATTGAACATTTGAATTCAAATATTTTGGTAATGGAATCAGAATAAATGTGAAAAGCTTTTGAAATGGAATTTCAAGTTAAAATTTATTTTAATTAAGTTTTGAAATTTAAACAATATGATTTAAATTTAGATCCTAAATTTGAAATTGAATTCTATGATTTGAAATTAGGGATTAAAGATGTTATATCGGATATATATGAGTTAAACCACTTTTAAGTATTGTTTTTGGGAAATTGAATTAACCTAAAGATTGTAACTTATAAAAAGGAAATAGGGTTTTTCCAAAATAAAGCTGTTATTTCTAAATGATAAAAAGCTTTGGTTTCAAATCTTATTGAAAGGGATTTCAAGTTAAAACTAAGATAGTTTTCCAAGTTATAAATGAATATTTGGAAACAAATTTTGAAAATGAATATTTGGAAACAAATTTTGAAAATGAATATTTGAAAATGAGTTTTGAAAATTTGGGAACGATTTGAAAACTATAAGACAAATCTTTGAATTTAAAGATTTGATGAATTAAGCTTTTTGAAACGAAATTGTTTTGAAATCCGAGAATGAATATTTATGAAAGTAGGTGAACATTATGAAATAAATCTTTTGTTTAAAAGATTTGAAATGGTAATTGAATTAAACCATTTGAAAAGAAAGTTTTGAATTATTAAGTTGTGACTTAATTGAAATCCTATATCCATATGTTTTAAATATTTCGCTCACTATTCGGTTTAGCCGGGAAAGGACCTTTGTGTCAAGTAACCCATTCCGAATATGTGATTCGTCGTTATGGATAGCATTTGAAGACCGGTGTTGAAGACCGGGTATTTGCGAGAGCGATAGGATGACCTATCGATTGTCTCTGCACTGGGTAGCTCCCGGTATAGAGATTCCCTTAGTGATGGTAAATCCGATGGGGATTGTGAATACCCGGATTGCAAGGGCTTCGTAAGAAGTGCCTTCGGTTCTGTTCGAGCCCGGAACAGACTTGTATGGATTGTGTGTCTGACATTACATTTTGAGATATAAAGCAGATTTCTTTCAAATACATTTCTGTTGGTGGCGGAGCATTTATTCTTTTAGCTTAATACCCTTCTCTGAGACGTACGAGCTCAGAGGTTATGTAGTTGAAGGTTATCAGTGATATATTCCCAATTTGGTAATGTGACATGCTAAGTGTTGCTGTGAAATGATCATTGTTTGATCATTTGTGATATGATCATTTGTTTGATCATTTATCTTTGTGATCATTACTTTGATCATTTGTTGACCCAAAGCATGGCTTTGTACCAAAGCGTAGCTTTGTGGACGAGACTTCGTCGAGCCTCACACCCCGGAATGGTCAAAACAGGAAAGATGCAGCAAGGTTATTAGGGGGTAGCGCCCCTTCAGGGTATGTTCATTTCCTTCTGGAAAAGGGTGGTATCATGGTATGGAGCCCAGATACTTACTCATGTGGAAAACACTCTATTTATTATGGTGTGATGTTGGTTATGAGCGCTCGGTTAAAGGTCCTAAAGGACCGGGGGATGGCATACTCGTGTCAGTAGTTACCCAGTTAGGGGTAACCCGGCCTTGTGTTGGCAGAGATCCGGTTAGGTTCTCGGGGACGTCCTTCCAGAGGCGTTCTCATGTGGCAATGGGAAGTTCCTTGGCCTGACCATTTGTTGGAAATCCAAAGAAACAATACGAGCCTTGTACGGTTTTAGTTGTAGAACCTGTCTCCTCAGGAGGTAGCTATAGCGGGAATAATATAATGGTACCTATGCTGGCTAAGATTAATATTCTACTTTCGAAATGATTTTCTGCACCGTGCACTTATAATAATAATATCAAAGAAATTTTCTGCGTATTAAGCATGTTTGACTATCATAAGAAGAAATCTCCTCCAAGTCTGCGTTTGCATTGTGTGTGTGGCGGGAGGTCTTATGGTAGTTTCATTTTCAAAAAGCATTGAGAATTTACTTTAAAATTCTATTGTTGATTGTTTTTAAAGATAAACTGTTTTGTTGCTCACACCAGTCCCATGACTGATCCGGAGTTTATTGTTTCTTTCCTAAACTCTGGATGCTCAAAATTTTCTACACGAGCAGTCTAGAGTTGGGTTTTTCAGATAGTTAGGTTCAGTGTATTATCTGGAGTTAGTTCAGTCTTTGGTTCGCACCAGTCTTGCTTATCTTTGTGCATTGTTATGGGGAGTCCGAGCTATTGGTGGATTGGTTCTTGGAGATGGAGTTCAGATTTGGAGTTCTTCGTTGAAGACTATCTCAGAGTTATTTTGTTCCGCTGGTAGTGTTATCTATTTTTTTTCGGTTGCTATTTTCTTGTATCTCTGATGTATATTGATATTCATTGTATCACTCTGTTGTATCAGTGTTGTATGTCAATGTATTATTCTTTTTGTTCCGCTGTGTTATTTACTTAATGTTGTTATAAGCTCCGGCGAATCAGATTTGAACGGTCGAATCTACGGCATTCGAATACGATTTGAAGTATGGATGTCGATTTTCGAACGGGCAAAACCCCATTCGTTACATTTAGAGAGTTAGAAAATTTTTGAGAAAATTTTGATAATTCAAAATTTGGTTTTAAATTAAAATTTGAATGATTGAGCAAATAGTATTGTTTAAAAACCATGGAAGAGTTTGGGAAGTTGGTAAGAATGATAATGGGTCTTTTATAAAAAGATAGTTGGTAGGATGTTGAATTGTTGGTTTTGGAAAAAGTAAACGGGTATCGGACCATTCTTCTTAACTAGCAATTTCGGGGACGAAATTCTTTTAAGGGGGGAGGAATGTGACAGCCATGAATTTTTGAACATTTGAAATTGGAATATTTAATTGATTTTAAATATTTGAAAGGTTAACTTTAACTTGAATTCCAAATATCACTATTTATTTGATAATTAAATTTTTGAATTTAACAATTTTAAATTGGTTAAATTATTGAATCTTCAGTTTTGAACCTGTTAAAATAATTTAAAGACTTGTAAAATTTATATTGACAATACTGAAGATAGTAAAAGTTTTTTAATTGAATTTGTAAATGATTTGTTAAGTTTTGAAATTTTATCGTTTAAATTGGTATTTAAAAATAGCATTTCGAGGCGCAGTCTCGGATTTCGACGAAACCAGTTCCATTGGATCCAAAATAGTGTAATATTATAGGATTTCAATTTTCGTAGTGTTTGGAGTGATCGTTTGGTCGTACGATAAGTAAACGTGCTGAAAATTAAATCGAAATTTAATGTAATAACCGCATTCAAAAAGCTATCGCTCCATACGATCGAATTAGGGCTCGAAACCTTTTCCTTTGTGTTTGGAATAGGGGTTTAACATTATAAATGCATAGCGGCACGCCTCGATAGGAGTTTGAAATTTTAAGTTGCATTCATCGAGACAAATGTGAATTTGAATTTAAATAGATATATATAAATTTATATAGCCTAGTCAACCCTCGGCCGTAATTCTTTCCCCTCAGCTGTCTTTCTTCTTTTCCCATTGGTCTGCTCCCTTCACTATCACAACTTTTTGCCTTCCCAGCAGCAGACATTCAATACAGAAGAAAGCATGCTCATCTCCTTTCTGTTAAATCATGGTCTCCCCTCTTTCCTTTTGAATACTCGCGAGCCTATCTTTCCATTCAAACATAATCAGAAAAGAAAAAAAAATGGCGACGATTCGAAATCAATTCATGGCCGATTCTCTTTTGGCTCAAACAAATCAATCGATTCTTATATAAATTCCATCGTTCAAAGCCGATTTCGTTTTACTCCTTTCCGTCCTCATCTCGAATTCGTGACAAATTAAACAGAGAGAGAGGAACAACAGCCTAGTGATGTCGAGTTCCGTGAGGGGGTCACGAGCGGGTTCACGAAGAGGCGACGATGCAGTTTGGGGCTTTAAGGGTCGGCGGCGTTAGGATTTTAAGGAGGGGGAGTGCTCGCGAATCTGGATCACCGTAGGGTGCGTGCGTGAGAGGAGGAGTTGGTGGCTATGCTCACGATGGATGGTGATGTCGTGATGGTTTCGAGCGACGATTCAGGAGTATCGAAGACTGATTGTCGATGGTGTAGGGTGAGCAACGTTCGCGATTTGGAACAGAAGTCGAGAAGTTGGGCTTTGGTCACCACGAGCAGCAGGTCGTGCATGAGACAGTGGGTATATTATCTTTTCCTTCTTAGTTTAAAATATAAGCAGATTTTACCTTATTTTTATTTTATAAATGTATATACAGTAGAATATTTATAACTGTCAGTAACAGAAAAAAAAGGGATTTACTGTAAGATACATAACAAATCTGTTAAAAAGGGGATTAGTTTAAAATTAAATTAAATTATTTAAAATGGAATCACTGGTTAATTGAATTATCGAATGGAAATTTAATTGCTCAATTGACTCGGATATTAATAAAAATATCTAATGTTTATTCAAGGTATGAAATCGTGGAATACAATCGAGAATGAAGTGGATTGAATTGGATTGCTAGTAAAATCAAAGGTGAGTTAATCTCACTCATCTAGGTTTGATTTAAAATTTAAATAGTTAAATTTAAATGATTGGATGAATGATTGAATTGATTGGATGTGATATATTATATAGCAGTATATAGTATATTGGAGTGATTGATTTCCCGCATTATATAGCGGATGAGACCCAATGCGCCGCATAATAGCGGATGATATTATATTAATCTCATATACTACGATATACCACCTCGAAGTTGAATTGGTATTTTATATTATGCTAAAGTTTGTGGATGCAGGAAAACAGGTTGGAGTGATCCAACCGGATTCCTCAAAATTATCTAGATTATCCTAATAATCCTATGTTATGATTATTTGCTATTCTGGGTTGAATTATGTTGATAGTTGGAAATGTTGGATGCTATGGGTTGGTTTAATATATTTCGGTACTAAGTTATCATAATATATAGAATCAGATTTTTGTAAAGAAAATAAAGAAGAGAAATTGTAAGTAAAAATAATTATAGAGAAGTTGGCTAAATTTAAGAATGAATTGAAAAAGAATAAAAGTGGATTTTAAATGTTAATAAATAAATTCCGAGTAGGGAGAAAAGATTTAAATAAACAAGGAAATAATGAATTTTTAAAACTTAAGTGGAGCATTTTAAAGAGCAAAAGAATTTATTATAAAGATTTAAGCTTTAAATTTATTCAAAGAAATAGAGAAGGAATTTGGAAAATCTGGAATTGGTATTTTTAGTTAAAAGGGATTTTTAATTATAATTAAGAAATGAAATATGAGGTTAATGGATTTTGAATAAATTGAGTAAGTAAAGGAACTTATTTCAAATTAGGTAAATTGGAAATCCATCTGAAAATTGTATTAAGTGCCAGAATTGAGATTTTTAAAGGAGGTTGTGACTTTGAAATGTATAAACTGGGTTTATGAAAGTAAAGTAAAATATATCAGTGGATATTTGGGAAGAATAAATTCAAGGTGGGAATTTATTTAAGGAATGGGAAAATCTGTTTAAAAATAAATAGTGATTTATTTTTAAAGGATGTGAAGAGAAGCGTATTTCCTTGGATAGCCAAGTACATTTTCAAAGTAAACTTTTAAATAAGTTAAAGGCTTTAATGTTGTTTTAAAAAACATGTTTTAGAAAATTTATTATTTCTTAATGTTTAAATTCTAAGGTAAGTATTTTTCAAATCTATTATCGTAGTAAATATTTAAAGGTGACTTGGTATTATGTTTTAAAAGAGGAAAATTTAGTTTATATTTTATAAAGTAGCTTTATTTTAAATATTCTTAAAATTTATATTTTTAATTAATTATTAAAAAGTTTTCTCTAAATTTAAATGTTAAAGTATGTTTATAATAAAGTGTTTAAAATTATTTTAAAATCTAAGATGTTTGTACTTGGTAATTTCAGCGGGAATCGAAAACATTGGGAAATTTACTCCGAGAAAGAAAATGGTTTGAAACTCTTTTCAAAAAGGAATTGAAAAGTGGAAATATATCTTGCGAAGATATTTTGAGAATAATAAATAATTTGGAGAAATTATTTATGGTTGATGGATGTTTGTGAATATTAATTGATAGTTAAATAACCGACTATCAACATTGGCCAATGCGCTGATCATTTCGAAGAGACCGGGATCGGGATTTATTTCTCGAAAACCACTTCGATCCGGTTTGTACGTTTTCATGAGGAAGACGAGTTTGGATCGAAGGTGGAGCAGTGAAGTGAAAGGGATAGTCTCTACTAATCCTGAGGATAATTCCAAAATGGATGTAGTAGGAGTAGTGCCTTCGGTTCCGTTCGAACACGGGACGGACTTGTATGAATGAATACATTCGGAACATTGTCAGGTGGACGATGAGAATTTTAAGTGAAACGTTCTAGAAGGTAACTGTCAGCCTCAAGCCTCTTCAACCGGGAACGACTGAAAATCAGGGGTTATGCAACAAGGCTAGGTGGGTAGCACCCATTTCATGGTAAGGTCATCCCTGTCTAGATGTCCATTTTATTTCGGCTTAGTGGTGCGGTTGCTAATTACAACCGTGGGGTGATCTTACTCGGGATTATCCAGTAAGGGGTAGTCCCGGTCTTGTGTTGCAGGGGATTAGGAGTAATCTTCGGTACTGTGATCTAGGCCACGTACTGTGATAGGTGGTACCCCAGTGCCTAGTCACTAGTTGGAAATCCATCCTCCCTACATGCCTTTTACGAGTTTTGTTTGTATTACCCACGAATGTGACTAGTAGCTGGAACTTGATGAATGTAACAATTTCGGCTATTTTAATAAGTATTTGTAAATAGACCCTATTATAATATCAGAGAATTTTAATAAAAGTGTTTTAGCTATCGTAAGGTAAAAACCCAACATGTTTATTTGTGGCGTGGTCTTACGAGATGCTTTTGTTTTCAAAAGGATTTTGAAACTTTAATAATCATTTGAGTGTGATTTCTCACGTTAGTTTTCCAGACTGACTCGGGTGTTATTTAACTATAATGCTCGGGTCAGACCGAGTATTATAGGATACATGATATGATGCTGGGGAGCTCAGGGGACGAGCTGGATGGCGATACGTATTGCCGTGCTTGAATATTATTCCGCTGTGTATTCAGTTTTGAGGATAAGTTTATATGACTATCCAGTTGTATGTTATTGATGTTGTTGAATTGTGATGATGTGTTCTGATGATGTATATATATAAAATAAATATAGTTTTCTTTTGTGAAAAAGATCTTTTATTATCTATTATATTTTATTCCGCTGCGATGGTTAGATTCTGATGTTGTTTCCTATTTTCTTCTGCTTCTACCTCTTCTTCTTTAACCCAAATGGTTCGTATTTCCGTTCATCTTGAGTTGATTGATAGGGAATAGTGTCGACTCAAGGGGTACGGATTTGCAGGGTCGTTACACTAGATCAAATTCAACCAATCTAATAGCATTTCACGATGCTATATCGTGATCCTAGACCAAATTCAATCAACCAGCAAATTCAATAATCCAAACAGGCGTAAATAATTTTTTATTAACAATAAACATGCTAATTAACCAAAAAGAATGAGTTTTAACTCATCGAAGTGTTCCGCTTTGAACTAAAATCAAATAACATCCGATTTTAGCTTCAATTTCAACTTGCTCCAAACTCAACAAACCAGTTCCATCATGAATCTTTCATTATTACGAGTGCAATGCAAGAAGTTTCGTCTCGATTGGATTATGTATGAACAAGTTATTCAATTTATAAGATATCGGATCTAAATAATTTAATAAACTCATAATTACAACTTTAGTAACTAATTACCCTTAATAATTTAAACTTCTTCCTAAACAAACTTGCCGCCTATTCCAGTACCCCAAACTGACATTACCGTCCCCTATAACCTTCAAATTTTCCCTCCCTCGTTGACGAAAACTCGAACCGACAACTCCAAGCAACTTCCCTTCGCAATCTACATCACCCCAACCACACGAAACATGCCCAGCCTTCCTCCTTGAAAATGCGGCCTCATGCACTATAGCAACAGGTCGCACCTTCCAACCTATAATCGAGCTCTACCAAATTTTGGCTACAGTTGCTATTCTCCGCTACAAACTCAACTACGACCTCCTTTTTACAAATCGACAGCCACATCGCCTAGAATCCCCAACCCTAATTTAACTAGCCTAAAATAGTTACCGTCGAACCCAACTATAAGAATCACAGCCTCAAAAATACCCACCAAAACGTAGATACACTCATAACTAATACAAAGATCACAATTTTCATTTTTATTGTAATTTATTTGAATAAACTTTAGTTTTAGAAGAAGTAGCCATTTTTTCCTTTTGATCTGAACATGAAGGGTACAGGGGAGACAAAGGTAACAAGGGTAAGATAAAAATGTTGGTAATGTAGTGTTGACCCATATTTATTTTAAATTTTCCAATATCTCACCGCACAGATTTCTGCTCACGTACGAACCCCGATTCGACCAACAAATATATGGCCGTGCTAGGATAGCAGCGCGATCCCAAAACAATAATAATATACATTGATTATTGAATTTTGAAAAATCACAAAACACTACCATTTGCCCAAAATCGTCAAACGACAACTTAAATATTTTTCTAATTAAAAATCGTGGAAAAATCAAATAAAATAATTTAAAAATACGTCGATAGAATTCGAGTCATAAAAATAAATTCTTCGATTATTTATTTGAACCATTTATTACTGTTAATAAATTAACAAAGGAATTCACTGATAGCATTTAATAATGTTAAAGGAGATAAATAAGTCCATTAAACCCATTAAATAGAATATTCAATTAAAAATCCAGATATTTAAATCATTATTCAAATATTTCAAAATTTCAATATTTAAATTACTATTCAAATATTCATTCACAATTCAAAGATTTTAAGCAATCCTAAAATTTTATTCGAGATTTAAAGCTTTTAAAACAATATGTTAATAAATATAATTAATTAAATATTCAAAATTAAATGACCAAAATCCTGGGTTGTTACACTATTGCTAGTTTATTTCAGGTTTGTGCCTATCCCCAATCATTTGTTATTATTATCCCATGTTATGGTTGATTATATGCTTGAATGATATATTATTGGATTTATTATGGAATTATTTAATAGATTTTAAAGGTGAAAACCCAGTTTATGACATCCAATTGACTGAAATTTGGATATGATGTTCATAACATTATTTTACAAGTGTTTTTTAATTTCATAATTTATCAAGCAAGTATGAATATTTTATAAATTTTCTAAGTAAGGAAAATGATTTATTTTGGATTTTTATTATTAAAAAGAATTAAATAATGTTTTGGTCCCAAAACTTTATATGTTAAAGAATATGTTAATTCTAATTTATTGTGTTTTTTGAGGATTTTTTCCAAGTGATTGTAATTTGATTTGAATTTATTAGGCTAGAAAGGCTTAATGATTATATTAAAATAATTATATAAGTTTAATGGCTTGCAAATTATTTTAAGAAAGATAATTCTGATCTATAGTTGTTTTCTTAAAAGGATTTGATAAAGAAGTTTATTATCCAATAGCAATTTGACAAAGGATTGGAGTTGGTAAAAAGAATTTTTTTTAAAGAAATAAAATAGTATTTATGTTAATTACAGGATTGCCACGCCATTATTAATCAATGTCGACGTCCATCCATGCCGCAGCTATATCAGCTATGGTAATGTCACTAGTGTTGCTTTCAAGATAAATGTATTATTGCAGCAATACCGCATATTTTATATCGGCTACTGTAACGCCGCTAGTATTTCTTTCAAGAAAAAGGTATTACGGCAACAATACCGCATATTTTATATCGGAGTAATATCACAAGTTTTCACCATGGTTTAAACAATGTTGCATGCTTCCTGTTTGATGCTATAACTTAAGGCAGCAATGCAGCATGCTTCCTATTTGATGTCATAGCTTAAGGCAGCAATGTCACAAGTAGTAGTCCCGACGTTAATTATTTTAGGCAGTAGTGCTGCTAGTATATAAAATGGCAATGATGCCACCTAATACCAGTTTTGGCATTATTATTGTAGCGGCATGTTTGCCCAATTTTATGATTTTAATGTCAATTGTTTTACGACATTGATGTCGGAAGTCATCAATGTCGACATTATTGTTTTAAAGCACCCTGGTTTTATGATATCGATGCTAAAGGTTATCAATATCGAAATTCCCATATTTTCAGTTTAAAAGCTTTATACTATGCAAACCTTATAACTTATATATTATGCTATGCGACATAGATGATAATGGCCTTATGGCCCTGTGTTTTATTAAACCAGAACTGTTTATTAACAGCGGCAAAGATGGGATGCAATAATCATTGTAGGCAATATTAATGCCACACTCTATTAATACAATTAGTTTTATTGTATGGTTTTATAGCCTAAGGTTTTTAGATGTGCGACCATCTCAAATTGATTTTGAGGTTAATAAAAGCTATTTTGTAAAGCATATAACTTGGCATAATATTTTGGATAAAATAAAGGGCTATGATTTCCTTATTTTAAGTATGATTTCAATGTTTAAATCATTAATAAAAAATTATGTATTCAAGAAAATAAAAGGGTATTAGCCTAGAATTTTACTAGTGAAGTTATTGCTTTTACTACCATTAGACAAACTGTGATATGATAAATTGACTCAAGGAATAGAGAACGGAGAACTAGATAATGGGACTGGTGTAGGGCAGTGCCCTACACTTCAACAATTAGCCCCTAGTTCATATCAGTCCACAATTTCGGTGCGTAGGAACCGAAAGGAATTTATAACTTGGATAGGTTATTGGTTGGCCTGCAAAACCGTTAGGTTCATAGTGAGCCTAGCAAAACTATGAGATTGACACACAGTCAGTATAAAACAAAGATGATTATGCTTGGACGAACAATTCAATTTCCTCCTAATGGTAAGTTGGAGAATTTTGTTATATCTGATAGGCCCAAGTTAGCCGTATAGCTTGGTAGTAACTCTGTAAAAACTATGAAGTACGGAAAGATAGTCAATTGATTGAGACATCACTACAAGAAAAGTTTTTATTAATAGCATCAGGGAAGAATATTTAATAGCGTTTAAAGCGTATATGCAGGGGTTCGTTTTATTAAAAAAAACAATTATAACCAAAACGCTGTACATAAATTTTGTGTCAAAAATTTTGTAAGGCACCGTCTAAAATCTTTAGCTATCCAACTTTCCTTATTTTTTCGTTTCCCGCTTCAATGTCAAAAGAAAATCCTAGAAAGATAAAATCCCAATCCAATTCTCGATTTCTTCTAAATTCGTTATCAAATTTGGAATTCCTCTTGAAATTTATCTTCATTCCCTAAATTTCATTCTTACAACTTTCAACTCAGTTTCAGAGTAAGAAGCGATTTTAGATTTTTATTCATGATGGATCCAGTCTGCAACAACACTCCTGCAAAAGCAGGCAACATGAAAGCTCGTTCCCCTTCTCGAATTTGAATCATATTCCAGCGCATCTCTTATGTATTTGAAGGGTTTTGCTAAGTTTTCCCTTTCTGTAGATTATACGTTAATTAAAGCCTATTGTGAGTAACACTGGGTTCGGTTGTTACGGAGGTAGTTCGGATGTAAAGGTATTCTTGAAATTATGTTGCCCGTCATTCCAATTCTAACTTATTTTTGTCCCACTATGCCAAAATTTGGATTCTTAGCTGGGAGATGATTTTACTTCACTTTTGAAGTTCATAAGACAAAGTGACATTTATTTCAATGCGCTTGTTAACTGCACGTTGTTAACTGTCTGTAAATAAGTCAATCACAGAATCACAGACATAGAGTAATCCAATAACATGCAGCAGAATACATAGTAGTTCATGAAGCTACTATACAAACATTAGAGTTATAAATAAAATACAACGGAATATCTCAACTACAGGGAAGTCTCCAATACGAACCGATGACTTCTCTGGACCAATCAACTGGAAAAGCTGAAAGCTGAATCAATAGTTGGATTTCCAAACGAAGCTCCAAACTCCAAAGATGAGTCTCGAATGCTATATCATTCAGTCTGACCCGAGCGTAAAGCAAAACAGAAAACACTCAAGTCATGATTAACATTCGTATATCAATAAATCTAACTCAAGTGAAATATCAACTGAAATATAATTAACTTAAAGGATGTTTGGGATAACCATCATCTAAGGATCCATGGAACTATCTACAATGTACAAATATACACTATAACACCGTGGTCATTTCAAATTAATTCATACTTCAAAACCAAAAATATCATTTCCATTTCAAGTAGATCTATTTCCCAAAATAGTATGTATATACAAAATAATTTATAAAGTAAGGTATTTGCAATTTCCTCAAAAATTAACTCGACTTTCCCACTCAAATTAATTCAATCTCAATTTATCAATTTCCATTCAATTCAGTTTTCTAAATAACAAATTCAAATTATATTGATTTCGAATTGAGATTTGAATCACAATTTTACCATTTAATTTCCAGTATATCTCAAAGCTTTAATATTCAGCATTTCGAATTTAAATTTAACAATTTTCTACAGATCTCGATTTAACCTCATATTTTTTTAGTCTTGAAATATTCACTTAATAAACTCAGTATTAAATAACCTTAATTTACCCTTAGATTAAATATTCCTTTCGATTTGTTTAAACTTGAAATATCATTTAATCACTTTAAATCAAAAAAATCAACTTATAAAATCGAATCTTAAACTTCAAATTCAATAGTTAAAATCGGTTTAATTAAGTAGAATTCTTAATTAGATACAATTTTACTTAATTCAACTTTATCTTCCTTAACTTATACAAATCCTTGAAAATCTATTCAAAGATATAATACTTAGACATATTATATTGATTAAATCAAACTTTATTGGATTAAAGTTGATTATTAAATCTACTTTATATAAAAACTTAAGGGTATTTTCAATATTAAATAAAACCTTATATATATTCCCATTCAAAATCATAGAAATCATTTTTAAAATATTTATATATAGACCAACGATATCTGTATATAATTTCCTATCCTATGGTCAAGTGAAATAGATATTTATCATTTCAATCCGTAATTTAAATATATACGGGTAGATATCATTTCCACCCGCAATCTCAAATTCAATTCAAATGAAAATCGCTTGGGTCTATCATTTCAACCTATAACGAAATAGTCCTATTCTAAAGTCCGTTCGGGTATGTATCATTTCAACCCATAGTGAATTATATACTGACAGTGAACTTGCAGAGTGATAACCGTTATGACAATAATAATAACAGGCATATATCATCAATAACAATATAATATAAACAACAAGATATGGTGTCATATCCCATAGGTGAACAATTACATATAAATGCATATCATATATATAACAATTTAAACAATTAACAGTTAAATTTTAGCAACATATTTGTCATTCCAATTGAAAATAAATTTAATAAATAAAAGAACGTTAATCGTGAGTGCTTGCTCACCTTTCGATGCTAGAGAGAATAGATAATAAAGTTGAGTTACGAATTCCAAAGCAACGCTAGGTAGATACGATTCGATGAAGAAAATAGGCACGACGAACAAGCTGATAAATGGGAAAATCGGTGAAAACTAATCAGAATCAATCTTGATAGAGACAGAAATGAAATGTACGTTGCATTATTATTATTATTAATTTCAAATCAATATTAATTTAAACGCATATTAAATTAAATATATATGTATTTCAAAATCATTGCTTTTAAATAAAAACATATATAAAACAACATATATTTACATAGTAAAATTTGAAATAAATGAATATATATACTCATAAAGATAAACAACATATTACATGTATATATATAACATATACAAATTCTTATATAAACTACGTACATACATACATACATACATACATATATATATATATATATATATACACACACACACACATACATACATTCTATTTTAAAATGATACTCATAAATATAAACTGATAGGCAGCTATATATAACTAACTTTCATACCAAATTATTCAGTATTAAACATGTATGTTACCAGAACTAATACATTGTATGTTATAAACAAATACATTATATTATATGCTTTAAAAATGTAAGTTATTAAAATATCTATATTAACATATTTCATTATATTGTAAACAGCATAGCAATACAGTAACACAAAATTTACTTCACCTATATTATCACATACAGTTAACAAAACTTTCATTATTAAATTTTATATACTATACAACATATAAGTATCAGTTTATATAAAATAATATATATAACTATTGTATAACATAACCTTTAAAAAAACAGAGACTAGTATAATATAATCTTTAAAACAAACAAACTATTATATAAACAACTTAAAAAAATTTATAAACTTTAAAATTGTACAATAGAGGACATACATATATACTTAACTTATGCAATCAAACTATAAATATAACTATAGCTAGTAACACCCAGTATAATATAAACTAACTTAATAATATAAAAATACATATCAGTAACCAAAATAACTTGTATTGCCTGCTTTATGAGAATACACACATATAAACATCAAAACATAACTGGTATGATATAATGTATATTAACATACCATTAATAACCGAAATCAGCAAAACAAAATATAAAAATTTTAAACAATTAAAGTAAGATATATATATATATATATATATATATATATATATATATAAAAATTAAAATTAGTATTTAAAACACATTTTAAAATCAAAATCTCTAGATATTAAAATCAGTTAAACATGTGTATTGGGACCAATATATTTATAAATTATATATAAAAAAAAGGAATCAAAGGCTAAAACCCAATGTGTATATATAACACGCGACCCAAAAAATGTAAAACAGCTAATATATAACTGTATATTTTATATATGAAAATGTAATAAAAGAACTGTAGGAAAGGTAAACCATAAGAAGTAATTTTGAAAGCTGTAGGAAAATTTGTACTTAAACAGTAATATATATATTACTATCAACAGTCTTTAAACTAAAAAAAAAAAAAGAACAAGAAAATACAAAGAAAAACAAAAAAATATGTGTAGCCATTACCTTCAGGAAGAAGCACGTGCGAGAAGACGAAGGCAATATGAGATACGGATGTGTACGTGGGTTTTTGTATTTAACATAGGCTTGCGTTGATTTGGTGTATGAAAGGCAAGAAATAAATGATTTGAAACGGTAGAGGAATTATAGGATTTCATTCCTATATAATACAAATAAGCAAAAGGCAAGTGTGAAAGAGATGAAATAATTTAGACGTGAAGTGCAAGGCAGGAATTTTCATTCCTTTTAAAATGCACGGCTGATGATTTTAACAGCTAAGGTAAGAAATCAAAAGTGTGCGCATTAGAGAGGCAATAATTAAATCGAAACGTACGCCCAAAGTTTATAACAAAGTAACGTACTTTGAATTTATTCGTTTCGTATTTATTTAGTAAAATATATGCTAAAGTATATTTCAGAAGATAATGTATCATTTATATAACGCCAAATAATTTAAACAAGAATGAATATAAAACGTACCAAATAAAACATATAATAAAATAGCTATTTACACATTATTTATTTCTTAATTCAAATTTGATTTGTTACATCCATTTGATTTGTTTATTACTTTACAAAAAAACGGATGTATATACGTAAAAAAGAAACGTATAAATTTATTTCTTTTTACACATTATTTATTACTTAATTTAAAAGTATATGACCAATTTAAAAGAAACAAAATTGGAACAAATGTTGTACAAATATATACAGCTTAAATAATAGATTTGGAAGTTAAAATTTAAAATTTTAATTAAAGTTAAACTTTAACCCAAAATCAAAATTACAGAAATTGTTTATATTTATTACAGTTTGGGCAAATGATTTATAGTCAATTCAAGAAATTTCTAAAATTCAAATTTATAAGTAATCAAACACCAAAGTTTTAAGTAAGATGAATATAAAAAATACCAAAAATTCAATTAAATACGTAAATAAAACCATTCAAAATTATTAAAATTTTACGTGTCGTTACACTCTCCCCTACTCAAAACTTTTCGTCCCCGAAAGGAAGGAGGTAGGTGAATAGAACAACCGAAAATTAAAGTAGATTGAAAGTCAAGATTTAAATAATTAATTTGAGATTATATAAAAATATTACTTGAAATATTCATTTGAAAACTTCATTTGCAATTCAATTATCTTTAATACTTTAAAACTTTTCAAAACCCATTTGTAAAATTTCTTGCTTCCGTTATAAATACCCTTTATATGTTTAAATAACACCTTTATAAATATATGAAAACTATTCGAAAACAATTAGTTGCATCATTAGTTATATTTACAAAGAAGCTATTGAAACATTAAATCCATAATTCATAACTAATTTATCTCAAGATATTTTTCAAATATTATCAATAAATTAATAACCATTTTCTTTAAATATGTTTTATTTAATTAATAACTTCTAAAGTATTTATAACACTAAAATTTTCTATTAAACAATGTAGTATATAAATAAACAATATTTAAAAAGGATATAGTCAACAAGGAAAAGAAGGTAGATGTGACGATACGCATACAGTGGCGGATTGTTCTGTACGAGTGTTTAGAGATCCCTATTGATAGAGTTGTACGGACTATACTGACCAGAATCCATATACCACTCAACAAACCAATCATCACAATATAAAATAATTTTATATTCACTAACAAATACGCGCTCATATCTATTAATACACTCAAACTCATTCTAGAGTACTACTGACTCTATCTCTAATGAGTAATTCCCAATAGAGCCAAGGTTGTCACTTAACCAAATGCTCTGATACCAAATGTCAGGAACGGATTCAGCAGCGACCGGTAGGCTTTCCAACCATCCTAGACCCACCATGGCAACAAATGGTACCCGAAACTTGCTTTTACGGCGCCTAACCAACCCCGTAAAGAGGACGTGTAGGGGTAAGAGTCTCCCAGTCGCCACCTAACGCGAAGCGAGAACCCCCATCACATTTCACTAAGACAAGCAAGTCTCGTCCACTTTTATATAAACCGTTTATAATGTTTTACCCCCATTCCGAACGCAATGGAATATATATAGGGAGCCAATTCGACCATATTTGGAAGATAAGTTTTCGAATCGAATTATTTAAATTCAAAATTCACTCGAATCAATTTCTACACGTTTTAGCTTGCCCCGGACAAACCGTAAATCCGATTGACACAAAATTTGAAACCATACAATAATATAACATTACGGATCCGATGAAACTGGTTTCGTCGAAATCCGAGACTGTTTGAAAAATGTCTATTTTTTACTCGCCAATTAAATATTAAAATATTCAATTTCTGCAAATTAACTTTTAATTCAATTTTAAAAGTTCTATAACATCATTCTAACTCCAATATGATTTAATACAACTTTACAAATCAATTTTAATCACTTTAAACCCAATTTCCAATTATTTCTGGAATTTCAAATATTAAATTATCGATTTAATTATCCAATTAAATCCAGATATTCGAAATAAAATTTATTCGACTTACAAATTTTACTTGTGCATACTTAAAATCAATTAAATATACGAATTTCAAATGACAGAAATTCTGGGTCGTTACAGTAGATTCGGAAAAACAGAATATAGGTGAATAAATAACTGAGTAGATAAGGTAGATTCAAAAGAATAGTATCGGGCCCGAATAATTAATTCAATACAAAATTTCTTTGTTGGAAATACCTTTATAATAAAATACCTTTTTATCGAAATAAATTTTCTTTTCGAAAATGCTTCTATAACTTGATGTTTCAACAAGTTTATCCTTATTCTTGCAGACTCTGGCCATGCGTTGATCAGGCGCAAAGATAGAATTCTTCAAGTACTTAGTAGAACTGTTTCAACACCCAGTGAAAATACTTGAAAAACCTTCAAAATCGGTATGGAAAGTACAATCCAAACAAATCACCTGGATCGCAGGATACATAACAATGGTTACGCCTGGATCCCCCAGGAAACATCCGTACCCTTTAAGCAATCTCTACCTTACGAATTTCGCCATGATAACCAAAACCGTGGACCGTAGGATACATAACAATGGTTACGCCTGGATCCCCCAGGAAACATCCATACCCTTTAAGCAATCTCCGCCTTGCGAATTTCGCCGCCAAAACAAACTGTAGACCGTAGGATACATAACAATGGTTACGCCTGGATCCCCCAGGAAACATCCATACCCTTTAAGCAATCTCTGTCTTGCGGATTACGCTACCCAAAAAAAATGACCATGGGTTACGCCACGGTAGGACACTCGAGTATCACATCCAAAAAACCAAAATCAGATAGAATGATATCGATAGAATGAATCCACAATGTGGCCACAAAGCGGATATCAAGCAGAAGGCACTTTCCATATCTTTACTTCAAAAATATATATCATACAGTACCTTTTCAAATCAATTTCAAATATCATACTTATATAAAGTCCATTATATATAAGATTTCAATTTTTAATCGAATACTTTCCAAAATCAATAGTATATCAAATCGCACTTATATATACTTTGACTATATAAGATTACACCTTTTAAATTGTGTACCTTTGCAAATCAATAGTATATCAAATCAACTTCATAATTATACAAATCAATTTTATATAAGTTCGATAACTCCCAAATCAAGTATTTAGTCAAACAAGGTCCTCAATTTCAATTTGTTTCAATATCAGTTTAGTTTCGAAATCATATACGCTTTCACCAAATTTCTTCCAATTTAAATATCTTCAGTTTCAAAGTTTCCAAGTTAATAGGTTTAAAAAGTCATCCTCATTTTCAAATCAACTTAATTTATGTCCAACAAACTCATTTTCAAAATCATCATATAAATACTGGGTTTGGATTCCAATCTACTATTGAAACCAATAATTTTCTCAAAATCAATTATACCCAAAATGATTACCAGTTTAAAACACTCCTTTTTTAAACCTTTAAACTATTTATTTCTATTCAAAAGATCAATTTACCTTTCAAACTATTTAAAACTAATTTTATTCAAAACAATCCAAACTAAATTCCATTTCAGTATAATTCAAAATAGTCTTATTCATTTACTTAACAAAATAGTTTCAACTCATTTACCTAATCGAATGATTTATATTTTTCTAGGATCACTTAGCTTTGAAAATTAAACATTGATTTGGAAGTGCTCGAACCTTTACAAATAGTCGAAAAAACCAAATTTTCAAATCCAAGAGTTGGAAATCGGCAACAAGTCAATAAGTCAATTCCAACAGATAACATTATAGCAAAACAATTTAAAACTCGAGGACTAAACACCGGCTTACTTTAAATCATTTCAAATATATATATATATACACATATATCTTTCGAATATCAAACCATACTTCAAAATCTGAATCAAAATATGTTTCACCAAATTGCTCGCATAGCAAAGCTACTAGAGCGGGGACTCCCCCACTCTGAAACTTGAAAATCAATGTACGATGCATGCACTCATCACCGAAATTATTTTCCAGTGACACAAGTGAGTTCTGGGCTTCTATTTTCTTGAAAACTTCTTTGAAATTTCTTTGAAATCATTGGAACTCGTTTGAGTCATTTGAAACACTTCTTATTCATAAAATACGTTCAAATCATATTATTATATATTTTCAAAAATCTTAAAACCAATTTCAAAACACCGGAATTCAATCTCTCGAATTTCAAACTAAAATTCTTCAGCTATAAATCATTTTTAGATAAATCAAATTTCTTATATGATTTCCAAAATTTCAAATCCTTTCGAGACTTTTATATATAGAATAAACATTTCTTATTCATTTTATATATAGGTATATAATACTTATCGAAAACATTTTCACTTTTATATATAGAATATAATCATACTTATCAAAATAATAATTTCTAAAATACAAACAAACCCGATTTTTTTCAAGGGATGATTCAAGAATGGATTTCAAAACAAAGGTAGGCTCGATTGAAGATGAGATAATCAAATTTTAAAATAGGAGATGGATATACTTACATAAACCGCGGGCGACCTTAACCGGGTCAACCGTGACTTTAGGAATATAGTCGGTGCGGAATTCTAAGGCAAATCGACATTCGATCGCTCAGAGATAGAATTCGCCACAACAAGAGATAGCAGCATCTAAACCGAGGGTATAGAAAACCTCGGTGAATCAATGCCAGTTGTAAAGGAGTTTCACCCCTTTACAAATCTTTCTAAGATTGGCGGAATCACCTATTCTTATAGAGATCATTCGAAGTGGAGTTATGGGATACTCTAGAATTAAGAAACACGAATAAGGAGAGAAGATAATGGATTTTTGAACCACAGGGAATGTTCCAAAGTCCAACGGAAAATCAAATTAAAGAGAAAGGAATTCAAGCTCGAATAAAGTGATTTTGCAAATAAATTTACTATATATGCTATGTTTGCCTAGAGCGAAAGCTCTGATACCAACTGTAACGACCCGCTATTTTCTACCATTCGCATACACACATGTCGGACTTGAATTGCTCAAAATATCAGATTGTTAATTTAAAATTTGGCAAATCTGAACATATACAGTAAATAAATCAATCACTTAATCACAGACATAGAGTAATCCAATAATACGCAGCGGAATAAATAAATAATAGTTCATGAAGCTACTGCACAAACATCAGAGTTAGAAATAAAATACAACGGAATATCTCAACTACAGTGAAGTCTCCAATACGAACCGATGACTTCTCTGGACCAATCAACTGGAAAAGCTGAAAGCTGAATCGATAGTTGGATCTTCAAACAAAGCTCTAAACTCCAAAGGCGAGTCTCGAATGCTATTTCACTCAGTCTAACCCGAGCGTAAAGCAAAGCACAAAACACTCGAGTCAGGATTAACATTCTTATATCAATAAATCCAACTCAAGTGAAATATCAACTGAAATATAATTAACTTAAAAGATGTTTGGGATAACCATCCTCTAAGGATCCATGGAACTATCTACAATGTAGAAATATACACTATAACACCGTGTTCGTTTCAAATTAATTAATACTTCAAAACCAAAAATATCGTTTCCATTTCAACTAGATCTATTTCCCAAAATGGTATGTATATATTAAATAATTTATAAAGCAACGTATTTATAATTTCCTCAAAAATCAACTCGACTTTCCCACTCAAATTAATTCAATCTCAATTTATCAATTTCCATTCAATTCAGTTTTCTAAATAACAAATTCAAATTATATTGATTTCGAATACAGATCTGAATCACAATTTTACCATTTAATTTCCAGTATATCTCAAAGCTTTAATATTCAGCATTTCGAAGTGAAATTTAACGGTTTTCTATAGATCTCGATTTAACAATCTTGAAATATTCGCTTAATAAACTCAGTATTAAATAACCTTAATTTACCCTTAGATTAAATATTCCTTTCGATTTGTTTAAACTTGAAATATCATTTAATCACTTTAAATCAAAAAAATCAACTTATAAAATCGAATCTTAAACTTCAAATTCAATAGTTCAAATTGATTTAATTAAGTAGAATTCTTAATTAGATACAATTTTACTTAATTCAACTTTATCTTCCTTAACTTATACAAATCCTTGAAAATTTGTTCAAAGATATAATACATAGACATATTATATTAATTAAATCAAACTTTATTGGATTAAAGTTTATTATTAAATCTACTTTGTAAAAACTTAAGGGTATTTCCAATATTAAATAAAACCATATATATTCCCTTTCAAAATCATAGAAATCATTTTAAAATATACATACACACACACACACACACACACACACACACACACCCCAACGGTGTCTGTATATAATTTCATATCTCATGGTCAAGTGACACAGATGTTTATCATTTCAATCCGTAATTTAAATATATACGGGTAGATATCATTTCTACCCGCAATCCCAAATTCAATTCAACTGAAAATCGCTTGGGTCTGTCATTTCAACCCAAAACGAAATTCTCTTATTCTAAAGTCCGTTCGGTTAAGTATCATTTCAACCCATAATGAATTATATACTAACAGAGAACTTGCAGAGTGATAACAGATATGACAATAATAACAACAGACATATATCATCAATAACAATATAATATAAACGACAGGATGTGGTGTCATATCCCAGAGGTGAATAATTACATATAAATGCATATCATATATATAACAATTTAAACAATTAACAGTTAAATTTTAGCAACATATTTCAATTGTCGTTCCAATTGAACTCAAATTTAATAAATAAAAGAACGTTAATCATAAGTGATTGCTTACCTTTCAATGCTAGAGAGAATAGACAATGAAGTTGAGTTACGAATTCCAAAGCAACGCTAGGTAGACACGATTCGATGAAGAAAATAGGCATGACGAACAAGCTGATAAATAAGAAAATCGGTGAGAACTAATCAGAATCAATCTTTATAGAGACAGAAACGAAATGTACGTTGCATTACTATTATTAATTTCAAATCAATATTACTTTAAACACGTATTAAATTAAATATATATATTTCAAAATCATTGCTTTTAAATAAAAACACATATAAAACAACATATATTTACATGGTAAAATTTGAAATAAATGATTATATATACTAATAAAGGTAAACAATATATTACATGTATATATATATATAACATAAACAAAATCTTATATAAACTACTTATATACATATACATTCTATTTTAAAATAATACTCATAAATATAAACTGATAGGCAACTATATATAACTAACTTACATATCAAATTATTCAGTGTTAAACATGTATGTTACCGGAACTAATACATTGTATGTTATACGAACAAATACACTATATTATATGTTTTAAAATTGTAAGTTATTAAAATATCTATATTGACATATTTCATTATATTGTAAACAACATTCCAATACAGTAACACAAAATATACTTCACCTATATTATCACATACAGTTAACAAAACTTTCATTATTAAATTTTATATACTATACAACATATAAGTATCAGTTTATATAAAATAATATATATAACTATTGTACAACATAACCTTTAAAAAAACAGAGACTAGTATAATATAATCTTTAAAACAAACAAACTAGTATATAAACAACTTAATTTTTTTTATAAACTTTAAAACTGTACAATAAAAGACACATATATATACTTAACTTATGCAATCAAACTTTAAATATAACTATAGCTAGTAGTATCCACGATAATATAAACTAACATAATAATAAAAAATACATATTAGTAACCAAAATAACTTGTATCGCCTGCTTTATGAGAATACACACATATAAACATTAGAACATAACTTGTATAATATAATGTATATTAACATACCATTAATAACCGAAATCAGCAAAACAAAATATAAAAAATTTAAACAATTAAAGTAAAAGATATATATATATATATATAAATTAAAATTAGTATTTAAAACACATTTTAAAATCGAAATCTCTAGATATTAAAATCAGTATTCATTAAACATGTGTATTGAGACCAATATATTGATAAATTATATATAAAAAAAAGGAATCAAAGACTAAAACCCAATGTATATATATAACACGCGACCCAAAAAATGTAAAACAGCCAATATATAACTGTATACTTTATATATAAAAATGTAATAAAAGAACTGTAGGAAAGGTAAACCATATGAAGTAATTTTGAAAGCTATGGGAAAATTTGTATTTAAACAGTAATATATATATATATATATATATATATATATATATATTTTACTATCGACAGCCTTTAAACTTAAAAAAAACAAGAAAGAAGAACAAGAAAATACAAAGAAAAAAAAATGTGTGGCCATTACCTTCATGAAGAAGCATGTGCGAGAAGATGAAGGCAATATGAGATGCGGATGAAATTGTGTACGTGGGTTTTTGTATTTAACATAGGCTTGCGTTGATTTGGTGTATGAAAGGCAAGTAATAAATGATTTGAAACGGTAGAGGAATTATAGGACTTCATTCCTATTAAATACAAATAAGCAAAAGGCAAGTGTAAAAGAGATGAAATAATTTACACGTGAAGTGTAAGGCAAGATTTTTCATTCCTTTTAAAATGCACGGTTGATGATTTTAACAGCTAAGGTAAGAAATCAAAAGTGTGCGCATTAGAGAGGCAATAATTAAATCGAAACATACGCCCAAAATTTATAACAAAGTAACGTACTTTGAATTTATTTTTTTCGTATTTTTTTACTAAAATATATGCTAAAGTATATTTCAGAAGATAATGTAACATTTATATAACGCGAAATAATTTAAACAAGAATGGATATAAAACATACCAAATAAAACGTATAATAAAATAACTATTTACACATTATTTATTTATTAATTTAAAATTTGATTTGTTACATCCATTTGATTTGTTTATTACTTTATAAAAAAGGGATGTACATACGTATAAAAGAAACGTATAAATTTATTTCTTTTTACACATTATTTATTACTTAATTTAAAAGTATATAACCATTTTAAAAGAAAAAAAATTGGAACAAATGTTGTACAAATATATACAGTTTAAATGAAAAATTTAGAAGTAAAAATTTAAAATTTAAAATTTCAATTAAAGTTAAACTTTAACCCAAAATCAAAATTACAGAAATTGTTTATATTTATTACAATTTGGGCAAATGATTTATAATCAATTCAAGAAATTTCTAAAATTCAAATTTTTAAGTAATCAAACACCAAAGTTTTAAGTAAGATGAATAAAAAAATACCAAAAATTCAATTAAATACGTAAATAAAACCATTCAAAATTATTAAAATTTTATGGGTCATTACAAAAGTATATGTAACGACCCAGAATTTTTAGAAATTAAAATATGAATATTTAATTTATTTTAAATATTAAAAAGTGAATTTATAAGTCAAATAAATTTTTATTTGAATTATTGGATTTAATTGGATTTTTAAATCGATAATTTAATACGTTAAATTATGGAAATAATTGAAAATTGGGTTAAATATGATTGAAAATGATTTGTAAAATTTTATTTTATCATATGGAAGTTAGAATGATATTTTAGAACTTTTAAAATCGAATTAAAAGTTAAATTGTGAAAATTGAATATTTTAATATTTAAATTGACTAGTGAAAATAGTTAATTTTTGAACAGTCTCAGAATTGAACGAAACCAGTTTCATTGGATCCGTAATAGTTAGTTATTACCGGATTTCAAATTTCGTGTCAATCGGAGTTACCGTTTGATCGTGGCAGCTCGAAACGCATCGATTTATTTTTAATTTAAATTTGACGAGTGAAAATAGCCATTTTTCAAAAAGTCTCGGATTTCGACGAAACCAGTTTCATCGGATCCGTAATGTGATATTATTGTAAGGTTTCAAATTTCAAGTCAATTGGATTTACCGTTTGTCCTGTACAAATTAAAACGCCTAGAAAATCGCTTAAATCGGTTTAATTTAAATTGAGCGTTTATAGCCATAACACGCACATACTTCCGAATTAGCTTCCGAAACCTGTTCCATTGTGTCCGGAACGCGGGGTAAACCCTAGAAACGCTGGTTACGGCGCGTAAATCGGAGTTTGGAATTTCCGGGATGAATAGTGTTCGATTTTTCTTTATAAATAGCACCCACCTCTTCATAATTTAGAAAAAAAAAAACCCTAATTTCATAACCCTAGCCGCCACCCCCTAACCTATGGCTGAAATCATCTCATTTTCATTCCTTAATCTCTTCCAATCTGTGAAGTTTTAGCCAAAGTGATTAACTACAACATTGTAGAGGGTAACGAGAGCTTTAAATCCATACGGTTGAGATCGTGTATGGAGCTGTAAATTGAGGGGAATCATGCCATGAAGTGGCCGTCCTGCGCACGCAAAACGAGGAGAATGGGGGGGCCGAGCTTCAGGTGGTTGGTGGTGGAGGTAGCTCTCACGAAGGGCTTCGACATGGCAGTAATATGATCGAGTATAGTCGAGTGTAGGAGGAGCAATTTGAAACCCTAGTTGTTTGGTGATGGGTTTGATTTTGTACGTGAGTTACTGTAAGGAGATAAACGTGAGGGAGAGGGAGAGTGGGGGCACGGCCAGGATGCTAGCATGTGAGATCCAAGGGCTATGGATTGATTATGATAAGAAAATTTAAATTTAGTTGTTAATTATATAGTTTAAATTCGTGTAAGTTTAAAAATTCATAACTTTTTCATACGAGGTCGAAAACGCGCGAAACCAGTTGCGTTGGAATCGTATGGACGAGCACTACGCGATGGAGTTGGTTTGGAGTTAGTGAGAATTTTGGGTAAAATTAAACGTCCGTTTAATTTTATTCGAAATAAATCGCTAAAACGGAATTTAAAATCAAGGTGAGAACTTCTCACTCAATCGAATCAGTTTCGATTTTATTTTAAATAGTTAGATTTAAAATATTTGAATGCATGTTTGAATGATGATTGATATCTATTGATTGTTAAAATAGACATTATACGCCGTTAGTAAGCGGATGTTATTTAATAAAAACATATACCGCGAATATTTCATAAACAGTGAAATTGGTATTATATATAATAGCAATATATATATATTAGCATATGTATATATTGGAGTTGTTGATTTCCCGCATTTTTTGTTTAGCGGATGAGACCCTATCGCGCCGTTATTAAGCGGATAATATTTAATAAAAACATATACCGCGATAATTTCGTACTGGAACGGAATTGGTATTGTGCTAATGTTTTTGGATGCAGGAAAACAGGTTGGAGGGATCCAACTGGATTCCTCAACAGTTTTTATTTGATTTCAGATATTTTGATATTTGATGGATTTTCATATTGATATATGATATCGTTGTAGTCGTGATTGACTATTTGGTGTGTAGCATCATTGGACCCAGATTTTGGAATTTTAAAATGATTTTAAAGTGATTTTTGAAAGTATACGTTTTATAAAATAATTTTGGAATTGATCCATTTTAAATAAATAAACGTTATAATTTTTAATGTTATAAAAATTATGATTTTTGAGAAATATAGTTAAAAACTGATTTTTGAGAATATGATGCTAATGATTTTATAAAATAGTTAAATCGGGATTTTAGAATTTATTGTGAAAAGTTTAAATATAGGATTTATAAAATTTAATTATTTTAGGAATCAAAATGGTGAAATAATAAAGGAGATTAGTGTCTATTCAAGGAGTACGGATTTACGGGTCTTTACAGTTGGTATCAGAGCTTATGGTTAAGCGACAACCATGGTTCTGTTGGGTATTATTCATTAGAGATAGAGTCAGTAGTGCTCTAGAATGAATTTGAGTGTAATAAGAGCTATGAGAGCGTATTTGTTAATGAATATAAAATTGTTTTATATTGTGATGATTGGTTTGTTGAGTGGTATATAGATTCTGGTTAATACGAGTAATTAACGTTGTTGATAGGAATCTCTAAACACTTGAATAGAACAATTCGACATAATATTGTTTTAAATTGGGTAAATGAAATAATTTTGCCTTGATTATATTTTATATATAAAAGAATAATTTTTTCAAAATTATTAAAGAGTATATAAGTCGATTGTTTAGTTGTTTGAATAATCTAAATAAAAGAATAATTGTATAAGCAAAAGAATTATAAGAATTGAATTATAATTAAAGTGATTTACAATTGTGAAATCAACTTATATATATGAGAAGTGAAACTATATGGATATATTTATGAATATGAGTTGTAAATAAAAAATGAATTTAAAGTAAAATGAAATGTAACTTAAGTGATGTTGAATGAAGTTGATATTAGTATCAAAGAAAACTAATAAAGTTAAGTGATGGATATGAACTTAAGTTATTTAAATGAAATTCAACTAATGTAATTGAATTCAAATTAGAAGTAAATAAATTTAAATAGAATTGAATTTGAATTGGAAGTGAACCAACTTGAATATGAATTAGTGAATATAAACTAATTGAAAATAAATGTTAGTAAGAACATCCACTGTAAATGAATCAAATGTGATTAAATTGAAAAACCTATTTCATTGAATATTAATGAGAATATGAATGAATATATATTGGTTATGAATGATAGTTGGTTGATGGTTGAATATAATTGCTTTTACTTCATTTGTTATGTTGGCATATATAGTTATTATGTTGCTAGATGTTGTATATTGATACTATTTTCATATATGCATGATTCTCATGTTGTTTGTTGAGTGATTAGTAGGTGCGGATCGCGTTTGCTTCGCATTTGGAGCTCGCTTTTGCGCTATATTAGCCGTATATGCTTGCTAATAAAATATAAGGTACATATCTCGGATTAAATACCGTACTTTTACACTTTTTTCCCTGCGGAATGCCTCATTACTTGATGAGATGTATATTTGTGATATATAAACTGTCATTTTTTTTTTCGGATCGAGCCGCGCAAAGGAGACTATGGCGAATTTTTCCGAAAATTTAAGGCGTTAGAAAATTTTTGAGAAAATTGGAAAATTTTGAAAACTTAAACTTTGATTTGAAGTTGAAAGTTAAACAATAGTAGTTGTTTTTGAAAAGATAACTAAGTATGATTTGGAAAACTTAGTAAGTATTGTAAGAAGTTTAACTATGAATTATGGAAAATTAATAAATTCTATAACTTTTCTTACTTAATAATTTCGAGGACGAAATTCTTTTGAGTGGGGAAGATTGTAACGACCCAGAATTTTTAGAAATTAAAATATGAATATTTAATTTATTTTAAATATTAAAAAGTGAATTTATAAGTCAAATAAATTTTTATTTGAATTATTGGATTTAATTGGATTTTTAAATCGATAATTTAATACGTTAAATTATGGAAATAATTGAAAATTGGGTTAAATATGATTGAAAATCATTTGTAAAATTTTATTTTATCATATGGAAGTTAGAATGATATTTTAGAACTTTTAAAATCGAATTAAAAGTTAAATTGTGAAAATTGAATATTTTAATATTTAAATCGACTAGTGAAAATAGTCAATTTTTGAACAGTCTCAGAATTGAACGAAACCAGTTTCATTGGATCCATAATAGTTAGTTATTACCGGATTTCAAATTTCGTGTCAATCGGAGTTACCGTTTGATCGTGGCAGCTCGAAACGCATCGATTTATTTTTAATTTAAATTTGACGAGTGAAAATAGCCATTTTTCAAAAAGTCTCGGATTTCGACGAAACTAGTTTCATCGGATCCGTAATGTGATATTATTGTAAGGTTTCAAATTTCAAGTCAATTGGATTTACCGTTTGTCCTGTACAAATTAAAACGCCTAGAAAATCGCTTAAATCGGTTTAATTTAAATTGAGCGTTTATAGCCATAACACGCACATACTTCCGAATTAGCTTCCGAAACCTGTTCCATTGTGTCCGGAACGCGGGGTAAACCCTAGAAACGCTGGTTACGGCGCGTAAATCGAAGTTCGGAATTTCCGGGATGAATAGTGTTCGATTTTTCTTTATAAATAGCACCCACCTCTTCATAATTTAGAAAAAAAAACCCTAATTTCATAACCCTAGCCGCCACCCCCTAACCTATGGCTGAAATCATCTCATTTTCATTCCTTAATCTCTTCCAATCCGTGAAGTTTTAGCCAAAGTGATTAACTACAACATTGTAGAGGGTAACGAGAGCTTTAAATCCATACGGTTGAGATCGTGTATGGAGCTGTAAATTGAGGGGAATCATGCCATGAAGTGGCCGGCCTGCGCACGCAAAACGAGGAGAATGGAGGGGCCGAGCTTCAGGTGGTTGGTGGTGGGGGTAGCTCTCGCGAAGGGCTTCGACATGGCAGTAATATGATCGAGTATAGTCGAGTGTAGGAGGAGCAATTTGAAACCCTAGTTGTTTGGCGATGGGTTTGATTTTGTACGTGAGTTACTGTAAGGAGATAAACGTGAGGGAGAGGGAGAGTGGGGGCACGGCCAGGATGCTAGCATGTGAGATCCAAGGGCTATGGATTGATTATGATAAGAAAATTTAAATTTAGTTGTTAATTATATAGTTTAAATTCGTGTAAGTTTAAAAATTCATAACTTTTTCATACGAGGTCGAAAACGCGCGAAACCAGTTGCGTTGGAATCGTATGGACGAGCACTACGCGATGGAGTTGGTTTGGAGTTAGTGAGAATTTTGGGTAAAATTAAACGTCCGTTTAATTTTATTCGAAATAAATCGCTAAAACGGAATTTAAAATCAAGGTGAGAACTTCTCACTCAATCGAATCAGTTTCGATTTTATTTTAAATAGTTAGATTTAAAATATTTGAATGCATGTTTGAATGATGATTGATATCTATTGATTGTTAAAATAGACATTATACGCCGTTAGTAAGCGGATGTTATTTAATAAAAACATATACCGCGAATATTTCATAAACAGTGAAATTGGTATTATATATAATAGCAATATATATATATTGGCATATGTATATATTGGAGTTGTTGATTTCCCGCATTTTTTGTTTAGCGGATGAGACCCTATCGCGCCGTTATTAAGCGGATAATATTTAATAAAAACATATACCGCGATAATTTCGTACTGGAACGGAATTGGTATTGTGCTAATGTTTTTGGATGCAGGAAAACAGGTTGGAGGGATCCAACTGGATTCCTCAACAGTTTTTAGTTGATTTCAGATATTTTGATATTTGATGGATTTTCATATTGATATATGATATCGTTATAGTCGTGATTGACTATTTGGTGTGTAGCATCATTGGACCCAGATTTTGGAATTTTAAAATGATTTTAAAGTGATTTTTGAAAGTATACGTTTTATAAAATAATTTTGGAATTGATCCATTTTAAATAAATAAACGTTATAATTTTTAATGTTATAAAAATTATGATTTTTGAGAAATATAGTTAAAAACTGATTTTTGAGAATATGATGCTAATGATTTTATAAAATAGTTAAATCGGGATTTTAGAATTTATTGTGAAAAGTTTAAATATAGGATTTATAAAATTTAATTATTTTAGGAATCAAAATGGTGAAATAATAAAGGAGATTAGTGTCTATTCAAGGAGTACGGATTTACGGGTCTTTACAGTTGGTATCAGAGCTTATGGTTAAGCGACAACCATGGTTCTGTTGGGTATTATTCATTAGAGATAGAGTCAGTAGTGCTCTAGAATGAATTTGAGTGTAATAATAGCTATGAGAGCGTATTTGTTAGTGAATATAAAATTGTTTTATATTGTGATGATTGGTTTGTTGAGTGGTATATAGATTCTGGTTAATACGAGTAATTAACGTTGTTGATAGGAATCTCTAAACACTTGAATAGAACAATTCGACATAATATTGTTTTAAATTGGGTAAATGAAATAATTTTGCCTTGATTATATTTTATATATAAAAGAATATTTTTTTCAAAATTATTAAAGAGTATATAAGTCGATTGTTTAGTTGTTTGAATAATCTAAATAAAAGAATAATTGTATAAGCAAAAGAATTATAAGAATTGAATTATAATTAAAGTGATTTATAATTGTGAAATCAACTTATATATATGAGAAGTGAAACTATATGGATATATTTATGAATATGAGTTGTAAATAAAAAATGAATTTAAAGTAAAATGAAATGTAACTTAAGTGATGTTGAATGAAGTTGATATTAGTATCAAAGAAAACTAATAAAGTTAAGTGATGGATATGAACTTAAGTTATTTAAATGAAATTCAACTAATGTAATTGAATTCAAATTAGAAGTAAATAAATTTAAATAGAATTGAATTTGAATTGGAAGTGAACCAACTTGAATATGAATTAGTGAATATAAACTAATTGAAAATAAATGTTAGTAAGAACATCCACTGTAAATGAATCAAATGTGATTAAATTGAAAAACCTATTTCATTGAATATTAATGAGAATATGAATGAATATATATTGGTTATGAATGATAGTTGGTTGATGGTTGAATATAATTGCTTTTACTTCATTTGTTATGTTGGCATATATAGTTATTATGTTGCTAGATGTTGTATATTGATACTATTTTCATATATGCATGATTCTCATGTTGTTTGTTGAGTGATTAGTAGGTGCGGATCGCGTTTGCTTCGCATTTGGAGCTCGCTTTTGCGCTATATTAGCCGTATATGCTTGCTAATAAAATATAAGGTACATATCTCGGATTAAATACCGTACTTTTACACTTTTTTCCCTGCGGGATGCCTCATTACTTGATGAGATGTATATTTGTGATATATAAACTGTCATTTTTTTTTTCGGATCGAGCCGCGCAAAGGAGACTATGGCGAATTTTTCCGAAAATTTAAGGCGTTAGAAAATTTTTGAGAAAATTGGAAAATTTTGAAAACTTAAACTTTGATTTGAAGTTGAAAGTTAAACAATAGTAGTTGTTTTTGAAAAGATAACTAAGTATGATTTGGAAAACTTAGTAAGTATTGTAAGAAGTTTAACTATGAATTATGGAAAATTAATAAATTCTATAACTTTTCTTACTTAATAATTTCGAGGACGAAATTCTTTTGAGTGGGGAAGATTGTAACGACCCAGAATTTTTAGAAATTAAAATATGAATATTTAATTTATTTTAAATATTAAAAAGTGAATTTATAAGTCAAATAAATTTTTATTTGAATTATTGGATTTAATTGGATTTTTAAATCGATAATTTAATACGTTAAATTATGGAAATAATTGAAAATTGGGTTAAATATGATTGAAAATCATTTGTAAAATTTTATTTTATCATATGGAAGTTAGAATGATATTTTAGAACTTTTAAAATCGAATTAAAAGTTAAATTGTGAAAATTGAATATTTTAATATTTAAATCGACTAGTGAAAATAGTCAATTTTTGAACAGTCTCAGAATTGAACGAAACCAGTTTCATTGGATCCATAATAGTTAGTTATTACCGGATTTCAAATTTCGTGTCAATCGGAGTTACCGTTTGATCGTGGCAGCTCGAAACGCATCGATTTATTTTTAATTTAAATTTGACGAGTGAAAATAGCCATTTTTCAAAAAGTCTCGGATTTCGACGAAACTAGTTTCATCGGATCCGTAATGTGATATTATTGTAAGGTTTCAAATTTCAAGTCAATTGGATTTACCGTTTGTCCTGTACAAATTAAAACGCCTAGAAAATCGCTTAAATCGGTTTAATTTAAATTGAGCGTTTATAGCCATAACACGCACATACTTCCGAATTAGCTTCCGAAACCTGTTCCATTGTGTCCGGAACGCGGGGTAAACCCTAGAAACGCTGGTTACGGCGCGTAAATCGGAGTTCGGAATTTCCGGGATGAATAGTGTTCGATTTTTCTTTATAAATAGCACCCACCTCTTCATAATTTAGAAAAAAAAAAAAAACCCTAATTTCATAACCCTAGCCGCCACCCCCTAACCTATGGCTGAAATCATCTCATTTTCATTCCTTAATCTCTTCCAATCCGTGAAGTTTTAGCCAAAGTGATTAACTACAACATTGTAGAGGGTAACGAGAGCTTTAAATCCATACGGTTGAGATCGTGTATGGAGCTGTAAATTGAGGGGAATCATGCCATGAAGTGGCCGTCCTGCGCACGCAAAACGAGGAGAATGGGGGGGCCGAGCTTCAGGTGGTTGGTGGTGGAGGTAGCTCTCACGAAGGGCTTCGACATGGCAGTAATATGATCGAGTATAGTCGAGTGTAGGAGGAGCAATTTGAAACCCTAGTTGTTTGGTGATGGGTTTGATTTTGTACGTGAGTTACTGTAAGGAGATAAACGTGAGGGAGAGGGAGAGTGGGGGCACGGCCAGGATGCTAGCATGTGAGATCCAAGGGCTATGGATTGATTATGATAAGAAAATTTAAATTTAGTTGTTAATTATATAGTTTAAATTCGTGTAAGTTTAAAAATTCATAACTTTTTCATACGAGGTCGAAAACGCGCGAAACCAGTTGCGTTGGAATCGTATGGACGAGCACTACGCGATGGAGTTGGTTTGGAGTTAGTGAGAATTTTGGGTAAAATTAAACGTCCGTTTAATTTTATTCGAAATAAATCGCTAAAACGGAATTTAAAATCAAGGTGAGAACTTCTCACTCAATCGAATCAGTTTCGATTTTATTTTAAATAGTTAGATTTAAAATATTTGAATGCATGTTTGAATGATGATTGATATCTATTGATTGTTAAAATAGACATTATACGCCGTTAGTAAGCGGATGTTATTTAATAAAAACATATACCGCGAATATTTCATAAACAGTGAAATTGGTATTATATATAATAGCAATATATATATATTGGCATATGTATATATTGGAGTTGTTGATTTCCCGCATTTTTTGTTTAGCGGATGAGACCCTATCGCGCCGTTATTAAGCGGATAATATTTAATAAAAACATATACCGCGATAATTTCGTACTGGAACGGAATTGGTATTGTGCTAATGTTTTTGGATGCAGGAAAACAGGTTGGAGGGATCCAACTGGATTCCTCAACAGTTTTTATTTGATTTCAGATATTTTGATATTTGATGGATTTTCATATTGATATATGATATCGTTGTAGTCGTGATTGACTATTTGGTGTGTAGCATCATTGGACCCAGATTTTGGAATTTTAAAATGATTTTAAAGTGATTTTTGAAAGTATACGTTTTATAAAATAATTTTGGAATTGATCCATTTTAAATAAATAAACGTTATAATTTTTAATGTTATAAAAATTATGATTTTTGAGAAATATAGTTAAAAACTGATTTTTGAGAATATGATGCTAATGATTTTATAAAATAGTTAAATCGGGATTTTAGAATTTATTGTGAAAAGTTTAAATATAGGATTTATAAAATTTAATTATTTTAGGAATCAAAATGGTGAAATAATAAAGGAGATTAGTGTCTATTCAAGGAGTACGGATTTACGGGTCTTTACAGTTGGTATCAGAGCTTATGGTTAAGCGACAACCATGGTTCTGTTGGGTATTATTCATTAGAGATAGAGTCAGTAGTGCTCTAGAATGAATTTGAGTGTAATAAGAGCAATGAGAGCGTATTTGTTAGTGAATATAAAATTGTTTTATATTGTGATGATTGGTTTGTTGAGTGGTATATAGATTCTGGTTAATACGAGTAATTAACGTTGTTGATAGGAATCTCTAAACACTTGAATAGAACAATTCGACATAATATTATTTTAAATTGGGTAAATGAAATAATTTTGCCTTGATTATATTTTATATATAAAAGAATAATTTTTTCAAAATTATTAAAGAGTATATAAGTCGATTGTTTAGTTGTTTGAATAATCTAAATAAAAGAATATTTGTATAAGCAAAAGAATTATAAAAATTGAATTATAATTAAAGTGATTTACAATTGTGAAATCAACTTATATATATGAGAAGTGAAACTATATGGATATATTTATGAATATGAGTTGTAAATAAAAAATGAATTTAAAGTAAAATGAAATGTAACTTAAGTGATGTTGAATGAAGTTGATATTAGTATCAAAGAAAACTAATAAAGTTAAGTGATGGATATGAACTTAAGTTATTTAAATGAAATTCAACTAATGTAATTGAATTCAAATTAGAAGTAAATAAATTTAAATAGAATTGAATTTGAATTGGAAGTGAACCAACTTGAATATGAATTAGTGAATATAAACTAATTGAAAATAAATGTTAGTAAGAACATCCACTGTAAATGAATCAAATGTGATTAAATTGAAAAACCTATTTCATTGAATATTAATGAGAATATGAATGAATATATATTGGTTATGAATGATAGTTGGTTGATGGTTGAATATAATTGCTTTTACTTCATTTGTTATGTTGGCATATATAGTTATTATGTTGCTAGATGTTGTATATTGATACTATTTTCATATATGCATGATTCTCATGTTGTTTGTTGAGTGATTAGTAGGTGCGGATCGCGTTTGCTTCGCATTTGGAGCTCGCTTTTGCGCTATATTAGCCGTATATGCTTGCTAATAAAATATAAGGTACATATCTCGGATTAAATACCGTACTTTTACACTTTTTTCCCTGCGAGATGCCTCATTACTTGATGAGATGTATATTTGTGATATATAAACTGTCATTTTTTTTTTCGGATCGAGCCGCGCAAAGGAGACTATGGCGAATTTTTCCGAAAATTTAAGGCGTTAGAAAATTTTTGAGAAAATTGGAAAATTTTGAAAACTTAAACTTTGATTTGAAGTTGAAAGTTAAACAATAGTAGTTGTTTTTGAAAAGATAACTAAGTATGATTTGGAAAACTTAGTAAGTATTGTAAGAAGTTTAACTATGAATTATGGAAAATTAATAAATTCTATAACTTTTCTTACTTAATAATTTCGAGGACGAAATTCTTTTGAGTGGGGAAGATTGTAACGACCCAGAATTTTTAGAAATTAAAATATGAATATTTAATTTATTTTAAATATTAAAAAGTGAATTTATAAGTCAAATAAATTTTTATTTGAATTATTGGATTTAATTGGATTTTTAAATCGATAATTTAATACGTTAAATTATGGAAATAATTGAAAATTGGGTTAAATATGATTGAAAATCATTTTTAAAATTTTATTTTATCATATGGAAGTTAGAATGATATTTTAGAACTTTTAAAATCGAATTAAAAGTTAAATTGTGAAAATTGAATATTTTAATATTTAAATCGACTAGTGAAAATAGTCAATTTTTGAACAGTCTCAGAATTGAACGAAACTAGTTTCATTGGATCCGTAATAGTTAGTTATTACCGGATTTCAAATTTCGTGTCAATCGGAGTTACCGTTTGATCGTGGCAGCTCGAAACGCATCGATTTATTTTTAATTTAAATTTGACGAGTGAAAATAGCCATTTTTCAAAAAGTCTCGGATTTCGACGAAACTAGTTTCATCGGATCCGTAATGTGATATTATTGTAAGGTTTCAAATTTCAAGTCAATTGGATTTACCGTTTGTCCTGTACAAATTAAAACGCCTAGAAAATCGCTTAAATCGGTTTAATTTAAATTGAGCGTTTATAGCCATAACTCGCACATACTTCCGAATTAGCTTCCGAAACCTGTTCCATTGTGTCCGGAACGCTGGGTAAACCCTAGAAACGTTGGTTACGGCGCGTAAATCGGAGTTTGGAATTTTCGGGATGAATAGTGTTCGATTTTTCTTTATAAATAGCACCCACCTCTTCATAATTTAGAAAAGAAAAAAAAAACCCTAATTTCATAACCCTAGCCGCCACCCCCTAACCTATGGCTGAAATCATCTCATTTTCATTCCTTAATCTCTTCCAATCCATGAAGTTTTAGCCAAAGTGATTAACTACAACATTGTAGAGGGTAACGAGAGCTTTAAATCCATACGGTTGAGATCGTGTATGGAGCTGTAAATTGAGGGGAATCATGCCATGAAGTGGCCGGCCTGCGCACGCAAAACGAGGAGAATGGGGGGGCCGAGCTTCAGGTGGTTGGTGGTGGAGGTAGCTCTCGCGAAGGGCTTCGACATGGCAGTAATATGATCGAGTATAGTCGAGTGTAGGAGGAGCAATTTGAAACCCTAGTTGTTTGGTGATGGGTTTGATTTTGTACGTGAGTTACTGTAAGGAGATAAACGTGAGGGAGAGGGAGAGTGGGGGCACGGCCAGGATGCTAGCATGTGAGATCCAAGGGCTATGGATTGATTATGATAAGAAAATTTAAATTTAGTTGTTAATTATATAGTTTAAATTCGTGTAAGTTTAAAAATTCATAACTTTTTCATACGAGGTCGAAAACGCGCGAAACCAGTTGCGTTGGAATCGTATGGACGAGCACTACGCGATGGAGTTGGTTTGGAGTTAGTGAGAATTTTGGGTAAAATTAAACGTCCGTTTAATTTTATTCGAAATAAATCGCTAAAACGGAATTTAAAATCAAGGTGAGAACTTCTCACTCAATCGAATCAGTTTCGATTTTATTTTAAATAGTTAGATTTAAAATATTTGAATGCATGTTTGAATGATGATTGATATCTATTGATTGTTAAAATAGACATTATACGCCGTTAGTAAGCGGATGTTATTTAATAAAAACATATACCGCGAATATTTCATAAACAGTGAAATTGGTATTATATATAATAGCAATATATATATATTGGCATATGTATATATTGGAGTTGTTGATTTCCCGCATTTTTTGTTTAGCGGATGAGACCCTATCGCGCCGTTATTAAGCGGATAATATTTAATAAAAACATATACCGCGATAATTTCGTACTGGAACGGAATTGGTATTGTGCTAATGTTTTTGGATGCAGGAAAACAGGTTGGAGGGATCCAACTGGATTCCTCAACAGTTTTTATTTGATTTCAGATATTTTGATATTTGATGGATTTTCATATTGATATATGATATCGTTGTAGTCGTGATTGACTATTTGGTGTGTAGCATCATTGGACCCAGATTTTGGAATTTTAAAATGATTTTAAAGTGATTTTTGAAAGTATACGTTTTATAAAATAATTTTGGAATTGATCCATTTTAAATAAATAAACGTTATAATTTTTAATGTTATAAAAATTATGATTTTTGAGAAATATAGTTAAAAACTGATTTTTGAGAATATGATGCTAATGATTTTATAAAATAGTTAAATCGGGATTTTAGAATTTATTGTGAAAAGTTTAAATATAGGATTTATAAAATTTAATTATTTTAGGAATCAAAATGGTGAAATAATAAAGGAGATTAAAGACGTTTTAAAAGAATAACATAAATTGATTTATATTAAGAGATTTATAAATGGATATTTATAAATTGAAATATGGACATTATAAAACGAGTTTTTATAAGTGTTTGAATGAAGTGAAAATAAATTCCATAAATGAATGAAATTTATAGAATTATAAACGGTGAAGTTATAAATAGAATTTTATAAACAGTAGGTTTATAAAATTTGTAAAGTTATTAAAATAATGGTTTTGGATAAATAATTGAATCTTATAAGTTATAAGATTTATAATTATGAAGTTCAAAGGAACGATTTTTGTGAACGAATAAATTTTAAGTATTTAACTTATAATATGAACCTTTGTTCTATAATTGAGTTATAAATCGAATAGATTAATAAAAGAATTTATAAAAGGAAGTTTTTATAAATAAATAAATAGAAATGGAATTTATAAACGTTGTTTATAAATTCACAAACGACTTATTTTGATAAGCAAAATTGTTGAAAACCTATTTATGAAGTTATATTCACATTTTTGACTGTGGATAATCCTTTGAAATAAAATGAATAGAAGTGATGAAAGTTGTTAACGTAGTATATTCAAGTTTTTGAATAGTGAATAATATGTTAAAGAAATTGTTTTTAATGTGATATTTGAAATTGAATTAAAACGATCTAACGATGTTTTAAAATGTGTTGAGATTCGAAACCATAGATTTCAACATTAATTGTTGAAATAGACGTTTTTGAGAAATAGAAGGAAATAGTAGACTATAACACCGTTGTTATAGTAAATGATTTCCGAAAGGAAATGGTTTGTATAGTATCGGGATTTATATATCTATTTTAATTTTTGAATCCATATACTAGTGATTTTGGGTTGTCGTAACGATGTTTTACGTAACATTCGTTTTGGCCCAAATAAATATGTTTAAGAGAATGATTTCCTTAAAGAATGAAATATATACTTATTTTTGATTGAAGTATATTGAATATTTTCCAAGTGTTGAAAATAAATAAAATTTGTGAATTACTTATGAATGTATAAGTATGGAAATGTTTTTCCAATGTGAAATGAAACGTTTAGAAAATTTATCTTTCTGAAGATAAATTGAAATGAATTATTGAAATCACATGCATGGATATTTTGAAATGTAAATTCACTAAGGAATTTATAAAAGAAAGTGGGATTGGTTTAGAAAAATAAATATTGATTTATTTTTGAAATATTGAAATTATATATCTTGTAAAGATATTTTGGAAAATGAATAATTTGGAAAATTATTTGGAAACTGGTGATGTGTGCATATCCAGTGATAGTTCAATAACCGACTATCAATATTTCCCTTTGAATGGGTAATTGATGTGATTTGGTTGAATGTGAATGCTACACTTATTTTTGAATAAGCGCTCACTATTCGGGTTAACCGGGAAAGGACCATGGGGTCGTATAACCCATTCCGAATATGTGATACGTCGTTATAATTGCATTGAAGATCGGTGTTGAAGACCCGGTATTTGCGAGAGCGATAGGATGACCTGTCGATTTACTCTGCACCGAGTTGCTTCGGTATAGATTTCTCCATATGTGATGGGAAATCCGATCAGGATTGTGAATATCCGGATTGCAAGGACTTCTTTGTAAGTGTCTTCGGTTTTGTTCGAGCCCGGAACAGACTTGTATGGATTGTATGTCTGACATTACAAGTTGAGATATAAAGCCGATTTCTTTCAAATATATTTCTGTTGGTGGCGGAGAATTTATTCTTTTAGCTTAACACCCTTCTCTGAGACGTACGAGCTCAGAGGTTATATAGTTGAAGTTATCAACGATATATTCCCAATTTGGTAATGTGACATGCTGAGTGTTGCTGTAAATGATCATTGTGTTGATTATTGTGATAGGATCGTTTATTTGATCGTCTATCTTGGTGATCATTGTGTTGATCATTTGTTGACCCAAAGCATGGCTTTTGTATAAAGTATGTTTTTGTGGACGTGACTTCGTCGAGCCTCACACCCCGGAAATGGTCAAAACAGGAAAGATGCGGCAAGGTTATGAGGGGTAGCTCCCTTTAGGGTATGTACATTTCCTTCTGGATAGAGGTGGTATCATGGTATGGAGCCCAGATATTTAACCTATGTGGTTACTACGAATTTATTACTTTGTGGTTGTTGGTTTTCGGGATCCCGTGAGAAAGGTCGTTTACGATCGGGGAATGGCGTGCTCGTGTCAGTAGTTACCCAGTTAGGGGTAACCCGGCCTTGTGTTGGCAGAGTTCCGGTTTGGTTCTCGGGGATGTCTTTCCAGAGGCATTCTCATGTGGCAATGGGAAGTTCCTTGGCCTGACCATTTGTTGGAAATCCAATTCCCAATACGAAACTTGTACGGTTTTAGTTGTAGAACCTATCATTCACTTATGGTGTCGCAACACTGTTTGGATGGTAGCTATAGTAGGCATAGTTCGAAATGTCTATGTTGGCTAAGATTTATATCTTTATTTTCGAAATAATTTTCTACACTATGCACTAGTAATAATATCAAATGTTATTTTAAATGCGTATCAAGCATCTTTGACTATCATAAGGAGAAATCTCCTCCGATTCTGCGTTTGCATTGTGTGTGTGTGCGGGAGGCCTTATGGTAGTCTCATTTTTAAAAGCATTGCGAATTAAATTTAAAAATATTCCTCTATTTTGATTTTAAAGATAAATAAACTGTTTTGAGTTCTCACACCAGTCACATGACTGACTTGGAGTTTATTGTTTTCCTTCCTAAACTCTGGGTGCCCACCAATTTCCACACGGGCAGTCAAGAGTTAAGGTTTATCAGGATATTCTGGATATTCTGGAGTTGCTGGAGGCAAGCTGGATGGCATGGCGTATGACTACTATATAGTATTTCTTTTTCCGCTGCACTGTTTGTTGTTGTTGTTGTACACTCTGATGATATGATGTAATGAAATGTGATGTAAAGTAATAACTGATATAGTTCTTTGTTTAAAGATCATTCATTTATTATTATATGTTGTTCCGCTGCGAATTGAGAGATTCTGATGTTGTTCTGTTGTTTTCTGTTCCGTTCTATGTTCTCTATTCTCTTTTCCTTCTATTTTTAAAATTTTCTATCTTCTTTTCCCTCTCTAAATTTTCTTTCTTCTTCTTTTCTTTTTCTTAAAACCCCTAAGGGTTCGTATTTTCGTTCATCTTGAATTAAACAAAGGAGATTAGTGTCTATTCAAGGAGTACGGATTTACGGGTCTTTACAGTATATTTCTTCTTTTGTCTGTTTGATTACAAAACCAAATTTGCGGCTTTAACATGTGCATCATAATTTAAATTTACCTTTATTTTAGGTTGTTTGAAATGGAACTGAATATAACAAGTTAAATCATTCTTAATTTAGCAGAGTTAAACACATCATATCTTTTGAAGGTCCATGTGCTGATGCAAAACCCATTACATCATGCATGGAAGACCAAGATTACAAGGGTCGGATCAAACACTTCAAGAATATCTTGATAAGTAATCTTTTTTTTACATTCCAATGTTTTACTTTCTTTTCGAAGTGAATACGTAGCTTGAAAAATCCACATGCCACCACATGCCACCATAACAATTTGATAACTAGCTTGATGCTTGAGTTTGGTAGGAAACTATAATTACTATTTAATAGTAATAAATCTATGTTTTATGCAATTCTAAGATGATAACTTGTTTCAGCGATCTCTTTGTTGGGTCTTCGAACTCATGTTACTCCTTTCCGCTTAACATGTGTTCCTTCTACCAAATTTGGAATCCAAATTTTCTTGAAATGTGATTGTATTGGAGAATATTCATCCAAAATTGGTGATATAATCATATTTAATATTAATAAACGTGAGAACTCGAAAAAAAATTGCTACCCTTTCAATTCATGAATGTTGAAGCAAAAATAATTTAGTTAACTCATGCACTATGTCCGTGATATTCGGTATACTATGTCCAAAATATCAGGATAATATTTGATACTATCGAGTAATATCAGTATGAAAACAACAGCTTTTTATATTCCCCGTTTTAGCATGTTATACAATGATATTAGTATGCTTTGAGTTGAAATATAAATATAATAATATTGCTTTTTTCATATATATATTTAATTTTTTTATAGAGATATTTGATATTTTATTATATTTACAAAATCGGGACATTTAACTATTCACAGTAATACTTGTCTTAAATATTTGTTCAATATCAAGATAATTAATTGGCACATATCATTGATCTACGTTCTAGAAATAACATCGATTGAAGCACATTATGCGAGATATCGCTAATATTGTCCAAATTCCTTACAGTACTAATATGTATTGAAGGTGAGATGGCGAGAAGCTTACTCTTAAGTCTACACTTTTAAGCTTATATGAGTTATCAGTTACAAGCTTGACATATATTTTCTCATTCTCTCTTAGCCCTAACAATTATTAACATTTTCCATTGTTGTATTCTAATGTAATAGTCAGTGTTTTAATATCATCCCTATAATAATTATTTTGCATCATAAACTGCAACTTTCATTCTGTAAATGGTCTCAGTTTTATTTACTTTCTTTCAATACATGCCTTTGTTGTGTATGTTCAAAGGGAATCAAAATATACAGAGTTTAAGGGAGTTTCAGGTATTTGTAAATTGTACAATTTATTTGGCGCATCTCTTTTTTAATTACGAATATTTTATACAATATTTGAGCTATCTTGTACTTTTGAAATTTAGAGTTTTTTGTTACATAAGTGTGTTGATTATGATTTTTATGAAAAATGGTATCTGAAAAATGTATGAACTGCAATATCGTTAGCTTTGGGAAATGACAAAAATGATACATGTGCAGTCAAATAACGGTTTAAAGAAATTACTTTTCTTCTAGCCCATACTTGTCAAACATGATTCGGTAGGTAATATAGTCATGGTCTGTTCTAAGGTTTATATATGTGTGTGTATATACCTAAATAGACTAATTTGACAGCATAACACGTAATTCATTCTATATAGCGTGTCATTATTTTGCATTCTAATTATTCCTTTTACATTGCTTTATGGGCACACAAAATATTATTTTCTATATGGGAGATTGCTAATTACTATTGCTAATAAAAGGCACATTTTTATGCATTTAAATAGGAAGGCTACTATGAAGTATATTTTGTTATATATATGAATCCGATCTTATTTTGATTGTGCAAAAATATATTGAATTGGAATTTTGAAGATGATGAGTTACATGCCATCTCTAATTTACAATGCATATGCAACATATTATGATTTTGGGAATAGAGTGACAATGGAGGAAATTTGTTTGAAAAAGAAAGGATTATTGGATATGCCACACCCTTGGTTAAATATATTTGTGCCAAAATTAGGCATAAATAACTTTAAAGAATTATTGTTGATTAGTACTTTACCAAAAGAATTTGCAGGACCTATCCTTATTTACTCCCTTCTAAAAGACAAGTAAGTAATCAACTCTTTACTTATGAGATCCATTTTTGTAAATTTGTATTTAACATAGGATATTTAGAATATATATCAGATTTAGTATATTTAGCCAGCTATAGAATAGTTGCAAAAGCGTACTTTTTGAAGTAATGACAAAATAGTTAAGTCCTAGTAATATAGGTAGCTATAGAATATGTATTTTCATATCCCCATACATGCATTGTAGAGCAATGGAGAGGCAACAAAGAACAACATGCATTCTAGAGCGATGAGGCACAACAGAAGATAAATCATCAGATAAGCATGTAACAAATGTCCCGTTGACAACAAAGACAAATGAAATAAGAGAGAGGGTGAACATGGACAAAGTAGCATGGATATAGCAGCAAAATCAAGCTAAGAAAACTTGTACGATATATAATGCATAGTTATGGCAGTGTAAGGTCAATAAGTAGGCTGAGTTAACAATAAGGAAGCTGGAAAAGTAGAAAATCGATGGAACGAATACTAAAAACCGAAAGTGCAGACGATATGCAACAAAAGTGAGGTTTGTTGCAGCTAGAGGTAAGTGTGATGCTGAGATAAGCATGGTGCGTAGCCGAGATGCAACTAGAGATAAAAACTCATAGGTCTGTTGAAGCATTTTATAATTCGTGCTTGCAGTTCCAGACTATATTATTTCTCCTGATCAATATTACAATGTTTGTATGGTAATATACAAGTTAAAAATGTCCTTAATTTTCAATTATGCATTTCTCTCACCCATTGGGATCCACGGTTGTCCATTCTTAGAAAAATAATGGGTTATAACAAAATATATCACACCCTCTATCTATTTTGTATAGCTATCAAATACATTTTTAAAACTAATTCTCAACACTCATGCTTGATTAGAATACAAAAATAGTATAGTGCATGCTTACATGTTGCTTCAATTGCTACAATCTGAGAGCGTTAGGGGTATACTCTAGGGGCGATTTTGTAATTTATTAACTCCGAAATCAATTCTTGTTCGAAATAAAGGTGTTTCTTCTTTCTATTATATACTTGTTATAATATATTATAAATAATTAAATGTTTATTAAAAATTATATTTAACAGAAAATCCATATATTACGTTTTTGTGATAATAATTACAATTAGTTGTAATCATGAGTATTGGATCACATTGTTACAAAACGCATCATATTAAGTGTTCCTAGTCAAGATGCATCGACACTGGATATCGATGTATCCGTTGAGACTAGGGTACATAATACTCTCCAAATGTTGGGCAACGTATTACTCATGACTGTTGGAGACACCTAGAGGTTATGTACTGATAGTTATTGGATAGCTATAGAACAACTCACTCGGTAGTTTTCTGTTGGTTAATATAACTAAGGTCAAACAGAAAATACCGATGTGATTAATTTACACAATTCTTTCGACTTGAGAATACTGTTAGCCTTCAATATGAAAAACCCTGCTTTGATTATAGTCAAATCATGGAACGACATCCATCAAGTAATTACAGTTGGGTCGAGTGGAAGTATTGAAAGGAAGGCACTATTCAAGAGAGGATTCGTCATTTCAGTCATATGAGGTTAGTATCATGTTCAACTCAAGTCAACCCAATGTCAAAATCTCTAGCCAGAATATTACAGTTAATAATAATTGTTATTATTGAACCAATGATTTTGTGTTTGTAATGTAGAATTGAATATGGACAATATTGGAATTTTGACCATTATCAAATTCCATAAATCCAAAGTGTTACAGTTTTGACGAAGATAATTGATGTATATAAATGCTACTAACAGGTAACGCTTATTAAATTAAATAAGATTTTACTGAAAATGAATAAGTGATAGAATTGACCATAAAGTCACACCACTTGTTAAGTGACGAGTGAACGTTAACATTCGAATAGTTTGGTGTTAATTACTGATCAAATTTACACCCAAGAGTTAGAAAACTAAATAATGAATTCCCTTAAGATCGAATGATTTAATTAATTTATAATTGTTATAGATAAATTAAATTAATTAATATTTATGAAATATTAATTATAAAATTTGAATATTTTATAAATAAAAAATATTATATATTTATAATAGTTATAAATGTACCAACCAATATACGATATCGATAAGCGAATAAATTAGATTTAATTGCATAACGTTTTTGCCTGGGCTTAAATGGGTTTAAAGCCCATCATTAGGGCTGCAAATTTCGGTTTTGATAAGCTATTGGAGGCGGCTAAAACTTAGGATTAGACCTAGAGATTGATGTCTAAGATTAAGAGAGAATAGGTAATGAGTTGTCCGAATATCTCTCTTGTACAAGGCTATATATATGGATCTCTAAATCGTTAATCAAAAAAAACTTTTGGCTGCCATAATTATCAAATTTGCTGGCCGAAATTAATCCTCATATCAGTTCTAAGAATCTCAAATCAATTCAAGTTAAGTAAAAGCACTATTTGATAGAAAATGTTGACGATCCCAAACTTGCAATCTGACGGATCGAGCATGACTTGAGAAGGGAATTCATTGATTCAAGTGGACTCAAAGGCATCATCAATTGGTATTTAATTTATATATTGCAGTAATCATATCATAGTTTATGATTTAATATTGATCAATCCCAAATTTTTTTGTGTGTGTGTGTATATATATATTAATGTTGTATATTTAGTTAGGTGAGATTTTCGTAGGTATATGTAGTTGTCACAAACTAGTTTGGTTACGTGCATGGTTATATAATTTATGTATAAACAAATCTAATTTTATGTAAAAAATTAAATTGTATCATTATTAGTTATTTTATGTATATTTATATATTAATTTAAATATAGACTAATGTATATTTTAAACGTATAATTACATATATGTATATTTATAATGTATAAACAACTAAGAATTTTTTCTTACACCTATTTATACATAATATGAATTATCAAATTCGAAAATAAATTTTTTATATGTATAAATAATTTTAAATTATCTTTTATTGATTATTTAAATTGTTTATTACATATAAAATAATTATCACTACACCAAAATAGGGATTTTGTTAATTTCTACACTTATAAGTGTTACAGCCTAGTGACAATAAAAAAGTGTTAGGATACCTGAAAAAGTGTTGGAAAATATAAATAATATTTTTTATAGACTTCCCAACACATCAGTTATAATTTACAACATTTATAAATGTTAGAACAGTTGGTAAATTTGTAAATAACTCACTAAAAATTGGTTCCTTTTGTAATCTTGTACATGCAGCGTTTTTCTAACGCTTTCCTTTCAATCTCCACTATCGTCCGCCTAATTTTTAATCTAATTAGGGTTCCTGCGTTCCATTCCCATTCGCGCATCCTCCAGTTCTTCTCGCAACTCTCTCATTCTTCTCGCGTCCAGTTCTTCTCGCAACACATCTCTTCTCGCAACTCTCTTGTTCGATTTCAAACCTTGAATCAGGTGTTTTCTTTTAGTTATGATTGTTCGATGGCAAATTTTTCTGGCCAAACAAAATTGAAGATTTAAATTTGAATGCTCTTGAATTGATTTACTTATTTATCATCATCCATTCCATTTTGTATAATTATATATAAACGTATGAGTGAGATCCCGTGGTCGCTTGGGATGGAAACATTTGGGTATTCTGATGTGTAGATCTTCCACAGAATTTAAGCTAGAATATCGTTGAACCAAATGATGAACGACGGTTGAATTCTCTTTGAAATAACTCAATGTTTAGTTGAATTTCCTTTGACATTTTATCTTAAACAAAGAAGTTACGGTTGTTTATGCAGTGATTTTCTCTTTAGTGTTAAAATGACTCAACGTGAGATATTTATAAAACCAAAACCATTTTTATGAAATTAAAGATAAATAGGTATGAAATTAAAAACTTAAATATGGGAATAGAGGGAAAATGTTACGGAAGCTGAGACTGAAGAAGATGATATATTTTCTCTAGAAATCATATATGAAAATCCTCCTCCCAAATGTAATAACTGCATTTGTTTCGAGAATTTTAAATCTCAATGCCCTCTTGTTAAGACGTGGATACTAAATTCTAAGGAAGAGATTCATATTAGTACAGTAGAAACAGACAAAACATATAACATTGTTAGGGAAGATTCTCAGCGAATAGACGAGTCTATCAGTCATAGTTCAACTGGAAAAGTTAAGGTAGACATGTAATACGATGATCCCCAAAAATATATTAATTATATAGATAGCATGTTGTAGGGGTTATTTGCTGCTAAACGTGAATTACTGAAGGAGTTGAAAAAAAAAATACAACCGGATCTGAGAATCGTGAGTGTAGTGGTGTTCTCGATGAGAACAATGCTTCGGTTAAGGCAGGTCCTAAGGTGCAATAAATGGTTCTAGAGTTGTAACTGTGAACAAAATATGGTTAGATAAGTTATGGATATACTAACTGTGAACAAAATAAGTAATAGATAAGTTATAGATAAGTTATAACCGTGAACAAAATAAGTGGTCTCCTGCTGCTGCTATTGCTAGATTTTGTTTGATTATAGTTCCTTGCGATTTTGGGTTTGTTCGAGTTACAAAGGGATTGCGGCGCTGAGTTGTTGTGACCGTTGTCTTGAAATTTTGAAAGATTGTGGTGGTGTCTAAAGTTTGGGGCAGCCGATGTTGCGTATTGTAGGAGAGGATTTCGAGTGTCGCGACTGTTGATTGAGTATTGGGCATTTTGGTGAAGTTCGATAGGCTGCAGTTTGATGTAGGTTACAGATACCAGTAGTCATGTTTTGGTGAAGTGGTTGGTCGAGGGGAATTGTGGATGGCTTCGGCAATAGTGGTTGTTCGATTTCTTACAGTGCAGTTTGGTGAGAGTGACAAGGGTTTGTACGGAATGAGTTGTAGTGAGATTGTGATGGTTTGAGCAATGTGAAGGAAGTGAATACTAAAATTGACAAAGGAAATGAATATGCTCGGTTGCAGTATGAAGACGACTGCACTGTTGGAATAAATGAAAGACCCATGGTGGGGTTTTGGAGGTTGATGGTCTATAGTTGTGACTAAAGTTTGGGGCAGCCGATGTTGCGCATTGTAGGAGAGGATTTCGAGTGTCGCAGCTGTTGATTGAATATTGGGCATTTTGGTGAAGTTCGATAGGCTACAGTTTGATGTAGGTTACAGATAGCAGTAGTCATGTTTTGGTGAAATGGTTGGTCGAGGGGAATTGTGGATGGCTTTGGCAATAGTGGTTGTTCGATTTCTTACAGTGCAGTTTGGTGACAGTGGCAAGGGTTTGTATGGAAGGAGTTGCAGTGAGATTGTGATGGTTTGTGCAATGTGAAGGCAGTGAATGCTAAAATTGACAAAGGAAGATGAATACACTCTGTTGCAATGTGAAGATGCACTGTTGGAAGAAATGAAAGAAGCAGGGTGGGGTTTTGGAGGCTGATGGTCTATAGTTGTGACTGGTAGGGATGTTAAGGCTGCTGCACTGATGGTTGAATAAGCTGCTGTAGTGGTGGTAGTTTTGATGGAACTGCAATTATTGTCGGTGTTGGATGGTGGTTTTTGAAGTGGATGAGATGATGGCAGATTTGTCAGTGTGGGTGATTTTTGATGTAAGTGTTGCTGTCAGTTAATGTAAGAGGAAGTGAGTAGTTGCAGACAGAGCACTGTGTAGATGACAGTGAAGAAGTTTGAAGCTATTGTTGTGGATTCAAGGAAGTGATGTATGTTGATATAGGGTGCTGGTTCGAGTTAAGTGGTGAAGTGGTTGAGTTATGTCAGTCAGTATGTTGGATGGTCGAATTGGTACTGAAGGCAGGGTTGTGTACAACAGTAATATAGTGCAGCAGTGTGCTCGATGTAGAAATGAAGGGTGAATGTCTATAGTGATGTGCACAGTCATGCAGTTGATTGATGGAAGTAGATGAAATGGTTGTGATATGTCGTAAGGGGAGTCTGTGGGATGTGTATGTCAGTTGATTTAATATCAAAAAGTCATGAGATTACCTTGTCACTGGGGTATCTCAGTTGATTTAATATCAAAATTAATAATCATTTTCAGTTTCTGTCAAATTAATAATAAAGAAAAAATTAAACAAATACTTTTTCTTTGATATCAAATACCACAACGGTCGGTTTCCCCACCATTGTGCGGTTATACTAGTATTTGTATATGAGTATATAGTGGAAAGGTTTTGATTTTTGTTTTCACTTTTGGCTATGGATTTTTGAACGTACGACTTGATGAATTTCTGACTTGGTCCCTGTTTGAATATATTGCTATAAATTTGAACATGCTTAAATATATTTGTTCTGCTTCCGTTCTTTCCTGCCTATGACTTGTTCACTTCACCATTCACTGTTCAATTGTCTGATATATGTTTTCTTATGACCTCTGATTGAATTCCCTTTACTTTTTCATCGTTGTGATATATATTTGAATGCAACTTGACTCTGGTTGATTCTCGTTTCTGCCTTGGCTTTACTTCGTCAATCTTGCTGCTTTGTTTGTGTTTATCAGTTTATGACATTGCTTGACATGTTGATGTTCAATGAATTTTATGTCTTCCTTTTTCTTTTGTTTCACCTGCACTTGCACTTCTGGTTGCTACGTATGTTCTGCATTGTGTTAATGTGCTTGAAATAATGTACCATGTTGTACCTTATTATGCTGCCATAGGACCATTATGTTGCATATGCCGCTGTGTGCATTTCTAAGTTGCCTTTGGTATATTTGCATTGTGAGTTGATTGTGTAGACTTGATCCTATTGCCCTAGCTATGCACCGTTTGTCTCTGGCCATGTCTGGACTTGTTTGTGCATGTCTGCCTTGTACAGTTATGCTTTGTCTGAGATTGCTGTATGTACTCATGTGTCCATTGTCAGGGCTATATCCTGTTTTGCTGCACCATTGTTTATCCATCTGCTTTTATTGTATGTTGTGCACCATACTTGTGTGTACTTGTACCTTGACTGGTATGTTGCTTTTGTGTACCTTCATCCTTGATTTTGTTGCTGCGTGTTGCTGCATGTGTAGTTTAGGATGGGTATCGCTGCTGTTTTAGTGTGTGGGTGTCCTTGCGTGAGTGAGTTATGACCTTGCATTTGAGAACTACTGCATGGTGGTCCGGATTTAATTACTGAAAATCATAGTGATGGAAATTTTGTTACATCTTTATTTTATTCATGCAGTACACTACAGCACAAGCTTTCAAAGAAACAAAAATCAAATTATACAGGCTCCAAAGCATACTAAAGAGAAAGTTTAATGTGTCTCTTGCTCTGTTCATGTTCAACTGTGCCGGTTTTAGTGTTTCTTCCACTATACTGAACCCTTAATAGATATGGCCACAATTATAAAATACACATAGCTCTGTTCATGTTCAACTGTGTCGATTTTAGTGTTTCTTCCACTATACTGAACCCTTAATAGATATGGCTACAATTATAAAATATACATAGCTCTGTTCATGTATCATGCTCAATCTGGTCACACTGACATATCATAACACAACAAAATCTAAGCTTAGCACTAACGTAATATTATATCATAAAACATATATTATTTTTCTTTGCAAATCTATATGGCACTAACGTAATATTATATATTATTTTAGTTATGACAGAACAAACGTCAAGAGTGTGGATTAAAAATCCACGTAGAAATGAGGATGAATATAAGCAAGGTGTTCAGAACTTCATCAACTTTGTAAAGCAACACTCACCACAAGATATCCAGTTATGTGTGTATCCCTGTAAGAAGTGTAAAAACTCCAAAAAAATCTCAATAGAAACAGTTGAGAAACACTTGATAGTTTTTGGTATGCTTTCGACATATGATGTGTGGTTCTTTCATGGAGAGAGAAACAATGCTACAGTACAAATGACTCATGCATCAGATTCTGCCGAAGAGTTACCTATTCAAGACCAAACGCAAGTAGAAGAGCCTATTGAGGATGCTCTTGGAAATCTCGTTAATGATGCATTTAGAGTGCATGATATGCCACAGTCTAGCGGTGAAGTGAAATTTGAAGAGATTCATGTTCAGAAAATGTACCATGAATACAGAAGCAAAGCAAATGAGAAAATATATCCTTCTTGTGAAGATGGACTTACAACTTTAGGTGTAATGGTAGAGCTTCAGAACTTAAAAAAGGAATTTAACTGGTCAGGAAATAGCATGCCGGAATTGTTGAAATTATTTAAAAAATGTCTTCCAAAAGAAAATACATTACCCGACAAGTATCCCACCATGAAAAAAATGTTTAAAGATTTGGGAATGAAGGTAAAAGGCATTCATGCATGCGAAAACGATTGCATGTTATTTTGGAAAGAGAACGCTAATATAGTAGAATGTCCTCATTGTCATACACCAAGTTTAAAGATAAGGCAAATGCGTTAGACATAAAAAAAATGACAACCCAACCGAGGAAAGTTCTAAGACATTTCCCTATAATTCCAAGGCTGACTAGATTGTACACTATACCGTGGATAGCTCGTGAAATGAAATGGCATAAGCATGCCGATCCTTCTTGGAATTTCAAGCGCCATCCTATTGACTCGGCCGAATGGAGATCAATCAAATGTAAGTGGTCAGAATTTGCAAATGAAGGACGTAATATATGGCTTGGTATCGCTAGTGATGGATTTAATCCGAATGGGGTTCTCTCCAATAGTTACAGTTGTTTGCCCATATATATGATTCCTTATAACCTACCCCTTCGTTATGCATGAAATCACAATTTCAAATGCTAAGTTTATTAATTCCTGGACTGAAAGCACCAAGTCAAGACATTGATGTGTACTTAGAACCTCTTGTTGATGAGTTGAAGAAACTTTGGACGAAAGGAGTGGCTTCTTTTGACATGGACAGGGGAGAAATGTTTACAATGAAGACAATACTATTATGGGAAATCCATAACTTACCAGCATTTGGAAATTTATCCGGTTGCATGACACATGGATATAAAGCATGTCATGTTTGTGCTATGGAGACTGAGTCAGAGTACATTGGTAACAAGATTGTTTATCCAAAGTACGGAAGATTTTTGAAGGATGACCATCCATATAGATTAATAAAACATGGATGGTATAAGGATACCGAAGATAAAGAACCGCCAACAAGGTTAAGTGGACCATCCCTTATGGAAAAGCTTAATTGTATAAAATATTTTCCTGGAAAATTACCAAAGACTAAGAAGCGAACGATATATGAAGCTACCGATAAAAGTTTCTTTACAGTTAGAGATGGTGACATAGAAAAATTGTCTTGGTATAAGAAGTCAATTTTCTATGACTTAATTTATTGGACTAGTCATAAAATGCGACATACTATTGATGTGATGCATACGGAGAAGAATGTTGCAGATCATCTAATCAACTTAATGTTTGACAAGGGAAATCAATCATCTAAGTTTGCATGGGACAAGATTCATAAAATGAAATGTTGTCAAGTTCTAAAAGATGCCAAACTTCCATCATGTCTTGGGACAAGATTTGGTAGCCTTGTTACTATTCAACCACCTACTTTGCACATAAAAAAAACATATGAGTATCATATTTTTATGCAATACTTGCTTCCTATAATAGTTCAACATGCATATCCAAAGCTTCGTGAGTTACGACGAGCTATTTTTACAAGTGAGTTTGTATTTTAACATAATATGCTCGAAAACTTTAGTTCGAGAAAATGTTCAAGCCGCCAAAGATATGATTTCCGAGGCATTGTGTGTGCTAGCACATTATTTTCCTACAGACTTCTTTGACATAAGTGTTCATCTTATGGTGCATCTAGCTGACCAAGCTTTGCTATACGGATCTACAAACTATATATGGATGTATCCATTTGAAAGGTGAGACATTATTTTTACAAGGTTTGTAAACATTACTTCAAAATGACAATTTCTAAATATATATGCATGTGTACATGTGTGTAGGGCTATGAAAAAATGCAAAAATATACCTAGTAATAAACGCTATATAGAAGGATCAATCGCTGAAGCATATCTTTTTTCAGAATCAGTTAGATATGCAATGGAATATATGCCGAACCCACGTGATGGAAATCATATTTCTACACAGGCATCCTTTTTAGATGATGGTGATGATATATATGAACTCCCCATCATTGAAGGCAAATATATTAAGCTAACTAGGATGCAACGTGTTCAATTTCGAAGGTGGATACTTTTTAGAATCGATGTTCCCGAGAGATGAATATTATAGGTATGAATTTTCTCCATATTATGATAAATACCGATGACATAAAATAGTGAATGTATTCACATTATAATATCTAATTTGTAGTGCATATCGCTCCTCTTTAGAAGGTGTGTCTCGTGGTAAAAGAAAAGTTACCACAATGGAAGAAGTAGTTGTACAAACTGAATTTATTGATTGGTTGCACAAAAAAGTAAGTTATTTCAATATGAAAATTGTAGGTTTTGTTCCTTTTATGTTAGTCATGCAAATTTGTTTGTTCCTGACAGCTACTAGAAGAAAAATGCATGAACACAATGTTGTGGCAATATGTTAGTGGTCCAAAGTGGGAAGCCAAAAGCTATCTCAAGTATAGAGTGAATGGATATATATTCTCTCCTCAACATTACGATGACACTCTTTTGACCCAAGATAACGGTGTTTGCATGGATGCAATCACCACATTTGTTGCAAGTGCAAAAGATATAAATCCTACAGACGTTAACACTACTTGGTATGGTATCATTAAAGATATCATAGAAGTCAACTATTATGATTCTCAACATGTAGTATTCTATTGTGATTGGATAAAAATCGCAGATAAGACAAATGATTGTAAGATTTGTACTGATTCACATTTTTTGATGGTGAACTTGAAAAGGCTCAAAAATTCTAATGGAGAGTATGATAAGCCAGCTATTCTAGCAACCGAAGCAGGTCAAGTTTTCTATGCAAAAGACACTCAAAATCCTGATTGGTCCATTGTTCGATGTTCTCAGAAGCGCATGACAGACAACATAGATGACTACACAGTACCGACCGATTTTCAGTCTGTTATGAAAGAACAAGCCAACTTAGGACAATCATTGAAATGTGTTGAAATGAAATAGATATCATTTAGAAATGAATATTTGTGTTGTTTGATATACTTGGTATTTGGTAAACTAGCATATGAGTTTATGAACGTACATTATGAGCTTTGCTCATGTTATTTGATATATTTTTGGATGCTTTCAGATTGATTTGTGAGCTTTGCAACTTCGGTAGGTACCTGCACATTATGGAGATTATCAACAAAATTAAAAGAAGTTATATTTATTTTATTTGCTGCAACATCATTGTAATTAATTGGCATGTTTGAATCTCTGTGTTGTCTACTTGGTTTATCAAAGTTTGGAAGAGTTGATGATCAAGGTATTTAATATTATTTAATTATTTCTCGACCTACGGCTTTATTTCAAATTATTCTACACAGGAAATTTTACACTGTAGATCTTGCAAATTTAATCATTTGCATTTTATTTTTCTTTCCTTAAATTGAATTTATTCACTTTACTAGATTTTGAATGTATAATTGCATGGTTGAAAAAAAAATCCTCTAAAGGTACAAATGTAGAGCTTGAAGCATGTTTTTTGAATGAATTCAGCGAAGATGTCATGCCTGTACTTTGAAATGACATTTTAAGTTTCATTGTATACTAAAATATTTTTTATGCAGGTCTAAATGTCGAACAATTGCAATGCTAGTGCATCTATAGGTACAAATGCAGAGCTTGAAGCATATAATCCTCCTCAGACAAGTGATAAAAAATACTTAATAAGTGTTGATCTTGAGGGTGTTAAAGGTAAAGACGAAGCTAAATGGAGCTCCAGATGCGGAGCCCTAATTCGTTGTCATATACCAATTGGCTGTGACGAGTGGAGAAATGTAGATGATTATTACAAGAATATTTTGTGGCAAGAGCTATTGGTATGTCACGAATTCATCTTATTTAGTCATTTATGTTTTGCACAAGATTTATACTTAGTACTAAAATTTCTTTGTTAAACAAAATGAATTTGACATGGATATAGATCCCGATCTAGCTCGGCCAATTTTAGCAAAAATCTTTTCACGATATTATCGTACGGTAAAGTCTACTTTCTGGAATAAATTGCTCAGAGTTGGAGGAACCACCATACCCAAGAATATTGCTATTGCTAAATGTCCCATGGACATTGACAGAGTATGGTGGAAAAAGTTTATAGATAATGAATATTCAGATAAAAAAAGAGCAATGTAGGAAAAATGCCGAAGCCAAAGCTAAAATACTATCACTCATACACTAGGAAGAAAATCATACCGTAGAGTTTACGACGAAATGGTAAGAAATAGTATAAAAAATATTTCTTGTAATTATTAATAATGAATAGTTAATTAGTTAAAAAATATTTGTTCTTGCAGGTCAAGGAAAATACGAAAGAGAAAGTCATGCGGACAATGGTTTGGAAGGCGGGACATATAAATAAGAAAGCTGGACAAGTTCTCCCATCTGCGGCAAAAGCCTATGTAAGTATTTTTACTTTAGTACGAATCACTGATCAATTGTAAAATTTCGGTAAAGCTTTATATGTATACATTGACATCTTCTTTGCACTTAATTTATTCCATATAATAGAATGCCAGTCAACTGTCTAATTGTAATTTTATAAGTGGTTTAGAGGTTAGGAAAATGAAGATTGTTTTGTTCAAGAGTGGGTGTAAGTGTGTAGAGGAGTGGTAGTGGTTGTCGCAAGTTTGTATTCGAAGAGGTGATGCTAGCAGATGCAGTGTACCAGTGGAATGGGTTGAAAGTTGAAGCAAAGGTGAGTGAACTGTTGCCATTTTTTGATGGTTTGTTGTTGTGGCTTGTGCTCGTTAGCAGTGCAGTGATGTGCTGATGTGAGGAGCAAAAGGCAGTGGATGTTGATGGTCGGAGATAATTTTAGGAGGTAGTGGATGGTCAAGAGTTGTTTTGCAGTGAAGTGTGCACGGTTGGTTGAAAATGGACGAAATAGTGGTTGTGTTGGTGAAATGTACTAACCAAAAGCAAGAAAAATTGGTGGTCAGGTAGCAAGCAATTGTTGACAGAAGTGCACAGTTGAAGGGTGTTGAATGGTGGTAGGTCAGTGTGGTTTTGTGATGGTAGATGTTGTGTGGAAATACTGTCAGTAAGGAATTGCAGTTAGAGGAATGGTACAACTGAGGTGTTGAAAAAGGCAGTGGGAATTTAAGGAGTTTGGTGTAGCTTTTGATAGTATTGGATGTGGTGATTTTTGTATGTTGTTGGTGGAAGAAGTGGTGGTTGATGTTTTGTGAAGTAGTCTGGGTAGCACTATACATTAAGTTGATAAGAGTTTCAAAATGGGTTGGGAGTTAAAAGACTAGTAAATACAGTATATATAAGTGAGCACGTATCCTGGTTTGCATAAAGCCAGTACAGGCTAAATTCGAGGATGAGCATGAATTTGAAGCATGGAACAGTATTGTTGCCTACTCTATGCAATTAGCTGAACAGGTGACTAGGTGGCCTGCTGAATAGGAGGAGTTATGAACGTATTTGCTGATGAGTATTGTTGCTTGGAGTGAAGTAGATGACTGTGCATGGAGCTAGCTTGTGATAGTAAAGTTATGCATCAGAGCAGTACATTTCTGTCTGATGGTTCAAGCTCAATGGGTAATTGTGCAGGTTGACATTTTGCTTTAGGCAGATAATATGAAAAATAACGACCAAGGTATTGTGTACGTTTGATTGTTTATAGAAGCATAAGCATTTGTGTCTAAACCATGAGCAGTACATTCTATCTGAACATTGATCTTACGAACAAATTTAGTTTTTTAGGTAATGTCAAACATGAAATAGAGTCCATCAGCTTACGAACAGATCTGGCAAACATGATTCAGGTTTTTAGGTAATGTCAAACATTAAATAGAGTCTATCAGTTTTGTAGAAGTACAGAGTTGGCCAAGGTGACTTTTTCTATATGCATTTGGCAGGAATAGAAAGAATGCAATGAGAGAATTTTTAGCAGTGAAAATAAGCCTGAAAATGTAAAGGAAGTGCATTTGCGTATTATGAATCTGGTAAGTGTGAACATTTTTTTTGTTTTATTGAGTTCCTTGATGATATTTCATAGATTTGCAAAATCTTCGATGACCTTGTCTTTTGGCAGTAATATGATGTTGATTGTTACAGCCTATTATGCAGTAGTCGGTGGGTTGAACTTTGAAAATGTTGTTATGCACCATGCTATATATCTGGATGCAGCTTTTAAGATGTTCAACTAGGTGGTTCTTTATTTGTTTTGCATGTAACAAAAGTCTATTTCATTATTGTTGATTTTACTCTAAAGAATATACATGTGTATGTCAATAATAAAACCTTGACCAAACCCTCAAATTAATACAAACTTTTATGTCATTTGATATAATCCCAACGTGTCCAATTGTTTATTATTTATCTTATTGCTTCTCAACCGCTAATCTTCTGTACGTATTGAATGCAGGCACTTGTGGAGGAAGAGGAAGAAAAACAGAAGTTGGAATGTAGCGGTAACGAGGAAGCAAACACATACGACCTTGACAACGATCCCATCTCTAAAGTTTTTGGGTCCCGTAGAAAGTAAAACTATTGTCGTGCAATTAGCTCCACTTCCTCTGCAAAACAGGTGGATGCAAGCTTCAAAAGTAATTGCGGGTAATAATAAAAAGGAAGATTTTCATCAATGGTCATCGGAATTACAAAATCAAGTGGCAAATCAAGTTGCAAATCAAGTGGCGAATCAAGTGTCGAGCCAAATCAATGAGGCTCTTAAATCATTTGCTTCATCTTTCTTAACTATGGTACCGGAGTTACAACCTAATCTTAGTGGTGGTAATGTGACGCCTATGACTGAAACCGCTTCTAACTTGAATAAATCTCCCTCGAATATTGGAGTTGCTAGTATTCCGTTAAATGATGTTGGATCATCTCAAGAGGTAAACAATTTGTAATGCTACTATCACAGGATACGAAGAAGGATGTAGCAAAAGCTTATATTGGAACACAAAATATGTGTCATTTCAGAGAGATAGTTCCAAATATTGAGAAAGTTGTTTGGATAACAAAAATTTTAGAACCGGAAGCACTAATTTACGATGGTCCTCGAAATGGGCACCAGAAGCTTTGTGAATATTCAGATGGGGGCTTTGTGATATGGCTTGTGTTTCGTCTTCGTAGTATCTAAAATTCTATTGTAATTTGGATATGATATTGTGGTATTTTGAAATTTGGATATGATATTGTGGTATTTTGAAATTGAAAAGTTTGTAGCTCATATTATAGTATTATCTAAATATGATATTATTGCATTTGAGATATGGAAGCATTTTAGACTTCATATTGAATTGATATGATGAATTATATATGATATGGACATCATCATTTATGAGATATTATATTCATTAGTTTTAAGAATTAAATATTAATTATTACTAAATAATCATTTTCCAACACTTATAAGCGTTACCGTATATTTCTGTACCAACACTTATAAGCGTTACCGGATATTCCTGTACCAACACTTATAAGCGTTACCGCATATTTCTGTACCAACACTTATAAGCGTTACCGCATATTTCTGTACCAGCACCTATAAGCGTTACCGCATATTTCTATACCAACACTTGTAAGCGTTACCGCATATTTTTGTACCAACACTTATAAGCGTTACCGTATATTTCTGTACCAACACTTATAAGTGTTACCGTATATTTATGTACCAACACTTATAAGTGCTAGTAATACTTATGTTCGTAACACTTATAAGTGACGCAAATTTGGCCGCTTCATTCCTCACAGTCTATTAGTAACACTTAAAAAGTGTTACTGAAATTATTTGTAACACTTATAAATGTTAGGATTTTCCTGTTTTGGTGTATTGTATTACACTAAAAATTCAATTATATTTTTTTTTAAATTACTATATCTATGTTGTAACCCATGGAAAAAATTTCAATTTTTTTTATCAATATTAATATTTTTAATAATCAAATTACTTCGGTTGAACATTTCTTTTATTTATTAAAAATAATATTTTATTTCAAAAATCACTAAAAGAATTCCGACCTATATTTTATGATCCTAATCATAAATTTTAAAATTTTATTTTTTAATATTTATTGCTAATATTTTTAATTATTATGATCAAAACTATTTATTATATATACATATAATAACGATAAAATTATAAATTTCTTCTTTTATGTTTGTTATGCGATATGGAAATAATTTTAAAATATATATAGTTATATTTTAAGTATTTTATTGTAATTAATTATTCATATATATACATTTTATTTGACCTTATATATATATAATTTTAATTATTATATATATATGTGTTTAATTTTATATGTTTAATTATGTGTATATATTTATACAAATGTTTTAAATTATATATATATATATATATAATTTTGAGACATTTAGTTATAAAATATACTTTAAATATATGTATACGTATTTATATAAATACTTTGCATTATAGATTTATGCACATATTTAGACAACATACAATACGAAATGAGCTGATATGTCCGTTGTGATGTAAATCACAATATCTATATACGAGCATGTTATATCCTTCATAGATTATTATGCTACACATGCACACACACACACACACACACACACACACACACACACACACACATATATATATATGTATGTATGTATGTATGTATGTATATGATACATGTATATATATATATATATATTAAATCATTCAAATTAACTTTACATTACAAAATACTTGAAATTTAAATAAAATACATGATTTTATTTAAAATAAATTTAGAATTGTTCTAAATGAATTAGACTTCATAGCCCCAATAATAATCTAATAGGATAAAAAAATTAAAAAACATCCAACACTTCCGTTGCGGGTTGGCTCAGTTCCAACAATGGTATCAGAGCCCAATAGCATATGCGGTCTAAATTAGTCATGTTAGGGCTAACTTATTAAGCTTGCCCACTTAGTACGGTGTCTAGAAAGGTAATGTCTAGGATTGAAATTGGATAATCAAGTATCATGTCCTACCTGGTTACCAGCTTGGCCTAAAAGGTGAAGTGAGCCCAAAGGTTGCCCCTAATAAAAAAAGTCCTAACTTAAGTGGGCCCTGGGCTAATTTTCAAAATTGTCTTGAAAATTAGTGTAAAGGATTTTAAATTTAATTATTAGATTTAAAATGAAATATATGTTTATTATAATATTATATTGTAACATATTTTTCAAAATGTTTGAAAAACAAAATAACATAATTTTTTAATATTATAACTTTTATTAATAAGTTAATTAATAAAATGTATATGCATGTAGTAAATATATTATGAAATATGTTATGATATTTAAAAACATTTAAGATAACACAAATATGCATGCATACATATGAATAATTATTTTCAAAATCAAAATAATTTAATTAATTTAATTAAAAGGTTAATTATTGAGATTATAATTGCACATGGATATGATATATGTGTTATACTATAAACATTATAGTACATAATAAATATAAATGCTATATCAATATAAAATTAATTAAAATGCTAATTAATTAAATTAACTAAATATGATTTAATTAATATAATATTAAACACAAGACTATTATATAAGTAATGTGAAATATAAAAACTATATAACTAAAACTTATATAATATGAATGTATAAAACCCATAATAGATTTAAGAAATAAACACATACGTAATCGTACGTATATCGTGGTTTCTGATGTGTTCGACACTTGAATCATGAGGGTAGTTCATAAGATTTTCATTATTTCATAAGTCGATATCACTTAATTTAATGTTGTCATCTACCATATATATGCTAATAAATTACTTGCATACTTCTTAGTTGTTGAGCAAACTCAAGCTAAGGATATATATGAAGATATGGTAGGTACGAGTGAATAATTTCTTTTGATTTGTTGAGCAAACTCAAGGTCAATATGAAAGTGGACAGTTATGTTCTAATGATGAAAGGCTATATTTATAGACTTGCACAATTAGACATAGAGATAAGAAATGAAATGCAAGTAGACTTGGTCCTTGGTTCTCTCACTCCTCAGTATGAACCGTTCATACTAAATTACAACATGAACCAATTAAATGTGAATCTCGTGGAGCTCCTCAATATGTTGAGGTCAACTGAGTCAACATCTAAAGATCAAGGCGCCGTACTTTCTATGAAGGGAAATGCATCATCTTCGAAAGGTTCAAAGAAGCGGAAAAAAGATAGTAAGAAAAAGAAAAGTAAGAAGACCGATGATAAGGGTGGATGTCGCCATTGCCACAAGAGAGGTCACTAGAAGAGAAACTATCCCGACTACTTGAAGATTGTCAAGGAAATGAAGCAGAATGGTTCTGCAGCTCTATTAGGTACATTTATGATTCAAAAATGTTTTGTAATCAATAAAATGTCATGGGTTTTAGATAATGGATCTGGTACTCATATATGTAATTCGTTATAGGGGCTTAGGAACTGGCATCGCATGGCAAAAGAAGAAATGAAGCTCAAAGTTGTTTATGGATCTATAGAAGATGCAATAGTAGTAGGAGACTACCACTTAGATTTGTCAAGTGGATTAGTATTAGTATTAAATAATTGCTATTACGTAAAAGACTTTATTTGTGAAATTATCTCTGATCTAGATTGTCTAAGACTGGATATATTTTTCATTGTGCAAATAATGTTATGAACATTAGTTTGGACGGAAATAAAGTCTGCAAAGGTGTCCTTGAAAATGATATTTATGTGATTAATACTAATTATGTTTATTTTATGAATGAAGTTTCTAATAATTAAACGACAATTATCTTTGGCATTGTAGGCTTGGTCATATTAGTGGGAAACGACTACACAAATTGAAAACCGTTGGTTTTCTACTGTCAATTGATTTTGAATCATTTGAAACTTGTGAGGCGTATCTTAAAGGTAAAATGACCAAGCACCCCTTCAGTGGGAGTAATGAAAGAGTTAATGAACTCATAGGGTTAGTACATAGTGATGTATGTGGCCCAATGCCTATATTAATCCAAGATAATAATTCTTACTTTATTACTTTCACTGATGACTTCTCAGACTAGGATATGTATATCTTACGAAGAATAAATCCGACGTTTATGAGAAATTTATTGAGCACTAAAAGGCAGTAGAAAATCAAATGGGTTGTAAAATTAAAATTCTTCGATCAGATCAAGGAGGTGAGTATGCTGGACAGGATTTCCTACAATACTTAAAAGATAATGGGATTATCTCTCAGGTTACTCCACCCTATATTCCGCAACACAATGGTGTGTCGGAGCGAAGGAATCGAACCCTATTAGATATGGTACATTCCATGATGAGTAAGGCTGAGTTACCTATGTCCTATTAGGGATATGCGCTAGAAACCACATCATATATGTTAAACTTGTTACCCACTAAATCAGTGCCCCAAACACCATATGAAATGTGGTGTGGTAAGAAACCCCAACTCAAATATTTGAAAGTATGGGGTTGTCCAGCATACGTTGAAAAGTTGGTCCAAATAAACTAGAGGCAAGATTGGTACTATGTAAGTTAATAGGATATCCCAAAATCTCGATGGGATATATATTATATAATATCGAGGAACAAAAGGTCATTGTTTCTCGACATGCAGTCTTTTTAAAAAAAGAATTTATGTTAAAAGAAATTAACAGCGAAGTTTTAGACTTTGATGAGATCCGAGAAACTAACACTGAAGCTAAAACAGTGGGATAAACAAGGTCACCCGCATACGAAAACACGCAACCTATTAGAAGGTCTAGTACGGAATCGCGCACACCAGAGAGATACTACGGTTTTCTCGAGGATGGTGAAAATGAGGACTATGTCTTGGATGGCAACACTCCTTTGTCTTTCCAACAAGCACTACAAAGTAAAGACTCTGCCCTCTGGCTTGAAGCTATAAAATCCGAGATGGACTCCATGTACGAAAACAAAGTTCGAACTTTGTCGACGTACCCGAAGGGAAAAAATCCATCGGCTACAAATGGATTTTTAAGAAAAAGCTAGATGCAGATGGAGAAGTGGGGACTTATAAGACAAGGCTAGTTGCAAAAGGATTTCGTCAAATTCAAGGTGTTGATTATGATGAGACCTTTTCGCCCATAGCCATGCTTAAATCTATTCGAATTATGTTAGACATTGCCACATTCTATGACTATGAAATATGGAAAATGGATGTAAAGACGGCTTTCCTAAATGGTGATTTAGAACAAACATTTATATGTCACAACCAGAGAGTTTTGTAGTCAGTGGGAGTGAAGGCAGAGCTTGCAAGTTGTTAAAGTCCATTTATGGACTTAAACAAGCTTCAAAGAGTTGGAACAAGTGTTTTGATAAAGCAATCAAACAGTTTGGTTTTTATCAGAATACAGAGGAAGCATGCATATACAAAAAGGAACATGGAAATGCTTTCGTATTCTTAGTACATGTTGATGATCTATTATTAATTAGCAATAACACTTCATTATTGTTATCAGTGGAAGCTTGGCTTTCCAAAAACTTCTCCATGAAGGATTTGGGAGAAGCAGCCTATATACTTGTATAAAGATCTATAAAGATATGTCTAAGAGGCTATTGGGATTGTCCCAATCCCCATACATAGACACTATACTAAAACGGTTTTGCATGGAGAATTCCAAGTGTGGAAGTGTTCCAACGTAATTTGGAATTGTCCTTTCTAAAAAGGACGCTCCTCATACCAATGATGAGAAAGAGCGTATGAAGAGGATTCCCTATGCTTCAGCCATATGATCCATAATGTATGATATGTTATGTACTAGACCAGATGTAGCATACGTATTAGGATGTGTAAGCCAATACGAGTCTAATATCGAAGAAAAACATTGGACGGCCGCAAAATGTATACTTAAGTATTTGAAAAATACTAAGGACCCATTCCTCGTTTTTGGGAATGGAGACCACCTTATGAAGGGGTATACGGATTCGAGCTTTCAAAGTGATACGGATGATAGTAAATCAGTGCCTAGCTATGTCTTTACACTAAATGGTGGAGCTGTTGGCTAGAAAAGTTCCAAGCAAGAAATAGTTGTTGATTCCACGATGGAGGCCAAGTATATCGCCCTTAATGAAGCAGCAAAATAGGCAGTATGGATGCGCAATTTTTAAAGTGAGCTCGGAGTGATTCCCAATACTGAGAATCTAATGACATTGTTTTGTGACAACAATGCAGCGATAAAGATCGCAAAGGAACCAAGAGCACATAAGAAGTCACAACACATTCTTTGAAAGTTCCACCCGATTAGAGAATTCGTTGAGAAGAAAGAAGTTGTGATTCAAAGGGTTGATACCAAGGACTGTTGGAACTGGACCAGCCCGCAATGGTAGTAGTGCGTGTATTTCAATTATTTTATCCTATTGGATCTTCGTTAGGCCTATGAAGTCTAATTCATTTAGAAAAATTCTAAATTTGTTTTAATAAAATCATGTATTTTATTTAAGTATTTTTGAATGATTTAATTTATATATATACATGTATCATATACATATACATGTATGTGCATGCGTAACATAATAATCCGTGAAGGGTAAAACATTTTCGTATATAGTTGTTGAGATTTATATCGCAACGGACAGATTAGCGCATTTCACATGTATTGTGCATTGTCTAAATATGTACATAAATCTATAATGCAAAGCATATTAATATAAATACGTATACATATATTTTAAATATATTTTATAACTAAAAGTTTCAAAATTAAATATATTTATATAATTTAAAACATTTGTATAAATATGTATAATAATTAAAATTATATATATAAGGTTAAATAAAATGCATATATATGAGTAATTAATTGCATTCAAATACTTAAAACATAACTATATATATTTCAAAATTATTTCCAGAACGAAATTAGCATAACAAACATAAAATAATAATTTTATAATTTTACCGTTATTATATATAATAAATATTTTTGATAATAATAATTAAAAATATTAGTAATAAATATTAAAAAATCAAATTTTAAAATTTATGATTAGGATCATAAAATACAGGTTCAATTTTTTTATGATTTTTTGAAATAAAATATTATTTTTAATAAATAAAAGAAATGTTCAACCTAAGTAATTTAATTATTATAAATATTAAATATTGACAAAAAAATTTGAAATTTTTTTCGTGGGTTTCTGCGTAGATGTAGTAATTTAAAAAAATATAAAATCGAATTTTCAGCGCAAAGATTATTTTAGATATAATAAAAAAAATTAAATAAACAATAAAAGATAATTTAATTTTTTTATGTATAATAAATTTATTTTCGAATTTGATAATTCATATATGTATAAACAGGTGTAAGGAAAAATTCTATACTTTATATATTATAAATATACACATATATATAATTATATGTTTAAAATATACATTAGTCTATATTTAAATTATTATGTAAATATACATAAAATATTTAATAATGACAAAATTTAATTTTTTACAGAAAATTAGATTTTTTTATACATAAATTATAATACATAATAATATAACCAAGCACATAACCAAACTAATTTGTGACAACTACGTATACCTACGAAAATCTCACCTAACTAGATATACAGCATTAATATATACACAGATTTGGGATTAATCAATATTAAATCATAAAAATGATATGATTACTGTTATATATAAATAAAATACCAATTGATGATGCCTCTGAGTCCACTTGAACCACTGAATTCCCTTCTCCAGTTTGCTCGATCCGTAAGATTGCAAGTTTGGACTCGTCGACCTTTTCTTTCAAATAGTGCTTTTATTTAACTTGAATTGATTTGAGATTCTTAGAATTGATACGGGGATTAATTTTGGCCAGAAAACTTGATAATTATAGCAGCCAAAAGTTGTTTTTGATCAAGGGTTTAGAGATCCATATATATATACATACATACATATATATATATATATATATAGCTGTGTACAAGAGAGATATTAGGACAATCTCATTACTTATTCTCTCTTAATCTTAGTTATCCATCTCTAGGTCCAATTGTAACGACCCAGAATTTTTATTAATTAAAATTTGAATATTTAATTAATTTTAAATATTAATAAGTGAATTTATAAGTCGAATAAATTTTTATTTGAATTATTGGATTTAATTGAATAATTAAATCGATAATTTAATACGTTAAATTATGGAAATAATTGAAAATATAGTTAAATATGATTGAAAATGATTTTTAAAATTTTACTTTATCATATTGAAGTAAGAAAAATATTTTAGAACTTTTAAAATCGAATTAAAAGTTAATTTGTGAAAATTGAATATTTTAATAATTTAATCGACTAGTGAAAATAGCCCATTTTTGAACAGTCTCAGAATTGAACGAAACCAGTTCCATTGGATCCATAATAGTTAGTTATTACCGGATTTCAATTTTCGTGTCAATCGGAGCTATCGTTTGATTGTGGCAGCTCGAAACGCATCGATTTATTTTTAATTTTAATTTGGCGAGTTAAAATAGCCATTTTTCAAAAAGTCTCGGATTTCGACGAAACCAGTTTCATCGGATCCGTAATGTGATATTATTATAAGGTTTCAAATTTCAAGTCAATTGGATTTACCGTTTGTCCTGTACAAATTAAAACGCCTAGAAAATCGCTTAAATCGGTTTAATTTAAATTGAGCGTTTATAGCCATAACTCGCACAGATGTCCGAATTAGCTTCCGAAACCTGTTCCATTGTGTCCAGAACGCGGGATAAACCCTAGGAACGTCAGTTTCGGCGCGTAAATCGGAGTTCGGAATTTCCGAAATGAATAGTGTTTCGGTTTTCTCTATAAATAGCCCTCACACCAATTAAAAAAAAAAAAAACCTAGCAAAACTGCAGCCGCCTCTTTCAAACCAATGGCCAGAAATGATCTTCCTTCTTCCATTCAAATCTCTCAATCCATCAGCAATTAGCTAAAATCTTCAACTACAATATTGTTAAGCACGATGAGAGCTTCAAGTTGAACGGTTATGATCGGATATGGCGTCGCGAGGAGGGAGATTAGGAGCCGCGTTCGATTCACGTTTGGCACGCAATTCGAGACTAATCAGAGAGCCGAGCTCCACATGCTTCAGGCCGAGTATGGAGTTTGTCGTGCTCTTCAAAACGCAAGTCCCTGATCGAAGTATTGTTGAGAGATGAAGTTGCTAAATTTAACCCTAGATTCATGTAATGGGTTCGGCTATAGGGGGGTTCACGCGTACGAAGAAGGAGATGAGGGAGATCATGCGCACGGCTAGGATGCTATGGGCTTGGATCTAACGGCCTATACTAGATAGGTTTAAAATTAATTAAGTTAAGTTGTAAATTATATAGTTTAAATCGTGTACAAACTTCATAAATGCATATCTTTTTCATACGAGGTCGAAAACGCGCGAAACCAGTTGCGTTGGAATCGTATGGACGAGCACTACGCGATGGAGTTGGTTTGGAGTCGTTTGGAGTTAGTGAGAATTTCGGGTAAAATTAAACGCGTGTTTAATTTTATTCGAAATAAAAGCTGAAACGGAATTTAAAATCAAGGTGAGAACTTCTCACTCAATCGAATCAGTTCCGATTTTATTTTAAATAGTTAGATTTAAAATATTTGAATGCATGTTTGAATGTTGATTAATATCTATTGATTGTTAAAATAGACATTATACGCCGTTAGTAAGCGGATGTTATTTATTAAAAACATATACCGCGAATATTTCATAAACAGTGAAATTGGTATTATATATAATAGCAATATATATATATTGGCATATGTATATATTGGAGTTATTGATTTCCCGCATTTATTTGTTTAGCGGATGAGACCCTATTACGCCGTTATTAAGCGGATAATATTTAATAAGAACATATACCGCGATAATTTCGTACTGGAGCGAAATTGGTATTGTGCTAATGTTTGTGGATGCAGGAAAACAGGTTGGAGGGATCCAACTGGATTCCTCAACAGTTTTTATTTGATTTCAGATATTTTGATATTTGATGGATTTTCATATTGATATATGATATCGTTGTAGTCGTGATTGACTATTTGGTGTGTAACATCATTGGACCAAATTTTGGGATTTTAAAATGATTTTTAAAGTGATTTTTGAGAATATACTATATTTTGGAATTGATCCATTATAAATAAATAAACGTTATAATTTTTAATGTTATAAAAATTATGATTTTTGAGAAATATAGTTAAAAACTGATTTTTGAGAATATGATGCTATTGAGTTTATAAAATAGTTTAATCGAGATATTTTAGAATTTTTGTGAAAAGTTTAAAATATAGGATTTATAAAATTTGATTATTTTATAAATCAAGAGAAAGGATGAAATTATAAAGGAAATTAAAGACGTTTTAAAAGAATAATATAAATTGAATTATATTAAGAGATTTATAAATGGATATTTATAAATTGAAATATTGAAATTATAAAACGAGTTTTTATAAGTGTTTGAATGAAGTGAAAATGGATTTCAGAAATGAATGAAATTTATAGAATTATAAATGGTGAAGTTATAAGTGAAATTTATAAATAGTAAGATTTATAAATTTTGTGAAATTATTAAAGAATATATTTGGATAAATAATTGAATCTTATAAGTTATAAGATTTATAATTATGAAGTTCAAAGGAACGATTTTTGTAAAGTAATCGTTTTATAAGTATTTAACTTATAATATGAACTTTTAGTTTATAATTAAGTTATAAACTGGAATAGGTTAATAAAGGAATTTATAAAAAGGAAGTTTTTATAAATAAATAGAAATGGAATTTATAAACGTTGTTTTATAAATTCGCAAATGACTTATTTTGACAAGAAAATTTGTTGAAACCTATAAGTGGAGTTATATTCACATTTTTGAATAGTGAATAATCCTTTGAATTAAAATGAATAAAAGGATGAAATTGTTAATGAAGTATATTCACGTTTTTGAATAGTGAATAAGATGTTAAAGAAATTGTTTTGAATGTGATGTTTTAAATAGAATTAAAACGATCTAACGATGTTTTAAAATGTGTTGAGATTCGAAACCATAGATTTCAACATTTATTATTGAAATAGACGTTTTCGAGAAATGAAAGGAAATAGTGGACTATAACACTGTTGTTATAGTAAATGATTTCTGAAAGGAAATGCTTTGTATAGTATTGGGATTTATATATCTATTTTTAATTTCGAATCCCTATACTAGTGATTTTGGGTTGTCGTAACGATGTTTTACGCAACATTCGTTTTGGCCCAAATAAATATGTTTAAGTGAATGATTTCCTTAAAGAATGAAATATATACTTAATTCGATTTAAGTATATTGAATATTTTCCAAGGTTGAAAATAAAAAGATTTGTGAATTACTTATGAATAAATAAGTATGGAAATGTTTTCCAATATGAAGTGAATAATTAGAATTTATCTTTTTGAAGATAAATTGAAATGGATAATTGAAATCGTATATGCATGGATATTTTGAAATATAAATTCATTATGGAATTTATATGAGAAAGTGGAATTTGTTTAAAAATAAATATTGATTTATTTTTGAAGTGTTGAAATTATATATCTTGTAAAGATATTTTGGAAAAATAAATAATTTGGAAAATTATTTGGAATCTGGTGATGTATGCATATCCATTGATAGCTCAATAATCGACTATAAATATTTCCCTTTGAATGGGTATTGGATGTGATTTGTTTGAATTTGAATGCTACACTTATTTTTGAATAAGCGCTCACTATTCGGGTTAACCGGGAAAGGACCATGGGGTCGTATAACCCATTCCGAATATGTGATACGTCGTTAAGAATTGCATTTGAAGATCGGTGTTGAAGACCCGGTATTTGCGAGAGCGATAGGATGACCTGTCGATTGTCTCTGCACTGAGTTGCAGCGGTATAGAGACTCCCTAAGTGATGGGAGATCCGATCAGGATTGTGAATATCCGGATTGCAAGGACTTCTTTGTAAGTGCCTTCGGTTTTGTTCGAGCCCGGAACAGACTTGTATGGATTGTATGTCTGACATTACAGATTGAGATATAAAGCCGATTTCTTTCAAATATATTTCTGTTGGTGGCGAAGAATTTATTCTTTTAGCTTAACACCCTTCTCTGAGACGTACGAGCTCAGAGGTTATATAGTTGAAGTTATCAGCGATATATTCCCAATTTGGTAATGTGACATGCTGAGTGTTGCTGAAATGATCATTGTGTTGATTATTGTGATAGGATCGTTTATTTGATCGTCTATCTTGGTGATCATTGTGTTGATCATTTGTTGACCCAAAGCATGGCTTTTGTATAAAGTATGTTTTTGTGGACGTGACTTCGTCGAACCTCACACCCCGGAAATGGTCAAAACAGGAAAGGTGCGGCAAGGTTATGAGGGGTAGCACCCTTTAGGGTATGTACATTTCCTTCTGGATAGAGGTGGTATCATGGTATGGAGCCCAGATATTTAACCTATGTGGTTACTACGAATTTATTACTTTGTGGTTGTTGGTTTTCGGGATCCCGTGAGAAAGGTCGTTTACGATCGGGGAATGGCGTGCTCGTGTCAGTAGTTACCCAGTTAGGGGTAACCCGGCCTTGTGTTGGCAGAGTTCCGGTTTGGTTCTCGGGGATGTCTTTCCAGAGGCATTCTCATGTGGCAATGGGAAGTTCCTTGGCCTGACCATTTGTTGGAAATCCAAAGAAACAATACGTGACTTATACGGTTTTAGTTGTATAACCTGCTATGGAATGTGGCGGTAACCTGCTATTGAACATAGTTAGCTATAGTAGGCATACGATAATGGTCGTATGTTGGCTAAGATTTATATTCTACTTTCGAAATGAAATTTTTCCCCTACACTATGCACTAGTAATAATATCAAATGTTATTTTAAATGCGTATCAAGCATCTTTGACTATCATAAGGAGAAATCTCCTCCGATTCTGCGTTTGCATTGTGTGTGTGTGCGGGAGGCCTTATGGTAGTCTCATTTTTAAAAGCATTGCGAATTGAAATAAAAATACTCCTCTATTTTGATTTTAAAGATAAATAAACTGTTTTGAGTTCTCACACCAGTCACATGACTGACTTGGAGTTTATTGTTTTCCTTCCTAAACTCTGGGTGCCCACCAATTTCCACACGGGCAGTCAAGAGTAGGTTTATCAGGATATTCTGGATATTCTGGAGTTGCTGGAAGCATGATGGATGGCATATTACTTATATAGTATTCCTTTTCCGCTGCACTGTTGTTGTTGTATGATGTTGTACACTCTGATGATATGATGTAATGTAATGTATAAAATGTAATAACTGATAGTTCTTTGTTTAAAGATTATTCATTTATTATTATATGTTGTTCCGCTGCGAATTGTGAGATTCTGATGTTGTTCTTGTTTTCTGTTCTGTTCTATCTTCTCTATTTTCTCTTTTCTATTCTATTTCCTAATTTTCTGTTTTCTTTTCCCTATCTAAATTTTCTTTCTTCTCTTTTTTCTTTTCCTAAATTCTTTTTAAAACCCATAACTATTCGGTTTTTCGGCAACGAAAAATCCGAAACGTTACATTTGGTATCAGAGCTTATGGTTAAGCGACAACCATGGTTCTGTTGGGTATAATTCATTACAGATAGAGTCAGTAGTACTCTAGAATGAATTTGAGAGTAATAATAGTTATGAGAGCGTATTTGATAGTGAATATATAAAATTGTTTTATATTGTGATGATTGGTTTGTTGAGTGGTATATGAACCTTTGTCGGCGCAGCTTCGAAACTGAATCGAAGGGGTTTCTAAACACTTGAATAGAACAATTCGACACAGTATTGATCTTTAAAATTAGGTAAATGAAATAATTTTACCTTGATTATATTTTTATATATAAAGGAATAATTTTTCAGAATTATTAAAGTGTATGTAAGTTGATTGTTTAGTTGTTTGAATAATCTAAATAAAGGAATAATTGTATAAGCAAATGAATTATAAGAATTGAATTATAATTAAAGTGATTTAAAATTGTGAAATAAACTTATATATAAGAAGTAAAACTATATGAATATAACTTAAGTGATATGGAATGAAGTTGATATTAGTATCAAAGTAAATTAATAAAGTTAAGAGATAAATGTGAACTTAAGTTATGTAAATGAAATTCGATTTTGAAATTGAATTGAATTGAATGAATGGATTGAATATTAATCAATTAAATGTGAATTAAATTGATATGGAATAATGAATGTAAGTGAAATTCATTAAAATCTAATGTTATTGGAAGTTGAATAATTGAATGAAAATCAATTAATTAAACCAATTGATAAGCAAAGGAATTTGGTTGTAATGAATATACATTGATTGTTAGATGATTGTATATAATTCATTAAGTATTAATGAAAGTGAATTAGTGAAATTTAAAGCTATGTAATTGAATTCAAATTAGAAGCAAATAAAATTTGAATGGAATTGAATTTGATTTGGAAGTGAACCAACTTGAATATGAATTAGTGAATATAAACTAATTGAAAATGAATGTTAGTAAGAACATCCACTGTTAATGAATCAAATGTGATTGGATTGAAAACCAATTCATTTAATATTAATGAGAATATAAATGAATATCTATTGGTTATGGATGTTAGTTGAATGATAGTGGGTTGATGTTTGCATTTGTTGCTTTTGTTTCAGTTACTATATGTTGTATATTGAGATTATTGTCTATATGCATGTTCTCATGTTGTTTGTTGAGTGATTAGTAGGTGCGGATCGCGTTTGCTTCGCATTTGGAGCTCGCTTTCGCGCTATATTAGCTGTATATGCTTGCTAATAAAATATAAGGTACATATCTCGGATTAAATATCGTACTTTTACACTTTTTTCCCTTCGGGATGCCTCATTACTTGATGAGATGTATATTTGTGATATATATACTGTCATATTTTTTTCGGATCGAGCCGCGCAAAGGAGACTATGGCGAATTTTTCCGGAAATTTAAGGCGTTAGAAAAAATTTGAGAAAATTGGAAAATTTTGAAAACTTTAACTTTGATTTTGAATTGAAAGTTAAATGATATAGATTGTTTTTGAAAAGATAACTAAGTATGATTTTGAAAACTTAGTAAAGATTTGTAAGAAGTTTGACTATGGATTTTGGGAAAATTAATAAATTCTATAACTTTTCTTACTAGTTAATTTCGAGGACGAAATTCTTTTAAGTGGGGAAGATTGTAACGACCCAGAATTTTTATTAATTAAAATTTGAATATTTAATTAATTTTAAATATTAATAAGTGAATTTATAAGTCGAATAAATTTTTATTTGAATTATTGGATTTAATTAAATAATTAAATCGATAATTTAATACGTTAAATTATGGAAATAATTGAAAATATAGTTAAATATGATTGAAAATGATTTGTAAAATTTTATTTTATCATATTGAAGTAAGAACAATATTTTAGAACTTTTAAAATCGAATTAAAAGTTAATTTGTGAAAATTGAATATTTTAATAATTTAATCGACTAGTGAAAATAGCCAATTTTTGAACAGTCTCAGAATTGAACGAAACCAGTTTCATTGGATCCGTAATAGTTAGTTATTATCGGATTTCAATTTTCGTGTCAATCGGAGCTATCGTTTGATCGTGGCAGCTCGAAACGCATCGATTTATTTTTAATTTTAATTTGGCGAGTTAAAATAGCCATTTTTCAAAAAGTCTCGGATTTCGACGAAACTAGTTTCATCGGATCCGTAATGTGATATTATTGTAAGGTTTCAAATTTTAAGTCAATTGGATTTACCGTTTGTCCTGTACAAATTAAAACGCCTAGAAAATCGCTTAAATCGGTTTAATTTAAATTGAGCGTTTATAGCCATAACTCGCACAGATGTCCGAATTAGCTTCCGAAACCTGTTCCATTGTGTCCGGAACGCGGGATAAACCCTGGGAACGTCATTTTCGGCGCGTAAATCGGAGTTCGGAATTTCCGGAATGAATAGAGTTTTGGTTTTCTCTATAAATAGCCCTCACACCAATTAAAAAAAAAAAAACAAAACCCTAGCAAAACTGCAGCCGCCTCTTTCAAACCAATGGCCAGAAATGATCTTACTTTTTCCATTCAAATCTCTCAATCCATCAGCAATTAGCTAAAATCTTCAACTACAATATTGTTAAGCACGATGAGAGCTTCAAGTTGAACGGTTATGATCGGATATGGCGTCGCGAGGAGGGAGATTAGGAGCCGCGTTCAACTCACGTTTGGCACGCAATTCGAGGCTCATCAGAGAGCCGAGCTCCACATGCTTCAGGCCGAGTATGGAGCTTGTCGTGCTCTTCAAAACGCAAGTCCCTGATCGAAGTATTGTTGAGAGATGAAGTTGCTAAATTTAACCCTAGATTCATGTAATGGGTTCGGCTATAGGGGGTTCACGCGTACGAAGAAGGAGATGAGGGAGATCATGTGCACGGCTAGGATGCTATGGGCTTGGATCTAATGGCCTATACTAGATAGGTTTAAAATTAATTAAGTTAAGTTGTAAATTATATAGTTTAAATCGTGTACAAACTTCATAAATGCATATCTTTTTCATACGAGGTCGAAAACGCGCGAAACCAGTTGCGTTGGAATCGTATGGACGAGCACTACGCGATGGAGTTAGTTTGGAGTCGTTTGGAGTTAGTGAGAATTTCGGGTAAAATTAAACGCGCGTTTAATTTTATTCGAAATAAAAGCTGAAACGGAATTTAAAATCAAGGTGAGAACTTCTCACTCAATCGAATCAGTTCCGATTTTATTTAAATAGTTAGATTTAAAATATTTGAATGCATGTTTGAATGTTGATTAATATCTATTGATTGTTAAAATAGACATTATACGCCGTTAGTAAGCAGATGTTATTTATTAAAAACATATACCGCGAATATTTCATAAACAGTGAAATTGGTATTATATATAATAGCAATATATATATATTGGCATATGTATATATTGGAGTTATTGATTTCCCGCATTTATTTGTTTAGCGGATGAGACCCTATTACGCCGTTATTAAGCGGATAATATTTAATAAGAACATATACCGCGATAATTTCGTACTGGAGCGAAATTGGTATTGTGCTAATGTTTGTGGATGCAGGAAAACAGGTTGGAGGGATCCAACTGGATTCCTCAACAGTTTTTATTTGATTTCAGATATTTTGATATTTGATGGATTTTCATATTGATATATGATATCGTTGTAGTCGTGATTGACTATTTGGTGTGTAACATCATTGGACCAAATTTTGGGATTTTAAAATGATTTTTAAAGTGATTTTTGAGAATATACTATATTTTGGAATTGATCCATTATGAATAAATAAACGTTATAATTTTTAATGTTATAAAAATTATGATTTTTGAGAAATATAGTTAAAAACTGATTTTTGAGAATATGATGCTATTGAGTTTATAAAATAGTTTAATCGAGATATTTTAGAATTTTTGTGAAAATTTTAAAATATAGGATTTATAAAATTTGATTATTTTATAAATCAAGAGAAAGGATGAAATTATAAAGGAAATTAAAGACGTTTTAAAAGAATAATATAAATTGAATTATATTAAGAGATTTATAAATGGATATTTATAAATTGAAATATTGAAATTATAAAACGAGTTTTTATAAGTGTTTGAATGAAGTGAAAATGGATTTCAGAAATGAATGAAATTTATAGAATTATAAATGGTGAAGTTATAAGTGAAATTTATAAATAGTAAGATTTATAAATTTTGTGAAATTATTAAAGAATATATTTGGATAAATAATTGAATCTTATAAGTTATAAGATTTATAATTATGAAGTTCAAAGGAACGATTTTTGTAAAGTAATCGTTTTATAAGTATTTAACTTATAATATGAACTTTTAGTTTATAATTAAGTTATAAACTGGAATAGGTTAATAAAGGAATTTATAAAAAGGAAGTTTTTATAAATAAATAGAAATGGAATTTATAAACGTTGTTTTATAAATTCGCAAATGACTTATTTTGACAAGAAAATTTGTTGAAACCTATAAGTGGAGTTATATTCACATTTTTGAATAGTGAATAATCCTTTGAATTAAAATGAATAAAAGGATGAAATTGTTAATGAAGTATATTCACGTTTTTGAATAGTGAATAAGATGTTAAAGAAATTGTTTTGAATGTGATGTTTTAAATAGAATTAAAACGATCTAACGATGTTTTAAAATGTGTTGAGATTCGAAACTATAGATTTCAACATTTATTGTTGAAATAGACGTTTTCGAGAAATGAAAGGAAATAGTGGACTATAACACTGTTGTTATAGTAAATGATTTCCGAAAGGAAATGCTTTGTATAGTATTGGGATTTATATATCTATTTTTAATTTCGAATCCCTATACTAGTGATTTTGGGTTGTCGTAACGATGTTTTACGCAACATTCGTTTTGGCCCAAATAAATATGTTTAAGTGAATGATTTCCTTAAAGAATGAAATATATACTTAATTCGATTTAAGTATATTGAATATTTTCCAAGGTTGAAAATAAAAAGATTTGTGAATTACTTATGAATAAATAAGTATGGAAATGTTTTCCAATATGAAGTGAATAATTAGAATTTATCTTTTTGAAGATAAATTGAAATGGATAATTGAAATCGTATATGCATGGATATTTTGAAATATAAATTCATTATGGAATTTATATGAGAAAGTGGAATTTGTTTAAAAATAAATATTGATTTATTTTTGAAGTGTTGAAATTATATATCTTGTAAAGATATTTTGGAAAAATAAATAATTTGGAAAATTATTTGGAATCTGGTGATGTATGCATATCCATTGATAGCTCAATAATCGACTATAAATATTTCCCTTTGAATGGGTATTGGATGTGATTTGTTTGAATTTGAATGCTACACTTATTTTTGAATAAGCGCTCACTATTCGGGTTAACCGGGAAAGGACCATGGGGTCGTATAACCCATTCCGAATATGTGATACGTCGTTAAGAATTGCATTTGAAGATCGGTGTTGAAGACCCGGTATTTGCGAGAGCGATAGGATGACCTGTCGATTGTCTCTGCACTGAGTTGCAGCGGTATAGAGACTCCCTAAGTGATGGGAGATCCGATCAGGATTGTGAATATCCGGATTTCTAGGACTTCTTTGTAAGTGCCTTCGGTTTTGTTCGAGCCCGGAACAGACTTGTATGGATTGTATGTCTGACATTACAGATTGAGATATAAAGCCGATTTCTTTCAAATATATTTCTGTTGGTGGCGAAGAATTTATTCTTTTAGCTTAACACCCTTCTCTGAGACGTACGAGCTCAGAGGTTATATAGTTGAAGTTATCAGCGATATATTCCCAATTTGGTAATGTGACATGCTGAGTGTTGCTGAAATGATCATTGTGTTGATTATTGTGATAGGATCGTTTATTTGATCGTCTATCTTGGTGATCATTGTGTTGATCATTTGTTGACCCAAAGCATGGCTTTTGTATAAAGTATGTTTTTGTGGACGTGACTTCGTCGAACCTCACACCCCGGAAATGGTCAAAACAGGAAAGATGCGGCAAGGTTATGAGGGGTAGCACCCTTTAGGGTATGTACATTTCCTTCTGGATAGAGGTGGTATCATGGTATGGAGCCCAGATATTTAACCTATGTGGTTACTACGAATTTATTACTTTGTGGTTGTTGGTTTTCGGGATCCCGTGAGAAAGGTCGTTTACGATCGGGGAATGGCGTGCTCGTGTCAGTAGTTACCCAGTTAGGGGTAACCCGGCCTTGTGTTGGCAGAGTTTCGGTTTGGTTCTCGGGGATGTCTTTCCCGAGGCATTCTCATGTGGCAATGGGAAGTTCCTTGGCCTGACCATTTGTTGGAAATCCAAAGAAACAATACGTGACTTGTACGGTTTTAGTTGTATAACCTGCTATGGAATGTGGCGGTAACCTGCTATTGAACATAGTTAGCTATAGTAGGCATACGATAATGGTCGTATGTTGGCTAAGATTTATATTCTACTTTCGAAATGAAATTTTTCCCCTACACTATGCACTAGTAATAATATCAAATGTTATTTTAAATGCGTATCAAGCATCTTTGACTATCATAAGGAGAAATCTCCTCTGATTCTGCGTTTGCATTGTGTGTGTGTGCGGGAGGCCTTATGGTAGTCTCATTTTTAAAAGCATTGCGAATTGAAATAAAAATATTCCTCTATTTTGATTTTAAAGATAAATAAACTGTTTTGAGTTCTCACACCAGTCACATGACTGACTTGGAGTTTATTGTTTTCCTTCCTAAACTCTGGGTGCCCACCAATTTCCACACGGGCAGTCAAGAGTAGGTTTATCAGGATATTCTGGATATTCTGGAGTTGCTGGAAGCAAGATGGATGGCATATTACTTATATAGTATTCCTTTTCCGCTGCACTATTGTTGTTGTATGATGTTGTACACTCTGATGATATGATGTAATGTAATGTATAAAATGTAATAACTGATAGTTCTTTGTTTAAAGATTATTCATTTATTATTATATGTTGTTCCGCTGCGAATTGTGAGATTCTGATGTTGTTCTTGTTTTCTGTTCTATCTTCTCTATTTTCTCTTTTCTATTCTATTTCCTAATTTTCTGTTTTCTTTTCCCTATCTAAATTTTCTTTCTTCTCTTTTTTCTTTTCCTAAATTCTTTTTAAAACCCATAACTATTCGGTTTTTCGGCAACGAAAAATCCGAAACGTTACACCAATCCTAAGTTTTAGCCGCCTCCAATAACTTGTCAAAACCAAAATTTGAAGCCCTAATTATGGGCTTTAAACCCATTTAAGCCCAAGCCAAAATACTATGCAATTAAATGTAATTCAATCGATTGTCGATATTGTATCGATCGATATATTTATAACTGTTATAAATATATATAACGTTGTTTATTTCTCAAATCATATTCAACTTTTTAATTAATATTTCATAAAATATTAATTAATTTAATTAATTTTTAATAATTATAAACTAATTAAATCATTCAGTCTCAAGAGAATTCATTATTTTGGCTGTGTAACTCTTGGATGTAAATTTGGTCAGCGATTAACATCGAACTATTCTAATGTTAATGTTCACACGTCACTTAGAAGGTGGTGTGACATTATGGCCAAATATATCGCATACTCATTTTTGGTAAAAATCCAATTTTATTTTAATAAGAGTTACCCGGTTATGACATTTGTTTACACCAATTCTCTTCATCAAAACTATATCATTTTGGACTTATGGAATTTGCTAATGATCAAAATTCCAACCTCATCCACGTTCAACTTTATAGTCCAAATACAAAGTTCTTGGTTCAATAATAAAAATTATTATTAACCGAAATTCCCTAGCCAGAGACTTTGACTTTGACTTGAGTTGACTGTGATACTAACCGCATATAACTGAGGAGACAAATCCTCTCTTGAATAGTGTTTCACTTCCAATACTTTCACTCGACCCAACTATGGTCACTCGATGGACGCCTTGCTATGATTTGGTTATAATCAAAGCGGAGCTTTCATATTGAAGGTCCATAGTATTCTCAAGTCGAGAAAACTGTATAAATCAGTCGCATCGACATTTTCTGTTTGACCTTAGTTATATTAACCAACAAAAAACTATCGAGTGAGTCATTCCATAGTTATCCAATAACTATTAGTGCGTAACCCCTAGGTGCCCCTAGAAGTCATGAGTAATACACTGCCCAATGTTTGGAAAGCGTTACATACTCCAGTCTCAATGGATACATCGATATCCAGTCTCGATGCAACTTGACTAGGAACATTTAAAATGGTATATTTGTTTCATTGTGATAAATTACTCGCGGCTACAACACTTTGTAACTACTATCACAAAATATACCATTTGTGGATTTTTTTCTATTAAATAACTTTTAGTTAAGTTAATTAATTAATATAATCACATTATATCAAGTATATAATAGGAAGAGAATACCTTTTATTTCGAACAAGACTGGTCAACGAGTTGGATATATGTATCAAATTACATAATTGCCCCTAGGGCATACTCCTAACTCTATCAGTCTCCCACTTGCACTTGGGGTCAATTATGGAATCTAACTCCAATTTCTTCAATCAGTTTTCTCAAAACCGATTAGGTCAGTCCTTTAGTGAATGGATATGTTATTATGTTTTATTTATCAACTTTGTCGATTAACTCTTTCTAACATTGATAAACTGCCTTTATCATGTGGAACGATTCGAAGTATGTCTTTCGACTTCTAGTGAGTTTTAAGTTCTATTATGACCAATTTCATGACATTGTTATCTTATAACTATGTTATAGGATTCTCAACATTTGAAATCACCTTTGGCTCAATTATAAATTTGTGCATTTATATCTATATACATTGGTTTATTGTAGCGCTATTCAGTTTAATGTTCTCAACATTTCGTTGAATCGACCACAATCACTTTTATTTTGAAACATTTTCAAATTAAAGATTTTAACTTGAATTTTATCATTGACATATTATACTCAATATCACTTATAAAAGTTTGTGTCCAAATGTTCCATCATAACGAGTTTATTATTTCTTAAACAATTTTCTAGTATGTCATAAATACGCGAGAACACATCAAACAACCATTTAGCGATATCAATTTGGATTTTATATTTGCTCCATGTATCAAATACATAATCAAAACATTATATCATACACAACATTATCTGTATGATAATTTCTATTGCTAATGCATAAGGAGTCCAGCTTACATGTTCTCTTTTTAATAGAGTGCTCTTGTATATCATTTTGGGACAATCCCTATATTTTTTATATTCACCATAAAAGAGATCATTTACAATCTAAAATTAAGTATTAAAACAACTAAAGTTGATTTTAATACAAGCATATTGTTAAAATCAACAACATGTTGTTTATTTATAGTTTAAAAATACCAATCTACCTTTTAACGTCCTACCTTATGAACAAACGCTTCCTCTGCACTTTGATTGAAAATCAAACTATTTGATATTTCTATCAAAATACTTATTCAATCTTGATGCTTATAAAATGATACAATCATATCATTTCTTGGATCATATCTAAAGGCTCACAAACCTAATATCACTTCCACTTACTTCGAGGCATTTTTGGTTAATATGTGTAAATGGCTTACTCTAAATCATTATTTAGAATTTTTGTTTCAATACATAAGTACCAAACACTACGTCTTATCGAGCGATAACTTTGTGAGTAAATTTGAATTAACTTGAGCATGTTGAATACCGAATCTATTATGCTAATTTCAATAATTAAAATTTGCGATATTATTCCTATCAACATTGCTCATTTAATTCCAATCATATTAGTCTTTCCAATAAAGACACGATCTCAGCCGATGAATCATATCTCTTTCGTTACGACCACCGAAATCTTATTTTGATAGCGTACTTGGAATTTTTTCATATTTGCGCATCGTACCATATAGAGTCAACAATCTTAAGGGTTTAATTGAACAACCGAGGGTAATGTATATTTTCGACACTAATAAGAAACTCATAGTTTCTCTTCGATGTACGAGAATTAAATAACTGACAATACAGAGTTGAATATGGATAATATTGGAATTTTTACCATTGCCAAATTCTATAAATCCAAAGTGATATAGTTTTGATGAAGAGAATTAGTGTATATAAATGTCACTAATGGATAATGCTTATTAAATTAAATTAAATTATACTGAAAATGAATAAGTGATAAATTTGGCCATAATTGTCACACCACTTGCTCAATGATGAACGAACATTAACATTCGAATAGCTCGGTGTTATAAATAAATTAAATTAATTAATATTTATGAATAATTAATTATAAAATTTGAATATGGTTTGGGAAATAAAAATTGTTATATATTTATAATAGTTATAAATGTACTAATCAATATACGATATTGATAGGCGATTAAATTAGATTTAATTGCATAAAATTTTGGCTTGGGCTTAAATGGGTTCAAAACCCATCATTAGGGCTGCAAATTCTAGTTTTGACAAGTTACTGGAGGCGGCTAAAACTTAGTATTAGACCTAAAGATAGATGGCTAAGATTAAGAGAGAATAGGTAATGTGATTGTCCTAATATCTCTCTTGTACAAGGCTACATATATGGACCTCTAAACTTTTAATCAAGAAAACTTTTGGCTGCCATAATTATTATGTTTTCCATCCAAAATTAATCCTCGTATCAGTTTTAAGAATCTAAAATCAATTCAAGTTAAGTAAAAGCACTATTTGATAGAAAAGGTCGGTGATTCCAAACTTGCAATTCTGACGAATCGAGCATAACTAGAGAAGGGAATTCATTGATTCAAGCGGACCCAAAGGCATCATCAATTGGTATTTTATTTATATGGTACAGTAATCATATCATATTTTATGATTTAATATTGATTAATCCTAAATCTATATATATATATATATATATATATATATTAATCTTGTATATCTAGTTAGGTGAGATTTTCGTAGGTAATATGTAGTTGTCACAAATTATTTTGGTTACGTGCATGGTTACATTATTATATGTTATAATTTATATATAAACAAATCTAATTTTCTGTAAAAAATTAAAATTTTCATTATTAATTATTTTATGTATATTTATATATTAATTTAAATATAGACTAATGTATATTTTAAATGTATGATATAAATATGTAATATATAAACAGCTTAGAATTTTTCCTTACACCTATTTATACATAATATGAATAATCAAATTCAAAAATAATTTTTTTATACATAAAAAATTAATTATCCTTTATTGGTTATTTGAATAGTTTCATGTATCTAAAATAATTATTGCATTAAAAATTCAATTTTATATTTTTTTTAAATTAATACATCTATTAAATAACCTATGGAAATTTTTTTAGAATTTTTTGTTAATATTTAATATTTTTAATAATTAGATTACTTCGATTAAACATTTCTTTTATTTATTAAAAATAATATTTTATTTCAAAAATCATAAAAAAATTAAACTCGTAATTTATGATCCAAAATTTTTCTTAAATTTTAAATTTTGATTTTTTAACAGTTATTACTAATATTTTTAATTATTATGATCGAAACCATTTATTATATATATTATAATGATAAAATTATAAAATTATTATTTTATGTTTGTTACGCTAATTTCGATCTGGAAATAATTTTAAAATATATATAGTTATATTTTATGTATTTGATTGTAATTATTCATTTATAAATATACATTTTATTTAACCTTATATATATATATAATTTTAATTATTATATATATGTATGTATAATTTTAAATGTTTGATTATGTATATGTATTTATATAAATGTTTTAAATTATATATGTGTGTGAGTGTATATATATATATATATATATATATTTAATTTTGAGGCTTTTAGTTATAAATTATATTTTAAATATATGTATACGTATTTATATAAATACCTTGCATTATAGATTTATGCATATATTTAGACAACATATAATACATATGAAATGAACTAATGTATTTGTTGCGACGTAAATCCCAACATGTATATACAGGCATGTTATACCCTTCATGGATTATTATGTTACACATGCACACACATATGTATATGTATATATGATATATGTATATATATAATTAATCCATTCAAATTAACTTTACATTACAAAATACTTAAATTTAAATAAAATACATGATTTTATTTTAAAAAAATTAGAATTAGACTTCATATGTCCAATAAAGTAAAAGTGACTACTATGTGGCTAGCTATCACTTAGGATCGTGTAATATGGAATATAATTAAATCTAAATGCAGAAACAGATGATAACAGCAAAGTAAATGAAAATGAGCGCACCAAGAATTTTTATACTGGTTCGAACTTCTCGTTCTACGTCCAATCCCAGACTCCATTTGGAATTTCACTAACAATAATCCTCACTTAACCCGAAGGAATAGGTTAACAACACCTGGACAACAGAACAGGATTTCGATGCCTCAACAGCCGAAGAGGACTTCACTTGCCTGAACAACAGAACGTGACTTGAACTTATACAAAGAGTATTTGACACAGTGTGTTCTTGATAACATAGATTTGTCTCTCGATGGTACAATCTTCCTATAATCTTCTCCCTTTGATACATATATGTATGTGAAGAATATGCAAGTAAACGAATGATTTGTATGCACAAAAGTGTTAGAATCAAAGTAGTATAAGAATAGAAAGAGTTAGATCGATTGGGTGAATAAAACTGATGATTCTAACATGTTTATGTATAGTACAAAGAGATGCAATTGTTCATGAATAGTTATCATGAAAGTATATGGACATATCTATTGATAAAAAGTTGTATCTCTTCATGGAAAAGAAATGTCTATTCAAAAATATAGTTGTCGTAAGAATTCAGACGTTTGAAAATTAGAATTCAGACTTTTGAAATTGTTAACGTGCAAACCAGAAAGGAAATATGTAACGTCCCGCCTTTTCGCACGCTTTAAATCGACACACATGCCAATTCAAACCATACGGAAGGGCGGATTATTATGGGGTAAATAAATAAATAAAACAAGAAAGAAATAAACAAATAGAATCTTATAGCGGAATGATAAAATATAATAATCAAATATACAGTTCATGAAGCTATTTACAAAATATTTAATTTTTCTTATACCATATATCAGAGTTGCATATACTACGGAAAAAAATCGATGCAGTGGAATACAGTGTGTAGTGGAACAATATAATATAGTAGATAATAGTACTACAAATCTTCGTCTTCATCCTCCAGAATAAAATCTTCAAATCCTGAAATGCTCGGACTGACCCGAGCGAATTGAAAAGACATAACACTCGAGTCAGAACTAAAAGATCTTATGTAAGTTAAATCAACAGAAATAAATATGAGTGCAGTAACTCAAGAGATGCTCGGGATTTACATCTCTTAAGGATCCGTTAAACTATTTACTATATAGTATATTTCGCTATTATAATAGTGTCTATTGGTAAAATAAATTACTTTTAAATAGCGTTAAGGCTTTACATTTTCCACCTTAACACATAATCGTCCCAGTAGTCCATCCAATATCATAGTCACTCCTGATCGGGAAGCCACCAGAGGATACCACACGGGCTGGGGAGAAAACCAAACTCGTACAAGGTGCGATAGGGTAGGTGACACGACACAACTAGGCAATGCCAGGGTAGAAATATCAATTATGCTTCCGGATCGGTGGTAACGCGTAGCCGCAGCCACCGCCCACCTCGAGCCACACTCCCAAATAAAAAAAAATCAAAAGTGGCCACCGAATGAATCCAAAAGTCAAAGTAAAATATTGAAGGGATGTGTCCGATCAAAGGTGCTACCTCAATTAACCCTTCAATCGCTCCTGTTTTAGCCACCTTATGCCAACTCACGGGAGTTGGGTCCACGTGTTTACCTCAAAGGAAACGCCGCCACCATCCTACTTCATTCTGGAATCTCCACCGCGTACACGGTTGTTAAAGTGGTTTTCGAAGTTGGCAGAGAGTATGACAACTTCCGATCCCGGTCTCTTCAACAACCAACTGTTATTATAACACCGCGGTCTTTTTAAAATATTTATACTTTAAAAAACAGAATATAATATCCATTTCAACCATATAAATACGATATCATTTCTATTTTTTTAAAACCAAATCAATATGATATCTTTTTTATTTCAAATATATCCTTTCTCAAAAGTCATAGTACTTTCAAATATATATACCTTAAACCCATAGTTTCGAAACAAAATTTTAAATACTTAAATGGTTTAATAATAAATTACTTTATAAAGTAAATTAGCTTTTTAAATTTCTCAAATCAATTCCAAATACAGATTTGAATTCCCAAATAAACCATTTAAATTTCCATATATTTCAAAGTTTCAATATTCCTCCATTTCAAACTAAATTTTTAATTCATATATATATATATATATATATATATATATATATATATATATATGCCAAATTTACTTTCTATTATTTAGTTTTGAAATACTTACTTAATAAATCCAGTATCCCATAAATAAAACATTCAAATTCAATAATTGAATATTCCTCAATTTATTTAGACTAGATATATTCATTTAAATCATCTTAAACCCGAATTTAGTTATAACACCATATTCTTTTTAAATCTAAATTTCAATAAGATCTTAATTAGATAAAATCTCAAATCAATTTCAAAGCTATCTTCTCAACTTTGATTTATAAAATCAATACAAACTCTATATTAGAATATAATTTAAGTAAATACTTATCCATGATAAATTTTTTTAAATCAACTTTATTATTAAACTTACTTCATACTTTAAACAATTTTACACATAGCTTCAAACCAAGAATTTAACTATATATAAAATAACCTTTATCAAATATCCGAAATCAATATCTCATAAAATCATATGTATATTTCTTTATAAAACCACAGAAAAATTATTTCAAAAATTATTTTGTATATATATATACGCGGTGTCTGTATAAAATTTTCTATCCTATGGTCAAGTGTTACGGATATTTATCATTTCAATCCGCAATTTAAAAATAAAATTTTACGGTTATATATCATTTCAAACCGTAATCTCGAAATGCAATAAAATGCGTAACAACTTGCAATTTAGCCATATAAAATACAACAACCATCCATCCATTATCAATCATCAAACATTTATCAAATAATCATCCAATTCAAACAATCAAATCAATAAATAACAATTAAATACTGACATTTTTTCAAAAATGAATTGAATATCTGTTTAACTGGCATTTTTAAATGCAATAAATAAATAAATAACAAATTTAACTGGCAGTTTTAAATGCAATAAAAATAAATAACAAATTTAACTGGCAGTTTTAAATGCAATAACTAAATAAATAACAAATTTAACTGGCAGTTTTATATGCAATGAATAAAATAAATAGCAATTTCATTTAAAAAAAATGATATTAACTGAGATGGTGATTTAAAATATGCCAAACAAGCATAAATAAATTTTATGTAACGACCCGAAATTTTCGATCCCGAAAATTCCAGATAGTTATGAAAAAGAAGAAAGAGATAGAAGAAGAAGAAGAAGAAAAGAAACATCAACAACTCATATTCGCAGCGGATAAAATACAATAATAAATAATAACAGTTTACAAAGGAATATTATATCTGTCGATTACATTTTAATTTACATCAGAGTTTCACATATATACAATCACTGAATATATACAATTATCATGTCTCAGATATACAATAATATACTGCAGCAGATCTACTCTATATGTACTTGCCATCCAGCTCGACTCCTGAGCTCCGGAACGTCCTTACCTGAAAATCTGTAACACTCGGTCTGACCCGAGCATTACAACAAAGTAACACCCGGGTCAGGCTGGAAACCAGCGTGAGTAACCCAACTAACATGGAGTACCAAAGCAAAACAACTTATATAAACCCGGGTAACTTATATCAATTTAACCAATTCACAATTTGCTATAGTCAACGCTTATTTCACACATCAATTTCTAAGTACCAAACTTAGATAAAATAATCCAATTTGCTTAAATCATTTCATTCCAGCCTATTATTTCCACGTATCAATTTATAAAAATTCGAAGTGGTTTCGGGTATTTCCTAATACCCGACCCCGATCTCTTCGAGTCCCATTCAAGGCATCCAATACCATTTAACCATTCATAAGCAACTTGATCACTTCCAATTTATTTAATTAATTCAATCTGAATTGCTATTCTCCAACACTTAGATTCCTTCATTTAAAATTAATTTAATTGAACCAATTAAATTAATTTCTTAACCGAGCTTAATTAACACTAGTTAATTACAGACCATACATCATTATCCTTAATTTCCTTCATTTATTGACTATCCCTTAGTTCCTTAATGTCCATTAGTTATACTTACCTAATTAAGATTAATTCATCTTAAGTAATCATTAATTCATCTCATTGATTAATTACCCCTTAGATATTAATTAATTATTCTTTAATTAATAAATCAATGGTTAATCTTATTTACTTATTAATTTATCTTTAATTGTCCATCAATTCATTAAAGTCGGGCCCTTTTTTTTTTCTTTTTCGGCCCATTCTTTTCCGGCCCACTTCCTCATTCCTTCCTTCCTTCCCTCCCAGTTCTCTACCCTTCCCTATTTCCTTAACAGGTCCACTCTTTTTTTTTATATAGTTTACTTCCCTTTATTCAAAAATACAGGTGTAAAATGGGAAGTATGTATAGATTAGGCACTATTGTTCAATGCATGCATACAGATAATATACTTTGCTTGTAAGGTTAATTAGAAGTAAAGGTATGAAGTGATATCAAATATGATTACCAAGTTAAAGGTCAAGTAACAATGTATAACTACACACGGCAAAATTTCAATACTTACGTCTTTATACTAACCATGCTTCTGAAAATTTCCAGATTTCGAAACACTCAACTCAACATAGCAGATTTCTAAAACTTAATCATACCAGGCTACTAACCCTTCTAGATTTTCGAAATTCCTATAGCTCATCACCAAACTTTCAAAACTCAAACATGAAAGACCATTACTATATATTCCAGTTTCAAATTTTCCAAACTACCTGTACATATATATTCCCTGTACTCAGACACAAACATTGGCAAGGATATCATGTTAATATTCTTATCTCAGGTCTGTACACGTCAGTGCAAGGACAGGGATCAAAATGGAAGCAAAATTACTTACTAGTGAAATCATACTCCAATGCAAGGGTCCGTGTACTTACACATAACTATATTTTATTTTATTTTCCTTTTCATGTATACATGTTGACTCAAAATAGGTAAATAAATTAGTTCTAGAATGAACTGACTATAAAAATTAGCCACAGGAAGATGATGGCGAACCATCAAATCACTCTCATATTCAAAGGTATTTATGCATATCAACTAAAAAGTAAAACATGAAATCTGAGGCAAAACAAATGCAAATAAACAAACAGTGGATTGAGAGGCAAAATTTATTTAAGTGGATTCACCACAAAGTCGAAATTTACTCAATATTCAACGCATCGATCAACACCATCAAATCAGTGAAGATTACTCACCTTAGCTTTTCCGATTACCTTCCGAAGTTTGCCACTTTGCCCTAGCCTCGTGCTCCCCTCGACTATCCCTCTTCTGGTCGAAACCCTTCAGGTCAAACGCGATCTGAAACCCCACATCGCTCTTCCACGTCGCTGCTTCCGAAACCCTAGCTCCAATCGTTCGCCTCTCCCGAGACTCCACGCGCCTCCACCTACAACATAGTCGAACCACTCCCATATCGCCACGCTGCCGCGCATCCGGCCTACGCTGCCGCGCACGAGACACTCCGTTAGTCTTCCCTCTTCCCCCCACTGTAACGCCCCGAAAATTTTCGTTCTTCGAAAATTCGACATCGACACTCACTTTATCGACTGCCGAGAAATCGAAGGTCAAAAACCGGAATGTTATGGGTTTTAAAAAGAAAAGAAAAGAAAGAAGAGAGGAAAAGAAGAAAGAAAAAGAAAAATAGAGGGAAAAGAAGATAGACAATTTTTTAGAAAACAGAGAAAGAAAAGAAAACAGAGAATTTGAAAAATAGAAGATAGAAGAATTTTAAAAATAGAACGGAACAGAAAGAAATAACAGAACAACATCAGAATCTCACTATTCGCAGCGGAACAACATATAATAATAAATGAATAATCTTTAAACAAAGAACTATATCAGTTATTACATTTTATACATTACATTACATCATATCATCAGAGTGTACAACATCATACAACAACAAACAGTGCAGCGGAAAAAGAAATACTATATAAGTAATATGCCATGCCATCCAGCTTGCCTCCAGCAACTCCAGAATATCCAGAATATCCTGATAAACCTAACTCTTAACTGCCCGTGTGGAAATTGGTGGGCACCCAGAGTTTAGGAAGGAAAACAATAAACTCCAAGTCAGTCATGTGACTGGTGTGAGAACTCAAAACAGTTTATTTACTTTAAAATCAAAATAGAGGAATATTTTTAAATCAATTCGCAATGCTTTTAAAAATGAGACTACCATAAGGCCTCCCGCACACACACACATGCAAACGCAGAATCGGAGGAGATTTCTCCTTATGATAGCCAAAGATGCTTGATACGCATTTAAAATAACATTTGATATTATTATTAGTGCATAATGTATAACAAATCATTTCGAAAATAAAGATATAAATCTTAGCCGACATAGACATTTCGAACTATGCCTACTATAGCTACTATCCAAACAGTGGTGACCACCATAAGTGAATAGCAGGTTCTACAACTAATACCGTACAAGTTTCGTATTGGGAATTGGATTTCCAACAAATGGTCAGGCCAAGGAACTTCCCATTGCCACTGAGAATGCCTCTGGATGGACATCCCCGAGAACCAAACCGGATCTCAACCAACACAAGGCCGGGTTACTCCTAACTGAGTAACAACTGACCGAATATGCCATCCCCCGGTCCTTTGGGACCTTTATCCGAGACCTCTCTAATCAATTCACACAATCATAAAAACAAAGTGTTTCAACATGAGTAAGTATCTGGGCTCCATACCATGATACCACCCTTTTCCAGAAGGAAATGCACATATCCTAAAGGGCGCTACCCCTCATAACCTTGCCGCATCTTTCCAGTTTTGACCATTTCCGGGATGTGAGGCTCGACGAATTCACGTCCACAAAAACATACTTTATACAAAAGCCATGCTTTGGGTCAACAAATGATCAACACAATGATCACTAAGATAGACGATCAAATAAATGATCCTATCACAAATAATCAACACAATGATCATTTCAGCATCACTCAGCATGTCACATTACCAAATTGGGAATATATCGCTGATAACTTCAACTATATAACCTCTGAGCACATACGTCTCAGAGAAGGGTGTTAAGCAAAAAGAATAAATTCTCCGCCACCAACAGAAATATATTTGAAAGAAATCGGCTTTATATCTCAACTTGTAATGTCAGGCATACAATCCATACAAGTCTGTTCCGGGCTCGAACAGAACCGAAGGCACTTACAAAGAAGTCCTTGCAATCCGGATATTCACAATCCTGATCGGATTCACCATCACATATGGAGAACTCAATACCGTAGCTACTCGGTGCAGAGTCAATCGATAGTTCATCCTATCACTCTTGCAAATACCGGTCTTCAACACCGATCTTCAAATGCAATTCACAACGACGTATCACATATTCGGAGTGGGTTATACGACCCCATGGTCCTTTCCCGGTTAACCCGAATAGTGAGCGCTTATTCAAAAATAAGTGTGGCATTCACATTCAAACAAATCACATCAATTACCCATTCAAAGGGAAATATTGATAGTCGGTTATTGAACTATCACTGAATATGCACACATCACCAGATTCCAAATAATTTTCCCAAATTATTTATTTTCCAAAATATCTTTACAAGATATATATTTTTCACACTTCAAAAATAAATCAATATTTATTTTCAAACAAATTCTACTTTTCATTTATAAATTCCATAATGAATTTATATTCCAAAATATTCATGCATATACGATTTCAATTATCCATTTTCAATTTATCTTCAAAAAGATAAATTCTAAATATTCATTTTATATTGGAAAACATTTCCATACTTATTTATTCATAAGTAATTCACAAATCTTTTTATTTTCAACACTTAGAAAATATTTAATATACTTAAATCGAATTAAGTATACATTTCATTCTATTAAGGAAATCATTCACTTAAACATATTTATTTGGGTCAAAACGAATGTTGCGTAAAACATCGTTACGACAACCCAAAATCACTAGTATAGGGATTCGAAATTAAATAGATATATAAATCTCAATACTATACAAAACATTTCCTTTCGGAAATCATTTACTATAACAACAGTGTTATAGTCCACCATTTCCTTTTATTTCTCGAAAACGTCTATTTCAACAATAAATGTTGAAATCTATGGTTTCGAATCTCAACACCTTTAAAACATCGTTAGATCGTTTTAATTCTGTTTAAAATATCACATTCTAAAACATTTTCTTTAACATGTTATTCACTATTCAAAAACGTGAATAACTTCGTTAACAAATTTCATTCTTTTATTCATTTTAATTCAAAGGATTATTCACTATTCAAAAATGTGAATATAACTCCATTAATAGGTTATAACAATTAACTTATCAAAATAAGTCGTTTGCGAATTCATAAAACAACGTTTATAAATTCCATTTCTATTTATTTATAAAACTTCCTTTTTATAAATTCCTTTATTAACATATTCCAGTTTATAACTCAATTATAGACTAAAAGTTCATATTATAAGTTAACTACTTATAAATGATTATTTCACAAAATCGTTCCTTTAACCTTCATAATTATAAATCTTATAACTTATAAGATTCAATGATTTATTCAAAACCATTCTTTTAATAACTTTATAAAATTTATAAATCTTACTATTTATAAATTTCATCTATAACTTCACCGTTTTTAATTTTATAAATTACATTCATTTACAAAATTCGTTTTCACTTCATTCAAACACTTATAAAAACTCGTTTTATAATGTCACTATTTCGATTTATAAATATCCGTTTATAAATCTCTAAATATAAATCAGTTTATATTATTATTCTGAAACGTCTTTAATTTCCTTTATAATTTCACCATTTTGATTTATAAAATAATCAAATTTTATAAATCCTATATTTAAACTTTTTATCATATATTCAAAAATCCTATCTAAATTATTTTATAAAATCATTAGTTCATATTTCTCAAAAATCGACTTTTAATCGTATTTCTAAAAGTCAGCTTTTTTACTATATTTCACAAAAACCATAATTTTTATAACTTTAAAAATTATAACGTTTATTTATTTATAATGGATCAATTCCAAAAATATAGTATATTTTCAAAATCACTTTAAAAATCATTTTAAAATCCCAAAATCTGGGTCCAATGATGCTACACACCAAATAGTCAATCACGACTAACAACGATATCATATATCGATATGATAATCCATCAAATATCAAAATATCTGAAATCAATAAAAACTGTTGAGGAATCCAGTTGGATCCCTCCAACCTGTTTCCTGCATCCAAAAACATTAGCACAATACCAATTTCGCTCCAGTACGAAATTATCGCGGTATATGTTCTTATTAAATATTATCCGCTTAATAACGGCGTAATAGGGTCTCATCCGCTAAACAAAAAATGCGGTAAATCAATCAACTGCAATATATACATATGCCAATATATATATATTGATATTATATATAATACCAATTTCACTGTTTATGAAATATTCGCGGTATATGTTTTTAATAAATAACATCCGCTTACTAACGGCGCATAATGTCTATTTTAACCATCAATACATAACAATCATCATTCAAACATGCATTCAAATATTTTAAATCTAACTATTTAAAATAAAATCGAAATCTATTCGATTGAGTGAGAAGTTCTCACCTTGGTTTTAATTTCCGTTTCAGCTTTTATTTCGAATAAAATTAAACGCGCGTTTAATTTTACCCGAAATTCTCACTAACTCCAAACGACTCCAAACCAACTCCATCGCGTAGTGCTCGTCCATACGATTCCAACGCAACTGAGTTTGCATTTTTTCGACCTCGTATGAAAAAGTTATGAATTTTACAAGATTGTACACGTTTTTAATAACTTAAATACAACATATACTTAACTATTTTAACCCACATCAATTCCTAGCCACACGATCCTTCATCCTTGCATCCTGGCCCTTGAACGCAACTCCCCCATCTCCTCTCTTCTTCACGCACACGGCTACAGGCCAAGCACGCAACAAACTAACCCATTACAAGAAATTAGGTTTTAACTTCACCGTCTCCTCGCTCAACGAAATTCGATCACTCCAACGCCATGACGAAGCTCTCGAGACAAGCTAGGTTCGGCCCCAAGCCTGTTGAACTCGGCCTCACCCTCCTCCTAGGGATGCGTGCGCAACTTGCTGCCTTCCCACTCGATTTCCCATCAATCCGTGAAGCCATTCGCGATCATAACCGTTGGATCTCTAGTTTGTGTTGTGCTCTACAACTTTCTAGTTGAAACTTTCTCGAATCGATGCATAGATTAGAAGATTTGGAGGGAAGAAGTTTGGTAAATTCTGGCCATTCATCTATAGGTGGCGGCTGCAGTATATGAACTAGGGTTTTGGAATATATTTTATCAAATTTTGTGAAGGGGTAGGGCTATTTATAAGGAACGAGCGACACTATTCATCCCGGATTTTCCGAACTCCGATTTAGACACCGTAACCAGCGTACCTAGGGTTTATCCCACGTTCCGGACACAATGGAACAGGTTTCGGAAGCTAATTCGGAAGTATGTGCGAGTTATGGCTGAAAACGTTCAATTTGAATTAAACCGATTTAAATCGATTTCTAGGCGTTTTAATTTGTACCGGACAAACGGTAAATCCAAATAACTTGAAATTTGAAACCTTACAATAATATCACATTACGGATCCGATGAAACTAGTTTCGTCGAAATCCGAGACTTTTTGAAAAATGGCTATTTTGACTCGCCAAATTTAAATTAAAAACGATTCGATGCGTTTCGAGCTGCCACGATCAAACGATAGCTCCGATTGACACGAAAATTGAAATCCGGTAATAACTAACTATTACGGATCCAATGGAACTGGTTTCGTTCAATTCTGAGACTGTTCAAAAATTGGCTATTTTACAGTCGATTATTAAATATTAAAATATTCAATTTTCACAAATTAACTTTTAATTCGATTTTAAAAGTTCTAAAATATCATTCTAACTTCAACATGATAAAATAAAATTTTACAAATTATTTTCAATCATTTTTAACTCATTTTTTAATTATTTCCATAATTTAACGTATTAAATTATTAATTTAATTATCCAATTAAATCCAATAATTCAAATAAAAATTTATTCGACTTATAAATTCACTTATAAATATTTAAAATTAATTAAATACTCAAATTTTAATTAATAAAAATTCTGGGTCGTTACAATCTTTCCCCCTTAAAAGAATTTCGTCCTCGAAATTATAAGTAAGAAAAGTTACAGAATCTATTAATTTTCCAAAATTCATAATTAAACTTCTTACAATCTTTACTAAGTTTTTCAAATCATACTTAGTTATCTTTTCAAAAACAACTACTATTATTTAACTTTCAACTCTAAAATCAAAGTTAAAGTTTTCAAAATTTTCCAATTTTCTCAAATTTTTTCTAACGCCTTAAATTTTCGGAAAAATTCGCCATAGTCTCCTTTGCGCGGCTCGATCCGAAAAAAAAAATGACAGTATATATATCACAAATATACATCTCATCAAGTAATGAGGCATCCCGAAGGGAAAAAAGTATAAAAGTACGATATTTAATCCGAGATATGTACCTTATATTTTATTAGCAAGCATATACGGCCAATATAGCGCTAAAGCGAACTCCAAATGCGAAGCAAACGCGATCCGCACCTACTAAACACTCAACAACAACATGAGAATATGCACATATGCAAATAATCTCAATATACAACATATAGTAACATATCAACTATATATATCACATAGCAAATGCAACAATGGCAATATATATTCAACCATCATCCAATTACCATTCAACAAATTCATAACCAATATATTCATTCATATTTTCATTCATATACAATGAATTTGTTTTCACTTTAAATCACATTTGATTTGTTTACATTGGATTTACTAACATTCATTCTCAATTCTAATTAGTTTCAATTTGTTAACATTCACTAATTAAATCCAATTCACTTTCAATTCTATTCAAATTTATTTACTTCTAATTTGAATTCAATTTCATAGCTTTCAATTTCATTAACACTTAATGAATTACATACAATCAATCAACAATCAAATAACAACTAAAGTATATTAATTTCAACCAAATTCCTTTACTTTGCTTATATTCATTCTCTTTCAATTTATTCAACTTCTAATAACATTTGAATTTTAATGAATTAACACTTATGTTCATTATTTTATATCAACTTAAATTTACATTTAATTTATTAACATTCAATCCATTAATTCAATTCAATTACAAAGTTGAATTCTATTACATAACTCAAGTTCACATTTATCACTTCATTCAATACCTCTTAAGTTATATTTCCATTTAACTTGAACTTCACCTTTATTTACAACTCATATTCATATAATTTCATATAGTTTCGCTTCTTATATATATAAGTTTATTTCACAATTGTAAATCACTTTAATTATAATTCAATTCTTATAATTCTTTTACTTATACAATTATTCTTTAATTTAGATTATTCAACAACCTAACAATCAACTTACATACAATTTAAAAATTTTGAAAAATTATTTCTTTATATATAAAATATAATCAAGGCAAAATTATTTCATTTACCCAATTAAAACAATACTGTGCCGAATTGTTCTATTCAAGTGTTTAGAAACCCCTTCGGCATAGTTTGACTGACCGTGCTGACGAAGGTTCATATGCCACTCAATAAACCAATCATCACAATATAAAACAATTTTATATTCACTAACAAATACGCTCTCATAGCTATTATTACACTCAAATTCATTCTAGAGTACTACGGACTCTATCTCTAATGAATTATACCCAACAGAACCATGGTTGTCGCTTAACCATCAGCTCTGATACCAAATGTAACGCCCCGAAAATTTTCGTTCTTCGAAAATTCGACATCGACACTCACTTTATCGACTGCCGAGAAATCGAAGGTCAAAAACCGGAATGTTATGGGTTTTAAAAAGAAAAGAAAAGAAAGAAGAGAGGAAAAGAAGAAAGAAAAAGAAAAATAGAGGGAAAAGAAGATAGACAATTTTTTAGAAAACAGAGAAAGAAAAGAAAACAGAGAATTTGAAAAATAGAAGATAGAAGAATTTTAAAAATAGAACGGAACAGAAAGAAATAACAGAACAACATCAGAATCTCACTATTCGCAGCGGAACAACATATAATAATAAATGAATAATCTTTAAACAAAGAACTATATCAGTTATTACATTTTATACATTACATTACATCATATCATCAGAGTGTACAACATCATACAACAACAAACAGTGCAGCGGAAAAAGAAATACTATATAAGTAATATGCCATGCCATCCAGCTTGCCTCCAGCAACTCCAGAATATCCAGAATATCCTGATAAACCTAACTCTTAACTGCCCGTGTGGAAATTGGTGGGCACCCAGAGTTTAGGAAGGAAAACAATAAACTCCAAGTCAGTCATGTGACTGGTGTGAGAACTCAAAACAGTTTATTTACTTTAAAATCAAAATAGAGGAATATTTTTAAATCAATTCGCAATGCTCTTAAAAATGAGACTACCATAAGGCCTCCCGCACACACACACATGCAAACGCAGAATCGGAGGAGATTTCTCCTTATGATAGCCAAAGATGCTTGATACGCATTTAAAATAACATTTGATATTATTATTAGTGCATAATGTATAATAAATCATTTCGAAAATAAAGATATAAATCTTAGCCGACATAGACATTTCGAACTATGCCTACTATAGCTACTATCCAAACAGTGGTGACCACCATAAGTGAATAGCAGGTTCTACAACTAATACCGTACAAGTTTCGTATTGGGAATTGGATTTCCAACAAATGGTCAGGCCAAGGAACTTCCCATTGCCACTGAGAATGCCTCTGGATGGACATCCCCGAGAACCAAACCGGATCTCAACCAACACAAGGCCGGGTTACTCCTAACTGAGTAACAACTGACCGAATATGCCATCCCCCGGTCCTTTGGGACCTTTATCCGAGAGCTCTCTAATCAATTCACACAATCATAAAAACAAAGTGTTTCAACATGAGTAAGTATCTGGGCTCCATACCATGATACCACCCTTTTCCAGAAGGAAATGCACATATCCTAAAGGGCGCTATCCCTCATAACCTTACCGCATCTTTCCTGTTTTGACCATTTCCGGGATGTGAGGCTCGACGAATTCACGTCCACAAAAACATACTTTATACAAAATGTAACAGCCCTAGTTTTAGATATTTATTTTATTATTAATTATTTAGTTTCAAAGTATATTTTATATAAATTGTGTCTAAAGATATAGTTTAATTATTTAATTTGAAGATATATTTTATAAAATTGCATATGTCAATAAAATCTAATAATAACTGTGAAATTTTAAGCTAAGTTAAACAGTTGAATTTCGCGTTCAAAAGACGCGTCAATTATAGGGTATAAGTGACGTAATAAAACGTGTGTTTTTAAAATGTTATTTTTATAAATTTTTTTTTTTTTTTGATGTTTTGGACTGCGTCTGTTTAGCGTAGTGTAAAAATCATGTTTTCGTAAAATTTTGGAGAAAAATATCAGTCAGAGATTTTATAACAAACGTTACGTTGCATTAACTGACAGTCTGATTTTAAATAAATTTGTATACGTTTTTCTAAGCTTTGCATAAATTCTTGCCATTCCATTTATTGTTTTCAAACTAAAATCAAATAAATAAAATGAAGTAAAAACTTAACATGGAAGTAACGTGTGAGACAAAAATCCAAGGAGAAATTTGTGCATGCCTAAATTGATACGATACATATCAACTCTTTCGTTCATCCTCTGATGTATACTTACCTTTATTTCTCCCCATATCAACGTATGCCTTAATTAAACCTTTTGTAAATCAAAACTGAATTGAATATGAGTTTGCCTTTCCTTTTCTCAGAAATAAAATCATGCATTGATAACTTCCCTTGTTTATTTCTTCAATCACGTATAAGCATTTATTCAAAGAGAAAACTGAAGCAAATCTCTCGGCCTTCCAGTAAATTCAAAAACTTATAATTTTTGCAAACTGAAAAAAAAAAAGAACATAAAGTTACGTACAAACTTTATATCCAGGCTTATATCACGCAACTTTTCATTTTGTACGTTTCTTTTTAAAAAGTTTTGCATTAAGTCTGGCCAGTTTGTTTATTAAATCAAACATAGGAGAATCAAAGCATGCTGAAATCACGCATGCATATTTACATATTTTCAAACTTTATATGTTGTGTAACTGCCTAAATCTTATATCACGTAAACATATTTATAACTTTTGTAACTGAAAGCTTTAAATCTCTACAGCTTCCTCTTTTTCCCCTGTGTTTTTGCCTATGATCTAGTATGGTATCTGCGAACGTCCAAATACATTTGTAAACATATTTAATACAAATCAAAATTTATGTAAATATAAATGAATCATCACACACGTATTCATATTTATATATATAAAACTGATACTTTAAACCATTTAAGCTGCTTGCCCTTTTCTCCCCATTTGTCCATTTGATTCCGCCTCAAACAAATCCTTTTATCTGCAAATCATCAATCTAAAATCACGCCTACATTAAATAGTATAAGATTTTGAAATCAAAGCTTCTCATAAAAATTGCAGTTATCGCATGCATTAAATCTAGATTTCAATTGGCAGTTTTAAATCACGCATTCATACTTAACCTTGCCTATCTTTTCAACTTCTCAATTCCCATGTATATCTCTCTATTTCATCTTTATTATGCAATAAATAAATAAATAAATAAAATTTTCCGTTCCTAATCACACATATATACAAATCCAAGAGCACGGGGAAATTTTAAGTAACGCTCGTAATTTTGTTGTTTATTTTCCTCCACTAATCACGCAAGCTTTGTTTATATAAAGTAACGTGCATATCAACTCCTTTCTCCCATCTTCAATTTTCCAGTCACGCAAACCATTTCGTCCAAAATCAATGCATGTTTTAAATTCCATCAGCATTTATTTCTCCATAATCAAGCTGCCTCATCTTTTGCCTTTAATCACGCAGACTTGAAGGAATTCACAATGAAAAAAAAAGGCTGATACGTTATTCGCAAGCCTTGCCTATATATATCTTTCATTCCTCTACATCTCTTTTATTCTGCCTTTCTTCCTCTATAGCCATCAGGTATATTTTCTTTTCTTCTTCAGTCTTTTTGTTTTTTCCTTTCCTTCCAGTTTCTTTTTTTTTTCTTTTCACCCTTGTTTGCTCGGCCATTTCTCCCACCATGTGCCAGTAGGAATATAGATGCTAGCTTGAGTCTGCGTAGGTCTTAGAACTGTGTAATCTCTTGGAAAGGCATGTGTTTTGTGAAGGTTAGAAGATTTTATCTATACATTTTAAGGGATTGTCTGTTTTGAATTTGGAGAGGAGTAATGCCCATAATTATTTTGGTGATTGAAGATCTGTGATTAGTAGTCTAGGCAGGTCATATAAAAAGAAAAGAATTATATATAGAAAAACAGGGCAGTGAATATTTTCAGAGGGGAAGTCCTTGTTTTGTTTATCTATCATAATACTGGTTAGCATGAGTGTAAGTGAGTTGCCTGTTTTAGTTTATAATTTGGAGATTGTGGAAACCATTTGTGAAAAGATGAAGGGGTAGGATGTACATGTTGTATCTCTGTGTATATGTTGGTGTCAGTACTCGTATGCATCAGTGGAATTTGCAGTAGAAAGTAAATATAAATAGTAGGTAGGCAAGAAAAACATGCAGGTAGGTTTCAGTAGATGATTCTTTATGTGTACTTGAGGTATCAATAGGAGTTGGACATGTTGAAAGAAGAATACATAAAAAGGCTTCAGTGTTGGTCAAGTAGAAGTGGCCTCAGTTTCGTTCGAAGCAATTATATGATTCCCGAAGAAATTCCCAGATTGTCTCGAAGCAGAGGCGTTCTTGACTCGAAGTCTGGCATGAAATTACTCGAAGCATATAAGGAGGTGACTCGAAGTAATTTGTAGCAGTCACGAAGCAGTGGTTTGCCTGTACAGATGCCTGGGAAGTTATATTTAAGAAAATTTATATTGTCTAGAAATGTTTTAAAGTTAAGTTTAAAACTTAAAATGAAACTGAAATGCTTCAGATCTGCCTGGGAAGTTTTGAATCTAAGGAAATCTATCTGTAAAGTGATGTTTTAGAACTAAACCTAAAACGTAAGATTAAAACTGAATACAAGAGTTAAATATATGAATGAAGTAAGATATATATGGATGAAGTATGTGGTATTGTATGGGTTGGTTTGAGCGTGCATATACACGTATCAGTTGATCGGCCTGGGAAGTGTACTGGAAAATTTGAAATGTGGAGTTCGAACATCTTGGTATATAAAGCCACTTTGACATGTTTTGATGCCACGGTGCATGCTTAGCCATGCTGTATTGATGAAGAGGATACCCTGTGACAGTTCGAGCCTGGAAAGGAAAAAGAGATGAAACCAATTTTGCAAGTATATAGGTTAAACTGGAATTTTAGTAAATAAGAGAAAAGAAAACTGGGGAGGTAGGCTGCACATATATGTGCAATGTGCATGAGAAAACTAGGCAGTGGAGTGATGCACGTGCGTGCACGTATCCGTGTCACCGTACATGGAGAAAGAAAAATTTATGTGTACGGGTGTTCGTAGTTAACATCTTGCCGTAATTGTTTAGGGAAAATTTTCGTCGTAAATTTTGTGTGTTAGCACGGGGCACATATTTTGGGTATATTTAGGTCACATTATACGGTGGAGTGGTCGAGCAAGTCAAAACAATTTCCGTTCTATTTTAATCCTTTCTTGACCATACATTCTAAAGTCGCATTTCAAAATATTTGAATTTGTTCTAGATTTGAATCTAGGCGACATCAGAAGAAATTTGATCGTTATTTTCTGTCGGTCTTTACCGGTGAATCGTCGTTTTGAATTCAAATTTTCTGCAACTTTCAGGTGAGTATTTCTCACCAGACATACGTATTTATATTTCGTAAATTATTGCAAGTGTATGTGTAAAATTTTATATCACTATTATCTGTCTGTAGTGTAATATAAAATGATGAACCCCATTTAAATTGACACCTCATCAGTTATTATCTGTTGTATTATATCTGCAGTTATATTATGTTATTGTTTATTTACTGCTTAAATCACACTGCAAGTTCCCTGTTATACGTAGATTGTTATGGGCTGAAATGATAGGCCTAAATGATTATTATTGTTAAATTATGCTGTTAACTGTTAAACTGTTAAACTTGGGATTGCGGGTTTGAAATGATAGGACCCGGGATATTTGTAAACTACGGATTGAAATGATATAAATCCGTACCACTTGACCTAGGCTAGAAAACTATATACAGGCCCGTGGTCCTTATAATATTTTCTGAAATATTTAAAATTATTTTGGAAGTTAAATATTTGATTTATATCTTTAAAGGAATTTATATTGATTTTTAATAAGTTATAAATAAAGAAATAAATAAATATTTGAATAAATTTATGGAATATAACTTATTTGGTAAATCGGGATTTTGAAAGAATAAGATTTCAGTTAATAAATGAATAAATAAATAGGTTATATTTGGAAATATTTATCAAGTTAAACAATCTATTACAGCATTTAAATGCTGTCTTTTGAAATTTGACTAGTTTTACCCATAACTTTAGGTAGCATTTCCTAAGTGCTATGGAATCTAGAATTTGATTGCTCTAAAATTTATGGAATTTGATAAATTTTATTTTACCTTAAGTTTTGGAAAAACTTAAGACATAATATTTATAACTGTATTTTCCTAAATAAATTAAAGATAAATATTCTGGTATTAAGTAAATTTTGGGAAAAATTTAATGGTTAAAATTTGGAGTTTTATTTATGGAAATTATGGGAATATTCAAGACTAAAAATATAAAACATTGATTTGTGAAAGAATAAAACCCAAACTAAGTTTTGAATAGTAAATACTCCAATTGGATATATATAAAAATTGAAATGGTTTTGGGAACATAAAGGGATATTTAAATTATGGTTAAACTTTAAATAAAGAAATATATTTGTGAAGCTATGTAAATTATCTTCTTTACAAAGTAACCATAAAGTTAACCCATTTATATATATACCGTTGAATGTCCAAACCATTGTGTTTGGGAGTTATGGATTTAAGTAAGGTTTCCAAAACATTATCCTTTGAAGATATAATTCAAATATTTGGTCTCCAGATATTATAAACAGTATGGTTTTGGAAAGAATTATATTTGAATATAACGATATCCTATTGTTTTGGGTTTTAAAATGATATCGTATCTATAGTTTTGAAATGGAAATGTTTATTCTGATTTAAAGTATAAACTGTTTTTAAATAACCACGGGTTATAATAACGAAGGGTTGGCAAAGAGACCGGGATCGGATATGGACATACTCTCTGTCGATACCGAAAACCACTTTGACTAACCGTGTACGCGGTGGAGATTCCAGAATGAAGTAGGTTGGTGGTGACGGTTTCTTGAAAGGTATATACGTGGACCCGACTCCCGTGAGTTGGCATAAGGTGGCTAAAACAGGAGCGATTCTCGGATTAATGAGGTAGCTCCTCTGATCGAACGCACTTCTTCGTATACCATTCTATTGCTTATGTGATTGTTTGGGTGCACCCTTTGATTTGGGAGTGTTGTTCGAGGTGGGCGGTTGCTGCGGCTTCGCGTTACCACCGGTCCGGATAGCAATTGGTATATCTACCCTGGCATTGCCTAGTTGTGCCGTGTCACCTACCATATCGAGCCTTGTACGAGTTTGGTTTTCTCCCGTAGCCCGTGTGGTATCCTCTAGTTGCTTCCCGAGTAGGAGGAGCTATGATATTGGATGGACTACTGGGACTATTACGTGTTAAGGGCTATATGGGTAACCCCTTAATGCTAAGAAATAAGTATGTTTACTTTATAAATAGACACTATTATAATAGCGCAATATACTACATAGTAAATAGTTTAACGGATCCTTAGAGGATGGGCGGTCCCAGGCATCCTTTGAGTTACTTGCTATATATTACAGTACACTTGATTTAGCTTACATTATATAAGTATGTATGTCCTGACTCGAGTGTTTTGTTTTATTGTACGCTCGGGTCAGCCTGAGTTGCAGCTTCAGTTTCTTCTCCGTAGCTAGGACACTCAATAGATCATTCGTGCTATTGGAAGTTGTTTCAGCCTTTATCCTTTCTGGAATTCAAGACTTTGAAGACTCTCTATCTGTGTATGTTAAAATTTGTATTGAGGATTATAGACAATGTAAGTTCTGTTTTGTAAAGATGTATCAGTGGCTTCATGAACCACTAAATTTTTAATTTCCGCTGCGAGATTCTGATATCTGTGTATGTGATTCTGCGATTTATTTACTGTATATTCCGAGTTTTGCCAAATTTATTCTACAATCTATTATTTTGAACTATTCCAGCTCGACATGTTCTATTATTGTCGAATTCGAATGGTACAAAATAGTGGGTCGTTACAGCTGGTATCAGAGCTTTGGCTCTAGGCAAACTCAAAATATATGGTAAATTTGATTTACAGAATCACCTTCATTTGAGATTGAATCTCTTCCTTTTCGAATTTGGAACATTCCCTGTGGTTCCAAAGTTCACTCGTGTCCCTCACTTTTCATCTACTCAAGATTCTGGAGTATCCCATAACTCCACTTCGGATGATCTTTATAGTGAATTGGCGGTCTCGCCATCGTTCTAATAAAGGGGTGAAACTCCTTTACCATTAGCATTAATTCACCGGAGATTTATATTTATCATCGGTTTATATGCTAGTATCTTTGATTATTCTGAACTCTATCTCTTCGGATCAAATATAGATTTACCCAATCATATCGATCCGACTCTTCAAGTCACGGTTGACCAGATCAAGGTTGTCCGCGATTTATATAGACTTACCCAGTTCCTTATTCTGTTATTTAATCATCGGACCTTCTGATTTTAACTAGCTTGGATTCTATTTGATTTGAGTTCATCAAATTTGAATTTCTATCCTTGTTTTGGAAATTTACTCCTATATTTGAAAGGAAATCTAAAATATATATAAGTATAAATTTTCAGAAATTTTAATATTTAATTTAACTAGTGTCAGGAGATAATAGTTTGATTTTATTTATGGTTTTGTAAACCATGTGTTTGTCTAAATAATTGAATATAAACAATGGTTATAAATTAATTTAGAAACAGAAATGAATATAAAACAAGAACTTGAGAATTCAATTTCTGATGGTTTCAAACTTTGGGATTAAAATTTTAAAAGTATATATTATTTAAAGTATTTTCAAAATAGAAGTTTGTTTCCCAAAGAATTTTAAAAATTTAGTGCTCTTCTCTTTGTCGCTGGAAAATAATTTCGGTGATGACTACAACATCATCGACATTCATTTTCGAGTTTCGAAGTGAAAGACCATTCTGTAGTCTGGCTACAGTATTACCTTGAGATTTTATTTGATTTGAAATTTCTAAAGTATGACTTAATATATATATATATATATATATATATAGATATATAATTTAAATTTGATTGACATATTATGAATATATACTTATTTATCTGTAAATGGTTTGAGGGGAATCAGAAATTTGATTCTTAAAATTTTATCTTAAGAAATTTCAATAAATGGAAAATAAAATTCTGAATAAGAAATTCCAACTGGAAATAATTAAATTTGGAAGTTTTAGTTGTATAATACTCAATTTCATTTCAATATAACTTACCTTGATTTTCAAAAGTTAAAAATGAATTTGGAAAATATACAATATAAAAAGGATTTTATAACTAAAATTCGAGTGTATAACATTTATTATAACCACTCAAATTTTATTTATAAAATAGGTATTCCAAATAAAGTGTTAGGTTATTTGTTAAATTAAGAATTAAGAAAAATGTTGAACTAATTAGAAATATTATTATATCTGCTGTAGCATATTTTAAGTGCTGCTGTTCTAAAAATAAAATATTATGGAAATTTATAACTGAATAAATGAAGATTATTTTAAAAAGGTGTTATGATTTTAGTAGTATGATTTCCAAATGATAATTTCTATAAAATCTTAATGATTTTCAAAATATTATGATTTCAAATTTATTACCTTATTTTGTTTTCGAACTATCTTTGAGTGTCCTTGGGTTCCCTATCTGCTACAGAATGGGAAGGCTATCGCTTATACCAGTCTATTTAGAAATCTTTCTATAATCTTTCAAACCCTTTGTTACTCATCAAGACCCTGAGCATCCTAGGCTGACGGTCAAACTGAAAGGAGTAAAACCGATTCTAGAGGATCTTCTTCGTGCTTCAAATCCGGAACTATCTATCTAAGATTCTTGTTTATCCAGCTTATCTTCTTTTGTTTCTCTTCTTTCGTTCCTTTTCGAGGACGAAAAGTTCTTAAGTGGGGGAGAGTGTAACAGCCCTAGTTTTAGATATTTATTTTATTATTAATTATTTAGTTTCAAAGTATATTTTATATAAATTGTGTCTAAAGATATAGTTTAATTATTTAATTTGAAGATATATTTTATAAAATTGCATATGTCAATAAAATCTAATAATAACTGTGAAATTTTAAGCTAAGTTAAACAGTTGAATTTCGCGTTCAAAAGACGCGTCAATTATAGGGTATAAGTGACGTAATAAAACGTGTGTTTTTAAAATGTTATTTTTATAAATTTTTTTTTTTTTTTTTGATGTTTTGGACTGCGTCTGTTTAGCGTAGTGTAAAAATCATGTTTTCGTAAAATTTTGGAGAAAAATATCAGTCAGAGATTTTATAACAAACGTTACGTTGCATTAACTGACAGTCTGATTTTAAATAAATTTGTATACGTTTTTCTAAGCTTTGCATAAATTCTTGCCATTCCATTTATTGTTTTCAAACTAAAATCAAATAAATAAAATGAAGTAAAAACTTAACATGGAAGTAACGTGTGAGACAAAAATCCAAGGAGAAATTTGTGCATGCCTAAATTGATACGATACATATCAACTCTTTCGTTCATCCTCTGATGTATACTTACCTTTATTTCTCCCCATATCAACGTATGCCTTAATTAAACCTTTTGTAAATCAAAACTGAATTGAATATGAGTTTGCCTTTCCTTTTCTCAGAAATAAAATCATGCATTGATAACTTCCCTTGTTTATTTCTTCAATCACGTATAAGCATTTATTCAAAGAGAAAACTGAAGCAAATCTCTCGGCCTTCCAGTAAATTCAAAAACTTATAATTTTTGCAAACTGAAAAAAAAAAAAAGAACATAAAGTTACGTACAAACTTTATATCCAGGCTTATATCACGCAACTTTTCATTTTGTACGTTTCTTTTTAAAAAGTTTTGCATTAAGTCTGGCCAGTTTGTTTATTAAATCAAACATAGGAGAATCAAAGCATGCTGAAATCACGCATGCATATTTACATATTTTCAAACTTTATATGTTGTGTAACTGCCTAAATCTTATATCACGTAAACATATTTATAACTTTTGTAACTGAAAGCTTTAAATCTCTACAGCTTCCTCTTTTTCCCCTGTGTTTTTGCCTATGATCTAGTATGGTATCTGCGAACGTCCAAATACATTTGTAAACATATTTAATACAAATCAAAATTTATGTAAATATAAATGAATCATCACACACGTATTCATATTTATATATATAAAACTGATACTTTAAACCATTTAAGCTGCTTGCCCTTTTCTCCCCATTTGTCCATTTGATTCCGCCTCAAACAAATCCTTTTATCTGCAAATCATCAATCTAAAATCACGCCTACATTAAATAGTATAAGATTTTGAAATCAAAGCTTCTCATAAAAATTGCAGTTATCGCATGCATTAAATCTAGATTTCAATTGGCAGTTTTAAATCACGCATTCATACTTAACCTTGCCTATCTTTTCAACTTCTCAATTCCCATGTATATCTCTCTATTTCATCTTTATTATGCAATAAATAAATAAATAAATAAAATTTTCCGTTCCTAATCACACATATATACAAATCCAAGAGCACGGGGAAATTTTAAGTAACGCTCGTAATTTTGTTGTTTATTTTCCTCCACTAATCACGCAAGCTTTGTTTATATAAAGTAACGTGCATATCAACTCCTTTCTCCCATCTTCAATTTTCCAGTCACGCAAACCATTTCGTCCAAAATCAATGCATGTTTTAAATTCCATCAGCATTTATTTCTCCATAATCAAGCTGCCTCATCTTTTGCCTTTAATCACGCAGACTTGAAGGAATTCACAATGAAAAAAAAAGGCTGATACGTTATTCGCAAGCCTTGCCTATATATATCTTTCATTCCTCTACATCTCTTTTATTCTGCCTTTCTTCCTCTATAGCCATCAGGTATATTTTCTTTTCTTCTTCAGTCTTTTTGTTTTTTCCTTTCCTTCCAGTTTCTTTTTTTTTTTCTTTTCACCCTTGTTTGCTCGGCCATTTCTCCCACCATGTGCCAGTAGGAATATAGATGCTAGCTTGAGTCTGCGTAGGTCTTAGAACTGTGTAATCTCTTGGAAAGGCATGTGTTTTGTGAAGGTTAGAAGATTTTATCTATACATTTTAAGGGATTGTCTGTTTTGAATTTGGAGAGGAGTAATGCCCATAATTATTTTGGTGATTGAAGATCTGTGATTAGTAGTCTAGGCAGGTCATATAAAAAGAAAAGAATTATATATAGAAAAACAGGGCAGTGAATATTTTCAGAGGGGAAGTCCTTGTTTTGTTTATCTATCATAATACTGGTTAGCATGAGTGTAAGTGAGTTGCCTGTTTTAGTTTATAATTTGGAGATTGTGGAAACCATTTGTGAAAAGATGAAGGGGTAGGATGTACATGTTGTATCTCTGTGTATATGTTGGTGTCAGTACTCGTATGCATCAGTGGAATTTGCAGTAGAAAGTAAATATAAATAGTAGGTAGGCAAGAAAAACATGCAGGTAGGTTTCAGTAGATGATTCTTTATGTGTACTTGAGGTATCAATAGGAGTTGGACATGTTGAAAGAAGAATACATAAAAAGGCTTCAGTGTTGGTCAAGTAGAAGTGGCCTCAGTTTCGTTCGAAGCAATTATATGATTCCCGAAGAAATTCCCAGATTGTCTCGAAGCAGAGGCGTTCTTGACTCGAAGTCTGGCATGAAATTACTCGAAGCATATAAGGAGGTGACTCGAAGTAATTTGTAGCAGTCACGAAGCAGTGGTTTGCCTGTACAGATGCCTGGGAAGTTATATTTAAGAAAATTTATATTGTCTAGAAATGTTTTAAAGTTAAGTTTAAAACTTAAAATGAAACTGAAATGCTTCAGATCTGCCTGGGAAGTTTTGAATCTAAGGAAATCTATCTGTAAAGTGATGTTTTAGAACTAAACCTAAAACGTAAGATTAAAACTGAATACAAGAGTTAAATATATGAATGAAGTAAGATATATATGGATGAAGTATGTGGTATTGTATGGGTTGGTTTGAGCGTGCATATACACGTATCAGTTGATCGGCCTGGGAAGTGTACTGGAAAATTTGAAATGTGGAGTTCGAACATCTTGGTATATAAAGCCACTTTGACATGTTTTGATGCCACGGTGCATGCTTAGCCATGCTGTATTGATGAAGAGGATACCCTGTGACAGTTCGAGCCTGGAAAGGAAAAAGAGATGAAACCAATTTTGCAAGTATATAGGTTAAACTGGAATTTTAGTAAATAAGAGAAAAGAAAACTGGGGAGGTAGGCTGCACATATATGTGCAATGTGCATGAGAAAACTAGGCAGTGGAGTGATGCACGTGCGTGCACGTATCCGTGTCACCGTACATGGAGAAAGAAAAATTTATGTGTACGGGTGTTCGTAGTTAACATCTTGCCGTAATTGTTTAGGGAAAATTTTCGTCGTAAATTTTGTGTGTTAGCACGGGGCACATATTTTGGGTATATTTAGGTCACATTATACGGTGGAGTGGTCGAGCAAGTCAAAACAATTTCCGTTCTATTTTAATCCTTTCTTGACCATACATTCTAAAGTCGCATTTCAAAATATTTGAATTTGTTCTAGATTTGAATCTAGGCGACATCAGAAGAAATTTGATCGTTATTTTCTGTCGGTCTTTACCGGTGAATCGTCGTTTTGAATTCAAATTTTCTGCAACTTTCAGGTGAGTATTTCTCACCAGACATACGTATTTATATTTCGTAAATTATTGCAAGTGTATGTGTAAAATTTTATGTCACTATTATCTGTCTGTAGTGTAATATAAAATGATGAACCCCATTTAAATTGACACCTCATCAGTTATTATCTGTTGTATTATATCTGCAGTTATATTATGTTATTGTTTATTTACTGCTTAAATCACACTGCAAGTTCCCTGTTATACGTAGATTGTTATGGGCTGAAATGATAGGCCTAAATGATTATTATTGTTAAATTATGCTGTTAACTGTTAAACTGTTAAACTTGGGATTGCGGGTTTGAAATGATAGGACCCGGGATATTTGTAAACTACGGATTGAAATGATATAAATCCGTACCACTTGACCTAGGCTAGAAAACTATATACAGGCCCGTGGTCCTTATAATATTTTCTGAAATATTTAAAATTATTTTGGAAGTTAAATATTTGATTTATATCTTTAAAGGAATTTATATTGATTTTTAATAAGTTATAAATAAAGAAATAAATAAATATTTGAATAAATTTATGGAATATAACTTATTTGGTAAATCGGGATTTTGAAAGAATAAGATTTCAGTTAATAAATGAATAAATAAATAGGTTATATTTGGAAATATTTATCAAGTTAAACAATCTATTACAGCATTTAAATGCTGTCTTTTGAAATTTGACTAGTTTTACCCATAACTTTAGGTAGCATTTCCTAAGTGCTATGGAATCTAGAATTTGATTGCTCTAAAATTTATGGAATTTGATAAATTTTATTTTACCTTAAGTTTTGGAAAAACTTAAGACATAATATTTATAACTGTATTTTCCTAAATAAATTAAAGATAAATATTCTGGTATTAAGTAAATTTTGGGAAAAATTTAATGGTTAAAATTTGGAGTTTTATTTATGGAAATTATGGGAATATTCAAGACTAAAAATATAAAACATTGATTTGTGAAAGAATAAAACCCAAACTAAGTTTTGAATAGTAAATACTCCAATTGGATATATATAAAAATTGAAATGGTTTTGGGAACATAAAGGGATATTTAAATTATGGTTAAACTTTAAATAAAGAAATATATTTGTGAAGCTATGTAAATTATCTTCTTTACAAAGTAACCATAAAGTTAACCCATTTATATATATACCGTTGAATGTCCAAACCATTGTGTTTGGGAGTTATGGATTTAAGTAAGGTTTCCAAAACATTATCCTTTGAAGATATAATTCAAATATTTGGTCTCCAGATATTATAAACAGTATGGTTTTGGAAAGAATTATATTTGAATATAACGATATCCTATTGTTTTGGGTTTTAAAATGATATCGTATCTATAGTTTTGAAATGGAAATGTTTATTCTGATTTAAAGTATAAACTGTTTTTAAATAACCACGGGTTATAATAACGAAGGGTTGGCAAAGAGACCGGGATCGGATATGGACATACTCTCTGTCGATACCGAAAACCACTTTGACTAACCGTGTACGCGGTGGAGATTCCAGAATGAAGTAGGTTGGTGGTGACGGTTTCTTGAAAGGTATATACGTGGACCCGACTCCCGTGAGTTGGCATAAGGTGGCTAAAACAGGAGCGATTCTCGGATTAATGAGGCAGCTCCTCTGATCGAACGCACTTCTTCGTATACCATTCTATTGCTTATGTGATTGTTTGGGTGCACCCTTTGATTTGGGAGTGTTGTTCGAGGTGGGCGGTTGCTGCGGCTTCGCGTTACCACCGGTCCGGATAGCAATTGGTATATCTACCCTGGCATTGCCTAGTTGTGCCGTGTCACCTACCATATCGAGCCTTGTACGAGTTTGGTTTTCTCCCGTAGCCCGTGTGGTATCCTCTAGTTGCTTCCCGAGTAGGAGGAGCTATGATATTGGATGGACTACTGGGACTATTACGTGTTAAGGGCTATATGGGTAACCCCTTAATGCTAAGAAATAAGTATGTTTACTTTATAAATAGACACTATTATAATAGCGCAATATACTACATAGTAAATAGTTTAACGGATCCTTAGAGGATGGGCGGTCCCAGGCATCCTTTGAGTTACTTGCTATATATTACAGTACACTTGATTTAGCTTACATTATATAAGTATGTATGTCCTGACTCGAGTGTTTTGTTTTATTGTACGCTCGGGTCAGCCTGAGTTGCAGCTTCAGTTTCTTCTCCGTAGCTAGGACACTCAATAGATCATTCGTGCTATTGGAAGTTGTTTCAGCCTTTATCCTTTCTGGAATTCAAGACTTTGAAGACTCTCTATCTGTGTATGTTAAAATTTGTATTGAGGATTATAGACAATGTAAGTTCTGTTTTGTAAAGATGTATCAGTGGCTTCATGAACCACTAAATTTTTAATTTCCGCTGCGAGATTCTGATATCTGTGTATGTGATTCTGCGATTTATTTACTGTATATTCCGAGTTTTGCCAAATTTATTCTACAATCTATTATTTTGAACTATTCCAGCTCGACATGTTCTATTATTGTCGAATTCGAATGGTACAAAATAGTGGGTCGTTACACAAAAGCCATGCTTTGGGTCAACAAATGATCAACACAATGATCACTAAGATAGACGATCAAATAAATGATCCTATCACAAATAATCAACACAATGATCATTTCAGCATCACTCAGCATGTCACATTACCAAATTGGGAATATATCGCTGATAACTTCAACTATATAACCTCTGAGCACATACGTCTCAGAGAAGGGTGTTAAGCAAAAAGAATAAATTCTCCGCCACCAACAGAAATATATTTGAAAGAAATCGGCTTTATATCTCAACTTGTAATGTCAGGCATACAATCCATACAAGTCTGTTCCGGGCTCGAACAGAACCGAAGGCACTTACAAAGAAGTCCTTGCAATCCGGATATTCACAATCCTGATCGGATTCACCATCACATATGGAGAACTCAATACCGTAGCTACTCGGTGCAGAGTCAATCGATAGTTCATCCTATCACTCTTGCAAATACCGGTCTTCAACACCGATCTTCAAATGCAATTCACAACGACGTATCACATATTCGGAGTGGGTTATACGACCCCATGGTCCTTTCCCGGTTAACCCGAATAGTGAGCGCTTATTCAAAAATAAGTGTGGCATTCACATTCAAACAAATCACATCAATTACCCATTCAAAGGGAAATATTGATAGTCGGTTATTGAACTATCACTGAATATGCACACATCACCAGATTCCAAATAATTTTCCCAAATTATTTATTTTCCAAAATATCTTTACAAGATATATATTTTTCACACTTCAAAAATAAATCAATATTTATTTTCAAACAAATTCTACTTTTCATTTATAAATTCCATAATGAATTTATATTCCAAAATATTCATGCATATACGATTTCAATTATCCATTTTCAATTTATCTTCAAAAAGATAAATTCTAAATATTCATTTTATATTGGAAAACATTTCCATACTTATTTATTCATAAGTAATTCACAAATCTTTTTATTTTCAACACTTAGAAAATATTTAATATACTTAAATCGAATTAAGTATACATTTCATTCTATTAAGGAAATCATTCACTTAAACATATTTATTTGGGTCAAAACAAATGTTGCGTAAAACATCGTTACGACAACCCAAAATCACTAGTATAGGGATTCGAAATTAAATAGATATATAAATCTCAATACTATACAAAACATTTCCTTTCGGAAATCATTTACTATAACAACAGTGTTATAGTCCACCATTTCCTTTTATTTCTCGAAAACGTCTATTTCAACAATAAATGTTGAAATCTATGGTTTCGAATCTCAACACCTTTAAAACATCGTTAGATCGTTTTAATTCTGTTTAAAATATCACATTCTAAAACATTTTCTTTAACATGTTATTCACTATTCAAAAACGTGAATAACTTCGTTAACAAATTTCATTCTTTTATTCATTTTAATTCAAAGGATTATTCACTATTCAAAAATGTGAATATAACTCCATTAATAGGTTATAACAATTAACTTATCAAAATAAGTCGTTTGCGAATTCATAAAACAACGTTTATAAATTCCATTTCTATTTATTTATAAAACTTCCTTTTTATAAATTCCTTTATTAACATATTCCAGTTTATAACTCAATTATAGACTAAAAGTTCATATTATAAGTTAACTACTTATAAATGATTATTTCACAAAATCGTTCCTTTAACCTTCATAATTATAAATCTTATAACTTATAAGATTCAATGATTTATTCAAAACCATTCTTTTAATAACTTTATAAAATTTATAAATCTTACTATTTATAAATTTCATCTATAACTTCACCGTTTTTAATTTTATAAATTACATTCACTTACAAAATTCGTTTTCACTTCATTCAAACACTTATAAAAACTCGTTTTATAATGTCACTATTTCGATTTATAAATATCCGTTTATAAATCTCTAAATATAAATCAGTTTATATTATTATTCTGAAACGTCTTTAATTTCCTTTATAATTTCACCATTTTGATTTATAAAATAATCAAATTTTATAAATCCTATATTTAAACTTTTTATCATATATTCAAAAATCCTATCTAAATTATTTTATAAAATCATTAGTTCATATTTCTCAAAAATCGACTTTTAATCGTATTTCTAAAAATCAGCTTTTTTACTATATTTCACAAAAACCATAATTTTTATAACTTTAAAAATTATAACGTTTATTTATTTATAATGGATCAATTCCAAAAATATAGTATATTTTCAAAATCACTTTAAAAATCATTTTAAAATCCCAAAATCTGGGTCCAATGATGCTACACACCAAATAGTCAATCACGACTAACAACGATATCATATATCGATATGATAATCCATCAAATATCAAAATATCTGAAATCAATAAAAACTGTTGAGGAATCCAGTTGGATCCCTCCAACCTGTTTCCTGCATCCAAAAACATTAGCACAATACCAATTTCGCTCCAGTACGAAATTATCGCGGTATATGTTCTTATTAAATATTATCCGCTTAATAACGGCGTAATAGGGTCTCATCCGCTAAACAAAAAATGCGGAAAATCAATCAACTGCAATATATACATATGCCAATATATATATATTGATATTATATATAATACCAATTTCACTGTTTATGAAATATTCGCGGTATATGTTTTTAATAAATAACATCCGCTTACTAACGGCGCATAATGTCTATTTTAACCATCAATACATAACAATCATCATTCAAACATGCATTCAAATATTTTAAATCTAACTATTTAAAATAAAATCGAAATCTATTCGATTGAGTGAGAAGTTCTCACCTTGGTTTTAATTTCCGTTTCAGCTTTTATTTCGAATAAAATTAAACGCGCGTTTAATTTTACCCGAAATTCTCACTAACTCCAAACGACTCCAAACCAACTCCATCGCGTAGTGCTCGTCCATACGATTCCAACGCAACTGAGTTTGCATTTTTTCGACCTCGTATGAAAAAGTTATGAATTTTACAAGATTGTACACGTTTTTAATAACTTAAATACAACATATACTTAACTATTTTAACCCACATCAATTCCTAGCCACACGATCCTTCATCCTTGCATCCTGGCCCTTGAACGCAACTCCCCCATCTCCTCTCTTCTTCACGCACACGGCTACAGGCCAAGCACGCAACAAACTAACCCATTACAAGAAATTAGGTTTTAACTTCACCGTCTCCTCGCTCAACGAAATTCGATCACTCCAACGCCATGACGAAGCTCTCGAGACAAGCTAGGTTCGGCCCCAAGCCTGTTGAACTCGGCCTCACCCTCCTCCTAGGGATGCGTGCGCAACTTGCTGCCTTCCCACTCGATTTCCCATCAATCCGTGAAGCCATTCGCGATCATAACCGTTGGATCTCTAGTTTGTGTTGTGCTCTACAACTTTCTAGTTGAAACTTTCTCGAATCGATGCATAGATTAGAAGATTTGGAGGGAAGAAGTTTGGTAAATTCTGGCCATTCATCTATAGGTGGCGGCTGCAGTATATGAACTAGGGTTTTGGAATATATTTTATCAAATTTTGTGAAGGGGTAGGGCTATTTATAAGGAACGAGCGACACTATTCATCCCGGATTTTCCGAACTCCGATTTAGACACCGTAACCAGCGTACCTAGGGTTTATCCCACGTTCCGGACACAATGGAACAGGTTTCGGAAGCTAATTCGGAAGTATGTGCGAGTTATGGCTGAAAACGTTCAATTTGAATTAAACCGATTTAAATCGATTTCTAGGCGTTTTAATTTGTACCGGACACACGGTAAATCCAAATAACTTGAAATTTGAAACCTTACAATAATATCACATTACGGATCCGATGAAACTGGTTTCGTCGAAATCCGAGACTTTTTGAAAAATGGCTATTTTGACTCGCCAAATTTAAATTAAAAACGATTCGATGCGTTTCGAGCTGCCACGATCAAACGATAGCTCCGATTGACACGAAAATTGAAATCCGGTAATAACTAACTATTACGGATCCAATGGAACTGGTTTCGTTCAATTCTGAGACTGTTCAAAAATTGGCTATTTTACAGTCGATTATTAAATATTAAAATATTCAATTTTCACAAATTAACTTTTAATTCGATTTTAAAAGTTCTAAAATATCATTCTAACTTCAACATGATAAAATAAAATTTTACAAATTATTTTCAATCATTTTTAACTCATTTTTTAATTATTTCCATAATTTAACGTATTAAATTATTAATTTAATTATCCAATTAAATCCAATAATTCAAATAAAAATTTATTCGACTTATAAATTCACTTATAAATATTTAAAATTAATTAAATACTCAAATTTTAATTAATAAAAATTCTGGGTCGTTACACCCACGGTGGCGTTCGCGTTCCTTTCCTCTGGTATGATGTCGAGTTCGATTCAAGACGTAGAAGCTTACACGAACTTCGGCCATTAATTTGTTTTTTTTTTTTTTTAAAGATTGCGTTCGATCTGTTGTTTTCATCAAGAGGGGAACGGGTATGGGGTTATAAGTGGGAACAATGTCGTATAGAGCAAGCTGATGTTTTGATTTAACAGGTTAAAATATTTAATTATAAATATCTCACTTTACCCCGCTCGAAACTTCGAACCACCATTGCGACGTGCCGCTATGCGATTATAAGGCTTTTACCCGCGTTCCGAACACAACGGAACATGTTTCGGAGGCTAATTTGAAAGTATGTGCGAGTTACGGAGTTAAACGATCAAATTTAAAATTAAATTGATTAAAATAGTTTGAAGCGTTTCGAGTTGCCAGGGTCACACGACAACTCCGATTGCTTCGAAAATTGAAATCCGATAATAACTAACTATTACGGATCCAATGGAACTGGTTTCGTCGAATTCCAAAACTGTCCCTCGGAAGGCTATTTTTAAATCCAATTTAAACGATATATTATTAAAATTGAACGAATCACCTTTAATTTAAATTTTAACCATTCAATTATCTTCAGAATCATCCTTATAAATTTTATAAGCCTTCAAATTATTTTAAACAGGCTTCGAAATCCCAGATTCAACAATTTACCCAATTTCAATTATTAAACTCACTTCTTAAACCATATAATTCAATGATTTAATTATCAAGTAAATATCGATATCTTAAATTCAAGTTAAAATTAACTTTTAAATATTTTAAAATCAATTAACAATTCTATTTTAAATTGTTGGAAAAATCTGGGTCGTCACATTCCTTCCCCCTAAAAAAAAATTTCGTCCCCGAAATTACTAGTTAGGAAGAATGTCCCATACCTGTCTACTTTTTCCCAAAACCAAACAGTTCTACAACTTACCAATTATCCTTCATAAAAACCCCCTTTATTATTCTTACTACCTCCCAAACTCTTCCACAACATCAAACGATACCCCTTTCTCGATCGTTTAAATGTCAATTTAAAACCTAAATTTTTGAACTATCAAAATTATTTCAAAAATTTTCTAACTCCCTAAATTCCCGAAAATTTTTGCCAGCGTCTCCTTTGCGCGGCTAGCTCGGTACTACTACAAAAGGCCTCTACGGCTCCCAAATACCAAAAGAAAACAAAAGCCAAGTGGCTGCATCAAAAACCCAATCCAATCTATACAGTAATTTGAAATACATACCTTTTTGTCGGGCACTTCACATTTATCCTTTGGAATCAAATCAAATTTCTTTTCCCTTTATAATTCCTGCATATTCTACTTAACAACTATATCCAATCGTAACCTTCAAAATCACTGTATACATTTCCTTACAGAAACTTTCACCTCCACTTCTATTCAATTTTGTTTTTCCCATTTCCATATGAATTCTGTTTACTTTCAATTCTGAATTATTTAATTTATCTCCCATTTATAACTGATTCATATTTAGTTTATCTTCTAATTTATTCTAAGTTTCCCATTTGAAATTGTTTTGTCATTAACCAAAATTTTCCCAAATATTTTCTAAAATTTTCTAACTCCCAAAATTTTGGAAAAATTTGGCAGAGTCTCCTTTGTACGGAGGAGCTTTTTGCAATTTGACAAGAGATATAAATATATATACATCGACCCATCCGGTCGGAAAAAAACAAAAACATTTCATATTTCCTATTTTTATTGCGTAGGCGTACCTTATTTAGCATTTTAAGCAAACAGCTTATTTATTTTAGCAATTAGCATGCCTCAAGTCCAGCCAAACGGCTTCCCTGTACCTGTACTTACTCAATTTAAATAGGTAAGTGTCATATATAGAAATTCTATTAGCATTACACTTACTTTTAATAGCTAACCCAAGAATTACATGAACAACAAATAACAAATGCTTCCCATAAGCGATTCATATGATTTTAAAGCTTATTCAATTGCTTTCAATCTATTTATAAGCCAATTCATTCAATTTCAATGGTTTAGAACTCAATCTCTTACATTCTATTGATTTATAATTCAAGCAAGCTCATTTTCACTTCACATGGTTCAGAATCAAATTTATTTAATCCCTAGTAACCCATAGAATTTAATTACTTTGGTTTACGCCAAACAACAATTATTGTTATGCAATCTCAACGATATTCGCTTCATAGGGTATTCTATTTCATTCTATATTTAATTCCATTTCATTTCTAATTTATCTACCAACCAAACATTGCATTTCATTTTATTTCTACATTAGATTCATGCAAACAATTTATTAAGCTTGGTGCATTCAAATTTATAAATTAATGACCATTTCCAAATTAATTTAATCCAAGCTTCTATTTAATGGGCTTCCATTTTTATTTGAAGCCAAACTTCCATAAATTCTAAGCTTAAGTGAATTTTTTTTTTATTCAACCAGACTTCATCCATTTATTATTCAACTTAATTAACCCATTTTAAAATTTTAATTTACTTACTTAATTCATTATCGAATTTATTTTATCAATATAAGGTCATTCTCAATTTATTTCTATTTACTTGGGTTTTGTTTTGCAACCCAACCCATTTTTATTATAATCCACTTTCATTTTATTTGACAACACTTCCACTATATCAAATTTACTTGCAAATTACGTTAATATTATTCAAATCACTTGAATTTTATTTGCAAGTCAATCCATCACTATTTGATCCAACTCTATTTATTTTTATTTTTTTTATTTTTTTATAGCACCTCTACTTATATAATTCATTATCAAACCCAAGTAGAATTCTATTTACAATTTTCGAATTCATTTCCAAACCCATTATCACTTATAACTCATTTATTTACCTGAGTTAAATTTTATTGACATAATCAAACAATTATTTAACCAATTAGCTTACTTTCTACTTCTAAATCAATATTCGATTTTAATTACAAATTCACTCTATTTAAAATTACCGTTTGGATTTTCTTGATTTGCCCAAAATGCTAGCATCTTTATTTACAAAAAATTTAGAAATGCTTTTAAAATTCACATCATACTTAATAAAATAACTCTTTACAAAAAAAATACTTTTTAAAACTCGATGTCTCAACCAGTCCATCCTTGTTCTCACAGAAATTCAGTCATACGTTGATCAGGCGTAGGACTGAAAATCTATAAGTACTTGGTAAACCCGTTTTCGACATCCAGTGAAAATACTTGGAAAATTAATTTATTGAAAATACAGAAAACAATTTTTGGAAATAGAGGAAATATCTTTGGTGACAATGCTCTGAAAATCATCACCCCCATTCATGGTCACAGTTACATACCAGGGTTACGTTGCAGTCACAACAAAAGTCCATGTAACTGCAGGCTCTCCGCGGCCTCTCGATTACGCCATGGATCCCACACAACAGATCACAGTTACATCCAGGGTTACGTTGCCGTCGCAGCAAAAGTCCGTGTAACTGCAGGCTCTCAGTGGCCTCTGATTTTCGCTGACGAAATGAAACTTCTCCACTCCTACATATGTCGCAGTCTACCGAGATAAACTCAAACGCAGACTGTTGGCTCTCAGCGGCACACACGACTTTCGCAATGTTACCATAGGTCGCAGTTACATCCTGGGTTACGTTGCAGTCACAACAAAAGTCCATGTAACTGTTGGCTCTCCGCGGCACACACGACTTACGCTATGGTAAACTCAACTCATAATCCTCAGGAACTAGTTTTGTCCGGACTCCTCACAGGATCAACTTTAGAACCCCCTTGGGGCTCAAGGCAGCACCACCCAGTGGCACTCCTGAGAAGTCCATTTCAAGGAAGTGCCTTTTTCCCCAGAGCTATCATCAAAACATTTTGTACTATACATATATAGTATCTTTCAAATCATACACCTAGTATGAATTTTATTAAAGCTCTTTTACACAAAATCGATTATCCCAAAATCGATAATTCTTCAAACTAGGCTTTCCAAATTCAATAGTGATTTTACCCAAAAATCAAAAGCCTTTCCAAATCCAAAGGTTCCCAAAACCTTTTCCAAAATCCACATAAGATCCTTTATATATATATATATGCAGATATATAAAAAAAATTAAAACTTTGGATCCTTTCAAACTTGTATAAAACTCCTTTTTATACTTCAAACACTTCCAAAATCCTTTTCTTCCAGCAATAGATTCAACAAGGGGAGAATATATAACAAAGATATAACTTTGTTTACTCAAAATCGAATATTCAAATTCGATTCCTCTTTCCAATATCAATTTCCTTTCTATTCACATTCACTTATTCACATTTGCCTTTATCCCCATTCGGATTATTTTCTCAATTCTCATCCCAATTGGGTATTTAAATCAATAACAGTTCGAACTCCGACCAGTTTATATTCAGGAAATAGCATGAAAATTTTGAAAATAGATAAGTAGTAAAAAAATAATCAATAGTTTTCAAAATAGTTGTAGAATAATTGACTAATTGTAAAAGAGTTGGAAAATAGTTAAATAGTTATAGAAATCTTAGATAATTGCGTAATAGTTGTAAAATAGAAATTAATTCGTAACTTAGTTGAAAATTAATAATTAGTTTATAGAACAATTGTAAAATAGTTAGAGAGTTCCAAAAGTAGTGGCAAAACCAGTTTAGGTTTTAAAAAGAAAGTTGTATAGTAAATAGATAAGAAAATAGTTATAAAACTATTTATATTAAAACAATTTATTTTGAAAATGGCCTAGAGTCAAAACTGTTCACTTTCCCAACATTTCAATTTAGATTTCCACTCCATTTAAATTAATCCAAATCCAATTTAATTAACTCCAATTTCCATTGGACTTAATTCATTCCCAGTTCGAATTGAATTGATTCTCAATTTCCTTCCAACTTCAAATCAAATTCCATTTGACCTTTAAACTTGTACAATTTTAAGTATAATTTCAATTTTACATCTTTTATTTAAAATCAATTACATTCACATTTTGTTTTTAACTCGGAATTATACATTTTATTTATCCAATATATTTTTATTATTACATAAACATTTAATCAAGATTCCAGAGTTTAAACAAATTTCCAAATTTCAATATCACCTTAGAATTCAACTATATCTAAAATTCTTTGGTGAATTCAAATATCCCTTTGAATTTCAAAACCAAACCCAGTTCACAAACAATTCCAATTTAAAACAATTTGGTAGCAATTTCCCTTTTAGAAACTCGAAAATAAACATCGATGATGCTGCAGTCATCACCGATGTTATTTTCCAGTGACTGAAAGAGTTCAATGCTTTTATTTCTTTAAAAACATTTCCAAATATTTATAATTCCAAATCTCCCAGATTTCAAATTCAACACAAAAATATTTTTGAATTAATACTATTATTTTCCCAAAGTCTTTGGAAACCACTTCCAAATCTAAAGGAATTTTAAATTTTTCCAAACCTTCCAAATTTCCAATTCTTCCAATTCATATTTAAACATTACTCTGGGATTTCAATCTCACTTTATTTTCAAATATTCCCTGGAATTCTATTTCAACTTATAATCTCATTTATTTATGAAGTTTTATTTCAATTTATTAATTACATTTACAATCTATATTTCAAATTCCTTTTTGATTTTAAACCAATTCCACTTTAATTACAATTCCAAAGTTATTCCAATTACTTTGGACTAATATTCATTCAATTGAACTCACTTCAATTTCAATCATTTCAATTCAATCCAATTCAAATCTTCCATTTAAATTTATTAGAAGGAAATATTGCTTTATATATCAAAATATACTATTATATAAAATCATTTAAAATCTTTATAAGCAAATAACAAGTACGCTCTCTCATATATATAAATACACTCAACTCATTCTAGAGTACTACAGACTCTATTTAATGAGTAATCCCCACCAGAGCCAATGTTCTCGCTTAACCTTTCAGCTCTGATACCAAATGTAACGACCCGAAATTTTCGATCCCGAAAATTCCAGATAGTTATGAAAAAGAAGAAAGAGATAGAAGAAGAAGAAGAAGAAAAGAAACATCAACAACTCATATTCGCAGCGGATAAAATACAATAATAAATAATAACAGTTTACAAAGGAATATTATATCTGTCGATTACATTTTAATTTACATCAGAGTTTCACATATATACAATCACTGAATATATACAATTATCATGTCTCAGATATACAATAATATACTGCAGCGGAAATACTCTATACGTACTTGCCATCCAGCTCGACTCCTGAGCTCCGGAACGTCCTTACCTGAAAATCTGTAACACTCGGTCTGACCCGAGCACTACAACAAAGTAACACCCTGGTCAGGCTGGAAACCAGCGTGAGTAACCCAACTAACATGGAGTACCAAAGCAAAACAACTTATATAAACCCGGGTAACTTATATCAATTTAACCAATTCACAATTTGCTATAGTCAACGCTTATTTCACACATCAATTTCTAAGTACCAAACTTAGATAAAATAATCCAATTTGCTTAAATCATTTCATTCCAGCCTATTATTTCCACGTATCAATTTATAAAAATTCGAAGTGGTTTCGGGTATTTCCTAATACCCGACCCCGATCTCTTCGAGTCCCATTCAAGGCATCCAATACCATTTAACCATTCATAAGCAACTTGATCACTTCCAATTTATTTAATTAATTCAATCTGAATTGCTATTCTCCAACACTTAGATTCCTTCATTTAAAATTAATTTAATTGAACCAATTAAATTAATTTCTTAACCGAGCTTAATTAACACTAGTTAATTACAGACCATACATCATTATCCTTAATTTCCTTCATTTATTGACTATCCCTTAGTTCCTTAATGTCCATTAGTTATACTTACCTAATTAAGATTAATTCATCTTAAGTAATCATTAATTCATCTCATTGATTAATTACCCCTTAGATATTAATTAATTATTCTTTAATTAATAAATCAATGGTTAATCTTATTTACTTATTAATTTATCTTTAATTGTCCATCAATTCATTAAAGTCGGGCCCTTTTTTTTTCTTTTTCGGCCCATTCTTTTCCGGCCCACTTCCTCATTCCTTCCTTCCTTCCCTCCCAGTTCTCTACCCTTCCCTATTTCCTTAACAGGTCCACTCTTTTTTTTAATATAGTTTACTTCCCTTTATTCAAAAATGCAGGTGTAAAATGGGAAGTATGTATAGATTAGGCACTATTGTTCAGTGCATGCATACAGATAATATACTTTGCTTGTAAGGTTAATTAGAAGTAAAGGTATGAAGTGATATCAAATATGATTACCAAGTTAAAGGTCAAGTAACAATGTATAACTACACACGGCAAAATTTCAATACTTACGTCTTTATACTAACCATGCTTCTGAAAATTTCCAGATTTCGAAACACTCAACTCAACATAGCAGATTTCTAAAACTTAATCATACCAGGCTACTAACCCTTCTAGATTTTCGAAATTCCTATAGCTCATCACCAAACTTTCAAAACTCAAACATGAAAGACCATTACTATATATTCCAGTTTCAAATTTTCCAAACTACCTGTACATATATATTCCCTGTACTCAGACACAAACATTGGCAAGGATATCATGTTAATATTCTTATCTCAGGTCTGTACACGTCAGTGCAAGGACAGGGATCAAAATGGAAGCAAAATTACTTACTAGTGAAATCATACTCCAATGCAAGGGTCCGTGTACTTACACATAACTATATTTTATTTTATTTTCCTTTTCATGTATACATGTTGACTCAAAATAGGTAAATAAATTAGTTCTAGAATGAACTGACTATAAAAATTAGCCACAGGAAGATGATGGCGAACCATCAAATCACTCTCATATTCAAAGGTATTTATGCATATCAACTAAAAAGTAAAACATGAAATCTGAGGCAAAACAAATGCAAATAAACAAACAGTGGATTGAGAGGCAAAATTTATTTAAGTGGATTCACCACAAAGTCGAAATTTACTCAATATTCAACGCATCGATCAACACCATCAAATCAGTGAAGATTACTCACCTTAGCTTTTCCGATTACCTTCCGAAGTTTGCCACTTTGCCCTAGCCTCGTGCTCCCCTCGACTATCCCTCTTCTGGTCGAAACCCTTCAGGTCAAACGCGATCTGAAACCCCACATTGCTCTTCCACGTCGCTGCTTCCGAAACCCTAGCTCCAATCGTTCGCCTCTCCCGAGACTCCACGCGCCTCCACCTACAACATAGTCGAACCACTCCCATATCGCCACGCTGCCGCGCATCCGGCCTACGCTGCCGCGCACGAGACACTCCGTTAGTCTTCCCTCTTCCCCCCACGGCGGCGTTCGCGTTCCCTTCCTCTGGTATGATGTCGAGTTCGATTCAAGACGTAGAAGCTTACACGAACTTCGGCCATTAATTTGATTTTTTTTTTTTTAAAGATTGCGTTCGATCTGTTGTTTTCATCAAGAGGGGAACGGGTATGGGGTTATAAGTGGGAACAATGTCGTATAGAGCAAGCTGATGTTTTGATTTAACAGGTTAAAATATTTAATTATAAATATCTCACTTTACCCTGCTCGAAACTTCGAACCACCATTGCGACGTGCCGCTATGCGATTATAAGGCTTTTACCCGCGTTCCGAACACAACGGAACATGTTTCGGAGGCTAATTTGAAAGTATGTGCGAGTTACGGAGTTAAACGATCAAATTTAAAATTAAATTGATTAAAATAGTTTGAAGCGTTTCGAGTTGCCAGGGTCACACGACAACTCCGATTGCTTCGAAAATTGAAATCCGATAATAACTAACTATTACGGATCCAATGGAACTGGTTTCGTCGAATTCCGAAACTGTCCCTCGGAAGGCTATTTTTAAATCCAATTTAAACGATATATTATTAAAATTGAACGAATCACCTTTAATTTAAATTTTAACCATTCAATTATCTTCAGAATCATCCTTATAAATTTTATAAGCCTTCAAATTATTTTAAACAGGCTTCGAAATCCCAGATTCAACAATTTACCCAATTTCAATTATTAAACTCACTTCTTAAACCATATAATTCAATGATTTAATTATCAAGTAAATATCGATATCTTAAATTCAAGTTAAAATTAACTTTTAAATATTTTAAAATCAATTAACAATTCTATTTTAAATTGTTGGAAAAATCTGGGTCGTCACATTTTAAATCACATCATATATCAATTTAACAAACATAAGAAATTTTAGAAGTTGTGAGTGGGTTAAAACACTCACCTTTTGAATTTAAATACAATTTAAACCCAAAAATTGACTAGTCTCAGAATTTGTCCAACCAGCGCCAAAAAGTCTGGAATTCTCATACGAACCTAGCGGAGAAGACCGCGCGTGAAACGGATGTCGTATGTATAAGTTATAACAATCAGAATAATTGAAGTTTAAAATTTTAAATTAAATTAAATAAACAACACATGTGCTCTCTCTCTCTCAAGACCTTGCTCACGCGTTTGAGAAACTTGATCGAGGAACCCTAGCCGCCTCGTACACCCAACGCACGCAGCCGCCAATCACGCGATCGCCGTCGCGCCTGCCCTGAGGCGTCGTCTCCACCTTCACGAGCCTCCTCTCGAGCCTCGCGACAACCGCTAACGCCCTTTCCTCGATATGCGCACAGCCGTCACCGTCTTTTGTTCAAACCCTAGCGAATTATCCTGCTAAATCTGACCATCAATACGCCGTGCGTTTTGTATGGATGGACTACGCTCGAGCACCTCTTCTAATCCATGATGTCGATTTGACGATCGGTCAAAGTCAATCGCATCCCAACGAACGGCCGAGAATTGTTCTTTAATTTCTGGAAAAATCATGCGTCGAAACGAAAAACGAGTTGCAGATCTGAATTACGTTCTTCGGCAGCTTCGATATATATTTTTTTCGAATATTTCTAAGGAGTTTTAAATTTTAGCTTTGGATTGAATTTGCAATTGGATCTGAAAATATAGAATTTTGTCTACCATTGAGGAAGAGGAGGAATAAAATGAATTTACGTACAGACAAATGAGAATTAGGGTGGCTAGGGTTTATAGCAGGATATTTATAGGCAGAATTGAAAATAGAATAGAAAGATAAAACAGATATACGCGCTAACGCCAAAGTGGCCCAAAAAACCCGTTTCGACTCTGGAACAAATTGGGTCAACCCATATATCAAAGTAGGTGTTTCAAAATATTTTAAACGCGATGGTAAAAGTTTCACATCCAAATTCCATCGTATGAAGAAGTTATGCTACAATCAATATTTTCAAATTGATTTCAATTAAATCGATTTCAAGGCGTTTCGAGTTCGTACGATCAAACAACAAGTCCGATCGATACGAAACTTGAAATCCTACAATAATTCACCGATACATATCCGATGAAACTAGTTTCGTCGAAATCCGAGTCAGTGGTCAAAATGGCTATTTTTTCATTAATTAAATAAATTAATAATTAATTAAATCAAATTTTCAATTTTATTTCGATAATTGACAAATTTAAACATTTTTAACTTCTTAATCGTTTATAATGATTTAAACAAATTAAATTGTCAATTTAGAGGTGAGTAATTTATATATTTCAATATCGATCCTCAATTTCATTAAATTATAAATTTAATTTCCACTAATTCTATTAAATTCACCTTTCATTCTATTATTCAATCTATCATTATAAATTGGAGGACATTTTCATTGGTTCGTAGTTATTGCATTACTATTCACAAATTTCATCCTGATTTTCGTTAGCGTAATATTTTAATATTAAATTCCACTTATTTGCAATTAATCCACTTATTGAATTTTAAATTTCAAATAAATTAATAAATCTTGATTTTTTACTTCTTAAATCTTCCAAATGGTCATATTATAAATAAAATTAACATTGGTTACAATTTTTTCCTTAATTTATGCTATCATAGCTTTTAATTTAGATTTATTTTAATTGATTACCAGTTTATACCAAAAATACTAAATAAATGGTTGACCTATAATAATCGTTACACTTAACGTTAAACTTCCCTTATCAGCTATTATTAACCAACGGTTGTTGTAATTGATTTAGATCTAATTCAATGCATTAAAATGGGTAGATGATTAAAGTTTTCACTATTGCCCAATTTACACACCTTCATACTTAAATTATCAACCAATAATTTATTATGCATTATTTCATCAATTAATATCAATTTTGAATTTATTTCCGAATTTACCGATTTCATTCAGTTATACCCTTACAATTTGTTTCCCTCAATTGGTATTGCATTTCATTCGATTTATTAATAATTACCTTAGTTAACCTTAACGTGGTATTAGATTAAAGTTTCATGATATTAATATACGCCTATGTACAACTTAATCTTAATAAATATTATATTTCTAAATGTGCTTCTATCAATTAAATGCATTAATTTAGGTTTTAAAACCAATAAATGGATTTTCCTTAATTTCATCCTTAAACCAACTTATTTCTCTACATACATTGCGTATTAATTCATCAATAAACATACTTTGAACTATTTTGTTTTCATTGTGCTGAATTAAGTCACTTATACTCATTTAATATCCCAATTCATTTATTTATCTTGGTTTCAATCCTTTATTAAATCAATTGCCATCTTATGCATATAATTAACATTTCTATTGATTTTACATTCAAAATTTTCAGTTATTATCTTAACTTACAAAAGGCAATGTTTAATTACATTAAATCGCTATTGATTAAATGCATTGGTAATGAACAATAGTTGTCACCATTATACAATTTATAACATTTATAAATTTATTCTCTACAAACAATTATTACAACAACTCTCATTAAAATACATTTATTCCAATTTCATCCATTACACATTAATTTATTACCTTTGACATCCCACTATAAATCAGTGCACCCATTAATACCACCCATATTATAATTCCTTACACAATACTAATCTTATTTAATTGCCATTAACTATCTATTTTGTACAATAATTAAATGTTTACATTGATTACTTATATTTGATTTTATAACCAAGCATAACATGTTTAAATACAATGAATTGAAGTTTCATTAAGATTGTTGACAACTAACTTATATTAACATTGTTTCATTTTAATTCAGTTATTATTCTATTATTAAATTTACAAATTTTTATTTCTTTCAATATTAACTCATAAAATATTATTAACTTTAAGCATCGAAAATTTATGGGTCGTTACACTCTCCCCCACTCAAAACTTTTCGTACCCGAAAAGGAAAAGAAGGGAAAAGAAGAAATAAAAAAATCAATATATCTTATTTAAATATTAAATTTATAAACAATTAAATTTACAAAATTAATTAATTTAGATAAAATATATCAATTTATAACCATTGAATCTTTTTATACTAAATTATTAAAGTTTGGAAAACATTTTCAAAAAATTTCTAAGTCCAAATTTTTAGAGAAAATTTCGACAGAGTCTCCTCTGTACGGAAAGGCTCGGGAGAAAATATAACATCAAAAATAACAATATATAACATATATTTTCCAAAATAATATATATCCCCACACGGGAAAAATAATATAATAACGCTATAAAATCATAATCCGAAAACGTACTTATTAGTCGGGTAATTAACTCTTATTTTATGGAACCAAAAGCAGTAGCAATTGCTTCCATAACCTGCATTTCACTTATATAATCCAAAGGTTAACAATTATATAAAATGAAATATTTAAGTTGTTCAACCACCAACAAATAATCAATTCAACAACCAATTGCAACAAACAGCATACAACCTTCATGCAGAATCGACACAATTCAATCATTCATTCAAACAAAACAAACAGTTGTTTGTGTCAAACTTCAAATTGTACACAATGGAAAATAAACTACTAAGTGCACCATTTACTCAACAGTCTTAGATGAAACTAAATAGATTTATTCATTCATCCGGACACTTTTAAAGTATCCTTACCCAAACAACCATAAACCAAAACAAACAACAACTATTTCAAACAACAGATTTATTTTATTCCTATTAATTTCATTCATCTTTTGTTGTTTGATTTCTTCTTCATTCATATAATGGTTCATCGTTTTATTTTACATTTATTTCTTGCAAATTTTCATTCATTTTTATTCATTTCTAACAAAGTCTCATTTTCACTTATTCATCTCATGAGATTTTCTTTTATTTTATTACACTTATTTATTCACTGCTTATTTTCAAAATAAATGCCTTCAACACTTACTTGAATTTATTATAATTTATTTATATTACTTACATTTCTATTATATTTTATCATAGTACATTTCAATTATGACTTAAGTTTATAACCATTTCAACATCAAATTCTTATTTATTAAAGAAATTCATTGAACACCTTCATTCATAAGTTTACTTGTACAACTTCCATTATTTTCTTATTAACATTTCAACTTTTTACATCTTTTGGTAAGTTATATATGTTAAAGAAAATGCAAATGAAACTTATACAAGTTTTACCTCATCTTTTAATTAAATTTAATGTTCAATAATATTATTCTTTGTTTCATAGGTTACAGTTCAAATTATCTTTAATTTCATTCACAACCTAGCATTAAATTCCTTATTTTAATTTATTAATTACCTTCGTTCCAATTCACTCCAGTAACTGAAACTATTAATTAATGGAAACTTAAGAATTAAATACCGGGTTTTATTCAAAATCATTTAAAATAACAGATAAATGTACATACTTACACTTTATATATCCAATTATATTAAAACAATTAAAAATTTATATTTGTTTATCAAAAATGGATCTGCAGTAAACTACCACAGTGGTCTTCGCACTTCGAAACTCGAAAATAAATGTCGATGATGCGTGCACTCATCACCGAAATTATTTTCCATCGACAGAGAGGGGAGTACAAAATTTATTTCTTTTCAAAGTTTCTTTTACAACAATTCTTTCAAATTATATTGAAATATTTATATCAAAAAATACTTCTAATACTATTATTACTATATTCCAAAATCATTTGAAACGAATTTTTCAACTAGACTTAAGTTCCAAATTTCCAATTTTCATTTATTTTATTTTCAATCTTATTTCAACTATTATTTAAAATTTCATTACCTAACAACCAATATATTGCAACCAAATTACATATATCACCTAAAATTTTTATTTTATATGTATCAAAATATAATAGGCAAAATTATTTCATTCACCTAAATTAAAAACAATTATTGTGTCGGTCTGTCCTATTAAGTGTTTAGAAATCCCTATTGATGTCATAGCGTCCCATGCGTCAACCAGAATTTATAAATACAAAACGGAACAAATTAACACAATATAAAACCTTTTTATAACCCTAACAAGTACGCTCTCTCATATATACGCTCAGCGACTCCCATAGTTACTACCCTATTAATAAAGAGTCAGACCCCACAAAGCTAAGGTTTTCACTAAACCAAAGCTCTGATACCAGCTGTAACGTCTCGCCTTTTCGCATGCTTTAAATCGAAACACATGCCAATTCAAACCACACGGAAGGGCTGATTGTTATGGGGTAAATAAATAAATAAAACAAGAAAGAAATAAACAAACAGAATCTCACAGCGGAAGGATAAAATATAATAATCAAATATACAGTTCATGAAGCTGTTTACAAATATTTATATCAGAGTTGCACATACTACGAATAAAAATCGATGCAGTGGAATATAGTGTGTAGTGGAACAATATAATATAGTAGATAATAGTACTACAAATCTTCAAATCCTGAAACGCTCGGACTGACCCAAGCGAATTGAGAAGACAAAACACTCGAGTCAGAACTAAAAGATCTTATATAAGTTAAATCAACAGAAACAAATATGGGTACAATAACTCAATAGATGCTCGGGATTTACATCTCTTAAGGACCCGTTAAACTATTTACTATATAGTATATTTCGCCATTATAATAGTGTCTATTGGTAAAATAAACTTACTTTTAAATAGCGTTAAGGCTTTATATTTTCCACCTTAACACAAAATAGTCCCAGTAGTCCATCCAATATCATAGTCCCTCCTGATCGGGAAGCCACCAGAGGATACCACACGGGCTACGGGAGAAAACCAAACTCATACAAGGCGCGATAGGGTAGGTGACACGGCACAACTAGGCAATGCCAGGGTAGATATATCAATTACGCTTCCGGGTCGACGGTAACGCGTAGCCGCAGCTACCGCCCACCCTAAGCCACACCTCAAATAAAAAAATCAAAAGTGGCCACCGAATCAATCCAAAAGTCAAAGTAAAATACCGAAGGGATGTGTCCGATCAAAGGTGCTACCTCAATTAACCCGTCAATCTCTCCTATTTTAGCCACCTTATGCCAACTCACGGGAATTGGGTCCACGTATTTACCTCAAAGGAAACGCCGCCACCATCCTACTTCATTCTGGAATCTCCACCGCGTACACGGTTGTTAAAGTGGTTTTCGGAGTCGGTAGAGAGTATGACAACTTCCGATCCCGGTCTCTTCAACAACCAATCGTTATTATAACGCCACGGTCATTTTAAAATATTTATACTTTAAAAACCAGAATATATTATCCATTTCAACCATATAAATACGATATCATTTCTATTTTTTTTAAACCAAATCAATATGATATCTTCTTTATTTCAAATATATCCTTTTTCAAAAATCATAGTACTTTCAAATATATATACCTTAAACCCATAGTTTCGAAACAAATTTTTCAATACTTAAATGGTTAATAATAAATTACTTTATAAAGTAAATTAGCTTTTTAAATTTCTCAAATAAATTCCAAATACAGATTTGAATTCCCAAATAAACCATTTAAATTTCCATATATTTCAAAGTTTCAATATTCCACCATTTCAAACTAAATTTTTAATTCATATATATATATATATGTGTGTGTGTGTGTGCCAAATTTACCTTCTATTATTTAGTTTTGAAATACTTACTTAATAAATCCAGTATCCTTTAAATAAAACTTTCAAATTCAATAATTGAATATTCCTCAATTTATTTAGACTAGATATATTCACTTAAATCATCTTAAACCCGAATTTAGTTATAACACGATATTCTTTTTAAATCTAAATTTCAATAAGATCTTAATTAAATAAAATCTCAAATCAATTTCAAAACTATCTTCTCAACTTTGGTTTATAAAATCAATATAAACTCTATATTAGAATATAATTTAAGTAAATACTTATCCATAATATTTTTTTAAATCAACTTTATTATTAAACTTACTTCATACTTTAAACAATTTTACACATAGCTTAAAACCAAGAATTTTACTACATGTAAAATAACCTTTATCAAATATCTGAAATCTATATCTCATAAAACCATATATATATATATATATATATTTCTTTACAAAACCATAGAAAATTTATTTCAAAAATAATTATATATATATATATATACCGCGGTGTTTGTATAAAATTTTCTATCCTATGGTCAAGTGATACAGATATTTATCATTTCAATCCATAATTCAAAAATAAAATTTTACGATTATATATCATTTCAAACCGCAATCTTGAAATGCAATAAAATGCATAACAACTTGCAATTTAACCATATAAATACAACAACCATCCATCCATTATCAATCATCAAACATTTACCAAATCATCATCCAATTCAAACAATCACATCAATAAATAACAATTAATTACTGACAGTTTTTTTCAAAAATAAATCAAATAACTGTTTAACTGGCAGTTTTAAATGCAATAAATAAATAAATAACAAATTCAACTGGCAGTTTTATATGCAATGAATAAATTAATAGCAGTTTAATTTTAAAAATGATATTAACTGAGATGATGATTTAAAATATGACAAACAACCATAAATAAATTTTAATCACATCATATATCAATTTAACAACCATAAGAAATTTTAGAAGTTGTGAGTGGGTTAAAACACTCATCTTTTGAATTTAAATTGAATTTAAATCCAATTTAAACCCAAAAATTGACCATTCTCGGAATTTGTCCAAACCAGCAGCCAAAAGTCAGGAATTCCCATACGAACCTAGCTGAGAGGACCGCGCGTGAAACGGATGTCGTATGCATAAGTTATAACAATTAGAACAATTGAAGTTTAAAATTTAAATTAAATAAAATAAACAACACACGTACTCTCTCTCTCTCAAGACCTTGCTCACGCGTTTGAGAAACTCGATCGAGGAACCCTAGCCGCCTCGTACACCCAACGCACGCAGCCGCCAATCACGCGATCGCCGTCGCGCCTGCCCTGAGGCGCCGTCTCCACATTCACGAGCCTCCTCTCGAGCCTCGCGACAACCGCCAACGACCTTTCCTCGATATGTGCACAGTCGCCGTCGTCTCTTGTTTAAACCCTAGCAAATTATCCTGCCAAATCCGACCGTCAATACGCCGTGCGATCTGTATAGATGGACTACGCTCGAGCACCTCTACAAATCCATGTTGTCGATTCGACCATCGGTCAAAGTCGATCGCAGTCCAACGAACAGCCGAGAATTGTTCTTTAATTTCTGGAAAAACCATGCGTCGAAACGAAAAACGAGTTGGAGATCTGAGTTACGTTCTCCGGCAGCTTCGATATATATTTTTTTCAAATTTTTCCGAGGAGTTTTAAATTTTTGATTTGGATTGAATTTGCAATTGGATCTGAAAATATATAATTTTGTCTGCCATTAAGGAAAAGGAGGAATAAAATGAATTTACGTACAGACAAATGAGAATTAGGAAGGCTAGGCTTTATAGCAGGATATTCTTAGGCATAATTGAAAATAGAATAGAAGGATAAAACATATATGCGCGCTAAAGCCAAAGTGGCCCAAAAAGCCCTTTTCGACTCTGGAACGAAATTGGGTCAACCCATATACCAAAATAGGTGTTTTAAAATATTTTAAACATGATGGAAAAAGTTTCACGTCCAAATTCCATCGTATGAAGAAGTTATGATAAAATCAATATTTTCAATTAGATTTTAATTGATTTCAATTAAATCGATTTCAAGGCGTTTCGAGTCCGTACGATCAAAGACAAGTCCGATCGATACGAAACTTGAAATCCTACAATAATTCACCAATACGGATCCGATGAAACTGGTTTCGTCGAAATCCGAGTCAGTGGCCAAAATGGCTATTTTTCCATCAATTAAATAAATTAATAATTAACTAATTAAATCAAATTTTCAATTTTATTTCGATGGTTGACAAATTTAACATTTTTAACTTCTTGATCGTTTACAATGATTTAAACAAATTAAACTGTCAATTTAGAGGTGAATAATTTATACATCTCAATATCGATCTTCAATTTCGTTAAATTATAAATTTAATTTCCACTAATTCTATTAAATTCACCTTTCATTCTATTATTCAATCTATCATTATCAATTGGATGAAATTTTAGTTGGTTCGTATTTATTGCATTACTATTCACAAATTTCATCCTAATTTCCGTTAGCATAATATTTTAATATTAAATTCCACTTATTTGCAATTAATCCACTTATTGAATTTTAAATTTCAAATAAATTAATAAATCTTGATTTTTACTTCTAAATCTTCCAAATGGTCATATTATAAATAAAATTAACATTGGTTATCAATTATTTCCTTAATTTATGCTATCATAGCTTTTAATTTAGATTTATTTTAATTGATTACCACTTTATACTAAATATACTAAATAAATGGTTAACCTATACTAATCGTTACCCTTAAAGTTAAACTTCCCTTATAAGCTATTATTAACCAACAATTGTTGCAATTGTTCTAGATCTAATTCAATGCATTAAATAAATGGGTAGATGATAAAGTTTTCACTATTGCCCAATTTACACACCTTCATACTTAAATTATCAATCAACAATTTATTATGCATTATTTCATCAATTAATATCAATTTTGAATTTATTTCCCAATTTACCGAGTTCATTCAATTATACCCTTACAACTTGTTTCCCTCAATTGGTATTGTATTTCATTCGATTTATTAATAATTACCTTAGTTAACCTTAACGTAGTATTAGATTAAAATTTCATGACATTAATATACGCCTATGTACAACTTAGTCTAAATAAATATTATATTCTTAAATGTGCTTCTATCAATTAAATGTATTAATTTAGGTTTTAAAACCAATAAATGGATTTTCCTTAATTTCATCTTTAAACCAACTTATTTCTCTACATACATTGCGTATTAATTCATCAATAAACATACTTTGAACTATTTTATTTTCATTATGCTGAAATTAAGTCGCTTATACTCATTTAATATCCCAGTTCATTTATTTATCTTGGTTTCAATCCTTTATTAAATCAATTGCCATCTTATGCATATAAATAACATTTCTATTGATTTCACATTCAAAATTTTTAGTTATTATCTTAACTTACAAAAGGCAATGTTTAATTACATTAAATCGCTATTGATTAAATGCATTGGTAACGAACAATAGTTGTCACTATTATACAATTTATAACATTTGTAAATTTATTCTCTATAAACAATTATTACAACAACTCTCATTAAAATACATTTATTCCAATTTCATCCATTACACATTAATTTATTACCTTTTACATCCCACTATAAATCAGTGCACCCATTAATACCACCCATATTATAATTCCTTACACAATACCGATCTTATTTAATTACCATTAACTATCCATTTTGTACAATAATTAAATGTTTACATTTGTTACTTATATTTGATTTTATAACCAAGCATAGTATGTTTAAATACAATGAATTGGAGTTTCATTAAGATTGTTGACAATTAACTTGTATTAACATTGTTTCATTTTAATTCAATTATTATTCCATTATTAAATTTACAAATTTTTATTTCTTTCAATATTAACTCATAAAATATTATTAAATTAACAAATTTTAAACATCGAAAATTTATGAGTCGTTACAAAATAGGTCATTTTTGACCTGATTCAGACGTCTGAAATTTCCAATTCAAACGTCTGAATATTGTCAGAAAATTCAAATTTGATTACAGATTCAGACGTCTGAAATGGTCAATTCAAACGTCTGAATTTGACCTGAAAATTCAAATATGCTCTATGCATGTGTGTATGTGCACGTGTCAACATATATATCCAAAGGAAAGATTTTAACATCATTTTAATTCTAAACATCGACTCAATACAACATATATGAAGTATGAAGTTCATTTGAATCCGGTCTTGTAGATATTCCTGCAAAAACAAGTTAGCAAAGAAAATTCAACGTATATAGTTATCGTAGTCAAAATATCATAAGTATGAAACGTCGTTGACGAGGTTTCAACGTTCTCCCTTTTTTGACGATGACAACTATATATAATACAGGAATATATATGTATGTATGTAAGTATGTATGTATGTATGTATACTCCCCTTATTTAAATCTCCCCCTGTCAAAAAAACAAGATAGAATAAATAGATAGTTTCAACACCTTCTCCCCCTTTGACATCTCAAAAAAGGAAAATATGAACATATGATAAAGCAAAGTGGAGTATTCAAAGCATAATATGAACCAGCAGGTAATAAATGAGTTTATGACAGAAAAAGAAATAACAAACAACGAAATAGTTCAAAACACTTATTAATATCAAAGGAATCTAAAATATAGTACTTGAATCACATCCTACACCATCATCATCATCTTCAACTTCATCTTCACCATTGTTATTCCCCGAGCTTGATGATCAATGAAATGGAGCGGGGTTGAAAACTTCGGTTGATAATGAGGTGGAGCAACCAATACGTTCCTAAATTTTGTTGAGGAAGCCACAAATGGAATTAAAACGTTTTTCAGTTTTCTTTTCAAGATTGACCATTTGACTTCTAAGCTTTGCTTGGTTTTGGGAAAGAGTGACCAAAGCATTCCTTGAGCTAGAATCAGAAGAAAGAATTACTATATCATCATTGTCTTCTTCTTCTGTTGGAGGAGCATGATGAACATGTTGAGCATGATGAACATATTGAGCATGATGAACATGTTGACGAGGTTGGGATCGGTTTTGATCATGATTAGCAACCCATTCTTGAAATGAAATATATGCCAAACCTCCCGGTCGTTTTGGCAAACCCATGAGACCCAAAGTCTTTGATCCAAGCTCTTTGATCGCTGTGAATTCCGAAGCAGGAAAAGGAATTTAAATTTTCTGGAGAATCTTCATTATATAAGCACCATAATGAAAGGTTTTATAGCGCCTTCAATGATTAACATCCATGAATTCTTCCAAAATCACTTGAGCCCAGTTGATAGGTTGACCGAAATAGATAGCATAAAGGGCTTGGAAGTTTTTTTTGTTAACAATTTCATAACTTCCTGTCCGTGAAATACCGGAGTGAATCAAAGCTCTGTGGAGGATACGAGCTTGTGGGCGGAGTTGAATGGAAGTAAGTCTAGTAATGTCATCATTCAAAAATTGATGTGAGACCTCGTCTCTATCATCCAAGTTTAAAGAAACATCAATTTCATCTAAATCATTTCCCGTTGATGGAAATTGAAGAATTTCATCAAGTCTAGCAAGTGGTAAATAGATTTTAACTCCATAAACTAATGTACAAAAACAATCGTTGCGATTGTGAGGAGAATGATGGTCCAAATTCATACTAGCATAGAACAATTTGACCAAAAGATGATTGATTTTGATATTATTTGCAGCAAAGGAGACAAGAGATTCTAACCCATTTGCTCTTACAACTTGGTGAATCCGATAAGTGTCGAATTCTTCAAATTTTATGAAAGCACCTGGAAAGAAGTTAGATCCACTCATTTGAGAAAATCGTTGTCTTGCTTGCTCATTCCATAGCCATTGATCTATGTTTGGGGTAGATGTTGAAGTAGATGGCCTGGATCTCTTTTGTTTTGGTGCCATTTGTGAATTTGAGTAAGAAAGATTTGATTTTTTTAATGGAGGAAGATTGAAAAAGAAGATGAAGAGTGAAGATAGAAGAAAGATAAGGGTTGAATAAAGGGGTAGTTATATTGAAAAATGTGAAAAATCAATTCAATTTTGAAAAGCCAGCAGATTTCAGACGTCTGAAATATCCAATTCAGACATCTGAATCGAAGAAAATCAAGTCAGAAAGAAATTAGTTCATTTAGGCTATTTTCAGATTTTTGAAGTTGTTGTTTCAGACGTTTGAAACTGAAGAAAAAATTCTTCTTCAATAATATTTAGACGTCTAAAACATCTACTTTAGACATTTGAAAGATGTATGTAAACATATTTCAGACCTTTTTGCAAAAAAAAATGAACAAAAGAAATAGATTATAATAATACTTGAATGATTTATAGAATACAGTTACGATCATTCAAAAAACAAATATAGTTAAATGAAATCATTAGTTCGAATCACTTGGAGTCTTGCACTCTTCCGGTTCAATCTTGGTTACCTCCGTGTATGGTTGTGATGGAGACTAATATGGTTGAAGTTCCTAAGAGTTTGGAGAAACCGAAGGACGCTGTGGACTAGGCTTCCATGGATTCGAAGCTGAAGGTTGAATTACATCTTTCTTTGGGGATGTACCGTAGAATTTCAATGCCAATTTTTCAATGAAACTAAGTCATTTGGCATTAACTTTCTGTTCATAATACATCTCCCATTGCAAATCCAACTGTTCTTTCAAGTAACGATGAATCTCGGCTATTTTTTCTTTAGTTGATGGAGAACCGAAGAAAAGAAATCATCGATATTTCTTCTTTCATGGAGTATAACCATATGGTTCGTAAGAAGGATGATGCTTAGCCGGTTCACGTGGTGTTGGAGGAGCCAATATTTCAATGGAAGATGTAGAATATGATGAGGGAGAGTTATTAGAGTTGTTGTTTGAAGCCATAGAGAGAAGGAGAAAAATCATGTTGAATTCCATAGTAATAATTCTTTGGTAAAAAAATAGAATTTGTGATTAAAAGAAAGTAAAAAGTTTAAAAATAGAATTTTAGTTCAAAAAAATTATGGATGAAAAGTTTTAAACAGTAATATACGCATATTTAAAGGCAAAGAAAACAAGAGGTTGTAGTTTAAAGTTAGTTTTAGTTACCTAAGAGATAATAGTTTTGAAGTGTAAAGATAAGCAAAATCATCAATATGTCATAGAAAAATATCAAATTTTTTTAAGTGAGACGATACCAAGCTCTCGTATGAATTTGATAAAAACGTTTTCTAAAAGAGGTTTTGTAAAAATATCAGCTAACTGGTTTTCAAAAGAAACAAAATCCAAATTTATTGTTCCTTTTTCAACATTATCACGTAGAAAATGATGATGAATGTCAATATGTTTTGTTCGTGAATGATTGACAGGATTTTTAGATAAGTTAATAGCACTAGAATTGTCACGATATATAGTTGAATTTGATAAGTTTGTATTGAAGTCTCTAAGTGTCTGTTACATATAGATTACTTGAGCACAAGCCAAGGCAGCAAAAATATATTCTGCTTCACATATCGAGAGAGAAACACAGTTTTGTTTCTTACAAAACGAAGATACGAGTGATTTTCCAATAAAATGACATGTACCACTTGTGCTTTTTCGATCTGTTCGAGAACCACCGAAGTCAGCATCACTGTATGAAACTAACTCGAATGGACATTCTTTAGGATAGAATAGACCGAAATCCTTGGTGTTCGTGAGATAACGTAATATACATTTCATGGCTCTTAAATGTGATTCCTTTGGGTTGGCCTGAAATCTAGCACACAAACATACACTCATCATTATGTCAGGTCGACTTGCCGTTAAATATAGTAATGATCCAATCATACTTCGGTATAATTTTTGGTGAACACTTTTGCTACTGTCATCTTTTTTAAGTTGTGTTGTTGTACTCATTGGAGTCAGTTTGGCAAAAGTATTTTCCATTCCGAATCGTTTGAATAAATTATCACAATATTTTTCTTGATTAATGAAAATCCCATTTTCAAGTTGTTTAATTTGCAAACCTAGAAAATAAGTTAATTCTTCCATGTGAGACATTTCAAATTCCTTGGTCATTATTTCGGAGAAGACCTGACACAACTTGTCATTGGTAGAACCAAAAATGATATCATCAACATAAATTTGAACTATTAAAATATCCCTTTTCGAATGTTTAATGAAAAGTGTTTGATCAACTTTCCCAATTTGAAATCCTGAAGAAATTAGATATGTCTTTAGTCGATCATACCAAGCACGTGGTGCTTGTTTTAAACCATGTAAAGCTTTCTTAACTTTGTAGACATGATCTGAAAATTTCTCATGAATAAATAAGGGAGGTTGTTTAACATATAGATTTTCTTTTATATAACCATTCAGAAAAGAACTTTTAATGTCCATTTGATCAAGTTTGAAATTGTGAAAACATGCATAGGCCATTAAGATCGATATTGCTTCTAGTCTTGCAACCGGAGCAAACATTTCTTCATAGTCAATTCCTTCTTCTTGATTGTATCCTTGTGCAATTAACCTTGCTTTATTTCTGGTAATGTTGCCTTGTTCATCTGCTTTGTTCTTGTAGACTCATTTTGTTTCAATAACGGTTTGGTCACTTGGTTTAGGAACTAATTCCCAAACTTCATTGCGTTCAAACTGATTTAGTTCTTCCTGCATTGCAATTATCCAATAGTCGTCTGTAGAAGCTTCTTTGGGATTCTTTGCTTCGATATTTGAAAGGAATGTTATGTGGCATATTTGATTTAGTTGACTTCTAGTTCGTACATTTGAATTAATTTCTCCGATAACATTTTGAATGGGATGATCTCGTAATATTTTTGGTGGAGATCTTAGTTCATCATGATTAATAAACAATGTTTTCATCATTTTCAAGATTTGTAGTTTCCATATTTGTGTTGTTATCCAGAAAATCTTCATCATCTTTTATACTTGTTTTTTGTTGAAAATTTTCATCGAAAGATACGTGTAAAGTTTCTTCAACAGTATTTGATCTTTTATTAAATACATGATAAGCTTTGCTACGATCTGAATATCCTAGAAAGATTCCTTCGTCGGAGGCATCGAATTTTCCAAACCGATCTTTTGTATTTAGTATAAAACATTTTGAACCAAAAACTTTGAAATAAGAAATCTTTGGTTTTCTTCCAATAAAAAGTTCATAAGAAGTATTTTTTGTGAGAGGTCGAATAGAAACACGATTCAAAACATAACAAGCAGTTGCAACAGCTTTTGCCTAAAAAAAATTTGGAAGAGTGCTTCCATTTAACAAGGTTCGTGCATATTCTTGTAAAGTTCTGTTTTTACATACTACAACTCCATTTTGTTGTGGAGTTCTAGGGAACGAAAAAATTATGAAAAATTCCTTTCTTTTTACAAAAATGGTCAAAAACTTCGTTTTCAAATTCTCCTCCATGATCACTTCTTATGTTTTTTTATTTTCAAGCCTTCTAAATTTTAGATTCGTTTGACAAAAATTTTAAAATGCTCAAACGTATCACTTCTGTTTTTCATAAAAATGGTCCAAGTATATCTAGAAAAATCATCTACTATTACAAACACATATCTATTGTGGTTAAAGAATTGAACTTGGGTTGGTCGAAATAGATCCATTTGTAGTAATTCAAGTGGTTGTAATGTAGAAATAACTTTCTTAGATTTAAAAGATGATTTGGTTAATTTTCCTAATTGACATGCATCATAAATATGATTTATTTTGAAGTTCATTTTTGGTAAACCTCTGACTAAATCATTTTTAGAAAGCTTGTCTATAGTTTTGAAGTTGATATGACAAAATCTTTTGTGTCATAGCCAAGAATCATTTTCATTAGCTATTAAACACATATCTGAATTGTGATTGATTTTCATATTCAGAATAGAGATATTTCTGTCTCTATTTCCTTCAAATATAAGATTTTTATTTTTATCAGAAATGCTACACTTATCTTCAGAAAAAGAGATTTTGAATCCTTTGTCACACAACTGGCTGATACTTAAAAGATTGTGTTTTAAATTTTTGACCAGTAAAACATTGGAAATAAGAGGTAAATTAGATGTACCACATTGCTGATGTCGCCTTTTCCGATGATATATCCTTTGGAATTGTCTCCAAAAGTGACAGAGCCTCCATCTGAGTAAGTAATGTTTGATAGAATATTTTTGTCTCCAGTCATATGTTTTGAGAAATCGCTGTCGAGTATCCATTTTCCTCTCTTTTTTAGTGGGTCCTGCAAAAATAATAATGACATTGGTACCCACTTTGTGATAAGGTCCTAAGAGTTAGGTCTTAGGAAACCAAAACCAAGTGGGTTCAGTATCCCCTTTAAAAATATAATTTATATTTCTATGAACAGTTTCCAAAAAGGTATTTACATATTTATTCCTGATCAAACTATTGTTTGTTTTAGGAACCCATATTTTTATGATTTTTGAATTATTTTTCCTCTTTGGACAAGCAGTACTATTAGAAATATTTCTCCTAATTTCCTTTTTAGATGGAGCCTTTGATTTCTTAGAATATCCTAGTCCCTTTTTATTATAAGTGGATTGAGAGTTTTCAAGAATATTGGATAGAGTTTCTCGATCTTTATTAAAGTTAGAAACATTTCTAGAAATATTTTCTAACTTGGTTTTAAGACAAGTATTATCTAATTCTATCATTTTGATCTTAGTTTTTAGCTCATAATTTTCAGAGATAAGAGAATCGTTCTTTTCTTTTTGAGTTTCAATTTCTTGACTCAATAACGTAAGTTGAGAGTTATCATTAGAGAAGGTATCTTAAAGTTTTCCAAGTTCTTCTTTTAATATTTTCTTTTCATCATTAAGCATATCTCTCTCGAATTTTTCTTTTCTCTTATTTTCTAGAGCCTCTTTATATTTTCTTTTGATACTTTTTAAGGTATCAAGAAGTTTTGAATTAATTTCAATCATATCATCAAAAGTAAGATCATTTACCTCATTCTCTGTAGCCATGAAACAAACATTTGCTTGTTCATTTTCACTGTCACTGTTGCTTTTTGAAGAAGAAGAATCTGAATCATCCCATGTTATTAAAAATGCTTTTATTTTAAACTTGTCTTTTCGATTTTTATTGTGATATGTTTTCTTTTGTTTTGGACAATCTTTTTGCATGTGCCCCTTCTTGTGGCAGTTAAAGCATTCTAGTATAGATGAAGATGGCTTATTTGTATTGTTCTTGAAGTTTCTTTTCCCGTTGTTTCGATTTCCTTTTACTTCAATTTTTTTAAGTTTTTAGCAATGAATGCTAAGTCTTCTTCATCCGAGTCCGATTCTTCTTTTTCTACATGAAATTCCATGTTCTTTTTGTCATGTACTTGTACTCTTTTAGCCTGCAAATTCACTTCGTAGGATATTAGGTTTCCTATTAACTCTTCTGGTTTCATGGTAGAGAGATCATTAGCTTCTTCAATAGCTAAGGCTTTTCTTTTCCATTCATCCATTAAAGAATTAAGGATTTTTGAAACAATATCAAAATCGAAGTATATTTCTCCTAGTCCTAGTAAATAATGATGAATATCTTGAAATCTGGAGTACATATCATTTATAGTTTCATCTTGCTTCATCCTAAAATTTTGAAATTTATTCTTAAGCATAGATATTTTACTTTGTTTAACCTTGTTAGTACCTTCATGAGTGATTTTTAGTGTTCCCCATATTTCATATGCAGTGTTAAATATGCTAACTCGGTTAAATTCATTTTTATATAATGCACAAAACAACACATTCATTGCTTTAGCATTAGCAGATGCATCTTGCTTTTGTGCAATTGTCCATGAAGTATATTCAGTAGTAGGTGCAGTATATTCTGTTTGTCTAATATTCCATGCATCAAAATTACAGGCTTGCATGTAAATACGCATTCGTGTTGCCCAATAGTTGTAATTCATGACATTGAATAGTGGAGGTCGTGCAGTAGATTAACCTTCAATAAAACTAGTGTTAGTGGTAGTGCTGGTGATGTTTTCCATATTAGCAAGATATCAGATAACTGTGTAACTGTTATACGATGTCTTGCTCTGATACCAAATGAAAGTGACTATTGTATGGCTAGCTACCACTTAGAATCATGTAATATGGAATATAATTAAATCTAAATGCGAAAACAGACGATAATAGCAAAGTAAGTGAAAATGAGCACACCAGGAATTTTTATACTGGTTCGAACTTCCCGTTCTACATCCAGTCCCGGACTCCTTCTGGAATTTCACTAACAACAATCGTCACTTAACCCGTAGGAATAGGTTTACAACACCTAAACAACAGAACATGATTTCAATACCTCAACAACCGAAGATGACTTCACTTGCTTGAACAGCAGAGCAGGACTTCAACTTATAAAAGAGTATTTGGCACGGTGTGTTCTTCATAACACGGATTTGTCTCTTGATAGTACAACCTTTCTATAATCTTCTCCTTATGATATATATGTATGTATGTGAAGAATATGGAAGTAAATGAATGATTTTGTATGCACAAAAGTGTTAGAATCAAAGCAGTATAAGAATAGAAAGAGTTAGATCGATTAGGTGAATAAAACTAATGATCGTAACATCTTTATATATAGTACAAAGAGAAGCAATTGTTCATGAAGAGTTATCATGAAAGCATATGACATATCTATTGATAAATAGTTGTATCTCTTAGCCGTTGTAAGAATTCAGACGTCAGAAAATTAGAATTCAGATGTCAGAAATTGTTAATGTGCAAACCAGAAAGGAAATAGGTCATTTTTAACCGGATTCAGAAATCTAAAATTTCCAATTCAGACGTCTGAATATTGTCAGAAAATTCAAATTTGATTATAGATTCAGACGTTCGAAATTGTCAATTCAGAAATTTGAATTTGACCTGAAAATTCAAATATGCTCTGTGCATGTGTGTATGTGCATGTTTCGACATATATATATCCAAAGGAGAGATTTTAACATCATTTTAATTCTAAACAACGACTAAATACAACATATATGAAGTATTAAGTTCATTTGAGTCCGGTCTTGTAGATATTCCTGCAAAAACAAGTTAGCATAGAAAATTCAACGTATATAGTTGTCTTAGTCAAAATATCATAAGTATGAAACGTCGTAGACGAGTTTTCAATATAAAGATCCAATAGGATATAAAAAATTGAAATACACCCACCACTACCACTGCGGGCTGCCCAGTTCCAACACAATCATGTACTTATCTCTTCAATTTAATGTTCGAAACAAATTTTCATCGACATGAAATGATTACTGGTTTGTGAACCCTTGTCACATTATATATGAGAATACGTAGTTTGGAGGTTTCTCTATTAAATATACCTATTAACATGTGTTGCAGCTGCGATCATAATTGATAAACTTCCAGATGTTTTCCATGATGAGTACTCAACGGAAGATTCTATGCTTAGAAAGGTATCCTCTAACTATCTCCCTTCATCAAAGAGTTGTTTATTCATTTATTGTGTTTAAACTGGAATTCAAACTAGGATGGATGCATTTATGTATTCAATTGATATGTGTTGCATTTACCTATGATGTTATTTGAGATAAATTTGATTAAGTTAAACAAGTTTTAAGAAAATTAACTAAATTATATAATATTAACTAAGTTACTTAAGTTTTTAAAAATTAACTAAAGTTTTACATTTTTAATTAAGTTAACTAAAATTTATGAAAATTAACTAGGTTCATAAAATAGCGAGTCTTATAAAAATTAATTAAATAACTTGAGTTTTATAAAAAAATAACTATGTAGCTAAATTTTATAAAAATTTGATAAGTTTATATAAATTAACTAGGTTTTAATATAATTAATATGAACTAAGTTTTATAAAAATTAACTAAGTTTAAAATAATTAATCTAGTTAATTAAGTTTTATAAAATTAAATAATTTTATAATAATTAAGTAAACTAAGTTTTTTAAAAATTAAATAAGTTGGTAGAATTTAACTAAGTTGTACAAAAATCAATATGTTTATAACGATAGACACGCAATTATTGAATGAAGTATTTAAAACAAAGTTTACATCCATTTCTGGAAATTCCATATGTTATTAATCATCGATCCCATATATACATGTAAATTAACTAAATTTTATAAAATTAACTAAGTTACTTAATTTTATATGAATCAACTAAATTTTATATAAGTTAACTAAGTTAATTAAGCTTACACAAATCAACTTAAATTTATAAAAATTAACCAACTTAATCAAGTTTACATAAGTTAATTATGTTTATATGTAAATTAATTAAAATTAGTATAAATTTAACTAAGTTTTATAAAAATTAACCAGGTTTATAAAAGTTAACCATGTTAACTAAGTTCGTTTACTTGTTTTTTATATAAGTTTTAAAATTGCTAATTGTTGAATTTCTTTTTCATATGTAATTACAGCTCTATGGTGCATACAAATGACAACATGCTGCGGTATATTAGTGATTTGACGTTCTTTTCAAGTAATAACTTTTTTAACGTCCATATTTAATTGTCATGTGTAGTACGATCTTTTATCATTTGTGTTACCTACACTTTTAATGCAATGTTTATAAAATAGTATAACATACTATGCATTATTTTGTATGTATTAAATGGTTAGTTATTTTTGGTTTAATGTGATCTATATGGTTATGTGAAATGTTACATTGTGTTTATGTAAATCTATCGATTATAGTGTGATAATGGATATGTATGTAGTATAAAAGTAATTTTTAATAGCGTGTTGTTAAAGATTTCAAAAGCACTTGAAAAATGCCATCAAAGGATTTAATAGTGTTTACGAAGGGGTTTATAGCGTTGCAAAGACGCTATTAAAGGAAGTAAGAGCATTTTAGAAATAGTTTATATGGCAAAAAAACAATGCTACAATAGATAGTAATGAATATTCTATGGCGTTTCAATGCGTAATAAAAGATTGACATAATATTTCCATAGCGTTTAAGATGCTATAATAATATGGCATGTCAAAATATTATGGCAATTAAATGATATCATAGTTGTTAGTATCATCAGACACAATTCTATCTAAAAGTTCTATAGAAAACTTCAAAACTCTTTAGAAAGGTAATTTTACCGATACGTCTAGTCTAAGATGGCAACATAAACACTGTTAAAAGTGCGTTTTCCGTTGCAATTTTGAAATGCTATTGTATTTATCAGAATTAATACACTTGTTGATCTATATGTTAATAGAAACGCTACAGAAGGCTTTGATAATGGTTTTTATACGCTATAAAAAGGACAATTTGTTGTATTAGATTGGTCAGGTTAACCAAGTTAGCATGCATGCATATGATTGTTTATGTTTATCTAACCATTGTGAATGCATGAGATTATTATAACTGACATATTTTCAAAAGATACTAGAGAGTGGAAACTCATTCCTCTCAGGGGAGCTTCCTCACAAAATTTCTATATCGAGATGGCATACTATTATTCACACTAGACTTTTTGTCTGACCCAAATTTTTTGTTTTCTCCCAATTCATCTCTCAGGTGCTCGTTTGAGTACTTCAAGGGTAAGGTCTTTAGTTATTAGGTTTGATGAGTAAAGCTTTCAAAGACATGCAGGAGACAAAGCTAGCTATGTAGGAGTCTATTTATGTCCGTTGTGTTGTCATTTGGTTTGAATGCATGTAATGGAAGAAGTTGTATCTTTCCAGTAGTAAACTTTGATCAACCAATGGGGTATCTTCATATGTTGCTCTTGGAGTATTTTGTAATAACTATATTTTATCTGAACCTAGAAAACGTTTTAGGATTATGTAACGAATATGGAAATTATTAATGAAATGTGTTTTTAAAAAATTCCATATGATTGTGTTTCTGATGTTAACGACGCTATTAACTGATTTCATTTTGTCATTGAAGAATAATACTATTAATAACTGCAGCACCAGTAGCACCTAAATTTCGTGCCTCAAAATAGGGGATGTTGCAACTTGTTATTAAAGCAAAGTTTTAAGTGCAACTGAAATAATTTTGAACTCTGAAAGAATTCTTGAAAACATAATCCTAATGAAATAAAGAATGTGTAACGACCTGCATTTTTGGACAGTATAAATCGACGATAAACCACACACATCAAACTCAAACCATTCAAAAGTGCAGATTGTTATTGGGGTAAATAAGAAAAAGCAGAGAAAGAAAAAAAAAATACAAATACAGAATCTCACAACGGAATGACAAAATATAATAATCAAATAATAGTTCATGAAACTGTTTTATAAATAAATTTAATTATTCTTTGCAACATAAAATCAGAGTTACATAAAACAAGGACAAAAATAAATAAATGTAGCGTAACAATATGATGCAGTGGAATAAATATACTAAATAATAATACACAAATCTTCGTCTTCGTCCTCTAGAAATAAGGTCTTCAACCCTGAAGTGCTCAGGCTGACCTGAGAAAATTGAAAAGACAAAACACTCGATTCGGAACTAAAAGATCTAATGTAAGTTAAATCAACGGTAAATATGAGTGTCGCAGCGTCAGCGATGGTTACGGGGTTTGACATCTCCTATTTAGTATCTAACGTGAGTGCAATAACTTAAAAGATGTTCGGGATTCACATCTCCTAAGGATCTGTTAAACTACCTACTATGTAGTACAATACGTTATTATAATATGTCTACAGTAAGGTATTAAAATAGCGTTAAGGCATTACCCATATCTCTCTTAACACATTTTTATATATTTCCATAGTCTATACAGTATCGTAACTCCTCCGAAAACCGGAGGCTATCAGAGGGCACTCCATAGGTATGGCACAAAAAAACCCGTAGAATGCACTCTAGGGCATGTGAACACGGCACTCGAGGCAATGCCAGGGTAGATATACCAATTGCGGATCCGGATAGGTGGTAGCGCATAGCTGCTACTGCCGCCCACCTCGGACACACTCCCAAATCAAATCAAGGATGGCCACCAAATCAGTCACAAAGTAATAGAATAGTACCGAAGAAATGTGTTCGATAGGAGAAATGACCTCACTTAGCCCAACATGGCTTCTGTTTTAGTCAAATCTAAGCTGACTCACAGGATTCAAGGTCACGTCATAAATCATACGGAAATCGTTCGCCAAGCCACCTACTTCATTTTTGGTATCTCCACCACATACACAGTTGTTAAAGTGGTTTTCGATATTGGCAAAGAGTATGACAATATCTGATCCCATTCTCTTTAACAACCAAATGCTTGTTTCACACCGGGCGGTTCTTTTACATTTCAAAAGTCAATTCATACTAAATATCCAAATATCATATTCGATTTCAAATCATACCACTTTCGAAATCATATTCACTTTCGAAACCATATCCACCTTCAAATTTGTCTTAACTTTCAAAATAAAATTCACTTTTAAATTTATCGATTAGATAGGTTAATTAAATTCTAGTTCCCAAAATCATCGTATTTACTCAAATTGTCATTTCACAAAAGGGGTATCAATTCCAAATTCCAACTTAGGTCGTATCATCATTAAGGATTTAAATATAAATACTTCAACTTTACTACTTTGAAAATTTAGAAATAGTTTAGGTAATTACAAATAGTTTATATAGTTTAAAGTAGTTTAAATAAAAGTGGTTTAAATAGTAAAGGTAGTTTAAATAGATTTAAATTCAATTTAATTAGTTTTAAATTAATTAAATAGATTCAAATAGATTTAAATTATATTAAGTAGATTTGCAAATAGATTAAATAAATTTAAAATAGATTAAATAGATTTAAATTATATTAAATAGATTTAAAATACATTAAATAAATTTACTTAGTTCAAATAGTTGAAATAGATTAAATTGTATTAAATAGGTTATAATAGATTTAAAATAGATTAAAATAGTTTAAAGAGATAAAATAGTTTAAATTAGCTTAAAATAGATTTCAAAGTTATATCCAAACAATTCCAATAACTCAATTTTGATAAATTCATTTATATTTGACGCTTCAACCTTGAAATTCCAATTTAAATCCTTTGAATAAATAATTAAATTAATTCCCTTTCTAGCATTAACACTAGGATTATCGAAAATACTTCAGTTTATATAAATCAATTTCTTCTTTATAAATACTAGTTAACTGAATTCAAAATTTCAAAGATTCAAAAATCATTTAATTTAACCAATCCGGTGTCTGTATATATTTCTCTACCCTAGGTTCAAGTGATACAGATATTTATCATTTCAATTTGTAATTTAAAATTTTACGGTTATATATCATTTCAAATCGCAATCCCAAATTAAATAAAAGTCCATAAGATCGCTCGAGTGTATAATTTCAACCCATAGCAAATTTTTCCCTAATCTATAGATTGTTCGGGTATGTATCATTTCAACCCATAAGGAACTTGTAAAGTGACAACAATGTATAAATCAAACATAACATTCGATTATTCAATATCGACAATCAAACATCCATCATAATTATCATCCAAATCGATCAATAAATTACAACAAATAACAGGTTATCATTTATAGAAAATTAACTGTTAATTTAAATTCAGTAATAAATTAAATGACAATTTAAATTCAAAATAAATTCAAATTAACTGGAATGATGATTTAGATATACCAAATAGCAATAAATTTCTAATCACATCATAAACTAATTTAAATAACATAAGAAATTATAGAATTTGTGAGTGGGTTAAAACACTAACCTTGATTTTAAATCGATTTAAAAATCCAATTTGAGGCCCAAAATTCATCAGTATTGGAATTCATTTAACCAACATCAAAATGTCCAGAATTTTAATACGATCGCAGTGGAACAAACCGCACGTGAATCAGATCTTGCATGAAAATGTTATGCACATTAGAACTTTCTGAATAAAAATTAAAATAAGAAAATAAATAAAAAACAACAACCAGTACTACACTGCCACGTCGCATCAGTTATTCACGCGAACATAACCCAACCCACGGAACCCTTGCTCGAACTAATGACAGCCGCTGCCGCCTTCGCGAATTTCACGACCGCCACAGGCACTCCCCCGACGATTAGACTTTGGCAACACAAAGGCCATGTCGACCCAACCCTTCCACGAAAAAATCACCACCTCCAGTCGCCTCCCCGAGAACCACGCCGCCGCCTCCTTCAACGGCGTTTCCAGGTGAACCACAACCCCTTAGCACGAGCGAACAACATCAGGAGACCTACTCTCCATCCTCTTCCCAACGCCACCTCCCGATCGTCGATTGGGCTACGATCTACCATTGGATCGTCAAAACTTCAAACAGACGACCAAGGTTCAACTCTATTTCTGAAAAAACGGTGAATCTAATTGAAAAACGAATCGCACCAGTGAATTGCGCTCGTCGAGAGCTTTGCATTGATAAATAATTTGATATGGTATAGAGGGGTTTGATTTTTGGATTTGAATTTGAAATTGAATTTGCAATTTGGGAATTAGGGTTTTGTTTGTCTGCCATTGGAAGAGGAGATGAGAAAGAAATGTATGTATAGACAATAGAAAAATAAAAAGGTTGCTAGGATTTATAACAGGCTATTTATACACAAAGCTGAAAACAGAAAAAATGGACCAGATCGATTTGGATTGAACGATAAACGACCCGAAAAGCCCTTTCTGTCTCTGGAACGAAAATGGGTCCTCCCATATATCAAAACAGATGTTTTCAATATTTTAAAACTCAATTGGAACAGGTTTCAAGTCTTAATTCAATCGTGTGAAGAAGTTAGCTTAAAATCAGCTTATTTCAAGTTGATTTCAATTAAACTGATTTATAGGCGTTTCGAGCACGTACGATCAAATGACAAGTCCGATCGCTAAGTAATTAAAACCTATAATAATTCATTGTTACGGATCCGATGAAACTCGTTTCATCGAAATCCGAGACAGTTGCCAAAATGGCTATTTTCACGTTAATTAAATAAATTATTATAAAATTAAATTTATCACTTCTTACATTCAAATTAATTAATTAACCTTTTTTTTTCATTTTTGATTGTTTAGACATTTCCAATAATTTAAAACAAGTCTACATATAATTTCAGTGTTAATTATTACATCAGTTATAGTGTTCGGTTTCAATTGCAATTAACCCATTTAATTAAAATTCAATTCCAATAAATTGATTAAATTTGATTTCATCTCTTTTTATTTAATCAATTATTACTCTAATAACATAGTTAATATTTGTTTGTATCTTATTTCACTAATATGCGATAATTTCCATCTTTTATTTCAATCAACTACTATATTTTAATTATGTTGAAATTTTGTCACTTATACACATTAATTAATATTTAATATCCAAACTCATTTATTTATCTTTGTTTCAATATTTAATTAAATCAACTACCACCTTATGCATATAATTAACATTTCTATTCCATTTATTACACTCACATTTTGTAGTTATTGTATTAAATTACATTAATGTAACATTTAATTGCATTTACTTGTAATTGATTGATTAAATTGGTAACAGATAATCTTTGTCACCGATTCTACATTTAATAACATTTGTAAGTTTATTATTCACAACAAAAGTTATAACCGCTTACATTATGCTTATTCTATTTAATTTCTACTCATTGCACATTATTTAATTAATTAATACATCCTTTAAATTATCAATTTCTTCTTAAGTCTAATTATCAGTTAATATCTACATTAATAAAATTTATTTACAATCTATATCAATTATAACTCTTAATCATTTCAATAAATTTGGAATTACGTTTAAAGCAGTTATCAATTACCTTTAATTAATACTATTTCATTTTGTCCCATTTATATCCTTATTATTAATCACAAATTTTAATTTCTTTTAACATTAAATCACAAAACCATATTAAATTAACCATTTTTTATCATCGAAATTTATAGGTCGTTACACTCTCCCCCACTCAAAACTTTTCGTCCTCGAAAAGGAAACGAAGGGAAAAGAAGGAATCAAATAGTCAAAATATCTTATTCAAAATATTTGATTTATAACAACTAATTTACAAATTTAAATAATTTAAATAAAATATATCAATTTATAAATAATTAAATCCTTTTATACTCAAACTAATAAAATTTGAAAACATTTCACAAAAAAATTTCTAAGTCCAAAATTTACGGAAAATTTCGACAAATCTCCTTTGTACGGAGAGATCTCGAAGAAAATAATAATAACAATAATAACAATATATATCACATATATTCAAAATAATATATCCCAAACCATGGAAAAACAATGTAATATCGCTATAAAACCGTAATCCGAGAATGTACCTATTTGTCGGGCAATTTACGCTTATTTTATGAAATCAAAAGCAGTAGCAGTTGATTACATAACCTGTATTTCACTTATACAATCCAAAAGAAGTTAACAATTTATATAAAAAGAAATATTTGAGTTGTTTCAATAAATAACAATAAAACATCACCACATAGCAATAATTTCATTTGCAAACAACTATACAAACACCATTTCAACAAAAAGGGCAATCATCCATCCATAACAACCAAAAAAAATGGTTTGTTCGGGTTCAGAACTTCTAATCATATAAAATGATAAATAATTATGAAGTAAACCAGACACTCAACAGTAGTAGGTAACTTCATAACTTATTTATACATCTCTATACAAAATAGTAGTATCCTTTTTCAACCAATCCATAAGACAAACAAACAAATAATTCAACACATTTTATGTTTTATTCTCATTACCCCCTTTTTTCTTTTTCTTCTTTCAATTATTGGTTTATACACTATTATGTGAGTTTCTTTACAATCCAATTCACCATTTATAGATTATTTCTTTTTCACATTCATTCTTCCATATATAGTATTATTGAATATTAACTCCATTTCTAAATCATTTCCAATGTTCACTGAAGTTATAATCATTCAATTTTTATAGTATCCATTTTAATATAAATGGCTTCAACATTTGTTCATGCTTATAATTATTTACTTATAGTGTTTACCTTTTACTATTCAATCTGATTTTAAATAGCTTAAAAATGTCAACTTAAGTTTATAATCATTTTTGTTACATTATTCACTTTTATTACATTTATATAGTAGCATTTCAAACTGTTAACTTAAGTTTATAACAACTATAATATCAAAGTTCTTATTTATAAAATTAATTCTATTGAACCTTTTCATCACTTAAGTTTTTCTTGTATAATATCCTATTACATATCCTATTCAACATTACAACTTTTTATATTTTGGTAAGTTATATGTGTGTGTGCATGTGTCTTTTAGAATGAAATAAAAGGTTATACAAATTTTCATATTTGTTTTAAATCAAAATGTTCAATAGTCACAATTTCTTGCTTCTATTTCCATTTTATTTACAGTTTACAAATTTTCATTTCTTATTTTCATTCTAGAAGTTTCCAATTATTAATATAGTCAAGATTCCATTCATTATAATAATTTCAATTTCCTACTTTTACGGAAACTTAAGAACTAAACAACCGGGTTTCATTTCAACTATTTTTAAAATAATATATATAATCACATCTTTTATATATGTCAAATCATATTTGGTGTTTAAAATCAAGATTAATTTATCAAAACAATTATGCAGTAAAATTACTACGTGGTCTTTCCACTTTGAAACTCGAAAATGAACGTCGATGATGTGTGCATTCATCACCGAAATTATTTTCCAACGACGGAGAGGGGAATGCAAACTTATTTCATTCTAAAATTCCTTTGAAAATATTTCTTTCAAATCATCTTGAAATATTTACTTCCAAAATATACTTCTAAACAATATTAATATTATACTCCAATTCAAAAGAAATTTTCAAAAATCCCAGAACTTAAGCTCTCAAATTCCAATTTATATCCATTTTATCTGTAAATCTTATTTTCCATTAGTGTTTATGAAATTTCACTACCTAACAATCAAATATATATCCACAACTATATCATTTATAAAATTTATTAATTTATGTACAAAATATATAATAGGAAAAATTATTTCATTTACGTATATTTCAAAACAAGTATTGAGTCGATCTGCTCTATTAAGTGTTTAGAAATCTCTATCAATGTCATAGCATCCTATGCATCGACCAGAATTTATATATACAAAACGGAACAAATTGACACAATACAAAAACCTTTTATAACACTAAGAAATACGCTCTCTCATATATATACACTCAACGACTCATTCTAGGATATTACTAACATATTTAATACGAGTCAGACCCTACAAAGCTAAGGTTATTGTTAAACCAAAGCTCTGATACCATCTGTAACGACCTACCTTTTTGGACAGTTTAAATCGATGGTAAACCACAAACATCAGACTCAAACCATTCAAAAGGGCAGATTTTTGTTGGGGTAAATAAGAAAAATAGAGAAACAAAAAATATATAGAATATCGCAATGGAATGAAAAAATATAATAATCAAATAATAGTTCATGAAGCTGTTTTATAAATACATTTGATTATTTTTCACAACAAAATCAGAGTTACATAAAACAAGGACAAAAATCAATAAATGCAGCGGAACAACATGATGCAGTGGAATAAATATAATAAATAATAATAGCACAAATCTTCGTCTTCGTCCTTCAGAATTAAGAACTTCAACCCTAAAATGCTCAAGCTGACCCAAGCGAATTGAAAAGACAAAACACTTGAGTTAGAACTAAAAGATCTTATGTAAGTTAAATCGACGGTAAATATGAGTGCGACGGTGTTAGAGATGGTTATAGGGTTTTACATCTCATATCCAGTGTCTAACGTGAGTGCAATAACTTAAGAGATGTTCGGGATTCACATCTCCTAAGGATCCGTTAAACTATCTACTATGCAGTACAATCGCTATTATAATATGTCTACAGTATGGTAAAAGTATTAAAATAGCGTTAAGGCATTACCCATATCCCTCTTAACACATTTTATATATTCTCATAGTCTACAGAGTACCGTAACTCCTCCTAAACGAGAGGCTATCAAAGGGCACTCCATAGATATGGTACAAAAAAAACTCATAGAAGGCGCTCTAGGGCATGTGAACACGGCACTCGAGGCAACAACATGGTAGATATAGCAATTGCGGATCCGAACTAGTGGTAACGCATAGTAGCTAATACCGTCCGCCTCCGACACACTCCTAAATCAAATCAATGGTGGCCATCAAATCAATCATAAAGTAATAGAATGGTATCGAAGAAATGTGCCCGAAAGGAGGAATGACCTCACTTCTCCCGGCATGGCTCCTGTTTAGTCACATCTGAGATGACTCACGCGAGTCATGGTCACATCATACCTCATATAGAAATTGTTGGCCAAAGCATCCTACTTCATTTCTGGAATCCCCACCACGTACACAGTTGTTAAAGTGGTTTTCAGTATTGGCAGAGAGTATGACAATATCCGATCTTGGTCTCTTTAACAACCAAATGCTTATTTCACACCGGATAGTTCTTTTACATTTCAAAAGTCAATTCATACTTAATATCAAAATATCATATTCTATTTCAAATCATATCACTTTCGAAATCATATCCACTTTCAAAACCATATTCACTTTCAAATTTGTCCTCACTTTCAAAATCATATTCACTTTTAAATTTGTCTTCACTTTCAAAATCATATTCACTTTTAAACTTATCGATGAGATAGGTTAACTAAATTCTAGTTCCCAAAATCATCGTATTTACTAAAATATGTCATTTCACAAAAGGGGTATCAATTCCAAATTCAACCTTAGGTTGTATCATCATTAAGGATTTAAATATAATACTTCAAATTTACACACTCTGAAAATTTAGAAAATAGTTTAGGTAATTATAAATAGTTTATATAGTCTAAAATATTTTAAATAGATTTAAAAGTGGTTTAAATAGTAAAGGTAGTTTAAATAGATTTAAATTTAATTTACTTAGTTTTAAATGACTTAAATAGATTAAATATAGATTTAAATATATTTAAATTATATTAGGTAGATTTTAAATAGATTAAATAAATTTAAAATAAATTAAATAGATTTAAATTATATAATATAGATTTAAAATAGATTAAATAAATTTAATTAGTTCAAATAGGTGAAATATATTAAATTGTATTAAATAGCTATAATAGATTTAAAATAGATTAAAATAGTTCAAATTGATAAAATAGTTTAAAATAGATTTCAAAGTTGTATCTAAACAATTCCAATAACTCAATTGCGATAAATTCATTTATTCTGCGCTTCAACCTTGAAATTCCAATTTAAATCCTTTAAACAGTCTATTAAATTAATTCCCTTTCCAGCATTAACACTTGGATTATCGTAAATATTTCAGTTTATACAAATCAATTTCTTCTTTAAAAATATTAGACAACTGAATTTAAAATTTCAAAGATTCAAAAATCACTTAATTTAACCAATTCGGTGTCCATATATAATTCTCTACCCAAGGGTCAAGTGATAAAGATATTTATCATTTCAATCCATAATTTAAAATTTTACGGTTATGTATCATTTCAAACCGCAATCCCGAATTAAATAAAAGTCCATAAAAACCGCTCGAGTATATCATTTCCACCCATAACGATTTTTCCCTAATTTTATAGATAGTTCGGGTATGTATCATTTCAACCCATAGGGAACTTGTAAAGTGACAACAGTATATAAAACTAACATAACATCCAATCATCCAATATCAACAATCAAACTTCCATCATAACTATCATCTAATTCGATCAATAAATTACAACAAATAACAGGTTATCATTTACAGGAAATTAACTGGTAATGCCATATTCAGTATTAAATTAGACAATTTAATTCAAAATAAATTCAAATTAACTGGAATGACGATTTAGATATACCAAACAGCCATAAATAAATTTCTAATCATATCATAAACTATTTTAACTAGCATAAGAAATTTTAAAATTTGTGAGTGGGATAAAACACTCACCTTGATTTTAAATCGATTTAAAAATCCAATTTGAGGCCCAAAATTCAATAGTCTCGAAATTCGTCCAAACCCACATCAAAATGTCTAAAATTTCAATACGATCACAGTGGAATAAACCGCATGTTAATCGAATCTCATATGAAAAAGTTATGCATATTAGAACGTTCAGAATAAAAATTAAAATAAGAAAATAAATAAAAAACAAAGGCCAGTACCACACTGCCACATCGCATCAATTATTCACGCGAACATAACCCAACCCATGAAACCCTTGCTTGAACTGATGACAGCCTCCGCCACCTTCGTGAATTTCACGACCGCCACAAGAACTCCCCCAATGATCAGACTTTGCCAACACAAAGGCCACGTCGAGCTACCCCTTCCATGAAAAAATTGCCACCTTCGGTTGCCTCCCCGACAATTGTGCCACCACCGCCTTCAACGGCGTTTCCATCGAACCACAACCCCTAAGCACGAGATAAAACACCGAGAAACCTGCTCTCCATCCTCTTTCCAACGCTACCTCCCGGTCGTCGATCGAACGATGATCTACTGTTGGATCGTCAAAAGTTCAAATGGACGTCCAAGGTACAACCTCGATTTCTGGACAAATGGTGAATCCGATTGAAAAACAAATCACACCAGTGAATTACGCTCGTCAAGAGCTTTGAATTGATATAAAATTTGATATGGTTTTGAGGGGTTTGATTTTTGGATTTGAAATTGAAATTGAATTTGCAATTTGGGAATTAGGGTTTTGTTTGTCTATCATTTGAAAGAGGAGATGAGAAAGAAATGTACGTACCTACAATAGAAAAATAAAAGGATTTCTAGGGTTTATAACGAGCTATTTATAGGCAAAGCTAAAAACAGAAAGAATGGACCAGATCGATTTGGATTGAACGATAAACGACCCTAAAAGTCCGTTCTGTCTCCGAAATGAAAATGGATCCTTCCATATATCAAAATAGATGTTTTCAATATTTTTAAACTCAATGGAATAGATTTCAAGTCCTAGTTCCATCATATGAAGAAGTTAGCTTAAAATCAGCTTATTTCAAATTATTTCAATTAAATTGATTTCAATTAAATTGATTTCTAGGCGTTTTGAGCACGCACGATCAAACGACAAGTCCAATCGCTACTAAACTTGAAATCCAACAATAATTCACTATTACGGATCCAATAAAACTAGCTTCGTCAAAATCCGAGACAGTTGCCAAAATGGCTATTTTCACATTAATTAAAAAAATAATTATCAAATTAAATTTATCACTTCTTACATTCAAATTAATTGATTAACCATTTTTGTCATTTTTGATTATTTAGACATTTACAAAAATTTAAAACAAGTCTACATATAATTTCAATGTTAATTATTACATCAGTTACAGAGTTCAGTTTCAACTGCAATTAATCCAATTAATTAAAATTTAATTCCAATAAATTGATTAAATTTGATTTCAACTCTTTTTATTCAATCAATTATTACTCTAATAACATATTTAATATTTGTTTGTATCTTATTTCACTAGTATGCGATAATTTACATCTCTTAACTATTGTATTTTAATTATGTTGAAATTTTGTCACTTATACACATTAATTAAAATTTAATATCCCAATTCATTTATTTATCTTGGTTCCAATTATTGATTAAATCAATTATCACCTTATGCATATAATTAGCATTTCTATTCCTTTTATTACACTCACATTTTGCAGTTATTGTATTAACTCACATTAATGTAATGTTTAATTGCATTTACTTGTAATTGATTTATTAAAATGGTAACAAATAACCTTTGTCACGAATTCTACATTTAATAACATTTGTAAGTTTATTATTGACAACAAAAGTTATAACCACTTACACTATGCTTATTCTTTTTAATTTATATTTATTGTACATTATTAATTAATTAATACATCCTTTAAATTATCAATTTCTTCTTAAGTTCAATCATCAATTAATAAAATTTATTTACAATCCATTTCAATTATAACTCTTAATCATTTTAATAAATTTAGAATTACGTTTGAAGCAGTTGTCAATTACCTTTAATTAATAATATTTCATTTTATCCCAGTTATATCCTTATTATTAATCACAAATTTTAATTTCTTTTAACATTAAATCATAAAACCATACTAAATTAACCATTTTTAATTTTCAAAATTTATGGGTCATTACAGAATGAGATTGAGGTATGAGATAACACTATAATAACGTACTTGTATTTGTTATATATAAGTATATATCTTAGCTCCATTCTTCCATCTCTCTTGGACTGTTCTTTTATATCTTACTAAGGTTCAAATGCAGATTTAAATAAAGTGAGATATAGAGGTAGGAAATGGAAAACTAAACCTCGATGGAGCAAGCACCACAACCAATGGAAATGTCGGCCCAACGCTAGGAGGAATCCGGATTGAAAAACGGCTGCTAATGTGGGTGCTACAACACCATCGATAGACATGGGAGCAATGTACCAGTTCTTGGTCAGCATGATGCAAGTTCGAGTTGGAGTTGCAGCTGGATTAGTTGGTGCAGTTAGAGGGAAAATCCTAAAGTTCTAATTGTCAACAACTATTCTCAGTTGAGTCCGAATTATGCAAGACAAGGAGGAAAGCCATTTATTGCAACGGAGGATGCCATCGAATTTGAGAATTGGCTGTTGCATCTTGAAAGGATTTTTGCTGATTTAGGCCTAAATGATGAGAAGAAGGGAGATTGATATCCAGGCAATTGCAAGGAACTGTGTTATACTAGTGGAATAGTATAACCGTAGGGATACCAGAGGAGAATTTGACTTGGACAGAGTTCAGAAGGAGGTTTGAAGAGAGATTCATGTCAGAAATAGCCAAGTCAACTTAACTTAGAAAGTTTGCTGAGTTGGAACAAGCTAATATGTCTGTGCTTGAGTATGCAACAAGAATTGAGGTGCCACTATGGATGCGGTAATTAGGAGGAATGGAAAGTTCATTAGAGGATTGAAACCAGAGCTTGCTAGAGCAACATTGCCGCACCTTAAAGGACCTTATGATGTAGTAGTAGAAATGGCACTGAGGAGCGAAGAGATGCTAGCACTGTTTTGTAATAACAAGCCGGTAGAGGCATAGGGTGGTCAAAGTCAGAAAATAAAGTTCTTTCAAAAAAAGAGCTCAGGAGGTTGGATTTGCTAAGAAAGGAAAAGATATTGTTGTTTGCTATAAATGTGACAAGAGAGGGCACTTTACCAACGAGTGTCGTTTCGGGGATGGAAAGGAGGTCATTGGAAAGAAGTATATCAAGAGTTTCAACTATGAACAGATAGGGCTTTATAAGAATCGCTGCAGAGAACCATCTAAGGTTGATAAAGGAAAAGTGTTTGCTTTGGAACCATCTGCCTTGAGGCTAACAGCAGAGGAGGGAGTAACGGCTATGATAGGAGGCACGCTTTTGATTCATGACATTTATGTCAGAGTATTGTTTGATACTGGTGCATCACATTCTTTTACCTCTCATTGTTTGCTAGATAAGCTTAGTTTAGAACCAACATACCTTATTACCTCCTAATGGTTGTGATTCTGATAGGATGGTATACAACTTTTGGGATGATATGTGACCATTTAGAGGTTGAGTTGTTAGGTCATATATTTGCATGCAGTTTGCATATGTTTGATTTTATGGGCTTGGGAATTATATTGGGTATGGAGTGATTAAGTAAATATGATGCTAGGATATTTTTTCAATACATTAAATATCACTAAGACACCATAATAATAGCGATCAAATTATATACTCAGTAGAGAACTTGAATTTTGGTGTTTATGCTTTATTGGGTGCAATGGAGGAAGATGGGTTGAATCAAGTTTTTATCGCTAGAGAGTTTGCAGATGTATCTGAGCCAATGACGGGATTACTGTCGAAAAAAGATATTGAGTTTTGAATAGATCTTGTACCTATAGCTGAACACATAAGTAGATCGTGTAGCAAAATGACACCTATCGAGATGAAGGAGTCAAAGGTACAATTGGTGAACTTAGAAGGAAAGAGTTTCATTATCCAAGTAATTCTCCTTAGGGAGCGAACATGGTGGTTGTAAAGAAACCGGATGGGTAGTTAAAGATGTGCATCGATCATTATAAAATGAATGAGAAGATGATAAAGAATAGATATCCCTTATCAAGAATATATGATTTTTTGATTAGTTGAGTGGAGCTAAAGTATTTTTCCAATTGGATATGGCGATAGGGTCCGATCAATTAAGAACGATGAAGGATAGTATTCCTTTGATGGTGTTTTAAACAAGATATGGTTTATATTAGTGGTTAGTAATGTCATTTGTGTTGACTAATGTGCCTACTTTCTTTGTAGATTTGACGGATCGAATCTTCCAAGAGAATTTTAATAGATTCATGTTAGTATTTATAAATGACATCCTGATATATTCTAGAAATAAACGAGATCATGAGACTCGTCTTAGAATATGCTTGAGACGTTGAGGCAACATCAATTAAAAGCGAAGTTTTTGAATGTCATTTTTGAAAGAAAAAGGTGAAGTTCTTTGGTCATGTAGTTTCAGAAAAAGGGTTGTCAATAGATCCAACTAAGACTGAGGCTTTTAATAATTGGAAGAGACCTAAAACGGTAACCATAATAAGGAATTTTCTTGGATTAGTTAGTTATTTCCAGAGATTCATCAAGGATTTCTCTCGTATAGCAACACCGCTGACTAAACTAATAAGGATGGATGTAAAATACGTTTGGACCGATAAATGCGAGGAGGCATTCCTGAGGCTAAAACATTTATTGACCAATGCGCCCATGTTAGTTGTACTAGATGATAATCAGAATTTGATAGTGTATACCAATGTGTGTGGAACATGATTAGGAGCTGTGTTAATACAAAGAGGTAAAGTGATTGCATATGCCTCCGATAGCTCAGACCATATAAAGTTGTATTTCCGACTCATGATTTATAGTTGGCAACAGTGTTCTTCACTTTGAAGATGTGGAGACACTACCTCTTAGGAGATAGATTCGAATTGTTTATTGATCATAAGTCACTGAGATATTTATTCTCTCACGAGGAGTTGAATATGAGACAATGGAGATGACTAAAGTTTTTAGCAGCCTATGATTTCGATGTTAAGTATACGCCCGGGAAAGGAAATAAAGTTGCTGATGCATTTAGCAAAAGAAACCAAAATGTGATGTTAGCCATGTTGGTAGAATGGAAAGATTTAGAGGCATTGATTACTTGTAGTATGCAGTTAAGATCGACTGCTAGTTCCAGTTAGAATATTTCAATGTTATCTTGTTTTCAAATTCGACCAGTATTGATTGAGAGGATTGCTTCAAAGCAGAGAGATAATCCACGGTTAGATGGTTGGATTAAAAGATTGGAAGGTGGAACCGAGATTGATGATTTAAAGTATTTTGGTCTTGATCAGAATAGATGATTAGTAAAGAAGGGATGATATGTGTTCCATATGTGAGTTACCTAAGGAAGGAGGTTCTTAAGGAGCGTTATCAATCAAAGCTTACTATTCGTCATGGAGGAACAAAGATTTATCAGAATATGAAGAGGAGTTTCTTTTGGAAAGTTATGAAAAGGGATGTAGGCTTATGGGTAAAGCAATGCATGAATTTCCAACACGTGAAAGTCGAGCATTAGAAGCCAAGTGATTTCCTTCAGCCTTTACATATGCTAGTTTAGAAATGGGATTCTATATCCATGAATTTTATTGACGGCCTACTAAGGTCGAATAGAGGAAACGAGAGTATTTGGGTTATAGTGGGTAGACTGACCAAGAATGCAAACTTTATTCCAATTAAGTCGACAAGGATGGCACCTGTATTGGATAACTTGTTTATAAAGAATATTGTTGGACTGCATTGGATTTCTAGTCTACTAGCATAGTTAGTGATAGAGATTCTTTATTCACCAAGGAATTCTGGATGAGTCTGCAAGATGTTTTAAGCACCAAGCTCAAGACGAGTACCGCTTACTATCCACAGACAGATGGCTAAATAGAAATCAAAATTTTGGAAGATTATTTAAGAGCTTGTATGTTAGATTTTGGAAAATCATGGGAAGACCATCTATACTTGGTCGTATTTTCCTATAGCAATAGTTATCAGACCAGTATAAGGAAGACACCTTTTGAATCTTTGTATGGAGGCCATGTATATCACCATATTTTGGTTAGACACCGAAAATAGACTAGTTCTTGGTCAGATTTGGTGAGAGAAGCCATGAAAAATATTGAGTTGATCCAAGTGAGAATGAAGGAAGCTCGGTCTAGGCAGAAAAGTCACGCAGATAAGAGGCGAAAGGATTTGGAGTTATTGTTGGAGATCCTGTCTTTTGTTAAAATATCACTGATGAAGGGTGTGTTACGATATGGAACGTCAGGAAAATTTACATCTATATTTGTTGGACCATTTTGTATTACAGAAAGGATCGACAAACTCGCTTGTTAGATAGAGTTACCGAGCAGTTTGGCAAGAATCCACAATGTTTTTCATGTTTCTCATCTTAGGAAGTGTGTTCATGATCCGAAGACTACAATCACTAAGACCACTTTGGAAGATGTAGTAGTGGAACTGGACATGACTATTGTTAGGAAACCAGTTCGTATTGTAGCTAGAGATGAGAAGAAGTTAAGAAATAAGACAGTAAGACGGGTGAAGGTCCAGTGGAGTGATCACAAGAGATACTGTATTTGGGAGACAAAGGACGCAAATAGAGACACTTATCCTGAGTTGTTTTGATGGTATATTTTATACATGTGCTATATGTTTGTTATATGCTTTATCGTAATTTTGATGATGAAATTCTTTAAGGAGGGGAGTTTGTAACACCCCTAATTTTGAGTAACATTATTTAGGATATTTGATTAAATAAATTAAATTAAATAATGTATTAAGATAAGGAGAATGAGATTTGATAATTAAATGGGTCATGCCTTAATTAATGAACTAATAAAAAAAGTTTAAAACTTAAATAAGAAAGAGGAATGATGTGAGGGGAAAAATAGGAATTAGCCTTATTTCCTAACATAAACCCTTCTCTCACATTATCCTCATTCACATTTCGTTCATACAAACTAAAGCAAAGACAACGTCGGCCATTTCTAGGAGAAACTAAGAGAATAAAACTAGGGTAATATATGAAAAAGGTTGAAGAGGAATTTAGTCAACTCAAATCTCAACTGTCTTTGTCAAATCAAGATGAATAATAGTTATCCATCTCAACTTCGCTTGTTTATTTCGATTTTATGCCTAAACCAATATCATATGTTGTTATTATGCCATGTCATGATTGATTGGTTGATTATATGCTTAAATGATGAATTATTGAGTTTATTATAGAATTATTTATTAGGTTTTAAGAGTGAAAACCTAGCATACTTCATCCAATTGACTTGAAATTTGAATATGATGTTCATAACATCATTTTAGAAGTGTGTTCATACATAATTTTTCAAGCAAGTATGAATATTTTATAGATTTCCTAAGTAAGGAAAAAAAATATTTCAGGTTTTACTTATTAAAAATAATTTAAATAATATGCTAACTCCAATTTACTGTGATTTTTGGGGATTTTCCCAAGTATTTATGATTTTATATAAATAACTAGACTAGAAAGGCATAATAATTATATCAAAATGATTATATAAGTTTAATGGTTTACAAATTATTTTAGGAATTATAATTATGATCTATAGTATTTCTCTGGAAAAGATTTGATAAAGAAGTTTATTATCCAATAGTAATTTGACAAAGGATTAGAGTTGGTAAAAAAAATTGCCTTTCAAAGAAATAAAATAGTTTTATGTTATTGCTGGATTGCCATGTCGTTATTAATCAATGTCGACGTCCATCCATGTCGTTGCTATCAATGCCGCATGTTTTATACTGGCTATAGTAATGCCGCCAGTATTGCTTTCAAGCTAAAGTTATTACGGCAGCAACGCCGCAAATTTTATATCAGCTATAGTAATGCCACATGTCTTCACCATGGTTTTTAAAAATGTTGCATGCTTGTTGTTTGATGCCATAGCTTAAAGCAGCAATGCCGCATGCTTCCTGTTTAACGTCATAGCTTAAGGCAGCAATGCCACACGTAGTAGTCCTTACATTAATTATTTTAGGCACTAATGTTGCTGGTATATATAATGGTAATGATGCCACCTATTATCAATTTCGGCATTATTACTATAGCGGCATAGTTGCCCAATTTTATGAGTTTAATGTCAATCGTTTCATGGCATTGACGTCGGAAGCCACAATATCAACCTTATTGTTTTAAAACGCTCGATATAAATGGTTTTATGATATTGATGCCGAATGTTATCAATATCAACATTCCCATGTTTTCCAGTTTAAAAGCTTTATAATATGCAAATCTTATAACTTATTATATTATGCTATATAACATAAATGATAATGGCCTTATGGCCCTGCGTTTTACTAAATCGGAACTGCTTATTAATTACGACGTAGAAGGGATGCGATAATCTATATAGCAATGTTAATGCCGCACTTTATTGATACAATTAGTTTTATTGTATGACTTTATAACCTAAGGTTTTTAGAGGTGCGGTGACCTCAAAATTGATTTCAAAGTTAATGAAAGCTATTTTATAAAAGCATATATCTTGGCATAATATTTTGGATGAAATAAGGGCCATAATTTCCTTGTTTTAAGTATAAATTCAAGGGTTAATTCATTAATAAAGAATTATGTATAGGAAATAAAAAGGGTGTTTAGCCTAGAATTTTACTAATGAAATTATTGTTTTTATCACCATTATAAAAATTGTGATAGGATAAATTGAATCAAGGATTAGAGAATGGAGAACCAAACAATGGGACCAGTATAGAGTAGCACCCTATACTTCAAACCGTTAGCCCCTAATTGATATTAGTCCACAATTCTAGTGTGTAGGGCTCTGTTAAGGGTAAAACTAAAAGTAGGTTTACGAATCGAAAGGAATTTATAACTTAGATAGGTTATTGGTTGGCCTACAAAACCATTAGTTTCATTGTGAGTCTAGCAAAACTATGAGATTGATAGAAAGTCAGGGTAACACTAAGATGATTGTTCTTGTATGGATAGTCCAACTTCCTCTTAACGATAAGTTGGATAACTTTGGTATATCTAGTAGGCCCGACTCAACCGTATAGGTTTGTAGTAACCTAGAAAAATTATGAAGTAGAGACAGACGGTTAATTAATTGAGATGGATTGGTTAGGGTTACCCAGTTAGCTTATACGCGTATGATTGTTTATGTTTATTCAACCATTGTAAATGCAGTGGCGTGGTCTCATTAGATATCTATTATCGAGATGACATATTACTATTCACACCAGACTTTTTATCCGACTCGAAGTTTTTGCTTTTCCCCTTTAACTCTTGGATGCTTATTTGAGTAGTTCGAGAGTAAGGTTTCCAAGTTGTAGATTTAATGAATAAAGCTTCCGAAGACATACTAGAGGCAAAGATAGCTATATAGGAGTCTATTTATGTCAACCGTGTTATCATTTTGTTTGAATGTATGTAATGGAAGAAGTTGTACCTATCTAGTAGTAAACTCTGATCAATCAAGGAGGCATCTTCATATGGTGCTCTTGGAGTATTTTATAATAATTATATTTTATCTAAACTCGGGCAATGTTTTGGGATTATGTAATGAATATGGAAATTATTAATGAAACGTGTTTAAAAAAATTCATATTCTTATGCTTCTGATGTTAACGATACTATTAACCGATCTCATTTTGTCATCGAAGAATAATACTATTGATGATTGCAGCATCAGTATTGCTTATTTTCGGACCTCAAAATGAGGGATGTTACAACATGCAACTTTCTTTACATCGTACAAAACAGGCATAGCCACATCCATCTAGCATCTATTATATAACACAAACACAACCAAGAGTTTATAGTACATAGATAGGTAAAATACGATGATATAATACGATGAGTGCAAATGCAGCTAAATAAACCTGTTTGAATGCACATGCAATGCAACCAATATGTATGCTAACGACCTAATATATGTGTATGTATATATATATATATATATATATATATATATATATATATTTATGCGCATCCATAAGTCCATACGCAACATCCATTAAGTGCAAGTGAACAACCACGTCTATAAAAACAATCAAAAATGCGTATATAAGGATAATAACTAGCATATTTATAATTATATAATTATCTAATATAAATTAGAACATATAACTAAGGGAATATATCCTAGGTTGGAATGTATATACATACAAGCTAACCAAAACACATCATAAGGATGTGTACACAACCAATCCAAGCATTCGTACTCATACTACGTTAACTAGCCAGCTAAATCCGTCGTGCAAACAAATAAAGACCTAACGAACCAGCTAACCTACAAACTAACCAAAAGAGGAACTTGTTGGAAGAGCGCTTGTGATGGGAAACTTAGGTTGTCTCGTCGAGCTCCATCATACTCCTATCCAAATCTTTTCCTCGCCTTACTGGGGCTAACTTTATTTTCTTATTTTTATTCCACCACCTTAAGTCCTAAGATGTGAATATACCTACCGGGTATTCTAGAATCTGTCTCTACATTCGCCTCATAGGCTAACTAGTCTCTACCATAACCGCTAAATGTCAATGTATGTTCACATATGGGATAAATGGAAAGCATGTGAATACCCACCTACTTTTCAATAAACCCTCTCAAATGTGCTAACTTCCCTACACTCTATATAGTTAGGAAAGGCCCAACAACTTATGACATAAGCTTTCTCACATAATATATCTCAGTAGGGTGTCTTTCACCTTCCTAGCTACCCACTGCAAACATTCTATGCATGCCTATCATATGTGTTTCCATCCCTTAGTGTATCATTGAGGTGTCTCTAATCACATAATATCCAAGTGTAGCTTTAATTTAAATATATTACCCAACTGGCATATCTCGATCAATAAATATCATGTAACATGCTCTGCCACTTCATTCTTCGTCCTTGACCAATGGAAACCCTCTTTGTATCATTTAGTATACCTCGCTAAGCTCCATTTTAAGTCTATATGCACGATAACACGATAATGAACGTTGTCTTACATTTAAGTGGACTAACATTTAGGATTCATAAATGAACCTCATACTCCATCATTGTTTAATTTATAGATATTGCAAGTGGGTGATGCCTTAATTTTGGTGAATATAATATTACTATAACGAACTTATAAGCTAAGCTGTGCATTTTTCACTTATTTTTCACTTGTATTGGGTGCTGAAAATAAGTTATGCACAAAAAGTCACTATTTCATATAATTAACTTAATAAGATAGTTCTTTCAATCAATGTGATGACCAAAAAGAACTAATCTTACCTCTTAGTCAGTTTCTTCCAAATAGCTGAATAACGTCTTTCTTAAAATCACCTTCATACCTTAGTACGTGAAAGTCAAAAAATTTACTTTATGTCTTGAAATCATACAACACTAAATACTTTTAAAATAATATTAACTCCACATGCTTGTGAAATCCCACAAACTAACATACAGCTTGAGTATTTATGTACATCGCCATGCTCAAAAAACAATCTACCTAGACAAAGTCATCCTTTATCAATGACTATCTTATACAACCAATCTTCTAATATTTAACATTTTAGGAAACTTTTTACTTAAGTACATTCTCACACTTCTTATGTTTTACATAAGTGTATTAGTTATATGTCGACATATAGGTTATACATATGTCAATATATGTACTATTTTTTGCAAAAATAACTATCTTGCTATATTTTTGTAATTAGCCTGAACTATTGTACTTTTATGGATTTCCAGAGACTAATAAAAATACATAATAGCCAAGGAACTAGATTTCGTTGATGATCATAATTGAGTACATGGAATCTCAAAGATAAACATAAATATAAATGGATTAAATATAATAAATTCAAACTTAAAACTAGAAAATCAAACGAGATACGATTGGGAAGAAGTAGATGAAGATGCTTTTCTGCTAATCTTGCGAATAATCTTAACAAAGTACTTGTCTAATTTATTGGAAAGAGAAGTGAATTTCTTGGAAAATGATCTCTTAACCTTCTTTGATTTATTAACAATTTTAACTTGATTTTTGAGGAATTCTTTGTTGGTTGGTTAAGACGACATTTTGGTGCTTTTCAAATAAGTATTTTCCTCCTCTTCTTGTTCTTCCTCCTCCTCCATTTCCATTTGTTCTCTTTTCTCTTCCTTCTCCTATCTTATTTCATGATCCTCTTCCTAAGCCAATATTTCTTCCTTTCCATAAGTGTTTCATAAGGCTCAAATATGGGTGAAAATTGCATGAGAGAGATATTGTCCTTGTCTAAAAGTTTTTGAGGAATCGTTTCCTCTCATATAGGTCAACACCAAAATATGTGAATATCCTAGTAAGACACACACACACACACACACCATAAAATATTGTGTTCTCATGCCTAGAGATATTCTTAAGGACGTATTCATCCAAAAAAACTTATGATCAATTTATCATGTAATGACCATAAATTGCACAAGATGCTTTGAAAATCTTTTGAGTCGGGTCATTATAATTACTTGTCCTCGAAGTTATGCTTTGTTGCAAAAAAAGACTCAAAATTCTTGCTTTAGGATGCAAATTTTTGTTTATGAACACAAAATCATCACCACTTTCAAAAAGTCATAAAGAAATTCATAATTTTTAATATCAATTACAAAATTCGAAAGGTCCATTCCACTAGATTTTCATCCATGAATGTAACCTAAAATTTCACGATGTAAAACAATTTGAGCGCCATTGACACTACTCCAAACTTCACCTTCATTCCCTTCATAAAACCTTTCTTTCAAATTTGCATAAAACATTTCTACTAAATTTGAAAAATATACAAAATATTTTTGGGAAGCATTAATCAAACCAAGGATTTCATTTTGGATGCAAATATCATAAAGATCGTAAGTAGAAAAATCGTCAAATTTGGCGAATCTTTCGAAAGAGACTTTTCGAAAGAAACATATTCCATATAAGCTTCCATTGCATCTTTATCATAGAAAAGATATCCCTTAGACTTCTTATAAAGCCGTATGGATTTAGCAGTATTTCTTGAGGATGCCATTGATGAATTATTTGAAGAGACAAGATAGATAATGGATTTGAATTTTGAAAAATGAGAGTGAAATGAATGGATGGTGATAGAATAATTAAATAGAGAATCAATAGACATGTTTCCCTATTCAAGAGACATCTTTTCAGGACATTATAGTTCGTGAAAAGGTGGAGAGATTTCAAATTTTGAAAAGTATTTTAATCATGAGAAATCTTAAGAAAACTTTACAAAATTCTTATGAAATATTCTAATATATAAAGTATTTAAATATGAATTTCTTTTGAAAGAGTGTGTGTGTCTATATATGAAGTATAAGTGAATATATGTTTAAAATCAAAGTTTAATGAATGTCAAGATATACTTCTAAATACTATAAGAATTTAGAAAACATAAAACTAAAACTATATCAAAGTATAACAGATTAAAAGTATATTTAAAATAAAATACTTAAAAGCTTAATTACTTAAAATATAATAATCCTGTAATCAAAAAGTTAGGATTCACTTTACGACTTTTTAAAAAATCATTTTAAAAACAAGGATTCTTTAAAAATCATTTTTGAAATTCAAAATATTTGAAAATCATTTAAAATTAGAAAATATATTTTATAAACCTTTTTTAAAAATGGAAAAGGATCAAAGAAGTGCTACAAGGGTTTTAAAAAAATAATCTATGACTTTATAACTTATCTTGATATTTTAATCAACACATGTCTAATATTCTTCACTATATATTATATATAACTTGATAAAAATGTCAGTATCTTTATTTTATATAATGTCCAATGGTTGTCGTCATCAAAAAAATGCCTAAGGTACTAACAATCTTCCCTTTTTTGATGAAGGCAACCATGTTTATAAAATACGATATAACTCCCCCTGAGTTACAAAAACTCCCCCTTATTCTATGCCTGGATATTTTATATATTTCTTTCACTTTGTCATCAAAAATATATAAACAAAACCACCTAATTAAGGTACTATATGATATATAAAAGGAGATAAGGGCGATATATAAGATTGATATGCAAATAAGAAGTAATATCACAAATCAATTTTATCAATTACTATAATCCAATAAATACATTCATTCAAATCAATCCAAGTCAATACGAACACACTTTCAATTCGATCCAATACAAACATAAATCAAACCAAAGTCAAGCCAAATCACAACTAATTCCAAACAATTCAATTCACACCAATCCATATGTGTTATTCTATTATAATATTTTATTATAAAAACTTAAATCAAATCTTAATAAAACAAGCCAATTATTTCAAACTTTCTTAGGAACTTCTACCCAATTATCGAAACCGAAAATTGGATCTGCTTTGGTCGCATTTTAATCTTCACTCTCTTTGTTGATGGCATAATCTGGATTGTTGGTTGGGTCATCTTTGATAAGGGAAGAAATCATCCATCGAATCGCATCAAAATGCTTTTCTTGTTATTCTATCGTCTACATTTGACTCATTCTAAGTGTATTTGTTTTCTAAGGATAAAAGTAAGAATATTCTTGAAGAATTGATGGGTTTGTTCAAGATTTTCACACAATTTTTGGTGTGAAGAAGCCATTTTTGGAAGTTAAGTTTATAAATGAAAGATAGAAGAAACAGAGTGGAAATAGTGTTTTCTAGAGTGAATAGGTTAATATAAGGGTGATAAGTCGTTTGAAATTAGCCTAAACTATTGGAAATAGTGTTTTTTAGAGTGAATATGTTAATATCGGGGTGAGAAGTCGTTTGTTATTTAATTTTGAAAATTAAAGATTTTTGGTTTATATCTGTTATATGTCGATGTATAGATTATACATATGTTTACATTTGTACCATTTTTTGCAAAAAAAAAAAACCGTCTTGCTATATTTTTGTAAATAGCCTAAACTATTATACTTTTATGGATTTTCGGAGACTAATAACAATATATAACAACAAGGAACTTAATTTAATTGATGACTATAGTCGAATACATGGAATTTCAAAGATAAACATAAAGATATATGGATCAAAACTAAGATGATACAAACTAAAAAATTGAAAATCAAAGGAAATACAACTGAGAAGAAGCAGATGAAGATGAAGCTTTTCCACTAATCTTGCAAATGATCTTTCCAAAGTACTTGTCAACTTTGTTGGAAAGATAAGTGAATTTCTTAGAAATTGATTTCTTAAGCTACTTTCGGTTATTAACAATTTTCTCTTGATTTTTAAGAAGTTCTTTGTTGAATGGATGAGAGGGCATTTCGATACTTTCCCAATAAGTATCTTCCTCCTCTTCTTATTCTTCCACCTCCTCCATTTCCATTTCTTTTCCTTCTCTTCCTCATCTTCTCTTATTTCTTACCCCTTTTCCTAAGCCAATCTTTCTTCCTTTTCCATAAGTGTTTCATAAGACTCAAATATGGATGAAATTTCCATGAGAGAGATGTTGACTTTATCAAAAAGTTTTCTAGCAATGGTTTCCTCTTCTCTTAGATCAAAACCAAAATATGTGAATATTTTAGCGAGATACACACTGTTTTCTCATGCTTAGAGATATTCTTAAAAACGAATTCATCCAAAATAACTTGTGATCAATTTATGGTGTAATGACCAAAAATTACAAAAGGTGCTTTGAAAACTTTTTGAGTCGGGTTATTATAATTTTCCGTCATCAGAGTTATGCTTCGTTGCAAAAGAAGACTCAAAATTCTTGCTTTAGGACGCAATTTTTTTTTTTGAAATCATCATCGCTTTCAAAAATATCGTGAAGAACTTCACAATTTTTAATATCAATTATAAAAGTCGAAATGCCCATTCCATTAGACTTGCATCCAAGGATGTTACCTGATTTCACAATTTAAAACAATTTGAGTGGCTTTGACACTACTCCAAACTTTACCTTCACTCCCTACATATAACTTTCCTTTCAAATCTTCATAAAACATTTTTACTAAATTTGAAAAAACATACAAAATCATTTTGGGAAGCATAAATCAAACCAAGGATTTCATTTTAAACACAAAGATCATAAAGATCATAAGTAGAAAAATTATCAAATTTGGTGAATCTTCTAGAAAAGACTTTTTCAAAAGAAACATATTCCATAGAAGCTTCCAATGCATCTTTATCGTGCAAAAGATAGCTCTTAGTTTTCTAAGAAAGCCTTACGGATTTAGGGTATCACTTGAGGATGCCATTGATGAATTGTTTGAATAGACAAGCAAGATAATGTATTCTTAAATTTTGAAAAATGAAAGTGAAATGAATGTATGGGGATAGAATAATTAGATAGAGAATCAATAGACATGCTTCTCTATTCAATAGACAATTTTTAAGGACATCGAAGTTGATGAAAAGGTGGATGGGGTTTCAAATTTTCAATTTGAAATGAAAATTTTAAATTCTAAATTCATGTGCATATGTCGACATATGACTAAGGGATATGTCGACATATAGCCCGTCATTTTCAAAATTAAGAGTTGAATAAATTATTCTTATTTGTTTGTATATGCATATATATAATGGTCCTTAAATATTCTTAATCCATGTATTCGGTAGATAATTTAAAATATAAAAATATACATATATCTATTTATATTTAAATATTATATTATAGAAAGATCATTCCTAACAATCAAAAGCAACCAAAAACTCCATTCAAAATCCGAAATTTAAATTTTAAACACATACCTATTTTTTGTTCCATTTCTTAGAACTTTTTGAATTGATTATTACTGTGAAGCATATATTAGCATTTTCTATATCTGGTTTATCATTACTCGAGGAAATACCTGAATCATCTAATGTCGCAGTATAAGCCCTTCTCCGTTTTTTGGACGAATCGGTATTCGGCGAATTTTTCAGTTTCGCCGGTTGTGGACAGTCTCTCTGCAGGCCAAATTCATTATTGTTAAAACATCTAACATTTTCACTTTCACTTCCTGGATTTTTGTTATCATGTTTCCTAAAATTATTCATCTTTCTATATTTCAAAAAAATCTAAAATTTCTGGTCATAAAGGCAATTTCTTCATCATCATTGTTGTTTGAATCCAGCTCATTTGTTGTGGCATTGAAAGCGATGGATTTTGTTAACACCAGAATTGGTACGTAACACCCTTAAGAGAGATTATATAGGGAGATTAATGAAGAAAGTAAATGTAAATGTGAAGAGTGCAAGCCGAACGAGAACCGAAGCCGGTCGAGGGGAGATGCCAAACGAGGCTGGAATGCCGAATGGGGTATTGTATGCCGAACGACATGCTAACGCCGAATGTCATACAAATGCCGAACGAGCTTCATGCCAGTCGAGATTGAATGCCGGACGACTCTGCCATGCCGAACGGGGCTTTGTGCCAAACAAGGCTAGAATGCCGATTGAGGCTGGAATGCCGATTGAGGCTAGAATGCCGAACGACCATGCGAAATGCCGAACGGCCCTCAATGCTGAACGGGGTCTGGATGTCGAGCAGAGTGGAATGTCGAACGACCATGATATGCTGAACGACCCTCAATGTCGAACGAGGATAGATGCCGAATGGCCTGGTCGTGTCGAATGGGGATAGATGTCGAGCGACCATGCTGTGCCGAACGGTGTGAAATGCCGAACGACCTAGTTGTGCCGAGCAAGGCTTCCCCATCAAGTCTCTGTCTACCTGGTCAAGCCACTGGGTAACACTTGCCCCCCAAAGGGTATCATGTGGATGAACATGATGCGCTTTGAATCACGAGTCCACCGTGTTATGCTTTAAACACTAGTGTTGTGCTCTCGAAAGTGTCTTCTCTTGAATGCCGCTCGAGGTAGTACATACCGAATGACATGCTAAAGCCGAACAACAAACGAATGCCGAACGACATTGATGATGCTGAACGAGGGATGTGCTTTGACCGGTTCAACCGGTCATTGTCCCTTCGACTTCCTTTCTTCCCTCTATAAAGGTTGGTACTTCACTTCACTCTTTTTTCTTTTTTACTTTTACCTCGACCCTGCAAGAACACATAACTTACCACCTTCAAACCTCGTTCACTTCTCCGATCTTCCCTTCCTATCCTGAATCCATCAAGTCCTACCTATAGTTCCTTTTCAAATCGAATCTGAACATCTTTCAATCTTAAGCCCACAAACCCCCAAGCTCCCATCATTCTCTTTGGTAAGAATCTTTCGTTCGAACGTTTTTTCAAATTAGGAAGTATAGCACAAAGTTCGAATTCGTGAATTCTCTATAGATTATAGAAAGTAGGAGGCATGTGGGATGGATAAGAGAGAGGAAATGGACACCGACTGTTTCCAGGTCGTAGGTTCCTGTTGGTTTACCAATCGTTAGAGTTAGGATGTTGAAGTGGAACAGGACCATTGTTCGAGGTCGTTTGGTAATCAAGGGGCGAAGAAGAACCAAGCACGGCCGTTCGGCACTTGTATCTTGAGTGGAGGATGGTCGACCACGAGACGAGTGGCTCGATAGACTCTACGCGTGAGTGACGTCAGGGAGGTAGGAAGTAAGTGACTTGGTGTATCTGGCTCATACGCTCGATCCAAAGAATGCCGAGCAATGGACTTAGGCCGGATGGTATTTAGGCCGAACGGGATTGAGGCCGAGCAACATTTAGGCCGAGCGGCATTCGGACCGAGCGGCATTCGGGCCGAGCGGCTTCGGGCCGAGCGGCTTCGGGCCGAGCGGCATTTAGGTCGAACGGGTTTTAGGTCATGTGTTTCAAGTGTCGCGGCCTTGACCTTCGATGAATGGATAACAATAGTCGAAACCATTCCAACTTGAACATAACCCTCGTCGGATTCACTTATTTCCCATGCCTAATCATATGACAAAAAATAAGGACAAGGACTTAAGAAAACCGGCATATCGAACTAATCTGGAATGATAGCTCCCCAGTTTCAACAATCATAAGTCTGAATTTAAATCGAAAAAAAACAGATAATAGCCTTCAACATATAGTGCCAATGTCCGAGTCCAAAATCGAAAACATCGTAAGACAGGCTTTCGTAGACGGTCCGCGATGACGGTCTTCGAAGATGATAGTTCAAAGCTCAACTTTATGTCATCAACTTTGTGACTTTTAATTTCTCAGCACTTATATTTGAATGATCGCACTAGTTCACACACTACACGAGGGGAATATTTAGGCTGTTAAGTCTAACGTCGATTATTTTTCAAGTATAGTTCAACCAAGAACTCTATTAGATTCAATCTTCATTAGAGATGTCTATAAAATCAAGCTTTGCTACGATCTCAGATAGACCTGGGCCATCATCTCGACAAGAAGTTGTAGATACTTCACATCCTCAACTACCCCCGCTCAAGACTTTCCGAACCCTGCGACTACATCTGTCGACTCGGCTCCCGACACTTTAGAGGTAGTGATTTTTCTAGATGACCCAATCGATTAGAAGGCTTCAAAGATTAACGAAAGTACGCTCCATCAGATCCAATCTGTCCATGGAATCCCCTTTAACGATGTATTAGTTCCATCGGGGCATGATCGTCCACACTTGCCCCCGGTCGGATACACAACTTTCAACAAATTCATGTGCTTGGTTGGCAGCGTGCCACCGTTCAACTCATTCCATCGAGACATGTTGCAGTATATCGGCGTTGCCCCATCCCAACTGCATCCAAATAGCCATGCATTCATCTATGGCACTTGTATCTTCTTCATGAGTGTCCTCTCTAGGCTTCCGACTCCGGGCGGTATCCGATACATATATTGCATCAAGAGACAGAAGGATAGCCCATCTTTCGTGTTTCTCGAGCCGTACATCAAATGTAAAATCTTAACCAGGGAATGGAGCAAGTTTGCCCTGTATAAACAGGAATGGTTTTATGTGCGTTGTCCTGCCGGCTTTGCAAGGAGATGGGTGGAAGGAAGTAAGTCTTTTTCTTAGACCGATACTCATGTTTGGTCGAAGCTGTACCTTTTTTAACCCTCTTCCATCTTTTCAGGTATTAATCCACGTCCTGAGGGACCCGGATACTCTAAAGCCGTCGAAGCTATTCGGGGCATTCCTGCTGAAGACCGGGACATCAGAACTCTCATATGAGTCACTTTCAAAGTTTGGATTGTTGGCGGAAGGTCGCCGAATAAGCCTCCCTTAGGGTGTTACCATACCCAGGCCTGCTTCTGGCAAAGGGAAAAAATAAGCTGAGACTTCAGCACATAACGCCCCTCACACACTAGAAGAGGGGGAAATTAAGGAACCTGAAATGCTTGAGGTACAAGATGAGAACGTTAGTCCCACTCGAGATCTGATAGTCGAAGTTCACGATATCGAGCCGTCACCTTCCCCTTCGAAGGGGAAGAAGAAATTAACATACAGGCTGAGGAAGAAAACAGTCGGTGAAACATCTAAAGTTACTCTTGTCCCAGTGGAGAAAGAAGCTTCCTCACAGCATTCAGAAAGTTCTCTAAAAGGCCCGTCGAACCTCTCCATACCAGATGATCTACTCAACTACGACTTTGACGATCCAGAGGCCCTTAAGCTTCATTCCCCCGTGAGAGGCGATACAAGCGTTCAAGACCAAAACCAGGGAGAAAAAAATTCTATTAGTAAAGAAACTGGTCCGTCGGGGGGAAGCACTAGGACACACACAAACACATGCACTTCATCTTGCACTTAAATTTCCGCCGTCACCCTATTCTTTGCTAACTCATTGCCATTGAAAGTTTGTATAGGTGACATGGGACGCACGCATGGACTTGACTGCCTTCGCGGTTCATCGATATTCTACCAATCTGGCAGGGATTTGGGCTTCAGCAAGCGTTGGGATAGAGATGAATCCGGCGGTCGAGACTACCGTCGCCGAGGGTCATCACACCGAAGTAAAACTTATAACCAGCCCTCATATCCTCACGATCCTCCTTCTCAACCGGAGCACAGCAAAGAGAAATCTGGACATAATGGGTCTCAGCCTGAGGCACATCGGGACCAACACTCTGGTTCGTCAAGCACCAGGAAATCTCGAGATCCCCACAAAATGCCTGCGGTCTCCAAGCAGACTCCTCTTACTCCCGTTACCGATCCAACGATCGATGAACGACTTGTAGAACTTAAAGCCTCGTTTTCGAAGATATTCTTTGATGGCTTAAAGTTTCTTTCGATGATCCACCATATTCTTGGGCATGTCAAGCAAAGTGCCATCGCTTGTACCAATGATTTCTATGTACAACATGATGCAATCATGCACTTAGCCGAGAAAGTTTCGAAAGTTTCCATAGAGCATCAGCATGAGATAGATCACCTGAAGCTTGGCACTATTCACGATAAAGATATTATTAAAGCTAAGGACGAAGAGCTTGCTTCTTATAAGTCTCAGCTTGAAGCCGTCCAGCAGAGCGCTGAAGATACTGCCCAGGCCGTTACTCGTCTGGAGTCAACCCATAAAAAAGAAATCGATGAGGCAGTCCAACGCTGTGGGGACCTAGCTTTGGAGAAAGACTCAGTGCAGAAGGAGAGGGACGCCTTTGTCCTCTGAGTTAAGGTGCTGGAGGAGCAACTCCACAAAGAAAAGGAGGAGAAGACCGCTGCCCAAGAAGAGTCGCAACGATATTGCGACGAGATCGTTGCCACACGAATTTGAAAGCTAAGCTTGAGGATGAACTTTCTAAGATTGAGATGCTAAAGAATGAAGCCCGTGAAGAGGGCAATAAAATAGCGTATGTGGAGGTCGACTCCCGCCTTGAGGCGGCTAAAGAAGCGGGTAGGGAGGAGGTCAAAAGCATGTTCGACCCACTAATTGCAGAATTCAATGCCCGTGTCCTCATGCACCAAGACTTAACTTTTCTGGGTGAGGGCTACCTCAAATCTTTAGCTGAGGCATAGGAGACCTTAGTAGAAATCAAGAAGGTCAAACTCGGTACCGAGGAGGTTTATGAAAGAGCTTTGATAAAAGAATTTCTTAAGGGAAACGAGCCTTCGGACCTGTCTGCGGCAAAAGCTCTTTATTGCAAAGGCTTCCCCTTAACGAAAGGGAAAGAGGTTATTGCCGGTCCATCCGGGATCGAGTCTCAAGCTCATGCGCCCATTCAGCCGGCCGATCGGCCAATACTTGATCCCTTTGAGCAACACATCGGTTATGACCCAAAGGACCCCGGCCTTAGCGTTCACATTCTGCCTCCCATTCCAGAGGGTGAGATCCCCCGGAACATGGTAGATAACCCTTCACTTTAACATTCCAAAAGTCATCGTTCTTCACCAGGAGCTATCATATTCTAATGCTTTTTTTTTCATGATTTTGTGCAGGCCGTTTTGATCCCGAACCACTCCAAGGAGCGATGTCGCCAAGGAGGTGAAGGAAAAGACAAGTAAGGCCACTCACGCAGGGGAGGCTCCCGGTCCAGATGCTCAGTTAATCAGAGCGCTTGATGAGGATAAGTCCGAGACTTCCTCTCACATAGATGGGAGTTATGAAATCAAAATTACAGATGCCTCTGAACACACACTAAACTAAGCATGAAGGAGCAGGTAGAGAAGGAGAAGAAAATGACGGTCGAGATCAAAGTCGAGCCTCAAGCTGTGGACCTAGACGATCCTCTAAATAAGCCGTTGAAGGTCATCCTTCCTGGCGAGTCCAAGCCCATGGAAGTTCCCTGTACTTCTTCAGTTGTCACTTCCCCATCAAAGAAAATTATCAAAGGCAAACGCTTAGGAGAGGAGTTGTCTGGTAAAAGGTCTAAGAAGTAGTCGTCGCACTCGTTCAATAAGAGTTAGTTTAGATTAGGTAATTATTTTTATTTATTTTCGTAGTTCATGTAGATAAACTTTTGACTTCAAGCTTCGGAGGAGTTATAGTAGAAAATCATTTTTGATGAATAAAAATTATCTTTTAGAATACTTCCGTTGTTTGGTTTTCTGTATACTCGTGGCCAAAACCCAAGCTATTACGAGTTACATAAACTTCTCGATTCATCTTCAGATAAGTTGATAATTTTTTGGCATTGCACGTCCTTTATTCCACACTTCGGGTACTTAGAATATTTTCCAGTCCACACGCCAAGGGTTCGGTGACTTAAAGTCATTTGTATTCAGTCCGCCCTCAGGGGACTTGGATATTAAATCATTTATTCTCTATGGAGGCTTAGAGTATTCCAGTCTGCATGTCGGGGACTTCGAGATTTTGAGTTGTTTATACTCTGGTCCGCACTCTGAGGACTCAGAGTACTCCAGTCTGCACTCCGAGGACTTGGAGATTTTGAGTCATTTATACTCTGGTCCGCACTCTAGGGACTCAGAGTACTCCACTCCGCGCTCCAGGGACTTAGAGATTTTGAGTTGTTTATGCTCCGGTCCGCACTCTAGGGGCTCAAAGTATTCCAGTCCGCACTCCGGGGACTTGGAGATTTTGAGTCGTTTATACTCTGGTCCGCACTCTGGGGACTCAGAGTACTCCAGTCCGCACTCTGGAGACTTGGAGATTTTGAATCGTTTATACTCTGGTCCGCACTTTGGGGACTTGGAGATTTTAAGTCGTTTATACTCTGGTCCGCACTCCGGGGACTCAGAGTACTCCAGTCCGCACTCCGGGGACTTGGAGATTTTGAGTCGTTTAAACTCTGGTCTGCACTCCGGGGACTCGGAGTACTCCAGTCCGCACTCCGGGGACTTGAAGATTTTGAGTCGTTTATACTCTGGTCCGCACTCCGGGAACTCAGAGTGCTTTAGTCCGCACTCCGGGGACTTGGAGATTTTGAGTCGTTTATACTCTGGTCCACACTCCGGGGACTCAGAGTGCTCCGGTCCACATTCTGGGGACTTAGAGATTTTGAGTCGTTTATACTCTGGTCCGCACTCCGGGGACTCAGAGTACTCCAGTCCGCACTCCGAGGACTTGGAGATTTTAAATCGTTTATACTCTGGTCCGCACTCCAGGGACTCAGAGCACTCCAGTTCGCACTCCGGGGACTTGGAGATTTTGAGTGCTCGTGCGCGTTCGTACGTCATACAGAATAATGTATCACTTAGTTATTCGTCACAGCGTTATCATATACAGAAACATCGACAATTCATGGAGAAAATGGCTTCAAGCCTTTATTAATGCAAACAAGCTAAATTGCCTTATTACATGCCGTAAACTAGGAATAAAAAATTGCTGGAAATAAATGCAACTAAAATATGAAAGAAATGAACTAAGTGTAATAATGCCGCAAATGCTCGTTATTCCATGCTCGGGGGAGTGTCGCACCATCAACGGTCGCTAGCTTGAAAGTTCCTTCTCCAAGCTTCCGTTCAATGACGTATGGACCTTCCCATGCGGGGCTCATATGTGATGGAACCAGGAAATCTTGTTTCAAAATGAGATCAACCACACCAAAGATTCTCGGTCTGACTTTTTCATTATAATATCGAGCAACTCGATGCCTGTATGCGGTCGCTCATAAATTAGCTTCTTCACGCTTTTCGTCAACGAAATCCAATGATTCCAGCAAAAGATCTTGATTTAACTCATGGTCATAATAAGTTACCCGATGTGATGGGACTTCAAGTTCTATCGCTATGATAGCTTCCATGCCATATGCCAATGCGAATGGAGTGTGGCCAGTTGTGGACTTGTGGGTGGTTCTGTAAGCCCAAAGCATTGTTGGAAGCTCGTCCACCCACTTGCCTCTTGCCTTTTCCAAACGTTTTATCAATATGGATTTGATTATTTTGTTTACGGATTCCACTTGTCCATTGGCTTTCAGATGAGCAACCGCTGCAAACTTTTTCTTAATACCATATTTTTGGCAAAATTCCTTGAACTCTTTTCTTTCGAATTTAGTTTCGTTGTCTATAATGATGGTTCGTGAAAGGCCAAAACGACATATGATATTTCATACAACGAATAATGACCCTTTTGGAGGTAATAGTGCCCAAAGGCTCTACTTCTGCCCACTTGGTAAAGTAATCGACTGCAACTATCGCGTATTTTGCACTACCTTTGGATAGGGGTAAGGAACCGACTATATCGATCCCCCACATTGCAAATGGCCAGGGACTAACCATTTATGTGAGTTCTGTCGGTGGAGCTCTCGGGATTTTCGCACACTTCTAACATTTGTCACATCTTCTCGCATAGTCTGCGGCATCCCGATTTACAGTCGACCAATAATATCCATAGCGGAGGATTTTCTTTGCTAACATCTGCACTCCGGTATGGTCGCCACATTCACCTTCATGGACTTCCTTCAGGACTCCTTTATCTCATCATGGACAATGCACCGAAGTAAGGGGGTCAAGAATCCCCTTTGATATATTACCCCATCTTGCATTACATAACGTGAAGCCGTACGAATGACTTGTCGTCTTTCGCTCCTTCTTTCGGGCACGACCCCATGTAACAAGTACTGCTTGAATGGGGTCATCCATGATTCCTTCTCGATTTATGTTTCTAATATGAAATCTACCTCCATCATACTTATGCTTGGAACACGCAAGGTTTCAAATGGAAACAATCCTATCTGTTGTGCATCGCCAATGCTTGCAAATTTTGCCAATGAATCGGCTGCTCTGTTTTGCTCATGCGGGACATGTGAAATATCATAATACTCGAGATTCGCTAGCAGCTCTTGAATCCGAATCAAATACGGGGAAAGTCTTTACCCCTTTGCTTGATAGTCTCCCCACACTTGGTACACCACCAGCTGCGAGTCGCAAAAGATTTCAACTGATCTTACTTCCAGCTCTTTGATAAGTCTTAAGCCGGCAATCAATGCTTCATACTCGGCTTCATTATTCGTTGCTGTGAATTCGAGCTTCAAAGCGTAGCAAACTGATCGGTTCTCAGGAGTTATAAGAACTATACTAGCCCCCAAACAATGGTCGTTAGATGCCCCATCAGTGTACATCTTCCATCGAACGGGAGGTATGACATTATGGTCGTTTGACTCGTCTGTCGTACATCAGACAGATTCTCTCAGCTTTGCCATATAACAAGCGCGACCGGTCGCCTGATCGCCATGTACTATGCCAACTCCTTTGTCTATTGGAAATTTTAATGCCAAACACCATGGGGCCAAAGCGGCCCTAAACTCTGCCAGGCCCGGACGACCCAGAAATACATTATATGGAGAGTCAACTTCCACTACTATGAACGGTAGGACTCACACTCTCCTACGCTCATCTTCTCCCAGTTCAACTGGTAACTCAATATACCCCATCGAGTCGGTTGCGGCACCATTAAAGTCGTGGATACGGGCTTTGCATGGTTTTAAATCTTTTGTCTCCATCTTCATTTGGTCATAAGCCTTCTTGAAGATGATGTTGACAGTGCTTCCACAATCAATCTCCTTTTGACGTAAGCTAGCCCAATCGTTGCAGATATGACCATCGGATCAATAGTAGGAGCCTCCACCTTGTCTGCATCTCGACTCCTAAACACTATATCGTCTGTCATCATGCGTTATTGTTTTGCGAGGGTTCCATCTTCCATATTCGAACAACATTCATAATTCGCATGCCTCAAGGAGGTAGCATGTCATTCCATCTCCTACCAATTCTTGTTTGTAGGATGAGGTCCTTCGACTATAGTGTTTATGATCAACCTTCACACGATCCGGGTAGGTTCCTCTAGGTGGCATGGAGCCGGCCCGTGTCTGGGTTCTGATACCTACCCTCTGGTGGGTTATTAACAAACTCCTGCAGCTTTTTCTGCCTGATTAACCTTTCTATGGCATCATGGAGGTGTCTGCACTCCCCAGTATTGTACCCGTGGGTCTCTTGGAAGCGACAGTACTTCCCATCCATTTTTATTCCTCATTGAACTCCTTTGGGCGTGGCTTTCTGTACTGAAAGGTGTTACGGGTAGATAGGTAAATGTTTTCAAGAGATGTATTCAGGGGGGTGTATTCGTTGTAGGTCGGAACCCTCGACTTCCATTTCCCTGTCTCTTTTTTCTTTGCAGGATTTCCACCTCTGGATCCTTTAGATTGCCCAGGCTTGTTTTGGACGTTGACTTGAACTTTTCCCGAACTGTCGCCGGATTGCTTCACGGCGATGTTACTTTTCACAGTGTCCTGAACAGGCCCTGGTGCCTTATCTCGTCTCATCCATCGAGCTTCCTCCCTCTTTATAAACTGGTGAGCTTTGGAATAGAATCGCTCCAACGTAGTTGGGGGCTTTCCCGCGAACCAATCTTCAAACTCCGAATCTGGATCTACACCTTGCATTACCGCCATCAAGATTGCATGGTCGTTAGGGTTGCTAACTTCAGTGGTGGCAACATGAAACCTCTGCAAGTATGCTTTCAAAGACTCTCCCGGAGCCTGGATCACGCTTGATAAGAATATCACGTCCTTTGGACGAGTAGCATGTATCCTGAATCGTTCAGCAAATTTCATTGCCAACTCGTCAAAGCTGGATATAGACCATGGAGGAAGTCGAGTAAACCATATGGTGGCGATTCCGGACAAAGTGATTGGGAAGCTCCTACACTTAGTCGTATCATTCGCCCTTGCAGAATCCATCATCCATTCATACCTCATCACGTGTTGCCAAGGGTCAGTCTTTCCTTCATAGGCTGGGATAGTCGGCATACTGAATTTCCTAGGATACTCAGAGTATGACTCCTGGACACTCCCCAATCTTCGTTGGTCAAGCCTTGGTTCTCTCTCATTAACCACCTGACCATGGCTGATAAGTCTGGAGTTTGTATGGAGGATGGGAGGTTGGGTTCCGTTCCATGGGACCATGCAGGTTGATGTCCCGCCTGTTGGCGGTTGGCCAAACGTGCGTCCTGAAGGCCGGCCTGATTTGGGTCCTGGTGAGCCGGGCGTCCGGTCTCCTCGCGTGCCTGATCCCTAGCAGATCGATCAGTGGCACCTGCCTGTGCAGTTTCTGTCTTACGGCGTCTACGCCTAGGAGGTTCATCAGTTGAGGTCAAGCTATCAGATAAAGAATAAGGAGCAGGGCTACCTCCAGCATTCTGATGCTGCTGCTGAGCAAGCTGAGTCATGAGATTAGTGTTGGCTTGAATATGTTCAGCAAGTTTCCTTCTACTTTCCTTGAGTTCTCTTATCAAGTCGTTGAACTCTGTTCGAAAAACGACTTCCGCTTGATTTTGTGTGGAGGGCCCTACGTCTTGAACCGCTTGTTGGTTGCTAGGTCCAACTTGTTGCACACTAGCAGTCTCGTGGACGTCTGCATTATGAGAGGCTGATCAGGTGCGTGGTCTTCCCATAGCAGAGTTGTCGGTTGGAACTCTGAATAGATTCAACGGGCGTCCAATGAATAAGTCAGATCACCTTCGGGGGATTTTTCGGTCCAGTAGCTACAAAGTGGATCCTATCGACCAGAGAATTCGATTCTCGGTGAAGGCACCAAAATGTTAGCACCAGAATTGATCACTAACACCCTTAAGAGAGATATGTAGAGAGATTAATGAAGAAAGTAAATGTAAATGGTGAACAGAATGCTAAACTAAATGCAAAAAATAAGAACACCAGATTTATAGTGGTTCGGCGTAATTGCCTACGTCCACTTTGAGGTTAATCTTTATTGCTTTACTTATCAACTGGTTACAGATACAATCCGCACACCAACTATTTGATTACAATTGTTAAGCAAAGAAGATAAGTCTTGAATGAGTCTTGAATGCGATAGAGTCTTCCCGGTGTTCTCGAAAAAAGGTCCCTTTCACTGTGCCTTTGCATCTCTATTTATAGACGAAGATGGGTTGGACTTCCCTGATGGGCCTAGTAGCTAGATATCTCGACCTAAAGTGAGCGGTTTCTGCGTGCCAAACCACTAATGCCGATCGGCAAATGCTGAATGCTTCCTTAATGCCGAACGAGGCGATGTGTTGAGTGAAGAGTGCAAGCCGAACGAGAACCGATGCCGGTCGAGGGGAGATGCCGAACGAGGCTGGAATGCCGAACGAGGCTGGAATGCCGAACGGGGTATTGTGTGCCGAACGACATGCTAATGTCGAATGTCATACGAATGTCGAACGAGCTTCATGCTGGTCGAGATTGAATGTCGGACGAATCTACCATGTCGAATGGGGCTTTCTGCCGAACAAGACTGGAATTCCGAACGACCATGCGAAATGTCGAACGGCCCTCAATGCCGAACGGGGTCTGGATGCCGAGCAGTGTTGTAAGAACCCGCATATTTAGCGATTGTATATTTAAATATGGTATCGTTAGTCGGATTTTAGTCCGAAAAGTTACTTTTTGCAAACAGTCGAATTGGGACTCGAGACCCCTTCCATTGAGTTCAAAATGCCGTTTGCAACCTTTTTGAGTATAAACTTTGATATGTTTGCAGTTTGTGGAATTTTGCTACTTTTTCACCTAGGGCTTTGGTTTTGTTTCAGCCCATTAGACCCAAGCTTCACCCCTCTTCTCTTCGTTACTTCATTTCTATTTCCTAATACTCAAGGTTTAGCAACAATGGAGAGAGGAATGGGAAATTAAAACTCCAAGCCCTAGTTTTCATTTGCAAATCAAGTTTTAGCTCCAAATCCAAAGAGAAGCCATTGGTAAGCATCATCTTCTTCTTCTCCAACTCATTCTCCTTTCAATTTCAGAAATTCCTAAACCTAACATTGGGAATGTTCTTCTTTTGAGCTTAGGTTCAAGCTCATTTGGGTTGTGTTGAAGTGTGGTTGATTCTTCCTTTGCTTTCAAGCTTCCCCTTCATTGATTTTGTGAAAAAGTGAGATTTTTATCTCACATCTAAGTCTATGATTATCTTTAATTGTTAGGTATGAATTCCTAACACTTATTCATGTGCATTTGATTTTGATTTGGATTAGTTTTGTGAATATTCTAATTTTTAGTGTTTTGGATTCAGATCTTTAAAGATCTTAACTTTGATGTTTGATCATGCTTTTGGTGATGCATCGAGGAGCATATATGGCCGAGTAGTCGATTGGCATAAACCCTTAGCGTCGTTGCTCATGCGATTGCAATTTGGTCGAGATTGGCCCACGTTTGGATAGGATGAGAAGGGTTGGAAACAGGGTTCGGTCGACCGAACACAGAGGCCGGTCGCCCGACCTGCTACCAGAGCACTTCTCTATTTTCTGGTCCGGTCGACCGACTCAGAGAGTTCAGTCGACCGACCTGCTCCTATTTCCCTGTTTTCCTATTTATGCTCGTTTTGCTTTGTTTTTCCAATTGTTAATCGATTCTTCTTCTCCGATTAGTTGTTATCACCTTTGTCAACTCTGATAACTTCTATTTTTGGAATTTTGGGTATTTCCACTTTGACGGATTCCGTATCGATTTCTTTGGATTTTATTCACGTCTTCGTATGTGAATTTTAGTGATTGATTGTTCCTACAATCATTTTTGTGATTTGTCACTTCAAAATATAAAGGTTTTCCATATTAGTTGTAAATATCGAAATTTTCATCAAAACGATTTCAACACTTTTTATTACAAAGCTCGTTTCTTAAACCGTTTTCCAATCTATTAGTATATACAAACCTTTACCTCATTCATATAAGAAATCTAATTAAATGGCTTAGTAAAACAAGTGGTATGAAACGCTTGCGTTTACTTCGTCGGTTAATTCTTGGACTTATTCGATTGAAACTCTTGTGACAATTTGCTAGTGGAGATCTACAATTTGTTCGTAAATATTTAAGTTAAGCTAGTGGTTATGGGATATGAAGCTAAGCTCGCATATTTACTAGCTTACTGTAATTGACACTTCTTGATGATCGATGATGATCATTTTATGGTTTAGACTAGCAATGTGCAATGTCTCTTTGTCCATGTGGAGGACTGTACCTCATTTTATTAAGCTTCGTCTCGTTTCTTTGTAGGCTAGCAACCCATGTACTTTTAATGTGTTTCGATTCATCTGGTGTACCGGTTGTACTACATCGATGTCTCGGCTTTTCGATTCATCTGACGTATCATTTGTACTGCGTCGATGTTCCGAATTGTTTTTTTCGATTCATTGGATGCACCGTTTGTACTACGTCGATGCCTCGGCTTTTCGATTCATCTGTCGTACCGTTTGTATTGCGTCGGTGTTCCGAATTGTTTTGTGTTTCGATTCATTGGATGTACCGTTTGTACTACATCGATGTCTCGGCTTTCGATTCATCTGTCATACCGTTTGTACTGCGTCGATGCTCCGAATTATTTGTGATACACGTGTTGGGGAGTTTTCATGCTCCCATTCTAGTGACAGGCCTCTTTCCCCTTTTTGTGATTTTCTGGATTTCTATTGATTGATTTCTAGAATTTGAGTTTCACCAATTTTCGTGATTTACATTGATAAGCTTTATCATTATTTGTGCATTGGTGAATTTGTGTGTCATTAACTTTTGTGATTGGCATTGATATAATTGTCAATATTTATGGTTTGGTGAATAAAAATAAAGAGTATGACATACTTTTGATCTTTGAGAAGATTCTTGTGATATTGATTAATCTATAGTTGAATTTCAATTACATACTTATCATAGTATGGCATTATGGTTATTATACGTTTTCGTCATATCTCTTATTCTATATCATTTCATCTGATATTTATAGCTAGACTGATCCGTTGATTATTTTCTTATTAAATAATACTCGAGTCAGACCGAGATGTTACAAGTGCTTCTGCTTGACTTCTCATCTGGGATTATTATCCTGACTTTTGGCTAACTACTTAGATTAGTAGTTTTTGGTTGTACACATTTGAGATATAGACTCATTGATGTATACTTATTCTTTTGTCTAGCACTTGTAACTATTCTTTTGTGATATTGTGGATCTTGCTACTCTGGTGTACACTTTCATGTGTAATATTCATATCTGTTTCCGCCTTTGAGATATGAATTATCTGTGACTGATTTGTGTTATGCTTATTTCTATATTTGTTTCCGAAGATATTATAGCCACTGTGTAGTAGCTTTGAGTTTGTATCGGTATGTCAGATTTCCTTTCGAGATGAAAAGCTATACTTTTATCTGGCATATCGGCACTCGCACAAAGCAATTATACATATGGTCGCTCCTCAACAGCTTTATTCTCCACGCTAGTTGACGATATTACTCCGTAGTGTTCTTGGCTAGCATGGGTATAGAGGTGGGGCATCAAAGCTTGGTATCAGAGCCAAACTTAGAAACAATGTAGAATAATTTTAACAAGGATCATAGTCCTAAGTCCATCTTATGAGTCGTGCTTTAGGATTTAATTCGAGTCTTCGTACCGATTCATCCTATTTTCTTTATGATTCCTTGTTTTATCTATCGAGATTGCTTGATATCCATTTGGTGAATAACCTTTTTCTTCTTTCTTTCTTTCTTTCTAAAGGAAGAGAAATGGTTAGATCAAACTGTCCCAGTGTCGTAAAATCTAGTGCTACTCCCCAGGATGGAGTATTTATGTCTGCCCAGCAGCTTCTTGATCTAGTAAAGAATGCTCAAGCAGCCGATTCTAATCTGGAGCCTACTCATCCTAGATCCGTTTTTGCACGCTTGTGCAGAGACTATATCGATCTGGGTGGAAGGCCATTGAAGGGATCCGAGGGTGTTATAGAAATTCAAGCTTGGCTCAAATCATGCGATCGCATCTTTACTCGCATGAATCTTATTGACCTTCACCGAGTCCAAGTGGCTTCTAGCATGTTCCAAGAAAGAGTGTTAGATTGATATGAGCTCTTGACTTCGGAGATTATCGAGGGGATCTTACTTGGGAGCAACTCCGAAAACGATTCGAATTAAAGTTTGTGCCGGAGGCTGAAAAGGTAACTTTAGCACGGTGTTTTATTGACCTTGTTCAAGGTGAATCTTCTGTGACAGATTACGTCGCATCTTTCGAATCTCTCTCTAAGTATGGGGTCGAGTATATTAATACCCCATTGAAGAAAAATCAAAGGTTTGTCTATGGGTTGAACAAGAACCTTAAAAAGCCTTTACTTCTCAAAGTAGAAGTTTCTTTTGATCAGCTTATTGATATCGCTCTTCGACTTGAAGAGGCTGATAAAGAAAGCGATGTTGAAGTTGTCGGTGCCAAACAGAACTTCAACAATAACACGAAGAGGCCTATCAAATTCAAAGGACACACTCCCAACAAGAAAGGGAGGCAACAAACTCTGGTAGCAAAGACTCCCATCTCTAGTTGAGGACAGTGCTACAATTGTGGTTCTACAGACCATTATGCTAATAGGTGTCTGAAACCTCTCTTTTGTCGTTATTGCAAAAGTTCGGGTCATCTTTTATCTACATGTCCCAAACTTCCAAGCAAGAGGGAGGGAAGGCTTAATGTTGTGCAAACGCCTAGTGATACTTCTTTTGGTCAAGGTACTTTTTATTCGATCCTTGATGGCATTGTTTTGTTTCGTGATCTTCTTATTTGACTTCTTTTTGATATGGGTTCATCTTATTATTTTTATATCAAAAGAACTTGTTGATTCTTTTTCTTTAAATATTTTGGGTTTGATGACTTCTTTGAGAATTGGGAGTCCTGTTGGTGGATCTGCAACGCTCAATTTTTTTTGTTTTGATGTCGAGATTATTTTATGTGATTTTTCCTTCTGAACCGATTTGCATGTTATGTGTTACTTAGGCTTCGGAAATTGAATTTTTGTGAAAGGATTGGCTCAATCATTATGAAGCCATATCCTATGTCTCGAGTGGACTATTCATCTTCGATCTTTTTAATATGTTAGGCATATTTCTATTTTTCTTTGTGATTCCGATTCCAATTTGATGGCATCATTTTATTCTTTAAGCCCTCATCATAAGAAAAGTGTTATTTCTCTCATTCATGTAGTTTGAGAATTTTTCGGTATTTTTGAAGTTTGTCTTAGGATCATCACCTAAGCCATATCTTGTGTGGTGTTGAGGTCTTTTCAGCTCGACCTTGCCACCGGTTTTCATTTGCTACGAGTTGCGGCAGTTAGCATTTACCGCATTCCACACTCGTTATGATACTTATGAATGACTTATTATGTCATTTAGTTTGTCCAGCTTATTTCATCCATTTTATGAATCGAGTATTCTACGAATAACTCGATGACTTCATTCTTGTATTTATTGATGTTGGGATGAAAAAAAAATTAAAATTTTGCAAATCCTTTTCATAAGATTTATTTATAAGTATAATTAGATTTTGTTCTTAAAACGTACAAAAATATTCTCAAAACATCATATAGAATATGATTTTGTGGTTGTATTACCCGTTGAGTGCTTTAAGAATTCTGGTCGATGCGCTTGATCAACGTTATCGATAGGAATTGCCTAAACGCTTTGATGAGGCAATCAGACACGATATATTGACTTGTAAAAATGTAAATTTTCCTAGAATGATTATTACATAAAGATAATTGTGATTTTGAAAGTTTTATCTTTTCGGGAAAGAAGATTATTTAAAAGAAATTCTTTCTTTTCGATACTCTTATTCTTGTGATTCCCGATGGGAACCAAGACTTTATCTTTTGTACCAATGCCAATCGTATTGGTTTGGATGTCGTTCTCTTGCAAAAGAGAACGTGCTATCTCTTGTGCTTCTAAATCATTAATGCCTACTGAGACTATATATGCCACTCATGATCTAGCGCTCGTGGCTATTGATTTCGCTTTTAAAAATTTGGCATCATTATTTTTGGGTGAGAAATTTGTCCTCTACCCTGATCATAAATCTTTGGAATATTTATTTTCTCATAAGGAACTTAATATTGGATCGAGTTCCTTGCATTTTATGACCTTGATATTCTTTATATATTCCCAGAAAGGGTGAATTGTTTTACCAATGCACTTTGTTGTAAACAACAAGTAGTTGTTTTTTTAATGATGTCCAAATGGAATGATCATTTTACCAACATCGGACATTTCGATATACTTTGTTTTATTGAGCTTCATCTCATTTCTTTATGGGCTTGCGTCCAATGTTCATTTATAGTGTTCGGTTCATTGGACGTACCATTTTTTTACTGCGTCGATGTTCCGAACAATTTGAGCTTCGGTTCATTGGACGTACCGTTTTTGTACTGCGTCGATGTTTCGACTTATTTGAGCTTCGGTTCATTGGACGTACCGTTTTTGTATTGCGTCGATGTTCCGAATTATTTGAGCTTCGGTTCATTGGACGTACCGTTTTTGTACTGCGTCGATGTTCCGAATTATTTGAGCTTCGGTTCATTGGACGTACCGTTTTTGTACTGCATCGATGTTTCGAATTATTTGAGCTTCGGTTCATTGGACATACCATTTTTGTACTGCGTCGATGTTCCGAATTATTTGAGCTTCGGTTCATTGGACTTACCATTTTTGTACTACGTCGATGTTTCGAATTATTTAAGCTTTGGTTCATTGGACGTACTTTTTTGTATTGCGTCGATGTTCCGAATTATTTGAGCTTCGGTTCATTGGATGCACCGTTTTGTACTGCATGGATGTTCCGAATTATTTGAGCTTCGGTTCATTGGACGTACCATTTTTGTACTGTGTCGATGTTTTGAATTATTTGAGCTTTGGTTCATCTGGCGTGCCGTCATTGTACTACGTCGTTGTTCCAAATTATTCGAGTTTCTAGTTTCTCGGGCATACCGTTTTTATACTACGTCGTTGCACCGGCTCAATTTTCTATTATTCATGATGTTTTCTCACGTCTTTCTACTACGAAAATCCCTTAGGGATTCGAATTTTATTCTTGAGCCCGGTGTTGTTGAGGGAATTGAAGTTTCACCAGATTTGATTTATGAGCAGCATTCCATTCGCATCATTGCTTCGGAGGTTGAGCGCCTTCGGAATAAAGATGTTCTTCTTGTGAACGTTCAATGGTTCTCAGATCCTAAGGATTGCTCTTCGGAATCCAGAGAATTCATCGAGCAATCTCGTTCGGGCTTACACTTTTGTGCTCTTTATGGTGAACTTCTTATTTCAAATTTTCTTTTGTGTTGATATGCTTTTATGGTTGTTACCCTTTATTTTTCTTCTTAAGTATTGCGAGGACGCAATTTCTTTAAGGAGTGGAGTCTGTAAGAACCTGCATATTTAGTGATTGTATATTTAAATATTTTATTTAAATATGGTATCATTAGTCGGATTTTAGTCCGAAAAGTTACTTTTTGCAAACATTCGAATTGGGACTCGAGACCCCTTCCATTGAGTTCAAAATGTCGTTTGCAACCTTTTTGAGTATAAAGTTTGATATGTTTGCAGTTAGTGGAATTTTGCTACTTTTTCACCTAGGGCTTTGGTTTTGTTTCAGCCCATTAGACCCAAGCTTCACCCCTCTTCTCTTCATTACTTCATTTCTATTTCCTAATACTCAAGCTTTAGCAACAATGGAGAGAGGAATGGGAAATTAAAACTCCAAGCCCTAGTTTTCATTTGCAAATCAAGTTCTAGCTCCAAATCCAAAGAGAAGCCATTGGTAAGCATCATCTTCTTCTTCTCCAACTCATTCTCCTTTCAATTTCAGAAATTCCTAAACCTAACTTTGGGAATGTTCTTCTTTTGAGCTTAGGTTCAAGCTCATTTGGGTTGTGTTGAAGTGTGGTTGATTCTTCCTTTGCTTTCAACCTTCTCCTTCATTGATTTTGTGAAAAGGTGAGATTTTTATCTCACATCTAAGTCTATGATTACCTTTGATTGTTAGATATGAATTCCTAACACTTATTCATGTGCATTTGATTTTGATTTGGATTGGTTTTGTGAATATTCCAATTTTTAGCGTTTTGCGTTCAAATCTTTAATGATCCTAACTTTGATGTTTGATCATGCTTTTGGTGATGCATCGAGGAGCATATAGGACCGGGCAGTCGATTGGCATAAACCCTTAGCGTCATTGCTCGTACGATTGCAATTTGGTCGAGATTGGCCCGCGTTTGGATAGGCTGAGAAGTGTTGGAAATAGGGTTCGGTCGACCGAACACAGAGGCCGGTCGATCGACCTGCTACCAGAGCACTTCTCTATTTTCTAGTCCGGTCGACCGACTCAGAGAGTTCAGTCAACCGACCTGCTCCTATTTCCCTGTTTTCCTATTTATGCTCGTTTTGCTTTGTTCTTCCAATTGTTAATTGATTCTTCTTCTTCGATTAGTTGCTATCACCTTTTTCAACTCTGATAACCTCTATTTTTGGAATTTTTGGGCATTTCCACTTTGATGGATTCGGTATCGATTTCTTTGGATTTTATTCACGTCTTCGTATGTGAATTTTAGTGATTGATTGTTCCTACAATCATTTTTGTGATTGGTCACTTCAAAATATAAAGGTTTTCCATACTAGTTGTAAATATCAAAATTATTATCAAAACGATTTCAACACTATTTTATTACAAAGCTCGTTTCTTAAACCGTTTTCCAATCTATTAGTATATACAAACCTTTACCTCATTCATATGAGAAATCTAATTAAACAGCTTAGTAAAACAAGTGGTATGAAACGCTTGCGTTTACTTCGTCGGTTAATTCTTGGACTTATTCGATTGAACCTCTTGTGACAATTTTCTTGTGGAGATCTACAATTTGTTCATAAATATTTAAGTTAAGCTAGTGGTTATGGGACATGAAGCTAAGCTCATATATTTACTAGCTTACTGTAATTGACACTTCTTGATGATCGATGATGATCATTTTATGGTTTAGACTAGCAATGTGCAATGTCTCTTTGTCCACATGGAGGACTGTACCTCATTTTATTGAGCTTCGTCTCATTTCTTTGTGGGCTAGAAACCCTTGTACTTTTAATGTGTTTCGATTCATCTGATGTACCGGTTGTACTACATCGATGTCTCGGCTTTTCGATTCATCTGACGCACCGTTTGTACTGCGTCGATGTTCCGAATTGTTTTGTGTTTCTATTCATTGGATGTACCGTTTGTACTACATCGATGTCTCGGCTTTTCGATTCATCTGTCTTACTGTTTGTACTGCGTCGGTGTTCCGAATTGTTTTGTGTTTCGATTCATTGGATATACCATTTGTACTACATCGATGTCTCGACTTTTCGATTCATCTGTCGTACCATTTGTACCGCGTCGATGCTCCGAATTGTTTGTGGTACATGTGTTGGTGAGTTTTCATGCTCCCTTTCTAGTGACAGGCCTCTTTTCCCTTTTTTTGATTTTCTGGATTTCTATTGATTGATTTCCAGAATTTGAGTTTCACCAATTTTCGTGATTTACATTGATAAGCTTTATCATTATTTGTGCATTGGTGAATTTGTGTGTCATTAACTTTTGTGATTGGCATTGATATAATTGTCAATATTTATGGTTTGGTGAATAAAAATAAAGAGTATGATATCCTTTTGATCTTTGAGAAGATTCTTGTGATATTGATTAATCTATAGTTGATTTTCAATTACATACTTATCATAGTATGGCACTATGGTTATTATTCGTTTTCGTCATATCTCTTATTCTTTATCATTTCATCTAATATTTATACCTAGACTGATCCGTTTATTATTTTCTTATTAAATAATACTCGGGTCAGACCGAGTTGTTACAGGTGCTTCTGCTTGACTTCTCATCTGGGATTATTATCCTGACTTCTGGCTAACTACTTAGATTAGTAGTTTTTGGTTGTATACATTTGAGATATAGACTCATTGATGTATACTTATTCTTTTGTCTAGCACTTGTAACTACTCTTTTGTGATATTGTGGATCTTGTTTGACCACTACTCTGATGTACACTTTCATGTGTAATATTCATATCTGTTTCCGCCTTTGAGATATGAATTATCTGTGACTGATTTGTGTTATGCTTATTTCCATATTTGTTACCGAAGATATTATAGCCACTGTGTAGTAGCTTTGATTTTGCATCGGTATGTCGGATTTCCTTTCGAGATGAAAAGTTGTACTTTTATCTGGCATATTGGCACTCGCACAAAGCAATTATACAGATGGTCGCTCCTCAACATCCTTATTCTCCACGCTAGTTGACGACAATACTCCGTAGTGTTCTTGGCTAGCATGGGTATAGAGGTGGGGCGTCACAAGTGTGGAATGCTGAATGACCATGCTGTGTCGAACGGCCTTCAATACCGAACGAGGATAGATGCCGAACAGCCTGGTCGTGCCGAACGGGGATAGATGTCGAGCGACCATGCTATGTCGAACGGTGTGGAATGCCGAACGGCATAGTTGTGATGAGCAAGGCGTCCCCATCAAGTCTCTGTCTACCTAGTCGAGCCACTGGATAATATATTTCTTCTTTATTGCCTTATTTTCTCTGCTACGTACATCTATGCTTCAAATGACATAAAATTTCCAGTTAACTCTTCTATTTTTAGAGTACTAAAATCATTAGCCTACCGCAAGAGTCTTTTTTCCCATTCGGGAATAAGTGAATTGAGGATTTTTCTAACTTGATCCTCTTTAGGAAAACTTCTACCCTATGTAATTAACGAATGTACTATATTTTGAAATCTACTACACATATCAGAAATGGACTCGTTTGGACTCATTTTAAATAATTGAAACTGATTAGTTAACATAGAGATTTTGGTCTGTTTGACTTTTTTAGTGCCCCCATGTGTAACTTATGGTGTTCTCCATATTTTGATATGTAGACTTACAAATAGACACTATTGAATTCATTCTTATCTAATGAGTAGAACAAAATATTCATGGCTTTACAGTCACTTTGTGCAAATACCTTTTGGTCAACGGTCCATTGTGAAAAATTAATCTCGGGCTCAATATACTCTTTTTGTATTACATTCCAAATATCTAGATTAGCAAATTGTAAATAGATTTTATTCTACATAACCAATATGTGTAATTAATGCCATTAAAAAATGGGTGTCTAGCAGTAAATTTTCATTTGACAAAGGTGTTACTAACAAGTGAACTAGCAGTGTTGTTAGCCATTTAAACTTTTCAAAAATCAAAATTACGAATACTTTGAAAACCTCGCTCTGAAACCATATGTTAGATTGTAGAAGATGGATCTTAAGGCTAATTTAACAATAGAAGGGGGTGAATAGTGTTTACAGATTTTTGTGAATATTTTTAAATTCTTTTAAGATTATAATTAAACAATGCAAAATCAACAACCACAGATGCAAACATAGACATGCATAAATGCAGTAAAAGTAAAAAGTAAAGAGTTGGAGAGATAACACCACAATTTTTTACTAGTTCGGAGTTATCCTACATCCAGTCCTATACAATTTCTAGTACAGATTTCTTTTCAAATATTAAAGTCAATACAATCTCGATTTCAAGGCTATGAGAGACACCCTTTAGATTTTCTGAGCTCCAGATATACTCATTAGATTCGAGTGGGATGCCGGCAAACCCACTTGGATTTAAATAGGACTCCTAGCATACCCACTTGATTTACACGGGACATAAGCACACCCACTTGGATTTCAAAGGCATCAAGCACGCCCAACAGTATATCAGCATGATTTGAAATAGTTTATGGACTCAATTTCTTGATCTTGAGTATAAATTATCCTACAACCTCTTGAATAGCACCTTGATCTAGATTTGAGCAAGGGAGATCAGAGTAAGCAATAGAGAATCAACTCAATAGAATTCCGGTTGATTTTAACAAGATTTTGAGTGGATTTTCTTTTAGAATTCAAGAGAGTGCAAGAGGATAGAAAATATGGAAAAGTAGTTTTCAAAAATTCGTTTGGAAAACCTCTATTTATGAAGAAACAACAGCCATGTCCATTTGTAAATAGATATGACTAAAAGACACTTCCATTCAAATTCGAAGTTTGAAATTGCCAACAAATATGTCGACATCCAAGATGGGGATATGTCGACATATCCTTTGTAATTTTGAAGAACACCAAATAAAAATTGTTTTGAAAATTTTAAGATTTGCAAAATATTTCGATACTTTTTAAAATCATTTAAACATAATTTATACACATTTTAATCATAATAAATCTTAAGAAAACTTTATTAAAAAAATTTGAAATATTTTAGTATATTAAGTATTCAAATATGGATTTCTTCTATAAGTATGTGTGTGTGTATACAAAGTATAAGTGAATATGCATTTAAAATCAAAGTTTAATAAATATCAAAATATACTTTTAAATACTATAAGCATTTAAAAAACATAAAACTAAAATTATATCAAAGTATAATAGCTTAAAAGTATATCTAAAGTATATCTAAAATAAAATACTTAATTACTCAAAATATAATAATCTTGTAATCAAAAAGTTAGGAATCATTTTAAGGCCATTTTTAAAAATCATTTTAAAAATAAGGATTCTTTAAAAATCATTTTTGAAATTCAGAATATTTGAAAATCATTTAAAATCAGGAAATAGATTGTAAAAAGATTTTGAAAATCAGAAAAGAGATCAAAGAAATGCGAATAGGGTTTTAACAAATAATCTATGACTTTATAACTTATCTTGATATCTTAGATCTTCAAAACTCATGAGTCTTTAATCTCTAACTCTTGAATCTTCTCTAGATACTGCACAATCTTTTAAATCAATACATGTCTAATATCCTGCATTATATATTATATAACTTGATAAAAACATTAGTATCAATATTTTATATAGTGTCATATAGTTATTATAATCAAAACCTATGCCTAAGATACTAATAGAGTGGGGACTGGATGAACATAGGCTGAACACCAAACCAAAATATAGAGCATATTCTGATGTTATTCTAAATGAAGCAAGAATATGCACTATGGTGAAAATCTTGAATGCAATACAAGATTTTCATTATACGAGAAGTGCTATGTAGAAATGGGAAGTTAAAGTGAAGTATCGGTGAAGAAAAGGTTTGGATTATGTTGGAAGTGCAGCTGCATGAAGGCTGGAATAAGTAGTTGAAAGAACTTACGAAGTGCTAGAGTACTGCTGAACTGTGATGCTAAATTCTATCGCCATCCCAAGGCCTACATTAAGGTGGTCATGCACTCAAATAAGTTTTTGAACTTATGTTCTCAGAAGTTCATGCATATCAGTTGATTCAGTTCATGTATGTATCAGTTCATGAATAATGAATAAAGTTTTACAGAAATTAACGAAGTTTATAATACTACTACTAATACTGATAATAATAATAAATTATGAAATATTAACCTAGTTAGCTAAATTTTATTAAAATTAACTAAATTTGTAATAAAAATACTAATTCTAATAATAATAATAATAATAATAAATTAACTAAGCTTATAACATTTAATTATTTTTATAATAAAAATAATACAACAAAACGAAAATAATGGTCATAGTAGTAATAATAACAATAAACAAACTAAACTTGTATAAATTAACGAAGTTTATAGCAATTAACTAAGTTAAGAATATAGAATAATAATAACAATGAATTATAAAGTTTAATCAAGTTAACTAAGTTTTTATTAAAATTGACCGAGTTTATAACAACAACAACAATACCAAGATTAAATAAGTTAAATAAGTTTACAAAAGCTAACTAAGTTTAAAATAATAATAATAATACTAACATTAAATTGTAAAATATTAATCAAATTAACTAAGTTTTACAGATAAAATAATAGAAATAATAAATTAGTTAAGTTTATAAAAATTAGTTTTGTTAATTAGGTTTATAAAAATTAAATAAGTTTATATAGATTAACTAATTTGATAATAATAATAATAATTTAAATAATGTTTATGAGAATTAACTAAATCTATTTATAATAATAATAGTAATAATAATAACAATAATCATAATAAAAACGAGTACTAAGGCACGTCTGATGGACGTACGTAAAGACAGAAGCAAAGTAACTTCTTATTTTTATAAAATGCACACATGACATCAGAATCAGCTGAGAACATATTTAAATGGAAGGCAATATTTTGTTAATGATAATGAAAAAAAATATAAATCCCTAAACTTGGTAAGAAGTAAACAAAAATGCATTCAAATAAAATTCATATATTTTCTGCTATACCTTAAGAAAACATTCATGAATATCTATGTGATAAATAGAGGTAGAACTTTATTTGTTTATTGAACCCGTTATACCGACAATGTATTAGCATCATATGGTACAACTTCATAAATAATAGCAATGGAAATTCACATAGACAAATATGGTAAGAGACCAACAATTATTGACAAAAGCAACAGTGGTCGGTCCACCGCCAGTTGTCCATAAGAATTCAGATTTTTATGCGTTAGTTCCATTGAATGATTTGTTTATGTTGATGCCAAATATGCCTCATTGTGAAAGATGATTCTTCATGCCATCCAACATGATGTTTATGTATCATCCACATACTTTTTAGCTGCGTGTTAACAATAACAACATTTGAATAAGTGTGTAATTTATGATGCAATTTAAGTGTAATGAAATTCAAATGCAGAATGCTAGTTCACTTTATTATCAATCTGCATAGAATAGACTTCAAAAAGCAACATGGCCTTTGTTTATGTTCGAAGCATTTAGGGGTGGGTATAGTCGGTTAACCGAGCTGTTCGGTTAATTAACCGATTAAACCGACCAAATCCTACTATTTGGTTAACCATATCGAAAATAAAGTTGGCTGTTCATACAGACCAAACCGTCCAGTTTTAATCAAGGTTAACAGCGAATATTTAGTGGTTAATCTTGACTGATTAACCAATGACCGCCAATTTTTTAACCGCATTAAGGTTGAAAATTAATGATACCAAAAACCCATTATTCAAAATCAATTCAAGAAAGGTCTCAGCAATGCTCGGTTCAATAAATTACAGATTGCACTACATTTCCATACAAAATAACTCGAACTGTTTAGACAGTTTAGCAACTGTAAAATATCTTAGATAGTTCGTCGATTACAAAATAGCTCAATAAATACAAAGTAATTTCTCACACCAAGTTCAGATAGTTCAATACATGAATAAAAAGACGGTTCAAAATTTTCAATACACGAATGAAAGGATAGTTCAGTATTGTGCTTAACTTCATTGCTATGCAGCATCGGTACAATAAAAACATAGCTGAAGCATCCACGCAGTTGAAATACACCAGCATCCACTATAAAACAGAACTGTATCATTAATGATGTTGTATATAAAACATATAGAAGGCACAATGCAATGTTTTTCATGTGATATTGTATACAAAACATATAAAAACAAAGACATAACGAGATTGGTTGCTCAACAGCAGAATTGAAGAATCATTACTCATATTGTATATTCTGACATTTGTGAGCATCATCTTTTTTTCTCTTTTTATATGGTCAGTTGATTTTCATGAAATACATATGTTGATAATAATACATGACAACTACTTAACCAATATATGACTTTATCTTCTAATGAGAGACAACACGGTAATTATTTTTACATGAAACCATTAAGCCTATTCATTTCAAATACTTGTTTCAAACTACTCCAAAGAGAATTAAAATACATCCTATGTAATATATTAAAACCTATTATTGAACAATGCAACTTACATTATTTAAGCATAATCCGTAGTGGATAACACACAAACACGTGCGCACGCGCATATAAGTAGTTCAAGTTTTTTTTATAAATTTGCTATTAAAAGAAGATATAAAGTGAAATTCATGTCATCTTCTTATTGTACCCTATAATGAACACAACTGTGGCTCTACCATAAAACTAATTCATGCCATATTCTTACCGTATCCCATAAAACTAATGTCATCTTCTTATTACTATTATTAAAAGAAGGTATAAAGTAACATTCATGCCATAATCTTATTGTATCCTATAAGGTATACAAATGTCAATTATTGATTTTATTATACGAATAAATTTTGTAAATAAATACATGTATTCTTGGTTGAGCATACATATGAGTTACTATAGTTTTAAATTTCAGAATGCTAATACTATGAGATAATCAATAGCTATAATGTTTATCATCTCAGGGTTCATTTAACCATATGTGGATATAAATGTAATACCATTGTTGCCTTTATTTCATTAAGCAAAGTGAAAAATCTTTTACACTAAATTTTGCATTAATTCTTCAAAGTGAAGATCCCTGTAATTAGTGGTAAAATGCGAAATTAAAATATAGTAGTAAACATAATGTATTTTACAGTCAACAAAAGAGAAATAAAATCATTAACAAAAAAATGACATTTGACTTGCATTGATTTGTAAAGTAAACACGTTATTTTTTAGCTACTTAATCATAACTACAATTTCGTTTAGTATTACCATAGTAAAACTTACTTCTATGGCATCCACTTTCATTTTGCTAACATAAAAAAACAAAAGTTGATGTTAAATAAACTTTAAGTAATTAAGAAGTAGACTACCAAAAGTGGCGCCGATTGACCATAATGAAATTGGAGTAACCACCGCAACAAAGAAATCAATTTATTCACTTCCAAATTAAATTTTAAAAGTTAACAATCTTCATTCTTGTTTAAATAAAAGTTAAATCAACTTGCGACATCATTTTCATTCATATTAAATTTAGAGTTCAATTATTTAAATAATTTCCAATATTAAATTCAGACAATTTAATTATTCAATAAATCACCATATTTTAAATATATGTTATTTAACTTATAAAATTTAATTTTTAAAACGAATTCAAATAATAAAACAACTACTTCCATTTTATAGTAACTCAACATTTATCATTCAATTTCAGTTATTGACTATAAACACTTTCAATACATAGAATTTCATTTCAATACTTGTTATTTCCAAAATCTTCGAAATTGGTTATTTCAAAATTTTTTTCAAATTCATACTAAATAAATTACATAAATAAAACATAAATTTTATTTCTAACCATTTTCGTTCAATAATTATCTTAAATTCAATAATTTAGAATAGTTAAAATTACGGATCGTTAAAAAAATAGTCACGCAATTTTGCATAACCAAACTGCACAAATATTAAAAAAATCCAAAACCTTAATTATAAAACATGGGAATGATCGCTCCCGTCATTAATTAATGGCATGACATATTAACATTAATAATGTAAGTAAAACCTAATATTTTATCTTTGAACAAATTGCTGCATGAATTGATTGTATTTTTTTATTGCTATTCAAAGTATGCAAGGGTATTTTTTTGTAAGCTCATCAAATTCAATGTTGAATTTATTGTAATATTTATTAATGTTTTGTTTTATGATAGTATATATTATAAATTTAATTTTGGTTGAAATAATAGCACATACACTAATTTAATTTTTTTTGAGGTAACGATTGGAACCTTAAGGTCATCATAACATTGATACTCACTTAAGTAACCATGATGTGTACCTCGTCTGTGTTGGCCTTCACACACCATGGACAATGCCTGACTCCGTAAACAGAGGAAGCGGGACTCTAAGCTGCATGGGCCTAGCACCCTAGATCTCGAATCCATCTCCCTAACCATCTGAGCCACGACGACGATTACATTATTTAATTTTTGATGAAAAAAGGTTTTGGAACTGAACGGTTTCATTGAACTATTTTTTGTTTGTGTCATTGTAGTTTGGAAGCTATTGGCAATTTAGTTTTGGGCGAAATTGATTTGAGGGAGAAAATATGATATCGCAAAGGTGGTTTATTCTTGGTAAGAGGAAATGCCCAAAAAAATGAAATGAAAATTAATAGGTGTGGGTGCGGAACTATTTAGTAAGAGAAGAAAAACGGGTGAAGAACGATATAAAAATCAACCCCTTGAAAAACCATTTTTCATAACTGAATGTTAGTTCTGTGGCATATAATCCATCTTTTTTGGCTAAATGATTAAAAAGCGAAATTTCTATTTGGGAATTTGTAAAATAGAAATATTATTATGCGGTAATATCCAAATTGAAGGAAACAATCAGAATTAGAAATGGTAAAAGAATGTACCTTTATATGCAATTGAAAGGCCTAAAAATTAAACAAATGTGATTGACAAAAAATATTTGTAATTTTGACAAAAAATGTTGGTTTGTCATTGTAAATGTCAGATCACAATTACAACTCCAATTGTTCAATTGTATATCTTTTGAAATAAGTCAGCAATTAGGACAACATTAAAATCCGTTACCATAACGGTTTGATATAATTAATTCAAGTAATTTAAGCAATGTAAACTGTAATTTGTACCATCCTAGTCTTTGGAAAATACAGAGAGTTTTGTATCTAATATCTCTTTCTGTATGCTTTTAAACCCGAAGAAAAATAAGTCAACATTCAAAACTAAGAGGAAAAATAATCACAAAGATTTTTAGTAGTAATTTATCTATATGCACAAAAAAGGTTTCACGCAATTAAAACTAAAATGGAATAAGAATTAGAGTGAACAATCTTGGTATATCATGTTAATAATTCTAACTCATTGAAAGGGATGCAAGCACGCTATTATATCATAAAAATTTCCAAGTAAAGCTACATATATGATGCTTTTATTGTTGTAAAAATTAAAGATATAATATAAATGGGTGTTGTGTGGGGAAAAAGATTGAAATAAGCAATAATGAACATAATAAAATCACCTCTATTGATAAAAGTGCAATTTTGTACGCCATGCACATTTATTAATTTATTATGGACGATATGAAGTCACCACTTTATGATACATAAATACCTCAACTTGATAGATCGTTAAAGAAAATCTAAATAAAAGCAATGCTATAGAAACTTATTCATGCCCAAACTTTTTATATTAGCCTTTATCAATATATCTGCATGTGTAATGCTATAAAAGGCAAATGCTTTTCCAGGAATCTTTTGATTAGGAATATCACAAAATTTACTTATGAAGTAAAAATTATATTAGCATAAAAGGAATAGGCACAATATTAACGTATGAAAATAACAAATTTGATAAATATGTTTTACATTAAATAGAAATAGTAGATCATATATTCCCATAATGGATAATCCAATAACAGTAGTAAAAAATTCAAGGAAGCATTAAAGAATGTAAATGGATTTCAAACTAAGTTGTTATTTCTGTTTCCTACTCCTTGCAATCAAAGATATTTGAATAAAGAAATGACTATTATCATCGAAATTTATCCCAAGCCCTAGACCTGATTTTGGAGACAACGATGACCAATATAGTTTTCACACTCATAATCGATCATGAAACTTGAGTATAGACAAAGTAAAATCTAATTGATCATAAAAGCACAATAACGCTAAACATGCCTTGATAAGCAGTTCAAAGCCTAAAAACAAATTCATATGGCTAGGCACCAAATATAGACGTAAGGAAGAAAGTAATTAAAAAGAGAGCAATCATGGGTTGTTCAGTCAGTACAATGGAAGAATTTTGCAGCAAACATAAAGGTAATTTATCATACTTCACAAAGTCTAACAAATCAAATCATTTTATTTATTGCATCGCGAATGGTTCCATTTGATGAAAGTCCCAATTATATCAAATTATTCAAATCCTAACAGACATTACTCAAATTCTAATAAACTTCAACTGTCTGTATATACATATACTTTCATCTTCCATCATATATACGGTACTCAAACACATAACATGGATACATAACAAATCACAATAAAGCAAACCTTTTATGTGAGGAATGAAATGCAACCAAATTTGTCAATAGTAAAATTAATAAATTGTTGCTCATCCACCAAAGTGTAACCTGGCCACTACACTCTTTTGGTATCATTCTTCACTGTGATTGATCATGTTCTACATTATTATATTTTTTATCCTAATATAACCTAATTTTTCACATGATTAAGCAAAATTATAATTTAAGGATAAAATAATACCAAATAATATTATGGTACACATTATCTGATACTCACTATTTCACTATTATGTATGAAGTTGAAAATAACTACCACATAATTATTATGATATCAATTAAGATGGGTATTTTGTGGAAATTAAAAAGGCTTCCCAACGATACTCGGTTGGGAATGCTCTTATAATGCTAGCTATGCTCACTTATAGAATTAATGGCAGGTTGCATAAATTAATCATTTTAGAAATGGTTAATTTTATTCTCCTTTGGTATGTAAATTTTTCTTTCAAAATATATTTGACAAATATCAATCAAGATTTTATTGGGAGTTTATTAAAAGTAAAATTAAAATATTATTTATGAACCTTATACTGGTATCTATGGAGTTTATGGAGTTAGTGTGAAGTAAAAATTCATGGAAGCTAAAAATGATGTAATTAGACTGGGCTTCTCCTTTCTATTTTTTTAGATTTGGTTGAATCGATATTGAAACTGATGTAATCAAACTGAACACAATTAGGCACAGTAACTGTTTCCAATTTCTATAGTAAAGAGAAAGTAGCAAAACAAAACAATAAATGGCCTACACTTTTTGTGAACCATTAAGTATACTGATAATTACTCATAATCTAAAGTAATGAAGATGGTGAATAGTTACATGAGATTCAAGTCTGAATGATATCAGATATGTGATAGATATTACTCAAAATCCTAAGCAATTCTTGCTCAATCGTCTAATTGCCATTGCAGATTCTAATCGACTATCACTCTAATCAAAATCAAAAGAAATTAATGAAAATCAGCAAGTAATTGCCTGAGTTTGAAGTCTGACGGATATTGAGTGGTGATGCTTGAGCTTACTCTTTACATGTTGGTCAATAATGGCCATTAGAGGCAAGATTGCTGATTTAGGGTTTTTATTTTTCCTACAGCAAGTGAAAAATATAAAAGAAAGATCGTATCAGTATTATATTTGGATTAATACAGGGAAACAGAATGTAGAAAGGATACTAATCAAAATCATAAGCAATTGAATATCAGCAAATAATAACTGAGTATGGAATCATACGAAAATCAATCCTTGAGCTAAACTGTTAATAGAGAATCGCCATTAGAGGTGAGAGCCGATTTAGGTTTTTCTCTATAGCAAAGTGAGACGTGAAAAATGCGTAGAAAAAGAACGTGAAAAAAGGAGGGTATTTTGGGTATTCCAAAAAGATGCAGTTGAATTCCTATTCAATGAATTATCATAATTAATAGTAGAGATAATAACATTATGTACACTAAGTTTATAAATGTTAACTAATTTTCATAAAAATCAACTAAGTTTAAATAAGATTAATACTACAAATAATAATAATACCTATAAATTATAAAATATTAACCAAGTAAACTAAGCTATAATAAAGATAATGATGATGATGACAATAACAGTAATAAAGTATTAATCAAGTTAACTAAGTTTTATAAAAATTAACTGAGTTTACAATGGTAATAACAATAATAAATAATGATAATAACAATACTAAATTAACTATAAACTTAGTTAACTTGGTTATGTTTTACAAAAATTGACTAAGTTTATAATAATACTAATACTAATAATAATAAATTATCAAATATTAACCAAGTCAACTAAGTTATATAAAAATTAACTAAATTCGTCATAACAACACTAATACTAATACTAAATATAATAACAATAAATTAACTAAGTTTATAAAATTTAATTAATTAAGCTTACAATGATAATATTAATAACAAAACAAGAACAACGGTCATAGTAATAATAATAACAATAAACTAACTAAGTTTATAAAAATTAAATTAAGAAATAATTAATTAAGAATGATTAATTAAGATGGATAGTCAAGGATGATTAATTAATAAGTTTGAAATTAATTGATGATTAAGTAAGCAGGATTTAAAAGTGATTGAAGTAATTAATTTAATCTATTTAAATTAATTAGAAATGGTGTGACTAATAAACTTTACTTATGGATGATTGAATTATATTGGATTATTTGTTATCCCTGGCATGTGATTGTGAGATGTTATTGGTTTCTGTTCTTCTTCTTCTTTTCTCTAACAATCTGAAATTTTAGGAGCCGAAAATTTCAGGCCGCTACATTTTACAAAGCTTTATAGCAGTTAAATAAGTTTAAAACAATAATACTAATAATAATAATAATAATAATAATAATAATAAAAAAAAATTATAAAGCATGAACTAAGTTAACTAAGTTTTATTAAAATTGACTAAGTTTATAACAACGACAACAATAATAAATTAACTATAAGTCTTATCAAAATTGCAACAACCTAAAATTCTGGTCATTTAATTTTAAATATTTAATTAATTTTAGATATTTAAATATTTGGATTTTTGAATTTAATACTTAGAATTCAATAATAGTGATCGATTAAATATATGAACTAAGAATTGAATATTTGAATGGTGAACGAAATACGAATCAAATAGATTTAATAGTTTCATTTAGCTTCTTTTAATTAATAAATGATAATGGTGAATCATTTGGCAAATTTATTTATAATAACAAATGGTTCGAATATAATAAATAATAAGAAAAATCAAATTGTAATAAAATGACCCGGAATTTCACTGCCCTGATTTGTGAATATTTAATTAATTTTAAATATTCAAATAAATGGTTTTATAATGAAAATAAAACTCTTTTTAATAATAAATAATAACGGTGAAATGATTTTTAAATTTTGTTTACAAAAATATGTAGTTCGATGAAAAATAGAAAATGTGATCGGAAACCGTTTTCTAAATTTTCGACGTTTCATCATATAAAAGTTGCTTGAAATGTTGTGTACACATTTGAATATATATATATATATATATATATAAATATATGAAATGTTACAAACGTAGATTAGTAATTTAATTAGGGTTAAGTGTAATTAAGTGAGTTAAGAAAATGATGATGTGATACTTTGGCAACTATAATAAAAAGATAAAAAGAGAATGGCGCCTCATTAGGAGAAGTACATTAGAGCACTTATGCATGCTGACTTTGATTTGATTAGAGGGTGGCTAGGTGTAGGCTGAAATGGGTGAGGTAGAGGAGAGGGTGTGACATGGCATGCATATGTGAAGGGTAGAGTACATGAAGGTAAAAAGGTAATTTGCTATTTCAATTTCATATAAAACTAATTTTTCACCTTTCTTGCTTATTTTATTTTCATTTTCTCTTCCCTTATCTTCCTTAACGCATCACAAAACCTTTTAATGGCTTCCAAAATAACTTTTCATGTTTTAAGATTTCAAAAATTAACTTTTAAATGTTTTAAAAATTTGTTTAAAGGTTCATTCTTTTCCATTTAAATTTCTTCCGTTTACCCAAAATGGTTTCAGCCAAACTTCTTACACAAAACTCCAAAACTAGGATTTAATTTTTTAAACCGTGTATATTTCTAGTGGCTACAACTTTGTAGCTTACCACGTTTTCTTTTGTGGAGCTTAGATGCTCCAAAAATTCATTTTTTTGCAAGAGTGTTTTTTAAATCTAGATTTTGATGTCCGAAAGTACCTCTCACTGTTTCGGCTATAACATCCTCATAATTTAACTTTTTTGAGTAATTCTTTTTTTTATAGAGGAAAAAATAATCTAAAACTTTTCTTTTGATCACTTTTTCAAAATCCTAGAGGAAAGAGTCCTAAAGTCGAGTGTAAAATGATCTATTTTCGAGAAGAATTTGTGGTTTCCAAGCTTTCCGAGCACTAAAGTATTCAAGTTTTCAGAACCTTTGGTGAGTTTAACTCATGTTTTATTTTATTATATCGCATCTATGATTTTATAAATGTTTATCAATTATTTGCATGTTAATTAAATTATTTGATTGCTTGTTTGGTTGCATTTCCAATTGGAAATGGATGACATCTTAATTTGATTGTTATAAGCCAACATGATTATCTATATGTTATCCATAACCATTGTTTTGCAGGAAAAATATGTAGAGAGACCCAAAGGAGGTTTATCGCCCATAATTTTATTTATTTATATCCTTATGTTGTTATTGATGGTTAACTGAAATTAATTTCTGATATTCCATTTAATAGTTTAAATGTCGTTATACCGATTTTCGCTATACCGTCATTTATTAAATTTTCATCCCCAAAACTCTATCTTATAAACTTGAGGTTAGGTTTCTACTAAAAAGACTATTTAAAATTAATTAATCATTTTGATTAACGATAATTTAAATTAATCAATTTGAGATTAATTAACCAATTTAATAAATGATGATTAAAATTGGTTTATATTTAGATTGAATTAGTCATTTTTGCTAATGATGTTTTATACATGATTAATTGTTTTAACTAATGATTATTTGAGTTTAATTAATTAATGATAACGGAGTTTAATTAATTTATTGAACTTGATTAATTATTTCAATTAATGATAAACGAAATTAATAACCATTTTAATTAATGATATTTAAAAGTAATAAATCATTTTAAATAATGATTTTTGAATTTAATTAATCATTCTAATTAATGATTGCTTTTAAATTTGATTAATTGTTTTAACTAATGATATTTGGAATTTAGTTAAATCATTTTAATAAATGATGTTTTATAATTAAATAAATCATTTTAACTAATGATGTTTTAATTTATCGGTTTGACTAATGAAGTTTGGATTTAATTAATCCGTTTAATTTATGATTATTTTGAACTTAATTAAGTGTTTTAATAAATGGAATTTAGAATTACTTATCATTTTAATTAATGATGTTTGAGATTAACTATTTATTTGATTAATGGCTATTTGAATTTAATAAATCTTTTTTAATTAATTGATTTAATAGAGGTGATTAAAGTAAATTAACTGGTACAATAAAAATTGCTTTAATAAACTAATTTAAAGTTAATAAACCGATTTAATGGAGATTTTAAAGTTAATTTATCAATGTTATAAAAGTGTTTGGAAATAATTATCTATTTTATTGTTTATTAAAAGGGATTTTAAATGTGATTAACTATTTTTAGGATAATTAAAATTGTTTTGAAAAGTTATAAAAAGAATTGGAACTCGATTATTGGGATGTTAAGTTGGATAATCTTCTGGGTGTTCGGACTGATGTTGATTTAGGCCTTCGGGGTCGTGCACTTGGAAAAATTATTCTCTTAATGTTTTAACGATCTAAAACTAATTCTAAAAATGTTTTACCAATACGGAAATAAAGCCAAAAAAATTCAATTCATTTTTAAAAGGAAAATTTTTGATGCGTTTATGGAAATGAATTATTTCTGTAAAGCGAATCACTTATATGGAAATAATTTATTTGTATAATTAGCACTAAACATCGAAGAAGTAGACTTGTCGCTATTTCGAAAGTTAAGAATAATCGTGCGACATGACTTTGAGGTAACACTACCTTGACTTGTTCGACATTATTATTAACCCAGGAATAGTACAAGTTTGAATTCAATGAGTGGTGATAAGTATACAAGACTTAATTTCCATATACGATCGTTTTATGTCCTCGATAGTTGGTATATCAACTATCGGTTACTTTAGCCACTTTACTTCGTCACTCTAAGACGATGTGTTGCTCATTTGAGCTTTGTTATCCTTTATCGAAAATGCCTAAAACCAAAGAGCGAGTGGGGGCAAAGCTATGTAGGGTTGATCTCATTATGGTATTTTCACATCCATTCTAGATTGGATTCGGTGTTGCGCATTGAGATGTAAAATACTCGGATTCTTGGTAACAGTTGGCGAGGTCCGGCATGGAGGTTTTCGAGAGCCATTGGAGTTCTCAAGTATATTTCTAGAGGTATACTTTCGGTGAGGGGGGAGTACCCTCATAGTTATTTGTTGGAAAATTTTCTTTCCTTATTTGATTCGTATCCCTGAATCTATTTTAGCTTTAAAATTGCCAAGAGTAGAGCCAACTCCTCATCACGGTATTTAAAGTATTTATTAGTCCATTTTGTCGAGTTCAGACTGTTACTTTATTTAGTCTGTTCTATCGAGTTTGGACTGTTACTTTATTTAGCCCATTCTATCGAGTTTGGACTGTTACCTTATTTAGTCCATTCTATCGAGTTTAGACTGTTTTTCCTTGTTCAATCCATTTTGTCCAGTTTGGATTTTACTCGATTTATTTCCATTCTTTCAAGTCTAGTTTAATATTATTTATGCTCAATCATATTTCGATTTGTTTCCTGATATTTATTTCTTCTCTTGCTTGTATGGATGTTATTCTTGTGAGGTAAAAACCCGTTCCGCATCAGCGGCATGGACTCACGGAATTTTTGCATATGTTTTCCATTATTCGAGTTATCTCACGCTGGTATTTCATGACTGATCCGAATGTTATTTATTTATAATGCTCGGGTCAAACTGAGTATTTTTCCAGGTTGTCCTTGAAGTTTCGGAGATCGTGGAGGGAGCTGAAGTTTTACCTATCGTGTTATTTTATTTTCTGTTGTATTATATAGTATACCTATTGGCATGTCTAATAGAATATTATATGTTAAAGCTATAGAATATTATGTGTAATATATAGTTGTGTTTAAAACAATATGTATATCTTTATGTCTAATATTTTTTATGAATTTTCATTATTTAAATGGATTTGTGTTTTAGAAATATTTTTAATACAGCATTTTGATCTGTATCGACTATTGTGATTTATAGGGATGTAGCAGAATTTAAAAATGCAAAAAATAAACAAACCATAACACTTAGAAAACGAAATAAAAGCTTATAAGAAAAGCGTTATCAAAGTTAATAAATCTATAGTGCTTTTTATGTTACAAAAGGTATAGTATCTATTATAACATGTTAATATATACCGTTTATTAAACCGCTATAAAAAATTACAACAGCGGATAAAAAAGCAATAAAATGACTTTTTATAAAGGTTTTTTCATGCTATAAATAAGCCATTGATTTTATAATATGCTAATATACAACGTTTACTTAACTGCGATAGCTATAATTTACGGCGGTTTATAGTCGTTGTTGATGACTCATTTTGTTGTACCATTGAACGGTATGCAAATCATAGTCATCGAAAAATAACGATGTCGAAAGTAATTCTCGATATACAAAGCATTATGGCCAAACATGAATAGATGTGGGAACCAAATGAAATGTGATACGTGTGGGAGCATTTAATGCAAAAACGACCAACATGACTACCAAGAAAATTGATGAAAAATTCCAATTTATCTCGATAAGCATTAATGCAGATTGAGGGAAAAAATTACCCATTTTCTTATCAAAAATATTTTACAAGTAAAACAGAGCAAGGAGGACAAAGCAGACAATTGCATTGCTTAAGAAGAATAAGTTAGAGGTGCACTTAGTCTTCAACGTATATGATCAATGTAGTATAAGTAATATACATCCTTAAGCTACATCAATCAGGATTGCATAAGTTCTTAATAACTCAATCGAGGGCACACTACAAGAAAAACCATTTATAGTTGCAAAAATCGGTGGCGTTTTATTGTAAATGCAACTAATAATAGATTACCAAATAATATAAACGTGGCAAAAAATAATTCACGTTTCCTGCTTCTAAAAAAAAGAGTTCGCGCGAACTAAATAAACGTAACCTATCATTTTACTCTCGTACTTAACAAAATTCTCGTCCCTAATTTGCTTTCTTCTTCAGAAAAAAAATTTCCCCTTTTAATCGTGTTAAATTTTCATCGCACTCAAGTATCATCGTCAACTCCGTCGTTTCCCCCTTACTCAACATCGAGTCGCGGCAGCGAGCAGATCTAGGTATAATTAGGTATGAACCTTTTAAATCGATTAGGTATATTTAGGTATGAATCTTTTAAATCGACTTTGTGATTCTATTTGGCTTTTATATGAATTTGAATGCATTTTATTTTTGTATTTTTTCCTAAACTATTACTGAAATGGTTGATTTAACCCTAATTGCAATGATCTGTTGGGATATCTGCTTTGATTTCTTTGAGTATATGAATGTTCTGTTGAAGTGGTTAGTGAATGAATGGTTGCTTGCTGAGAGGAGGTTGAGGTTGCGTCTTTCGGGAATTTGGTGGGTTCAAGTAGCATTGATGGAGGTCGTGGGTTTGTTTGCGATTGGGTATTGGCTGGCTCGATGGTTGAGAGTGGTAAGTGTTGGAGCATAAATAGTCTTTTGTGTAGTGGCAGGCACTGGAAATATGTCAGTTGTGTGGATGTGAGGTAGTGAAGAGGAGGCGGTGAAGTTGACTGTTGGTTTGGTAAGAGGGGGCGAGGCTGGGGGAAGGATGTGAGTGTGTTCGTAAGAGAGGGCAAGTTGATGAATGTTGCGTGAGTCTCTGGTAGTTTGCTGCGGAGGCTGGGTTGTTGATGTTTTGTTGAGTTGTAGTATGAAGTGCGGTTGCGAACAGGTTGCAGGTTGGAGAAATGGGAAGGAGGATGGTCTGTGGTTGCTTGGGGTTTGTAGTTGGAGTGGTCACTGTTGTAGTGTGTGAATACGGTGCGGTTGGTTGTATCAGTGCAATAGTCAGTAGGTTGTAGAATGGTTATTGAAGCAGGCTACAGGAATGTAGGCAAGTGGATATTGTCTTTGGTGATATGAATGAATGTGGTGTGTATGAGATGAAAGTGGGTATTGTTATAGGCTGGTATGAAACTGTGTTGTTGTGAGGAGTGAATGAATTGTTTAATAGTGGAGTGGAGGAGTGATTGCAGTGTTGAAGTATATTTATGGAAGTGGTTGAATTAAACAATGTTGTGAGAAGTGGTAAAATAAGAGGATTGAGTAGTATGGTGATGAGAAGTTATTGCGTTTTTTGAAAGTTGCAGCAATGTGTGGCAGCGGAAATGCACCGGCGTTTGTTGGTGATAGGTGGGAGGAAGTTTGGTCAGTGGTCTGTGTGTAATGGTGAAGTGCAGAGATTTGCAAAAGTTTTGTTGAAGTGGAGCGTTTGTGGATGGATTGACAAAGGAGGGGCAGATAGCTGTAACTGTTATGCAGCAGTTTGGAGGGTTGTGACTTGGTCAGTTATGTGTGGGTAGGAGTGTGGTGTTATGCATGGATTAATTATAAATACATGTAAATCTGAGGTTAAATGCAAAATATAAGTGTAAAATTTATATTTTTGGAAAAATATTCTTTGCCTTTGTCTACTAAACCACCATGGTTATATGCAGCAGTGCTACAAGTATTTGTACTTCAACGTCTACTTATTTTTTTGATTACAACAGATAACCAATTTATACGTCAAAGATTGGAAACTTATTTGCCTTCAAATGTCGCTAATGGAAAAAGGCTGGGTTTTTTTAAACAGGTGATAAAACCATGATTAACTTAATATGTATAGAACATATAATCTAATACTAAAGCTCACTTTTTTTTTTACTTTTTTCATAGAACTAGTATAGAATACCGACAAGGAGCAATGAATTTCGTGCATGCTACAAAGAGGAATGTAAGAAGTGTAGAAATTTTTTTATGCCATTGCAAGGATTGTCGGAATCTTAGTCGTCATGATGACCAAATCATCGTTGAACATTTAGTTATAAAAGGAATGGATCCTAAATACATTGGCGGTGTATGGTTTAACCATGGTGAAGAGATAAATGTAGAGAATAAAACAAATACGTTTGACGTATATGAACTATTCAAGATGATTCACTATGAAGATGAAGATTTTTTGAATCAAGATTTTTTTGATGATGATAAAGACGATGTTGATTCTCGAAGAAAAGAGGATGAGTTAGTCAAGAACTTGGAAGATGCAGAAACTCCATTATATCCTGGTTGCACAGATCACACAAAATTATCTGCCATCACCGTCTTGTATAATCTTAAATGCGAGACTGGCTTGTCCGATAGTGGTTTTGATAAGCTTTTAGCTGTGCAACATCTATTTCTGCCGAAGGATAACGTGCTTCTCAAAACCTTATATGAAGTCAAGAAATTTCTTAAAGCATTCAACATGGGTTTTGAAAAGATACATGCTTGTGAGAATGATTGTTGCCTTTTCAGAAAAGAATACAAAAATTTAGAAAGTTGTCCAAAATGTGGTTCCTCGAGATGGAAGAAAAATCAAGATATTGAAGAGGTTATACAAGGTGTTCCAGTTAAAGTATTGAGATATTTCCCAATTATTCCGAGGTTTAGACGAATGTATAGATCTCAAAAGATGGCTGAAGAATTAAGATGGCATTTTAATAATAAAAGTAACGATGGAAAAATGCGTCATCCCGTGGATTCTATGACATGGAAAATGGTGGATGAAAAGTATAAATCTTTTTCATCTGATCCACGCAATCTTAGGCTTGGTCTTGCTACAGATGGATTCAATCCATTTTCCATGTTGAGTTCGAAATATAGTTGCTGGCCGGTAATGCTTGTGACATACAATCTCTCGCCTATGTTGTGTATGAAGAAAGAAAATATTATGTTAACTTTACTTATTCCAGGCCCGAAGCAACCCGGGAATGATATTGATGTATATTTGGCGCCTTTGGTGGAAGACTTGCATCACTTGTGGTCTAATGGAGTTACTGCTTATGATGCTTTTAGTAAAACTTTATTTAAACTGAATGCAATTTTGTTATGACGATTAATGATTTTCCGGCTTATGGAAATCTTGCTGGATGTCGTGTGAAAGGGCAAAAAGTTTGCCCATTATGTGGTGTCAATACCCATTCTCGTTGGTTGAAACATAGTCGAAAGTTCTCCTACATGGGTCATAGAAGATTTCTACCTCCTTCAGATTCACGGAGGAAACAAAAGGCATTGTTTGATAATACCATAGAGACAGATGGTGCTCCTAGAATGCTTTTTGGGAGAAACATCTATGCATTATTGAAGGATTATCCAAATGATTTTAGAAAAGGAATAGAGGAGAAAAGCAAGAAGAGAAAGCATGTCATGATAAAGAAGATGAATATGATGATACTAACAGTTATACAGAAGTAGAGCTATCAAGGTGGAAAAAACGATCAATTTTCTTTGATTTGCCTTATTGGGAGGTTAGTGGTTAATTTATTTATTTTTCATATTTTGAATATAATAAAAACCCAATAATGCATTATTGTTTTGGTTTTCATAGGAACTTCCATTACGTCACAATTTAGATGTGATGCATGTGGAGAAGAACATTAGTGAAAGCCTATTGGGCACAATGTTGCATGGAAATAAATCCAAAGATGGAACCAACTGTAGAAAGGATTTAGAGGATTGGGGAATTCAAAGTGAGCTTCATACACAACCTCGTGGGAATAAAACATATCTTCCACCGGCTCCATATATGTTGTCAAAATCCGAGAGAAAAATATTTTGCAAAAGACTGTATGATTTCAAAGGACCGGATGGCTACTGTTCAAATCTAAAAAATCGGATTTCGTTGTCGGATTGCAAAATTAGTGGATTGAAGTCACATGATTACCATGTACTAATGCAACATTTATTGCCAGTAGCATCGAGAGGGTTCATGGCAAAGAAGGCAAGAAAAGCGATAATTCGCTTATGTTCTTTTTTCAACAAATTATGTCAACGTGTTCTTGATAGAGAGAAGGTAGAACAAATCAATGTTGAAATTATTGACGTTTTATGTGAGCTTGAAATTTTTTTCCACCATCTTTCTTTGATATAATGATACACTTATCCATTCATCTTGGAAAAGAAGCACAAATGTGTGGACCTATTCATTTTCGATGGATGTACCCATTCGAAAGATATATGAAGACACTCAAAGATTATGTCAGAAACTATGCACGACCAGAGGGATGTATTGCAGAATCGTATCTTGCAACAGAACGCATGTTGTTTTTCAATGAATTTTTGAAGAAATCAGGACATATAGAGGAGAAAGGAGCTCGAAATGAAGATTATGAAAGTAGTAGAATATTAGAGGGACGTCCAATTTCAGTATCGAAGACAATTAAATTGCCAGTTAATGAGAAAGAAAGTGCTCATTTAGCTGTGTTAATGAATGTGGCCGTGGTGGAACCGTTTATAGAATAAGTTTATGTTATATTGTTTTAAATATTTTGATATGTTCGCAATGATATATATAACTTATAATCAATTGTTCAATACTAGTTTGCATTTGGAGGAATTAGAAATTCAGACCGACGCATGACAAAAAATGCGACCTTACTTTGGGAAACACATACAAAAAGTTTTGTCGATTGGACTAAAAGGAAGGTTAGTTAGATTTCAAATATATTCTCATTCAACTATCAATATTACTATATAAATTTACATGCTAAATGAAATTTGTTGTAGATACCTATTACCTCCAAGGATCATAATGACATGTTAAAATGGATTGCTTATGGTCCGAAGGATGATGCCATGTCTTTCAAAGGATATATCATCAACGAGCAACGTTTTCATGTAAAAGATTTAGGGAGAGAAACTAAGAATTGTGGGGTGACTTTTGATGCAACTACTATGTGTAGAGCAAGTGCTAAAGATATGTCCCAAGTGGTTGATGTGGTCACTTATTATGGAATATTGACAGATATAATTTTATTAGATTATCATTTGTTTTATATTCCAGTTTTCAAGTGTCATTGGACGTATAAAGGAAATGGAGTAAAAGTTAATGATGATGGGTTCACTCTTGTTAATTTACATCAAGCATCATTTTTACGAGACCCATACATACTTGCATCTCAAACAAAACAAGTATTTTATTCAAGAGAGAACGATGTTTCTAATTGGTACATTGTAATGAAAGCACCATCAAGAAGTTTTAATGATATAGAGGAGCACGATTGCATCGAGGAAGATATTCAAGTGGTGGAAGATGAAATAATTGAAGCGGATGATGAAGATGTTTGCTATGTTAGAGAGGATTGCGAGGGCATAATTGAGTAGATTATATGTTCTACTTGAGCATAGTTGTTCATTTGCTTTAGTGATGGTTGAACTTATATATTAAATCCGGGCTATTTGGAAATTTCATTGAACTTGTATTGATTTTCTTTAGTGATTGTTGTTCATTTGCTGCACTAATGCTTTGGTTTTTTTTTAATGTTGCGAATGGCTGTTAGTTTGCACCATTTAATTTTCTAATCCATTGCAAATGCATGTACCATTCAGTTTTTGTTCTTTGTGTTTTGATCTTTGTATACTTCCAGAGACAAAGTATTATATGTTCTTATCAATTCTGTTTGCATGTATTGCTTGATAATGAGTAGTGTTCTTATCAACTCTGTTTGCATTACATGTGCATTTTCTCATAAAATTACAAATCTGTTCATCATCTCAAGGCTTTTAGGCCTGCTTGTTTGGTTTGCAAACTGCCACATCTCTTTTCAGCTACATGTTGATGATATTTAAGTGTTGTTTGTTAATATTTATCGCTGCTTATTGTTTACATGTGTTTTTTGGTTTATACTATGTTTTCTGTCACTTGCAGAAAAATATGTCTACAACATCTGTACGTACCCGCTTGCAGAGAAAGGCTGAAGAACAAGCAGTTAAAGGTAAGAACAAACAGTCAAAGCGAAAACGTAAAGTTCCAGCTAGTATAAATGAAATAGAAGAACAACCAGACAATGCTAAGAAGCAAGCCACTGTTCACAATGAAGAAGACGAACAACCACTAGATGATATCCCCTCTGACCCAAATGAAGGACTCCGCTCAGAAAATGAAACCCGTCCTGAACAAACTGCTGATGTCGAGCTGGAAATTGGGAAACAAAGTGAAGCTGATATCGGAAGTACATCTCGGAAAAGAGGCGGTAGAGGTCCAGCAAAAGCAAAAAGACTCCCGTCATGCAGTCAGGATCGAATTGAAGTTGATTTCAATGATCTAGGTATACCAGTAGGGCAAGGGTCGGTATATTTATCCTCTTTTCTTGGACCGCTTGTGCGGGAGCAGGTTCCATACACCATTGATGATTGGAGGAATATTAGTGATGAGTTAAAAGAAGTTTTGTGGCAGTCGGTTCTGGTACGAAGCAGGCATCTATTATTTAACATTCTGACTCTAATATGTTTTGAAAATGACTTCTAATATTGCATGGTCTTGCCAATTATAAATTGAAATTGCCATCTAATAACTTCTGGATAAATTGAAAAATAGTTCTTGCCAATTATAAATTGAAATTGCCCTCTAATAACTTCAAAAAACCTTTCAGATTTAATTAAATCTGTCGTATTTAAATTAAATAAATTTTACTAATATCATGTTTTGATGTATTGTTGCAGATTAGATTTAAACTGGAACAGGAATGGCAAAGAAAAGCTATATTTCAACAAATGGGAGTACTTTGGAGATCGTCAAAAAGCAAATTGGTTCGAAATTTGTAAAAAGCGGAGAACGATGAGGAAAGACTTAAAATGAAACCTACGAACATAAAAAGCATAACCGATTGGAGGAAGTTTGTGAAGGCGAAAACAAGTCCGGAGTTTAAGGTAAATCATTCCTACTGAACTCGTCTGGCATGTTTCTGCAAATCCATCTACATAGTTAGCAACCGATAAATTTCTTTAGAAGTGAATTCCAAGTGTTGGTGGATGCTGAGGGTTCCTGTTTAGGTATTAACTGCAGGAACCTATGATAGTACAAAATACAAATGCGTTATGACAAGCACAGGAACATTTTAAATGAAGTAAAAAAACACTTTGCAAGTTAGTTCAATCTTTAAATATTATTAGTAGATATGGAATGCGGTATATGTCACAGAGTTATCTAGCATTAATAATACCAAATAAGTATATGACCATGATGAATTGATTTTCAAATAAATTGCAATCCTCGCCATACATATTTACCCTGCATTATAAATATTAGATAGTTTTTCTTTTTATGATTTTGGTTGTTAAATTCTAGCATCTTTCAACATTTTTAGCAAAAAAGTGAGAAATGTTCAGCCCTTAGGTACACTCAAATTCCGCATACAACCGGTCGTAGGAGAATGGCTAGAAAGATCGAAGACATGGTAAGTTAATTAACTATAGCATTATTTAACATTATTTTATACCTGTCAGTTTATTAATTTAATGTTATTCTACTTTTAGAAAAAAGAATGTGTAGATCCATCGTCCATAAGTAGAGCTGATGTGTGGATTAGATCTCACATTAAAAAAACTGGTGAGCTAGTGAACATGGAAGCTAGGAATGCTATTGTAAAATTGTTTTTAATTTTATTGGTATTTTTTTATTTTTTTGAAACTATGATATTTTTACCATTGTACATTATCTATGTGTATTTATTTATATAGGAGGAGATCAAAAAATATGGTAGCCTATCCTAATCCGGCTCGTCACAGACTGATATTGGAAAAGATGCTCTTGTACATGTACTGGGACAAGATAAACCGGGACGGTTAAGGGCATTGGGTAGGGGTTGCACTTTAACCAAGCTAGCTTTGGCCCAGTCCAAAGATAAACAAGTGTCTCGGTGTCGAGAGGAAATAGCAGAATTGAAGGGAATGATACAGACTCTGATGGACCATAAGGTAAATTTTTGGAAATTAATTTATATTCGTAAAATATTAATTTATATTCGTGCTTCGCTGCAGGGTAAAGAAAGTTCGAGAAGGAACTCACCTGATTCGGTAAAAATAATATTTATATTACTCAATAAATGAAATTTATATTTTAATTTTTTAATCCAGTAATTGATTTAATTTTTGGTTGATTAATTGTAGAGCGACGACGAAGTATGTTTGCTGTTGAATTAGGATGGAACCTCTGGAGTTGTTGCCCATGGGAGGCTGTTGTCCATGGACCCAGATGACGTTGTCAATGGCATTCGTCTGGGACCAAATGTCGGGAGCGTTGTTATAGATTCAGTGGATAAAGCAGATACTTATTTATGGAGGCCTACACCTGAAATGGCAGTCTTAGCAGATGCTAAGAATAAGGTAGTTGCTTGGCCATCAGTTTGCATCAAGGTCCTGCGAACACGGTTGAACTGTAGTGCAGCCAGTACGGTAATTTTTTTCACGTTAAGTATATTGGTGTAATATGCTGCGAGCTTATTGACGTCTAAAATGCAGCGAGCACACCCCCCATCTGAATAAAAATTTAACACATATTCGTTGTTTTTGTATAGCATACTAAAGTCTTGAATTTCACTTCTCATTTTTAGAGTACCAGCATCATCGAAGACACTTGCAAGATTTACGGTTGGACTGAGGGTGAAGGTGTAATTGCCGAAGGAAGAATCCACGCCACTGATCCAAAATATACTGTTAATGGTATTTCACTCGGTCCGTCTGCTGTTGTGATTTGGGTGGACAAAGTAGTAAATAAAGATGCTTATTTGTGGCGACCCACATCTGATATGTCGTGCATTGGAGACGCGGTTGGTATGAAAATAGCATGGCCAAGATCAAAAGTAGAAGCTGATCAAGAAAAACTAGATGAGAGTCGTGATGATACTGAAAATGTTGTGAATTCTCCCATGAAATCCGCACATATGGTCATGAATAAATCGCAACATGTAAGTATTAATTTTCAAATTTGAAGAAGTTAACTGTGTATGAAAGTTTATTTAATGTGCATGTATACATTGTGCATAATAATCTCTTTTCTTTCAGCCAATTGCAACCATGCAAAAGGATGTCAAATGCCAGTTGATCGATTTGGGTGGAGCAGACGTAGTGGCGGAAGGAAGTATTGCATCAACTGATCCGATAACGATGGTCCATTGTCGTCCACTGGGACGTAATGCTGTAAAAGTTTGGATTGAACTGGTGATAGTTCCAGATGCAGAGATATGGAGACCAACATCGAGTCTGACGTGCATGGATGATTGCTTTGGCGTTCCCATAGCTTGGCCAATGGAAAAAATCATTATTAAGTCAAAATGAAAGGTATATAATTTTTTTTTATATATACATTAGGAATGCTAGCAGCTAAAGTGCAGATAGATTTTTGGTAAACTGATAAAAGTACATAAGTAGGGGTGTTATATTCGAATTGTGATTGAATGATTGTGATTGGCGAGGAGTTATGTATGGATTGTGGTGGAATGTTAGTGATGCAATATTATATCTACTTAAGAACTTTCTCTATCATATAAATTATCTCATGCATATTCACTTTAACAGGATTCACTCATTCTTCTTCTAAAATTAATTAAAACCTATTATTTTCATTTTCTAAATTAAAAATAAAATCCAAGAAATTATTATAAATTCTGATATTCGAGCATGTTCATTAAGACACTCTTAGGCTTTTCTGACACAAGTCCATCTATCGCGTTACTAGGTTTATATATGCGCTAGTGTGTTTATGAGGATGTGTGCTTACCCAACTGTGTGTGTGTGAGTGTGATTGTGTTAAAATTATCATCTGTTTACTCAATATCATACTACTGAGTAAACAGATGATAATTTTAACACGGTATCTAGCACGAATAATTTTATTACGGTACATTAGAATAAAGTAGCGAGAAACTTATAGCAAGTAAATTCCTAGTTATAACTAGAAGTGTTGGATGTGCCATATTATTCACTAATTAATTTTTTTTATATATAAACCTTGTATTAAGCGGTTAACTATCATTTAAGGCTATGTAATCATGATTAAGCAATGTGTGTTCTGCATTGTGTTGTGTGTGCGCATTCAAATGCTATATGTTTATGCGTGAGTGCATTTGTGTCTGTGTGTCTATGTATATAGTGTTATGTATTGTAACAACTGTTATGTTTATATTGAATGGATGTTGTGTGTGTTTGTGTGTTGTTTTCATATATTTGAGTTTCAGTTTTGTTGTTGTGTAGCTCACGTGCATGGGGTGTATTATTGTGCTTTTTGGTGTTTTAGACTTGTTTAATTGACCGTTACGCTGTTACAATACTCTTACTATATCATATCTTGTCCATTTTGTAGAATTGATTTCATTTCTTTTATGCGTAGGTACATCCCTATTTATCTATGCAAGTTTTAGTAATTTATATTTTTAAAATACATATGTCTGTATATTTATTCTGATATTACTTTAGTATAATTGATGGTGAGGAGTTATGTATGGATTGTGGTGGAATGTTAGTGATGCAGTTTTAAGTTCAGGTTTTGTTTTCTCACTCTTTTGTTTTGTTCTTTGTTTACAAGTAGTTCAGGTTTTGAAGACATCAGCAATGACAGGTAGTTCAGGTTTTTATGTTGGTTCAGGTTTTGCTCGGTACTTCGGTTATTTCAGACGTTTATTTCAGATGTATATGTACGGTTATGACACTTATGGTAGTTTGGTTGCAACACTTATGGTAGTTTGGTTGTGTATGTGTACGGGTAGCTTTTTGTCGACACCTATGTATGTGGATGTATGAATGTCTATGTATCTTGTGGATCTTCAATGTGTATACGTATTTTGTAGTTGTTTAATATATTGTGTTCAAAAGTGTATGTGCTTGCGTATTCTGTTATTATATAATTGCATGCTAGATCAGTGGTAAATCTGGAGTAGCAGGTGGAGGGAAACAAACACTACTGGATATTATTTATTTTGGTAGCGTTAAAATGTCGCTACAAAAGAGTGATTAAAAACTCAAGTACACTTATGCTGGCGTTTATTAAGCGCTACAAAAGAGTGATTAAAAACTCAAGTACACTTATGCTGGCGTTTATTAAGCGCTACAAAAAATGTATATAACGCCATGAAAAGGTAACGTGGAGGAGAAAACCCTTTCGGTGGCGTTAAAAAGGCGCTACAAAAAATTTGATAACGCCATAAAAAAGTATCATGGAGGAGAAAACCTTTTCGGTGGCGGCAAATAGGCACTACAAAAAAGAAATTCTATGGCGTTATAAAAACGCAATCAAAAAAACAAATTTGGTGGCGTTTAAAAAAGTGCAACTAATATTCGAGGATTTTTAGTGGCATGTTTATTCGTAACGATTATCGAAACGCCACTAAAAATACGTAGTGGCGGTTTTTGGGCGCTACAAAAAATCAGTTTTCTTGTAGTGGCAAAGCACAATTCAAGGCAACAAATGTGACCATAGGCCGAGCTACACCAGAAGCCATCTCATAAGACTCGAATCAAATTAAATCCCATCAACCTGCTGTTTGTGCCAAAATTGGTCACAAACCCCGCAGATCGTAAAAGCACCAATATACGAATACAAATCAACAATATCCAAACACGAATCTCAGATCCAGGTGAAATCTATACTATAATATTATTAGTGAGTTAGATTTCAAGAGCACACAGGCCTCCTTCATATTTGAAAATTGAACAGTCACGTTTTTAATTTCTTTGTATTCCAAACTTTGCAATGTGATAACTTTTTCTACATTAATTGGATTTAAGAATCGATTTCACTATTAAATCTCAAATTTGATATGCTTTCCAACGATATCCATTATTGATAGTTATATTTATTTTAAAATCATAGTTTTTTGGATTATTCATATTATTAAAGTTATTAAATCTGTTTGACTTTATTTCTTTTAACTAATCTATGTCGTTGATTGTTTTGAAAATTTTCAGCCACTGATTCTACTTTCACAAATTGCAATCAAGTCTGGTGAAATGTAACATTACCAAAATACAGAAACAATGTTAGATGGAATTAGAAATGGAACCAGAAAGCTCAAAAGTATTAGATACAATTATATGCTTCTTATTATATTGAATTTGCTTTGACTGTAAAAGAAATACAATGATATTCTTCACGTTAAAATAAATATTTTTTAGTAATGGTTGTTAGTTCCAACACTTCAGACATAAAATATGTATGCTTTAGGTTTAGCATATTTTTCACAAGAATCGTTCAAAACAGCAATAAATCTCTTTATCCTCTAATCTTATGATTCTACAATAGCAAGATGCTGCATAATGTGTTCCTAGACATAGTAAGTTATGGGATCATCATCAACACTTGCGTTCTCATGAATCATGTCAACGTTGCTTTTGGAATTTTTGGATCAATAGTCAAGTGTAAATCAAATGTTATTACTTGCACTGCTCTTATAGATAGTTATTACCGAAGCAACAAATGGAATCAACGACATCAAGTATTAAAGGAAATGATTGATAAAGGTATCTCACCAAATGAAGTTACATATAATACAACTGATGCATGTAACAATAGCTGATGCACACAGTAAATTTATATGTGTATTGTGTGGAAATTTTATCTTTGAAATCATTTTTGCTCGATATTTTGCAATTGTTTATCAAGCAGCAGTACTATCTGCATTGTTGTTTTCAAAGATTTATACACTAGTTTTAGACAAAATGCAAACTTATTTGAAAATTTATAAAAAGATCAATTTTTCTTAATCAATGAACCATATAAATCATTTAAACATGTTATGATGATAAGAGGTTGAGAGCGGTCCATATGCGAAGCATGGGTTCGCACTAGTAATTGGAAACTAATGAACAGAAACGCAAGATTTATAATGGTTCAGCTATCTCCGACCTACGTGCACTCCAAATATTAATCTTTCATTGACTTTCCATGCTGGTTACAGTTGATTATATCGATTATAACGAAGAAATTCGAGTACAACAGTAGATTATTAGTGCAAAAGTGTTTCCGGTAGAGTCTGGATGTCAAATAGCCAAAAGATACTTTTCTTAGGCTCTGGGGCTCTATTTATAGGCGTAGGAGGCTGATATCTCACTCAAACTATGGGAGACTCCTTTTGGCACGTGGGTGAGCCCACGCGATCGATCCCGTGAAGTTTTGACTCGATCCGTGATCGATACGAACCAATTTCGTATCGATCAAGAATTCGTATAATGGAGCCGAACTTGGCAGGAACGTTCTATAGCTTGTACGTAAGCTCCTGTGAAAATTTAATAGCATTTGGACCTATGGATTATGAGATACGATCGATATGAATTGGGCTTTCTGACATGGAACGTTTTCGTATCGATGCCTTCGCATCCATCTCCTTCGCATCGATCCAAGGCACGTGCCTATATGCTGACGTGGCGCTACTTCCTATGCTTGATGCTAACTTCGTGCCGAGTTGAATACTTCTTCCCTGGGATTGTGGACGTTTTTCGCTCGCATCCATATTCTGCGTTCATTCATGTCCACAATTTTGCAACGTTCGTACCCAACTGCTCGCATCGCTTTTCGTATCGATTCTAGGATTGTGTTTCGTATCGATCTGTTTGATCGATACGAAATAATAATATTCGATCGATACGAAAAACGCACGAAGACGGGTGCGAAAATAGACTTTAGGATGGATACGAACGAAGCCTTACCAGATGGATACAAGTGAGGCCTTACCTGATACGAAGACGTCGATACGAAGCACGTCGCCTGTCTCCATCCTAATCGATTCGATCGAGTCGAACAAACCATCGCACGCCTGCCTACCAATCTGGGGCCACTGTCATCGAGTCGACATCCATCTGGCCTTCCTATTTGATCGATACGAATGCACTGTTCATACCCACGTGGATCGATACGAACAACATCGATTCGAAGTGCTGCCAGCCGATCAATACGAAAATGTATCGATACGAACCAATATTCACAGACCCATCCATATTTCGAGCATACGAACTCCGATTGACCTTAAAATTGAAACGTATCCTCTTTTAGCATTGATCATCATCCTCAATCGATCCTATCTTGATTGGAGCTCGGCTAAATTTTGACGACATCGATCACAACCTTGTTTCCAATCGATTGCTAATCCTAACATCCATCCTTTTCCAGCTAATATGTTGATATTCCAACCTTGACCAAAGGGTGGGATAACATTTGCCCCCAAAACACGCCTTGTGATAAGAAGGTGTGTTTTGAATGGTTCCGATTCCGATATTCGAAGTCCATATTCCATCTATAGCCATATCATCTGAATTCCTCATTCCTGACTGCTTCGAGTCGATGTCTGATACCAAATCCAGTAACCAAAGCATTAGCCAATTCCATATCCATTGAACTCGATACTCGAGTCCTAATCCATCCTTATCCAATAACCAATAACCAAATCCAGGACCTCTTCGGGTCGATATCCAAATCTGCATCCTCTCCGGGTTCTTGCCAAGTGCAATCCACACCTGACGATCATGGTCCAGTGTCCCTGGACGTTAAGTAATGCCATGGTTTAAGTCCTAAGCTAAATCCTGGTCACTCCGGACCCTTGCCGAGGATAGTCCATATTCGACGACCTGAAATAGTAACGATGATATAGGGCCTAAGTCCTAGGCCGAATCCTGGTTGCTACGGACCCTTACCTAGCATAGTCCATACTCGGCGATCTAAATAAGTCAATTTGCTGCGTTCGGGTGAAGAGACTTACCCCTTGCTAGATACTGTCCATACTCGACGACTGTTTACCAGAAAGCCAAATAAAAATCCAATGAAAATCCAATCCAAATCAGAAAACCAAAAATCCACATCCGAAATCAAAACCAACATCCAAACATGAGAATAATCATCCAAACAGAAGTCCAAACCAAGAAAACAAACAGAATCAGGAGTTCAAATCAAACTCCAAAACCAAACCAGAAAAATGAGAGTTCAATTCAAAAATAAAAAACAGATTTCACAAACCATAGCATCGCAGTTTATCATCATTTAGAGCATTCCTAGGGGCCATCTCCGTCCCCGTACATGAGTAGATGACTTGGCCGTTTTACTCGTAGTTTGCTACTTATTTTATGTTATCCTAGTCAATTGATAACCAATTGACCATCATTCTTAGGCCTCACCCCATCATTGTTTAAGGTAGGCGGTAGTTGCTCCAGCTCCACCGCTACACTCCAAGCACCAACATACTATCGTAGTTGTCCATTCCTTACATGCTCTTCAATTATGTCCTTTAGATGCCTGAAACTGTTGGTATCATTCCCGTCCAAATCGTGAAAAAGACAGTGTTTCCCCGATGCCCTTTCACGTTCCGAGGGTTCTCTCCTAGCCGGCCTTCGGTATGCAAGGCGATTCCGGTTATCCATGAATATCCGTTCTAACGTCTCATTCAATCCTGTGTAGGTGGAGAATTTTGGCTCCCTCCATTTCTTCCTATCTTTTTCTGAATTATCATGAAGCTTCCTTTTTCCTTTACCTTCACCTTTATCCAAGCCTCTGCTAGATAGTCCTCCATCCTCAACTGCGTTCACCTCCTTTAACCTCATATCCGAACATGCATCTTCCTACCGAAGGAATCTCTCAGCTTTGTGAAAGAATTCCCCAAGGTCCATGGTCTCGTATTAAAGATACCTTAAAATCCGAATCCTCTCTGACTCCTAAAACTGCTGCCATTAAAACCATCGATGGATCTGGCCGATCCTCCGAAGCAACTACCGCATTAAACCGAGTTAAGAAGGCTCTCAACGATTCACCTATCCTTTGCTTTATTGACGTTAGCATCATCACATTCTTCAGTCTTTTAATATGGACCTGAAATTGCTTCAGAAACCTGTCCACTAATTCTGTCCACGTCCCGATAGATCCCTCTGCCAGCTGCCTAAACCACATAGCAGCTATGTCCGTCAAGTACAGAGGGAAACATCAGGCCATAACCTCCTCCAATGCCCCTAGCACTTCCATGTGTCTTGTATATCTCATCAGGTGATCGGTTGGATCGGCCTTGCCATTACATACCTCCATGTTAGGTAGCTTGAACTCTGGTGGATTCCGAGCTATCCTGATTTCACGAGTAAACAGACTCTTGTTTACTCCTTCTAGATCTCTATTGGTCAAACCTCCATGCATAGTTCTCCTGATAATCTCGGCCAATCCAGCATTGTCCGCCAAGGGTTGCCCCCAGAGTCCTCGAGGGAATTCTGGTACATACTCTTTATCTCGTGCTCTTACATTCCTGCTAGCATCTTGTTGTGTGGTATTGACTGGAATCCCTCCATGAACTGCTTCATCATTGTTGGGGGGTGTGCCCCCGAGCCTGGGTCTATCCGGATTGGCAGGTGCATGCTGCTTAGGGATTATGCCTTATTGAGCTGTTCCATCTAGTTTCCAGTTTGGTCCTTCTACTCCAGCTCCATGGATTTGAACTCCTGAAGCTCTAGCTGTCCCGGTTTGTCTGACCTGTCTGAGAAGATTCTACATCATCTCCTCCTGCCTTTTTAGAAATTCTTCGTGCATCGTCCCCATCATCATTTCCATTTCATCTAGGGTGATGAAAGCTAAAGTCTGGTTGGCTCCTGTTGAAGCCTCCTGGCTTCCTTCATGTTGACTTATCTCTGTCCTCTGTCTTCTACTCGATTACCTTGTCATAGTTCTCTAGATCTGAACACTTAAACATTCAAATCTGAATTCCAAATCTGGTGTAGCGGGTGCTAGTTGTTCTCAGTGAAAGCACCAAAGTGCTTGCATCAAAATTGGTCACAAACCCCAAAGATCATGAAAGCACCAATATACGAATACAAATCAACAATATCCGATCATGAATCTCAAATCCAGATGAAATAATTGGAAAATAATGAATAGAAACGTAAGATTTATAGTGGTTCGGCTACCTTCGGCCCATGTCCACTCCATATATTAATCTTTTATTGACTTTCCTTACTGGTTACGGTTGATTACAGTGATTATAACGAAGAAATTCGAGTACGACGGTAGATTAATAGTGAAAAAGTGCTTCCAGCAGAGCCTGGACGTCAAATAGCCAAAAGATCTTTTTTATGTAGGCTTTGGGGCTCTATTTATAGGTGTAGGAGGCTGATATATCGCTCAAACTTCGGAAGACTCCTTCTGGCACGTGAGCGGGCCCACGCGATCAATCCCGTGAAGTTTCGACTCGATCTGTGATCGATATGAACCAATTTCATATCGATCAAGAATTCGTCCAATGGAGCCGAAACTTGGCAAGAAGGTTCTATAGCTTGTACGTAAGCTCCCGTGAAAATTTCACAGCATTTGGACATGTGGATTATGAGATATGATCGATATGAATTGGGCTTTCTGACATGGAACGTTTTCGTATCGATGCCTTCACATCCATCTCCTTCGCATCGATCCAAGGCACGTGCCTATATGCTGACGTGGCGCTACTTCCCAGGCTTGATCCTAACTTCGTGCCGAGTTGAATGCTTCTTCCCTGCGGTCGTGGACGTTTTTCGCTCGCATCCATACTTTGCTTTCATTCGTGTCCATAATTTTGCAACGTTCGTACCCAGCTGCTCGCATCGATACCCCTTTTCGTATCGATCTGTTTGATCGATGCGAAAAAATGATATTCGATCGATACGAAAAATGCACGAAGGCGGGTACGAAACTAGAATTTAGGATGGATATAAACGAATCCTTACCTGATGGATATGAGTGAGGCCTTACCTGACACGAAGACGTTGATACGAAGCACGCCGCCTGTCTCCATCCTGATTGATTCGAACTGATCGATTCAAACAAACCATCGCACGCTTGCCTACCAATCTGGGTCCACTGTCATCGAGTCGAAATCCATCTGGCCTTACTATCTGATCGATACGAATGCACTGTTCGTACCCATGTGGACTGTTACGAACAACATCGGTTCAAAGTGTTGCCAGCCGATCGATACAAAAATGTATCGATACGAACCAATATTCACGTACCTTGATCCATCCATATTTCGAGCATACAAACTCCGATTGACCTAAAAATTGAAACGTAGCCTCTCTTGGCCTTGATCATCATCCCCATTCGATCCTATCTTAATCGAAACTCGGCCAAATTTTGATGACATCAATCACAACCTTCTTTCCAATCGATTGCTAATCCTGACATCCATCCTTTTCTAGCTAATATGTTGATATTCCAACCCTGACCAAAGGGTGGGATAACACATGCAGCATGGCTTTTGAACAGATAACAATCGTCCAACAATGTCATGCTAATTTCAATAATTCAAAACCAAATTATCTTCCTAAACCAAATTATTCCGTTTAAAATTAAATAGGAACCCGCGATACACAACCCAAGACTAGACCAATAAAAGACACGTGGTAGTATCTAACAATGACAGTTTTACACAAAATAATGTCATAAATCCACGTGATGTCATCTGCCAATAAAAAGAAAAACTACTGCAACAAAAAGGGATCAAACAATTTCAAGCCGGAGAATTATTAACGAAAAAATGTAAAGAATAATGTTATGATTGTTTTAGAATTTATGCTTGTACTTTAGAAATAAATAAGTGATATTGATTTGATACGTGTGATTGCTTAACATCTAAACCACCAAAGTTTTGTATCTCTTATTTTTTGCAAATTATTTGGTTTTTAGCATAAATCATGCTACAAGTTAGATTAAATACACCTAGAAATTTAAACAAACAGTTAATCTAGTACCTCTTAGTTGTATAAGCATACAGTGATACAATTACTTCATAACTATGCATTTAACAAACAATCATTCTGTTTTCATACAATAATAAAACTACCTCATATTGATGTCATGAGATCAAAAATCTCACTAACAACAATCATTAACAATATTGTAATTGGGAAATTAAGGCTCCGACTTAGAGTTTTTTCTACCGGTTTTGGTCGGTTTAGACGGTTCTATATTTCATGTGTTGTCATAACCATTGATTTTAAGTTTTTTTCCATATCGGTTATCGTTGGTTATAAAATCGGTGTAAATCGATGTAGTGTAATTTTGATGGCAATTCTCAACCCATCAATTGGGATGTTTTGAAGGGTTCTAACTTTTTCTAGTCATACCTCTAATAATCTTATTGGAAAATTAATTTTTACAAAACTGGAGAATAAATATAAGGACATAAATGAATATTAATTTAGTGGAAAACTCTTACAGCCGGTGCATGTTAAATTCTCAAGCATATATTGATCGGCTATAACAATGTTTTATATAAACCGGTCAAAACCACTACGATCATTAAGGGTCAAAATCAATACTCTCAAAATCTCACACAACCGGTACTACAAATCTCTCAAACGGAGTATAAGATGGTTATTATTTGGTAAAAAAACATAAATATGACACAATATTGCTTTGTTCGTTGACATATGAGACTGAAATTAAAAAAAAATTATATAATGGTTGGTTAAGATCTATTGCATCACCTGCCCTTCCACCTTCAAATACAATTTATTAAACCTTTCTTAGAGCATCTCCAACATATCGTATTCAGGGTGAATAATTCCATTCAAACCCCTCAATAGCGCAATTACACTTAAAAATTCAAGTGAACATTCAGATTTGAATTCAATATTCTAAATTGTGCTTGGGCACCCATTTAATGAGCGCCTAAGATTAATTGTTCATTTAATGGGCATCCAAACATTGGGTGCCTATAAAATGAGCTTGATCATGGGTGCACATTTTTTGGACGCTTGAACATTAGAGTTTATTAAATGAGTGTCATGCTTATTCTCCCCCGTAATGGCTATGAACAATAGTTCCAAAGGCCAGTTTTTGTACGAAGAAAGTTTGTCAATGGCTATAAACGACCATATTTCAGATTTCAACTCCATTTCAACGGCAATAAACGACTATATTTTAGATTGAATCTTATAAACTCAGATCATTTTATTTATACCAAACAAATAATTCTTCTATTCTAAAACTATTTTCTCAAATTATAGTACAAAAAAAGTATGTTTCATATATTCTAATCATATGGTGAAGCTTTAAATATGAATAATTGGGAATTTGATTCATAACCTGATTAAAGTGCTCTCCATCATAATGCTCCTCCTTTAAGCTTCCACTCCTCTACTACATGGAACAACCAAGAAGACGAGGACCTTTGTATAATCTACTGTCACTTTCTTAATGACTCGGTGAAGGGAAACGATCAAAGCGGAGAAACATTTTGGGCAAAACTAATGAATGCTTACAACAAAAAATATGTTGAGAAGACGTGGTCAATGTCGGAAATTACTGGTCGATTTGAAAAGATTAATCAACAAACACGGTTTTATGAGTCTCAAATTTACAAATAAAAAAAGATAATCCTACTGGAATAAGAGATGAGGTTGTTTCTAAAAACTATTTACTTCATAATTAACTTCAAATCTTATTTATTCATTTTAATTATTGGTTGTAGAAGAGAATAACGTTATACCAATTCTTGAAATTGTTCCCAAGGGAAAATAATCGAAAAAAATTCCACTACTGTCAATTTTCAAATTGTTATGAGTTACTTACCTCTCATCAAAATGGAGCTCCAATAATGCAAATTCCTTAAGAGATGTCCAATCAAAGCATAAGGGTAAGAATAGGCGTCGAGGTCAACTTATAATTCCAGTCCCAGAAACTAATCTGGCATGGATTCTAATTTAGGCCTAAAAAACGAAGTTGATAGAGCAGAAGTTGGAATGGATGAAGATGCTAGACCGATGAGGCAGCGGGCAACGAATAAAAAATTGTTGTCCAAGTCTAGATTGATTCTCAAATAGCCATAATGCATGCAAAACACGCGAGAGAAAACGTTGAACGTCAGAAGGGTACCGCAGAGAAGTTAGCTATGCTAAAAGAACTGACTTCAATTAAAAATAGGTGGTTCGGGATAGAGCGTCAACGCCCAAAGACCATTATGAGGAAAAAGATCTGACAAGAATGGATCCACACTAAGTACAGTATTGGTTGGAATATAAACAACGCACTATTAAGAGTAGATCTGATGGGAATGGATCCACTTCTTCTAATGGCAATATATGTATCTCGATTGTGTTTGTTTTCAGCATTACCTTTATCAAGTACTTCATTTTCCAATAGCCGATGTTGGAAAAAAAATAGAAAAATGCAGCATATAAGAAAACGAAAGAATGAGAATGACATATTCACAAATATGTAGACTGCAAATAAGAAAATAACGGACTATATATAAACACAATATAATAACATAAGCTAAGAACACTCATATACAAAAAAACAATGTACACTGCCCATACAATGATATACAACATACAATGCCAATAAATAGAGACATACATGTACGGGTGAACAACTACAACTAAAACTCAACATATCTCAATGTTGGACAATGTAAGAAAATATGTATAGTCAACCTAACAGTGCATCATCATCATCACCACCTCCATCCTCATCCTCATCGTCCTCATATCATTGTCCTCATCACCGTCGTCGTCGTCGTCACCATCGTCGTCGTCGTTACCATCGTCGTCCATAATCACCACCATCTCCAACATCACCACATCCTTCCACATCATCACCAATGCCACCTCCATCTAATGGTCTGTAAGGCTCATATACAGCAAGTCTGGCATTCAACTCATCAATCCGTGTCTTTAACATATGTGTATGTTGCATGTACATCTCATGTTGGGTATGTGTATATGCGAGCGTCATATCTCGTAGCACAACACATGAAATTCTTGTCTGGTCCAATCTACATGCATACTAAATGAACAAATAATATATAATGTACGCGGTTTAATTGAAAATAGAAGACGAGATGCATATAACTAACAATAAGTATCTCATAGGGTATAATCCGACGGAAAGCACGTTAGGAATGCCATGCTGCTCTGTAAGGACTATGAACTGCTCAATCAATGCACTTGTAACATCTTATACCTTGAAAGTAAAATTAGGCTCCAACTACATGGGAACCCAGGAGAACCATAATGGAATAGGAATGAATGAAAATTGTGGACTTGAATTCTACCGGTTAAGATGTGAGAGCCTATATGGTCGGAATTGAACCCACGGACATAATCTGGCAACATGAAACGACGTAGTGCTACTCTTGACCAATATGCGTCGTAATCTCCATTTAAGAGGTATGCACTAATATCCACCCATCCAGCCTGTTGAAGAGCAAGAAGATACTGATCTTCAATCACTCTATGTCTGCCAAACACGTCCACACATGATTATGGATCGGTTGGTATACGACGACAGTCTATTGCCTAATACGCACATCTCTCACTCAGATACCACCTAAGCAAGAATGAAGGTGTATGCAAAGCGGCCCTACATATAGACAATGAATATGTAATCATCAAGGGATGATCATCCGCCATAAGGTTTGAATCTACAAGATGTGCCCAATGGAAGGCCCAAGAAGTCTGTACGATGTTGTGACTGTGCATGTCGGGTTGAGACCTAGCCTCCATCACGCCATGTTGAAAATAACTAGGCCAGCCAACAACGGAAGAAATGCATGGATTTAATATTTTTTTAACCATTTGGATTTTTAATGGTCTAACTTTTCTAAATTTAGTTTAAATAAAGTCATGTATTTTATTTAAATTAGTTAAACGGAAATTTAAAACAAATTTAAATTTTAAATGTACACTGTATCAAACGCAACCAACAGATATTTGTAAGAGTTAATTTAGGAAGTAAACCTTTCATTTCATTCCCTAAATCAAGTAATCAATTGACAGCATAAATTGCATTAAATGGAGAAAGAAACCTTTCATTTTCTCTCTTTGATTAAATTGATTAATTCACTAAATGTCATTAATTAACAATTTTCTCATGGAATGAAAAATGACAAAGTGCAAATGTATTCTAACTGTGACATATCAGGTTATGCACAAAGATTTATTTAAATTTTAATTTGGGATTTTATTTATTTTGGTTTTACTTAGATATACATACACACATATATACATATGTGTGTGTGTGTGTGCAAGTGTAATATAGCAATCCGTGCAGGGTATAACATGCCCGTAATAGATGTTGGGATTTACATCGTAACGGACACATTAGCTCATTTTGTATATATTGTATGTTGTCAAATATATGCATAAACATATAGTCATAAATTTCAAATGATAATACATATGTATATGTACGTATAAAATATATATTTTATCATTAAAATATTGCAGAAAATATTTATTTATTTACGTAACTATATATTGTAACATAAATAGCAAAAATCATATATATATATAAATATATATATATATATATATATATTAAAATAATTAATTTTTGTAAATTAGAAAAAATGTCAGATCAGAATTTACAATGATATTAATATTTAATATATGTGTATATTATATCAAATTAAAAAGTATTGGTCATATTAAAATAATATAGAATAATTATATGATAAAATTCAAGTTCTATAATTTTAGAAAACCTGGAAACACATTTTAGCGCTTAAAAAAATTTCTATAATTTTCTTTATTAAAATAATAGTTTAAATTAAATAATAAATAGCAAGTCGAAACTAAAATAATTTTAATAACCATAAAGTTAACTTGACCTGACATAACGAAGAAATTAAAAATTTTACAAACACGGATTATTTTACATGAATTTACCGAATCAGATAATCATTAAATAATAATGATAATATTTAAATAAATGGTAACAAATTATTTCCAGCACTAATAATTCACAATAAACATAAACAGGTGTTAACAAACTTAATATTAATGTTATACAATAAAAATGAAGCATATGTTTTAATTCAAATGTAAGTGAATATTTAAATCATAAATCAATATATATACATACAAACATATATAATTTTAAATTAAATTTTCTTTAACGTTTAACATCAGATTGCCAGCATAAAACATGAATTAAATCTATAAACTTTGCATACATGTCCAATCTCCATTGTAACAACAACAATACATACAAAAGTCTCACCTAACTAATGAAATAACAATAATCCAATTTGTATACATAAGATTAAATGATTAACAAAAAACCACAATAACATGATTAATATATAGAAAAACATTACCCAGAATAGATGCTCTAAATTCCACTTTGAAATAATGAAATCTCTTTCTCTAAAATTTTGTGATTCGTAAGATTATTGGTCTAGAATCAACAACCGTTCACTATCAAATAGTTTTTGTTTTAACTTAAATTGGATTTGTGATTTTGGAATTTTTCTAGAGGATAGTTGCTGCCATTAAAAGGAAGAAGAGGTGGCGACACAAAAAAATGAATTAGAATCTAATTAAGGTGCTAGGATCATAATTTATGTGGTAAGAATTAGGATAAGAGAGAAGCAATTAGATCTCTACCACACATCTCCAAACCCTAATCACATACATAGTAGCTGCCCCTTCCACTTTCTAGATCAACCGCCCACCACTCTAAAATGCATGGGTTATGAGTTCATTTAACCCAAATTAAATACACAAGATTATATGTAACTTAATTTGTATCTCATATTGATCAATATATTTATAACTTTTATAAATATATGCAACGGTTTTATTTCTCAAATCATATCCAAATTTTATAATTAATGTTGCATAAGTATTAATTAACTTAATTAATTTATAATAATTATAAACAAATTAAATTGTTGGGTCTAAAGAGAAGTGTGACTCTTGGGTTTAAATTCGATCAGCGATTAACATCGAACTATTCGAATATTAATGTTCATTCTTCACTTAGCGAGTTGTATGACACTATGGCCAAATTTATCGCTTACTCAACTTCGGAAAAATCTAATTTCACTTTATTAAGCGTTATCGAATTGTGACAATTATTTACACCAATTCTCTTTGTCAAAACTATATCATTTTGGATTTATTGAATTTGGTAATGATTAAAATTCCAACATCGTCCGCATTCAACTCTATAGTCCAAACAAAAAATCCTTGGTTCAATAATAAAAATTATTATTGATCGTACTACTCTGGCCAGAGATTTTGACTTTGGGTTGACTTAAGTTGACCTTGATACTAACCCCATAACTGAGGAGACGAATGCTCTTTTGAATAGTGTTTCACTTTCAATACTTCCATTTGATCCAACTATAGTCACTCGATGGACGTTGTGTCATGATTTGATTATAATCAAAGCAAAACTTTCACATTGAAAATCCATAGTATTCTCAAGTTGAGAGAACCGTGCAAATCAGTCATATTGATATTTTCTATTTGACCATAGTTATGTTAACCACCAAAAAATTATCGAGTAAGTTGTTCCATAGTTATACAACAGCCATCAGTATGTAACCCTTAGGTACCTCCAACGGTCATGAGTAATACATTACCAAACATTTGTAGGGCATTATGTACCCTAGTCTTAACGAATACATCAATATGCAGTCTCGATGCATCTTGACTGGGAACATTTAAAATGGTATATTTGTTTCACTGCGATAAATTACTCACGGTTACAACACTTTATAACTACTATCACAAAACATACCATTTATGAATTTTCCATTAAATATACTTTTAATTAATTAATATAACCATATTATATCAAGTATATAGTAGAAAGAAAACACCTTTATTGCAAATAAGATAGGTCAAAGAGTTAGATATATGTAACAAATTACATAATTGCCCCTAGGGTATGCCTCTAACTTTGTCAATCTTCCGCTTGCATTTGAGGTCAATTATGGAATCTTATTCCAATTTCTCCAATCGGTTTTCTCAAAATCAATTGGGTCAGTCCCTTTGTGAATGAGTCTGTTATTATGTTTCAATCATCTGCTCTGTCAATCCACTCTCTTCGATAGTGATAAACCGTTTTATCCTGTGGAACAATTTGGAGCATGTCTCCCGACTTCCAGTAAGCTCTAAATTCTGTTACGATCTATATCGCGACATTTTTGTCATATAACAATGTTTTGAGATTCTCAACATTTGGAATCGGCTTAGTTATACATTTATGCACGTACGTATTTATATACATTGTTTGCGACACTATTCAAGGCACTGTACTTAGCCTTTTTCATTAAATCAACAACGGTCTTTCATTTAGAAAATTTTCAACTTAAAGATTCTTAACTTGAATTTATTATTGACGTATTATACACAATATCACTTATAAAGTTTGAATCTAAACACTCCTTCACAAGGAGTTTTGTTTCCGTATATAATTCTCTAGTATCTCATAAATACACGAGAATATTTCAAACAACCATTTAGCAATATTAATATTGATTTTATATTTGCTTCATGTATCAAACATAAACAAATCACGATATCATAAACAACATAACATGTATGATAATTCCTATATTCAATGCAAATGAATCAATCTTGCATGTTCCGTAATAAACATTTTAATAAGGTGGCCTTGCATATCGTTCGGGACGTTCTAAACATCTTTTATATTTACTATAAAAGACATCATTTATTAATCCAATGACGAGTATTACAGATAAAGCTGATTAAAATAGGTACATCGTTAACAATCAGCGCAGTGTTGTTTACTAACGGTTAAGAAATATCAATGTACCATTTAACATTCTTTGTTATGAACACACGCTTCCTTTGTATTTTGATTGATAATCAAATATTTGATATTTCTATCAAAATATTTGTTCAATTTTGATGCTTATAAAATGATACTTTCTATCATTTCTTGGTCATATCCAAAGACTTACAAACTTAATATCGCTGCCACTGACTTCGAGATATTTTTGGTTATTACGTGTAGCGGTTTACCTTAAATCATTATCTAGATTTTTTTGTTTCAATACATACGTACCAAATATAAAGTCATACTAAGTGGTCATTTTGTGAGTAAATCCGAACTAACTTGAGCAGGTTGAATGTTAAATCTATTACGCTAATTTCAACAATAGAAATTTGCTATATTATTCTTATCAACATTGCTCACTTAATTCCAACCGCATTATTCTTGCTCACAAAGTCACACTCACGACCGATAAATCACATCCCATCAGTTATGACAACCAGAATCATATTTGACAGCACACGCGGAATTTTTTCGGATTTGCATATTAAACCATATCATAGAGTCAACACTTTTAATGGTTTAACTAAATAATTAGGGATTATATATTTCGACAATGATAAGAAACTCATAGTTTCTCTTCACTGTGCGAGAATACTTATAAGATAGTCTAATGTGTTGTTTTCATTTGGGTTAATTAATTTCATTTCATTTCATCTAATCAGTTATATCTATGTGTCATATCCAATTCCATTTTACCACTAATAATTCCTCAAGAAAATTTCTTTGCAACGAAGTTGGTATTTTTTGAAACAACAGTTGTTTCTCGATGCAATAGATAGGTATTCATAAATGTTTAATAATTTTTTTATTTATAAGACTGATTTGGTTTTTTAGTTTACAAAACTTATGTTCAGAACATAAATGTGTCAACCAATGACAGTCTTTCAAAAATTCTTTTGAAGAGATTCATATAAGATCCCTTGCGAACAATTTATACGTGCAATCTTTCGACTCGCACAGCTTGCCAACTCCTTGGTCCGTGATATGTTGCATTTCTTATAAACCCTCATGTTGTGTGATTTTGTAAACTATTATTAGATGAAATAATATTAACCTTGTGTACTACTCTTAGGTACATGACCGTATAGAAAGAAACAAACTCAATTTTACTCATAATTAATCGTACATTGTCCACTAAAGTTTGATTACTCTTTATCGATGAATCATTATGTATCACACGGAGGAACGACTTTTGAGATTGAATCTTTATTTATTTTTAGGTACGTTCGAAACCTTTTCCAATATACTCGCTCATTCGATCAAATCGAATCATTTCTATCGTATGTTATTTTATTTACTTATATTTTGTACTCATTGAGTTTACCATCGACATACTACATGTGTATCAAATACACATGTCCATGTCGATGATTACTCATTGGTGAATATGATAAAGCATATTGGACCGTTTTGATATCAATAGACTTATGATTGCATACATCAATATGTGTCGATCTAAAGAGTACATTAACTCTAATAATACTCCCACTAAATGGATGCATAACCCTTAGTTGATTGAGATATAATAAATTAGTATCATATGATTCATCCTTATATAGCAATACTATCTCTTAAAACTACGGCTTAGTCTATAATTCCAAAATAACTATAAACAATATATTAGATACTTCCGTATTTACTAATGCATCACTTTTGTTAGGATAACAAATACCACATTTTAGTTTTGTCCCACAATAAATATTCATAACCTTCATATTGAAATATAGTTATGTTTATTTTACAATCGATATTGAAAAATAGTCATTATTTAACCAATAATGTGTCGTACATTTTACAAAAACAATTTTCATACTTTGATGCAATTAACAAGTGGTATGTAGTATACTCCTACTATTTCCGCCATTACTATAATAACGTACTTAGTTTGGAGGTCCATAATCCACTTAATATAGAGTGTTTATTTTGGATACTATAACTAGTTTACAGTGGAGAGTTCTTTGATCAATTATCTTAACCCATAGAAACAAATCTCATAGAAAATAATTTTCTATGTTAAAATACATATTGGAATGGAAATCATATTTATTATCTCAATGTTAAGTATCTTTATTATTATTACACTTCTCACCTATAATGTTTCTTTATAAAGCATAAGCGACCATACACTTTCTTCATCCCAATTATACTTTAAATCATATATACTCTTATACATTCGTTATTCTTTCTAAATGTCCAAACCATTCAAAAGAAAACCCTTACCACGATATCATAATGAACTCTTTACAAAAGTGCATTCAATTATCCTTAACTTTTAAAGAGATTGGATATGTTGTGATTTGCATAAACTGATCAAAATGATATTTCAGCGATCGAGTTCTTGGAATTATATTGTAGCTTTGGTATAATGTTACATTTAACATGATATAATCCTTTTGTAATCAATCAAATTGAATACTTGATCTCACACTAAGGTTTATTTGATTTTCAGATGAACTAATTTCATCGAAATATAGTACATTACAAACTTTGACCATTCACCATATAACATTTACATGCAATTGTATATGAATCAAATATTCATAATCTTGTATTGCTTTTAGAGTCCGAAACTCATAGGATGCAATGCATGGTCTCAACCAAATAAACATGTATGCGACCAATTATGAAAATATTAAGTAGTTGTAAAATTAGACACTTGCATGGGTGTAGAAATGTTCACATGCAATAATCATTTATCGGTTAGCATATGTCATATTTCTATTTATTAATGTTCAATTATGTTCATTTGTATATCTTAATCGATAAACATTTTATTAACCATTTTAAATGCATAAATTTATTAGCGTAGATTATTATAACATTATATAGAAAATGTTGTAACAATATTAGAAAGGTTAAATGTTATCATTTCATTTTTCAAATAAGGCTTCCACTAGTCTTTTGTGTTTCGTCAAACCCTAAGTTGAAAGTTAGAAGTCTTTTGACTTCATTAGTAGATGTTAGGACTCGTCCGTCTTGGAATTACGACTTTGAGTCTGCTCAATAAGTCATAGGTCCATGGACGATGGACAACTCCTTGTCGGTTGTATCATATACAACTCCTAACGCTCTAGTATTTTGTCCTAATTATGTTTCGACCTTGAGTCTCCTCAACAAATCGAAATGAAATTATTCACTTGTACTACCATATCACGATGGCCTAAGTATAATATATGTACCTTGAGTCTACTCAACAATTACATATAGTTACCTTACTTCGTCTATTCAATATATTAACAATACTACATATAACATCCTTAGCTTGAGTCTGCTCAACAACTAAGGAGTATACAAGTAATTTATTAATATATATATATATATATATATATATATATATGGTAGAGGACAACATTACGTTGATGATTCATAATCTTTAATATACTATATTGAGGGAAATTGACTTATGAAATAATGCAATTCTTGTGAATTACCCTTGTTATTCAAGTGTCGGACACATCGAAAATCAGGGTATAAGTGCGATTACATATGTATTTATTTCTTAAGTTTATTTTGAGTTTCTTTAATGTTCCATCTTTAGTTTATACTAATTAAGTCATATTTAATTAGTTTTAATTAATTAACATTTAATTAATTTGATATCTATATAATATTTATATTTGTATGTACTATAACCTTTATAGTATAACAATTATATCATATACATGTGTATATCATTTAATTAATTAACCTTTTAATTAATTTATTTAACTAAACTACTTTAGTTAAATTTTATTAATTTCAAACTCAATTCATAAACATACATGTATACTTATGTTATTTTGAACAATTTAAAACAATATAACATATATCTACGTATAATACATGCACTTGTTTATTAATTAATTAACTAATTTAATTAATTCACTTTTGTTTATCTTATTAATAAATTTGAAATTATTGTGAATTGTTTTCAAACATTTAAAAAAATTATGTTATATTATAATTTTTATAATAAACGTATTTTATTTTAAATTTAACCATTAAATTTTAAATCTTTAACTTTAATTTTTAAAATGATTTTAAAAATTAGCCCAAGGCCCAATTCAAGTCAGGCCTTTTCTATTGAGAGCAACCTTTGTCACATCATCTTTCAGGCCAAGTTGGTAACCAAGTAGGATATGGTACTTGATTAACCAATTCCAATCTTAGACATTACTTTTCTAGATACTTTACTAAGTGGGCAAACTTATTTAGTTAGCCCTAATATGACTAGTTCAGACTGCATAGGCTATTAGGAATACCATTGAAGGAACTAGGCTATCTCGTAGTGGAAGAAATAGATGAATTAATTTTTTTAAACAATTCTGGATCTTTAACGAGCTTATGAAATCTAAATACATTTAGAACTTTTCTAAATTTAGTTTAAATAAAATCATGTTTTTTATCTAAATTAGTTAAAGCGAAGTTTAAAACAAATTTTAAATGTACAGTGTATCAAATACAACTAATACATATTTATAAGAGTTAATTTAGAGAAGGAAATCGTTCGTTTCTTTCCCCGAATCAAGTAATCAATCGTGAGCATAAATTTCATTAAATGGAGAGATAAACCTTTCATTTTCTCTCTTCAATTAAATTGGTTGAGTCATTAAATTTCACTAATTAACAATTTGTTAATGGCATGACAAATGACAAAGTCCAAATGTATTCAGTGTAACATATCGTGTTGTGTACAAAGATTTATTTAAATTGTAATTGAGATTTATTTATTTTGATTTTACTTAGATATACATACATACATACATACATAGAAATATATATATATATATATATATATATATATTTGTGTATAAGTGCAACATACCAACCTGTGTCGGGTATAATATGTCCGAATATAGATGTTAGGATTTACATCGCAAATAACACATTAACTCATTTTGCAAGTATTGTATGTTGTCAAATATGTGCATGAACATATAGTTATAAATTTTAAATTATAATATATATATGTATGTATGTATGTATAAAATAACTACTTTATCTGCTGTCTTTTTTGTCTTTTCGCCTTCTTTTGTAACATTTAAATCGAGATTGTATTTGCTGCTTTGGGCCGCAAAGCCCAACTCTCGTTAATACATTAACCCGTTTTCAAAAAATAAAATAAAATATTTCATCATTAAAATTTTACAGAAAATATTTATTTATTTATATAACTATATATTGTACCATAAATAGCAAAAAAATGCATATATATATATTAAAATATTTAATTTCTTTAATTAGATAACATGTCAGATCTGAATTTACAATGATTTTAATATTTAATGTATATGTATATTATACTGAATTAAACAGTATCGGCTATAATAAATTAATACAAAATATTAATATTATAAAAACTGAAGTTTTATAATTTTATAAAATTTGGAAACATATTTTATGGCTTAAAAAAATTCTGAATTTTATCAATCAAAATAAATTTTTAATTAAATAATAAATAGTTGGCAAAACTAAATAATTTTAAGAAATATAAAATTAACTTGAATTTTTTTCTAAAGCACCTAACACGATGAAGTAATTTTAAAAAATATAAAAATTAATTTTAGAAACACATATTATTTTACGTGAAGTTATTGAATCAGACAGTCGTTGGACAATAATGATAATATATAAATAAATGATAAAAAATTAATTTTCAGCACTTGTAATTCATAATAGACATAAACAAATGTTAAAAAAATTCAGATCAATGTTATACAATAAAAATGAAAACATATATTTTAATTCAAATCGTATGCAAGTATTTAAATCTTAAATCAACACACACACATAATTCGTGACCGCTTAACATCAGAGTATCAACATAAAACATGAATTAGACCAGGGGCACCAGAATTCGTTTAGGGCATCATAACATCGGGGAACCAGAATTCGCGATACCGCCACTCACAGAAAAAAAGAAAAAAAAAAGAAATCGCAGTTAAGGGCATAGCCATTGGCCTCCAGCCGCACATCTTCTCCAGCCTCCATAAGTCCATTGCAATTCGCAATTTGCAGTTCTCTCCTCCATCTTCCTGGCTCGATTCGCGATTCACGAAGACGAAAGAAGAAGACCTGATTCACAGAAGACGATTAAAGGCAGACAAGGCCGGACGCTTGTTGTCGCTTCACGGTTGCAGACGGAAGACGGAGACCCAAACTAGGCAGAAGGCTTGAATTCTTGATTTGCTTATTGTCGCTTGAAGCTTGATGTTGAATCTTGAATCCTTTCCTTGAAGGCAGAACTGTAGTCTGTAGAAAGTAAAATTGCAAACACACTTTAATAATTTAAAATTTATAATTGTGTAATTTTGCAGAAGGTAAAATTGCAATCTCCATCTATGTAATAATGTTGTACACAAGTTCAATTTTAATCCCGTACAATATATTATGATTTATACCAATTTTGATCTCTTTGAAATTTGAATCTCTAATAATATCAAACAATGTTCGTGATTTGTATGATAAAATATTGTTAGTTAATTGCATATTAATTTAACTTTTAAAGATTGATTTGTACATTTGGGATTTTTTTTAATAATTAGTAAGGATTAAACCAAAATTGGTATTGCCATATTGGTACATTCAAATTGATATTTGACATGATTTTTTATCATTAAAATAATTTTGATCAATTATCACTAGTAATCTAATAGTAGTAGATTCCACATTCATAATTTATTTTCAAAGCAAAAGTTGATAAAATCTTATCTTCGTTACACTATGTCACAAGATAGATTAAATGGTTTGACACTTTTGTTGATTGAATAAGATATGATCAATGAACTTGGATATGATAATATTATCAGTAATTTTGCAAGTCAAAAGGCTAGAAAAATGTTCATAAGTAATTAATATTAATTTTGTTGTATTAATTGAATTATTATTACTGATAAAATTATTTCCTTTTTTCGTCCTCTCCTTATGTATAAACAATATAAATTACTTTGATGATTTAACTAACGGTAGTACCATTAGTTTCTACATAAAGGCCTTGCTTTTAGTTTCGGCTTTAGGCACCAAAACTCATAGCACCGCCCTGACACGGACATATATAATTTTAAATTAAAATTTGTTTTAATGTTTAACATTAAAGTATCAACACAAAACATGAATTAGATCTATAAACTTTATACACATATCCAATCTTCATTCTGACAACAACAATACATACGAGAATCTCACCTAACTAGTGAAATAACAATAATTCAATTTATATATATATATATATAAGATTAAATGATTAATAAAAAATCACAATAACATGATTACATATAGAAAAAAATATACTCGAAACAGATGCCTTAAAGTACACTTTGAAATAATGAAATATCTTTCTCTAAAATTCTTTGATTCGTGAGATTGCCAGTATAGAATCAACGACCGTTCACTATCAAATAGTTTTTGTTTTAACTTGAATTGAATTCGAGATTTTGGGATTTTTCTAGAGGATAGTTGCTGCCAATAAAAGGAACAACAAGAAGAAGAAGACGATGGTTAAAAAAATGAATTAGAATCTAATTAGAGTTTTGATATCATAATTTATACGGTAGGATAAGAGAGAAGCAACTAGATCTCTAGCACACATCTCCAAACCCTAATCACACATAGAGTAGCCATCCCTTCCTCTCTCTGGACCAGCCGCCTATCACTCTAAAATGCATGGGTTGTGAGCCCATTTAATCCAAATAAAATATACACAATTATATTTAACTTAATCTGTTATCGATATCTCGTATCGATCAATATATTTATAACTTCTACAAATATATGCAACAATTTTATTTCTCAAATCATATACAAATTTTATGATTAATTTTTCATTAATATTAATTAATTTAATTAAATTATAACAATTATAAACTAATTAAATTGTTGGGTCTAAAGAGAATTCATCATTTCGATTGTGTAACTCTTGGGTATAAATTCGGCCCACGATTAACATTGAACTATTCGAATGTTAACATTCATACTTCACTTAGTAGGTGATTTGACATTATGACCAAATTTATCACTTACTCAGCTTTGGTAAAATTTAATTTCACTTTATTAAGCATTACCTGGTTGTGACAATCATTACACCAATTCTCTTTGTCAAAACTACATCGTTTTGGACTTATTGAATTTGGTAATGATCAAAATTCCAACATCGTCCACATTCAACTCTATAGTCAAAACACAAAGTCATTGGTTAAATAATAACAGTTATTATTAATTGTACTACTCTGGTAAGAGATTTTGACTTTGGGTTGACTTGAGTTGACCATGATACTAACCCCATATAACCGAGAAGACGAATCCCCACTTGGGTGGTGCTTCACTCCCAATACTTCCACTCGATCCAAGTATAGTCACTCCATGAACGTCGTGCCATGATTTGACTATAATCAAACCCGAGCTTTCATATTGAAGATCCACAGTATTCATAAGTCGTGAGAACTGTGTAAATTAGTCACATCGATATTTTCTGTTTGACCTTAATTACATTAACCAATAAAAAAATGTCGAATGATCGTTCTATAGTTATCCAATAACCAATAGTACGTAACTCTTTGGTGCCCCAACAGTCATGAGTAATACCCTACCTAACATTTGAGAGCGTTACGTACTATGGTCTCAACGGATACATCGATATCCAATCTTGATGCATCTTGACTAGGAACATTTAAAATGGTATATTTGTTTCATTACGATAAATTACTCATGGTAACGACACTTTGTAATTATTGTCATAAAACATACCATTTATGGAATTCTATTGAACATACTTTTAATTGAATTAATTAATTAATATAACAACATTATATCAAGTATATAATAGAAAGAAAATACTTTTATTTCGAACAAGATTGGTCAACGAGTTAGAAATATGTAATAAATTACATAATTGCACATAAGACATACCCTTAACTCTATCAATGTCTAATACCTAAGGGAGCATGTTGCACATACTAAACCGTTTTCCACTATCTTATCCAAGGAAAGTACTACTCTGGAGCCTCACTAGTTATCCCTTAAATGTAAGGATGCATGTTTGTCGTATACTTGCAGTACCCTACGATAACATGTACAAAAAACCAAATATTTGATTGACCTCGTCAAATGCAAATGAATCAAACGTTGTATACAAAGTACCTAGAATGGCCGTGCCCCAATCAATAGTATGAAGCCGATCTAGCTGAGAAAGCGCTGCAAGGTAACCTAGAAGAACTGTACCTTTTAGGTTCGAGAAAAAGGTCGAACCAAACAACTATAAAATAAATGCCCAAGTGATCGCATCCATCATATCCGCTTTATCTCTATAAGTGATGATGTAGAGTTGAAGGTAGGTTAATGGCACAACACTGCTATGAAAGTAGCTAGGATCAATGTGAGGCAGAAAAATGGCAAACATATCAGGAGACTCATATAACTCGTCGAATGGGAAAGACCCATGCATATGTCCTCCAATCTCAATACCCGCAAGCATGTAGAAGTCGACAAGGATAGTAACCGATTCAAAATCTGAAAAGTGGAATCTATGCATCGTGGGCCACCGTCTCAACTAATGCCTAAATGAGAAATCGATCGAATGACTATAAATGCCTAATCGTCAAAAACATACCCAGAGGATTATCGTACAGCCTGTCTATAACAGGATGTGGAAGAGTGTCATAAAATTGTATAATACACGCCGCACAACTACCACGACAATGAATGCACTGATCATATACATAATTTACCAATGCAAAAATTATTCATACCGGCAGTTATTTAATATGAATATTAGATACATATATTCAAATTATTATACTGAAATTACAGCTAAAATATACTTACACTATGGACAATGTAGTTTCAAACCTGTGTCGATAACTATTTGGAAGCTCATGAAGTATACAAAGATCGTATAATGTCAATCCAGGGGCTGCTTTTTTTGGATCCCCACGAATGATTCTTCTAGCAATTTTGTTTGGATACGGCTTCATTTCTCTAAATTTTCTATAAAAGCAAAAAATAAAAAAATGGGAGGAAAGTGAAAAATAAGAATGATGAATGGGTGGGATGAGGGGTTTGGTTTTCGTATGTTGGGGCTTCAGGTTAGGGGTGTGCGTAGGTCGGTTTGGTGTGGTTTGGAGTCCAAACCGCTTCCGCACCGCATCAAACGGTTAATCAAAAATACAAACCATTATACCAATCCTTTAAACGGTTCGGTTTTGGTCCGGTTTGAATGTAATACGGTTCGTTTTCGGTCCGATCCAATTTGAACTCATATTAAATATGAAATAAAAGAATTACTTCCATCAACAATCAATTTACAAAGGCAACCATGTGAAACTTTTACATTTAAAGATTAAAATACACAATGTTATACTGAAATGAAAGATTAGTTCTTAATTGTATGAATATTTCAATTTTACATTTACCTACAAGTGATATTTTTTTGTTAGATTAACTAAACATCAACATTAATCAATGCATAATCATTAAGGAAAATGACTAGAATAGATTATAATTAGCATTTATTTACAAAAAAACGAGATGAAAAATATTATACCAAAACTATAACTTCTTCCTTTATATCAACGATTATTATTAATATAATAACAACATATGCTAAAAATAGAACGTACATCGTTAGAATCTAAAATAAGATAGGAGTTGCTTATATTTTTATCATAAGAAACTAATATAAATTTTCGGTTTGGTCCGTTTTAATGTGGTTGGTTCAACCGTCCAAAGCGCAACCGAACCGTATCGATGTGGTTTGGTCTGGTTTGAAGTATCAGCTTTGGTTAGAAGATTCAGTACGGGTTTGCGCACCGCTTTTGCGGTCCGGTGCGGATGGTTTTCGTATAGCGGTGCGGTTTATGCCCCACCCCTGCATCAGACGTCTGTTTGAGAAAATCACCCACTCCACGCCTGAATACGGAGGAGGTTGAATATTCGTTGCTGACCCAATTACTATATTCAAGATAAAAATCGACGACCCAAACCACGATGCACATGGCAGACAAAACAATTTTGAAGTGGAGAAAAAGTTAGATCTCAAACGTGCACTACAGATTTCCAAACGGACAACCCCTCTTCCCTACCAAAGCCGCTGGAATCAAATTAGGACTATTTCTGGTTTGTTCACCAAAATCCCATCGTGATTGCCCGTTGCCGTCGATTACACTCCTCTCTACGCTTGCTCTGTTGCCCTCAGCTGATTGCTCTACTGCTCCTTCCTACACTTGCCTTTGCTGCCTCCCACACTCCGGAATCAAGAAAGTAAGTGCACTCTTTTTAACCGTTTTTTCCTTTCCTTTTTCCTTATGTAACGATCCCTCTGATCGAATGTTGATATATATATATATATATATATATATATATATATATATTTGTTAGTGCCGAGCTGTCAGTAGCTGTTTGAATTGGTTTAAGTTTGAATAAATTTAGTCATACTTCTTTGGGTAACAAATATGATATAATTGTATATGAAATTAGTATGCGCATCTACAACAATCTTTTTTAAGTCCACATTGTATGTTTTGGAAGCAACACCAAGGGTCACATGGACTGGAGACTCAAATGGAACAATTACCAATTTGATGTCCCAAAATGCATGTTTAGTGTTCTAACCCTAAACCAAATGAGTATCCAAAATAGATTGACCTACTTTCTGCATGTATATTTGATTTTGGAAGGGAGAAAATTAGAGCATGTTTGGCAAACACCTATAAGTAGACAAAACTGCTTGTACGTCACTTATTTCAAATTTGGTGTTTGACAACTCCTTGTAAGAAGCTTAGAAAATTGACTAATAAGTAGAAATAGAAGAAGTGACAATTTGTTGCTTACAACTTATGAACACTTCATAATTAGTTTAAATAAATTATTTTATTTAGTTTAACTTAAAAGTCAAATTGCATCCAAATACTTATAAACCACTGTTTAAAACTACTTATAACTTATTATTCAAAACTCCTTCTAAGAAGTTCAAATTAAGTTGTTGTCAAACAGGCTCTTATAATTGGCAATCGAGTTGAGCTTATGTTCATGATTTAAGACTGAGAGCTAACGAACTGTCAACCGTAGCTTGAACTCAGTTAAGAAGTAAGCTAATATTTCAAACTCTAGCTTCGAACAAGTCAAACCAGCCCAAGTTCAGCCGATCCTTATAAACGATATTAAATTTTGGTAATACAAAAAATATAATAGTGAAACACAAGAAGATACAAACAGTTTGTGAAAATAATGCAAACAGAGTGGGCTTTGATACCAAATAATAGTAACCTGGGTCCTGCACAGGTCACTAAAAATGAAATTTGATTTGGCTCATTCACATCACAGTCCGAGCAAGAGTCTGATTTTACAAGGTGAACTTGAGTCGAGTTCACGGTTTAAGATCACAGTGCCGGTGCTAGAGAATATTGTGGAGATGCAAATATGGCATTTTGAATTTTGCAACCGAGTCCTATTTCCAATGGATTATTAGTATTTGTGTTTTATTGCACCTGTACTTTTAAATTAACATACACATCTTTTCACCACATTTTATTAACGTACATATCGTTTCACCGCATTGTATTTTTTCATTCCTTTCACCATTTTATTTCCATTTTATTCGCCATATCTTTTTCCCTAACGAAAATTCTACTACTTCTGTTTTAGTTATGCGCTGCAAGGATTTTTTATATTTGAGCATTATTGATCTTCTTAATAGGGATTCAATGGTTTTTGAAGTTCATTCTTTTGATCATATGCTATTAAATCTAAGTCCAAATAATGTTGATATTTTAGTAGACATTTAAAGGGAATTAAAAATAATTGTTTTGGTTGGAGTATGTGATATTTTGAGAAACAATATGGGGTTATCAAAGTAGCGTTGAAGTAACAAAATGAGTTTTTGTTGTTTTACTTTGATGCTTTCGGTCGGAATTCCTTTAAGTATGAATTACTTTAGTAATAGTTCTATTCATCTCTTATAACATTGTTATTTGCATTTATTTATTTTGAAATTATTTTAGTTTATTAAAAATTGAAATAATGATGAATTTAATTGGAATGATTCATATTTTAGATATTCTACAACCATTTTGGTTTCTCCAACTTAGTAACCAATTAAATAGTTATGAATCATATGATTAGGTAATTTAAATTTCTATCTACATATAATTTGCTGTTTTGTTTCAATATAGTTCTATATACCAAGATTTGAGAACTCGGTTTCGGTCATTTGAAAATTTATTGGTTTCGGGCAATTTCGGAAATTTCGAAAGTTTCGGTTTTTGTTTCGATTTCGCTCCTGATATCGGATTTATGTATTTTTAATGAAAAGATTATGATAAACGTTGCAATCTATATACAGATATGGCATACAAAGAGATAATGATATAATATACAATACCATTACTGAAATACAATACAAAATACAACATAATATAACTGAGATTATAAATGAATGATATAGTAGAAGTATATATAAATTAAACAGAAGATAACCTTAGTTCAGCCCACATAACTATTACAATATAATACCAACGAAGCACTAGTCCGTTTAATAATCAGTCAACCCATCATTCATTCGAACAAAAAAAAAAAGGTGCCACAGATCGAATGAAAGCAAAAGAAGCAAAGAGGAAAAGAAAAACCTGAGCGCGCATGCTAGAAGATCATCGGCGCTCCAATTTTGTCGAAGCTCTCCTTCGTGATGCTAGAAAGTGATGCTCGTATTTGCTAATCTAGCGCTCGAATTCGGTAATTTTTTGCTGAAGCTAGATTCGATTTTCAATTGTTTTTTCCTTTTGCTTGGCTCTTCTTTCTACGACTACAACAATTCAGATTTTTTTTAACGTCGACTGTAATGGTTTTGATCCGTCTCCGCCCGAAACCGATACGAGATGGCCGGAATCTCGTGTTCCGGCCGGAATCTTTTACCATGCTATATGCATAAAAGTCAATATAACAGAGGAATTGATTCGTAAAACGCAGGTAGAAGTTGTTTCCATTGAAATGATTTGATATGTTGAAGACACCAATACATATTTCTACTTTCAATTCAATTTGTAATTACATATTCCAAAAGCATTTTGTTATTTTGAGGTTTTTTTTTATTATATCATAACATTGGTTTTAGTTGATTTATTTGGTATAAAGGCGACGTAATCTGCAACCTTCTCGAGACCTTCAATGTCTTCTTCTTCTTCTTCGCGACTCTTCGAATATTTTGTTGTCTGCGGTCTTGGGCCCGAGATCAGATCTCTAGATGGCACAAAAGGCTACCATGGCCATTCGGTTCTTTACATGCCGACTCTTCTTGATCAGCTGCCTCCTTCTAATGACTCTCTCTGCCCTCCTCCACCGCCTCAACTGCCCACTGTAATGATTTTTAATATTTAATTTAATAGATGTTTTGTTTGTTATGATTAGTATTTGATTGCATCTTTTGGGGTTTAGTGTGTTTTGCCAGGAGGAGTGGAGCTTTATGCAAGTGGAATTGATGCGAACGATCCTTCTACTTTTCCTCGGAGTTATCCAATTGTGCTTACTGGTAATTTTAAGGTTTTTTTGGATGTTCCGTAATAAATGATTATTAAGAGTTTGCTAAAACATTTAGTGTAATGGCTATGGATTATAAAATAGTTGATAGCTGAATTTAGTAATGTGATGTACATTTAATAGGATAATAGACTTGGAACGTCGTTGCACACTATATCTGAGCCATGTCACACATCCACTGACTTTCCAACCATTTGCACTGGTGCGTAGAGAAGTACATGCCTCTTTGCATTGGTACAAGGAAAATACATGTTTTTAAGTTTTCAGTAGGTTGCTAATGAGATTATATCAAAGAGCTGCTTTTGTGTACACAGTCTTAGCAGGTGGTTTGTTGGGTAGAATACCATTTTAGGAACCTGAAAGGTCTGTCTGGATTTGCATTATGTTCTGTTTAAATGGTGATCTTTTACGAGATAGAATTTCTGTTTGGTTAAATATAAGCAGTAGGTGAAAACACATCTAATCGTGTCAATCCTAAGGTGAAAACACACTTCAATAAACTTAATTTGTTGTTTTTTGATGGGAAATAACTTGAAATATGTTTAACATAATGATTTTTAAGCAACTTTTGAAAACAGGTACAATTTTAAGGTTTAAACTGCCTAACAGATTCAGAATTAGAGCCAATTGAACTTCGGATGAATACACAAGATATATAATGTTCGCAAATGACCAAAGATGGTTTTCTTTATTAACAATTCAAGCTCTTACTGCATATGATATGCCTCATTCTGTACAAATACTAAAGTAGCATTTGGTTTAAAACGAGTTGTGTTTTGCGTTTTCAATACTTTAAAATGCATGCAAGAGGGGAAGGTGTTGAAAAAGATCGATTTGAGAAATGGTCTTAACATATGAAATTGAAAATGACTTTTGTTTTTGTTGTTCATCTTTTGTAAAATATCAAAACCTATCGTCTTCATTCCCCTTCCCCCCTTTGTGGGAATGACTAGGATCTTTTAATTCCTCATTTTCTCCATGCCATTTGACATATGTATTAAAAACGCAAAAGACAAAACTTGTTTTCAAACCAAACACCACCTAATATTTTATTTTGTTTATTAGCTAAAGAGCAGCATTACTTCTCTTTACATATTAATAAATATCATTTTCTTTTTGTAAATATTTGCAAACGCAGAGGGAGATGGGTCAAAAATTTATGTTAGCTGTATTGCATTTAGGGATCCCATCTGTGAAGATATTGCTGAAGCATATCGAATTCCTGCAAACTCTTTTGCTGGAAAATGTATCTGTCTAGTTTCAAGGTTGCCCAATTTTGGAGTTTTGAGAGAGGCTCTTGAAGAGATCTTTGTTCTCTGCTTTTCACCAGTTGGTAGCAGGTAATGATTAGGTTTCTCTACAGTTTTGGCAAGTGCTACATTTGCGCATTTCATAACATATATAAATATCTATCTGTAAGAGCAATTGCAACCATGCACTAAAACATACTGCTAATTAGTCTGTTTTGGTATGTTGTTAATCTTAAACAGCAATTGGTTCTAGTTTACAATGCAAAAATGAAGATCAATGCACTATGGTCCACAACATAGACAAAATAAGTAATGTATCTAATAAAGAAGAATGTTACAGTATGATGGTGCATCCTCAAATAAACTAGGGAGTGTTTTTTTTTCGCGCTCCTTCATTTGGAAGGACAAAGAATCCTTGTTTGGCACTGAAATTTTGTACACATACGATGCGTAACATGCTATTTTTTTGGATATATTATTATTATCATTATCATTTAGATCATCTATGGTTAATATATGAACTTTACTTCGATGGGCATGTAAAAATCACATTTTTGAGATGATAAAATTTCAAGATGATTTCATTTTTGAAAACGATCTAAAGATAAAATAACATATCTACTAAAATTTAGTGTATTTCAAATTGTATATATGATGATGTTTGCTCTTTTGGGTGAAGGGACATTTGTTATTCCATAAAATTGGTGGACCAAGTTGATGACTAGTTTTTGTTTCTCAAATTGGTTAACAGATAGGGAAAGTCAATTGATAGATTAGAAAGGCTTCTTGTTGCATTAAAGTAAATGAATTAATAATTGAATTGGTTTTGATATTGATCACTGGTGCATTAATTTAAATGAGCAATGAATGTAAAATATTATAAAATTATTATATTGATCGATGACAAGATGACTTTTGAATAGTTAAATGTATTGATATTTTGATAATATTCTTTCATTTTACTATTGATCAGACATATGACTGTTGTCATGTTATGCACATTCTGTTGACTTGCCTTTCTTACATAATTGCTAACTAGTCTCACTGATTTTCAGCAAACCATTATGGGACATTGTAGCCTACATGGTTTCTAAAATTCCTTTGCCAACACCAGGAAAAGACCGAGTCTTATTTGCTATTGAGAATCGCATTCTTTCCGTGGAGTCCCCGCCAAAGGAAGGGCTTCCTCATGCAGATGTAATGCTTTGGCTCCTTCAGTCTGCCGTTCATCAATTTGATATATGACGTCGCGTTGTGCATAATATAGATCATTGAAAAACAAATTACATTTATTCTGCACAGATATCATTTCAGCCACTTGTGCAATGCCTGGATGTGGATAACTTGATTTGCCTTTTCACTGCTGTGTTACTGGAGAGGAGAATATTACTGAGATCAAACAAGTTGGTGAATTTTCTCACGTCATACATATGGTTTCTGCTATTATACTTTTATTAAAAAAGAAATATCACCTTTTGGATATTGGAATTTCTGGGAACCCCTAAAATGCTTTTCAACAGGGTTAATCCTTAATCCACGCTTGATGAACCAATTTAATTAAATTTAACATGGCTTAGATTTATATACATGGCCTGTATTTATATATAAGTAGCAATAATTTATATAAATGATGGCACATAGCTTTCTACTCTTTATCTTTAGACATGTGCAGGATATGGCATCTGCATAATTGTCATACAAAATTTGTGCCCAAAAAAAAAAAAAAAAGAACAAACAAACAAAAAGTAAGAGACATTGTAAATCATTATCTTCTGACCAAATATTCTCTCTATTGGGTTCTTGATTGGAACTTATAGGTAACGAGAGTGAACTGAAATCCTAAATCAGCAGTTTCCTCTTTTTGGTTTTTAAGTAATTCCCCAATCAACTTTCCTGAGGATCAGTGGGAGTTCTGAACTAACAAACTCGAGCATCAAAGCTTACGTGTGCAAATTCCTTCTACGTGTGCACTAGCACACCCTTGGTTGAAATGGAGCACCGTTAGAATTTCTTTGGTTGTCTAAGTGCGAAGCGGTCCCCTTCTATATATACCCACCCATGAAAGAGCCATTTGAATATTTGGTTCACGCCAATACACATCACATTTTTCATAGTCCATTATAACACACACACACATGTGTATGTGTGTGCCTAAAATCTGTTAACTAAACATGATCACCAGTAACACGTTAAGAGAGAGTTTTCTTGCATTATGTTCCAATAGATATTCTTGTTATGTTGGTACCGTAAAATTTATGCAGTGATCAATTTGCCTCTATTGCAGGTATACATTGTTAACCCTCGTCTCTGAAGCCATCTGTCATTTGATATATCCTTTCAGGTGGCAAGTAAGCTCTCACATGTCACCATTTTCTATCTATCTTATTCATAGTATCATCATGCGAAGGAGTGTTTATTTATTTATTTCATGTACCATAACACCCTTTTTTTAGCTTGTCACAACGCTGTTTTTATGGCCCTCCTATTCATTGGCAATCGTTGTTGCATTTTTGCGTAGATCATTAACTGCACATTCAGCAAGTGAAAAATGATGATACATTGTAATCGGTCACAATATTCATTGCTCGATTGATGAACAATGCCACATTTCACAATTGCCAATTCTACCTAAGCAAACATGTAACATGTTTTTAGTTTTTGTTTTCCGATGTTTTTGTAACATTTCTAACACTTGCTAATTCTTCCTTTTGCAGCATGTCTACATTCCGCTTTTATTTTTTAGTGGTGTAGATTACATTGATGCTCCTACTCCATATATGATGGGACTTCATTCAGCTGTCGATACTTCTGATTTGACAATGGATGGGGTATGCTAGCTGTTTTCTCTCTCTCCTTTGTTGATTTTTTAATATAAATTTCTGGAGAGATACCACTATAAAGATGGTTACGTGAAATGATTTCATTGTCATTAGCGGGATGTTAATGAAATGCAAAATTGCATATGATGCTAAATTGTAGTGCATCATGAAACTGTGTATTGCTTGCAATACCATTTATTAATTGGCAAATGAATACTAGATAATGATATATGAATATAAACCTTCCTTTCTAACAACTAGGGTTTCTGACAAATAAAAAGCTTGCTCACACTATCTTATGTGATGGTAGAGTTGATTTTAATGCATACAATATTTGAGTTGTGTGGATCTTCTATTTGCCATCAACTTATTAAAATATCAATATGATTTTCAATATAACACAATGGTGTGTTGCATCAGAGTGGCTAGGCATTTGCATGCATAAGAACCATTCTGGTTTAAATCCTGTGACAACTGTAAATTCATAGGATATAAAGTCCATTGCTTTGCATAAGTTTTGCTTTCACTCAAAGAGGCGCTCCACCTGTGTGGTGTATTGGAAATTTCAGTATGATTTTCAAGGTTGTCAGTTATGCAAGTTAAGTTAGCATATTAGGGTATTGCATTATGTTTATATTCTTGTTCAAGCCCACACAGACGCATACTGATATTTTATGAATGAAGTAAACTATCTATCTGATGACATTTCTTGTTTATATTGGTTATGTCATCCATAGCCGATTAATACATGTCAAAATTGGCGTGTAAATTGTGCAGTGTTAGTTATATTTCATTGTGCTACATTTAATAGATACCATTTCTCGCTTCTCTCATAATTATGATTGCTCTTTCGCTAATTTTTGGGTCTTGTCATCATCTTGGGTTGATTTGTGTATATGTTAGTATTTGTCTTTTATTTATTATGACAAAAAATACAATCTTTAATTGAAGGATATCTAATAGGGTTGACATATTTAATAGGCTTGTTGATCTAAATTTGAAGTTTGTAGGTTGTTGTAGTGAATCTTGATTGCAATTCCATCATCACAACAGAAGATATACCGGCAATACCTGAACCTGAACTAAGCTTCTTGCGTAGTGAGATACTAAAGTTGCTATATCCAAATGTTATTGGAATCGATCATATGAAGATTAATATTGGTGGCATTTCTGAGCAATATTCTACTACTTTTTCGAGGCCTTGGGGAAAGGAACATGACTTCCAACTAAGGTATATATTAAATAATTGATTACCAGATGTATTAGCATTTTGACAGAAGAAGTTATCCTATTTTATTTTGTTGTTGTTCTTAAAATCGTTCTTTCTAACTTGTCCCTGATAATTTGCAGGATGACATTTTTAAGATTTTTTATGATGTTTCTCAGTGGATACCGTAACTTCATTGTAAGTATTTTTGTGCTATTTATTTGCAGGACAACATCAGAGAAAAGTTTTGTATTTGTCTGTTAGCAATTTCGGTGATTAATAAATATCTTTTTTATTCAGGAAAATTCTGCATCGAACATCTTTAACTCCCAAGCATTTATGAAAAAACGTTCTCGGGCAACTGGACAATCTATCGAATCCATGGAAATGGTATGCGAAACTAACATAAATGCCTGTATTTTCATTTCCTAATTGTTTCTGTTTGAAAACTTAAATCTTATGATTTTGTTTGCCTTGGCAGAAGTTTTAAGAATTCTTCGTCAGAAATAATTCCAACTTCTAAAACTTAATTATATGGGACAAAAACCAAAGTCTTGAAACTCATTTAATTGAGAATGGAGTGGTACTTAATAGTTTATTATTACCTTAATTAGACCTTTAACATTTTGTGGGACAAAAGCTAAACTGTAGAAACTCATTCAGTTGCGGATTAATGGAATAGTAGCTTATCGATATCTGTCAATATTTTAGTGTTTGATGGTATCGGTAACATCATCTTTTTTCTGAACATCAAATAAAAGATGTAATTAGTCCATTTGTCAGGTGCCTATAGGATATTTCAAACAAAGTATTCATTTGTAAAACATGTAACTTAGCCATCAGTTAGTCAATGTTTCAGCTCAAAATAACAAAAAGGGTAGCATAAGTTTCAGCTCAAAATAACAAAATGGGTAGCATCTTACCGCATGGACAGGAATCTTATGGCATAGAAGTTTATCTTTATAGTTTGGATTTATTGTTACTGGTTACTAAATAATGGAAAATATATGAAATGTATAACTGTGATGGGTTTGCTGGGTTCACATAATTTAGTTTAAAATAGGGAAAATTGAAGGTTATGGGTATCAAAAACTTTTTAGAAAGCGTTCACTTTTGTTTCAAGTTTTGAATTTTAAAGTATTGAGCTTTTAAAGCTATTTTCCGCTTTTGATTTGGAGGTATTCTAAGATTATCAAAAAGCATGTTTGGTTTGTTTAGATCTGTGCAATTAAAAACCTCGCCCTACGTTTTTACAGCTTAGCGCCCATAAATAAAGGATCAACACTATTTACCGCTAAATGTGCTATTTCAAGTTTTTTTAGCACCCGCTATAGAAGATTTAAGTAGTTGCATTCAATTCGACCATTGGAATAGAGGGAATAGGAGTGCCACATGTAAACAATTGATTGACTAGTTAAGTTGTACTCAGATTGCGACCATAAATGGGATGTGTGCATTTTGTTAACAATTAATCTTAACCGTTCGACGTTCTATTTTATTTACAAGTTTGAAAACTGGGCATATTTAAATAAAAAAATAGAGGAAAAATATTTTTTCACATATATTTTATAGCACATTCTCATAAGTAATTTTTTTAATGATATTTTTATTCTTAACAAAGTAATATTTTAATTTTGCACTAAATTACTACTTATATATGTAGAAAATTTAAGTAAATCTATTAAATGATACGTTGGAGTCATTATTTTTTTAAGGACATTATTAACGGGACTCCATTTTTTTGTTTTTGGGCTGGGGGTGGTTTGCGGGGGTTTTTTTTTTTTTGGGGAGGGGGGGGGGGGTTTCAGGGGAATTCCATTTAGGAAAAAATTGTTATGGGGATTCCATCCAAATAAAACGGTTTACGATTTTACCCTTTGCACAAAGCAAAATTCGGTAACCACCCATCAAAAAATGAGAAAAAAATCGATGATTCACTAAAGACCATTTTCGGTGGGTTCTTGTCGGAAAAAATAAAAAAAGGGCAATTAATCACAAAAAAAACCGAGTGTAGTTGTGGGTTTTTTTTTTTTTGGGGGGGGGGGGGGGGCACAAATCTTTTTATGCCCACCTCCTAACAATTTTCTGAAAAATGAAAAAGTAGCCCTCTTATCCAGTTTTGGAGCCCCTTTAACAATGCTCGTTCTTTGTACCTCACTATCTCCCTACTAAAGTTTTTTGTACTCCACTTTTATAGAATCTCTGAGCCTTTAACTTCACAAGTTTGGGTTGAAATTTTGTGTTTTAAAATAACTCTTTTTTTGTTGCTGTCAAAATCAAAAAATTATAAACGCATTTTGTTGAGTTTAATTGGTTTAAAGATTTGTTATCTTTTATTTAGAAAACATATCTGCCTTACAATTTCATGAAATTAATTTTGATTCAATTTAGTTTATAAAATTAGACTTCAACACTAAGCGTTTTCTAGGTTTCTATTTGTTTTTCGCTTTTTAATTTGTTTTTAAAAAACATTTAAAACAGGTTCATTTTTCCTTTTATGTGTTAATAAATCCTTTTTTTAGGAATGAGTGAAACAACAAATGAACACTTTTGGAATGTTTCGTTGAACTCTGAACTCGTAGCACGATGAATATGAATAACCATACAAGTCCTCTGTTTTTGGTCAGAGACCCTGAATTTCTGTATTGGTCTTGTGATTTTCACTCTAGAAAATTGAATCCCTTCTGAAGGCATGGAAGTTATATTTTGATATTACAACAACCTCTTCGTTCATCCTTCTCTCTTATTGAATATAATTTTCTTTATGATATCACTTTAATTTCTATTTCTTTCATGTTCAATTTTCACCAGATTACACAGTTTTTAGACTCTCAAGGTTTCCTAGATTATGTTGAGAGATGTGTTAAATCAGAAGAAAATAGCCACAATCTTCTTGATAAATTACAAGATGCAACTGGGAGGGGTCAGAGCCCTTTCACAATCTTTCCCCCATCAGAAGAACCTGAAATTATAACTATAACAGAACCCGACACTGGATCTGCAGGTTTCTTTTTACGCTCTTATACATGCTCAATCAACCTTTGTTCTTTCATATTCAGTAAACTTTCAGAGATTTGTCCAGACAGGAAACTTTATGTTATAACATGCAGCCTGTCCTCTGAATTGGGTTAATTTTGTTAATTTCCAAATAAATCACTGGGTTCCTGGCTTTATAGTTATCTAGCGCATATTGCCTTAACTTCCATCCTTATAAATTATTTTTAGATCTAAATTGAGATCTGGGTTAGATTGTATCTTTAGCTGTACACCGGACCGTGGTTTTCCAGTTATGAAATAGTTCAGGGTTATTTTGACACTTAAGATGGTCTATGATATTGCATTGAGGATATTTCTTTTGAATTTGTGCTCAGATGTTCGCTACCAATACAAGCAGTTTCCTTTAAATGTTAGAACTGTAGAGCAGGAAGAAAAGCGAAGGTCAATCTTGGCATCAATAAGTGGAAGCCTTTCAGGAAGACATCTAAGGTACACGTGTTGGACTATGTCTGTGAAACTATAATACTGTAGAGGTTCCATATTGTTGCGGTTGTGTAACTAGTTGTCAATACTTATATTTTTTAGATCACCTTCTTTTATTGATCCGGAATCAAAAGCGGAAAGCTTGAGTCCCAGAGAAAGAGCTGTAAGTAGTTCAAATCATGGTATTGTTTACATTGTCAAGTTTTCATTGCATGTATGATAATATAAATTCTCATATGATACAGTAAAATCAAATAGATGTTGATATTTGACAGATATATTTTGTAGAAGTGGATATTTCTATTGGTATATTTTTTCTATTTAGTTTTGAAGACAATGTACTTTTAGTTGTTTATATGGACGAATGTTCTATAAATTTAGCAGTGAACGACATTATTACACACACAACACACTTTAATTTATTCAAAACCCTAGGTTTTTTTTTTCAATTTTTTGAAAAACTAAAAGTGGTCATCAAATTGAGAAAATAGTAGAAGCATATAGATCAGTTTCTACATTGATATTAAGGTTCAGTAGTAGAATGTTAGGTTGTGTCCTTATTTTATATAAAAAGCTAAATGGTAGGTTATTTGAGCACAGTTTTTGAGTTATCGACCTTGGATTCAAATTATTACCAGTTACATTTTGATTATTGCAGTCGAGATATATGATCTGTAGGCAAAATATAGACACTATCTGAAACCTTTGATTTGTTTCAATATGGCTTTTTATTTATCATTTACAGGCAGAAAGGGAGCGTATGGTTTTGGATATAAAAGTGAAGCTGCAGGTATGTTTAATGACCATGCTATCACGTTGAAACACAAGATACAGAAAGTTTCACTTTATTAGTGTTATCACAGTATCCATGTGTGCTTTTTAGAGACTTGTTTGAGAAATAAAGCCACTGATGAAATGCTGTACCTTTGTTAGTTCTAATTTTCTACTTTACAACCGTTGAACACCTGAGGTGACTTTGTTTTGTTTTGCCAGGGATTGTGGTTGCGTCTTCTTAGACTTGGCGCTACTGAGGATCCTCTTTCTTCATTTGAATATGGAACAATTTTTGGTATCAATTTAAAATCTCTCTCTAAAAATGTTTTCTTCCTTCAGAACTTTGTTTTGTTATGTTTCATCTTTCTTATTCTTTAACATATTTCTAATCTAACTGAGAACTCTTGTGCAGCTCTAATCGAGTCTGATGCAGATGGTATTGGGGGCAGTGGCTTTGTGGAGTGTATTGGGGAACACATCCATTCGGTATTTTTCAAAAGTTTACAAAGTCACACTTTTAAAGCTAATTTCAGATAATTTGCATCTTTAGTTTTTAAATCTTTTTGAATACTATCTGATTTTTAGGGATGGCAATGTCGTTTAACCGATGAACAGTTTATTGCTGTGAAGGAGCTGGTGAGTCACTCTTATGAATCTTTTAAAACTTAAATACATGCATTCATTGATTTCTTAATTATGCCATATATCAAATGGATACGCTATTGTACTCGATGGTGTTGCCCTTTCCATTAGCCACCATATAAATATCCTTTTCGTTTGATGTCTTGCAAGCACGGAATTGCGTTCCTATGGTTTGTTTCTCTTTTTTCTCTCCAATTATCCCTCACCCCCTCCCTCCCTCCCTCCCTCCCTCTCGCTCTGTCTCTCTCATCTCTTTCGAAGCATTATCTTTTAATTTGGTCGTCCCGTGATTGAGTTTGGTTGCAGTTTAATTATATTACTGTAAGTTTGTGATTCATTTTTTTGCAATGTAAATATGACAGCTCAAGACAGCAATTAATCTTGCTAGCACACGCAATGACATGTCAACTGTAAGAACTGCACTTGAAGTATCTGCTGTGATGTACCGAAATGATTCAAATTGTGTTCCAGATTATGTTCAACGACATCTTCTTCCACTGCCCATTTGGGAAGAATTAAGGTTCTGTGATTCTTAGATTAAGAATATATTATAGCTTGCGTGCACTCATATGTAATATGCATATGTTGCCACGTTGGATTAAGAATATATTGCATGAGCACGCACGTGTCACTAGTTTGACAATAGTGCTATTTACATTTCTTATAGGCAATTGTCTCTGTATAGTTTACATAATTTTTTTTTGGTAAATGAGATTAAGTACTCATGTCACCCCTTGATCTAGAACTTTAGCTTAGAAGATGCACCTATTATTGTCGAGAGTATCTTTATAATACTATGTTTTTGGTTTGCAACAATAGTTTAGTGTGAAATAAGCATGCACAGTATGGATATATAGTTGCATATAATTTTTAGAGACTTTTAGACTTCTAGCGAATTGGTATGCGTTATATTATCTCAACTTGTCCCTGGGGTTGTTCATATAATGTTGATGGTATGTGTTATCTCAACCTGTCCCTGGGATGTTCATATTATGTAAGATGGCACCGTGAATTTTACCTTTGCTTTTCAAAATGAAAAAAGTTGTGATTCTCATATGGTTATAATTTACGTAAGTTGTTCAAATGCTCATTTGCAGATTTTGGGATGGCTACTTTGAATATTTAATGGAGAGATCATCAAACAAGTACGGCCCCAATCTTTGCAGTATCTTCTTTCTTTCTTTTCCTTTTTTGTTCTTTGTTTTTTGATTTTTTGATTTTTTTTTGTTGCATTTCTGGCATGTGGATGTATTTGTTAATTGCATTGTATTCTGGTTACTGCAAATTCCTTAAGTTGATTTTAGGTATTAAAATATATGCATTATTACCTTGGCATTCATTTGTCCAAGGCACATTCAAAACTGCAATACTGTTTTAGTGCAAATCAATTAAGGTTTATGGCTTAGCATTCCTATCTGAGAAGGCCTAGTTTGTGTGTGAAACTGGCGTGTTACATGATCTATTAACCTCAAAATCATTTCTCTAAACTTTCTAATTTTTATAACGACTGTGTTGGTTATGTTTATGGAACAGAGTGGCAAACTACGCAATCCTTGTGACAGCTCAGCTCATTATTATGGCAACACATATGGTAATGCAGAAAATACCGTTGTCAATGATTTGTGTTAGTGGAGATGACCTTAATAACTGTCATTGTAATTCATTTTCTATTTTAATTTACAGGCTGGATTAGGATTGCCTGATACTGATGCTTGGCACATGATAGAAGCAATTGCAGAGAAAAACAATCTTGGATTCAAGCAACTTGTATGCACTTGCTTACGTAGCAGTATCAAACTGAATCTAAATTTTGTCAGCAACTGAGAATTATTTTCTATATCTGTCAGATTAAACTTAGGGCATTACTTTCTCATATCCAACTACTACGAGTTGGTTATTGGGGTATATCAACTGGAAAATCTCGTTCATCTTCGTATAGTTTGAATTCTCCCAGCTCTCAAGACGCATCTAGTGAAAATCAGCAACCAACTGAATCTTCTGCTGTCGGGCGTAGTTGGGTGCAAAGTATGTTTAGCAGAAATAGAAGCATACGAACTAATTTTGTTCGTCCTAGCGGGTGGACATCTGAGGTGGACAACTCGGGTATTCCTTTTCTTAAACGTTATGTTGTTTAAGTTGCAATTTTGAATTGTCTTATTTTACTTTTTTATTACGAGTCCCATAAATTTATCTTATTTTGGTATCGGTTACTTGCAACAAATTGCTATTAGATTTGAAACAATCATTCATATCAAATTTCAAGGTATTAGCTCATAATATCTGTATGAATTGTGGAAATTCATGCCTTATGTTTTGTAACGTTTGCCTTGCTTTTCAATTAATTACTTTTGAATATTTTCATTCAGGTTCAAATGGTAACATGAAACCTGGAAATAGTCCACGCATGGCAGAGCTTTCTTCTGCTGGGCAGAAGATTCAAACCAGCATGCGCACTCTCAAGGGCCATACTGGTTCTGTTACTGCTCTTCATTGTGTGACAAGAAGGGAGGTATGGGATCTTTATGGTGAGCGAGAAGATGCTGGTTTTTTCATAAGCGGAAGCACTGATTGCACGGTGAGATTTTCTTTTCCCCCCATTCACGATTTTCTCTTGCATTTCTATCATTGGTTACTTTTTTCAGTACTGTAATAGTTTGTACCATGAGTGGTGCAACTTGAATCCTCTAGATGTGCAAATATTAATAGTTCAACTATGTAATCTTTCTAGAACATTTCGTCTTTGCTCATAATTAATTTTCACACAGGTAAGTTGCATATGAGGAAGTGAAATATAATTGCTCTTAATCAGTGACGCTCCAAGAGCGTGTGTAGAAGGTTTTCAAAATGGAATTTAAATCATAAATTGTAAAGTTCAAACTTTAAATCGAAATGGTATTCAAATTGTAAATTATAGATTCAGATGATACATATTTTAAGATTTGTTCACATTTTGAAATTGATTTTGATGTTCAACTTATACAACTAAACTTAAAACTCAATTTTCTCATTCATTTTTTTTTTTTAATTCTGAAAATATTATAACTGGAATTGCGAATCAAAATAAGTATATTACATATGTTATTCTGAGCTGAATGTTTTCGTAATTGCAGCTTTAACTGAATTTGAATCATAAATCGAATCATAATGGGCGAGATCCGATCTGAATTGGGATTTAAATCGTAAGATTTTAAGATTTTTGACGACAATGTGTGGTACTGCTGTAGTGAAAAAGTTGTAAACTACTACCATCTGATGAAATGCTTGATCCATGTTTTGATTGATATGTTTTGTCCTTTTATTAACAAGATAGAATATTGATGAATACGAGAGCTGTTTAAACTTTAAAATTATACTGTAGTACACTTGGGAATTTGCAGGTCCACATCCACGAAAACAAACATAAGACATGATTATATAACCATTTGATTCCTCCTTAAATAATACCGAGCCCAGCAAATCTCCCTACTTGATTCCTCTATCGAAGTGTGGTAACATGGATGAGGGAGAGAGAATATAGATCCTGAGATGAATTGCAATTATAATTTTGGATCGAGCTGTCTGAGGAACAAAATTCACATCTTTGCTTGGATTGTGGTGTGGTGGGTTGAACTGAATTCAATATTGCGTTGTTGTGGTGTAGAGGATTGAAATGGATTTAATACTGCGTTGTCATGGGTGTGCACGTAAATATTAATATTGCCTTCCCTCCAATATGTTCTTCAAATATTTGGATGAAAGCGGAATGGTTGATCGATTATTTTATGTATGGTTCCATATAATATTGCTGTTCTATGTTGCAGATTAAAATCTGGGATCCTAGTTTGCATGGCTCTGAGCTTAGATCCACACTCAAAGGACATACCAGGTAGAAAACACAAAACTGTTCAAACAGTTCCTTGCTCCATGACAGTTTCAATTTTTTTTTTTTAAAAACTTTGACAGGTCGTGTGTATTATAAATTTATAACAACAACAACAATAATATGCTGTATCAAAAACACACACGCACACACACACATACATATACATATGTACACACACACATATATATACACATATACATACAAGCATATATATTATTATATATATAATAATAACATTATTATTAAAAATGTTTTGTCATGTCAGTTCAAAGGACCAAGTTCCACTATTTTTTTTATCCTTTTATTTTCAGACCTATCCGCGCAATCAGCTCAGACCGCAATAAAGTAGTATCAGGATCAGATGATCACTCTGTGATAGTGTGGGATAAGCAAACATCTCAACTTCTCGAAGAGCTGAAAGGCCATGATGCATCTGTATAAATGCTATTTTTGTCAAGTTTTCAATTTTCATATTTATTTTTCTTCCTTGAAGAAATGTGTTAAATATTCTTGGGATGTTAGGAACTCTTAATAACGTTATACTTTGTTTGGTTGTTATCCTCAAATATAACATCAACATCCAGGGGTCATATTAGTATCATCAATGGACAACACATAACATGGCATATTTTTTAAACCTTATGTTATCTGATCCATCACTGTAGAAATAAAATGCCCTAATGAATTCAGTGCCAGAAACCATCAAAATCTTTTCCCACCAGTTTTCATAATATCAAATGCTTCTTGATTTTTGAGACAACCTATTGTGATGGATATTCTTATTTAGAGATATCTGGGATAAACCATTCTGAATTTTAAATCGCATGTCTACACATGTGCATCAATGATAGTGCTGCCAGGATTGTTACAAATACGTTGGAAATTGTTTAATGATTACTAGAGAGGACTGGATTTTCTTCAAGTTCTTATGTACGGCCATAATTATTTTTGTTTACTTTTCCTTTTAACGCTCAACAGTCAAAATAGGCAATCGCATTCCCTTCTTTAAGGATTGCGTTCTGTAAGTCGTGGACATTGCACTAAGAAATTACTCATATCCTACTGTTCAATTTTAACTGTGTATTACTGTCATTGTAGGTTAGCTGCATAAGAATGTTATCAGGTGAACGTGTGCTTACAGCTTCTCATGATGGCACTGTAAAAATGTGGGATGTGAGAACCGACACGTGTGTTGCTACTGTTGGTCGAACATCAAGTGCAGTTCTTTGCATGGAATATGATGACTCCACTGGAATCTTAGCGGCTGCTGGGAGAGACGTGTAGGTTTTTAAGGAATAAAAAGTTAAAACTAGCTTGTACGGTTACAAGTTGATTTTTTTTTTAATTTTTTTTCTCCAGTGATTTTACAATACGCATTCTTGCTTTTATTCATAGAAATTCTGGTTTCCTTACCTAAATCCTAGCACAGAATTATAAGTATTCCTCGTTCGTTCCTTTCTTTGTCCCATACAGTAATCAAATTGTAGGATTTTTGAGAATCTATATAACAATCTGTGATTCTCGCGGCTAAAATTATAAAATTGATATTATATCTTGAGGCATGAACGAGGTATTTGTGTGTTATACAGGGTGGCAAACATCTGGGATATCCGTGCTGGTAGGCTGATGCATAAACTTCAAGGTCATACAAAATGGATCAGGTATGTGAGCAAAAATTGTACAATCACATTGTTATTTAGGGCATGGATGTAGCATGAACCCTAATGCAACATTTGATACTTGATCTTTTTTCTGCCTGTTACTGTGTATCATGGATTCTTTTGTCATAACTGGTATGTACTGGAAATGAGTCAAATGATAAGACATGACATGATACTGATAACAATGATTTTGACTTTTATTCATTTTCTGTATTGACAAAGAGTGATGCATATATTTTGATGATAATGTAGGTCTCTAAGGATGGTTGGAGACACAATCCTTACTGGCAGTGATGATTGGACAGCGAGAACGTGGTCCGTGTCTCGAGGAACCTGTGATGCTGTTTTAGCATCTCACGCAGGTCCAATACTCTCTGTTGAGCAATCACCAACTGATAAAGGAATCATCACAGGTTAGTGCTTGCATATTTCTACCTATACAGTTTGGTTGCGAGTAGTTAGTTTTGGTGAAAGGAACATGGAAAGCTGGTTTGCTTCAAGGAAGAAGTGTTCCATCTCTTCATATCAAATATAGTGCAACACAAGTCCTATTAATTTCAACTGCAACCCAGGCCACTCTCTTCATCGATGAAACTGCATAATTGTGGAGATGCCATTGACACTTCTCCTTTGTTTGCCTTTCAGCCAGACACTACTTGTTTTCACGGTGTTCGTATATCTACTTCTGCTATTAATAATCACAACTTAATTTCAATCATTATGAAAATTGTAGAATCATCCTTCATCAAATCCTTCAATTTCTACCATCTTTACTGTGTTGAAGTTTGTTGTTTATGCTTATATTTGGACTTTTATATATGGTTTCTTGCTTGGTGTCCTTAATTAAGCATGTAAATAATCGACGGAGATAAAAAAGGGTATTTATTCACACTATTGAGTTATGATAGTTTGATTTTTTATGTGGTTATTCTGCAAAGCATTCTCATATTCATATTTCTTTATTAATACTTTAATGGTCAATGGAGTTACAATATTTTGGTCTGAGTGCACACTTTCTAAAATACCTTTAGATCTAATAAGATCACGAGTTCGAATCTCAGTAAAACTAAAATTAGCATATATTTTCAACTGAAAATTCATATAATATATAGCAGATACGATTCACAAGTTTGAATCCTAGTAACGTTAGAAATTGACATTTGTTTTCAGTTGAACATGCACATATATAAACGAGGTTGCGAGTTCGAATATTAGTCTCTACAGAACTATTTATATTGTCGTTCTTTATGTTTTCCAAATTTATGGTTGATAAAACTAATTATATAATCGTAATTTAATGATTTGATATCTTGTAATATTTTTTTACAAAGATATTTTATATGCATGTGCATCTTATGCGCCAAAGAGCTCATTATAAATGAATATCACATGCACACATGATTTCCATATGTTTTTTTATATAAGAAGGATATCAAACAAAAAACGTACGTGCGCACGTCATGCATACCATTGTGCTAGTTCAAGAGAACAACAGTAAGTATTTTTTGTTTTTGATTTTCAGGTTCTACTGATGGATTGATTCGTTTCTGGGAAAATTCTGAAGGTAAGATTTTCATATCCGATAATGTTAATGGTTACACACATATTGAAGATGGTGTTTTGTGTATAAGATTTGTTAAATTAGTTTGTTAACCTATTTAACTAAGAGTAGGAACTATTCCCTTTCAATGTGAATGTTTGACAAACACCAAATTTTAGCCAGAAGCACTAGCGAATATATTTCCAAACATACGAGCTCATCTGATAAATAGGATCCAAAACATTGGACATCTCTATTAAATCTATAGTATATAAGTAATTCTGCTGCATTAGCAATCTTACCACTGTGTCGATACAGTTATTTACTGAACTTCATATCTTCATCTACATTTATGGATTCCAACAATACCATTTTACTTGAGTTTCAAGGATGAAATTTTGTTCACCGCCACTTGATGGGAGTTTAAAATAATTTGATTTTTTATTGATGGACAACGAACAGATTTTGTGAAATCACTTCATCATTTGCTGCTTAAGAACTAGAAATTCTTTTGTTGTCCAGCACCTTTAGTGTAGTGGCAAGACTATGGAGTGTTTGATCTAGAGTTCTTAGACTCAAAACCCTTAAATTACAAATTTTCCCAAAAAAAGGGAATTCCATCTCGAGTCTAAATTTCGATGGGTGATCTGGTTTTTTTGACATTTAAGTACGCTCCCATTTTTTGAATTAGTAGACTTAGAAAAAAAAAAACTAATTTGAGAGTTTTTTTCCTTGAATTTTTTTTTGGTTCGCAATGCACTCCCTTTGTTTTCATATGGATATCTATACAATACTTGTAGACTAACATTTTAAAGAATAATAGTACTTGAAATTCCTCATCAAATTTATTACAATACATAACTGAGGGTTGTTCCCTTTTCGTAATTATATAGTGCAAGCGCTGTATGGATACATAATCGCTTTATATCAGCTGGTTGTTTTCTTAAAACTATGTAGTGCATGATATTTGTTTTGAGAGCGGCTATTGGGACACAAAATCAAACGCAAGATTTGATACAATAAATCTTGGTTGTTGGATTTGTTCTGTCTTTACATAGGAGGTGGAAATCATGGGAAGGTCTAACCACCAAGATTAATTTTGTCAAATCCCGTGTCATTATTTTGTGCCTACAAAGAATTTCCATTTGTTTTTCTATCAATATACAGCGCACTTTATTCTGATATGTTTTAATATTTTGTCCTCGCGTATGAGAAACATCAAATTCGACCAAATCAATGGATAGAATGATACCACATTAGCAATTTTAATCAATGGTGACACAGTTACTGAGTCCAAAATCTTCATCAACCTCTGAATATTCCAACACCGTCATTTTACTTGAGTTTCAAGGATACAATTTTGTTATGAAGTATAAACTAACTTGTTTTGTTTCATTAGTGGATAATAAATATTTTTTCATGGAACCATTTTATTTTATTGCGTTCATCAATAAACTGCAAGTTGTTTTGACCTTCATTAAAGGTCATGTCTGTCACTCAAGTTCCAAAACACGTCATGTCTGTCACTCAAGTTCCAAAGCACGTCTTCATTTGCTGATTGTCATAAGACATAACAACTAACAATTCTTTCGTTGTCCAACACCACTACTCTAGTGGAATGACTCTAAAGTGTTGATCTAAAGGTCGTGGATTCAAAACCCCTAAAAATCAATTACCAATTTTCCAAAAAAGAAAAGAAAAAAATAGTTCAAAGTTCTGTGGTTGATTTAGTCTTTCTAACACTAAAATATGCTCCCATTTTTTATAACTGTCCTTTTTTTAACGTTTACTAATTTAGTATCCTCTCTCTTAATTTTTTTCCTATTTTTTTCTTTTCATAAAAATATTTTTTCTGATTTGGAATACACTCTTTGTTTTTATTATTGTTTCTTGGGAAATAATTATAAATTGATCTTTTTTTAGAGCAATAGAGTATTTGAAAATTGAAATTCCTTAACTTATCACTAGATGTATTATGAATGGTTTATTTTTCATACCTGTATAATGCTAGCGCTGTATAGATTATATTTAAATCACTATGAAGTGATTTTCACTTCAAGTGGCATCAGCTGTTTTTGTAACTATATAGTGCAGGATATTTGTTTTTCTATCACTATTACTGTTACATCAAACATTGCGTTTTATTTCGACATGTTCTAATATTTTGTCCTCGTGTATTAGAAACATAAGTTTAGCAAAAGGGAGCGGCTATTGGGACACAAAATAAAGCACAAAACTAGACAAATAAGCATTGACCATCGGATCCGTACATAGGAGGTGGAATTCAGAGGGAAATCTAATGATCAAGATCTCTTGTGTCCCATTTTGTGTCTATATCTTGTGTCCAAATAGAATTTCTCTTAACAAAATTAGTTGGCAGAATGATGAATATAGACAAATATCCTTTTTATTATTTATTTTTAGCATTTGGTTTTGACATTTAATTTCTCTTATAATATTTTTTAATCTTATTTGAACATCTGTTTAAGAAGTAAATAATAACTTTAAGAAAGACCACAATTTTTAATTTTGACTTATTTTATATTGATCCTTTTCTTATATGCTTTTCTACTGTTCTAAGTGAAACATAATCAAACATTTCTGTTCGATGTTCGAAGTTGATATATTGTAAGAATTCATGTAGTACTATGTATTATATAATTTGTAAAAAAAAAACACATTTCAAACAAATATTGTTTCTTTAATTATATTTTATGAAAGGTGTATTTCGAAAAGGAATTTCAAAAAGGAAGTTTTGTAAAACACCAGCTTTAAATTTCAAATTACGCAGCCGCCCCTCATCCAAAACAAGTTTCAAAATACACTCATGTTTTTAAGTTGTAGCATATTTGCAGAAATACTGCTAACATTTGAAGTTTCTGAACGGCACATGTTTATAAAAAAATCTGCATATATTTGCACTTTTTCAAAAAAGTTGGTTTTGATTATAGAAACATGCGATAAAAGTTCAGATTTAATTTCGAACGATTTTTTTTAACCGAAAATAAAAATAGGAGTGAAATTTGAAACATGTTTTTAAAAAGGGTTTTTCATGTACGAAACTTGAAAAGAAGAGGCGGATCATAATTTCGACTTTAAAAAAAAGTACACTGTCTTTGAAAGGTAACGTGTCTAATTAGTAGTTGTTTTTTCAATGAAGTTTGTTTATTTATTTACAATTTAAGTAGTGTTTTATATTTTAATTATTTTTTAGAATAACTTATAAGAAAAGGAGATTTCACCGAATCTTACTATTTGAAAAGTAAAACTCAACAAAATCTCATTTTTTGTGTGTTTTCTGAAAAGAAGTTAGTTTTTTTATTTCGATTTGGTTTTGTAGTTTTTTCCTTTTAAATAGATTTTGAATTTGTTCCCTTTGATGTGAATTTATCAGATTTTTCACTTAACCCTGATTTGTGTCTCTCTCTCCATCTCCCTACTACCCCCAACCCACACCCCCCCCCCCACACAAAAAAAACCCCGAAACACAAAAAAACCTCTAGCAAATGCATATCTTATGTTTATTTGATTTTTTTTTTGTTATGTCAATTGTCTTCTGTTCCTAAAAGTGTGACTCCTTGACCAAATGTGGTTTTTATTTGAAGTTTCAGAAGTTCTTTTATTGATAAAAATAATATCTTTTTTTCTTCTGAAAATCATTGTTCAGTGTGAAAATATTGTCTTTTAAAAGAAAAATAAGAACCAAAACCTTTAATGCTCTAAATGACATGAGCATACAGTAATACAAAATACGAGGTAAACTAAATAAGTCTTTGTAACCAAACTGAAGCTTCAAAAAACAACATAATGTAATGCAATTTGAGGCAAAGTTGATTCTTTGATGAGTAATTGACAATGCATAAGCTCCTTTTGTATGCGTACTGACTCTATAAATAAGAATTGCTAAAATTTCTGGAATGGAAGCTCCAAAGATCCTCGAGTCATCTCAGAAATTGATTGCAAGTTTTTTTTTAATATATAGTTTTAGCTGCTTTTGCTGATCTTGCTGCTGTTCTAGATTACAAGTTTGCACAGTAGATTTTGGAATACCTGACCCTTTTTTCTTTCTAGGCTCATCTCCATGAAAATTATTACTAGATGAAGAATTAATTCTTATAGAAAATGTTGTTTTCGAATTGAATTTTTTTATGCTTCATGGTAGCAATATGATCTTTCTTAAATGTATTTTTTATATTATATTTCCCTTTTTTAATTTTTGACTATTCACTAAATTTTGATATAATTATGAAATATTGATGTATGATGATTATTACTTTTAACTTGATATTAATTTATCTTTTCTTATTTACCGAGGATTGGAAGATGTCTTTTATTGCACTCTCCAAATTTGAGCTTCATATTTTGCACTCCATGGCGATCTTTCACTATATTGTTGCAAAAATGGGATTTAAATCATAAATCGCAAAGTTTAAATTTTGAAATTTAAATTGAAATGAGATTTAAATCGTAAATCGTAGATTCAAAATATCGACATTTTAAGGTTTGTATGCACTTGAAGTTGATTTTGATGTTTGAACTTCTACACTCAAACTTAAAACTTAATTCTCCCTAATTCCATTTTTATTTTGTTTTGAAAATATTATAATTGGAATTATGATTCTAAATAAGTATATTAAATATGTTACTATGGGTTGAACGTGTTTCTGATTGTGGTTTTTACTAAAGTTTGAATCAGAATGTGAATCGAATTGTGAAGGGAGGGATTCAATCTGAATTGGTATTTAAATCGTAAGATTTTAAGATTTTTGACAACAGGTTATGAGCACTATAAGTGAAAAAAGCTCATCCCTTAGTTAAGTTTGAAGCATCATTTAAAAAATAATATTAGCATAGATCTAAAAGCGCAGAAGTAAACGATTCTAGGGCATGTTCTTTGACAAAAATGATCAGTGTCTAATGTGTCTTTTGTCACCGTTTACCACCAGCCGAATATTTTATGTTAGCAATGTGTCTGTTCAAACATTAGGAAAAGAAGAGTTGATATCCAGTTTAAGTCTAGCAGTAGCGGCGGCGGCGGCAGCAGTATCACCACCACCACTATTATTATTAAAGAACATATGTCATCAGGAATAAAAATTAAACCAATAAGGACAAGCATTTATGCGGTGTTTCTTATTACGAAATGATCAAGCATGCTATGTGGTCAACCACATGGCTGCTGCCTGATCTCTGCTAAGCTGCAGCCTGCACTTAAGCTCTACTCTTTAGACCGTATCCAAAGCAAAAACACCTGCATCCAGTATAATATTACATTGGCCAACATATTTCCCCCTTTTAAAACCGACATACCCACCACCAACACCCAACTGACCTGGATGTTGGTGTAAAGGACTACAAAATACCGAGCTTTTGTGAAGCCAGGTAACTATAAAGCACATGCATATTTTTATAGGGTATTGTTAAAGCGACTTCAATTTTGGATAATGGGAGTTCATTTTTTTCAATTTTCTTAAAATTGCTATGAGAGACGCCAAAAATTTCGTCCCTTCATAACAAATCAAAAATAATTCTATTATTATCCCTAATATGCAATTTTTTCAGTGGATCCCACCATTTTATGGTTTTCTTTTCCATGAAATCCCTCCTAAATTAGTTTCGGTTGACCATCATTATTTTTCTTTTCATTTTTTGACGGAGTGTTGTTGAATTAGCTTTCAACGAGAGTAAAAAAGCAGTAAATCGTTTGCTTTGGTTGCATTTATCATATCGTTACCATAATCATTTTATTTTAGGATGGAGCCTCCCTTAAATTACATCTCCCTTATCCAAAACTATAGTCTTTTTAACAATGCTCTTTCTACGAAGTAAATACATGGTTAAAAAATCACATGGTGATATCTAGTTTTAATAAAGCTGGATATTTCAACAACGTGGAGGTGTGCTTCAGCAATCTACATCATTGCTTTGTTTTTCCATAACCCAACTCACCGTGATGCAACATACACCCTGTTTGGTATGCTTTAATTTTTTCCTAAAACATCTAACAGTGTCACAACTCTTTATCAGGGCATCTCCAACTAATTTAGGATCTGGATTTTTAGCCCTTGAAAATTCAATCATTGAGCTGGGCTGAATATGGATAATTGCCCAACAGCTGGACACTTAAACTTATTCAATAAGCGTCCAAGTTTAGACACTTATTGATTAAGCGCCCAAAGGTGCTTATTCTATAAACGGTTCGACCTTGGGCGTTTATTCAAGAAGCCTCAGGCTGAGCGCTTATTAAAAATAAGCGTCTGTGTTCAGGTACTCATTCAATAAGCCTTGGGCGTTTATTCAAGAAGCCTCAAGCTGAGCGCTTATTAAAAATAAGCGTCTGTGTTCAGGTACTCATTCAATAAGCATCCGACCTTGAATGCTTATTGAATGAGCATCTAAATCAGATTTAGCTTTCTGAATCAAAACCATAAATTTCAAAGGGATTCGGTCCCTTGAATTTTTTTGTTGGAGAAGATTTTTTTTTCAATGCTGAAAATTCAGGGCTGAACTTTTCTCCTGTTGGAGATGGCCTCAGCAGTGTTGCTTATTAGTGCTATTTCTTATTCATTTTTTTCCTTTAAAAAAGAAGCAGCTTCAGCACTCAACATTCTATCATGTTTGTAAACAATTAATAAGATGGAAGATGCTTTCTACATGATTACCATTTGTTTATGGCCATAGATTTAGCAACATTTGTTGGGCTTAGTATTCAGTTATGTTGGTACTTGGTTATTTTGGTTTTGAATATCCAGGATACTATGCATTGGTTTCTTTTGGGGATTCACCATGTATACTCATTTGGCTATACACATCATCAATCATGATAAGACTAATTGAGAAAATATATCATATATCAATCTCAATTCTTCTGTGGTCATGTTATTATTGTAGGAGGAATGAAATGCGCCAAGAATGTTACTCTTCACACGTCTTGTATTTTATCGGTTAATGCTGCTGAAAACTGGCTAGGAATTGGTGCGGCAGATAATTCCATGTCTTTCTTTCATCGTCCACAAGAAAGACTTGGTGGCTTCTCTAGCACAAGTTCTAAAATGGCAGGGTGGCAATTGTACAGAACTCCTCAAAAATCTGTTGCTATGGTAATTTATATTTTCTTAACCTATGCATTAAAAAATGCTATTGCAGATAAATAAGCCCTTTGCAGTACATATCCATTTTGTAACGCTGTAGATATATGTTTTTATGTGCCACTTTGTTTTCTAGTAATAAATTAATACGCTTCTGAATGTGAATTTGAGAACCTTTCCGAAAGCATTGCGGTAGTTTAAAATGCAAAAAATGAAAAATGAAAACAATAAGTTAGATTGCAATTTTGAAAGCATGGATCTATAAGAAATATATATATTCCATCAAGAATCAACTGAGTAATTGCACCTAGGCTGAATTTTAGAACACTGTTTACATTTACCCTATGTGAGAATAGTCAACTTACCTGATTTTTTAATTTTTGTTGCTCTGTTACGTAGAGTTGCACATAACCTTCTGCAGGGAAATAAAATGAAAACCACAGTTTGATAATAGGCAGAAATCATAGTTGCAAATTTTCATAGATAATATTCATAAATCAAAGATCGGTAGTGTTATTGTAATCAATTTTTTTGCTAATCAAATTTAAAAAGAAAAAAACATTAATTATTAATTATCTCATATTTTGAGAAGAAGGCAGAAAATCATCACTTTTTTTTTTCTTTTAATTTTTTCACAGGGCTTAATATTTTCTAAATATCTTATAACTACAATGAAAATAAATGTGACTTTGAAGGGTTATTCTTACTTTGATATCCTTATTAAACATTATTATCTCTTTATTGATCAGGTCCGCTGCGTGGTTTCTGACCTAGATAGGAAAAGAATATGTAGTGGCAGTAGGAATGGACTTCTTTGGCTATGGGAAGCTACTGTCAACATATAATCCTTTTTCCCATAACTACGCTGAAGTGATTTGTTTGTAAAATTATAGTTTATGTTGCTCATTTTTGGTTCGAATTTTCTATCAATTTGTTCGCTAGATTATGTTGTCTGCATTACTATTTTTTGAACGTAATAAAAGTCTATAATTGCAGACCTGAACTGTCTTTGCCCGTCTTAGGGGTCCAAAAGTGAAAGCACAAGTGTGCAGTATGACATTGTACATTTTTTTAAAATCATTGCTTTTGCTGTATTAAGAATTTTACGCCAAGATTTTATTAAGTTCGTTAGCAATAAAACAAAGTCAAGTGAAGTTTAAACCACTTTTTCCATTTAAATAAGGTGAAGATTGAATCTTATCGCATGCTTGGTTATTTATGCCAAACTATTTTGCAAATATCATTGTAGAAATTATGATGTTACAAAGGGTTGTTAATCTTATAAACCACGTACTACACATGTAGCTTTATCGTGTTCACTGCACTTCTAGTGGTAGATTTTCAAATATTCACATTCATTAGTTTCCAATATGTATTTATGACGTATGAGCCAGTATGATTGATTGTCGAAGTTACATGTATTAAATAAAAAAATATATCATATGCCTGTACTGAAGGCAACAGGGCTGGCCCTGACCTTGTTTAACATTATAAATGCATTTGTCAAATTTTATGTTTGATTCAAGGAGAGGTGAGTTGGATGCTGGGTTTACCTCCATGATTACTTATATGCCTTCGAACAGTAAAAAATAAATATTGTTTTTAGTAGCAAGTCACACAAACACACTCTTAAACATAATTTTTTTCTCCATGATTTCCATCTTTCACATAAATGCAGTTGCTCAAAGAGCGACTATAAACATTACTTGTGACATCACCGGGTGAGAAATTAACAATTTGGATTTTCTATCATATCTAAGAAAATTAGGGGCATTTTTGTAATTATTGTGAATTATTTATACTGTAATAAAATCTTGTTTGAAACAAAATGTATTTGTTTTCTATCATATACTTATTAAATTATGATATATTAATTAAATAATTAATTTAAGTATATTTAATAGATAATCCTTAAATAATATGTTATGTGATAATAATTAAAATGAGTTGTAATCGTGAGAAAATTATCACAATATTAAATAACATATTATTTCAAATATTCTCAATTAAGATGTTTCGAGAAATGATGTCAATACATTCATTGAGATCAGAGTACATAACGCACTCCAAATGTTGGCAAGTATATTACGCATGACTACTAGGGGCAACAAGAGGTTATGTACGGATAGTTATTAGTTTGGAAAACTATGAATGACTCATCGAAAAATTTCCCAACATGAAATCTCGAAGTGATGATGTTACACAGTTCTCTTGATCTGAGAATACCATTCAGCTTTAATATGGATACTCCACTTTGGTTATAGTTAAATCATGACATGACGACCATCGAGCAACTATAATTGGTTCTGAATTGAAGCATTGGAAGTGAAACTCTATTCAATAGAGAATTCTTCTCCTTTATTGTATGAGGCTAGTATAACAGTCAACTGCAGTCAACTCAAAGTCAAAATCTTTGACCGGAGTTGTGTGGATAATATAAATGTAATTATTGAACTAAGAACTTTTCTTGTAGACAAATCGAGTTAAATATGGATGATATTGGAATTCTGACACCAAATTCCATAAATCCTAAAGTGATATAGTGTGTTTACGAAAATAATTGGTGTAAATAACCGTTAGTAAAATGTACCGTTTAAAATTGCAAGATTAGATTTGACCGATAAAAATGCATAAACGATAAATTCAATCAAACTATCACACCAATGGCTGAGGTGACGTGTGAACATTAATATTCGAATTGTTCGATATTTATCGCTGACTAAATATTACTAAGAATCACACAAATGTATTTTGGTGAACTCTTCAAAATACCAGATGATCTAATTGGTTTATAATTGTTATAAATTAATTAAGTTAATTAACATTTATGAAATATTATTTATTTGATATATTGGGTGTTATTAGTATTTTTGGATGCTATTAGTAGTTAATTAAATGCGTATGTAAAAGTTATATATGTACCTATCGATATATGATATTGATACGTACTTTAAATACGATTTAAATGATATTAACTACTAAACGATTTTGGAGCTTTTATTGGCCCATATAGCCCATGATAGTCAACCATAACTAAGAAGAAGTGAGGAGGTTTTTTAGTTCGAATTCTGGATTTGGATCTAAGAATGGGTAAGAGGAGAAATAGTAAAAAGAGAAGAATTTTCCTCTTCCTCCTCTATTTAAATCTAGCCATCCACCGATTTTTTTGGTATTAAACTCTCCCTACTCTTGGCCTCATCTACCTCCATAACCAGCCACAGCTGAAAATATTTAGCCCTATTTCATATCAAATACAGTAGATCCAGTAGTACTATAGACTATTGCAATGTTCGAAAATCGACTCAAGGTGAATCTAGGAGAGCTGTGACGACCCGCCCTTTCGATGCTTGAAAATCGAAAAAAGTACGCTAATTGTATAATATGCCGAACGATCGAGTGTCGAAAAAACAGATTGTTGAGGGAAAAGGAAATGGGTAGAAGAAGAAACTAAACAAAACAGAATCTCACAGCGGACAGAATAACATACAATATAAATATTTTTTATCCAAATCAAAACTGTAATATACATATCTTACATCAGAGTACACAAATCAATAATTATCAGTCTGAACAGTTATAACAACCTGCCCTCACAACTGCTGGTAATTTCAACCAAACATCGCAGTGGAATAAAACAAGTACGAGAATACGTCTCGGTCTCCAGCTCGTTTCATGAGCCCCATAGCATCCTAACTTGAACATGAAATACTCGGTCTGACCCGAGCGTTATAACAATATAACACCCGAGTCAGTCTGAAAAACCAGCGTGAGAAAAACATACTCAATTTGAATTATTAAAGTTTTCAAAATCCTTTGAAAATCAAAGATATCTCGTAAGACCACACCACACATAAACACAACGGGTTTTTACGTTATGATAACCAAGACATTTCATGTCAAAGTCCTCTGATATTATAATAGTGTCTAGGTATAAATACTTATTCAAATAGCTGAAATGCTTGCATCTCATGTTCCATCATATGACACAATCAAACCCGTACGGCGCTTATTCAGGAATGGATTCCATCCGAATGACTAGGTACTGTGGTACTAGCTATCATAGTACGCGTCTAGAACAGCATACCGAGGACCACGCCGGGATCCCCTGCTACACAAGATCGGTCTACCCTTAACTGTAACGACCCGTAAAATTCGATGATTTTAAATGAGTTAATTTAATAGGATTTCTAATTTAATTTAGAAAGAAATAAAAGTCTTAAACTTTATATTGGAGCGAATGTAGAAATTAGATGAAGCAATTGTAATTAAATGTTAACAATTTAATATTTATATGGCAATAAATTGAAATAATATAAATTATCATACTTGGCTATAAGTTTAATATAAGAAACCAATAGAAAATGAGTAAATAGTAGTAACTGTGGAATAAACCAATGCAATAATTGTAGATAAGAAATTATAATGACCGTTGTAGATAATAAACGTTATCTTAATGGTAATTAGTAAAATAACGGGAGTGGAAATCGTAAATTAAAGTAACAAATTGATGTAATAAAGAATGAAGCCAAGGTAAATTAATTTATTTAATTTAAAATCTAACTTTATGGGTGAAATTGACAAATTGCAATGAAATTGAATTATAGTAGTTATTATACAATAAGCGGAAATAAAATGGTTAATACAAATAAAGGTGAACGTAAAAGGAATAATACGTAATAAGTGCAATTTGATAGGAATCAATGTTAGTATAGATTTATGAAATAACTACGAGCCAATGAACGTATTAAGGTTGTAAAGGTCATAATTGATTGCATTAAATAAATTGGGAAATAAGTTCAAATTATGTTAATTGAGAAATTAATACGGGAAGTATGTAAAGTAATAACTAAGAAAGTAATACGTTATAAATTGAATATAATCTAAACTTAAGTGTAAGTTAAAGGGTTGAAATTGAATCTAACCCGTTTAATTGGAAACTTATTAAAATAAATTGGATTCAATTTATAATAATGGAAATTTATATGAAATGAAGCATGCATTATGAAATGTATTTTGATTCAATGCTATTTATACTCATAAAATGTCTATTTACGAAATAGCAAGATTTTTAATAAATGAACGAATTTATCGCGGTTTCAAATTATAATTAATAACATTTAAATAGGAATCAATTGGAATCAAATGAACTTTAATGTGTATTAATGAGAATTTACGCTATAACTAAAGGTGTGAATGTAATAAATACAACCCATGTGAATTGTAACTATGAGGTGACAATCTAGTGAATAACAGGATTTAAAAACTAAATAAATAAATTCCTTGGGAATTTAAGTTTTAATTTCTGGATAAATTGAAAATATAATTTAATATTGTAAATTGTGAATTATTCAATGATAAGTTGATGTAGAAAGTTGTTTAAAGGATTCTAAATTTACCAAGTAATCCAAACTGACAAAATTTGCAAATAATTAAAGTTGAATCGTAAATTTGATTTAATTAAATTATTATTAATTTATTTGGAATTTAAATTGTAATAATAAGATTAATTGCAATTAAAGGTAATTTAATTTGTACGTTAATTGAAATTAAGTCAAAATGGGTAGATACTAGGAACCAAGACTTAAAAGCAATGTTAGCTACATTTTTATTGTAATAATACCGATAACAAGGGTTAAGAATTTAATAAATGGATTTTTGGAGTTTTATCTTATAATTTCAAAATTTAATAAATATTGAAATTAAGGTTAACATTTGAATTTATGAATTAATCAACTCAAAATTTACATTTAAATTTGTTTAAATCATTGTAAATGTTTGAGAAATATAAGGGTGATAAAATTTGTCAATTTTAGGATGGAAACTTAAATTTGGATTGTAATCAGTTAATTATAAATTTATTTAATTAATAAAAAATAGCCATTTTGGCCACTGACTCGGATTTCGACGAAACCAGTTTCATCGGATCCATATCGGTGAATTATTGTAGGGTTTCAAGTTTCATAGCGATCGGACTTGTCATTTGATCGTACGAACGCGCAATGCCTTGAAATCGATTTAATTGAAATCAATTGAAATCAATTTGAAATAATTTGATTTTGGCATAACTTCTTCATACGATGGAATATGAACCTGAAACTTTTTCCATTGCGTTTAAAATATATTAAAACATTTATTTTAATATATGGGTCGACTCAATTTTGTTCCGGAGTCAGAATGGGCTTTTCGTGCCATTTTGTCATTCAACACGTATATCCATTCGATCAGGTCCATTCTTATTTCACCTTGCCTATAAATATCTCATGATAAACCCTAAGTCACTTTTTATTTCATTTATCTATGCGTACAATTCTCATCTGTCTACCTCTCTTTCTCCTTTCAATGCCAGAAAAAGAAGAAAAAAAAAAATCAATTTTCCAACCTTATTCCAAATTTCAATTTCAAAAATCAAAATCTCCTGAATTACTCAACTAAAAATTCTCAAACTGGTTTCATTCAACTCCTGTCGAAGAGATCTTGAATTCCATACTGATAACGGGGCATGCAGTTTCACCTGGCCGAGGCTAGGTTTCCATGGCCATGTAGGGTTTGTTGTTGTCGGGAATCGAAGGGGTTTTGGTCGAAATCGAGCACGTCGTAAATCTTCTCATGCCGAGAAGCACCATTGCCGACGTTTTGGGCATCTCCGGCCTTCTCTAGAGGGTCGCGTTCGTGGCTCTGTCAAGGGCAAGATCGCGGGTCGCGTTTTATTTGGGCTCGATGGAGGCGAGGTGGTGGGGTGTAGATCGGGGAGAGATCGAAGTTGGGTGCGTTGGCCAAGGCGAATGCCATTTTCGTGTAGAATTGGAGGAGGAGTCGATGGCTTTTGGATTTGAAGGGCACGGTTCATGGTGCGTGTACATGTAGTGATGAGGAGAAGATGGATTAGTCTTCTGTTTGGGTAATTAAGGATTTAGTTTAATTAATTGATGATTATTTCACGATGATGCCTATAATTTCATATCTTTTACATACGAAGGCGTATTCACGCGCGGTTTTCTCTGCTAGGTTTGTATCTGAATTCCAGAGACTTTGACGCTGGTTTGGACGAATTTGGAGACTGTCCAATTTTTGAGTTTAAATTGGATTTAAATTCAATTTAAATTCAAAAGGTGAGTGTTTTAACCCACTCACAACTTCTAAGATTTCTTATGTTTGTTAAATTGATTTATGATGTGCTTAGAAATTTAAGTATAGCTGTTTGGCATATATTTCATCATTATCTTAGTTAATTTGGCAATTCATTTAATTTACTTGTTATTTAATTTAATATTGCATATTACTGCAAGTTAAATTTATTTATTTTTGAATATAAACCTGCCAGTTAAATTGTTATTTATTTATCTATTGCATTTAAAACTGCCAGTAAACAGTTATAATTTATTTTTGAATATAAACTGATAGTTGATACCTGTTATTATCACCTGTTATATATTGATGTATTATTTGAATTTGGATGATGCTTGTGATAAATGGTTGATGGTTGATTTTGGTTGAATGAATGCTGTATTTTATATTGTTATAAACTGCAAGTTATTATGCATTTTATTGCATCCGGGATTGCGGTTTGAAATGATATATAACCGTAATTTTATTTTTAAATTGCGGATTGAAATGATAAATATCCGTATCACTTGACCATAGGATAGAAAATTATATACAGGCAACGCGCATTATATATAAAAATATTTTGAAGTTATTTTCCATGGTTTTGGAAAGGAAATACGGTTTAATAAATATTAATTTTTGGTGTTATGTTAGTACTATTATATATATAAGTTGAATTCTTGAATTTAAATATGTATAAAATTGGTTAATAAAAATGAGTTTGAAATGGAGTTTGCTTGTATTATATTATATGGTTTAGTATCTATTTAAGATATTGTATATGTATAGAGTTTTAAATGACTTAAATGAAGTTAAGTTGAAAGATAAATATGGAATTTGTTTAAATTGAATTATTTAAGAATTGTATTTGAATAACTTTGATTTGAAGTTTAAATAAAGGCGATGATTTTAAAGGGTATGATTCTTATAACTTGATTTAGTTTAAAAGAATTTAAATGAATGTAAAGTTGAAATAACTGAATTTATCAAGTTAAATAAAATCGAAAAAAAAATTATCCAGTTGTTTGAAGTTAGAAGTTTACTTAAATTTAATTGGATTTATTAAGTAAACATTTTTCAAATCTAAATAATGGTAATTGAATTTGATATTTATGAAATTATCAAAGAATTCGTTCTTGAAATGATGGAATATCTAGACCTTTGAAATATATGGGAATTAAAATGGTTTATTTGGAGGTTCAAATTGATATTGGGATTTTATTGTGAAATTTAAAGAAGCTATTTTATTATATAAAGTAATATAGCATTTAAACCATTAAGTATTAAAAGTTATGTTTCAAAGCTATGGTTTCAAGGTATATAGATTTGAAAGGCTATGATTTTTGAAAAAGATATATTTGATATTATATGGATTTGGGTCTTTTGAAATATAAATGATATCGTATTTATGTAGTTTTGAAATGAATATTTTATTCTGGGTTTTCAAAAAAAAGGTATAAATTATTTTAAAATTACCGCGGTTTTATAATAACGTTTGGTTGTTGAAGGGTCCGGGATCAGAAGTTGTCATACTCTCTGCCAACTCCGAAAACCACTTTAACAACCGTGTACGCGATGGAGATTCCAGAATGAAGTAGGTTGGTGGCGGCGTTTTCTTTGAGGTAAATACGTGGACCCAACTCCCGTGAGTTGGCATAAGGTGGCTAAAACAGGAGCGACTGACGTGTTAATTGAGGTAGCACGTTTGATCGGACACATCCCTTCGATATTATACTTTGACTTTTGGATTGATTCGGTGGCCACTTTTGATTTTTTTTTATTTGGGGGTGTGGCTCGAGGTGGGCGGTAGCTGCGGTTACGCGTTACCACCGACCCGAAAGCGTAATTGGTATATCTACCTTGACATTGCCTAGTTGTGCCGTGTCACCTACCTTATCGCGCCTTGTACAAGTTTGGTATTCTCCCGTAGCCCGTAGAATATTTAGGGTAGTCTCCCGATCTGGAGATGCGCTGATATTGGATGGACTACTGGGACTATTACGTGTTAAGGGCTATATGGGTAACCCCTTAATGCTAAGAAAAAAAGTAAGTTTATTTTACAATTAGACACTATTATAATAGCGAAATATACTACATAGTAAATAGTTTAACGGATCCTTAAGAGATGTGAATCCCGAGCATCTTTTGAGTTACTGCACTCATGTCTATTTCTGTTGATTTAACTTGCATAAGATCTTTTAGTTCCGACTCGAGTGTTTTGTCTTTTCAATTCGCTCAGGTCAGTCCGAGCGTTTCAGGATCGAAGACTTTATTTCTAGAGGACGAAGACGAAGATTTCATTATTATTATTATGTATTATATGGTTCCACTACACACTGTATTCCGCTGCATTGATATTTATTGGTATGTGATGTCTGATATATATTGTATAAGTAAAATTAAATAATTTGTAAATAGCTCCAAGAACTGTATATTGATTGTTATATTTTACCCTTCCGCCGTGAGATTCTATTTTGGTTTATTTCTTTCTTGTTTTTTTATCCCATAACAATCCGCCCTTCCGTATGGTTTGAATTGGCACGTGCGTCGATTTAAAGTGTGCGAAAAGGCGGAATGTTACATTAACCTAGATAGACCAAGTATGTTATCACCCCGGGTGTTCCCACCCTTTTCCGAGCTCCTTCCATAATCGTAGTAATAATATTCGAGGGTATCTAGAAAGGTGATAAACATACCCCAATTGGGTGCTACCCACTTAGCCTTGCTGCATCCCCTCTGCTTCTCAGTCATTCCAAGTTGATGAGGCTAGAGGCTACGATTACCTTTTCAATGAAATTTCACTTAGAATGCTAATTGTCCTCCAATGACAATATTCTGATAGCATTCATCCATAAGTCCGTTCTGGGTCCGAGCGGAACTGAAGACACTATTCCTACTATATCCATTTTGAAATCACCCTCAGGATTAGTAGCGATTAGCCCTTGCACTTCACTGCTCCATCTTTGACACTATGCTCTTGTCTTCGTTTCGAAAAAGTAGTCGGTTGACCGAAAGATTTTCGGATAAATTATCCGATCTCGGTCTCTTCGAAACAACGTTCGATATTTTCTGGTAAACTGAACCGCGGTTCTTTAGAAAATTAACAGACGAAGATAAGATCAGAGATCACCTCCTAACTTTTAGTGGACGAATTTCCTTATCAACGTCCTAGAAGAACGAAACGAGTTTATACGTACAGTATAGCACCTCGAATGGTAACTGTACCATATAATCCCCGTACTTCTTCTAGATATTCCCAAAGTTATATTTAGGTCTAGATTTGATAGTCGGTTATTTAACTATCAAATAAACAATCAATTCAACCAAATACTTCATTCACTGAAAAACACCAAGTCTTACTTAGTTTGATTTAAAATACATTAAATCTCTTTATCAAAGATCATGTACTTTTCTTATCGAAATCAGTATATTCAAAAAGTATCTTTTTTCAAAAATATTTGAAAACCCTTTTAAAATAACATGGAAAGTACCAACACGGTATCAAACTATGGATCATAGTTCAATGATTGCGTCTTTATCCCAAAGAAATCCAAAACTTAACTATGGGCACTCACCGCCTCCGATTTACGCCACGCGAGTATACCATTACTTTCCAAAAACTTTATTTTAAAAATTATCCCAAAATAATGCTTGTAAGTTCTAAAATAAGTTTCAAGTTTAATCTAGGCAAATATACTTAAATAAAAGTTATTATACGAAGCCATATTAATATTTAATAATTATCTTTTAAAAATAACAATGCTAACTAGTTCTTAAATAATAATAAATCTTTAACAGTCATCATAAAGTAACTGATTAATATTTAAATATGCTTTAACAATTTAAAATAATTAAACAACTAATTTTTTCTAGGATATTTCTAACACTTTCAAAATTTCTGTATTAATAATTATAAAAAACCTCCTTTTAAAACAATCCCAATTTCCGCCGACTTAGCTTCATTTCATAATTTGGAAATCTTACCCGAGTTCACATATAACCAATTTTATACTTAATTCCAAATTCACTTCTATCCTTTCGGTCTATTAAAAATCTCGATTTTTAAAGCTCCTTTATATTTACAAAAATGCCACTCAAGAATTTATTATTGAAAATCCTTTTATAACTTTTATTCCAAAATCTCTTTTTACAATTAATGTCCTAAATTTGTTAAGTACAAATTTCAAACCATTTATTTTATCTAATTGACTAAACCAAAATTCTTTATAAACATTTTACTCCAAAAATCCCTTTTTAAAATTCAACTAAATTCAAACCATATTTTTATTGGTATTTTAAAATACCAAAAATCAAGTTCAAACAACCATATCATCCAATCAATATAAATCCAACGGTAATCTATCATAGATTATTCTAACAAAACATATATCACTTAATATGAAATTAAATACAAAATTTTTGAGGAATCCTGTTGGATCCCTCCAACCTATTTCCCTGCATCCACAGACGTTAGCACAACATAAAAATACCAATTCCGTTCCAAGGCAGAATATCGTGGTATATAGGGTCATCCGCTATTATGCGGGGCGCGTTGGGTCTCATCCGCTATATATATGCAGGAATATCAATCACTCCAATATATATACTACTATATATATAATATCACATCTAACTGATAAAAATGCATCAATTTAACCAATCAATCATTTATTAATTTTAACTATTTAAAATTTAAGCCAACGATCCAAAATTGAGTGAGATTAACTCACCTTGAGTTTAATTCGCCAAACGTTCGAATTTTAAATTATATCAAACACGTTCGATTTGATCTAAAATTCTAGCTTGCTCCATTCATCTCTGGATCTATTCCACAGCGTAGTGTTCGTCGCCGTGATTCTGGCACCGCTTGTCTCGTCTCAATCGGACCTCATATGAAATAGTTATGCTATTTTAAAGATTACATAGATTTAAATATAAATAAATTTAATTTTTTTTACAGGAAAATAGGCACAAGGAAAAAGTTACAAAAAAATTTAGTCTTAGGGACGGTAAGTTTGTTTTTTAGTCTGAAGGACACTTTATAGTGTAAACAGAAAATGATAGCTACATCTATCATTCTGTGATTTGCACTACAAAGTGTCCTTCAGACTAAAAAACAAACTTACTGTCCCTGAGACTAATTTTTTTTGCAACTTCTTCCTTGTGCCTAAAAACCCTTTTTTTTATTTCTACCCTCAGCTAAATGTAGCCGTTCACTTTTGGGATTTGAAATCAAGAACGCACTTTGTTCTGTCCTCTTCCTTCTCACATACCCCAGGCTGATAACATATTCGAACCCATCACCGCTGTGCAAACTCCATCGCCGCATCTCCTCTGGTGATCGAGGCGATGATCAAGCTACACCACGTGGAAGCTCGTCGCGAGTTCCACCTTCGGCCAAAGGCCGGCGAAATTCAGTGCCGCCTAGATCTAGGAAAACGCGCTCGAGCTGCACGCCATTCGTGGCTATCTGGCGTCGCCTCGAGACATTATAGCTTAGATCCATCGTTGGATAGCCTCGTCTCGATGAGCTCTACAGCTTTCTAGTTGGATATTTTCGAATTAAACGAGTGGATAGAGAGATAATCGAGGAGGAATGTGGGATGATTTCGGCCATTAATATTCAAATGGTGGCTATAAGTTTTCATTAGGGTTTTATTGTTACAAGCATATATATACACATATATTTATATTATTTTAATATTAGCTCCAATTTAAACATGCATTTTCAAACGAACTCCAAACGAAACATTCCGTCTGCATTTATAACATTTTACCCCTATTCCAAACACAATGGAACATGTTTCGAGGCCTAATTCATTCGTATGCGGAAGTCAGCTTTACGAATCGAATTACAATATTAAAATTTCAGTATTTATTTCAACGCATTTCTATCCCGTACGACCCAACGGTAACTTCAAACGCTACAAAATTTGAAATCTGATAATAATAAACTATTATGGATCCTGCGCAACTAGTTTCGTCGAATTCCGAAACTATGCCCCAATAGGCTATTTTAACTCTTCGATTAAATCGAGCAATTTTCAAAATTGAAAAATTGCTTGAAAGCTTAAAATTTAAAATTCTACCAAATCAATTATAATTCGAATAGAATTTATATTCATATTAGAAATCATTCTGATTTATATTAAATCAAGATTCAATTATTTACATTATTTCCATATATTAATTTTCACTATCAAATTAATATATAAATTTCCAATTTTAACTTATCGACTTTTAATCCCATTCAAAAGTTCAATATTTAATATCTAATCCCAATAGAATTTATATTAACTTAAAAATCATTTTTTTGTTCACGTTTAACTCCAGATCCGTATAGTTACCCAATTTCAAATATTAAAATTTATTTATCCAAATCCAATTTACTCTATTTGAAATGTTAGACCATTTCACTGATTCTTCCATATTCAAAATCAATTAATAATTCAACTTCAACACTTAAAATAAACTAAATATTCAAAAACGAACGACCAAAATTCTGGGCCGTTACATCCCTCCCCTTATAAAAATTTCGTCCTCGAAATTGCTAAGGTAGGAAAAATGCTCATAAACCCATTAACTTACCCAAAACCCACTTAATTAAAATTTGCATTTACTCCTCTAAACCCTTTTAGTTTTATCCAACAATTAGCTTTCACTTCTAATTCAAAAACCTTGATTTCCAATACATCTCAAAATCTACCTTTCTACTTAAACAAAATTCTGAGTCTTCTTTGTACGGAGAGCCTTTTACAATATCACAAGAGAGATAAAAATATATATATCGACCCACACGGTTGGAAAAAAATATAAAATATATTATTATTTCTTTATTTTATTGCGTAGGTGTACCTCATATTAGCGTTATTAAGCGAGCGGCTTATTTTATATGCATTTATGCAACCATAATCTATCTAAACAGCTTCCTGTGCCTGTACTTGCTCAAAATAAGCACATAAGTTTTTAAATCATGAAATTTTAGTAACATTTCATTTATTTACTAGCCAAAGACATAAATTTCATAATCCAAACATGCCAAACATATATGACAAGCAATTTTAAGGTTCCAACACTAATTTAATCCCATTCCCTAGATTTATATATCACATATATCATTTCATTCAATTTGAAATAATTTATAACCAATTTTATTGCATTCAATTCATATTTACAGCAAGCAGCTCATATATTCCAAATTGATTTATATATGCCTTACTTGCATAAATTCTCCTTTATTCAATTTCAAATTCATCCACAATCAATTTATTTGCATTCCATTCATTGTTGACTTCATCATATGCAAATCCATTTTATTGAACTTCAATTTAACCCTTTTTAAATTGACTTTAAACCAATTTATCTAATTTCCATTGGTTCCCATCTAAGTTATTCACCAAAACTTGTTTGTACATTAACAACATTCCAATCCATGTCAATTTTGTTTATGAATCCATTTCATAAATAATCACTTATGTTAAGTTTCCATTACAGCCCAATTCCATTTCATTTAAATTGATCTCATTCAATTTACTTGTTTTCATTTACTTAGTATGTCCAATTTATACTATCACTTGGAAATCATTTCATTCAATTTTTGAGAATTCATTATATCACAACATGGTTCATGCACTTGCACTTTTATTTACCTAACTTATATTACCTCTCTTCCATTCACTTTCATTTAATTCACATAGTGTTATCCACTTCATTTTATAGTGAATGACATTTCAATTTAAGCTAATTTCATTTATAACCCATTTCATAAAATTATTTCTAAGGTTTATTATGGGCATTTCATATCATTGCTTAAGTTATATTCAGCATAAAAATTAAATTCATACCCAACTTACCCAATCCATATTCCAAATCATATTTCAAAACATATTCAATTCATTTGCTCTTACATTGAACTCTTTTCTTGTTATCAATACTTAACCTTTCAACTTGGTTGGACTTTTTCCCTTTTCTCAGTTTAATAAGTGTATACAACTTATCTATTTACAAATCCTTGAATTTTCCCCCACTTAAATTTAGTCACATTCAGCATTTGTAACATGTAGTTATACACACACTTCACATAATGACTTTAAATTTTCTCCATTCTAATTCACTCTCTATTTAAAAATTCAAAATTTGAATTTCCATTTCTTTATTATAGTATCAAACCATTTTCATTTTGTTTTGCTATTTTATTTATCAATTCATAAGTTCAAAAACTTATTTACTTAAAATCTTATATTTCTCACCTGAGTCCGTTCACATTTTATAATCATAATTCTGGATTATCAATATCACTTAATAGCTTAAGTTTATCCATTTCATACAATAATTATAACTTATAGTTATAAAATCATTTTATATTTCGCTTTACATTCCATTCAATTCAACTCCAATTCACTTTATTTAACTTAAATTAAGTTAAATTTTAACTCATATTATTCATTTTAACTAACTCAAGTTAAAATTTTTAATTCCAGGATTAAAATCCATACTCCCTTTCTTATCTATATCAACTTCAAATTACAAGTTCAATAAAAAAATTATCTTAACTTTACAAATCATTTACATAGAAAGCCCAGAATTCAATTATCCACTTTTATTTCAAATCATTTTAAAATCATATATATACATATATCCACTTGTACGTCTAAATCATACTTTCGGATTTTCAAAACAACTTGGTTTTGCCCAAAACAATTTCTCTCTTTGAATTTCTAAAACAAAACTTGTTTATCAAATAAGTCCAAAACAAATAATCGTAGTCAACCACCACGCCAGCAATCCATTACTTAAAAACTCGAAAATGAATACCGATGATGTGGCCATCATCACAAGGATTATTTTTTAGTGACTGAAGTGAGTTCAATGCTTCCTTATTCCAAAATTCATTTTAAAACATTTTCTATTCCAAGGAAATTTTCAAATAGTACTCTATTATTCCTCACAAACCATTTTGGAAAACATTTCCAAAATTTCCAAGATTCAAAAATTCCCAAACATTTAGTTCAAATTCATTTAAACATTCTTTCCAAAATTTCCAGGATTTAAAAGTCAAATTCTAGTTTAAATCAAATTTTAGTTTTACTCCTTTATATAAATCATTCTTATACAATTTATATTTAGTTATACATATAACCCTTTCAAATTTTATAATCTGTTTTACTTATAATATTAACAACCAAACATTTCAAATATATACAATATAATAATTTCAGAAAACTATTTCTTTTATATAAAAATATAATTTTGGGTAAAATTATTTCATTCACCCCCTTTAAAACAATACTACGTTGGTTTACCTTGTTTAAGAGTTTATAAACCCTTATCAATACGGTTGAAATTACCGTACCGACCAGAATTCATAAACACTCAACCCATAAGTCAACACAATATAAAAACATCTTATATTCACTAACAATTACGTGCTTATATCTTTTAATACACTTCACTCATTCTAGAGTACTACTGACTCCATCTCCAATGAGTAATTCCCACCAAGGCCTAGGTATATCGCCAACCTAAGCTCTGATACCAACTGTGACGAGTGATGATCCACCCTTTCGATCCTCGAAAATCGACATAAATATTCCATTGTATAACATGCCGAACGATCGAGTGTCGGAAAGATAGATTGTTGAGGGAAAAGAAAATAGGTAGAACAAGAAGAAACTAAACAAAACAGAATCTCACAGCGGACAGACTAACATACAATATAAATAGTTCTTTACACAAATCAAAACTGTAATATACATATCTCACATCAGAGTACACAAATCAATAATTACCAGCATGGGCATTTATAACAACCCGCCCTCACAACTACTGGTAATTTCAACCAAACATTGCAGCGGAATAAAACAAGTATGAGAATACGTATCGGTCTCCAGCTCGTCTCCTGAGCCCGATAGCATCCTAACCTGAACCTAAAGTACTCGGCCTGACCCGAGCCTTATAACAAAATAACACCCGAGTCAGTCCAGAAAACCAACATGAGAAAAACACACTCAATTTGAATTATTAAAGTTTTCAAAATTCTTTGAAAATCAAAGTTATCTCCTAAGACCACCCCATACATAAACACGACGAGTTTTTACCTTGCGATAACCAAAACATTTCATATCAAAATCCTCTGATATTATAATAGTGTCTATGTACAAATATTATTCAAATGGCTCAAATGCTTGCATCTCACATTCCAGCATAGTTGGACACAATCAAAACTGTACGACGCTTGTTAAAAAATGAATTCCATCCGAATGACTAGGTACTGGTGTACCACCTATCACAGTATGAATCTAGAATAGCATACTGAGGACCACGCTGGGATCGCTTACTTCACACGACCGGTCTACCCTTAACCTAGATAGACCGAGTATACTATCACCCCAGGGGTTCCTACCCTTTTTCGAGCTCCTTCCATAATCGTAGTAATAATATCTGAGGGTATTTAGAAAGGTGATAAACATATCCTAATTGGTGCTACCCACTTAGTCTTGCTTCATCCCCTTGCTTTTCAGTCATTCCTGGTAGATGTGGTTAGAGGCTACGGTTACCTTTTCAAGGAAATTTCACTTAGAATGCTCATTGTCCTCCAATAAAAATGTTCTGATAGCATTCATCCATACAAGTCCGTTCTGGATCCGAACGAAATTGAAGGCACTATTCCAACTATATCCATTTTGGAATCACCTTTAGGATTAGTAGCGATTAGTCCTTGCAGTTCACCGCTCCATCTTCGACTCCACGCTATTGTCTTAATTTCGAAAACGTACTCGTTGGATCGAAGTGGTTTTTAGATAAATTATCCGATCCTGGTCTCTTCAAAACAAAGTTCGATATTTTTTGGTAAACTCAACCCCGGTTCTTTAGGAAATTAACAGACGAAGATAAGATCAGAGATCACCTCCTAACTGTTAGTGAACAAATTTCCTTATCAAGATTCTAGTAGAACGAAACGAGTTTATACGTACAGTATAACACCTCGAATGGTAATTGTACCATGTAACAGCCCGCAAATCCGTACCCCTTGTGTCAACACTATTCTACTAAATCAACTCAAGTTGTACAAAAATACGAACCATTTGGGTTAAAGAAGAAGAGGTAGAAGAAGAAAATAGAAAACAACAACAGAATCTAACCATCGCAGCGGAATAAAATATAATAGATAATAAATGATCTTTACTCAAATCAAATATATCTGTTTATATATATTACATCATCAGAGTACATCAATCACAGCTCACATCAATAACATACAATGGATACACAACAACTCAAACAGCGGAATATATATATATATAACAAGTACGAATGTACGTATCGTCAACTTGCCCGTCTCCTGAGCTCCACAGCATCATAACCTGTATCCTATAATACTCGGTCTGACCCGAGCATTACAGTTAAATAATACCCGAGTCAGTCTAGAATACCAGCGTGAGAAAATCACACCCAATTGATTATTAAAGTTTCAAAAATCCTTTGAAAACAAAAGCATCTCGTAAGACCACGCTACAAATAAACATGTCGGGTTTTTACCTTACGATAGCTAAAACAATTTTTATAGAAATCCTCTGATATTATAATAGGATCTATATACAAATACTTATAAAATAGCCGAAATTGTTACATCTATTAAATTCCAGCTACTAGCCACAGGTAGGTAGTACAAACAAAACTCGTACAAGGCTCGTAGGGAGAATGGATTTCCAACCAATGACTAGGCACTGGGGTACCACCTGTCACAGTATGGGGCCTAGATCACCGTACCGAGGAGTACGCCCGCTCCCCTGCAATACAAGACCGGGACTATCTCTTACTGGATAATCCCGAGTGAGATCACCCCGCGGTTGGGATCAGCAACCGCCCACTAAGCCGAAATAATAAGGGACATCTAGACTGGAATGACCTCACCCTGCTTGGGTGCTACCCACCTAGCCTTGCTGCATAACCCCTGATTTTCAGTCATTCCCATTTGATGAGGCTTGAGGCTAAGCGTTACCTTTTTAGAACATATCCCTTTGAATGCCCATCGTCCGCCTGACGATGTTTCGCAAGCATTCATCCATACAAGTCTGTCCCGGGTTCGAACGGAACCGAAGGCACTATTCCTACTACATCCATTTTGGAAATATCCTCAGGATTAGTAGCGACTAGTCCTTGCACTTCACTGCTCCATCTTCGAATCCAAACTCGCTTCCACGAAACATACAAACCAGATCGAAGTGGTTTTCGAGAAATAAATCTCGATCCCGGTCTCTTCTAAACGATCAACGCAGTTGGCCAATATTGATAGTCGGTTATTTAACTATCAATTAATATTTACAAACAACCATCCAACAATAAATAATTTCCCAAATTATTTATTAACCTCAAATATCTTCACAAGATATATTTCTATTTTCGATCCTTTGAAAACAGTTTCAAAACCATCTTTCTTTTCAGAATAAACTTTCCTAAATATTTTCTATCTCCTCTGAAATTACCAAGCACAAAACTAGATTTTAAAAATAATTTTAAAACACTTTACTTTGAAATATAAACTTTTAAAACATTTAAATTAAAACTACATCAATAATTTATTAAAACACATACTATATGAATATTTGAAAATAAGGTTACTTAATAAAATATAAAACTAGATTTTCACTTTTACAAACAAAACACCAAATCACTTTTTTTTTATAATTACTGCTATAATAAATTAAAAGGAATTACTTACTTTAGACTTTAAATATTAGAAATAATAAAATTTTCAAAACATACCTTTTAAAACAATTTTAAAACTATTAACTTATATTTAAAAATTTACTTTGAACACGTCCTTGGTTATCCAGGGAGAATTCAACTTCAACCACTTAAATCAATTTTCCAAATTGATTCTCAATTTATTCCATTTGAAATAAATATCCTTACTTTCTTAATTCATTTTAAAATTCATTAATTATGGACTTTATATTTGTTATTATTATTTTCCGTTTGATTTTATACCATTTAACTGAAATATACCAATTTCAGCTTCTTTCAAAATTTCTTCTTTATTCTTTTCAATAATTTAAATCTTAAATTTAAAATAAAAGCTTTGTTCTATTAATTAATAATACTGAAGTTTAAAATTCAATAACTTTCCGTTTATTCAATTTCCTTTCTATACTCAAGATTTATTTATTAGAATCTTAAAGTTACTTTATTTATTTTCCAATTCATTTTTAAATTTATTCAAATTTCTATAATTATATTACTTACAAATTCACTCCTTTATTTTCTTTCCAAAACCCAATTTATATATTTTTAGTAATTCATCATACCCAACAATTTCCAATCAAACCATAGCATTCAATATTTCAATATAATCCATCATAGAATATCAGCCAATCATAACAGAGGATATTAAATAATTTAGATAAAAGTTGAGGGGTCCAGTTGGATCCCTCCAACCTGTTTTCCCTGCATCCACAGACGTTAGCACAATATAATACACCAATTCCAAAATATCATACTATATCACATCAATCAATTCAACCAACCAACAATTATTTAAATTTAACCATTTAAATTTAAATTTAAATTTAACTGAGTGAGATTTACTCACCTTTGCCTCTATTTGCAATCCATTCCAATATTGCCTTTTTTTCGGATTTATAACCTAGAATAAACAATTTATATGATTTATCGAACAATCAATTTCTTTAAATAGATTTAATTAGCCAATTTTTTTTTTTAAAAAACTAATTTTAAATGATGATTAGACTAACCTAATTTAAATTCTCCTTTTTTTTACCAATTTATAAATTTTGTGTTAGGTTATATATATATGTCCTTATTTCTCAATTTAATATACTAATTACTCTAAAAATTAACTAGTTCATATATATATATATATATCGTTACTATTATTATTTCTCTATAGTAAAGGCAGAAGTAAAGTGTCACCCTACTGTAATAATTTTTTTTTCCAAACTGAATCTCTATATTGCATTTAATTAAAATAACTAGTTGCATATCTTTTCAGGAATCTGACTGTACCTCGATATTCATACCAAAGCCAAAGCCTTTCCCCCACCCTACCGAGATTGCATCCAATCATGGAATCAACCCAGGTTCGATCGGAACCTTCTTCCTTCACCGAGACTTGCTTGGCCTGTGTCATCGTCGCCCAGTTCATCACGCAAACCCTAATCTACCTAGAGTCCAGCAAAGCAAACCCTTTCATCACACGCGAAGTCACCCATCGCCAGAGACGAACCCACCCAAACCATCAGCCAAGACGTCGAGTTCCTTCCTCCTTCCCGCCTCACGACAGGCCCTAAGACCGCGAAACCCCAAAAGGACAACTCGATCCTTCCACCCCAAGAACCAGTCGCAGCCCCACGCGAATTTCCCTCTACGTGGCCTCACTCGCGAATTCGAGGCTTGCCTCGGCTCTTTGATTTGGTCAGAGGGTAAAAATAGAAGTTGCGATTTAAAGGTTTTTGCGATTGAAAAAAAATGAGAAGGGAAATTCGATTTCTGTAGTAACTGTGGGCATAAGAAAGAGAAGCTTGTGTTTATAAAAGGGAAAGTAAGTGGCTTCCGCTAGAAGATGGTTTAGATTTTTTATTTATTTATTATTATTTGTAAATGAAACGAAGACGGTGGTTTTGTGACGCCCCACCTCGATACCCACGCTAGAAAAGAACACTACGGAGTAATGCTGTCAACTAGCACAGAGAATAAGGCTGTTGAGGAGCGACCATCTGCATAATTGCTTTGTGCGAGTACCGATATGCCAGATAAAAATATAACTTTTCATCTCAAGAGGAAATCCGACATACCGACACAAACTCAAAGCTACTACACAGTGGCTATATGTAATCTTCGGAAACAAATATAGAAATAAACATAACACAAATCAGTCACAGATAATTCATATCACAAAGGCGGAAATAGATATGAATATATATAACACATAAAAGTGTTCATCAGAGTAGTGGTCTAACAAGATCCACAATATCAAAAAGAATAGATACAAGTGCTAGACAAAAGAGTAAGTATACATCATGGAGTCTATATCTAAAATGTATACAACAAAAACTACCAAACTAGAGTAGTTAGCCAAAAGATCAGATGATAGTCCGATAAGGAGTCAAGCAGAAGCACCTGTAAAATCTCAGTCTGACCCGAGTATTATTTAAGAAGAAAATAATAAACGGATCAGTCTAGCTATAAATATCAGAAGAAATGATATAGAATAAGAGATATGACTAAACGTATAATAATCACAATGCCAAGCTGTGATAAATAAATAATTGAAAAATCAATAAGAGATTAATCAATATCCCAAAAATCTTCTCAAAGATAAAAAGGATTGTCATACTCCTAATTTCATTCACGAAGCCACAATAAATGACATATATATCAATGCCAATCGTAAAAGTTGGTGAAATATAAATTCCAGAAATCATCAAATAGAAATCCAGAAATCACAATAAAAGGAGACAACGACGTCGTACAGCGTGACATCCGATTAACCAAAACACAATCAAAGGGAACAACGACGTCGTACAGCGTGACATCCGATGAACCAAACACAATCAAAGGGAACAACGACGTCGTACAGCGTGATTTCCGATGAACCAAAACACAATCAAAGATGAACCAAAACACAATCAAAGGGAACAACGACGTCGTACAGCGTGACATTCGATGAACCAAAACACAATCAAAGGGAACAACGACGTCGTACAGCGTGACATCCGATGAACCAAAACACAATCAAAGGGAACAACGACGTCGTACAGCGTGACATCCGATGAACCAAAACACAATCAAAGGGAACAACGACGTCGTACAACGTGACATCCGATGAACCAAAAGGAAAGACATTGATGTAGTGAAAACGGTACATCCAATGTATCAAAAGTAAAGACATCGCACATGCTAGTCTAAAACATAAAGTGATCGTCATGATCAAAGAGAAGTGTCGATTACAGTAAGTTAGTAAATATATGAGCTTAGCTTCATGTCCCATAACCACTAGCTTAACTTAAATATTTACGAACAAATTGTAGATCTCCACTAGAAAATTGTCACAAGAGATTCAATCGAACAAGTCCAAGAATTAACCGGCGAAGTAAACGCAAGCGTTTCATACCACTTGTTTTACTAAGTCGTTTAATTAGATTTCTCATACGAGTGAGGTAAAGGTTTGTATATACTAATAGATTGGAAAACGGTTTTATAAACGAATTTGGTATTAAAATAGAATTGAAATCGTTTGAGGAAAGAGTTTTGATATTTACTACTAGTATTGAAACCTTTAAATTTTAAAGTGACAAATCATAGAAGTGATTGTAGAAACAATCAATCATAAAAATTCACATCCGAAGACGTGAATGAAATTCAAAGAAATCGATCCGAATCCATCAAAATGGGTATTCCCAAACATTCCAAGAATAGAAGTCATTAAAGTCGTAGCAACAGCAAGTGGGAAATAACACGAATCGATAAAATTTGGAAACCAAGCAAAAATATGCACAAATAGGCATAATTAGGCAAATTGGTGCAGGTCGGTCGACTGACTCAAAGGTCCAGTCGACTGAACCAGAAGCAGGGAAAAATAATTTCCTGCAGTCAGTCGACTGACCTAAAAATTCAGTAGACTGAATGCAGGGAAAACAGAGGTCCCGAGCCTCTGTTAGTTGCCTTCGGAATGCCTATGTGCTACAGCCAGTCGACCGACTCAAGGGTCCAGTCGACTGACTGGCACCAAGGCTATTTTCCAGCCTATGAAATGAAGATGCTATCTTCTTCCAAATGTAATCGGGCGAGCACGGTCACTAGGGGTTTATGCCAATCGACTACCCGGTCCTATAAGCTCTTCGACGCATCACTAAAAACAAGTTCAAACATCCATAAAAGGATTTTCATAGATTTTGATTTCGAAACACTAAAAATTAGAATATACACCAAATCAATTCAAACCAAAATCAAATGCACATGAATAAGTATTAGGAATTCATACCTAATAATCAAAGATAATCATAGACTTAGATGTGAGATTAAAAATCTCACCTTTGAACCCAAAAACAATGAATGAGAAGCTTGAAGACAAGGGAAGATCAACCACACTTCAATCTCAACACTAGAAGCTTGAATCTAAGCTTAAAAGAAGAACATTCCCTAAGTTAGGTTTAGGAAATTTCTGAAATCAAAGAGAGAATGAGTTGGGGAAGAAGGAGAGAAGCTTACCAATGGGTTCTCTTTGATTTTGGAGCAAGAACTTGAGCTAGCAAGAGGAACTAGGGCTTGGAGTTTCTAATTCCCATTCTCTTCCACCATTTTTGCTAAAGCTTGAGTGTTAGGAAAATAAGAATGAAGCGAAGAGGAGAGGGGGGTTGGGACCGAGTTAGTAAGTGGCTAATGGGTTCAGCCCAAACCAAAGCCCTAAGTGAAAAAGGTCAAAATTCGACTTACTCCAAACATATCGAAGCTTATACTCAAAAAGGTCGCAAACGTCATTTTGAACTCAATGGGGGTGGTCTCGAGTCCCAATTCGACTGTTTGCACAAAGTAGCTTTTCGGACCAAAATCCGAAGAACGGTGAAATATTTAAATAAAATATTTAAATATGTAAAATCGATAAATATGCGGGTTGTTACAGACTCCCCTCCTTAAAGAAATTGCATCCTCGCAATAATTAAGAAGGAAATATATAGTAACAACCGTGGAAGCATATCAACACAAAAGAAAATTTGAATCAAGAAGTTCACCATAAAGAGCACGAAGGAGTAAATCCGAAAGTTTTAGTTCGATGAATTCTCAAGATTTCACAAGAGCAATCCTTTTGAGAACCATTGAACTTTTATCAAAAAGAATATCTTTATATCGAAGGCGCTCAACCTCCGAAGCAATGATGCGAATAGAATGTTGCTCAAAAGTCAAATTTGGTGAAACTTCAATCCCCTCAATAATACTGGGCTCAAGAATAAAAACCGGAAACATAAAAGCATTTCCATAGTTAAAAGACGTGGAAAACGTCATGAATATCAAAAAATTGAGCTGGTGCAACGACGTAGAATAATAACAGTATGCCAGAGAAACTAGAAACTCGAATAATTTGGAACACCGACGTAGTACAAAAACGGTACGTCCAATGAATCAAAAGAAAAGACATTGAGGTAGTACAAACGGTACATCCAATGAATCAAAGACACTGATGTAGTACAAACGGTACATCCAATGAATCCAAAAAGAAAAGACATTGATGTAGTACAAACGGTACATCCAATGAATCCAAAAAGAAAAGACATTGATGTAGTAAAAACGGTACATCCAATGAATCAAAAGCAAAGACATTGATGTAGTACAAACGGTACATCCAATGAATCAAAAGCATATTAAAAGTACATGGGTCGCTAGCCTAAGAAGAAATGAGATGAATCTCAATAAAATGAAGCACATCGAAACGTCCGATGAACTTGGTAAAAAGATAATTCCATTCGGACATCATCAAAGAATCAACCACTTGTTGCACACGACTAAACGCATTGGCAACACGATTTCCCCTTCGGGAATAAAAAGAATGTCAAGATCATAAGATGCTAGGAACTCGAGTCAACCTAAAGTTTCTTATGAGAAAATAAATATCCCAAAGATTTATGATCGTGGTAGAGAACAAATTCTCATCCCAAATATGATGATGTCAAATTACAAAAGTAAAAACGATAGCCGAGAGCACTAGATCATGAGTGGCGTATCTAGTCTCGATAAGCTAAAATGATTTAGAAGCACAAGTGATAGCACGTTCTCTTTTGCAAGAGAATGACACCCAAACCAATACGACTAGTATCGGTACAAATAGCAAAGTCTTGGTTCCCCTTCAGGAATCACAAGAATAAGAGTTTCGAAAAGAAAGAATTTCTTTTAAATAATCTTCTTTCCCATAAAGTTAAAACTTTCAAAATTACACTTATCTTTATGTAATTATCTTTCTAGAAAAATCTTACGTTTTACAAGTCAATACATCGTGTCTGATTGTCACATCAAAGCGTTTAGGAAATTCCTATCGATAACGTTGATCAAGCGCATCGACCAAAATTCTTAAAGCACTCAACGGGCAATACAATCACAAAATCATCTTTTATAGGACAAATAAATCTCTTAAAAAGTTTTAAGAATATTCTTTGTTCGTTTCAAGAACAAAAATCCAGTTTTACTTATAAATAAATCTTATGAAAAAGATTTGCAAAATTTTAAATTACTATTTTCATCCAAAATCAGTAAATACAAGAATAGTCTCATCGAAATATTCATAGAATATTCGATTTATAAAATGGATGAAATAAGCTGGACAAATTGAATGACATAATAAGTCATTCATAAGAATCATAACGAGTGCGAAATGCGGTAAGTGGAATGCTAATTTCCGCAACTCATAGCAAACGAAAACCGGTGGTAAAGTCAAACTGAAAAGACCTTAACACCATACAAAAGATTACTTAGGTGATAATCCTAAGACAAACTCAAAAATACCGGAAATTTTTTCGAACTACATGAATGAGAGAAATAACACTTTCCTTATAAGTGGGCTTAAGGAATAAAATGATGCCATCAAGTTGGAATCAAAATCATAAAGGAAAAATAGAAATCTGCTTAACAGATTGAAAATGTCAAAGATGAATAGTCCACACGGGACAAATAGGATATGCGCTTCACAACGATTAAGCCAATCCTTACAAAAAAATCAATTCCGAAGCCTAAGTAAAAATCGGCTCGGAAAGAAAAATCTCATAAAATAATTTCGACATCAATAAAAAGCAAATTAAGTGTTGCGGATCTACCATCCGGATTCACAATCCTCAAAGAAGTCATCAAGCCCAAAATATTCAAAGAAAAAGAATCGACAAGTTCTTTTGATATAAAAATAATGAGATGAAACCCATATCAAAAAGAACTCGAATAAGAAGGTCACGAAATAAATAATGCCATCAAGGATTGAATGTAAAATACCTTGACCACGAGAAGTGTTACCAGGAGCTTGCACAATATTCAGCTCTCCCTTTCTCCTTCTTTGAAGAATGGGACATGTAGATATTAGATGACCCGAACTTTTGCAATAACGGCAAAAGAGAGGTTTCGGGCACTCCTTTGCATAGTGGTCCGTGGAACCACAATTGTAGCATCGTCCACGACTAGAGATATGAGACTTTGCTACCGGAGTTTGTTGCTTCCCTTTCTTGATGGGATTGGGGCCTTCGAATTTAATAGGCCTCTTCATGTTGTTGTTGAAGTTCTATTTGGCACGCACAACTTCAATATCGCTTTCTCTATCGGCCTCTTCAAGACGAAGAGCGATATCAATAAGCTGATCAAATGAAACCTCAAGTTTCAAAAGCAATGGCTTCTTAAGATTCTTATTCAAGCCATAGACAAATCTTTGATTTTTCTTCATCGGGGTATTAATATACTCAACCCCGTATTTAGAAAGAGACTCGAAAGATGCGACATAATCTTTTTCAGAAGATTCACCTTGAACAAGGTCAATAAAACGCCGGGCCAAAGTTACTTTTTCAGCCTCCGGCACAAATTTCAATTCGAACCTTTCTCGGAATTGCTCCCACGTGAGATCCGCTTCAACGATTTCAGAAATTAAAAGCTCATACCAATCTAATGATCTTTCTTGGAGCATGCTAGAAGCCACTTGGACTCGATGTAAATCAATAAGGTTCATGCGAGAAAAGATGCGATCGCATGATTTGAGCCAAGATTGAATTTCAATAACACTCTCGGATCCCCTGAATGGCCTTCCACCCAAATCGGTGTAGTCTCTGCACAAGCGTGCAAAACCGGATCTAGGATGAGTAGGCTCTGGATTTGGTCCTGCAGCTTGAGCATTCTTCACGAGATCCAAAAGCTGCTGAGCAGACATGAATACTCCATCCTGAGGAGTAGCACTAGATTGACCGGCGCTGGGACGGCCTGGTCTAACCATTTCTCTTCTTTAAGAAAGAAAGAAAGAAAGAAGAGGAAAAAGTTATTCTCAAAATAAATATCAAGCAATCTTGATAGATAAAACAAGGAATCATAAAAGAAAGTAGGATAGAACGGTACGAAGACTCGAATAAATCCTAAGGCACAACTCCTAAGAAAGACTTATGACATGATCCTTGCTAAATTATTCTACATTGTTCCGAAGTTTGGCTCCGATACCAAGCTGTGACGCCCCACCTCTATACTCACGCTAGAAAAGAACACTACGGAGTAATGCTGTCAACTAACATGGAGAATAAGGCTGTTGAGGAGCGACCATCTGCATAATTGCTTTGTGCGAGTACCGATATGCCAGATAAAAATATAACTTTTCATCTCAAGAGGAAATCCGACATACCGACACAAACTCAAAGCTACTACACAGTGGCTATATGTAATCTTCGGAAACAAATATAGAAATAAACATAACACAAATCAGTCACAGATAATTCATATCACAAAGGCGGAAATAGATATGAATATATATAACACATAAAAGTGTTCATCAGAGTAGTGGTCTAACAAGATCCACAATATCAAAAAGAATAGATACAAGTGCTAGACAAAAGAGTAAGTATACATCATGGAGTCTATATCTAAAATGTATAGAACAAAAACTACCAAACTAGAGTAGTTAGCCAAAAGATCAGATGATAGTCCGATAAGGAGTCAAGCAGAAGCACCTATAAAATCTCAGTCTGACCCGAGTATTATTTAAGAAGAAAATAATAAACGGATCAGTCTAGCTATAAATATCAGAAGAAATGATATAGAATAAGAGATATGACTAAACGTATAATAATCACAATGCCAAGCTGTGATAAATAAATAATTGAAAAATCAATAAGAGATTAATCAATATCCCAAAAATCTTCTCAAAGATAAAAAGGATTGTCATACTCCTAATTTCATTCACCAAGCCACAATAAATGACATATATATCAATGCCAATCGTAAAAGTTGGTGAAATATAAATTCCAGAAATCATCAAATAGAAATCCAGAAATCACAATAAAAGGAGACAACGACGTCGTATAGCGTGACATCCGATGAACCAAAACACAATCAAAGGGAACAACGACGTCGTACAGCGTGACATCCGATGAACCAAACACAATCAAAGGGAACAACGACGTCGTACAGCGTGACTTCCGATGAACCAAAACACAATCAAAGGGAACAACGACGTCGTACAGCGTGACATCCGATGAACCAAAACACAATCAAAGGGAACAACGACGTCGTACAGCGTGACATCCGATGAACCAAAACACAATCAAAGGGAACAACGACGTCGTACAACGTGACATCCGATGAACTAAAACACAATCAAAGGGAACAACGACGTCGTACAACGTGACATCCGATGAACCAAAAGGAAAGACATTGATGTAGTGCAAACGGTACATCCAATGTATCAAAAGTAAAGACATCGCACATGCTAGTCTAAAACATAAAGTGATCGTCATGATCAAAGAGAAGTGTCGATTACAGTAAGCTAGTAAATATATGAGCTTAGCTTCATGTCCCATAACCACTAGCTTAACTTAAATATTTACGAACAAATTGTAGATCTCCACTAGAAAATTGTCACAAGAGATTCAATCGAACAAGTCCAAGAATTAACCGGCGAAGTAAACGCAAGCGTTTCATACCACTTGTTTTACTAAGTCGTTTAATTAGATTTCTCATACGAGTGAGGTAAAGGTTTGTATATACTAATAGATTGGAAAACGGTTTTATAAACAAATTTGGTATTAAAATAGAATTGAAATCGTTTGAGGAAAGAGTTTTGATATTTACTACTAGTATTTAAACCTTTATATTTTAAAGTGACAAATCATAGAAGTGATTGTAGAAACAATCAATCATAAAAATTCACATCCGAAGACGTGAATGAAATCCAAAGAAATCGACCCGAATCCATCAAATTGGGTATTCCCAAACATTCCAAGAATAGAAGTCATTAAAGTCGTAGCAACAACAAGTGGGAAATAACACGAATCGATGAAATTTGGAAACCAAGCAAAAATATGCACAAATAGGCATAATTAGGCAAATTGGTGCAGGTCGGTCGACTGACTCAAAGGTCCAGTCGACTGAACCAGAAGCAGGGAAAAATAATTTCCTGCAGTCAGTCGACTGACCTAAAAATTCAGTCGACTGAATGCAGGGAAAACAGAGGTCCCAAGCCTCTGTTAGTTGCCTTCAGAATGCCTATGTGCTACAGCCAGTCGACTGACTGGCACCAAGGCTGTTTTCCAGCCTATGAAATGAAGATGCTATCTTCTTCCAAATGCAATCGGGCGAGCACGGTCACTAGGGGTTTATGCCAATCGACTACCCGGTCCTATAAGCTCTTCGACGCATCACTAAAAACAAGTTCAAACATCCATAAAAGGATTTTCATAGATTTTGATTTCGAAACACTAAAAATTAGAATATACACCAAATCAATTCAAACCAAAATCAAATGCACATGAATAAGTATTAGGAATTCATACCTAATAATCAAAGATAATCATAGACTTAGATGTGAGATTAAAAATCTCACCTTTGAACCCAAAAACAATGAATGAGAAGCTTGAAGACAAGGGAAGATCAACCACACTTCAATCTCAACACTAGAAGCTTGAATCTAAGCTTAAAAGAAGAACATTCCCTAAGTTAGGTTTAGGAAATTTCTGAAATCAAAGAGAGAATGAGTTGGGGAAGAAGGAGAGAAGCTTACCAATGGGTTCTCTTTGATTTTGGAGCAAGAACTTGAGCTAGCAAGAGTAACTAGGGCTTGGAGTTTCTAATTTCCATTCTCTGCCACCATTTTTGCTAAAGCTTGAGTGTTAGGAAAATAAGAATGAAGTGAAGAGGAGAGGGGGGTTGGGACTGAGTTAGTAAGTGGCTAATGGGTTCAGCCCAAACCAAAGCCCTAAGTGAAAAAGGTCAAAATTCGACTTACTCCAAACATATCGAAGCTTATACTCAAAAAGGTCGCAAACGTCATTTTGAACTCAATGGGGGTGGTCTCGAGTCCCAATTCGACTATTTGCACAAAGTAGCTTTTCGGACCAAAATCCGAAGAACGGTGAAATATTTAAATAAAATATTTAAATATATAAAATCGATAAATATGCGGGTTGTTACAGGTTTCTGAATTCTGAGGCCAAAGGTGGCATGAAAGAGTGGGTGTACAGTGATTCGAAATGAAAGAATGCAGCTGATATGAGGATATAGGTCAATCAAAATTAGGTTATATTTAAATTAAGTTTTCGATTTAACTTTTTAATGCGTTTACCTATCGTACGATCACGCGATAATACCAAACGCTACAAAATTTGAAATCCAATAATAATACACTATTACGGTTCCAATGGAACTGGTTTCGTCGAATTCCGAGACTGTGCCTCAGAAGGCTATTTTTTTTTAATTCAATTTAAATGATAAAAATTCAAAACTGAACAAATCGCTTCCAAATTTAATTTTAACACTTTTACTATCTTCAGTACTATCAACATAAATTTTACAAGCCTTCAAATTATTTTATTTATTTCTTTAACAGGCTTAAAATTCCAAATTCAACAATTTACCCAACTTCACTTATTTGATTTAATAATTCAATCATCAAATAAGTTGTGATATTCGTAATTTAAGTTAAAACTACTTTATTGAATATTTAAAATCACTTAAATATCCTGATTTTAAATGCTCGAAAATTTCGGGGCGTCACATTCCTCCCCCCTTAAAAGAATTTCGTCCCCAAAATTACTAGTTAGGAAGAATGGTCGAATACCCGTTTATCTTTCCTCAAAACTAACAAATTTAACATCTTACCAACGATCTTTTATATAAAAGACCTATTATCTTCCTTATTAACCTCCCAACTTCCCTTAGTTTCCAATAACTCTATTTATAATATAATTCAAAACTAAATTTTGAATTATCCAGATTTTCTCAAAAATTTCTAACTCCCTAAATTCCCGAAAAATTTCGCCAGCGTCTCCTTTGCGCGGCTAACTCGGTACAACTACGGCCTCCCAAATCCAAAAAGAAAACAAAAAGCCAAGTGGCTCAATCCAAAATCCCAATCAAATTTCACACCAAATTTAAATACATACCTTTTGTCGAGCATTTCAAATTTTATCTTTTGATATCAAACCCAATTTTCTTTTCCCTTTATAATACCTGCATACATGCTTATCACCAATATCCAAGCACAATATTCCAAAACATTTTATCGACTTTCTCACAAAATGTCAACATCTATTCATTCCAATATTGACTTAAATTACATTGGTAGTATCAATTTCCATTTAAGACTTCACCATTCCCTCTTAAATTTAGTTTAATCATTTTATATGCTTCTTATATTTATTTTCATCTTCCACTTTAGTTTATATCTATTTCTATTCAACTTGATTCTTTCATTTTCATACGAATTCAATTTATTTTCGACTCCAAATGTTAAATATTATTTTTCATTATAACTAATTCATGTCATTATTTTAATTAGTTTCATTCACTAACTTATTTCAATTTCTAGTTTAAAATCATTTTGTCGTTAGAAAATTTTTCCAAAATCTTTCAAAAAATTTCTAACTCCCAAAATTTCTGAATTTTTTTGCAGAGTCTCCTTTATACGGAGGGACTTCTGCGATATCGCAAGATGCACAGATATATATATATATATATATATATATATATATATATATATATATATATATATATATATAGACACACACACACATCGGCCTCAGGCCGGAAATCACAATATATATCAATATATGCAGTTCATATCTCCTATTTTGAATTCTTTTGCGTAAGCGTACCTTGTTTAGCATTTTTATGCAAGCGGCTTATTATTTTAGCATTTTGCGCAATCAAATCCAGCCCAACGGCTTCCCGATACCTGTACTTACTCAACCAAAACATGTAAGTATGAAATATATGTGATTTATTATCATTTCACATTTACTTACATAACTAAAACATGAATTCTATGAACAAGGCATGCTATACAATTTTCATAAGCATATGCAAGAATTTCGCTACCAATTTTAAATTCTTACAACCAAATTACGCATCGTTTACTTAATCCGAATGGTTAACAACTCACAAGCTTACATTCAACTTATTTTAAAAAAAATCAATCTCATATTCTTAGCAATGCATATTATATACTTTCATAGGCACATTTGTAAGGTTTTGACACTAATTTTAATTGTTTACCACCAATTCGTATACAGCTTATTCAATTTAAATGGTTTACAATTCAATTTCTTACACTCAATCTATTTTTAATCCAAACAAACTCATATTCGATTCAATTGATTTCAAAATCAATTTTATTACACTTCTATCAATTTATAGAATTTTAATTACCTTCGTTTACATCAAACGACAATCCATTCTATGAAATCTTGATGATATCCATGTGAATAAATAAGCACTTAAGTTTTATAACCAATTTAAATTGATTTCAACTCAATTTGTACTCTATTCTATTCCATTTTAAAATTTATTCACAATCCATATATTCTCATTTTTATTACGTTTTAAATTTGAATCCATTCACTTGCATCTCATTTAACTAACCAAACTAGTTCATTTAAAACCATTAACAACTTAGATTCATCTTAATTACCAATTAAATTTCCTTTTTATTTTAATTCATTCACACCCATTTATTTAGCTCAACACATTTCATTTCAATTTTATTCACAATCCATTGATTTTCATTCCATTCCATATTTGTTTATTCCAAACTGTTTTATTTAGCACAAAGACAATCTAAGCTATTTCACTCAACAACCATTTCAATTTTTATTCACGATCCATTCATTGCGTTTCATTTAAATCCATTCTGAATTTCATTTCCTTAAATATTATTCATAACTCCTCGAATTCTATTTCATTCAAATTTATTTTCACTTGATTTAAAACCAATCCAATATTATTAAACTTAGTTTAAGTTGGATTCAACTCAACTCCTGTCCATCTTTCTAGCTTAAGTTGATTTACTTCAATTTTATTCAAATTTTTATACTTAAGCTCATTTTCATTTTACAAGCAAAATTTTCTCTTCCATTCAACTAAATTCTATCTTAGTTAAATCTCATCTTAAATCTACAATTTCTTTTGATTAGTTATTATAAAATTTAACTTTCCAGATTCAACTCATTCAATTGATTACGTGGCCATTTCCATTGGTTGGATTTTATTTGCAATTCATACCATTTCTATTTTAATCCAATTTCATTTTTATTCGATACATTTCAGTTATATCTAATTTGTTAACACTTCACGTTAAATTTTAATTTATAACTCAAGTTCTGATTCTACCATTCACTTTTAATTTACCATCCAATTTTATTAACTTACAATGCAATTTCATTTTCAGTTCATTTAATTAATTACAAGGCCACCTCCAATTATATTTTCTTTACTCATGATTCAAGTCGAATTTGATTTATAACTTGAGTTTTATTTCTAAACTCCAATATTAACTCACCAATTCAGCTTTATTTAACTATAATAGGTTCCATTTACACATTTCATTAACTAATTTCTTAACAAATTAGTTCTTACCTTATTTATAATCCAACACTTGAGTTTTAATTCCAAATATCACTCCATTTAAGTTTTCTTAGTTCAATTTAGTTTATAATTCAAGTTTTGATTTTTATTTTATTCTCCAATTCATCAATAATATTTATTTTGGGTTTTCTATCCCATTTTTCGATTTATAAGTCATAACTTATTATCTTACACATTTCCATTCATTATAGGCTCGAATATATTCTTCTTTTATTTTTAACCCAAGCCTTATGCTTAGTTATAATCCAAGCATATTTTATTTTATGGATTTTTAATTCTTTTACACGTTATTCTTATTTATTTATTTCAGTTCCAATCCTTATCCCACTTATTTTCCATTTATTCAAGTAAGTCTCTAATTCCATTTAATAACTTAATTGAATTCTTATTCCAATTCAATTTTATTTTAGCTCAGATTTATTTAACTCAATTCGATTTCAACTTAATTCGAATACAACTGGATATTATTTTCGGCCTACTCAATTACTTCAATCCAGTTAAATTTTATTTCCCAATCCAAGTTAATTCCATTTTTAACTTTTCTCTTTAAATTTAAATTCCGACATTTAAATCTTATATTCCCTTCCTGATATAAAAATCATCTCAATTTATAAGTTACAACCTATCTCATCAGGATTTTCAAACACCTGACTTTTGGTTTCAAATCATTTTGAAATCTCCAACATCTCAAATCTCATCTCTCAAAAATTTCAAACCAATCCTGGCTTTTATTTTCAACAAATTTCCTTATGAATTTTCAAAAACAACTAGCTTTTCCTGAACAAAACAATTTGGCAGCAATCCGTCACTTCGAAATTCGAAAATGAATACTGATGATGCGGCAGTCATCATCAGAATTATTTTCCAATAATCCAAGTGATTTCAATGTATATCACTTTCTAAATTCATTTAAAACAGATTTACATTCATAAATATCTCCAAACAATAATGCTATCATTTATCTTTAAAACACTTTCAAATCTCCGGAATTTAAATTTCCAAATCCTGCTTAATTCAAGTTTACAACAATTCATTTGCATAGCTTATGCTCATACAAATTCTTATTTGATTATATTTCAATTTATAATTTACATCTATAATTCATATTTATAAATTTCATTCTAAAATGAATTTATTTCCCTAAATTTTAGTTATATTTCAATTTCTAGTTAAATTTTCACTTAATAATGATAATACTTTAATATTATCATCCCTAACATTCAATTAACATCCAAGAAACCATATAGTAGCTAAATAGTTTTCAAAAACTTTCTTTATATCAAAATATACTTTTGGGTAAAATTATTTCATTTACCCATATTTAAAACAATATCGTGTCAATTGTTCTATTCAAGTGTTTAGAAACCCCTTCAATACAGTTGCGCAGACTGTGTCGACGAAGGTTCATATGCCACTCAATAAACCAATCAACACAATATTAAAACAATTTTTATTCACTAACAAATATGCGCTCATATCTATTAATACGCTCAAACTCATTATAGAGTACTACAGACTCTATTTTATGAGTAATCCCCACCAGAGCCAAGGTTATCACCAACCCAAGCTCTGATACCAACTGTAACAGCCTGCAAATCCGTACCCCTTGAGTCAACACTATTCTACTAAATCAACTCAAGTTGTACAGAAATACGAACCATTTGGGTTAAAGAAGAAGAGGTAGAAGAAGAAAATAGAAAACAACAACAGAATCTAACCATCGCAGCGGAATAAAATATAATAGATAATAAATGATCTTTACTCAAATCAAATATATCTGTTTATATATATTACATCATCAGAGTACATCAATCGCAGCTCACATCAATAACATACAATGGATACACAACAACTCAAACAGCGGAATATATATATAACAAGTACGAATGTACGTATCGTCAACTTGCCCGTCTCCTGAGCTCCACAGCATCATAACCTGTATCCTATAATACTCGGTCTGACCCGAGCATTACAGTTAAATAATACCCGAGTCAGTCTAGAATACCAGCGTGAGAAAATCACACCCAATTGATTATTAAAGTTTCAAAAATCCTTTGAAAACAAAAGCATCTCGTAAGACCACGTCACAAATAAACATGTCGGGTTTTTACCTTACGATAGCTAAAACAATTTTTATAGAAATCCTCTGATATTATAATAGGGTCTATATACAAATACTTATAAAATAGCCGAAATTGTTACATCTATTAAATTCCAGCTACTAGCCACAGAGTGGGTAATACAAACAAAACTCGTACAAGGCTCGTAGGGAGAATGGATTTCCAACCAATGACTACGCACTGGGGTACCACCTGTCACAGTACGGGGCCTAGATCACCGTACCGAGGAGTACGCCCGCTCCCCTGCAACACAAGACCGGGACTATCCCTTACTGGATAATCCCGAGTGAGATCACCCCACGGTTGGGATCAGCAACCGCCCACTAAGCCGAAATAATAAGGGACATCTAGACTGGAATGACCTCACCCTGCTTGGGCGCCACCCACCTAGCCTTGCTGCATAACCCCTGATTTTCAGTCATTCCCATTTGATGAGGCTTGAGGCTAAGCGTTACCTTTTTAGAACATATCCCTTTGAATGCCCATCGTCCACCTGACGATGTTTCGCAAGCATTCATCCATACAAGTCCGTCCCGAGTTCGAACGGAACCGAAGGCACTATTCCTACTACATCCATTTTGGAAATATCCTCAGGATTAGTAGCGACTAGTCCTTGCACTTCACTGCTCCATCTTCGAATCCAAACTCGTTTCCACGAAACGTACAAACCGGATCGAAGTGGTTTTCGAGAAATAAATCTCGATCCCGGTCTCTTCGAAACGATCAACGCAGTTGGCTAATATTGATAGTCGGTTATTTAACTATCAATTAATATTTACAAACAACCATCCAACAATAAATAATTTTCCAAATTATTTATTAACCTCAAATATCTTCACAAGATATATTTCTATTTTCAATCCTTTGAAAACAGTTTCAAAACCATCTTTCTTTTCAGAATAAACTTTCCCAAATATTTTCTATCTCCTCTGAAATTACCAAGCACAAAACTAGATTTTAAAAATAATTTTAAAACACTTTACTTTGAAATATAAACTTTTAAAACATTTAAATTAAAACTACATCAATAATTTATTAAAACATATACTATATGAATATTTGAAAATAAATTTACTTAATAAAATATAAAACTAGATTTTCACTTTTCCAAACAAAACACCAAATCACTTTTTTTTTATAATTACTGCTATAATAAATTAAAAGGAATTACTTACTTTAGACTTAAAATATTAGAAATAATAAATTTTTCAAAACATACCTTTTAAAACAATTTTAAAACTATTAACTTATATTTAAAAATTTACTTTGAACACGTCCTTGGTTATCCAGGGAGAATTCCAACTTCAACCACTTAAATCAATTTTCCAAATTGATTCTCAATTTATTCCATTTGAAATAAATATCTTTACTTTCTTAATTCATTTTAAAATTCATTAATTATGGACTTTATATTTATTATTATTATTTTCCGTTTGATTTTATACCATTTAAGTGAAATATACCAATTTCAGCTTCTTTCAAATTTCTTCTTTATTCTTTTCCATAATTTAAATCTTAAATTTAAAATAAAAGCTTTGTTCTATTAATTAATAATACCGAAGTTTAAAATTCAACAACTTTCCGTTTATTCAAATTTCCTTTCTATACTCAAGATTTATTTATTAGAATCTTAAAGTTACTTTATTTCTTTTCCAATTCATTTTTAAATTTATTCAAATTTCTATAATTATATTACTTACAAATTCACTCCTTTATTTTCTTTCCAAAACCCAATTTATATTTTTTTAGTAATTCATCATACCCAACAATTTCCAATCAAACCATAGCATTCAATATTTCAATATAATCCATCATAGAATATCAGCCAATCCTAACAGAGGATATTAAATAATTTAGATAAAAGTTGAGAGGTCTAATTGGATCTCTCCAACCTGTTTTCCCTGCATCCACAGACGTTAGCACAATATAATACACCAATTCTAAAATATCATACTATATCACATCAATCAATTCAACCAACCAACAATTATTTAAATTTAATCATTTAAATTTAAATTTAAATTTAACTGAGTGAGATTAACTCACCTTTGCCTCTATTTGCAATCCATTCCAATATTGCCTTTTTTTCGATTTATAACCTAGAATAAATAATTTATATGATTTATCGAACAATCAATTTCTTTTAATAGATTTAATTAGCCAATTTTTTTTAAAAAAACTAATTTTAAATGATGATTAGACTAACTAATTTAAATTATCCTTTTTTTTACCAATTTATAAATTTTGTGTTAGGTTATATATATATATATATATATATATGTCCTTCTCAATTTAATATACTAATTACTCTAAAAATTAACTGGTTTATATATATATATATATATATCGTTACTATTATTATTTCTCTATAGTAAAGGCAGAAGTAAAGTGTCACCCTACTGTAATAATTTGTTTTTTCCAAATTGAATCTCTATATTGCATTTAGTTAAAATAACTAGTTGCATATCTTTTCAGGAATCTGACCATACCTCGATATTCATACCAAAGCCAAAGCCTTTCCCCCACCCTACAGAGATTGCATCCAATCATGGAATCAACCCAGTTCGATCGGAACCTTCTTCCTTCACCGAGACTTGCTTGGCCTGTGTCACCGTCGCCCAGTTCATCATGCAAACCCTAATCTACCTCGAGTCCAGTAAAGCAAACCCTTTCATCACACGCGAAGTCACCCATCGCCAGAGATGAACCCACCCAAACCATCAGCCAAGACATCGAGCTCCTTCCTCCTTCCCGCCTCACGACAGGCCCTAAGACCGCGAAACCCCAAAAGGACAACTCGATCCTTCCACCCCAAGAACCAGTCGCAGCCCCACGCGAATTTCTCTCTACGCGGCCTCACTCGCGAATTCGAGGCTTGCCTCGGCTCTTTGATTTGGTCAGAGGGTAAAAATAGAAGTTGCGATTTAAAGGTTTTTGCGATTGAAAAAAAATGAGAAGGGAAATTCGATTTCGGTAGTTACTGTGGGCATAAGAAAGAGAAGCCAATATTTATAAAAGGGAAAGTAAGTGGCTTCCGCTAGAAGATGGGTTAGATTTATTTATTTATTTATTATTATTTGTAAATGAAATGAAGACGGTGGTTTCTGAATTCTGAGGCGAAAGGTGGCGTGAAAGAGTGGGTGTACAGTGATTCGAAATGAAAGAATGCAGCTGATATGAGGATATAGGTCAATCAAAATTAGGTTATATTTAAATTAACTTTTCGGTTTAACTTTTTAGTGCGTTTACCTATCGTACGATCACGCGATAATACCAAACGCTACAAAATTTGAAATCCAATAATAATACACTATTACGGTTCCAATGGAACTGGTTTCGTCGAATTCCAAGACTGTGCCTCGGAAGGCTATTTTTTTAATTCAATTTAAACGATAAAAATTCAAAACTGAACAAATCGCTTCCAAATTTAATTTTAACACTTTTACTATCCTCAGTACTATCAACATAAATTTTACAAGCCTTCAATTTTTTTTAACAGGCTTAAAATTCCAAATTCAACAATTTACCCAACTTCACTTATTTGATTTAATAATTCAATTATCAAATAAATTGTGATATTCGTAATTTAAGTTAAAACTACTTTATTGAATATTTAAAATCACTTAAATATCCTGATTTTAAATGCTTGAAAATTTCGGGGTGTCACATACCATATAATCCCCGTACTTCTTTTAGGTATTCCTAAAGTTATATTTAGGTCCAATTTTGATAGTTGGTTATTTAACTATCAATAAACAATCAATTCAACCAAATACTTCATTTTCACTGAAAAAACCAAGTCTTATTTAATATAATTTAAAATACATTAAATCTCTTCATCAATGACATGTACTTATCTCATCGAAATCAGTATATTCACAAAGTATCTTTTTTCAAAAATATTTGAAAACCCTTTTAAAACAATATGGAAAGTACCACTGTGGTATCAAACCATGGATCACAGTTTAATGGTTACGTCTCTATCCCAGAGAAATTCAAAACTTAACCGCGAGCACTCACCGTCTCCTTTTTACGCCATGTGAGTATACCATTACTTTCTGAAAACTTTATTTTAAAAGTTATCCCAAAAAAAATCTGGTAAGTTCTATAATAAGTTTTAAGTTTAATCTAGGCAAATATACTTAAATAAGAGTTTATACGAAGCCATATTAGTATTTAATAATTACATTTTAAAAATAACATTGCCGAGTAGTTCTTAAATAATAATAAATCTTTAACAATCATTATAAATAACTGATTAATATTTAAATATGCTTTAACAATTTAAAATAATTAAATAACAAATTTTTTCTAGAATATTTCCAGCACTTGCAAAACTTCCGTATTATGAATAATTAAAAAATCCTCCTTTTAAAATAGCCCAATTTCCACGACTTAGCTTTATTTCGTAATTTGGAAATCTTACCTGAATTCTCGTATAGCTAATTTTATACTTATTCCCAAATTAACTTCTATCCTTCCGATATTATTAAACATAAGAAATAGTTTCATATTTTTTGTTTAAAAAAAAATCATGTTTGAAAAGAACTAAAGTTGTATAAAGTATTTTAATATTTATAATTGAAAACTACATAACTTAATTATTTTATGATTTTTAAACAATTTGTATATTTACTTTTATTTCATTTTAATTTTTGCAACGATAAAATATTATTTAAATATAAAATATTTATTTTAAATGATTATTACAGATATAGATTTAAACTTTAAATTTTTTTACCAAGTCAATTAGATATTTTAGATATTAAATTTGAATTTGAATTTTATTGACATGGTCTAAGCCTAATTAAATATTTTAAATTTTATTTTATTTTATTTAATTTATACGTTATAGATGCAAATCCCAACATCTACTCACGTATACAATAACTATTCACATTTTATTGTGTTGCACACGTACGTTATATACATATGCTGATAGCTCGTAAACTATGTACCGAATCAACGTAAGTCAAATCATTAACTAATTAAATCAGGAAATTGAATAAAATTGGTTTTATTTAAATTAACTTTATGATCAAGTACAACCCATAAGACTTTATAGACCCACTATGATCCAAATAACGAAAAGAATTGATAGTCTATTCATTTCACCCGTTGTAGACTAACCCGATTCCAACAACATCAACAAATAACAAGGCACGTATGCTATAGGTTCTTATATGCGAGTGTTCTTATTGTTCTTATGAACATTAACTGTGATATACTTTTTAAAAGCATATTAACTAATCATTATCATGTTAACAAAACCCTAAGATAATTATACGCTTCTATTTATTATTCATTAAGGTTAATTATAAATTAACTTAATTGAAAATGCACGATTACTTTGTGACGTTCGATTAAAGTCAACGTACTTACATTTAGTCACATGTATTCATTATTGGATAATAATATGATAAATGGAGATGCAAAGCATAAAATTTGACAAATTACACATTTTGTTCAATTTTTTTTAATCATGACATCCATTTATCTAGTCAATAAGATTACATGCATGAAAATGATTATTAGTAATCCTGTCGAGACAACCTTGTGAGATTCATTCGCTAGTATATTTAACATGTTGAGATCAACAATATGAGATATGAGTGACATCGTATAGAATGAAAAGATAGCAGCGTGCAATGTACAACATCCAATATTATCGTGATCCGACCGTGAGTTGAACCATAACAGTCCATGGTTAAAGGTTTTGATAATCCAATCAATTAAATTGTTAAAACCATGCATCTTTTTACCTAAAGATGCTTTGTTGAACCTTCATCAAATCACTAATATTTTAATTGAGGGGTGTAAGATGTCAAATATAATAATGTTATTCATATCATTAAACATAAATTTGTAGAAGATGCTTTAGTTTAATATTAATTATTTCATTATTTCTTGTTCAATACACTAATTTAGGCACATGAATCTAGAAGGAAATTGGGAGTTGGATAGGTAAGTTTCCAAGTTAATAAAGAAGAGATTGTATGTGTTATTAAGAGGAGTAAGTCCCATTTTTTTTTGCCAAAACGTCATAGAGGGGAGACCTTAATAGAACAACAAATTATTCAGGTTAAGGTCTAAAGTTACTGTCACATGATACATTGGAAGTTATGAAAGTATAGTTGAAGTAGAGTTTCACTTGGAAAGCTGGATAGTAAAAGAGACACTGGTGATATTATAATTTCAGTTGATTTTAACTTATTAATTAATCGATTGAAAATCTTTTAAGATTTGGTTGACAATTTGATTTAAAAATTCTGGAGTTTGTTATGTGGTAGGATCTAGGAGACCCGATAGTGTTTTTATGTTATCCGACTCGATGTTTGGTTCGTAGTTTAATTTTTTGAAATTGTTAGCATTCATATTCTTTTATACTGTAGCATTACAGTAATGGTCGGTGATGGAGGCTAATAGTCGTTTGTGAAGATAGTTGATCTGGTTGGTTTGTGGATGAGTGTCGTTGACCCGATGTTTCAATTAATGTTACACCACACATGTTTATTTTGGCTTGGGAGGTCATAAAACACCAGGCCAATAAGTTTTCATCCCACCATATATGTTTTATGGAAATAGTTATAAAATACTAGTATTGCAGTTACGGTTGCGACTACGAATTTGTTGTTTTGGATTTGGATTATGTTAACGTAGAGTTTATCCAAATATAGGACATTTAACCATTTGGATGTGACATAGGGTTTGACACCATGTTCAGTACGCTAGGACACCATCAATTCTCAATGTTCCTAGATGGAGTTTTGGAGCATTATGCAAATTAGCTATTAACACTATGTTTGTTGGACTGATATAACAAGACATCACCCGATATTGTGTTGCTTTTTTCATAGAACTTGAGAAGAATGACGATGAGATGTTATGCGTAATGCCCCATAAACATATGACTTAAATAAATGATCGTTTAGCTTTATCAATAATACAAAAAAATTTGTGAAAAAATATTTGTAATAATTTATATATAAAATGTGATTATTTTAATTAGTTAGTAAAGATAAGAAATTTATTTTCAATTTTTTTTTACAAAATATGCATATTAATTTAAAAGAGAAAATATGACCGAAAATCGAAATCGGGATTTATAACGATACAACGTGTAGAAGTTTTGCAACATTGCAGGATTATGTTACATACACATATACATGTACATATGCATACATGAAACATGCACATAAACATATATATAACAAAATATATAAGTATAAAAATATAATATAAAGTATAAAAATATATTTTATGATTTCTTACTCCTTAAGCATAAATAAGTTAACATATGCACACATGCGAAGATGGAAGTGATGGGACATAAGGGAAAGCCTTTTGCCATGCTTTGTAGGATGGGAGGTGTGTAGAAGAAGCCTAGAAATGGTGTTGTAAAAGGTGATGTGTACATGTCTTCCTTTATACTCTTCTTTTCCTATAAATACCTCACCCTCTTCTCTTCATTTTAATTTTTCTTCTTCTTCTTCTTCTTCTTCTTCTTTATATTTCTAAGCTTTGTCTTCCACTTTATGGCTTCCATTCTAAGAAAAATAATGTTAAAATTTATTTCAAAAAGAGTTTAAATTTTAATATATAGTTCCATATAGTTAAACCCCTCGAAAACAATCCCAAAACCCCATTTCCCCTTGTTCTTCGAAAACTCCATCCCACTCCATCACTAGGCCAAGCATAACCATTGCTCCACCCTAATCCGTGCACCCATAGGCATCTCAAGTCTTGGTCGAGGCATCTAGGAGCTAAAATCCGAAGAATAGTGAGCTTAGGAACTTGAGTAGCGGACTACAGCGAATTTTTAATTAAATCATTTAAAAACCAAGGTTAGAAATCCTAAACTATTATATTATATTTTGGATGATGATATGATGTTTGCAAATTGATGTTTATTATGCTTTGATCATCAAGTTTGGTTGTTTAAATATGAATGTTGAATATGTATATATATGCAAGTCATGGAAATACACATCGATAAGTAAAAAGGAAATCACTTTTCTTGAATTAATAAAAAGGTGTATATGAAATTATAAGACTCTTTAAAAATGGTTTAAAATGAGTTTGAAATGCTTTAAAAACACTTAAAAGTGTTTTGGTGAAGTTTGAATGAAGAATTGAAAATTTAGTCAAACATAGACGCGTCGCGTAATGGCAGTTCGTGTGATTTAGCGCCATAAATGTCAAATGAGTGTAAAAGATGGAATATAGCTCGGAATTTTCGAGATAATAATTTTCAAAATTTTTGTATCCATATTTTTCCAAATAAGAAAGAAAATTGGGATCTCGATAAGTAGATTTGGAAACATAAGTAAAATAAGTTTTGGAAAAATCATGGTTTTACAGTTCGGAATCCAAAACTGGATTTCTTTAGAGATGCTATTTTAAAATTGTTTTAAAATATGGAATAAACCTTATAAATCTTTTAAAATGTTTTAAAAGTGATTTTAGTAGTTAATTTTTTTTTCAAATAATAAGAAATTATTTTGATCAGTATAGCTTAAAAGAGCACTTTCCGTAGTACTTTCCGCAACACTTTTCTGCGGCACTTTTGAAATATAGCTTCAAACTTAACAATTCTTTCCAAAACTCTTATAAATATTTTCAAAGGATAATTAAGTGTTTTAATGATTTTTTGGGATTTTTATGGTTTATTTAAAAGAAATTAAATAAACGATTTAAAGAAAGGCTATTACAAATTAAGTGGGTTAATCTCGACTCTAAAAGTCGATGAGTAGACTGGATTTTTCTATCCGTGAGATCCGGATGTGAGGTTCTTAAAATAAGGAGATGTTCAAGAGCAACCAGTGCCCTGGCTCACCTGGCCTCTTCCCTGGACGAGGGATATATGAGGTCGAAATGTCGACAACGAGTTAAGTGTAAAAAGGTTTTAAGAAATCAAAAGTAGCGATAAGAGCGGTTTAATGATTCCATATATAGCGGAAAGAATGTTATAAGAAATATACCTTTCCAAAAGATATTTTGATAAAAAGAACTAAATAAATTAAAGAATAATTTCATATCCACAAGAATATCTTTTTATCGATGATTGCTTCCAAGGAACCGGGGTCAGATCTAGATGATTCCTATTCGAAGACCACTTCAAACCGATTTTCGTATTCGAGGTCAAGACATGGATATGACATTTGGGATTTTCATAATGAAGGACTACTTGTTGATCATTTGGGGATAAACTCCCAATATATATAGTAGCAGTAGTTTCTTTGTTATGACATATCCAATGCAAGGACTAATCGCTACTGATCCTAGGGTGAATTCCCGATAAGATGTGGTAGGGGAGTGCCTTCGGCTTGTCCTGTTCTCAAACAACTTGTATGGATGAATACTTGACATTGCATTTTTAGTTACATAAGTGGTCTCCATGAATGTATCATCTGTTTGGTGGCAGAGAAGACAACTTCTCTTAGCATAACACCCTTTTTTAAGACATATGAGCTCAGAAGCTATACATTTGTAGAAACCAATTGTGTGTGTAACGATCCCAGATTTTTACTAAGTTCAAATTGACAATTAATTTAACTTTTGAATAAAAATTGGTAAATTAATTGGTAAAATGAAAGAAAGGAAATAAATATCTATGAAGGCTTGAAAAAGAAGATAAAGATATATATATATATATATATATATATATATATATTAAAGTATGAAGATAATTAATGCTAGCCTCCTTAGTACATAACATATCAGCCACCAAAGAAGATATATATATCAGGTTAGTCAACAAGCATAATCTTATTAAACAAGACAAGTTTAATAAATACAAGCCACCATAAATCGCTTCAGCCTCCAAATGGAAAAAAATCTCTGAGCATAATAATAATAAAAAAATCTTGTACCTGATATTGTACAAAATAACAACACTCTGTAACTCATTTTTTATATATCAACTTCATCTCAGATTCATCCATCAACAAAAATGAGTAAACCTGAAGACAATATCATCTCAAACATTAACAAAACTGCAATTTAAACAAACAACAATACAACTTCATTACAACCAGAGAATCAAAAATGAAGGCTTCAGCTTGAAATTGCACAAGCCTGTTTCAAATAGAGCTCTGTTCATTTTTCTGGGAACCAAGGTGAGTAACATCATTTTGAATTTTAAAAGTATGAATCTGTTGTGGATTTATCCGTGAATAAATATGAATTCTTAGTGTATATTGGTATGTTGGAAATATTTTGTGTACAGGTTGTTATTTCTATATGTTCTCTGTGTTAGTTCATAAACCGAGATTTTGATTCAAAAAAATCATTTCTTCACAATCTACTTACTGTTTGGACGTAGGATCAAAATAAAAGTTTTTTGTTTGATCATGAACTAAGTTTTAAAAAATCTATTTAAGTGTAAACAACTCAGTATTGTCGCTGGAAAACAAAATACCTAAGCAAAGCCTTAAATAGGTTAAAATTCAAACCTTTCAATTCTGGAATTCAGGTATGTGGGTCGAATTCGTATACTTTAATATGATTTTTGAAAACAAGAATATAATTTTTAGGCTTAGAACTAAGGAGCAGTTTAGATTTGTTTGAATTCCATCCTTTTGGTGATTTCTTGTGATGCACTGACTTGAAGTGGTCGAGCTTCCTCCTGGAGGTGGAGGAGTGATCAGAGGTTATGGGGCAAAAAGTGTGATGGCTGGCAGATGCACGTGGTGGTGGCGATGAGGAGTTTTTATTTCTGAACCTAAATTTTGAGAAGGTCGAAAGAATGATCGTCGCGTCTCCTCTCGTGCATCGAGTTGCACATACTTCTAGAAGGTGATAGCTTGGGTATAATCGAAGCTATGGCCGGTGGCGATGGCTCCTAGGTTGTCAGAGTTTCGAGGAAGTGGCGTTGACAGGTTTGGGAGGAGTTACTAGTTTTGTTTCCAGGTTTCGAGTTTATACTTGATTTTTGAATTTGAGAAGTTGACAAAGTTTTTGTTGGTCGGAGTGTACGAATGGATGATCGTGGTTGTGTGGGTGATCGCGGAGATGGCCAGAGCGTCGCACGGCGACCGTGCACGTGCACGGTACTTTGGATCTGGAGTTGTTTTGTTTGGGTGGTTTCAGATTTGCTCGCGAGATTGTCTCGAGTTTTACTCGAAGTTTTTGGGCATTAGACTCAAAGTAATAGGATAGTTGCCTCGGATTGTTTTATCTTGCTACAGGTTTTATTAAACCTGTCTGTAGTTTTAAATTAAGCAAATTTAAATGAATTAAAATATGTAAGCTAGATGTAAACAAAGTTTAAATCTAGTATGAAGTTTAGATTCAAATGAAACTTTGAATCTTAAAGCTTTTAAAATGAAATTTGAATCAGATTTGAAATCTGAATGTTTAAACAAGTTTAAATCAAATAGATTCTTAAAGTAATTTATCTTCAAATAAATGTTTGAATTGGATTTAGATTAAGTTCTTTTATAAAAAGTATTTTTAATGAAAATTAAATAATTTGTTTTAACTTGAATTTGCAAGTTAAAATGTAATGTATTTTAAAGCTTAATTTTTAAATAAAAATTTAAGTAATTTAGTTAGAACTTTTCTTATACAGGATTATAAGTTGACTTTAAATTTGGTTAATGTTTAATCATTTTGAACCTCAAATTCAAAATGAAATTTGAATCTAAATTAAGAAGTGTAATGTTTTAAATACACTTTAATATTAGTGAAGTCATTAATAAAGAAATGGACTACCTTAGAGATAATTAAGGTATTAAAATGATTTAATGAATAAGATAATCAAGAAATGACTTATTTATTTAATTTATAAATTAATGATTTATTTTAATTTATAATTAGATATTAATTAACAAAGTAATTAAAGAATTGTTTTTAGTTAATGAAGGTCATCAACTAAGATTATTTAAATAATTAATTAATGTGATTAATGTTAACAATTAATTAGATTAATTAATTAATGACAATCATTTATGGAATTGTTAAGTGTAATTACTTTATGGTAAGTAATTAACGGTTTAATTTCAAAAAAAATGATAAATTAAGGGACTAATTAATTATGTAATTGGTTAAGAGGTTAATTTAATTAATGTGATTAATTAAGAATAATTTAAAAATTAATTAAAGTGTTTGATAACTTAATTTATTTCAAATGATTTGTAATTAATAAATCAGGATTGGATAATTAATTCATAAGTGATTAATTTAATTATAACGAAATTGAATTAATTAGGATTAAACAATTAATTAATCCTGCTTATAAATGATTATTGAATGCTTGACCATACTTATGAATGATTGTATTGTATGAGATGCCTTGAATTGATTGTCCTATCTGATCTGTGATATTTTGTTCTGTGGATTGAGCTGTGTGTAATTTATTCATTTATTTGTGATACATTTGTTTATTATCTGTGACTCTGTGAATGAATGATAAGCGTTATAGTTTATACCGCTTATCAACTATATTCCTGTGTTTTGATCTGTCATGATTGAATGATGTTGCACTATTGTGTTAAACCCCTGGACCACACCATACACATACAAATATGGATTGTATGTGGAAATGGGTTAAGTTGCAGATTTTGAAATAGTTATAAAGATTGAATTTTGAATCCAAAATAATTTTGGAATTAGAATTGAAAGTTTTTGAAAATGAATTTCAAAAATAAAAGTTATTTTGAATAACTTGATTGAGTTTTGAAATTTAAATATTTTGATTTAAATTTGAATTCAATATTTGAAATTGAATTCTATGATTTGAAACTAGGAATTAAAGATGTTATACTAGATATATATGGGTTAAACCATTATAAATATATTAATTTGGGAACTTGAATTTAAATTCAAAGGCGTTAAGTCATGCAAATATAATTGGATTCTTCCAAAACGAAAACTGTTTGTTTTCAAATTATAAAAGCTTTCACATATGAAATGAACGTCCAATTTGTGTTAAAAGGAATTTCAAGTTTGAAATGAAAATGATTTCCAAGTTATGTAAACGGTTTGAAAGATATAAGTTAAATCTTTGATTTAAAGATTTAATGAGTTAATCCAATTGAAATGGAAATTGTTTTTAAATCCGTGAATGGATCTTGGTGAAACTGGGTAAACTTTGTGAAATAAATCTTTTGTTTAAAGATTTGAAATGGTAATTTGTTTAAACCATTTGAAGAAATGTTTTGAGTTGTTAAAAGTGGTGACTTAACTGAAATCCCATAAAAGTGGTGACTTAACCGAAATCCTATATCCATATGTTTTTAAGTATTGGGCTCATTATTTGGTTTAGCCGGGAGAGGACCTTTGTGTCATATAACCCATTCCGAATAGTGACACGACGATACGGATAGCATTTGAAAACTGGTGGTGAAGACCGAATATTTTCGAAAATGAAAGGATTTTGTAACGACCCCAATTTTGAATTAATATTAAATTGATAGTTAATGTAAATTTTGAACAAATTTTGGAATAAAATTTGAATTCGACTTTGGAATTTGACTTTGGATTCTTGAAATTGAAATACAAAATGTAAATTAAAACAATTAGCATTAAAGTTAAAATAAATATTTAAGCTAGAAAATAAATTTGACAAATCAAATAGATATAAAATAAGATAAATTATAAAATATAAAGTAACATATAGCTAAATTCAAACAACATAATTAAAATAGAAATTTATTTGCAATACAAAGTAACAAAACAAAGAAACAAACGTTGTAAATAAATATGCAAAGTAAAACAAAACTAAAGCAAAGTACAATACTGCATGAACATAAACAAAGCAAGTAGAAGAAGTATGCAGCCGAAATATAAGGCAATACAAAGCCATAAGACTAAAGTAAATCTATGAACAAAAGAATAGAATAAGGCAACTATAGAGACATAAAGTACATCAGCCCTTAATGCCATCCTCTCTAAGTACACTTTCCTGTACATCAGCCGAGTAAAGTAGTATGTAGGCAAAAGAAAAATGTAAGTATATGAAATAGCTTGCAAATGAAAACATGAAGGACCTATGCAATTAATGCCATGTCCTTAGCCACTAGAATGTTATACATCATCCACCATAACATATCTATCACCTGTACAAACAATATAAAATACCCTGTACAAAGTGATATCCCTGTGAACTCACTCTAAATATAGAAATCTTCATCAGTTCGTTCATTTGAACTGGATACCTCGAGAAAATAATGTCAACTTAAACTTAAAGAAAGATTACAAACAATCAACTAAAACCAGAAGAATCAAAGAAGAGATTCCAGTTTGCAAATATCAAAGCTGTATCAACATAGAAAAGCAAGCTCTGTTTATTTCTAAAAAACTTATCAAGGTGAGTAACTTAACTTCTAAAAATAGAAATAACGGTCCATAAACTTGATGATTGCTTTGTATACACGTTGCTTATGATCTGTTATCAATGTGAGGATGTATGTATGTATATATGAATATTGAGATGCTTGTTTGTTACGGATTTACCCTGTCTGTTTAAAATTCACAGATCCAAACCTGATCAATAAATCAAATTTCTCTTTAACAAGTATGTATAAAATCTTAAGTATAGACAAAAGGTATCTGTTATTCTATGGATTCAAATTTTAAAAGTATAATTAGATCAAAATCTATATGGATAGACTCTGTTTACATCAAGCAGTAAATAAAGCGTGAAATGAAAAAAATTTAATGGTCAAAATTTATAATGTCAGGATCATGAATCAATTGCATAAATCAAAATTTGATTTTTAAAACTAAAATGGGAATTTTTAGTGGAGAGTGGAATGTGCATTTCCGTGTTGAACAGAAATGGGATTTTTGGGTATATCTGCAGTTCTTTGAACCTGGGGAGGTCGGAATTGGTTCGGTGGTTAGAGGAGTGATCATTGAAGCTAGGAAAAATATTGGATCAAGGATTTAAGCTATGTGGATTTTGGGATTTAGATTTAAAATCTGTAAACCTAGTTTTTAGCTATGATGGAAATTTGATCACCTCGGCTTCAATGATGGATCGAGTGTTTTGATACTTCGGGTGGTAGAAGTTTGGGTGATGTCGAAGTCGAGGCCAGAGGTGGAAGCTCGCAGATGGTCGGCACGGCGTGGACGAGGCGATGTTGACAGGTTGGAGGCAGTAGAATTTCTGTGTTGCCAGGTTTGGGTTGAGCTCCTCGAATTTGATTTCGAGATAACTGGGGGGTCCAGATGTTTGGGATGGGTTGCGAGTTTGGTTTGTGACTTGCAGAGATGGCCGTTGATGGTCGGCGTCGGCGATCGTGTGTGTGCAGGTGCACAGGTGGGGTTGGGATTAGGTGTTGGCTGTGATGCTAGTGAGGTTCTCGGGTATCTCTCGAAGTAAAGAGGTAGGCGACTCGAAGTAGTGTACTGTCTCGAGTTTGTTTGTTCCAGGCATTTTAAAAATAAAAGCCTGTTCTTCTGTTTAAATTCAAGTCTGGGTTTGTTAAATTAAGTAAGATTTAAACTTAAGTTTAAATCGAGATTTTAAAACCTGGACTAAAAGTGAAATTTAAATACAAGTTGAAATAAATTCAGTTTTAAATCTGAAGGTGTTTTAAACAAGTTTAAATTCAATTTAAATTTGGTTAAAGTTCTAAATGGTAAATCATTTTGAATCTTATATTCAAAATGTGATTTAAATTTAAATTTAAAAAGGGTAATGTTCTACACATTAATATTTATTTGATCATTAATAAAGAAATAAATTACCTTAGAGATAATTAAGGTATTAAATGATTCAATTAATAAGATAATTAAGGAATGATTTATTTATCGAATTTATAAATTAATGATTTAGATTAATTTATAATTAGAGATTAATTTAAAAGTTGTTTCCCAAGGAATTGACCAGGCAACCTAGTACTCGGCATAGCAAGGACGCTCGGTCAGAGAGGAGCGCTCGGCATCAAGTATCGCTCGGCATCATAAGAACGTTCGACATTGAATGCCGTCCGGCCAAGACTAACGTTCAGCCTCCAAGGTGTACTCGGTGTAAAGTGTGTTCAGGTCAAAGGACACTCGGCATCCAGAGCATGTTCGGCCAAAGGAGCGTTCGGCCGAAGTAAACATTCAGCATAAGACCGTTCGGCATCTAGAGGTCGTCTGGCATCGAGAGATAGTTAGGCATTGAATGCCGCTCAGCCAAATAATATCGTTCGTCCACCAAAGTTTGTTCGGCTTTCTACGAACGTTCGGCGTAAGAACGCTCGGCATCCCCGAACGTTCGGCCGGCAAGATGTTTCAGCATCCTCCTCAACACAACTGTTCCAACTGTTGCTCGGCCTACTCGTTCGGCACGAAGGTTTCTGTTCGGCATTCCATCATTCGGCCTCCCTGGTCGGCGCGCCGTGCCTACACCCTTTGGACCGAGTTATTCGACTACCAGGCCCACTAAGGAAGTCCAACCCACTGTCATCTATAAATAGGGAGGCAGGGGCACAGAAAACGGAGGGAGATTTCAGAGAACACAGGGGAGACTCTGCCTCATCCAAACCTCATCCAAGACTTCAACTTTTATTTCGCAATTGTATTCGAATACTTAAAAGCGGATTTTATCTGTAATCAAGTTTAAAGTGAAGAAATAAAGGATCAACTTCAAAGTGGACGTAGGCTACAACGCCGAACCACTATAAATTCTGTGTTCTCGTCTCCCGCATTTTAATTTATATTATCTTCTCTATTTTAATTTATCTTCTTCATTAATCTCTCTACACAAACTCTCTAAGGGTGTTAGTGACCAATTTTGGCGCTAACATTTTGGTGCTTTCACTGAGAATCGAATTCTCAGGTTGTGAGGATCTACTTTGTGGCTACTGGATTGCATAAATCCCCCGAAGAAGATCCGTAATTATTCATAAGGCATCTGTTGATTCTACTCAGAGTTACAGCCAACGACTCTACCATGGGAAGACCACGAACAAGATCGACCTCCCAAAATGTAGATGCCCACGAAACCGCTAGGGTTCAACAACTTAGACCTAACGATCAACATGCAATTCGAGGCACGGGGCCCTCCAGCCAAAACCAAGCGGAAGCTGTTTCACAAGCAGAATTGAATGACTTGATAAAATAGCTTACGGAAAGCAGAAGGCAACTCGTTGAGAAAATGCAAGTTAATGCTGACCTCATGACCCGACTTGCTCAACAGCAGCATCAGAATGCTGGAGGTAGCCCTGTCCCCTACTCCGAAGATGATAGCTCAACTTCAGCTGATGAACCTCCCAGGCGTAGACGCCGCAAGGATAAAGATGACCAAGCAGGTGCCACTGATCGCTCTACTCGAAATCAAGCCCGTGGAGTGGAACCCAACCTTCCTCCTACCATACAAACCCCGGATTTGACAGCTATGGTCAGGCAATTGATGAGAGAGAATCAAGGTTTGACTAATGAAGATTGGGGAATGTCTAATAGTCATACTCCCTTCACAGATACCATTCTACAGGCTGAATACCAAAGGAAGTTTAACATGCCCACCATGCCCGCCTATGAAGGAAAAACTGACCCTAGACAACATGTAATGAGGTATGGATGGATGATGGATTCAGCAAGGGCCAACGACGCAACTAAGTGCAGGTGCTTTCCAATAACTCTGTCCGGAATTGCCACCATGTGGTTCACTCGACTTCCTCCACGGTCAATCTCAAACTTCGACGAATTAGCAAGGAAATTCATAGAACAATTCAGGATACACGCCACTCGACCCAAGGATGTGATGTCCTTATCAAGCGTGACCCAAGCTCCTGGAGAATCACTGAAAGTATACTTGCAGAGATTTCATGTTGCCGCTACTGAAGTGAGCAATCCAAATGACCATGCGATTTTGATGGCAGTAATGCGTGGAGTGGATCCAGACTCTGAATTTGGGGATTGGTTGGCGGGAAAGCCACCAGCTACGTTGGAACGTTTCTATTCGAAAGCCCACCAGTTCATAAGGAGGGAGAAGCTCGGTGGATAAGGAAAGACAAGGCACCAGGGTCCGTTCAGGAGTCTGTAAAGGGCAACATCGCCATGAAAGCAACCGACGATAACCCTGGAAAGGCTCAGGCCAGCGTCTAAAATAAGCCCGGGCAGTCTAAGGGGACTGGAAGTGGAAATCCTGGAAAGAAGAAGGACACAGGGAGATGGAAGTCAAGGATCCCAACCTATAACGAATACACTCCGCTGAATGCGTCTCTTGAAAACATCTACTTAACGACCCGCAACACTTTTCAATACAGAAAACCACGCCCTAAGGAATCAACAGAGGAGCAAAAGCGGACTGGAAAGTATTGCCGCTTTCACGAGTCTTATGGGCACAACACAGACGAATGCAGGCATCTCCATGACGCTATTGAGAAATTGATTAGGCAGAAGAAGCTGCAGGAATTCGTCAAAGATACGCCAGAAGGAAGACAAGAGACTTCAGACCCCGGACGTGGCCCAACTCTACACCAACCAGAGCAACCTACTCGAACTGTGGGAAGATTGGTTATTAACACAATTGCTGGTGGACCTCATCCTGCGGATAAAAATTGGCAGGAAATGGAGCGATATGCTAATTCCTTGAGACATACAGAGCATGAGTGCTGTTCAAATGTGGAGGATGGACTCCCGCAAAGCAGTAACGCACGATGCACGACGATATTGTATTCAGGAATAGAGACGCGGATAAGGTGGAAGCTACCACCATCGATCCATTGGTCATATCCGCAACCATCGGACCGACATTCGTAAGGAGAATCCTAATTGATTGCGGAAGTTCCGTTAACATCATCTTCAAGAAAGTGTATGACCAAATGAAGCTGGAGACTAAGGATTTGAAACCATCTAAAGCCCGAATCCATGGCTTTAACGGCGCAGCCACAGACGCAGTAGGATATGTGGAGTTACCAGTTGAACTGGGACAAGGTGAACGCAGGAGAGTGCGAATCCTACCATTCATAGTGCTGGATGTTGATTCACCATACAACGTGTTTTTGGGATGACTATCCCTCGCAGATTTCAGGGCAGTCTTCGCCCCGTGGTGTCTCACACTGAAATTCCCGACAGACAAAGGAGTTGGCGTAGTGCATGGCGACCAAGAAACCGGACGTGCATGTTACGTGGCTGAGCTGAGAGAGGCCCAGCGCAGAGAAAAGGGGAAGACTGCGGACAACATCGTCCGCATCCCGAATTCTGATGATTGACAATTAGCGCCCGAGCCCTGGCTCGGGCGACATTCTCGGATCGTTGGAGACATAGATCCGAGAGATGACAAAGGGGAACCCAGGGAACCAGACACAGCACCGGCCGAACTAACAATTGATATTTCAGTTAGCCACAGCGACCCGACACGAGTTCTTAAAATTGGGTCACAGCTCGATCCCCTAATGGCAGAGAATTTATCTGATTTCCTCCGAGCTAATCTTGATGTCTTTGCCTGGACACACTATGATATGCGTGGGATTTCCCCTACAATTGCGAGCCATATGTTGAATATAGACCCGAAACACGTACCTGTGAAGCAAAAAAGGAGAGGCATGGACCCGGAGAGGTCTACAGCTCTCAAAGAGGAGGTGGATAAACTCAAAGCCAATGGGTTTGTCCGCGACGCCCTCTACCCGGAATGGGTGTCCAACCCTGTGTTGGTAAAGAAAGCAAACGGGAAATGGAGAACCTGCGTTGACTATTCCGATTTAAACAAAGCATGCCCGAAGGATAGCTTCCCGCTACCATGAATTGATCAGCTGGTCGATTCGACTGCCGGGCATGAGCTACTATCTTTTATGGATGCATACTCCGGGTACAATCAAATCCCAATGCACATCCTGGACCAAGAACACACCAGCTTCGTCACAAACGTCGGGCTGTATTGCTATGTAGTAATGCCTTTTGGGCTGAAGAATGCAGCAGCGAACTATCAACGCCTGGTGAACCGAATGTTCAAGGATCAGATTGGTAGAACAATGAAAGTCTATGTGGATGACATGCTCGTGAAGTCACGACAGTCAAACGACCACATCCGAGACTTGGCAGAGATGTTCGGTGTACTAAGGCACTATGGGATGAAGATCAATCCTTCAAAGTGTTCATTCGGCGTGGCATCAGGGAAGTTCTTGGGATCATTGTGAATGCACGAGGAATTGAAGCTAACCCGGAAAAGATCCAGGCCATCCGAGATATACATGCACCTAGAACCATAAAACAGGTACAGAGCTTGAACGGAAAAGTAGCTGCGCTCAGTCGATTCATATCCAGAGCCACAGATAAGTGTGTTCCTTTCTTCGATGTCATAAAGAAAGGAAAGAGAAACTTCGAATGGACGACTGACTGCGAGGAAGCATTCCGAGCCCTGGTGAGACACTTGGAAAGTCCTCCAGTGTTGTCAAAACCAGTAGACCACGAGACGTTGTACGTATATTTGGCTGTGTCTCAACACGCTATCAGTACAACCCTAGTTCGCGAAGAAGACAAGGTTCAAAGGCCGGTGTACTATGTTAGTAAACGACTGACGGGGGCAGAAAAGAATTATCCAAAGATCGAGAAACTTGCCTATTGCCTGGTGATTGCATCACGCAAGCTTCGTCCCTACTTTCAGGCACACTCAATTAGTGTTTACACTGACCAACCCTTGCAACAGGTACTCCAACGACCGAAAACTCCCGGTAGGATGCTAAAGTGGAACATCGAGTTAAGCCAGTTTGTTATCACCTACCTGCCACGAAGGACCATCCAAGGGCAAGCATTAGCTGACTTCTTTGCTGAGTTCACCATACCGGATGAACCGAGTGAAAATCACAAAGTAATCCCTCCTGTCCGATGGAAGATGTTCACTGACGGGGCATCTAACGACCGTTGGTCGAGAGCTGGGATAGTTCTGGTAACTCCCGAAAACCGATCGATTTGCTACGCTTTGAAGCTCGAATTTACAGCGACAAATAACGAAGCCGAATATGAAGCACTGATTGCTGGCTTAAGACTTGCCAATGAATTGAGGGTAAAGTCCATCGAAATCTTCTGCGACTCACAGCTGGTGGTATATCAGGTACGGGGAGACTACCAAGCGAAAGGACAGAGACTGGCTCCTTACCTTGCTCGGGTCTAGGAGCTACTAGTAAACCTGGAATATTATGACATTTCGCATGTCCCGCGCGAACAGAACAGGGAGGCCGACTCGTTGGCTAAATTCGCGAGTACTGGCGATGCACAGCAGATGGGATTGTTCCCTGTCGAGACTCTGCTTGCTCCAAGTATAGACATGATGGAGATAGATCTCGTCTTGGAGAACGAACTCGAAAGGGGATCATGGCTGACCCCGATCAAACAATACTTGCTATACGGAGACTTACCTGAGAAAAGAAGCGAAAGACGCCAAGTCCTTCGTAAGGCTTCGCATTATGTAATGCAAGACGGGATAATGTATCGGAGGGTATTCTCGACCCCCTTACTCCGGTGCATGGCCCATGACGAGGTAAAACGGGTGTTGGAAGAAGTCCATGAGGGAGAATGTGGTGATCATACCGGGGGGCAAACTTTGGCGAGGAAAATCCTCCGCTATGGATATTATTGGCCGACTGTAAATCGGGATGCTGCAGACTATGCGAGAAGATGCGACAAATGCCAGATATATGCAAAGATTCCGAGAGCTCCGCCAACGGAACTCACACAAATGGTTAGTCCTTGGCCATTTGCAATGTGGGGAATCGACCTAATTGGATCTTTGCCCATAGCCAAAGGAGGCGCGAAATATGCAATAGTGGTAGTCGATTATTTCACCAAGTGGGCGGAAGCAGAGCCAGTGGCCACAATCACCACCAAGAAAGTCATTAATTTCGTTGTACGAAATATCATATGTCGTTTTGGCCTCCCACGGACCATCATAACGGACAATGGAACTCAATTCGAAAGCAAGGAATTCAAAGAGTTCTGTCAGAGGTATGGCATTAAGAAAAGGTTCGTAGCAGTTGCTCACCCAAAGGCGAATGGGCAGGTAGAAGCCGTCAATAAAATCATCAAGTCCATATTGAAGAAGCGTTTGGAAAAGGCTAGAGGCAAGTGGTGGATGAACTCCCAACAGCGCTTTGGGCCTATAGAACTACCCACAAGACCGCGATTGGCCACACACCATTCGCACTGGCGTACGGCACGGAAGCCGTCATACCTGTAGAACTTGAAGTTCCGTCACACCGGGTAACCTATTACGATCCTGCGTCAAACCAGGATCTTCTATTGGAATCATTAGACTTCATTGATGAGAAACGCGAAGAAGCTGATTTGAGAGCAGCCTCATACAGACACCGAGTCGCTAAATATTATAATGGAAAAGTCCAACCAAGAACCTTTAGTGTGGGAGATCTCGTTTTGAAACGAGTCTTTCCAACCCCTTCGCACATGAATCCCGCATGGGAAGGTCCATACGTCATCGAACGGAGGCTTGGAGAAGGAACTTTCAAGCTAACGACCGTCGATGGTGCGACACTCCCCCGAGCATGGAACAGCGAGCATTTGCGGCGTTATTACACTTAGTCTATTTCCTTTATGCGGTAGTTGCATTTATTTTCAGTATGCTTTCTTCTTGGCATGTAATAAGATAATCTAGCTTGTTTTCATCAATAAAGGCTTGAAGCCATCTTTTCCATCAATGACCAATGTCTCTTTGTATGATATTCCTATGACGCGCAATTAAAAATTATGATATCCTGGCTAGCGTACGAACGCTTATAATAAACGATTCAAAATCTCCAAGTCCCCGGAGTGTGGACTGGAGTACTCTAAGTCCCCGGAGTGCGGACTCGAGTATAAATGATTCAAAATCTCCAAGTCCCCGGAGTGTGGACTGGAGTACTCTAAGTCCCCGGAGTGTGGACTCGAGTATAAACGACAAAAAATCTCCAAGTCCCCGGAGTGCGGACTGGAGTACTCTAAGTCCCCGGAGTGCGGACTCGAGTATAAACGATTCAAAATCTCCAAGTCCCCGGAGTGCGGACTGGAGTACTCTAAGTCCCCGGAGAGTGGACTCGAGTATAAACGATTCAAAATCTCCAAGTCTTCGGAGTGCGGACTGGAGTACTCTAAGTCCCCGGAGTGCGGACTCGAGTATAAACGATTCAAAATCTCCAAGTCCCCGGAGTGCGGACCGGAGTACTCTAAGTCCCCGGAGTGCGGACTCGAGTATAAACGACAAAAAAATCTCCAAGTCCCGGAGTGCGGACTGGAGTACTCTAAGTCCCCGGAGTGCGGACTCGAGTATAAACGATTCAAAATCTCCAAGTCCCCGGAATGCGGACTGGAGTACTCTAAGTCCCCGGAGTGCGGACTCGAGTATAAACGATTCAAAATCTCCAAGTCCTCGGAGCGCGAACTGGAGTAATCTAAGTCCCCAGTGTGCGGACTCGAGTATAAACGATTTGAAACCTCCAAGTCCCCAGAGTACGGACTCGAATACAAATGACTCGAAATCTCCAAGTCCCTGGAGCACGGACTGGAGTACTCGAAGTCCGGTGTATAGACTTAATTACAAGCAGTTCAGACCTCCGAGTTCCTTGAATAGGAACTACGACGCAAATGACTTGGATATGTCAAGTCCCCAACATACGGTCTATGAAATATTCTAAGTGCTTGAAGCACCAAGTGGAGATTGATCAAATCCAAGGATGCTCCCAAGCCATGTAAAGACGAACCAAGAAGTCTAAGTCACCCATAACAATTCATATTTCAATCACAACCATAAAAGAAACTGAATAATAAAAGTCTTTTGAGAAGACAAAAGTGAAGATCAAATTTTATTCACAAAAAAGCTTCCCGTTACAAAAACGCTCCGAAGTCCGGAGCCAACAGCCTATTTACACAGTCTACAAAAATTAGTACATGACTTAAACTAGTTCTCGTTGAACGGGGACGACGGTCATTTCTTGTGTTTCTTTGACTTCTTCCCGGATGGTTCCTTCCCAGAGCGCTTACTCTTGGAATCCTTCCCTGACGGAGGGGTGACGACCGAAGACGTAGGGGGAACATCCATGGGCTGGGACTTGCCAGGAAGAATGATCTTCAATGGTTTGTTCAGAGGATCGTCCAGGTCTACTTCACGCGGCTCGACCTTGACTAAGGTTGTATCTCTTTTCTCTTTCTCGAGCCATTCCTTCATGCTCAAGTCGGATGTGTGCTCAGAGGCGCCTGTGATTTCTACTTCGAAATTCTCCGAGGAAGAGTCAGATTTGCCTTCATCCAGCGCCCCGATTACTTGAGCATCTGGACCAGGATCTCCGCCGACTTGAGTAACCTCACTCGCCTTTATCTCCACCTCCTTGGCGGCATCGCTCCTCGGAGTGGGCTCGGGGTTAGAACAGCCTGCACAGAAGACACGAAAATAAACAAGTGTTAGAACACAACAACTTCTGAGGGAACGAGAAAGATCTTTGTGAAGCCCAGAGGTTACTCACCAGATGCCGGTGGGTTCTCAGTCGCCAGGGGTGTCCCGCCCTCCGGGATGGGAGATAAAACATTAACGCCAAGCCCGGGGGCTTCCGGGTCATAACCAACATGCTGCTCGAAGGGGTCAAGTGTTGACCGACTGGCCGGTTGGGTAGGCACGTGAACTGGGGGCACAACGCCGGAAGGGTCCGTAGCCACCTCTTTCCCTTTCCTAGAGGGAGAACCTTTGCTGTAGATAGCCGCCGATAAATCTGAAGGCTCCTTCCCCCTCAGGAATTCTTTTATCAATGCTTCTTCGTCGACCTCATCGGCGCCGCTCTCAACCTTCCTGATCTGAATCAGGGTCTCCCATGCCTCGGCCAATGACTCAAGGTAGCCGTCGCCCAGAAAAGTTAAATCCCTATGCATGAGGACTCGGGCATTGAACTCGGCGATCAGCGGGTCGAATTCAGTCTTAATTTCCTCCCTACCTTCTTCCCTAGCTGCCTCAAGGCGAGAGTCGACATCGACAGTTGCTATCTTTTACCCTCCTCACGGGCTTCATTCTTTAGGGCCTCAACTTTGGAGAGATCGTCCTCTAGTTTCTCCTTTAGGAGTCGGGTGGCGACAATCTCATCACAATAATGTTGTGCCTCAACCTGGGCAGCCACTTTCTCTTCCTTCTCCTTATTGAGTTGCTCCTCGAGCTCCTTAACTCGCCTATTAAGCACATCTCGCTCCTTTTGGACGGAATTCTTCTCCAAGGCCAGAGCTCCGCTCTGTTGAACCGCTTCGTCAAGCTCTTTCTTATGAGTCAATTCAAGCCGAGAGACTACCTCGGCGGTATCTTTAGCATTCAGACGAGCAACATCAAGCTCGGACTTGTAAGTAGCCAGCTCTTCATCCTGGGCCTTAATGATATCCCTGTCATGGATAGCCTCGAGTTTTAGACGATCGATTTCATGCTGGCGCTCCATAGAGACTTCAGAAAGTTTCTCAGCCAGATGGACGAACGCGTCATGTTGCACATAGACGTTATTGGTATAGGCGATAGCATTTTGTTTGACATCTCCGGGAATATGATGAATCGCCGGGAGGAACTTTAACCTATCAAAACAAATCTTCGGAAACTTAGCCTTAAGTTCGTTCAATCTCTCCGACACTGTTGGGTCTGTTACGGGAGCGGGAGGAGACGACTTTGAAAGTTCGCCCTTCCTATGAGAATCTCGGGAGTACCGGGTAGAAGAAGAGTCAGAGTGTTGGTCCCGGGGAGCATCAGAATGCGACCTCTTATGGCCACGTTTGTCTTTGCTTCGCTCCTGATAAGAAGAGGTCTCCTGACGGTGTTCGGGCTGATAATAAGTTTTCTTCCAGGATGACGAGTCCCGGGCATGATAATCTCGGTCGCTGTCGCTGTCTCTATCTCGGCGCTTCCCGAGGCCTGAGTCCCGACCAGACTGGCGTAAAGTCGACGAACCGCGAAAGCGGTCGTATCCGTGAGAGCGCCCCATGTCACCTGCAATCAAACAATAGCGAGTTAGCGAGAGAGCAGAATGGTGAAAGAAAAGTAGGTGCAAAGCGAAATGCATGTATCTGTGTGTGTCCTAGTGCTACCCCCCGACGGACCAGTGGCTTTGCTAACGGGAGTTTTTTCCCCTTGGATCGGGGCCGGGACGCCCGCATCACCCCTGACGGTGAGCGAAACTTAAACAGCTCCGGGTCATCGAAATCATAGTTGAGAAAATCGTCGGGAATGGAGAGGTTCGATAAGGCTTTCAGGGAACTTCCAACGCACTGTGAAGAAGCCTCTTTCTCTGGCTGAACAGGCGTAGCTTTGGAAGTCCCACCATCCTTCTCCTTCCTCAACTTGCGCGCCAGCTCCTTTCTCCCCTTCGAAGGGGAAGATGACGTTTCGATATAATGAGCTTCAGCTGCAGGACCTAAATCCTCACTTCGCTTTTTAGGTGGCTCGCCTAGAATTTCCCCTTCTTCCGGTACTTCAATAGAAGGGAGAACGGATGATTCAGGCAATTTTTTCCCTCTGACGGGCACGGGCTTGGGAAGCGATACACCCACTGGAAGGCTAACCCGGCGGCCAGGGGCTAGCAAGCCGAACTTCGATAGTGACTCATTGGAAATGAGGGCTCGGATATCTCGTTCCTCAGCAGGAAGAGCTCTAATGGCGTCGACAGCATCGGAGTACCCCCGGCCCTCGGGACGGGGGACGAGATCTGAAAAAATAGAACAATGAGTTAGGAGAAGTTCAACCTCAATCGGGAACGGACATCAACTCAGAGAAAGGACTTACTTCCTTCAACCCATCGCCTCGCAAAGCCTTGGGGGCAGCGCACATAAAACCACTCCTGTTTGTACAGGGCGAATTTGCTACTCCACGCGCTAGTGAAAAGTTGGCACTTCTGACGTGGCTCAAGAAACATGTAAGAGGGGATTTCTCCCCGTTTCTTGGTCATATAGATGTACCTTATATCGCCGGGAGTTGGAGGCCTGGAGAAGACGGCCATGAAAAGCATGTACGTGCCATAAATGAAAGCGTGACCATTTGGATGAAGTTGAGACGGGGCGACGTCCAGATACTGCAGCACGTCGCGAAGGAATAGATTGAAAGGTGGCACACTACCAACCCAGCACATGAACTTGCTACACGCCATATATCCCGCTGGGGGCAGATGTGGGCGGTCATGCCCCGACGGAACGAGCACGTCAGCAAACGGAATGCCATGAACAGAACATATCCGCTTAAGAGCGGCCTCAGTGACTCTCGAAGCCTGTGAGTCAACTGGGTCATCCAGTAAAATCGACGATTCCAAATTATCGGGAGCCCAGTCATGAGCGGGAGAACTGACGGATCAGTTGTGTCGGGAGCCATTCGCTTAGAAGACCGCCCAGGTTTGTCGAAAAGTGTAGCAGAACTGGATCTTTTGGACATCTTGAATAAATAGCAGACCCAACCAAGCACCTGTATGAACTATACTCGAAAAATGATCGACGTTAGAATTAACAACGTAGATAACCCCCCCGTGTGGTGTGTGAACTAGTGCAATCAATCGTACATAAGCATTTAATATAACGTCAAGCCTAAAAACATCGCTTCCGAAAACCGTCATCGCTGACCGTCTTCGAAAGCCTTCTGAATAACGATTGCATTAAGACACTAGAGGTATTTATGTATGGTCGGCATGTTAAGTATATTCGGCATTTGCTTGTGTTCGGCATTTAGGTCTGTTCGGCACCTAGTTATGTTCGGCACCTAGTTATGTTCGGCATGATAGTTTGTTCGGCATTCACTTGGGTTCGGCATTAAGGTCTGCTCGGCGCCTAGCTATGTTCGGCATGTTAAGAGCGTTCGGCATTTAGGTATGTCCGACATGTGTATGTGTTCGGCATTAGGGTTTGCTCGGCATCTAACTACGGTCGGCAGGACAGTTTGCTCGGTTAACTGATGGCTCGGCAAGGCCATTGTTCGGCCTACATCCATCGTTCGGTCAAAGCTCAGTTCGCACTGAGAATGTGACGTTCGGCCAGAGTACAATTCGGCCAAATCAACGCCCGGCCTTGCCGCTGGCTCACACTTCACCCTTCTAACCCCTTTGTTCGGCCATCGTTACGCCGTGCCAACTAAGATCATGACCGAGTCCAAACACTCGGCATATCCTCCATACCTTCCTCTCCTCCACCGAACACCTACTAAAAATCCTACAAGGCATTCGAATTTAGCTCTCTCTCTCTCCCTACCTCTAGACGCTCGACCTTGGAAACGCTCCAAATCGAACTCGAGTACTCACCAACATTAAGCGAATCGATGGGAAATTGCCAGAAAAGGAACTCGGGTCAGAAGACTATACCTAGTACGTGAATCGAGCGTAGGAAAGTTATGAGGAACTCTTGAATTCTGATCGCACGAATGGCTTGAGAGCTCGGAATTGTAAAAGCAAGAAGTGAGAAAAGAGAAGGAGAAGAGGTCGGGTTTTATAAGGGAAAAGAGGAAGTTGAAGAGTTTCTGACCGGCTCTACCGGTCAAAATGCTACCGGCACTTGTATTGTTCGGCCCGAATACTCGGCATACAAACTCACTCGGGGTAACATATGTCGTTCGGCTTTCCCTGCTAACGTCCGGCTTTCCCTACTGCGTTCGGCCAAGAGAGCCTTAAGGCAAAGGTGGCGACCAAGGATCAAAGCGCATCACGTTCGGCCACGTAATGCACTTTGGGGGGCAAGTGTTTCCCAAGGAATTGACCAGGCAACCTAGTACTCGGCATAGCAAGGACGCTCGGTCAGAGAGGAGCGCTCGGCATCAAGTATCGCTCGGCATCAGAAGAACGTTCGGCATTGAATGCCGTCCGGCCAAGACTAACGTCCGGCCTCCATGGTGTACTCGGTGTAAAGTGTGTTCAGGTCAAAGGACACTCGGCATCCAGAGCATGTTCGGCCAAAGGAGCGTTCGGCCGAAGTAAACATTCAGCATAAGACCGTTCGGCATCTAGAGGTCGTCTGGCATCGAGAGATAGTTAGGCATTGAATGCCGCTCGGCCAAATAATATCGTTCGGCCACCAAAGTTTGTTCGGCTTTCTACGAACGTTCGGCGTAAGAACACTCGGCATCCCCGAACGTTCTGCCAGCAAGATGTTTCAGTTCCTCCTCAACACAACTGTTCCAACTGTTGCTCGGCCTACTCATTCGGCATGAAGGTTTCTTTTCGGCATTCCATCGTTCGGCCTCCCTGGTCGGCGCGCCGTGCCTACACTCTTTGGACCGAGTTATTCGACTACCAGGCCCACTAAGGAAGTCCAACCCACTATCATCTATAAATAGGGAGGCAGGGGCACAGAAAACGGAGGGAGATTTCAGAGAACACAGGGGAGACTCTGCCTCATCCAAACCTCATCCAAGACTTCTACTTTTATTTCGCAATTGTATTCGAATACTTAAAAGCGGATTGTATCTGTAATCAAGTTTAAAGTGAAGAAATAAAGGATCAACTTCAAAGTGGACGTAGGCTACAACGCCGAACCACTATAAATTCTGTGTTCTCGTCTCCCGCATTTTAATTTATATTATCTTCTCTATTTTAATTTATCATCTTCATTAATCTCTCTACACAAACTCTCTAAGGGTGTTAGTGACCAATTTTGGCGCTAACAAAAGTAATTAAGAAATTTTATTAGTTAATGAAGATAATCAACTAGGAATTATTAAGTAATTAAATTAATGTGATTAATTTTGATGATTTATTAGATTAATTAATTAAGATAATCAATTGTAAATTGTTAATTACTTAATGAAAGCAATTAAGGGGTTAATTACTAATTGTAATTAAATTTGAATATTTTGATTAAATTAATGATAAAGATAAATTGGTAATTCATGATTTGTTATTATGAGATGATTGCTTAATGGTAAGTAATTAAAGAGTAAATTTCTTGAAATAATTAATTAAGAAGTTAATTAATTATATAATTGGTCCAAGAGTCAATTTAATTAATATGATTGATTAAGAATAATTTAATTAATTAAAGTTTTTGATAAATTAATTTATATCAAATGATTTGGAATTCATAAATCTGAAATGAATAATAAATTCATAAGTAATTAATTAAAATGGAAACGAATTGAATTAATTAGGATTAAACAATTAATTATTCCTGCTTACAAATGTTTATTGAATGCTTATGAATGATTGTATAGTATGAAATGCCCTGAATTGATTATCCTATCTGATTTGTGATATTTTGTTCTGTAGATTGAGCTGTGTGTATTTATTTACATTTGTATACTATCTGTGAATCTGTGAATGGACGATGAGCGTTATAGTTTTATATCGCTTATCAACTATATTTCTATGTTTTAATCTGTGATGATTGAAATGATGTTGCACTAGTGTGTTAAACCCCTGGACCACACCATACACATAAATATGGATTTTACGAGGAAATTGATTAAGTCGCAGATTTTTGAGAATAGTTTTGAATTTGAATTTTTAAATTCAAAATAGTTTGAAATGGATTGGGTTTAAAGTGAAAAGCTTTTGAAATGGAATTTCAAAGATGAAATTTATTTTGAGTAACTTGATTGAGTTTTGAAATTTGAATATTTGATTTAAAATTTGAATTCAATATTTGAAATTGAATTCTATAATTTGAAACCAGGGATTAAAGATGTTTATATATGGGTTAAACTATTTTAGATATTGATTTGGGAATGTGAATATAATTCAAGAACCTTAACTCGTATAAATAAATCGGATTTCCAAAATGAAAACTGTTTGTTTTAAAAGGATAAAAACTTCTAGATAAGAAAAGAAATTCCAGTTTAATTAAAGAAATTTAAAAGATGGAATAAAAAAATGGTTTTCCAAGTTATGAGTGAATTCTTTTTGAAAACTATGAATTGGTCTGTTTATTTTTAACAGATTTAAAATGGTGATTTGTTAATCCAATCGAAATGGTATTGTTTTGAAAACTATAAGTTGAATCCTTGTTTAAAGATTTAACTAGTTAATCCAATTAAAATGGAAATTGTTTTGAAATCCGTAAATAGATCTTTGTAAATGGGATGAACTTTGTGAAATGAATCTTTTTGTTTAAAAGATTTAAAATGGTAATTTGTTTAAACCATTTGAAGAAAAGTTTTGGGTAATAAGTTGTGACTTAATTGAAATCCCAATATCCATATGTTTTTGAACTATTTCGCTCACTATTCGGTTTAACCGGGAGAGGACCTTTGTGTCATATATCCCATTCCGAATCGTTATGGATAGCATTTGAGGACCGGTGGTGAAGACCGGATATTTTCAAAAACGGAAGGACAACTCGTCGGATGTCTTTGCATCGACTGGTCCCCGGTATAGAGACTTCATATGTGATGGGAAGTCCGAACGTGATTAGTGAATATCCGGATTGCAAGGGCTTCTTTGGAAGTGCCTTCGGTTCTGTTCGAACCCGGAACAGACTTGTATGGTTACGTGTCTAACATTACATTTTGAGATATAAAGCAGATTTCTTTCAAATACAATTCTGTTAGTGGCGGAGAATTTATTCTTTTAAGCTTAACACCCTTCTCCGAGACGTACGAGCTCAGAGGTTATGTAGTTGAAGGTTATCAGCGATATATTCCCAATTTGGTAATGTGACATGCTAAGTGTTGCTGTGTGATGATCATTGTTTGATCATTTGTGATATGATCATTTGTTTGATCATTTATCTTTGTGATCATTACTTTGATCATTTTTTGACCCAAAGCATGGCTTTGTACCAAAGCGTGGCTTTGTGGACGAGACTTCGTCGAACCTCACACCCCGGAATGGTCGAAACATGAAAGATGCGGCAAGGTTATTGGGGGTAGCGCCCCTTAGGGTATGTGCATTTCCTTCTGGATAGAGGTGGTATCATGGTATGGAGCCCAGATACTTAACCTATGTTGTTGCTGCAAATTTATTACTTTGTGGTTGTTGGTTATCGGGATCCCGGATAAAGGTTGGTTACGACCGGGGGATGGCATACTTGTGTCAGTAGTTACCCAGTTAGGGGTAACCCGGCCTTGTGTTGGCAGAGATCCGGTTAGGTTCTCGGGGACGTCCTTCCAGAGGCGTTCTCATGTGGCAATGGGAAGTTCCTTGGCCTGACCATTTGTTGGAAATCCAAAGAAACAATACGATCTTGTACGGTTTTAGTTGTATAAGCTGCCATGGAATGTGGCGGTAACCTGCTATTGAACATGGTAGCTATAGTAGGCATAAGTGCGGAATGCCTATGCTGGCTAAGATTTATATCTTTATTTTCGAAATGATTTTTCTCTACACTATGCACTAGTAATAATATCAAATGTTCTTTTTAATACGTATCAAGCATATTTGACTATCATAAGGAGAAATCTCCTCCGATTCTGCGTTTGCATTGTGTGTGTGTGCGGGAGGCCTTATGGTAGTCACATTTTTAAAAGCATTGCGAATTGACTTTAAAATCTTTTGTTGATTGTTTTAAAAGACAATTGTTTTTTTTTGTTGCTCACACCAGTCCCATGACTGATCCGGAGTTTATTGTTTCTTTCCTAAACTCTGGGTGCTCAAAATTTTCTACACGAGTAGTTCAGAGTTCGGTTTTTCAGATAGCTAGTTCAGTCTTTGGATGTGGACGAGACTTGCTTGTCTTTGCGTATCGTGATGTTGAACGAGCTGCTGCTGGAGTTCTCTTTTGAAGACTATCTTAGAGTTATATTGTTCCGCTGCTAAATGTTATCTATTTTCCTTTTTCGCTGCTATTTCTTGTATCATATCTCTGATGTATATTGATATTCATTGTATCACTCTGTTGTATCAGATATTGTACCTGTGTCGTATATCAATGTATTATTCTTCTTTTCCGCTGTGTCGTTTACTTAATGTTGTTATAAGCTCCGGCGATTCGGATTTGAACGGTCAAATCTACGACATTCGAGTACGATGTAAAGTATGGATGTCGATTTTCAAGCGCGAAAAATCGGTATCGTCACAGATTTCTTGTCGAATGTCTCTGCATTGGATGATCCTCGGTATAGAGATTTGAGCACCCATTGTGATGGGAAGTCCGGACGTGATTAGGAATTATCCGGATGTGCAAGGGCTTCTTTGGAAGTGCCTTCGGTTCTGTTCGAACCTGAAACAAATTTGTATGGTTGTAAGTCTGACACTACACTTTGAGATATAAAGCATATTTCTTTCAGATACATATCTGTTGGTGGCGGAGAATTTATTCTCTTAGCTTAACACCCTTCTCTGAGACGTACGAGCTTAGAGGTTATGTAGTTGAAGGTTATCAGCGTTATACTCCCAATTTGGTAGTGTGGCGTGCTAAGTGCTGCTGTGTGTTGATGATCATTTGTGATCAAAGCATGGCTTTTGTGAAAAACGTAGCTTTGTGGACGAGACTTCATCGAGCCTCACAACCCGGTAATGGTCGAAACAGGAATCGTGGCAGCAAGGTTTCAGGGGTAGCTCCTATAGGGTATGACCATTCCTTTTGGAAATGGGTGGTATCATGGTATGAAGCCCAAATATTTACCTATGTGGTGGGCTTCAATCTCATTTACTGTGTGGTTTTTGCTTTATGGTTTAGAGGCGCCTCGGATAAAGGTCCCAAAGGACCGGGGGTGGCATATCTTAGATTTTATTCCCCGGGAAGGGGGTAGCCGACCATGTGTAGCAGAGATCCGGGTAGGTTCTCGGGGGCGTCCCTCCAGAGTCGTTCCATTTTATTTAGGGAGTTCCTTTGCCCGACTATTTGTTGGAAAATCCAATCAAAAAATACGTGCCCTGTACGGTTTTAGTTGTATAACTTGCCATGGAATGTGGCAGTAACCTGCTATTGAACAAGGTTGCTATAGTAGGCATATGACGAAATGTTGTATGCTGGCTAAGATTAATATTATACTTTTGAAATGTTTTCCACCATGCACTAATAATAATAATATCAAATGGCTTTTCGCTAATTAAGCATTTTTGACTATTATAAGGAGAAATCTCCTCCAATTCTGCGTTTGCATGGTGTATGCGGTGGGAGTCCTTATGGTAGTTTCATTTTTATGAAAAAGCATTGCGGATTTCAATGTTTTTCAAAAAATCTTTTGATTGTTTTTAAAGATTAAAACTGTTTTTGTTGCTCACACCAGTCCCATGACTGACCTGGAGTTTATTGTTCCTTTCCTAAATCTGGGTGCCCACTATTTTCCAGTCGGGCAGTCTAGAGTTGGTTTTTTTCAGGTAGTCGAATTATAGGAATTGATTTGATAGCCTTCGAAGCCTTTTGGATTCGTGGATCGCATTTTCTACATTTTAGCTTTCACGACTGACCTTGCTTAGCTTGCTGCAACTTGATGGTGTTTCGAGCTATCTTTAATTGGAGTTGTGTTTTGAGCTATCTTTAATTGGAGTTGGTGTTGTAGTTGCATCTTGGTGATGTATTCTATTGAAGACATTATCTTTTCCGCTGCTATTTGTTTAATCTCTGATAATGCTGATATCCAGTTGTATCATTCTTTTGTATCATCTGTTGTATCAGATATTGGATCATGTTGTATATGATATTATTCATTTTCTTCCGCTGTGTTGTACTTGATGTGTTATAAGCTCCGGCACGAGTCAAATTTCAAACGATTGAATCTGCGGCATTCGAGTACAAGGGAAGTACAGGTGTCGATTTTCGAACGCTGAAATCTAGATCGTGACATTTTGGTATCAGAGCTAAGGGTTAAAACTTTAGCTCAGGAGTATAACACATTAGGTAGCTCGTTAGAGATAGGGTGAAGTATACCCTAGAATGAGTATCCCTAAAATATCTGTTAGAATGCCTCAGTAAATTCTCTTACTATCCACTAATAGTGAGTATGAGGGCAAGAAGAGGACGAGATAGGGGACAGCGGAGCACCGGTACAAATGGTCAATACCCTGCAATAGCGGAAACAATTTTCTTCTCAATCTCCTTTGATTCACTCCCAAATTCTTGATTGCCTCGTGACATCTCCAGAAAGAAGTTTCGGTGTGATGATGGCTCTACGAATCGTTGTAGAAAATCCTTACTTCGTATCTTCATCGGTTTCTTATTAGTTTTTCGATTTAAACTTTAATGAATTTAAAATTTGGAATTGAAATTTCTAAATAAATTGGTTAACAAATATGAAGCTAAATTTGAATTGAATCGATAAAACAATTTCCTTTAAAACCAAATTTAGAATTCTATTGAAATTTCTTGTGTAAATCGAAGTCCGAAGAGGGACAGGTTGGTATATACTTTGGGGTATTCCGACTTGAGTTTGGAATCCATTCTAGTGTTTGAGAAATTGTAGAGATTGAATCTATCTATCACTTCTATGGGGTTCGATATATTTTACGAATGGTTAGTTGCCCTTCGAACTAACCAGTACCCTTGCATATTCGTAGATTTGATGACCCGAGTATCCTATGCAGTATTAAATGAGTTTGTTCTCATATTGGTGATATTCTGATTTGGTAAGCCAAATGCAGAATAAATATTCAGTTTGACTTGGAAAACTATTTCTCTGTCTTTGTGTATCTATCTTTGCTGTTTTCGTGCCTGCAAATTTCGGGGACGAAATTTCTTTAAGGGGGGAATCTGTAACGATCCCAGATTTTTACTAAGTTCAAATTGACAATTAATTTAATTTTTGAATAAAAATTGTGAAATTAATTGGTAAATCGATTTGAGTTTCTCCAAATTCGAATAAATTTTGTGTTAACTTATCAAAATTGAAATCATATATATATGTGAATATATATGTATAGTGTGAAACATGGCAATATATATATATATATATATATATATATATATATATATATATATATATGAAAGTATTAAGTATGAAAGAAAGGAAATAAATATCTATGAAGGCTTGAATAAGAAGATATATATATATATATATATATATATTTAAGTATGAAGATAATTAATGCTAGCCTCCTTAGTACATAACATATCAGCCAAAAAAGAAGATATATGACCAGGTTAGTCAACAAGCATAAGCTTATTAAACAAGACAAGTTTAATAAATGAAAGCCACCATAAATCGCATCAGCCTCCAAATGGTAAAAAAATCTCTGAGCATAATAATAATGAAAAAATAATCTTGTACCTGATATTGTACAAAATAACAACACTCTGTAACTCATTTTTTATATATCAACTTCATCTCAGATTCGTCCATCAACAAAAATGAGTAAACCTGAAGACAATATCATCTCAAACATAAACAAAATTTCAATTTAAACAAACAACAATACAACTTCATTACAACCAGAGAATCAAAAATGAAGGCTTCAGCTTGAAATTGCACAAGCCTGTTTCAAATAGAGCTCTGTTCATTTTTCTGGGAACCAAGGCGAGTAACATCATTTTAAATTTCAAAAGTATGAATCTGTTGTGGATATATCCGTGAATAAGTATGAATTCTTGGTGTATATTGGTATGTTGGAAATATTTTATGTGCATGTTGTTATTTCTATATGTTCTCTGTCTTAGTTCATAAACCGAGATTTTGATTCAAAAAAAAATCATTTCTTCACAATCTACTTACTGTTTGGATGTAGGATCAAAACAAAAGTTGTTGATCATGAACTAAGTTTTAAAAAATCTATTTAAGTTTAAACAACTCAGCATTGTCGCTGGAAAACAAAATACCCGAGCAAAGCCTTAAATAAGTTAAAATTCAAACCTTTCAATTCTCGAATTCAGGTATGTGGGTTGAATTCGTATACTTTAATATGATTTTTAAAAACAAGAATCATAATTTTTAGGCTTAGAATTAAGGAGTAGTTTAGATTTTTTTTGAATTCCATCCTTTTGGTGATTTCTGGTGATGCACTGAGTTGAAGTGGTCGAGCTTCCTCCTGGAGGTGGAGGAGTGATCAGAGGTTATGGGAAAAATAGTGCGATGGCTGGCATATGCACGTGGTGGCGGCCGTGAGGAGTTTTTATTTCTAAACCTAAATTTTGATAAGGTCGAAAGAATGATCGTCGTGGCTCCTCTCATGCATCGAGTTGCACGTACTTCTGGGAGGTGATAGCTTGGGTGTAGTCGAAGCTATGGCCGGTGGCGATGGCTCTCAGGTGGTCGGAGTTTCGAGGAAGTGGCGTTGACAGGTTTGGGAGGAGTTACTGGTTTTGTTTCCAGCTTTCGAGTTTATACTTGATTTTTGAATTCGAGAAGTTGACAAAGCTTTTGTTGGTCGAAGTGTACGAATGGATGATCATGGTCGTGTGGGTGATCGCGGTGATGGCCAGAGTATCACACGGCGACCGTGCACGTGCACGAGCACAGTGCTTTGGATCTGGAGTTGTTTTGTTTGGGTGGTTTCAGATTTTCTCGCGAGATTGTCTCGAGTTTTACTCGAAGTTTTTGGGCATTGGACTCGAAGTAATGGGATAGTTGCCTCAGATTGTTTTATCTTGCTATAGGTTTTATTAAACCTATCTGTAGTTTTAAATTTAAGCAAATTTAAATGGATTAAAATATGTAAGCTAGATGTAAACAAAGTTTAAATCTAGTATGAAGTTTAGATTCAAACGAAACTTTGAATCTTAAAGTTTTTAAAATGAAATTTGAATCAGATTTTAAATCTGAATGTTTAAACAAGTTTAGATCAAATAGCTTTTTAAAGTAATTTATCTTCAAATAAATATTTGAATTGGATTTAGATTAAGTTCTTTTATAAAAAGGATTTTTAATGAAAAGTTAAATAATTTGTTTTAACTTGAATTTGCAAGTTAAAATGTAATGTATTTTAAAGCTTAATTTTTAAATAAAAATTTAAGTAATTTAGTTAGAACTTTTCTTATATAGGTTTATAAGTTGATTTTAGTTAATGTTTAATCCTTTTGAACCTCAAATTCAAAATGAAATTTGAATCTAAATTTAGAAGTGTAATGTTTTAAATACACTTTAATATTAATGAAGTCATTAATAAAGAAATGGATTACCTTAGAGATAATTAAGGTATGAAAATAATTTAATGAGTAAGATAATTAAGAAATGACTTATTTATTTAATTTATAATTTAATGATTTAGATTAATTTATAATTAGAGATTAATTAACAAAGTAATTAATGAATTGTTTTTAGTTAATGAAGGTCATTAACTAAGATTATTTAAATAATTAATTAATGTGATTAATGTTAAAAATTAATTAGATTAATTAATTAATGACAATCATTTGTGGAATTGTTAAGTGTAATTACTTTATGGTAAGTAAATAAAGGTTTAATTTCGAAAAAAATGATAAATTAAGGGGTTAATTAATTATGTAACTGGTTTAGAGGTTAATTTACTTAATGTGATTAATTAAGAATAATTTAATAATTAATTAAAGTGTTTGATAAATTAATTTATTTTAAATGATTTGTAATTAATAAATCAGGATTGGATAATTAATTCATAAGTGATTAATTTAATTGGAAAGAAATTGAATTAATTAGGATTAAACAATTAATTAATCCTGCTTATAAATGATTATTGAATGCTTGACCTTACTTATGAATGATTGTATTGAATGAGATGCCTTGAATTGATTGTCCTATCTGATCTATGATATTTTGCTCTATGGATTGAGCTATGTGTAATTTATTCATTTATTTGTGATACATTTGTTTATAATCTGTGACTCTGTGAATGAATGATAAGCGTTATAGTTTATACCGCTTATCAACTATATTCCTGTGTTTTGATCTGTGATGTTTGAATGATGTTGCACTATTGTGTTAAACCCCTGGATCACACCATACACACACAAATATGGATTGCACATGGAAATGGGTTAAGTCACAGATTTTGAAATAGTTATAAAGATTGAATTTTGAATCCAAAATAGTTTTGGAATTAGAATTGAAAGTTTTTGAAAATGAATTTCAAAAATAAAAGTTACTTTGAATAACTTGATTGAGTTTTGAAATTTAAATATTTTGATTTAAATTTGAATTCAATATTTGAAATTGAATTCTATGATTTGAAACTAGGGATTAAAGATGTTATACTAGATATATATGGGTTAAAACATTTTAAATATACTAATTTGGGAACTTGAATTTGAATTCAAAGGCTTTAACTCGTGAAAATATAATTGGATTCTTCCGAAACGAAAACTGTTTGTTTTCAAATAACAAAAGCTTTCACATAAGAAATGAACGTCTAATTTGTGTTAAAAGGAATTTCAAGTTTGAAATGAAAATGATTTCCAAGTTATGGAAACGGTTTGAAAGCTATAAGTTAAATCTTTGATTTAAAGATTTAACGAGTTATAGCATTTGAAGACCGACGGTGAAGACCGGATATTTTCGAAAACGAAAGGATTTCCTGTCGAATGTCTCTGCATCAGTTAATCCCCGGTATAGAGATTTGAGCACCCATTGTGATGGGAAGTCTGGACGTGATTAGGAATTATCCGGATGTGCAAGGGCTTCTTTAAAAGTGCCTCCGGTTCTGTTCGAACCCGGAACAGACTTGTTTGATTGTATGTCTGACACTACACTTTGAGATATAAAGCAGATTTCTTTCAAATACATATCTGTTGGTGGCGGAGAATTTATTCTCTTAGCTTAACACCCTTATCTGAGACGTATGAGCTCAGAGGTTAGGTAGTTGAAGGTTATCAACGATATACTTCTAATTTGGTAGTGTGGCATACTAAGTGCTGCTGTGTATTGATGATCATTTGTGATCAAAGCATGGCTTTTGCGAAAAGCGTAGCTTTGTGGATGAGACTTCGTCGAGCCTTACAACCCGGTAATGGTCGAAATAGGAATCGTGGCAGCAAGGTTTCTGGGGTAGCTCCCCTAGGGTATGACCATTCCTTTTGAAAAAGGGTGGTATCATGGTATGGAGCCTAGACATTTACCTATGTGGTGGGCTTCAATCTCATTTACTATGTGGTTGTTGCTTTGTGGTTTAGAGGCGCCTCAGGTAAAGGTCCCAAAGGACCGAGGGTGGCATATCTTAGGTTTTATTCCCCGGGAAGGGGGTAGCCGACCTTGTGTAGCAGAGATCCGGGTAGGTTCTCGGGGGCGTCCCTCCAGAGGCGTTCTATTTTATTTGGGAAGTTCCTTTGCTCGACCATTTGTTGGAAAGTCCAATCAAACAATACTTCTCCTGTACGGTTTTAGTTATATAACCTGCCATGGAATGTGGCGGTAACCTGCTATTGAACATGGTAGCTATAGCAGGCATACGAAGAAATGTTGTATGCTGGCTAAGATTAATATTATACTTTTGAAATGTTTTCCACTATGCACCAATAATAATAATATCAAATGGTTTTTCGCGTATTAAGTATTTTGGACTATTATAAGGAGAAATCTCCTCCAATTCTGCATTTGCATGGTGTGTGCGGTGGAAGGCCTTATTGTAGTTTCATTTTCAAGAAAAAAGCATTGCGGATTTCAATGTTTAAAAAAAATCTTTTGATTGTTTTTAAAGATTAAAACTGTTTTTGTTTCTCACACCAGTCTCATGACTGACCTGGAGTTTATTGTTCCTTTCCTAAACTCTGGTTGCCCACCATTTTCCACACGGGCAGTCTAGAGTTGGTTTTTTTAGATAGTCGAATTATAGGAATTGATACGATAGCCTTCGTAGCCTTTTGGATTCGTGGATCGTATTTTCTACATTTCAGCTTTCACGCTGACCTTGCTTAGCTTGCTGCAACTTGATGGTGTTTCGAGCTATCTTTAATTGGAGTTGGTGTTGCAGTTGCATCTTGGTGATGTATTCTATTGAAGACATTATCTTTTCCGCTGCTATTTCTTGTATCTCTGATAGTGTTGATATCCAGCTGTATCATTCTATTGTATCATCTTTTGTATCAGATATTGGATCATGTTGTATATGATATTATTCATTTTCTTTCGTTGTGTTGTACTTGATGTGTTATAAGCTCCAGCATGAGTCAAATTTTAACGGTTGGATCTACGGCATTCGAGTACAAGGGAAGTACGGGTGTTGATTTTCGAACGCTGAAATCTGGATCGTGACAGTGTGACCACGGAATGACAGTGTGGCATTCAAAGAAAGATGATGTGCAATGGGAAAGTTAACCATTACTTCAAGCCTCACGCCTGGAAATAGCCAAAACATGGTAGATGCGGCAAGGCTATGTGGTTTGCAACCATTAGGGTATGATTATCCCCTTCTAGATATATTTCTACCCGCTATGACGTCCGCATTTAAATTATTACGGTGTATGCTAGGAGACGTCTCGGTTAGGTTGGTAACGACTGGGGTAATGACATACTCGGTACGATCTAAGAAGAGGTATGCCGGCCTTATGTTGGTAGAGGACCATCAATTGAGCCTCGGTACATTCCTCTAGAGATGTACTGTCGGAAGGTAGTCACTTCACCTAGTCATTTGTATGGAAACCCATTCTCTAATAAGAGCCCATAAGATTTTAGTTGTAGAAAGCCTTATATTACAAGGTGGTATGCTAGAATTTAATAGTGTAACAATTTCAGCAAAGATTAACAAATTTACTTGCAAATGTTTTCAAAGAATGTCATTAAAAATAATATCAAGTATTTTTACGTAAGGGTTTTTTGTTATCATAAGGTAAAAACAAATTCAATGTTTATGTATGGCATGGTCTTATGAGATACCTTTTTATTTTCAAACAACGTATTTTGAGTTCCCACCCCAGTCCCATGACTAACCCAGAGTTTATTTTATTTTCCCTTTAAACTCTGGGTGCCATATTTTTCTGGGCAGTTAAGTACTCAGAATTTTGTTTGGAGTATTTTGGGAAGAGCATGCTGTAAGAGGTTTTGGGGGCAATGAAGCTGGAGCGTCCGATGTGGATGTCTATCTGTCTATTTATTTTTATTTTTTCTCTGTATCTAAGTTAATTAAAACCAGCAAGTGTGGGAACAGGCGGTTATAACTATTCTTGGCTGGGTTAGTTTATAAAAACTCTGATGTACCCTAGTATGGGTGGTTGTATGGTCTATCTATCTGTTTTAACGTAATGAGGAAAATTGTATTTCTATCTTTTACTTTACTTTACCCCTGAAAATCTGCCCCCTCGGCATTTGGATTTACGGCACGCGAATACTGTGGATGCATTAGTTTTGATTTTTGAGAGTCAATGAGATGGGCTTTACATTAGATATTAGAGCTGAAGGTTAAGCAAGAACCTTGGTTTTGGCGGAGTATAACTCATCAGAGATAGGGTTAGCAAAACCCTAGAATGAGTTTAATCTTTGAGAATCCACGTTTAGAATTCTTTTCTGAGCAAAATCATGTTGTTCTATATACCCATTTCCCAAGATAATTTATTCTTTGTATTCTAAAGTTGTCTTACTAAATTCAGATAGTAAGACATGTGTATTTGTGGAGGACGAAGGAAGGGAAATAGCAGCACCACAACAACCAACGATCTAGCTCCAACCGCTGCTGTCGAAGAAATAGCTCCTGTACAACCCTAGGTTAATTTTGCCACCCCATGCAAGAATTACACCAGCTTAGGGGGAAAACCGTTCAAGGGTACAGAAGCTCTCATTGAAGTGCAGGCTTGAATTAAACCATGCGAAAGGATGTGAAAAGCATTGAACATAAGTGATGAGCAAAAGATATTTTTAGCCTCATGGCAACTTCAGGAAGGGGCTTTGGCTTGGTGAGAATCTATTACCCTAAATGATTTAGAGGACAATTTCTCTTAGGAAAGGTTTCAGGAGGTTTTAGAGGAGCAGTACATGCTAGCGTCTGAGAAATCTCATCTTTATAGAAGCTTTATGGATCTGATGTAGGATGAAATGACTGTTGAGGAGTATGTAAATAAGTTCAATGAATTATCTTGTTTTGGGCCATGTCTAATTGACACGCCTTTAAAGAAAAATGAGAAGTTCATTTCCGGGATGAACGAGAAACACCAAAGCAAGACGACTTCCCATGTTATGGGGTCATTTACAGATTTGCTGGATATGGGATTCCGTTATGAAACATTGGAAAAGATGAAGCCAATAGTAGCTTAGACCAACAAAAATAATAGCAACAATTGGAAGAAAAGAAAGTTTAATCAAAATGGGAAAAAGCTAGGTCAAGGAAAATATGGAGGAGGAGCCCAAGCTAACTATTTGAAAGATATTACATGTTACAATTGCCAACAAAAGGGCCACCTATCGACTCATTTCAAGAACCCTAAGGTTCATAGGCCACCACCAAACTGTTATAATCGTCATCAGTGGGACACATGATAAGGATTGTTCGATTATGAGGAAGGAAGAGCAAGTCAGAGTCTACGCAATAAAGGATGAGCCTTTAATCTCTCAAGATGTGAAGGGTAAGGGAGTTTTGGAAGGTAATATTTTTATCGAAGATGTATTAGTTAGAGTATTGTTTGATATAGGAGCTTCTCATAGTTTTATTGCTAAGAAAGCCGTGGAAGAATTAAAACTTGAACCTAAGTTAGTTGATACCCCTATTTGCATGACGAATCCTATATGTGGTACCAATAACCTTTGTATGAATATTGAAAAAGTCCCAATTTTCCATTCTTCCCATCAATTTCTTTTCGACTTATTTTTCTTGGATTTTATTGGATTTGAAATTATGCTTGGTATGGATTGGTTAATTAAGTATAAAGCTGTTCTCGATTCGTTAGTAGGACGATAACCTTATAGACCAGTTTCGGGGAGTTAATAGATATATCTTGTGAAGATCTTAGCCCAAGAAGGTGAAGTTTCCTATATGCATCAGAATCATCTCACGAACTGATTAGAAACAATAGCTATTGTTAAAGAATTTCCTTACATTTTTGAAGAAGCGAAGAGTTTACCCCCACATCAGGAAATCAAATTTTGATTGTATTTGATTTCTGAGCAAGACCAACTAAACAACATGACCGAAGGATGGCTTCGAAGGAGAGGGAAGAGTTAAATAATCAAACTCAAGATTTATTAAAGAAAGGGTTGCAAGACCAAGTCGTTCAAATTGGGGATCAACCGTAATTTTTGTTGCCAAGTTGGATGGATCTCTAAGGTTGTACGTAGATTACCGAGATCTGAATAAACAAACGATTTAGAACAAGTATCATCTACCTTGAATATATGAACTGTTTGATCAATTACATGGTGCTCAGAATTCTCGAAAATGGATCTAGCTACAGGATCCCATCAGTTGAGAATGCAGAAGAATGCGTCCATCTAACTGCATTTAAAGGTCTAAGTACTTTCTTCGAGTGGATGTTTATTCCTTTTGGATAATAGATGTGTCCGCTTGTTTTGTAGACCTTATGAATAGTATATTTAGAGATGTACTACATAAATTCGTGTTAGTCTTTATCGATGATATCCTTATCTATTCTAAGATAGAAGACACTACAAAAAAATACTCTATTACAACGCCCTTTTTACAACGGGCATTGGCTGCCCGTTGTAATAGTAGGCTACTACAACGGTCCATTCAGGCCAGTTGTAATAGATGCCCTATAAAACGCCTTTTTTACAATGAGCAATGACTGCATGTTGTAGTAGAATGCTATTACAACAGTCCTTTCATACCCATAGTAATAGATGTCAATGTTACAACATTCACAAAATGCCCATTGTAATAGATACCAAATTTACAACAGTCACAAAATGCCCGTTGTAATAGGTGTCAATTTTACAACGGGCTAAAAATGCCCGTTGTAATAGGTGCCAATTTTACAATGGTCATAAAATGCTCGTTGTAATAAATGTTTGTTGCCAATTTTTGACAACCAATAATTAATAATTACAATGCTTTCTTAAAACTAATATTTAGTATTTATCAATATTTAATAATTACATTAATATATTATATTAATCATATGTTACTAATTACTAATTATAATATTATATTACTAATTACTGACCACTAATAATATTATATTATTTATTAATATTTAATAATTAATCATTACTAATATTATATTAATCATTTATAACTTATAATAATTAACGATTATTATTAAATAATCACTAATTACTAATTTTTTGTACATAATCAGTATTCCAACGGGCTTAATTTTACTTTCCAATTATTAGTAAGTAATATCGAGTAATTAATATCAAATATTTATTAATTTATAATTAATAATAAATATTAATAATTTATGATTAATAGTTACTATTAAAAATTAAAAATTAATAATATATACATATTAATTATTAACAGTGAATAATTAACAGTTAATAATTAACATTATATTTTAATTAATAAATATGAAGTAACATTTAATAATTAATTTTTACTAATTAATAATTAAGATTAAATAATTAATTTTCTCGATCATTTTCATTACTCACAAATTTTTCAGCTCCGTCTACCGTTTTAATAGATATCAATTGCAACTATTTTCTTCTGCATGTTGTAGTAGATGCCAATTTTCAACAACTCTTAACCGCTGATCATCGTTGCCTTCAATTAACGTTTAATGATTATTATTAATGTTTAAATAATAATAATTAATTTGAAACATGAAACAATTACTGTTAATAATTAATATTAATAATTACTATTCAATAATCAATAAATAATAAATAATAAATAATAATGATTATTAAATAGTTAATAATAATAATAAGTATTAATTTTTAATAATTAATAATTAACACTAAAAGTTAATAATTAAGAAGTAATAATCAAAATTACTCCAGACCTCCTTTTGTTCCCCTAAAAATTTCACAGTTCGCCTTTTGTGTCCAAAAATTCCTTCTCACTAAAATTTGTAGCCGGATCTGTAGGCGGGCTCACACAAATTTGGCTTACCGCTCTTTAAAAATTTCCCTGCCCCTTTCTTCTTCTGCCATTCACCAATTGAAACTGTCCTCGCTGCATTTTCATTTTAAATCCAACTATAACCACGATTTGGCTGACCATTTTTCTCTTCAGTCGTGTGCTAAATCATTCACCTTCCCACTATTTCATTTTCCGCTACAGGTCTTTTAAACCCTAAACCCTAATCTGTAGCCGTCGCTGATGTGATTCTCCCTCCGCGATGCAAGTTGACTGCTGCGAAAGTGTCTACAGCTAATGAAAGTTGTATTTCGATAACATACTTAGCCTCCTGTCTCTCTCCCGCTGACATCAATTTATTCTCCAGAATAGAATCCGCGGACCTTCGTCTAAATAAAAGCAATGAGGATTCTAGGAAGCCGTTACCTTTTCTAAAAAATGATTTAAATCGTCAGAGGTTAGTGTTTCTTTTTTGATTAATTTGAGCCATCTTTAGAACTTTGAATTGCTAAATTGGGAATTAGTAGTTACATTATGAGAAATAATTGAGTTTGGTGGAATAAGCTAGGAGTTTGGATTATTTGTGGTTTTTGATTGTTACTGAGTAATATTTATGATAATATTAGATTTTATTCTTTTCAAGGTCATTTTGTTGAGTTTAGTATCATCATTTTTTTACTTTGTGAATCGATGAATGATGCAGTTGAGATGTTGAATGTGGTTAATAAGCATTTTTGATGTGAATGATGTAGTTGAGATGTTGAATGTGGTTAATAAGCATTTTTGATGCTGCAGTAATAATTGTATCTAGCTTAGGATTAATTACATTATTATTTTTCCTATCATATAATTTGCACACTACTTTTTGACTTAGATGCAAGTTCACATGAGCTTTATATAATGTAAAGTTTTCTAAAAAGATCCCTGTATACTGGAAAGCTGGTTTGTCCTGCTAAAAGTTGAATCATCATCCAACTTGGAACATGATTATTCAGATATGACCAATAATATTACAGGTTAACAATAGATTAACGTAGGAGTATGGTGCTTTGGTGCCTTGGCACATGGCTGCAAAAAATAAGCACATAAAGATTGTGATGAAGTTGGTGAAATCGATTAGTCAATTAATTATCATCTTTACACTTTAAAAGGAAGTTTATAAAAGATGTGATGAATGATAAGCCTTTGTATTCTATATGTAAAAAATTAATTTATGCTAATTAGATCTGCTATACTTGAAGATTAAACTTCATTTCTGCTTAACTCTATGCTTACTCTTGTGTATTCATTCAGTTGGAACAAACTAAGTGTCCGTAAGTTTATGCTACATGTGTATTACAATTTGGATATCTATAATGAGTATGAAATCATAAAAGAAGCGAAACTTGGACAGGAGTCAGTGAAGAATATCCTTTACTACTATCAATTCAGGATGATATAATTGTAAGTTTACTCAAAGAATGTAAGGAAATACAATAACTCAATAGAAATATGTTATTGGTGAAAAGAAGTTATAGTTATTAGCCAGGCTTAATTATTTTTGAAGCTATTCCTAGGTTCATGAAAATTCAAAAAATAAATTATAGTATTAGCTTCCATTGAAAATCTACTTGTTGTCCTTTGCTAAATGAGTAGTTGTTTGAACATATCGTTTGAATCTTGACTGAATCCTAATGATTATAAAATGATTCATTTGTATACAACCTTCTGTGTACATCCTATAAATTATCCCCATCCCATTACTTTAGAAGTGCACAAAGTTTGCTATATATTCATTTGTTTGCAGATATCACCATGAAAGCTGTTGGCAAAAATCGAGTATTCCTTTCTCTTTTTCTTCTAGTTCATTTCTTGATTCAACCGTGGAAAATAGCTTTAATCAAAGAGGTATAGTAACAAGAAAGATGTTTCGATCTTTGAGGTCAGACAGTAGAATTAACACAACTAAGAAAACTGATATGGCAGTAAATGCAAGTTTAAGGATAGTGCTTCCTAGCAAATCTAATCCAATACAGAATTAGCAGGAACTTGTTGATAAAGCGTCGAAGTTCGTTTCTGTTATTTTGAATAGAAGCCGACAGCTTTTTCCTTTGGGGATTTAGGTTGCAGTTTTTTGTTTTTGTAGTTTATGTTGTTATATGATTTTGTTATTAATTTAAATATGTATCATTCATCCAACAATTTATATGTGTATGCCTTTGTATCATCTATTCTATGATAAATCATGTTATTGGTTTCAGACCATATCAAACCTTCAGAAATATGTGTTAATGCTTTATGTATTTGGCATGTAAACTTATCTAACTTTTTGGAGTGTTAGAATTCTATGACTCTAGCTTTTAGTCTTTTCGTATGTGATTTTAATTATTTTACGACAAAATTTAGTATTAGTGTGGATGTATTGCATGGACGCTACTGTAATTTTTTCTAAAATTTGCATTTATTTTGCAACGAGCAATGTGTGTTGTTATATGAGCTTCGTACAACGGTCACTGCACGTTGTTGTATAAGATTTTTACAACGGTCAACACTCGTTGTTAAATAGGTATTTTACAACGGTCAATACATCTTGTTAAATAGGTATTTTACAACGGTCAATAGCCATTGTAAAAAGGTATACTGCAACGGTTTTTACAACATGCTTTGCCCATTGTAAGATGTGGTGGATCTATTACAACGAGGCCTATTACAATGGGCATATGCCCTTTGGGAAAACCATATTACAACGGGCATTACTCGTTGTAAAAAGTCTTTTTTTTTGTAGTGATAAGAACACGAAACACATCTAGAAATTGCGTTGGAGATATTGAGAAATAATGTGCTCAAAGCCAAATTCTCAAAATTCCATTTCTGGGAAAAGGAGGTAATATTTCTTGGGCGTATAGTGTCAAGGGATGGGATTTCAGTAGATCCTATAAAGGTTGCAGCTGTTCTAAATTTGAAGCAGCCATAAACTCCTAAAGATATTCGTAGCTTCTTAGGTCTGATAAGGTATTACAGAAATTCATTCAAGACTTCTCAAAGATTGCCTACCACCTAACGAAGTTGACCTTGAAGGATGCTAAATTTATTTGAATCCTAAATGTGAGGTAGCATTCCAAGAATTCAAAAGGAGATTAACAACCACTCCAGTTCTAGCAATTATAAATGGAAATAGTGGATTAACCATTTATATAGATGCTTGTGGAGAAGGAGTTGGCGCAGTTCTGATGCAAGAAGGGAGGGTGATTGCTTATGCAAGTAGACAACTAAAGACTCAAGAATTATGCAACGCACGAATTAGGATTCTTAGCCGTGGTGTTTGCATTAAAAAAATGGAGGCACAATTTGCTGGGTAAGAATTTTTCATAGTTTATTTCAATAAAACTTTGAATTGACCTTAGTAAATAAAATTCCCTCTTTTAATTAGGTGAAAAGTTTGAGCTCTTTACGGATCATGAATCTTTAAAGTATCTTTTCACTCAGAATGATTTAAATATGAGGAAGCAACGTTGGTTGGAATTTTTCACATCTTACGATCTGGATATTCTATACGCATTTGGGAAAGCCAACGTAGTAGCAGATGCATTGAGTAGAAAGTATGTCGTTATTTCATATTTTGTAGTAACTCCAACTCTTATGGGAAGAATTTTCAATAAACAAAAGGAAGATGGGTTTTTAAAAATAATTTATAAGAATATATGCCAAGGCCAGAATTCAAGCTTTGAGGTAGATAAAAGCGGAATATTATGGTTGAATGGGCGAATTTGTGTTTCGAATGTAGAAAATCTTAGGCAAGAGGTATTAGCTGAATATCACAATATCAAACTTAACATTCACCTAGAAATTAACAAAATGTACAAAGATATGAAGCGCACATTTTGGTGGAAAAGCATGAAAACGAACATATCCATTATGTTAGCAGATGCGCCAACGGTAAAGAAGTTTAGAGCGACCAGAAGAAAATTGTAGGGTTACTTCAATCTCTCGAGATTCCAGCTTGGAAGTGGGATCAAATATCAACGGATGCCGTTGATGGTTTACCTCGAACAAGGAACGGGAACGAAGGCATTTAGGTTATTATCGATCGATTAATTCATTCTAGTAAAATCAACAAGGACCGCTGCAATCCTTGCAAATATATTTATGAAGGAAATTGTACAATTTCATGGAGTTCCAAGTAATATAGTAAGTGATCTGGATCCAATCTTTACTACTTATTTTTGAAAAGCATTACAGAAAGCTTTTGGGAACAAGGCTGAATATAAGCACTGCCTATCACCCCCAAACTGATGGACAGACGGAGAAAGTTAACTGCATTTTGGAAGATCTTCTAAGAGCATGTATTCTAGACTTTGGAGACTTTTGGGAAAATCATTTGCATTTAGTAGAGTTCTCTTAACAACAGCTATAAAGCTGGTATCGACATGGCACTGTATGAAGCTTTATATGGTCGTTCTGCAGGTCACCAGCATGTTGGATAGAAACCAGAGATCGATTAGTACTTGGTCCTACGATGATACGAGAAGATTCAGAAAAGGTCGATATGGTTAGGAAGAAGCTAAAGGAAGCCTAGAGCAGACAGAAAAGTTATTTAGACCAAAGACGTAGAAATATGGAATTCTTAGTTGGAGATTCAGTCTTTTTTGAAAGTCTCTTCGATGAGAGGAGCAGTGAGATTTGGCAGAGCAGGGAAGTTAGCACCTCGATATGTTAGACCAGTTCCCATTCTTGAGTTAATCACCCCATTACCTTATCGAGCAATTACTAGAAAGGTGGCAGGAGTGCATAATATTTTTCATGTATCTCATTTAAGAAAACATGTGCATGACCTAGAGCAAATCATAGAAACAGCTACTCAGGAAGTCTTAGAGGTGGAAAGAAATTTGGCAGTTATCAGACGACCTATTCGAATCGTTGATCGTGATGAGAAATTATTAAGGAGGAAGGTAGTAAGGTTAGTCAAAGTTCAATGGAGTGGAGAGGCTGAGGATTGCACTTAGGAAACAGAGGATAGAATGAAAAAGGCATATCCCGAATTTAGGACGGAAGAATGAGCAGTATCAATCATGTGGTTATAGCGTATTCACCGCCTGTGGTGTAGTCACTTATCATATTTTTGTATGTATTCATTATATCGAATATATTTCCTTTTGAGCTATTTTCTTCTTATCTAAACTTCGAGGACGAAATTCTTTTAAGGAGAGGAGTTTGTAATGACCCATAAATATATCATTTTAAATAAATAATTGTTTAGCTTTATCAATTGTACAAATAATTTTGTGAATAATTATTTATAGTAATTTATACGATCTTATAAATAAAATGTTATCATTTTTATTAGCTAGTAATGTTAAGAAAATTTATTTTCAAAATTTGTTTATAAAAATATGCATATTAATTTAAAAGAGAAAATATGACCGAAAACCGAAATCAGGATTCGTAATGACACAACGTGTAGAAGTTGTGCGACTTTGTAGGAATATGTTACATCACATATACATGTACATATGCATACATGAAACATGCACATAAACATATATATACCAAAATATATATGTATAAAAATATACTATAAAATATAAAATATATTTTATGATTTCTTACTCCTTAGCATATATAAGTCAACATATGCACACATGAGAAAATGGAAGCGATGGGAACATGCGGGGAGTCTTTTTCCGTGCTTAGGAGGAGGAGAGGTATTTTGATCAATATAGCTTAAAAGAGTACTTTCCGCAGTATTTTTCTGTAGCACTTTTTCTATAACTTTTGAAATATAGCTTTAAACTTAACAATTCTTTTCCAAATCTCTTATAAATATTTTCAAAGGATAATTAGGCGTTTTATTATTTTTTGGAGGTTTTATAGTTTATTAAAAATAATTTAAATAACCGATTTAAATAAAAGCTATTACAAATTAAGTGGGTTAAACTTGGCTCTAAAAGTTGACTAGTAGACTGGATTTTCCTATTCGTGAGATCAGGATGTGAGGTGCTTAAACTAAGGAGATGTTCAGAAGCAATCAGTGCCTGGCTCACCTGGCCTTTTCCCTTGGCGAGGGATAAATAGGGTCGAAATGTCGAAAATGAGTTAAGTGTAAAATGGTTTTAAGAAATCAAAAGTAGCGATAAGAGAGGTTTAATGATTCCATATATATTGGAAAGAATGTTTTAAGGAATATATATATCTCCAAAAGAGTTTTGATAAAAAGAACCAAATCAATTAAGGAATAATTTCCTATTCACAAGAACATCTTTTTATCGACGATTGCTTCGAAGGAACCGAGGTCGGATCTGGATGATTCCTATCCAAAGACCACTTCAAACGGATTTATGTATTTGAGGTGAAGACATGGATATGACATTTGAGACTTTCGTAATGAAGGATTGCTTGTTGATCATTTGGGGATAAACTTCCAATATACATATAGTAGAGGTAGTTTCTTCATTGTGAAATACCCAATGCAAGGACTAATCGCTACTAATCCTAGGGTGAATTCTCGAGTGGTAGCAGAGTGCCTTCGGTTTGTCCTATTCCTAGACCACTTGTATGGACGAATTTCTAACATTGCATTTCTAGTTACATAAGTGATCACTATGAACGTATCATCTGTTTGGTAGTGGAGAAGGCAACTTCTCTTAGCTTAACACCCTTTTCTGAGACGTATGAGCTCAGGAGTTATACGTTTGTAGAAATCAGTTGGGTGACCATGGAATGACTATGTGGCATTCAAAGAAAGATGATGTGCAATGGGAAAGGTAATCATTACCTCAAGCCTCATACTCGGAAATGGCCGAAACAGGGTAGTTATGACAAGGCTATGTGGTTCACAACCATTAGGGCATGATCATCCCCTTCTAGATACATTTCTACCCACTATGACTTTCTGGTTTAAATTATTGTGGTTTATGCTAAGAGATGACCCAGTTAGGTCAGTAGCAACTGGGGTGATGACATATTTGATATTATCTAGGAAGAGGTAGTTTGGTCTTGTGTTGGTAGAGGACTATCAATTGGCCCTTGGTACATCCCCTTAGAGATTTACTGCCAGAAGGTAGTCCCTTCACTTGGTCATTTGTATGGAAACCCTTTCTCCAATAAGAGCCTGTAAGATTTTAGATGTAGAAAGCCTTGCATTACAAGGTGGTATGCTGGAATTTAATAATGTAACAATTTCAGCTAAGATTAATAAATTTACTTGCAAATATTTTCAAAGAATGTCATTAAAAATAATATCAAATATTTATATGTAAGAATGTTTTGGTTATCATAAGGTAAAAACCCGTTCCATGTTTATGTGCAGCGTAGTCTTATGAGATGCCTTTTTGTTTTCAAACAACGTATTTTGAGTTCTCACACCAGTCCCATGACTGACCCGAAGTTTATTTTATTTTCCTTTTAAACTCTGGGTGCCCTATTTTTCTAGGCAGCCATGTTTTCAGGATTCTGTTTGGAATATTTTGGGAAGAGCATGCTGGAAGAGGTTTTTGGAGCAATGAAGCTGGAGCACCCAATGTGGATGTTTATCAGTGTATTTATTTTTATTTTTCTACTTTGTCTATGTTTGTTAATACCAGTAAGGGTGGGAGCATGCAGTTATAACTATTCCTGGCTGCGTTATTTCATTCAAAAAAACTCTGATGTACCCTAGTAAGGGTGGTTGTATGTACTATCTATCTATTTTAACGTAATGTGAGAATTTGCGTTTCTATCTTTTACTTTACTTTACCCTTAAAAATATGCCTGCCTGGCACTTGAATTTACAGCACGTGAATACCGTGTATGTATTAGTGTAAATTTTCGAGAGTCGAGGAGACGTGTCTTCACGTTATGTTAGGAAAAAATGGTCATCGATGTTGATATAAAGGGAAATATTATAATTCGATTTATATATGTGCAGAACAATTTTCGACCTAATTCAGTGCTAAGATTATATGAGAGTTTATTAACAGTGTCATGGAAAGAAGTATTTCAAGTCATATGGATAAATGTAATTTGAATGATTAAGAAAAAATATATTATGGTTGCATGTATTAAAATATAGAGGAGATTTTCATGGAAAATGAGCTTTGAAGATTCACAAAATGATTTGATGAAAAGATTAAATAGATTCTTTTTAACTATACCTTGGATTGAAAATGGACTATTTACTCAAGGAAGCTTCTATGAAGAAGCGACTTAAGTGTACATAGTTTATGTTGCATATTCCGTGCACATGAACGATATACTACATAGTTACTCACTTAGACATTATCACAACTTTATGGTAGGATTTATTATATAGTATATAATTTCTTTTGTATGAATGTTTGCTTGCTTTCTTATATGTTATAGCATAGAATAAAACTTGTAAGTCTTTCATAGATTGAGAGCATGATACTTCGGTGTAAAAAACATTTGGTGTTTAAAGAAGTGATATCACAAGTGAAGTGATACCACTTAAGTTGAACTGAAATGGGAAGAGAAGTTATGCACTATGTTCATCAGGTAAAGACGTTATCCTATTTCTATGTTCTTAGGTGAAGGGAGGAATTTCCTAGTGATTCAAGAGATTATTTCACTTAGGTAGGACATCATCCACTTTTGATTTGTCTCGCCCCAACATTCATAAGATGATGTTATAAGTATGCTATCAGAATGACCCAATTATGTATATGCATATAGGTGTTGTATGAGGCTGCATTTCAGTTGAGGCATTTTTATGCTAAGGCTACTGGTTGTTGTACATTTTAGCATCTGTTTAGTTGGGTTAGTAGCATGAATTGCAAAAGATGTAGTTATGCACGTACATTTAAGGTTAGTGTTTGGGGATGAGTATATACTAGCAGTAGAGTTTATTTAGTTAGGATGGGAAGAGTGATCTCATTGAGAGAACTTGGAAAATCGAAGGGAAGTCCCAAGCTTTCCATTTCTACTCTTTTTCGGAACGCTTTTCCGTTTGTTCGATAGCTAGTATAAATAGTTTATTTAATCATGGATGAATGGCTATGCAATAACCTAAAATTTTACACATTAATTAACTAAAATAATTGCTTAAAATAAATTAGTGATAAAAGACAATTTCAAGCACGGTTATCTTTTTAGAGATTTTGACGATTCCACGTCTAGAAATATCGAAAATCTAGATTTTGATATGCAGCATTATATACTTTCATTGGCGTTTTGGAATGGATTTTTGGGTCTTTATGACCACTTTGGCCCAACATATCCCTTTTTACCTATAATATAGAGCCTTATGGAAATCCTAGGGAAGTCATCATCCTATTCATCATTTCTTAATCTCCTTCCAGATCCGAATCTCCCTAGTACTAATGGAGTTTATTTCCACTACTTACAAATTAAACCAATTTACAAATCAATACAGAATTTGGCTTTATGATATGTCGTTTCATATGGCGGGATGACATAAAGATAGCGGTGAAGTTAATTTTTTTTAAATTTGATCACATCTGGTTTATATATCAATTGATGTTAAGGAATCGTCGAAAAATCAAAAGCTGCTAATTCTAGGGTTTTTTAATCATGGTGAAACAACGACAATAATTCGATCAAAAGGTGTTGTCGTGGAGGGGACTAATAGTAGAGTTCATCGATATAGTTTAATTAGGTAGGAGTTGCCTTGATTTGGATAGAAAATTTAAAAAAGTGGCTAGTCATGGCGGCGATGCGGTTTATTACTAGGTGTAGGAAATTGGGTCGAAGGTCCGGTCTGTTGGTGGTGGTCTCGAAAGACGATGCAAGGGTTATATCAGCCAACGATGGCCTGTGGGTGGCATAGTGGCACTCTGAAGTTGGCATCTAGGTTGTTAAGGAATGATCGAGCATTTGGTGGAGATGGTAAAATTAACAAAATAACCCTTGTATCATATTTGATCATATTTCAAATCCTACAACATCAATTGCCATATCTTTTGTATACTACATCTGTTTCACGTGCGGTTTGTTCTGTTGGATTCGTGGTAAAATTATAAATTATTTGACATGTAGTTTGCTAGCTTTTAGAGCTATTTATAAAAGCACATTGGTAAGATTAAATCATCATAATCATTTTTAAAAATATATTAAATAAATACCCATTGATTAATATACATCCTCCGTTATGTATTATAAATTTATTATTGTTTGATTGTTATGATTTTTTAATGTGATTTGGTTTTGTATCTGTTTGAATTACTACATTGTTGGATCATGATATTTTTTAGTAACTATCTATAGGAATGTGAAAATAATTAATAGAAAATAAGTAAAATTATGTAACTTAGGAAAAAATAGAAAATTATTGGAAAATAAGATTATTTACAAATTTTAAGTGATATTTAAAATAATAGTGATTTAACAATTTATACTCAAATAGATGTGAAAATTTTAATAAAGTTATTATTTATGAATCTTTGGGGAAATTCAGAACTAATAACAAAAAAATCTATTTTCTTAAATTGGAGGATTTGTTATAATTTATTAAGTAGAGTACAATTTGATAAATAATAATGCGATGTAGAGAAGACTATATTGTTTTGAGTAAATAAAGAAATAATCGTTTTTATGGAATTTATGAATAATAATATCATTATAAGAGTAACTTAAATAAGAGATATTTTGAGTGTAATAATAGTAATAAAGATGGGATGTTAAAAATATTTTGGGTTAAGTTATTGCTATTTTGAGATAATTCTCTATCGCTAATAAAGAGAATTCAATGAATATGATTTCCATGGCGTCTTTTTAATATTCCGAAAATACATTCATCCATCAACAGAATCCTACTATCGGTTTGCAACCTCCACCGCTACCATTCCAGACTACCCATCAATGCAATTTTACTATCAATTTTCTAACGACACCACCAAAACTTTTTCACTTACAACATGCATCTGTCCATTCATTTTTTATTAAATAAAAAGTGAATATCTTTAGCTACTAAATGCACATACGTGCGGTTTATTCTAGTAGCAATAAAAGGAATTTTGAGATTTAAAATGAAATATTATTATTTTTGGGTTAAACGGTTATAAATTGATTTCGAAAAATAATAAAGATTTTTGAGTATATATTATTATTTTGACATACAATAACAATATTATTTTTAAAATTGAAATATTGTAAATTAATATTTTTTTATTGAATAACAACATTTGAGATATTTAAAGTAATAATTTGAAAGTGAAGGATTTTCAATGTATATTATTGTTTTAAGAAAATATTATTGTTTTGATATTCGAGGTACCTATTTTTAAAATATAGAATAATAAGATGATTTTTTATTTAAGAGTAAATAATAGGTACAAACACATTAATTTGGATTGTTGTAATATATGCGATTAGTTATTGGTTAGAGTTATTATGTATGCTTATTGTGTAAAGATGGAATCATATTAGCATGAATTATGTGATATTTTACCATTATTACAATGCATGTTTTGTGTATTTAATTATGGTCTTGTTGTGTTGAAAACATTGATGTTTTGTTACTAAAGTAGAGTAGTTAGCACACATTTGATAAGGTTGATGCACTATTACTAATATATCATAGTTAGTACATATATGTGGGATTTATCTTGCATTTATGCTACTGATGACAAGTTACTAGTGATGGATAATTAGTATACATTCGAGGACTTTTATTGTTATTTATTTGATGTTTGGGGTTGGCATTAAGTATTATTTAATTTATGTGATGTTTAATGGCCGTCGTTAGGCCAGAATTTGGTCCTAACTTATATGCTTAGGCAATAAAGTTAGTGATACTTGGACAAGAGATTTGACTCTTATGCAAGAATGCTAGTAATTATGTCAGAAAATAATCAAGTATGCAAATAGATAATTGTTCAAGTGCCAAGTCACAATGTCACAATTTGAATTTGACATAAGTGGCCATTGGAGTCCCAAGTCAGGTTCTATTTATGCTTGAGAAAAATAAAAATAAGGAAGAAGTACAATCCAGAACTTGCCCCTTCTTAGTAGGAATGTATGCCTATTTATAGAGAATTTGGGCTTTTGAATCTTTTGACACATGGAATTCATAGGAAATTGATGGTTAGGATTTTGTTAAGATGGCATGCTATTGGTTTGACATATGGCATGACTTCTTTTCAGTTTCTTTCTGGTGATGTGGCATAATTGAATGAATCAGGGGCTGCCATATGGTTGACTGGAATGTTGCTTTTTAGTAGTTTTCTCAATGTGTGATAGTATTATTCTCAACCCGATATAGCTTGTGTTTCTTAATGTGTGATTGCTTGTTTATCCCAACTTGCAATAGCTTAGACTTTATCAACTTGTGATGGCTTTACCTATTCAACTTGCGACGGCTTTAATAACTCAACTTATGATGATTTTAATAATTCAACATATATTGGTTTTAATAATTCAAATTATGATGGTTTTAATAATTTAACTTACAATGACTTTATCCTCTCAACTTGAGATAGCTTATTAACTTTACTTGCAAAATCTTAATAGCCCAACTTGCGATGGCTTTGTCCCCTCTACTTGCATAGCTTAATAACTCAACTTACGATAGCTTAATAGCTCAATGTGCGATGGGATCATCCTCCCAACTTGTGATGGCTTTAATAAGTCAATTTGAGATAGCTTCATAACTTCACTTGCGATAGCTTCATTCTTCAACATGCGATAGCTTCATTCTTTAATGTGCAATAACCTCATTCTTTATTGTATGATAGCCTTTTCTTCTTGACATGTGATAGCGCCTTAGCATTCTTAACCTTTGATGGATTTATGATTTCAATATGTGATAACTTCACTCATTAACTTGCAATGGTTTTCTTTCAATATGCAATGACCTTGTTGCTCAACATGCGATGGCTTTATTTCAAAATTCGATAGCCTATTCCTTAATATGCGATAGCTTTTGTTCGCTAACATGCAATCGCTTTGCATACCAAACATCGATAGCTTCACACTCTATTCATCCGAATATTTTGGGTGTAACATTTACTTTCCCTAAAAGAAGTTTCTTTATATTTTGTTCAATTAAACGTCTATTCTAACTTTGCTTAATTTTATTTTCGAATCATTGTTCCTTATTACCACATTTTTCATTATTGATAGCTAGTGCTACTTTAAATTTTTTAGGGTGTAACATGATTTTATCATAAACTATTTATTGAAAATGTCTTTGAAGCATGGCGGATTTTGTAATTATATATATATATATATATCCGTGTGTGTGTGAGTGTGTGTTGTTGATAATTATTATTGAAAGCGTTATTTTGGATACACCTTTATTAAGAAGTTCTTTAAAAGAAGACAATTTTATTTAAATTTATTTGAAGATATCTTTGAAATATGAAAGATTCCTATATCTTTATTTAAAGATAAAATTTATTCAAAAGTCGATCATATATATATATATATATATATATATATATATATATCGATTGAAGAGTTATTTTCAAAATTGACCTTTGAAAGCATGGAAGTTCTTTTAAAGCCTTTTGAAAATGATTTTTCTTGTCCCTCAAAACCAATCGGTTTTCTTGCAAGATGGAGACTTTATGTGGTCCCATTGAAAATTTTTACTCTTTCTTGTCCCTTAATTGGGAGTTTTAGTCAGCCCTTGGCAAAATGGGCTTGATGACTCTTTACTTCTTTCAAAAGGTTGATCCTTTGCATGCTTTCTTTCGGTTGGTTATTCATTAGTTTATCTGAATTCTTTTAGATTTTTGTTATCTATTAGACCATTTGTTGAGTCAAGAGATTAGTTGGTCATCCTATCCTGGATAGTTGCTTTCAAATTTTTTATTTGACCATCACACTTTGAATGTGTACTTTGGCTAGATGTAGAGGCAAGACCAATGGCATATTTGAACATCTCCCTTGGATGGTTGCTTCGGTAGGGCATGGTGGTGGGACTAAATGCTTAATTTGACCATCACTCTTTGAATGAGTACTTTTGCTGTACGTAAAGTAAGACCAAAAGGCTTAATTGACTATCTCCTTAGATGGTTACTTTGGTCGGTCCCGAAGGTTAGATCAAACACTTAATTTTACCATCACTCTTGCGTGCTTTGTTCTGGCGTGGAAGCGGGACCAAAGGCTTATTGACCATCTCCCTTAGATTATTTCTTTGGCCAAGTCTAGAGGCAGGACCAAAGGCTTAATGACCATCTTCCTTGGATGGTTGCTTCGATTGGGCCTGGTGGCAGGACCAACCGCTTAATTATCCTCTACCGGATATGAGATATGCTTCTGCTTAATGAATCCCACCGCCCTTGTTAGGTTAGGAGTTAATTTGAACATAATGAATTTCAATCCGGGGACCAATTGATAAAAAAATTTCAACATTTCACAAGTAATTTCGAAGATTTTAGAAAGCCTTTCTCTCAGAAGTTTATATATATATATAAGTGTTTGTTGTAAAATCCTTCAAATGCACTTATAAAGACGCAAATCTTTAACATGCTTTATTCATTTAATGAAGTGAAATATGGAACTCCACATTCTTTCTATGACAGTTCCATCGGGGCTATTCAATTAATGTGTTCCTGGGGGTATTACTTCGTGAATGACTAAGGGTGTTTCCCAATTTGGCCCGAATAAATTATCTATTGAGTCTTTGATATTTTCCACTACCTTTCTAAGTACAAGATCTCAGTTTTGAAATGTTATTTCCTTCACTTTAGAATTATAACATTTGAAAATCCTTCAATGATATTCTATTGTTCGTAATGTAACCTAATCCCTTAGCTCATTGATTAAATCTGAAGGTACCTTCTTCAATTCTTGGTTTGATTCATAAGCATATGAAATTCTTTGGTGTGATGGAACTTCAACTTCTACTGGTAACATTACCTCAATTCCATATGTCAAAGAATATGTGGTGTGGCTAGTGGCTGTCTTTACAGAAATCCTTTAGGATAGTGGCTGTCTTTATAGAAATCCTTTAGGACTACAAGACAGGAGGAAGTTCCTCCATCCAATTTCCTTTCGCTTTTCCTAACTGTTTCTATAAAATGTTCTTGATAGTCTCATTTGTGGCCTCCACTACCCCATTAGCTTTTAGTTGTGCTTCATATGAGAAAGTCTTCATCAACCTATTTTTCTCACAAAACAACGTGAATTCTTCGCTTGGGAATTGAGTTCTATTATCAAAGATGATCTTATTTGGAAGTCCAATTCGAGCAACTATGTTTTTGACGACAAACTTTAGGACTTTCCCCAAAGTAATGTTGGGTACTAGCTCAAATCTACCCACTCAGTAAAATAGACACTAGCTACAACTGCAAATTTTGTGCCTCCTTTTGAGATAGGAAGAGATCCCGTCAAATCAATTCCCCACACGTCAAAGAGTCAAGGACTTATGATAGGAGATACTTCACTCCGAGGTATTCCTGGAATTCTAGAAATTTTCTATATTTATTACGTCTTTTCACATAAGATGAGGCATCCTCTGTAATGTGAGGTCAATAATAGCCTTGCCTCATTAATAATCTCATTCCTTTTCCTATGGTTATACATCTCAAATAGGGTTTGAATATTCTTTTATATATAATATTTTGTGAATCATGGTGTAGAAAGATGCTTAATATCTTATTTTATTCGACTCATTCCTATTTTTTGGAAATGTTCCTTTTTCTAAGTACTCAACTATAGGCATCATCCAATCATCCATATATTTATTCTCATGTTTATGTATCCCTACTGATTCACGTATCTCTTCATGATCATTGCCCTTTTACGAACTTCCTTTGCTGTCTCTCGATTATTGGGCTTGCAATTGGATCAAAACCAAAGCTTCATGGCTCAATATTTCCTTTTCAAATTCAACAATCGGGTTTTGTCAGAATTCAACAGGGACAATTTCATATTCTGGTGCTCCAAGCGAACTTGCCAGCTTTGCCAATGAGTTTTCTTGTGCATTCTTTTCCCTTGGTATTCGATGGATAGAAATATTTTTAAACTGATCTAACATATCATGGATCCTTTTAACATATTGGGTTAATCGAGAATCCTTTTTTTGATATGCCTTGTTTAATTAATTTACCATTATTTGTGAATCACTGTACACTTCGATTCTTGGAATTTTTAGTTGTAGTCTAAGGTAAATCCAGCTACTATTGACTCATATTCAACTACATTATTGGTCGCAGAGACAACTTTATGGAGTAATGCAATCTATGTCCATAAAGCGTAATTATTACGTATTTAGCCCCAACTCTTTGCTTATTTATAGCATAATCAACAAATGATTGCCACTTTGGTTCAAGTTTCCTTTCTTTTTCAGAATGCTTTTCAATAAATCATGTCCACCCGTTACAAAATCGGACAAACCTTGTCCTTTTATCAATATCGAGGCAAGTATTCAGTATCAAGTTAACTTAATTCCATCACTTACTTTATCAACTTTCCATATTTTCAGGTTTACTTAAAATCCTCTTATCATGCCTTGAATGATTCCAACCAACACACAACAATCAACAGTTTTGTGACCAATCACTTTGTGAAAATTGTAGTAATCCCTAACTTTGTTAGGTTCAGAATTTATATTTGAATTGAAAGAAGCAGGATATTTTATCTCGTCCGTTGTTACAACATAAATATATGAAATAGACTAGTTTAAGTCGACATAATTTTCCCTTGATGTCACCTCCTAATTCCCTCTTTCATTAGGATTTGAGAAATCTCCACTTTCCTCTTCCGAGATTTCTTGTTCTCGTGAATGATTTCATCCATTTAAATGAACTTATCGACCTAGAAATAAAAGTTTTGCAAACCTTTGCACCCATGGATATATAGCTCTTTCTAGAATAAGATATTTTCTGTTAGCCTAGATTTTACAACCATCAATTTTCCCTATCACTCACTCTTTTAGCTTTATTGGCTTCAGTGTTGAATCTTTTAAAATATTCTCTCAATAAATCCTCTGGCCTTTGCTTTATATTTGCTAGTTGGCTCCTTAGAAGTACAAAACAATGCCGAAAATTCATAAGAAAACTATTTCCACAAGTTAATGTTATTCTCTAGATAATTGCAGTAACTTTTACGGTTACGCCAAAGAATATAGTATGGAGCAGTCTGCATGTCACCGCTCCTAGAGCATCGTAGAAACCTATTCGACTTTTAAAGGCCAACAATGGTCATATGGATCAGCTGACCTTCATATTTGATTGAAGGAATGTTGATATAAGAAGGTAATAGAATATCCATGATTTCTTCAGTGAAAGTAGCTCCTCTAAAGCTCTTATTAACTTTAGGACCCACTGTTCTTTTCCCTTTTAAATCAATCATATCTTTGACTACCTTGTTTGCTAAATCTCTTCAGTATGTTTCATCATCTCCATAACCTTTCAATTCTAGTCTATACTCTTTTTTAGCAGTTAAACTAGTTGATTACGCAAGTAAAGACCTTGGTTGTTTGTTTACATTTTGAGTTACTCGATTGTTGGCTTCTTCTTCTTTTACTAAGTTCAATTTTTGTTTGAGTTGAACCTTTACAACTTCAACCTTTTTTAGGGGCCTAAAGCACGTTTCTCCAAATTTTTTCTTTTAAGATTGAGGCATTAACGTTTCTTTAGGGCGATTCTGCTTCCCTCTTATCTTCGCCCTTTTTTATTTTGGATGTTTTTGATGATTTTTGAGAAACTAGAATCTCATTTAGCTTATACATTGTTTGGAGTTGTTTCTGCATAGCTTTTATGTTTGTTTCTTCATTTGTAGTCATTACTGGCATCGTTGCTTGCTTTGTTTCAATGTTTTCGATACCGAATTATAGAGTTACATTTTCCTTAAGGCTAGTATGATGTAGGACTTCTTATTCTTGCATATTGACCTTCTTTGCCGTCCTTTCCATTTTTTTTACAAAAGTGAAGGGTCAAATAGGTAATTTTCATCTAAGTTAAGCCTTCGGTGAAAGTACAAAAAATATTAGGTCAGAATTTGATTCTAACTTAAATGCTCAGTCAAGAAAGGTAGTGATACTTAGGAAAGCGATTGGACCCTTGGGCAAGTATGCCAGTCATTATGTCCAAAAATAGTCAAGTGCGTAAAGAGGTAATTGTTCAAGTACTAAGTCATGAAGTCACAATTTGAATTTGACCTAGTTGGCAATTAGTTTCCTAAGTCAAGTTCTTTTATTTATGCTTAAGAAAAATAAAATAAAAAAGAAGTACAATTCAGAATTCACCCCTTTTAATAAAGGTATATGCCTTTTTATAGAAAATTTAGGCCCTTGGATCTTTGACATGTGGCGTTCATACGAAATAGACGGTAAGATTTTGCTGACATGACACTTTGTCGATTTGACTTGTGGAAGACTTCTTTTCCATTTCTTTATGATGACTTGACATAACAAGACAAATCAACGAATGCCACATAGTTGACCAAAATGTTGCCTTTAGTAGTTTTCTTAACATGCGATAATATTATTCTCAACCTGCAATAACTTGTGTTTCTCAATGTGTGATAGCTTTTTTTTCTCAATTTGTGATATCTTCGGCTTTATAAACTTGATGGCTTCGTCCTTTCAACTTGTGATGGCTTCAATAACTCAATTTGCGATAGCTTTAATAACTCAACTTGCGATAGCTTAATAACTCAACTTGCAATAGTTCGTCCCCTCAACCTACGACAGCTTAATAACTCAATTTTGTGATAGCTTAAGAGCTCAATTCATGATGGCAGTATCCCCTCAACTTGCAATAGCTTCAATAACTTAACTTGCAATGGTTTAATAACTATACTTGCGTAGCTTCATTCTTCAATATTCGATAGCTTCATTCTTCAATTTATGATAGCCTTATTCTTCAATGTACATTAGCCTTTTCTTCTTGACACATGATAGCGCTTTAGCATCTCAACCTTCGATGGATTTATGATTTCAATATATGATAACTTCACTCATCAAAATGCAACAGTTTTATTTTAATATGCGATGACCTTTTTTCTCAACATGTGACAGCTTTATTTCAATATGCGATGGCTAATTCCTTAACATGCGATAGCTTTTATTCCCCAGCACATGGTTGCTTTGTGCTATCAAACTTCAATAGTTTCACATGTTATTCATTCTTAAATATTTTAGGTGTAATAGCCATGTGTTGATATTATTATTTTTCCCTATATAAATGAAGATTGATTATGGTGGCTTAGTAGAATATGGTGTTTTCTTCTTGTATTGGTTAGTTAGATGTTGTTGTGCAGTGTACACGGTAACAAGTTTTTGATGTAGGAGAAGAGTAGGAAATATAACTATGTGGACTTGATCCTATAAAGGTATTTAGGTAGTCTTTTTTGTGTGCGATATCCCATAGTTCCCTTGTGGTCAAGGTATATAAGATTAGGTGCAGTCCAAACATAGCTTTTAACTTTTCCTTGTACTTGTAGTAAAGTTTATTGATGAAAGAAAAGGAGAGAAAAGATTTAGATGTAGGGAACATCCACAAGTTATTTTACTCTATATTTCTCATATATTATAGTTGTGTTGTTCATAGTTTGATAATAATTGATATATATATATATATATATATATATATATGAAGATTTGGATGTCTATTTTATGAATTAGGTCTTGTACGGTATACATTTACTAAAATAGTAAAAGTGTTTTGTTGTTTAATTCCATCGAGAGGTTTTCCCTTTTTGTTCATATCTTAGATTTTTGAATTATATAACCAACTACCCACTATTTTTGGTATCTAAGATTACTGTGCAGGCAGATTTGGACAATTTTTTTTGCTAATTTTAGATGTTAGGAAAAGTGGGCTGTCACACAAGATATCAAAGCTTAGGTTTAATAGTTCCTTAAACCTTAAGTAGCTTTAAACCATTTAAAGAAGATTAGGTTGGGAGAGCGTTCTCATTGATGAATTTATGCCTTATATGTATATGGGTTGTATGTGTAACCATCATTACCTCACCCTAAAACAATGTTTATTTGTGATGACCATTGTGTGAAAATAAATATAGTAGGAATGAGGTATGATGGGATTTATAGGGGAATTCAGTGCTGCTTATAAACTGAGTAACACATACATGATATTAAATTACAATTAATACATAACCTTAATAAATGAACTTATTTTTAGTGAAGGTTCAACCGAAAAGTAATTTAAAAAAAAATAAAACACATATTAAAATACACATTTTTGTTTTTAAAGATATTTTATTAATATATATATATGGCTTAAAGTGATTTATCGAATATTTTATATGGAATAACACATTTAATCTAAGAAATAAAATGTTTTTTATGAAGATATTTTTGTAAGGAAAAATGATTAGTATAAAATATTTTATTTAAAATTATTTTTTGAAAGTATTTAGTTTGAAGTCTTTGGAAAAATATTTTGTTTAGAATTTTTTCAAGTTTGAAAGCTTCTTTGAAAAGTATGTTGTGAAAGATATTTTATATAAGTGTCTTGATTTAAAATGTCTTGTTAAATATATTTTGTTGAAGAATGTTTAGTAGGAACTTTTATTTGAAAAGAGCAAAATGTTTGGTTAAAAAGTACTTTGCAATGTATACTATATGATCTGAGGAGTATTTATTTCAAGGTTCTCTTATGGGAAAACTATTATGATAGAAAGGTATTTGAATTTGGAATGACATTTCGAGGAATTATTTTATTAAAGAAAATATTTGAAAATATTTTGCTGGAACTATTTTGATTTTGGGAATATAATTTTTAGTAAAGTATGAAAGAAACATTTTTATCTGAGAAATATAATTTATTCGAGTGAATGTCCATGGTGGGAAAAATAATTTTTTATATTAGTTTCAGTTTTATGTATTTTTACTTCAAGGATACTTTTTGATAAACGTGTTTTAAAATAAAACATTTATGGATAAAGAACTTTGGTTGGAAAATAAATAATGGGAAAAAATGTTTTACAAGAAATATATTTGAAAATATTTTATCAAGAAAGGAAGTGTTATAAAATATCTAATTTTACAATATATTAGGAAAATATTTTACAATAATGAGAATAATTTGATTCAAAAGTACGTAGTTAAAAAAGTTTAATAATTGATTTAAGAAACAAATATTTGTCAAAAAGTATTTTATTACAAAGGTATTTTATTCTGGAAGTTTTTTTTAAAGAATAATTTGAGAAATATGAGACTAGATTGAGTGACATAGGGTGTGAAACGATTGAATGATATGAGTTTTGAGTTTGTCGAACATCCATTATGCTAGTGTAACCTTTATGGTTATTATGTGTGACTTTACCTAATGAGTTGTTTGGGTGTCTAGTTATTCCCTTTTAGAGAGAGAGAGAGAGTTGGGATATGATGTTATGATTGGCCATTTCAAATTTCCATTTCAATGTATGGGATAGTGACATTTTAGTTTGCTTAGTTTGGTTGAATAAATCACACTTTTCTTATGCTTATCAAGTTATTAGTTACGTTGGGATAAATTTTACGGCTTATCTGATTATGGTTACTTTATAATTTATGTCATATTTGTTTGAGTTGATTTATTCTACTTACATTATATTGTTGTGGTTCGTCGGATCTTGTTTTATTTGTTTATTTTTTGGTTGTTTTCCTTATTGTGACTGTTTCTCTCTATGATAGGTATATTGTTTATTATGTATGATAACCACATGATGGGTAGTTTTCCAATATTGACTTAGGTGTACATTGAAGAAACTAGTGGGTATTAATGAACATATCTAGTTTAATCGTAGTGGGATAACATAGTTTTCTAAGCTGGGAAAGACTATATATTTGGATTGACTAAGAGATGTGATGATGTTCTCTGAGAATGAGTAATACTGGATGAAGAGTTTTGGCGACAAAATGCTGGGTCAGTACCATTGAGGAATCAAAGCGACAATGGGAGGTTCACTGCATCTTTACTAAAATTAGAAGTTTTAACAAATGCATATTTCAAAAAAAAAAATTGTACCAATGATTACAAACTACCATAATTTTTTTTGATTTCATAAGGGACTTATATTATGGTTTTTAAAAGAAGTTTACATAGTTCGAAATTTTGCGAAATGGTATTTTCTCAAAAATTATTTTATGTTGATTTTAAAGAAAAAATGATTATAATATTTCAAAGAAGAAGTCTTTGGTTGAAAATAACATGGAAGCTTTGATTTGAAAACAAAAACATTTTGGTAAATGTTTTGTTTTGAAGATGTATTCGGACGTCACAATTGATGGCTAATAGATCCCTCCTGTAATGACTTGGTATTTTCAAACATTCACATCCGCACATGACAGACTTGAATTGCTCAAAATATCAGATTGTTAACTTATGTTTGGCAAAACTCAGCATATACAGTAAATGAAATCAATCACAGAATCACAGACACAGAGTAATATAACGATAAGCAGCGGAATAGAATAAATAGTAGTTCATGAAGCGACTATATAAAACATAAGAGTTTGAATAGCTTATAACAAAACATCTCAAATACAGTGAAATCTCGAATACAAATAAATAACATCTCTGAACAAGTCAACTGGAAAAAATGACAGCTAAATAGATGCAGATGGATCTCCAAGCGAAGCTCCAACTCCAAAGGTGAGTCTCAAATGCTATGATACTCAGTCTGACCCGAGCGTAAAACAAAACACAAAATACTCGAGTCAGGGTTAACATTTTTATATCAATAAATCCAACTCAAGTGAAATAACAACTGAAATACAAGTAACTCAAAGGATGTTTGGGATAACCATCCTCTAAGGATCCATGGAACTATCTACTATGTAGTAATATACGCTATTATAATATGTCTATAGTAAAGTAAATGATATTAAAATAGCGTTAAGGCATTACCCATTTCCCCTTAACACATTTTATATATTCCCGTGGTCTATACAATGCCGTACACTCCTCCGTAAACTGAAGGTTTACCCAGAGGACATCACATATGTACGGTACAAAACAAACTCGTAGAAGGTGCTTTAGGGCATGTGAACACGGCACACGAGGAGATGCCAGGGTAGATATATCGTTTGCAGATCCGGACTGGTGGTAACGCATAGCAGCTACTACCGCCCACCTTATGACACACTTCCAAATCAAAGGGTGCACCCAATCAAATCACAAAAGCAATAGAATGGTATCAAAGGAATGTGCCCGATCGAAGGAATGGCCTCACTTGGTCTGGAGGAGCTCCTGATTTTAGTCACATTTAAGTTTACTCATGGGAGTTAGGGTCACGTCATTCCTTACAGAAATCGTTCACCAAAACCATCCTACTTCATTTCTGGAATCTCCACCATGTACATAGTTGTTAAAGTGGTTTTCAGTATTGGCAGAGAGTATGACAATATCCTATCCCAGTCTCTTTAACAACCAAACGTTATTATATGTAACGTCCTGCCATTTTGTATGCTTTAAATCGACGATAAACCACACATGTCAGACTTAAACCATACATAAGGACGGATTGATATGGGGTAAATAAGAAAAAGCAGAGAAAGAAATAAAAAAATAGAATCTTACAGCGGAACGATAAAATATAATAATCAAATATACAGTTCATGAAGCTGTTTTACAAAATATTCGATTATTCTTATACAATACATATCAGACTTACACTTACCAAAGAATATTAATAATGCAGCGGAATACAATGGTGTAGTGGAATAATATAATAGATAATAGTAATACACTCTTCGTCTTCGTCCTCCAGAAATAAAGTCTCCGAATCCTGAAATGCTCAGACTGACCCTAGTGAATTGAAAAGACAAAACACACGAGTCAGAACTAAAAGATCTTATTTAAGTTAAATCAACGGTCAATAATATGAGTGGAACGACGTCATAAATGTTTACGGGATTTGACTTCTCCTATCCAGTGTCTAACGTGAGTGCAGTAACTTAAGAGATGTTCAGGATTCTCATCTCCTAAGGATCCGTTAAAGTATTTACTATGTAATAATATTTCTCTGTTATAATAATGTCTATAGTAAAATAAACTTACTTTTAAATAGCGTTAAGGCTTTACATTTTCCACCTTAACACGTAATAGTCCCAGTAGTCCATCCAGTATCAATGCATCTCCAGATCGGGAGACTACCCTAAATACTCCATGGGCTACGGGAGAAAACCAAACTCGTACAAGGCGCGATAGGGTAGGTGACAAGGCACAACTAGGCAATGCCAGGGTAGATAAACCAATTAGGCTTCCAAGCCGATGGTAAAGCGTAGCAGCTACTACCGCCCACCTCAAGCCACACCCCCAAATCAAAAATCAAAAGTGGCCACCGAATCAATTTAAAGTCAGAGTATAATATCGAAGGGATGTGTCTGATAAAAGGTGCTACCTTCTTAGCCCGTCAATCGCTCCTGTTTTAGCCACCTTATGCCAACTCACGGGAGTTGGGTCCACGTATTTACTTCAAAGGAAATGCTGCCCCATCCTACTTCATTCTGAAATCTCCACCATGTAAACGGTTGTCAAAGTGGTTTTCGATATCGACAGAGAGTATGCCCATATCCTATCCCGGCCTCTTTGCCAATCAATCGTTATTATAACACCGTGTTCATTTCAAAATAATTATACTTCAAAACCAGGATATAATATTCATTTCAAAATCATATAAATACGATATCATTTTCGTTTTAAAAACCAAATCAATATGATATCATTTATAAAACCCAAATCAATATAACATCATTTTTTATTTCAAATATATCCTTTTCCCAAAATCATAGCGTTTTCAAATCATAATACCTTGAAATCCATAATTTTGAAACATAACTCCAATACTTAAATGGTTTAATATTGAATTACTTTATATAATAAATTAGCTTCTTTAATTTCACAAATCAATGCCAAATACAGTTTTGAATTCCCAAATAAACCATTTCAATTTCCATATATTTCAAAGCTTTATATATTCCACCATTTCAAAATTAATTCTTTGATAATCCCATACACATCAAATTCAGTTACTATTATTTAGATTTGAAATAAGTCAAATATCATTTAAGAAAACCTTTAACTTCTCATAACCGGATATTCTTTCCATTTATTTAACTTGATATATTCATTTAAATCAACTTTATATTCATTTAAATCACTCTAAACCAAATCAAGTCATAAGAATTATACCCTTTAAAAACTCAATTTTATTTAAATTTCAAATCAAATTTATTCGAATATAATTCTTAAATACTTCAATTAAAATAAATTTCATATTTTGTCTTCCAAGTTAATTTTTATTTAAGTCATTAAAAACACTATATATACAATATCTTAAATAGGTACTTAACCATATAATATAAAACAATCAAACTCCATTATTAAACTTATTTTTATTAAACAAATTTATACATAGCTTAAATTCAAGAATTTAACTATATATATAATAATATTTATATAATATCAAAATTTAATATTTGTTAAACCGTATATTTCTTTTCAAAATCATAGAAAATCATTTCAAATTATTTATGTATACAGACCAACGGTGTCTGTATATAAATTTTCTATCCTAGGTTCAAGTGATACAGATATTTATCATTTCAACCTATAATTTAAAATAAAAATACGGTTATGTATCATTTCATACCGCAATCCTGAATGAAATAAAATGCATGACAACTTGCAGCTTATAACAATATAAAATACAACATCCATTCATCCAATATCAATCATCAACCATTTATCACAATCATCATCCAATTCAAAAAATAACATCAATGTAGAGTAAAAATAAATAACAAGTAATTACTGGCAGTTTATATTCAATAATAAATTAATTTAACTGGCAGTTCATATGCAATAATAAACTGAATACCAATTTAATTCAATAAATTCAATTTTAACTGGAATGATGATAAAAAAATATACCAAACATCAATAAATAAATTTCTAATCACATCAAAAATTAATTTAACAAACATAAGAAATTTTAGAAGTTGCGAGTGGGTTAAAACACTCACCTTTATACGAACTTGAAAATAATAGACTTCTAATCAATAGCTTCGCTATATGTTTCCTTAGTCCCCTTCTTGATCGCTAGCTTTGTTCCGTAATTTTTCTTTTATTTTGATTTACTTTAATTTCCCTCCTTATTATATTAATATATATGTATGTATGTATGTATGTATTTATGTATTTTTTAAAAGGCTTGAAAAATAAGAAGATTTGAAAAAGAAGAATTGAAAAGGAAAAGGATTAAAATAAGAAGAACTGAAATGGAAGAGAAGACCAAGATTTGAAAAGAAAGAAGAAAGTTTGAAATAGAATAAAATTTGGAGAAGAAGAATATTTGAAGAGGAAGGAAAAATTAAAATGAGAGATAATAAGGAGATTTGAAGAAAAAAAGAAAAAAAAGAAGATTATAATGGAGGCTGTGGTTTCATTAGCATCATATCTTATTTATAAGGTTAGAGTTAGGTTTAGGGCCAAAGAGATTTGAAAAGAGAGGCCGCTATTAATTAGAAATAAATGAAATGACGTTATTGTAAAATGAAGTTGGAAAATGAATGAAAAAATAAATATGAACATATTTGGTATTGAAATATAGTAAATATGAACAACATTTTTAAAAGTAGCAAGTATTAAAAAGAGGTAATTATTAATTAGAAAGGGAATGAATGGACCAACTCTATACTGTAAACAAATTTTTAAAAGTCAAATTTCAAAACAATCGGTCACTTAATTAATTTGGTTAACCCTAAACGTACCAAAATTAACATCCTTTAAAGTTTTAATTAACACACAATAAAGGAAAATAAATTCTCTACACAAATTTGTGTCATAAATTAACATTGATTTGTATTTATTACATTCACACCTTTAGTTATTACATAAATTCTCATTAATATACATTAAACTTCATTTAATTCTAATTGATTCCCATTTTAATTATTAAACCAAATAAACGGGTAACTTATAACAAGTGTTACCATGACTTTAATTACACTTATGAATTCCCTATTATCAAGCAAATGTTACAATTCTAAAATACTTCTGCTTTTATTTAATTACCATTAACTATATTATTATTATTATTCCATTAGCTAATTAAGTATTTACATTCGTTTCTTACATTTCAATCTCATAACCAATTATAATAATTTTCAATATTTCACCTGACCTTTCATTTCAATTTATCCATTTATTAAGTTTTTCATTCATTGCATTAGTGCTCCCATTCCATCCTTTATTTATTGACTATCATATTTCCATTTACTATATTTTGGTCAATTTCACACATTATTTGTAATTAAAGTCTCAATTAATTTACTTAGCTTGATTTCATTCCTTTATTACATCATTTATTTCTTTACAAATAAACTAACATTTCAATTCATCCTATTATATTCATATCTTGTAATTATTGTCTTAAACTCATAAATGTAATACTAAGTTTCATTTTAATTTCAATTAATGTAATAATTAAATATTAAATTTCATTTAATTGCAATTAATCCAATTATTATCATCTTAGGTACCATTTACTTTGGTATATATCATAATACATTAACAAAATGTTAAATTAAGATTTGTTGTGATTGATTACCAAAGTTTATTTAACACATTAAATAAATAAACAACCTATATTAATTGTCACCTATTTGCTTTTAATTGCATTTTAAAGTTTGTTATCTATCAGCCCAGGTTATTATTCCATATATAACACTAATTTTATTCCATTACTATTTATGATACCCTTGCATTACATACTTCAATATTTCCATTTTCATATTTATTTCAATCGCATAATATTTAATTCCAATTGATACAATAATTACATTTATTATAAATTAGATTTCAATGGAATGATTTGTTTGTCTTTCATTACACTACTATATTCAAATATCCATCTTTCCTTTGTACTAACTACTATTTCCATTTTACTATATTTGCCAAATATGTACATTAATTACGATTTATATTCTCAATTAATTTATTTACTTGGTTTCATACTTTTATTACATCAATTACTACCTTATAGATAAATTTACGTTTCTATTAAATTTACATTCACACTTTCCACTATTATATTAATTATCATTAAAGTAACATTTAATTACCCTTATTTGTAATTGGTAAATTAACTAGTATCAACTACCATTTGTCACCATTATCCATTTATAATACTTGTATGTTTATTCTTCACAAACAATTTCCATCTATCATATTATTTCACATATTAATACAATAATTACATTTGCTTTTATTATATTCCTTCTATAACTAAGTCATAACATTTAAATTATTTTTGTTTAGTTGGCATGTTCATTCAAGTTCATTAATTATTAACTTGCATTAACACATTTCCTTAATTTACATCCAATTACTGTTAACAATGTGTTGTTTCATTAATTAATTCAATAGTTACCTATATTTTCTCATATTTAATTTATATCCAGGCATAATACTTTCACTACTTCATTTCTTAGAATTTTATTCAAATTACAAATAGTTAGTTTTAATTACCATTGCTATATTTCATTCTTAACATTTATTTCAATATAAATTATAAATTTTTTATTTCTTTCTAAATTTAATTATGAAAATCTTATCAATTTAACCAATTTTACGGGTCGTTACACTCTCTCCCACTTAAAACTTTTCGTCCCCGAAAAGGAAAAAGAAGAGGAAAAAGAAGAATTAAAAAATCAATATACCATACTTAAATTATTAAATTCATAAACAAATAAATTTAAAAAATTAATTAATTTAAATAAAATATACCAATTTATAACCACTAAATCTTTTTATACTTAAATTAATAAGGTTTGGAAAACATTTCAATAGATTTCTAAGTCCAAAATTTAAGGAAAATTTTGGCAAAATCTCCTTTGTACGGAGAGGCTCGGAAGAAAATATAATATCAAATATAACAATATATAACATATATTTTCCAAAATAATATATATCCCAACACGGAAAAACAATATAATAACGCTATAAACTGTAATTCGAAAACGTACCTATTTGTCGGGCAATTAATGCTTAATTATGAAACCAAAAGCAGTAGCAATTGCTTCCATAACCTGTATTTCACTTATATAATCCAAAAGAGTTAATAATTATATAGAATGAAATATTTATTTTGTTTCATCCACTAATCAAACAAACAATGTAAAACACAACAATCACTTGAAAACACAACATACGATCATTATATGAAGTCAATAAAATCAACCATCCACATATCTATGCAACAAAATGAATAGTTGTTCGGGTTCAAAATTTTAAATTGTATAGAATGAAAAATAAACTACTAAGTGCACCATTCACTCAACAGTCTTATATGGAACTAAATAGATTATTCATTCATCCAAACAATCGTAAAGTGTCCTTGCCTAAATAACCATAAACTAAAACAAACAACAATCTTTTCTTTCATATAAAGTGTAAAAGACCCGTAAATTTCGACAATTAAATTGTTAATTAAATATGATCTTGTAATTTAATTTTTTGTAAAAAAAGAAAAAAAGAAAAAAAATGAAGATGATAAATTAGTATTGGAATTAACGCTAAATTAAAATATAGCAACGGTATTTAAAAACTTGATTATTAGTAATTTGAATAAAAATCTAATGATTGAAATAGTGAAAGATTTATACCTTTGTGTAAATTGAAAATAAATAAAGGGAATTTATTATGTAAATTAAGAAAAGATTGGAATAAATGATGATTCCATGCATACTTATAAAAAGTTATTATGAGTTGCATGTTGAAATGGTTGATTGAGTTGAAATTATGAAAAGGGTAATTAAAGACAAGAATTTGATTTTGCCTAAGTATAAATATATTGATAAACTATATCTGAATAGAAATTTTAATTTGCTCAATCCTTTTTATTTACTATTAGAAGATGTTAATTAATTTAACGGTAAAAATTTGAAAATAAATTCAAATTGTATGTTAGATAATAAATTGCAATAATTAAAGTTAGTAATAAATGGAAAACGGAATACCAATTTATTTATGAAGTGGATATAAGGGAATGTAACAAATTTGAATAAGGAATGCTAATTGTGCATTAAGTGAAGGAATGGAGCATAGATGGAAATATTAAAAGGGATTTAGAATTTTTAATTTGTATGTGTGCATTAATGAATGAATATAGAAATATATTACAAATAAAATAGGAAGTAAGTGAAGATATGCATTAATGAATGAATATAGAAATATATTACAAATAAAATAGGAAGTAAGTGAAGATATGCATTAATGAATGAATATAGAAATATATTACAAATAAAATAGGAAGTGAGTGAAGATATGCATTAATGAATGAGTATAGAAATATATTGCAATAAAATAGGAATAAGTGAAAATCGATTGAAATATAAAATGATATTGGGTATTACAAGTATGAGTTTAGAAATAATTACAAGATATAAGTGAAATAAGATGCATAGAAAAGTTGGTTAATTGTTAAGTGATGAATGATGTAATAAAGGAATGAAATCCAGATAAATTAACCTAATTGGGACCTTAATTAATGATTTAAAAAAAAAAGATGACTGACTAATAGAATAACTTATAATCTAAGGAAATCAAGTAGTACGTTAATTTGAAATAAATTTATAAATTCATTTATGGAATGTAATATAATTCAATGCTAAATGTCAATTTATTTAATAGTAAGATTGTAAATCAATAAACGAAGTTATGAAGATTTCAAATTTTATTTATAACCATTTATGGGAAATCAATTACAATTAATTGACTTGAATTGTGCAGTTAGCGTAGATTTTGTTTTGTAATTGAAGGAGGTTAATTTTATAAGATGAAATTTTGCTAATTCTATATAAAATAGGACCACTGGTTGATTTATAGTATAGAAAGCAAGATGTATAAATTTAATTAAAGTATCAAAATTCAACAATCGTAATTATTGCAAATTGAAATGGAATTTGAGGATAATAAGGTGAAACCATGAACAAAATGTTAGTGCATCCTTATTATTGGTAAAAGATGAGAATATAAAAGTTTGAAAATAAAAAAAAATAGGTTTTCGAAAATTTAATTTATAATTTCTAAATATAAGGAAGTGGAGAAATTAACACTGCAATGGATAGACTTATCAGCTTTTAATTTACATCTAAATTTGTTTAGATCAATTTGGAAATTAATAAAATTGTGGATATATTTTGAAACGTAAAGGAAACGTCTAGATTTACATTTGTAAATACGTTTAAAATAAAATGTAAATGATAAGGAATTTATTTATTTCCTAAATCCGTAACGTGTGTAATTAATATTATTTATCTTTTGGGACCACTTCCGTTTGCACGTTAAAATTCGTGCACACCTATTCTTTTGCGATCTATCTATAAATAGACGATTATAAACCCTAGCCTCCATGTTCTATCATTTTTCTGTACGTTCTTTTCTTCAACTCCTCCTCCTCCTCAAATGGGTGCAAACCTAGATCTATTTCAATTCAAAAATCAAATAAAAATTCAAAATCCTCTAAAAATTCCAGAAAAATTATATGTTAAAGCCCTCGAAATATGTAATCTGCTGGTACTGTCCGTTTTTCGATTGGAGTTTCTATGTGTCCAGATCATGGCCAATTAGTTTCGGCCGGTCATCACCTCGTCGAAAAAAATTCGTCAGATCGGGAAATCGCTTCTGGGTATTGTGGAGAGGGTCGTGGGGATTGCATCGGGAGTGTTCGTTTGGGAAATCAACGGTTGGATCAGCCTAAACAATTGAATTAGGGTTTTGGATTCTAGGTTTTTGGAGGCAGCGGCCGGCCTTAGGCACGAGCGGAGGGGAGGTCATGGGCATCATTGGATGGGCCTCGTCGAGCCGAGCTCAAAGGTGGTGGTCGGCGTGGCGATGGCGGCCGGAGGCGGCGCTGGAACTTGGTCAAAGGTCACGGCTGTAGTGGGTTCTGCGTGTGTTCCATCGTGTACTGTTGTGTGAGTTTGGGGTGGAAGGAGATGACGTGGCAAATATATTTAGGTAGGTTTTGTTTTTAATTTAATTTTGTTTTCAATCGAAATTTTCGAATAACTTTCTCGTACGTAGTCCGATTCACGCGAGATTTTTTTGTTAGGATCGTAATTAAATTCCAGATCTGTTGACGCTGGTTTGGACCAATTCGGAGACCGTCGAATTTTTGAGTTTAAATTGAATTTAAATTCGATTTAAATTCAAAAGGTGAGTGTTTTAACCCACTCACAACTTCTAATATTTTATGTTTGTTAAATTGATTTTTAGATATGAGTAGAAATTTATATATGATTTGTTTGGCATGTTTTATTCATCTTCTCAGTTAATTCGCATTTTTATTTATTTAACTGTTTATTATTTTAATTATTGCATATAAATTTATAGTTAGAATTTATTTTGCATATAAACTGCTAGTTAACAGTTATTAAATTTATTATTGAATATAAACTGTTATTTATTACCTGTATAATTTATGTGCTCTATATCGATGACTGTTTAAATTGGACGATGATTGCAAATAATGGTTGATGATTGATATTTGGATGAATGGATGTTATATTTATATTGTATAAACTGCAAGTCATCATGCATTTTCATTCATTCGGGATTGCGGTTTGAAATGATATACAACCGCATTTTTTTTATTTTAAATTGCGGATTGAAATGATAAACATCCGTATCACTTGACCATAGGATAGAAAATTTTATACAGGCACTGCGGTAAATATATAAAATTATTTTTGGAAATGTTTTACTATGGTATGGTTTATGGGTTTTGATTTGATCATTAATAAAAGCTATATATATGTATATATATATATATATATATAAATTTTCCGGTTTTAGGCTTTGTATAAAAATTGATTTGAAGTATAAACCGAAGTTTGATTTTAAGATCAAATACAATTAAGTATTTAATTAAAATTTAATTTCTGGTAGTTCTATTGACTTAAATTGGAAGTTGAATATTAAGTTAAATCGGAATTTAAATAAAAGTTAAATTTTTAAAGGATATGATTTATAACTTGATTTTGTGTAAAAAGATTTAAATGAGTATCAGGTTGTTTTAAATGAATATATCAAGTAAAATAAATTGAAATTTTTTCCAGCTATGTGAAGTTAAAGGTTTACTTAAATTATATTGAATTCAATAAGTAAACATTTCAAGTCTAAATAATAAGTAATTGGATTTGATATATATGGGTTTGTCAAATAAGTTTGTTTTTGAAATGGTGAAATATTTAAAGCTTTTAACAATAAGAATTGAAATGGTATTTGGAAGTTTAAATCGATATTTAGAATTGATTTAGAAATCTAAAGAAGCTATTTTGTTTTATAAAAGTAATTTAATATTTAACCATTTGAGAGATGGAAATTTGTTTCAAAGTTATGATTTTCAAGGTAGTATGATTTGAAAATAATATATTAAGGAGTTTTGATTTCTAAATATTTTACTTTGAAAACATTTAATTTCGGAAAAGAATATATATTGGAAAATAAAATGACATTATATGATTTTGGGTCTAAATGATATTGTATTGATTTGGGGTTCTAAAAATATAAATGATATCGTATTTATATGGGTTTAAAATGGATATTTTATTCTGGTTTTAAAGTTTAAATTATTTTAAATGACCGCGGTGTTATAATAACGTTTGGTTGTTAAAGAGACCGGGATCGGAAGTTGTCATACTCTCTGCCAACTCCGAAAACCACTTTAACAACCGTGTACGCGGTGGAGATTCCAGAATGAAGTAGGTTGGTGGCGGCGTTTCCTTTAAAGGTAAATACGAGGACCCAACTCCCGTGAGTTGGCATAAGGTGGCTAATACAGGAGCGATCGACGGGTTAATGAGGTAGCACCTCTGATCGGACACTTCCCTTTGATACTATACTCAGACTTTGGATTTTCGGTGGCCACCTTCACTTTTGATTTATTTGATGTGGGGAGTTTGTCCGAGGTGGGCGGCAGCTGCGCGCTGCGCGTTTCCATCGGCCCGGAAGCGTAATTGGTATATCTACCCTGGCATTGTCTAGTTGTGCCGTGTCACCTACCCTAGCGCGCCTTATACGATTTTGTTTTGTACCATACCTATGGAGTGCCCTCTGACGACGCCCATTACGGGGGAGATTCGGTACTGTATAGACTATGGGAATATATAAATGTGTTAAGGTGGAAAATGTAAAGCCTTAACGCTATTAAAAGTAAGTTTATTTTACAAGTAGACACTATTATAATAGCGCAATATACTATATAGTAAGTAGTTTAACGGATCCTTAGGAGATGTAAATCCCGATCATCTCTTGAGTTACTGCACTCATATTTATTTCTGTTAATTTAACTTACATAAGATTTTTTAGTTCTGACTCGAGTGTTTTGTCTTTTCAATTCGCTCGGGTCAGTCCGAGCGTTTCAGGATTTGAAAATTTAGCTCTGGAGGATGAAGACAAAGATGTATATTATTATTATTATTTATACTAGTGCACTACACACTGTTCCGCTGCATTGTTGTTGGTATGTGTAACTCTGATATGTATTATATGAATGTTTTGTAAAGAGATGTATAAACTATATATTTTATTATTATATTTTATCCTTCCGCTGCGAGATTCTATTTTCTTTTATTTCTTTCATGTTTTTCTTATTTACCCCATAACAATCCGCCCTTCCGTATGGATTGAATCGGCATGTGTGTCTGTTTAAATCGTGCGAAAAGGCGGGATGTTACATAAAGATTTATCCTTTTAATTTACTCGCAATTATTCAATTTCATTTATTTATAGTATTAATGTTTAATTCAATTTCTTTGCATATTAATTTATTTACTTAAATTTAAAATCTTATACTTACAATATTTTTTTCCTGTTACCTTTATTACAATAACATTTCAATTACAACTTAAGTTTACAACAATTACAACATCAAATCCTTATTTATAAAAGAATTTCATTAAATACTTTCATTACCTCAACTTGATTACTTGTAAAATATCCATTACATTTTCTTATTAGCGTTTCAACTTTTTACATCTTTTGTTAAGTCATATATATGTTAAAGAATGCAAATGAAATTTATACAAGTTTTACCTCATTTCTTTTAATTTAATTTAATGTTCAATAATTACATCTTTCGTTTTATATATTACGATTTCAACTTTCTTTTTAATTCTATTTCTACTTAGCATTAAATCTCTTATTTCCTTTAGAGGTTTCAATTTTTAATTACCTACGTTCCAACACTACAATAATTGAAACTATTAATTAGTGGAAACTTAAGAACTAAATACCGGGTTAAATCTCAAATAATTTTAAAATAATAGATAAACGTATTTATATATCCAATTATGTTTAAAAAAAATTAAAAATTTATATTTGGTTATCAAAATAAATTCGTAGTAAAACTATTACAGTGGCCTTCCCACTTCGAAACTCGAAAATGAATGTCGATGATGCGTACACTCGTCACCGAAATTATTTTCCAACGACAGAGAGGGAAGTACAGAGCTTATTTCTCTTCAAAATTTCCTTAAATAATTCTTTCAAATTATATTGAAATATCTATAACAGAAAATACTTATAAACAATATTATTATATTCCAAAATTATTCGAAAGAAATTTTTAAAACCCCGGGCTTAAGTTCTAAATTTTCAATTTTCATTTATTTTATTTTCAATCTCATTTCAACTATTATTTATAAATTTCATTACCTAACAACCAATATATTGCAACCAAATATATATATCATTTATAAAAATTTATTTTATATATATAGAAAATATAATAGGCAAAATTATTTTATTCACCCATATTCAAAGCAAATATTGTGTCGGTCTATCCTATTACGTGTTTAGAATCCCTATCGATGTCATGGCGTCCCATGCACCAACTAGAATTTATAAATACAAAATGGAACAAACTAAAACAATATTAAAACCATTTTATAACACTAACAAGTACGTTCTCTCATATATATATATACACACACACACACACTCAACAACTCATCATAGGGAATTACTACCATATTGATAAAGAGTCTGATCCCACAAAGCTAAGATTTATCGCTAAACCAAAGCACTGATACCAGCTGTAACGTCCCGCCTTTTTGTATGCTTTAAATCGACGATAAACCACACACGTCAGACTTAAACCATACAGAAGAGAAGATTGTTATGGGGTAAATAAGAAAAAGCAGAGAAATAAAACAAAACAGAATCTTACAGCGGAACGATAAAATGTAATAATCAAATATACAGTTCATGAAGCTGTTTTACAAAATATTCGATTATTCTTATACAATACATATCAGAGTTACACTTACTAGAGAAAATTAATAATGCAGCAGAATACAATAGTGTAGTAGAATAATATAATAGACAATAGTAATACACTCTTCGTCTTCGTCCTCCAGAAATAAAGTCTCCGAATCCTGAAATGCTCAGACTGACCCGAGTGAATTGAAAAGACAAAACACTCTAGCCAAAACTAAAAGATCTTATGTAAGTTAAATCAACAGTCAATAATATGAGTGGAACGGCATCAGTGACGTTTACGGGATTTGACATCTCCTATCCAGTGTCTAACGTGAGTGCAGTAACTTAAGAGATGTTCAGGATTCTCGTCTCCTAAGGATCCGTTAAACTATTTACTATGTAGTAATATTTCGCTATTATAATAATGTTTATAGTAAAATAAACTAACTTTTAAATAGCGTTAAAGCTTTACATTTCCACCTTAACACGTAATAGTCCCAGTAGTCCATCCAGTATCAGCGTATCTCCAGATCGGGAGACTACCCTAAATACTCCACGGGCTACGGGAGAAAACCAAACTCGTACAAGGCGCGATAGGGTAGGTGACACGACACAACTAGGCAATGCCTGGGTAGATATACCAATTACGCTTCCGGGCCAGTGGTAATGCGTAGCAGCTATTACCGCCCACCTCGAGCCACACCCCCAAATCAAAAATCAAAAGTGTCCACCGAATCAATCCAAAGTTAGAGTATAATATCGAAGGAATGTGTCCGATAAAAGGTGCTACTGTGACGCCCCACCTCTATACCCACGCTAGCCAAGAACACTACGGTGTAGTGCTGTCAACTAGCGCGGAGAATAAGGCTGTTGAGGAGCGACCATCCGTGTAATTTCTTATCACACGGTGGCTATAAAATGATCTTCAGAAACAAATATAGAAGTAAGCATAACATGCGAATCAATCACAGATATCCATATCACAAAGGCGGAAAGAGATATGAATATATATCACATAAAAGTGTACATCAGAGTAGTGGTCTAGAAAGATCCACGATAATACAAAAGAATAGCAACGCGTGCTATACAAAAGAATACAACTATGAGTCTATATCTCAAGTGTAAACAACAAAAGCTGCTAATCTAAACAAGTAGCCAAAAGTCTGAGTAGTGAATCACTGGGGGAGGAGTCAAGCAGTAGCACCTGTAACATCTCGGCCTGACCCGAGTATTATTTATAAGAAAATAATAAACGGATCAGTCTAGCTATAAATATCAGATGACATGATATAAAATAAAAGATATGGCATAAACATAAAATATCCATACTGACATACTACTATAAGTATGCAAATAATGATCAACAGGAGATCAACCGATAAGAGATAAATCAATATCACAAGAATCTTCTCAAAGATCCAAAGAGGGCATCATACCCTAAACTTGTACTCATGACAAGTCAAAGAGATAAATTCCAGAAATCAACACAAGAAATCCAGAAATCATAAAAAGGGAAAGAGGCCTATCACATGACGGTCCGAAGACCATGGGGAGCTACCCCACATGTGTGAGTGGAATCACACAGATTGAGGTCAAGACTAACCAAAAAGCAGAAAGGTATGTGTGAATGGAATCACACAAGTGGTGTCTAGTCTAACCTTGCAATGAAAGAGACATCGCGCGATTGCTAGTCTAATTCATAAAGCGATCATCAAGATCAACGAGAAGTGTCAATCACACTAAGCTAGTAAATATAGAAGTTTAGCTTCATGTCTCATAACCACTTGCTTAACTTAAATATTTACGAACAAACTGTAAATCTTCACTAATAAAATTGTCACAAGAGGTTCAATCGAACAAGTCCAAGAATTAACCGACGAAGTGAACGCAAGCGTTTCATACCACTTGTTTTACTAAGTCGTTTAATTAGATTTCTCATCCGAGTGAGGTAAAGGCTTGTATATACTAATAGATTGGAAAACGGTTTAAGAAAAGAGCTTTGTTATTAAAAATAGAGTTGAAATCATTTTGTTGAAAGAGTTTTGATATTTACTACTAGTATTGAAACCTTTATATTATAAAGTGACCAAACACAGAAGCAATTGTAGAAACAATCATTCACGAAAATCGCATACGGAGATGTGAATAAAATCCAAGGAAATCAGCTCAATGTTTTTCAGATAAGATCCCCTACGGAGGGGGGGTCCAGGGGGGGTGGCAACCCACCAAGGTGGGGGTGCGGGGGCAACGCCACCGCTTACGGGGTTCGACCTGCCCGGTCAGGTCGCGGGGGTCCAGGGGGCAGCGCCCCCGGCGGGGTGCGGGGCAGCGCCCCGTCCAAAACGGTACGACTTAGTGAAGATAACATGAGGTCTAACGACCTAAGAGGGATAGGGTCGAGCGACCTAATGGTTGCGACCTAGGGGTCTAAGGGGCACGACCTAGTGGTCCAGCGACCTAAAGGGTATAGGTCATGCAACCTAAAATAGGTTCGCGACCTAACACTCAAACGACCTAAAGAAATTAAGGAGCCGAGCGACCTATAAGAAGCAGCGACCTAAGAAGAAACGAGGCCCAACGACCTAGGGGTTAGGTCATGCGAGTTAAGAAGGTCAGCGACCTAACAAAGACACGCGACCTAATAAAGAAACGCGACCTAAGTGTTACGGCCTAAGAGTCGAACGACCTAGCGTGGAAGCGGCCTAAAAGCCAAACGACCTAACGACCTAAGGTCATACGACCTAGCGACCGAAAGCCATACGACCTAACGACCTAAGGTCATACGACCTAGTGCAACACGCGACCTAAAAGGTACACGACCTAATGCGGCCGAGTGGTTTAAGGTCGGAGACGACCTACGACTTATAAAGGTAGACGGTTGAGCGAGCTAATGAAGTCCAGAGTCGAGCGACCTAGCGACACGATGTGTTGAGCGACCTAACAAGGTCCAGAGAAGGGCGACTTAAAAGAGGCGCGACCTAAAAGAGGCGCGACCTAAAAGAGGCGCGACCTAAAGGAGCGCGACTTAATGGGTTATATGACCCAACGACCTAAGCCACTAACTCGCGAGCGACCTAAGTCCTAGGTCGTGAGCGACCTAACTGCGAGTGAGCAAAAATGGCCAGAGTCAAAGCAGAGCGACCTAACGACCATACGACCTACGACCTAAGGTCCTGAGCGACCTACGACCTAAGGTCTTGAGCGACCTAACTCCGAAAACACGAAAATGGCCAGAACGACCTAAATGCAGAAATTTCACCAAAACGCTAAAAATTGGAGTTTTTCACCAATCCAATCCAAACCAAATGCAAATGTGCATGCAAAAGTGATAGGGAATCATTCCCAACAGTCCAATATAGTTATAGACTAGATTTGTGAGATAAAAATCTCACCTTTGCTCCAAAACCCAATGAAAATGAAGAACAAAGCTTGAAGGCAAATGGAGAAGCAACTACAAGCTTGAATCCGATGTCTTCTTCTTTAATTTGGAGTTGAATGTTGGAGTTGCAATAAAACAAAGACTTTGGAGTTTTAATTTCTCATTCCATTCACCATTTTTGTTGAAGCTTTAGTGTTAGGAAATGAAATGAAGCAATGAAGAAGAAGGGGGGTGGAACTTGGGCCTAATGGGCTAAAAGTCCAAACCAAAGGCTCGAGTGAAAAAGTGGTGAAATTCCACTAACCCCAAACATATCAATGTTTATACTTAGAAGATTGCAAACGACGTTTCGAACTCAATGGAAGTGGTCTCGAGTCCTAATTTGACCGTTTGCAAAAAGTAGCTTCGGACCAAAATCCGATTAACGATAAAATATTTAAATATAAAAATCGATAAATATGCGGGTTGTTACAGCTACCTTCTTAGCCCGTCAATCGCTCCTGTTTTAGTCACCTTATGCCAACTCACGGGAGTCGAGTCCACGTATTTACCTCAAAGGAAATGCCGCCACCATCCTACTTCATTCTGGAATCTCCACCGCGTACACGGTTTTCAAAGTGGTTTTCGGTATCGACAGAGAGTATGCCCATATCCGATCCCGGTCTCTTTGCCAAACTATCGTTATTATAACACCGCGGTCATTTCAAAATAATTATACTTCAAAACCAGGATATAATATTCATTTCAAAATCATATAAATACGATATCATTTTCGTTTTAAAAACCAAATCAATATGATATCATTTATGAAACCCAAATCAATATAATATCTTTTTTATTTCAAATATACCCTTTTCCCAAAATCATAGCATTTTCAAATCATAGTACCTTGAAATCCGTAATTTTGAAACATAACTTCCAATACTTAAATGGTTTAATATTGAATTACTTTATATAATAAATTATCTTTTTTAATTTCAAAAATCAATTCCAAATACAGTTTTGAATTCCCAAATAAACCATTTCAATTTTCATATATTTCAAAGCTTTAAATATTCCACCATTTCAAAATTAATTCTTTGATAATCCCATATACATCAAATTCAATTACTATTATTTAGATTTGAAATAAGTCAAATATCATTTAAGAAAACCTTTAACTTCGCATAACTGGATATTCTTTCAATTTATTTAACTTGATATATTCATTTAAATCAAATTTGTATTCATTTAAATCACTCTAAACCGAATCAAGTTATAAGAATCATACCCTTTGTTATCTCAATTTCATTTAAATTTCAAATCAAATTTATTCGAGTATAATTCTTAAGTAATTCAATTCAAACAAATTTCATATTTTGTCTTCCAACTTAATTTTTATTTTAGTCATTAAAAACTCTATATATACAATATCTTAGACAGGTACTTAACCATATAATATAAAACAATCAAACTCCATTATTAAACTTATTTTCACTAAACAAATTTATACATAGCTTAAATTCAAGAATTTAACTATATATATGTAATAATATTTATATAATATCAAAATTTAATATTTATTAAACCGTATATTTCTTTCCAAAATCATAGAAAATCATTTCAAATTATTTATATATATAGACCGACGGTGTCTGTATATAAATTTTCTATTCTAGGGTCAAGGGATACGGATATTTATCATTTCAATCCGTAATTTAAAATAAAATTACGGTTATATATCATTTCAAACTGCAATCCCGAATGAAATAAAATGCATGACAACTTGCAGCTTATAACATCCATTCATCCAATATCAATCATCAACCATTTATCACAATCATCATCCAATTCAAACAATAACATCAATGTAGAGTAGAAATAAATAACAAGTAATTACTGGAAGTTTATATTCAATAATAAATTAATTTAACTGGCAGTTCATATGCAATAATAAACTGAATACCAATTTTGTAACGACCCGTAAAATTCGACCATTTAAAATTGTTTGTTTAATAGGATTTTTGTAATTTATTTTAGTTGAAAGAATAAAGGTGGTAGATAAATATTAAAATGAAGGCTAGAATAAATTATATAGAAGTGACTTAGAAACCTATTTAAAGACATTTGAATAAAATTCAAATGAATTAAGTAGAGAAAGAAAGAAAAATTCTTACCTGGACATAAAATTTAATATGGGAATATTAAACCAATTTAATGCAATAAAAGATTGTGAACGATAAATTGAATAGATTAAGAAACCCTGTTATTGCAAGTCAATAAATTTGTAAACCCTAATGAACATCTCAAAATTTATAAATTTATTGAAATTTAAGACATAGCATAAGCGTAGAACTATAGGTATGATGACAAACTTTTATAAATTGTCTAAGTAAGGGTCAGCAAATTTATTTGGAAATCAAACTCAATTAAGGGTAAGTAATTATGATGATTGATGGCATAAACGTTACTAATTTTTATTATAGTAACGGAAGTGCAGATGGAAGGCAACTGTAGAAATTTAAGTACGTATTAACAATTGAAAGGGACTGTCGATTGAATGGAGTACTTTAGGTTGTCTTACTAAATTTAGAATTTAACATAAGACAAATAGAAATAAATCAATAAACGTATAGATTTTAAGTTTATTATGATGAATTATTTTAGTGATATGACTTAGAATAAATGAAATAATTTGGGTTAATTGGTATTTAATGGAATTAAAGGTTGCAATATTCATAGGTAAGGATTTAGATGAAATAGATTGATGTATGAAAAATTTAATTGGATAAATGGCAATTAATTCCTTTAATTTGTGCAATTAATGTATGTTTAATTGATAACGATAAAAAGTTGATTTTTTTCAGTGTAAACAACGTAAAATATTATCATAGCATGATACTTGGTTTGAATAGAAGGGTGGAATTGGGAATTTAATAAGTGAATTTATTTCAATCAGTGCAATAAAAGGATACATAAATAAATGGTAAGATGAAATGGTAAATTATTGATGTAATGGAAGATATAACAATGTCAATTATGCATATAAGGTAATAAGGTAATGAAACCGAGGTAAATTAATTAATTGAGACTTTAAGTAAAATTAACGTGTGGAATTGACCAAGGTTCAATAAAATGAGAATTTGATTGGTTATATTTATTGGTTGAGAAAGGTAAATGTGTATTTGGGGAATAAATTTAGTCAGACTTAAATATTGAATTTAATTAATTAATATATATGATAAATGATGATTAAATAAAAACCCAATACTCTATATATATGTATAATATTTGAGTGAAAATAATAATACACTTATAAATGTGGAATTAAGAGTTTACAACAACTATTTTGAGTAAAAAAATTGTTCATTCAAGTAAATTTGGAACATCGCAATAGGTGTAGATTAAGTGTTGCGTTAAATAAATTATAAAGGAATAAATTTATAGAAGCGTAGGAACGGAAGAATGAACATTATAGTAACGTAAAACGTATTGTAGGATAATAATTAAGTATAGGCTTGTAAATTTGATGTATGACAATAAATTTGTACGTAAATCTTTCTATTAGTTGATAAGTCTTATTTTGATCAATTTAAAGGAATACACCAATTTTTGTAGTTAGTACGGAATATTGATGAGTGAATGAATAAGATGAAACAAAGGTGGAATGTATTAGTTGAGGTTTTAAGTTTATTTATGTGATAAGTTACCAAAATTACAATTTTATCTAAATACAGTAATTTATGCAAACAAAAGATGAACATTTTGAAATATTACCACAGTGATATATAAAAGAAACGTTAACTATGTAGTTGGAGAAAAAATTGATATATTTTGAGTTGGATAATAGAAATCAAGTTATTTATATAATTAGATTTAAGATGAGAGTATAAGTATATGATTTAATAATTGGGTTTTGCGAATAAAATTTATAATTCCCAAATAATAAGAAAACGCAGAGGTTAACACTACGAAATTTATATACTTATAAATTTTAATTCACATCCAAGCTTGCTAAATTATTTGGAATTGATTGGATTATATAAGTAATGAAATTTGGCCAATATTTAAAGTTGAAAGAAAATTTGGATTTTATGATTTATTTTAATTTATTTAATAAATATTAAAAATAGCCATTTTTGTCACGGACTCGGATTTCGACGAAACCAGTTTCATCGGATCCGTAACGGTGAATTATAATAATGTTTCAAGTTTCGTAGCGATCGGAGTTGTCGTTTGATCGTACGGACTCGAAACGCCTTGAAATTTACGCATTTTGAAATCAATGTGAAATTTTTGTTTTTTTGGCATAACTTCTTCATACGATCGAATTTGGTCGCGAAATTTTTTCCATTGCGTTCAGAATATTTTAAAACACCTATTTGGATATATAGTTTTAACAAATCCGACTCCGGAGGCATAGCGGGCTTTTTGGACCATGGTTTGTCACGAACGTTCGCGTATCCAGTCTAGCTACCCTACCTCTAGCCTATCTATAAATATACATCTATAAACCCTAGCTCCTTTCTTTTTCATTTGCTGTACGTTCATTTCTTCACTCTTTACTCTTCCCCAAATGTATACATCTCAGATCCAATTCCAGATCCATCTACAGTTCAAAATCAAAAGTCAAAACTCAAAAATTTCAGAAAATTCCAGAAAAAAATATATGTTGAAGTATTCGATACGCGTAATATACTGGTGAAATTCGTTTTTCAATTGGAGCTGTCGTTCATCCAGAATAAATTCAAACAGCCCCAAAACCGTTCATCATCGCCGTAACAAAAGTTGTCGGATCGGAAAAACATTTCTGGGTTTTGACGAGGGAACGAAGGTGATCGCATCCATGTGATTTGTTTCGCGAATCGACGGTTGGATTGACGGCAAAACTCGACTAGGTTTTCAGATTTAAGGGCGTGCGTGCGTTCCTGGGTTGGTGCGTACTGGGGGAAAGGAAGGGTGCGTGGATGAAGAAATTAAGTGAAGGTGAATATGTGTCGTTTTCTATTTATTTTCAATTTGAATTCAATCATCATTTTTCGCCATAACTTTCTCATACGAAGTCGGATTCACACGAATTTTTTTTTGTTAGGATCGTAATTTAATTCCGGACTCGATGACGCTGGTTTGGACGAATTCTGAGACGGTCAAATTTTTGGGTTTAAATTGAATTTAAATTCGATTTAAATTCAAAAGGTGAGTGTTTTAACCCACTCACAACTACTAGAAGCTTTTATGTTTGTTAAATAAATTTTAGAAATGAATAGAAATTTATTTATGAGCTTTTGGCATGTTATTTCATTCATATCTGTTGAATTGCATTTTTTTGAATGTAACTGTTAATTTAATTGATTTATTGCGTGTAAATTGGCTGTTAGAAATTATTGTTTGCATATGAACTGCTAGTTAACAGTTATGTCAATTATCACTGAATATAAATTGTTAGATTAATAATTGATAAAATTTAATTTGAATAAACTGCCAGTTATCACCTGTTATATATGATCATATATATAATTGTTATTGATTGATATTGATCGATGTTGTGATTGGATGATGGATGTGTTGTTGAATGAATGTTTTATTTGGATATCATTAAACTGCAAGTTAGTATGCATTCACATTTCATTCGGGATTGCGGTTTGAAATGATATACAACCGCAGTTTTATTTTTTTAAATTGCGGATTGAAATGATAAATATCCGTATCACTTGACCATAGGATAGAAAATTATATACAGGCACCGCGGTCTATATATAACTATTTTAATGTGATTTCTATGGTTTGGATTGAATACGGTCTATAAATCTTAAATTTATATTGTATAAATATTTTATTCCATATTTATATACCTATGAAGTTGAAATTTTGAAATTAAAAGGAATATAAATTTCTTTATTGAAATGGAAGAAATTAAGAAAATGGAGTTTGATGATTTATATCCTATGTTTAAATGTAAAGTTGGAAATTATAAGATATGATATTTGTAATTGGATTTTCCCAAAATAAATAGAAATGGATATTCTAGTATAATTTGAAGTGGAAAAATTCTATATATATATATATATATATATATTTTACTAGAAATTGAAGTCTTATTAATTATGGATTTTATGTGAATGGTCAAGATTAATTAATAGAATATTGATTTTGAAAGGATAAAAATCCAACTTTAGTTGAAATATTAATGCTCAAAAATGGATATAAATATATATAAAATTGAAATGGTTTTGGGACTTGAAGTAATATTTTGGACTTTGGTTTAACTTTAAAACAAGAAATATTTGGAAAGCCATGTAATTTATTCTTTATAAGGCAACAGTAAAGTTAAACCTTTTTAATTCGCATACCGTTGAATATCCAAACCATTTAGTTTTGAAAATAATGGTTTTAAAATACTATGGATTTTCGAAGAATTATGTTGAAAGTTACAAACAAAATATTGGTTACATGGGATATTAAATAATAAAAAGTGACATAATTTTTGGAAAGGAAAATTTTATTTGGGAAACGATATCATTGATTTGGGCTTTTATAAAATAATATGAAAATAAATGGTTTGTGTTTTTAAAGAAGAAATGATATCGTAATATTATGGTTTGAAATGGATTATATTCTGGTTTTAAAGTATAAACTATTTTTAAATAATAACCGCGGTGTTATAATAACGATGGGTTGGCAAAGAGACCGGGATCGGATATGGACATACTCTCTGTCGATACCGAAAACCACTTTGACTAACCGTGTACGCGGTGGAGATTCCAGAATGAAGTAGGTGGTGGCGACGTTTTCCTGTAAGGTAAATACGTGGACCCAACTCCCGTGAGTTGGCATAAGGTGGCTAAAACAGGAGCGATTCTCAGGCCAATGAGGTCATTCCTCTGATCGGACGCTCCTCTTCGATATTATACTTTGACTTGGATTTGATTCAGTGGCCACTTCTATATTTTGATTTTGGGGAGTTAGTCCGAGGTGGGCGGTAACTGCGGCTACGCGTTTCCACCAGCCTGGATAGCAATTGGTATATCTACCCTGGCATTGCCTAGTTGTGCCGTGTCACCTACCATATCGAGCCTTTACTACGAGTTTCTATTTGTGTCGTACCTATGGAGTATCCTCTGGTAGCCTCCCGATCAGGAGGTATTACGGTACTGTATAGACTATTGGCATTTTACGTGTTAAGGTGGAAAATGTAAAGCCTTAACGCTATTTAAAAGTAAGTTTATTTTATAAATAGACACTATTATAATAGCGCAATATACTACATAGTAAATAGTTTAACGGATCCTTAGGAGATGTAAATCCCGAACATCTCTTGAGTTACTGTACTCATATTTATTTCTGTTTATTTAACTCACATAAGATATTCTAGTCTGACTCGGGTGTTTTGTCTTTTCAAATTCGCTCGGGTCAGTCCGAGCGTTTCAGGATAGCAGATTTTAGCTTTGGAGGACGAAGACGAAGAATCAGTATTATTTTATATATAGTATTACACCACACTCTTTCTATTCCGCTGCATTGCTTGTATTGGTATGTGTAACTCTGATATTTATTGTAAAAGAAGAATCAAGCTTTTGTAAACTGTTTATGAACTGTATATTTGTTATTATATTTTATCCTTTCGATGTGAGATTCTATTTTGTTTTATTTCTTCTCTGTTTTTCTTATTTACCACATAACAAATCCGCCCTTCCGTATGGTTTGAATCGGCATGTGTGTCGGTTTAAAGTATGCGAAAAGGCGGGATGTTACAGTTGGTATCAGAGCTTTGGTTTAGCGATAAACCTTGGCTTTGTGGGGTTTGACTCTTTGTTAATAGGGTAGTAATATCCTATGGGAGTCACTGAGCGTATATATATGAGAGAGCGTACTTGTTAGTGTTACAAAAAGATTTTTATGTTGTGTTAATCTGTTCCGCTTTGTATTTATAAATTCTGGTTGATGCATGGGACGCTATGCCATCAATAGGGATTTCTAAACACTTAATAGGACAGACCGACATAATATCCGTTTTTAATATAGGTGAATGAAATAATTTTGCCTATTATATTTTCTATATATAAAAATAGTTTTATAAAGATATATATATATATATTTGGTTGCTATAGATTGGGTGTTAGAAAATAAAAATATCTATAATAACTGAAGCTAAGTTGAAATTATGATAAATCAAATTGGAAATTTTAGAACTTAAGTCCGGGATTTTTCCAAATATGTTTTCAAAGAATTTATGAAAAATAATGGTTCGGTTTATAAGTATTTTCTTATATAAATATTTCGTATAAATTGGAAGAATTGTTTGAAAGAAGATTTTGGAGAAAATAAATTTTTGTACTTTCCTTTCTGTCGCTGGAAAATAAATTCGGTGATGACGGCCGCATCATCGACTTTCATTTTCGAGTTTCGAAGGGAAAAGGCCACTGTAGTAAATTCTACTGCAGATTTATTTTGAAATTTTCTAAAAATTTTCTTTTATTGTTCTAAATATAATTAGAGATATAAAAGTTGCAAGAAATTAATTATCTATTATTTTGAAATAAATTGAAATTTAACCCGGTATTTAATTCTAAATTTTTCCGTTAATTAATTGTTTAAAATTTGTTAGTGAAATAAAAGTTAAGTAATAAATGAATTGAAACCTCTAATTGAAATAAGAGAATAACTGCAAAGCTATAAAGAGGAATTTGCATACATATGAGACAAAGGGTAATATGAATAAACATTAAATTTAATTAAAAGAATGGAGATTAAACTTGTATAAGTTCAATTGCAATTTCCTTAACATAAATAACTTACCCAAATATAAAAGTTGAAGTGTTAAATGAGAAACTGGAATTGAATATTTTACAAGTAGGAATTTAGGAAAAATGAAGTATTCAATAAATTACTGTTATAATAAGAATTTAATGGTATAAACTTAGGTTATAATTGAAATTTTACTGAAAAGGGGTTAAGAATTATTAATAGATGATATGAACCTAAGTATATAAAATGAAATTCAAAATAAGAATTGATTGTATGATTATTGACTTAAGTATGTTTTAATCTTCCCTATTCTAATATAATGGAAAGTAGGAAAAATTGGAATGACTGCAATTAATAGTTAATGAATAAATAAAAACTTCCACTTATAAGAATGAATGTTAGCAGATTTAGAATTTAAGTGAAATCTTACAAGTGAAGAGTAAGGAAATGAAGATATTCAAAATATTTGTTGTTATTAATGAGAATTTAATTTATAAACTTAAGTAATAAAAAGGAAATACAAATATAATGAATTTTGTGATAGTTGGAAAATAAAACTTGTAAGAAACAAAGAAATTCCTCCATAAATGAAGGAAAGAAAATCAAACCACTGAATTATGAAATAAATGTAAATAAACTATTTTGGTGTTAGCTTGGATTGTTTGGTTGATGTATGTTTGTTGGGTAAGGAATTTTGGAGTTGTTGGAGGAACAATAATCTATCTCTATTCCATCTAAGACTGTTGAGTAACGGATGCACTTGATAGTTATTTCTCACTCCGTAAAATTTCAGAATTTGAACCCGAACAACTAATGGTTGTTGATTGAATGATTGTTGTTTGTGGTGTGTGCTGTTTGTTAAAATGTATGGTTGTTGCATTTGATTTGGATATGAATGATTGAATCTACCCAAACATTTCACTGTAATATAGATATTTAACTTTTAGATTATATAAGTGAATACAGGGGTTGGAAGCAACTGCTACTGCTTTTGGTTCCAAAATAATAAGCGTATTGCCCGACAAATAGGTACGTTTTCGGATTACGATTAAAGCGCTATTTATATATTTTCCCGTGTGGGATATTTTATTTTGGAAATATATGTAATATATTTGTATATTTGGATATTATATTTTCTCCAGAGTCCCTCCGTACAAAGGAGACTCTGCCAAAATTTTTCGTAAATTTTGGACTTAGAATTTTGTTAAAGATATTTTTCCAACTTTAATAATTCAAGTATTAAAAGACATAATGATTATAAAACAAGTGTATTTCATTAAAGGAAATTTATTTAGTAAATTATTGTTATAAGTTAATATTTGAAATTAGATATACTGTTTTATTCTTCCTTCTCCCTTCCTTTTCCTTTTCGGGGACGAAAAGTTTTGAGTGGGGGAGAGTGTAACGACCCGTAAAATTCGACCATTTAAAATTGTTTGTTTAATAGGATTTTTGTAATTTATTTTAGTTGAAAGAATAAAGGTGGTAGATAAATATTAAAATGAAGGCTAGAATAAATTATATAGAAGTGACTTAGAAACCTATTTAAAGACATTTGAATAAAATTCAAATGAATTAAGTAGAGAAAGAAAGAAAAATTCTTACCTGGACATAAAATTTAATATGGGAATATTAAACCAATTTAATGCAATAAAAGATTGTGAACGATAAATTGAATAGATTAAGAAACCCTGTTATTGCAAGTCAATAAATTTGTAAACCCTAATGAACATCTCAAAATTTTTAAATTTATTGAAATTTAAGACATAGCATAAGCGTAGAACTATAGGTATGATGACAAACTTTTATAAATTGTCTAAGTAAGGGTCAGCAAATTTATTTGGAAATCAAACTCAATTAAGGGTAAGTAATTATGATGATTGATGGCATAAACGTTACTAATTTTTATTATAGTAACGGAAGTGCAGATGGAAGGCAACTGTAGAAATTTAAGTACGTATTAACAATTGAAAGGGACTGTCGATTGAATGGAGTACTTTAGGTTGTCTTACTAAATTTAGAATTTAACATAAGACAAATAGAAATAAATCAATAAACGTATAGATTTTAAGTTTATTATGATGAATTATTTTAGTGATATGACTTAGAATAAATGAAATAATTTGGGTTAATTGGTATTTAATGGAATTAAAGGTTGCAATATTCATAGGTAAGGATTTAGATGAAATAGATTGATGTATGAAAAATTTAATTGGATAAATGGCAATTAATTCCTTTAATTTGTGCAATTAATGTATGTTTAATTGATAACGATAAAAAGTTGATTTTTTTCAGTGTAAACAACGTAAAATATTATCATAGCATGATACTTGGTTTGAATAGAAGGGTGGAATTGGGAATTTAATAAGTGAATTTATTTCAATCAGTGCAATAAAAGGATACATAAATAAATGGTAAGATGAAATGGTAAATTATTGATGTAATGGAAGATATAACAATGTCAATTATGCATATAAGGTAATAAGGTAATGAAACCGAGGTAAATTAATTAATTGAGACTTTAAGTAAAATTAACGTGTGGAATTGACCAAGGTTCAATAAAATGAGAATTTGATTGGTTATATTTATTGGTTGAGAAAGGTAAATGTGTATTTGGGGAATAAATTTAGTCAGACTTAAATATTGAATTTAATTAATTAATATATATGATAAATGATGATTAAATAAAAACCCAATACTCTATATATATGTATAATATTTGAGTGAAAATAATAATACACTTATAAATGTGGAATTAAGAGTTTACAACAACTATTTTGAGTAAAAAAATTGTTCATTCAAGTAAATTTGGAACATCGCAATAGGTGTAGATTAAGTGTTGCGTTAAATAAATTATAAAGGAATAAATTTATAGAAGCGTAGGAACGGAAGAATGAACATTATAGTAACGTAAAACGTATTGTAGGATAATAATTAAGTATAGGCTTGTAAATTTGATGTATGACAATAAATTTGTACGTAAATCTTTCTATTAGTTGATAAGTCTTATTTTGATCAATTTAAAGGAATACACCAATTTTTGTAGTTAGTACGGAATATTGATGAGTGAATGAATAAGATGAAACAAAGGTGGAATGTATTAGTTGAGGTTTTAAGTTTATTTATGTGATAAGTTACCAAAATTACAATTTTATCTAAATACAGTAATTTATGCAAACAAAAGATGAACATTTTGAAATATTACCACAGTGATATATAAAAGAAACGTTAACTATGTAGTTGGAGAAAAATTGATATATTTTGAGTTGGATAATAGAAATCAAGTTATTTATATAATTAGATTTAAGATGAGAGTATAAGTATATGATTTAATAATTGGGTTTTGCGAATAAAATTTATAATTCCCAAATAATAAGAAAACGCAGAGGTTAACACTACGAAATTTATATACTTATAAATTTTAATTCACATCCAAGCTTGCTAAATTATTTGGAATTGATTGGATTATATAAGTAATGAAATTTGGCCAATATTTAAAGTTGAAAGAAAATTTGGATTTTATGATTTATTTTAATTTATTTAATAAATATTAAAAATAGCCATTTTTGTCACGGACTCGGATTTCGACGAAACCAGTTTCATCGGATCCGTAACGGTGAATTATAATAATGTTTCAAGTTTCGTAGCGATCGGAGTTGTCGTTTGATCGTACGGACTCGAAACGCCTTGAAATTTACGCATTTTGAAATCAATGTGAAATTTTTGTTTTTTTGGCATAACTTCTTCATACGATCGAATTTGGTCGCGAAATTTTTTCCATTGCGTTCAGAATATTTTAAAACACCTATTTGGATATATAGTTTTAACAAATCCGACTCCGGAGGCATAGCGGGCTTTTTGGACCATGGTTTGTCACGAACGTTCGCGTATCCAGTCTAGCTACCCTACCTCTAGCCTATCTATAAATATACATCTATAAACCCTAGCTCCTTTCTTTTTCATTTGCTGTACATTCATTTCTTCACTCTTTACTCTTCCCCAAATGTATACATCTCAGATCCAATTCCAGATCCATCCACAGTTCAAAATCAAAAGTCAAAACTCAAAAATTTCAGAAAATTCCAGAAAAAAATATATGTTGAAGTATTCGATACGCGTAATATACTGGTGAAATTCGTTTTTCAATTGGAGCTGTCGTTCATCCAGAATAAATTCAAACAGCCCCAAAACCGTTCATCATCGCCGTAACAAAAGTTGTCGGATCGGAAAAACATTTCTGGGTTTTGACGAGGGAACGAAGGTGATCGCATCCATGTGATTTGTTTCGCGAATCGACGGTTGGATTGACGGCAAAACTCGACTAGGTTTTCAGATTTAAGGGCGTGCGTGCGTTCCTGGGTTGGTGCGTACTGGGGGAAAGGAAGGGTGCGTGGATGAAGAAATTAAGTGAAGGTGAATATGTGTCGTTTTCTATTTATTTTCAATTTGAATTCAATCATCATTTTTCGCCATAACTTTCTCATACGAAGTCGGATTCACACGAATTTTTTTTTGTTAGGATCGTAATTTAATTCTGGACTCGATGACGCTGGTTTGGACGAATTCTGAGACGGTCAAATTTTTGGGTTTAAATTGAATTTAAATTCGATTTAAATTCAAAAGGTGAGTGTTTTAACCCACTCACAACTACTAGAAGCTTTTATGTTTGTTAAATAAATTTTAGAAATGAATAGAAATTTATTTATGAGCTTTTGGCATGTTATTTCATTCATATTTGTTGAATTGCATTTTTTTGAATGTAACTGTTAATTTAATTGATTTATTGCGTGTAAATTGGCTGTTAGAAATTATTGTTTGCATATGAACTGCTAGTTAACAGTTATGTCAATTATCACTGAATATAAATTGTTAGATTAATAATTGATAAAATTTAATTTGAATAAACTGCCAGTTATCACCTGTTATATATGATCATATATATAATTGTTATTGATTGATATTGATCGATGTTGTGATTGGATGATGGATGTGTTGTTGAATGAATGTTTTATTTGGATATCGTTAAACTGCAAGTTAGTATGCATTCACATTTCATTCGGGATTGCGGTTTGAAATGATATACAACCGCAGTTTTATTTTTTTAAATTGCGGATTGAAATGATAAATATCCGTATCACTTGACCATAGGATAGAAAATTATATACAGGCACCGCGGTCTATATATAACTATTTTAATGTGATTTCTATGGTTTGGATTGAATACGGTCTATAAATCTTAAATTTATATTATATAAATATTTTATTCCATATTTATATACCTATGAAGTTGAAATTTTGAAATTAAAAGGAATATAAATTTCTTTATTGAAATGGAAGAAATTAAGAAAATGGAGTTTGATGATTTATATCCTATGTTTAAATGTAAAGTTGGAAATTATAAGATATGATATTTGTAATTGGATTTTCCCAAAATAAATAGAAATGGATATTCTAGTATAATTTGAAGTGGAAAAATTCTATATATATATATATATATATATTTTACTAGAAATTGAAGTCTTATTAATTATGGATTTTATGTGAATGGTCAAGATTAATTAATAGAATATTGATTTTGAAAGGATAAAAATCCAACTTTAGTTGAAATATTAATGCTCAAAAATGGATATAAATATATATAAAATTGAAATGGTTTTGGGACTTGAAGTAATATTTTGGACTTTGGTTTAACTTTAAAACAAGAAATATTTGGAAAGCCATGTAATTTATTCTTTATAAGGCAACAGTAAAGTTAAACCTTTTTAATTCGCATACCGTTGAATATCCAAACCATTTAGTTTTGAAAATAATGGTTTTAAAATACTATGGATTTTCGAAGAATTATGTTGAAAGTTACAAACAAAATATTGGTTACATGGGATATTAAATAATAAAAAGTGACATAATTTTTGGAAAGGAAAATTTTATTTGGGAAACGATATCATTGATTTGGGCTTTTATAAAATAATATGAAAATAAATGGTTTGTGTTTTTAAAGAAGAAATGATATCGTAATATTATGGTTTGAAATGGATTATATTCTGGTTTTAAAGTATAAACTATTTTTAAATAATAACCGCGGTGTTATAATAACGATGGGTTGGCAAAGAGACCGGGATCGGATATGGACATACTCTCTGTCGATACCGAAAACCACTTTGACTAACCGTGTACGCGGTGGAGATTCCAGAATGAAGTAGGTGGTGGCGACGTTTTCCTGTAAGGTAAATACGTGGACCCAACTCCCGTGAGTTGGCATAAGGTGGCTAAAACAGGAGCGATTCTCAGGCCAATGAGGTCATTCCTCTGATCGGACGCTCCTCTTCGATATTATACTTTGACTTGGATTTGATTCAGTGGCCACTTCTATATTTTGATTTTGGGGAGTTAGTCCGAGGTGGGCGGTAACTGCGGCTACGCGTTTCCACCAGCCTGGATAGCAATTGGTATATCTACCCTGGCATTGCCTAGTTGTGCCGTGTCACCTACCATATCGAGACTTTACTACGAGTTTCTATTTGTGTCGTACCTATGGAGTATCCTCTGGTAGCCTCCCGATCAGGAGGTATTACGGTACTGTATAGACTATTGGCATTTTACGTGTTAAGCTGGAAAATGTAAAGCCTTAACGCTATTTAAAAGTAAGTTTATTTTATAAATAGACACTATTATAATAGCGCAATATACTACATAGTAAATAGTTTAACGGATCCTTAGGAGATGTAAATCCCGAACATCTCTTGAGTTACTGTACTCATATTTATTTCTGTTTATTTAACTCACATAAGATATTCTAGTCTGACTCGGGTGTTTTGTCTTTTCAAATTCGCTCGGGTCAGTCCGAGCGTTTCAGGATAGCAGATTTTAGCTTTGGAGGACGAAGACGAAGAATCAGTATTATTTTATATATAGTATTACACCACACTCTTTCTATTCCGCTGCATTGCTTGTATTGGTATGTGTAACTCTGATATTTATTGTAAAAGAAGAATCAAGCTTTTGTAAACTGTTTATGAACTGTATATTTGTTATTATATTTTATCCTTCCGATGTGAGATTCTATTTTGTTTTATTTCTTCTCTGTTTTTCTTATTTACCACATAACAAATCCGCCCTTCCGTATGGTTTGAATCGGCATGTGTGTCGGTTTAAAGTATGCGAAAAGGCGGGATGTTACAAATTTAATTCAATAAATTCTATTTTTACTGGAATGATGATAAAATATATACCAAACATCAATAAACAAATTTCTAATCACATCAAAAATTAATTTAACAAACATAAGAAATTTTAGAAGTTGTGAATGGGTTAAAACACTCACCTTTATACGAATCTGAAAATAATAGACTACTAATCAATAGCTTTGCTCTATGTTTCCTTAGTCTCCTTCTTGATTACTAGTTTTGTTTCGTAATTTTTCTTTTATTTTGATTTACTTTAATTTCCCTCCTTATTATATTAATATATATATATATATATATATATATATATGTATGTATTTATGTATTTTTTCAAAAGGTTTGAAAAAAAAAAGATTTGAAAAATAAGAATTGAAAATGAAAAGAATTAAAATAAGAAGAATTGAAAATGGAAGGGTAGATCAAGATTTGAAAAGAAAGAAGAAAGTTTGAAATAGAATAAAATTTGAAGAAGAAGAATATTTGAAGAGAAAGGAAAAATTAAAATGAGAGATAATAAGGAGATTTGAAGAAAAAAAAGAAAAGACGGAAGATTAGAATGGAGGTTGGGGTTTCATTTGCATCATATCTTATTTATAAGGTTAGAGTTAGGTTTAGGGCCAAAGAGATTTGAAAAGAGAGGCGGCTATTAGTTAGAAATAAATGAAATGACGTTATAGTAAAATGAAGTTGGCAAATGAACGGAAAAAAATAAATAAATATGAACAAATTTGGTATTGAAATATAGTTAATATGAACAACATTTTTAAAAGTAGCAGGTATTAAAAAGAGGTAATTATTAATTAGAAAGGGAATGAATGGACCAACTCTAAGCGTACCAAAATTAGCATTTTAGAATTCAAATTCAAAACAATCATTCACCTAATTAATTTGGTTAACCCTAAGCATACCAAAATTAACATTCTTTAAAGATTTAATTAACACACAATAAAGGAAAATAAATTCTCTACACAAATTTGTGTCATAAATTAACATTGGTTTGTATTTATTACATTCACACCTTTAGTTATTGCATAAATTCTCATTAATATACATTAAAGTTCATTTAATTCAAATTGATTGCCATTATAATTATTAAACCAAATAAACTGGTAACTTATAACAAGTGTTACCATGACTTTAATTACACCTATGAATTCCCTATTATCAAGCAAATGTTACAATTCTTAAATACTTCTGCTTTTATTTAATTACCATTAACTATATTATTATTATTCCATCAGCTAATTAAGTATTTACATTCTTTTCTTACATTTCAATCTCATAACCAATTATAACAATTTTCAATATTTCACCTGACCTTTCATTTTAATTTATCCATTTATTAAATTTTACATTCATTGCATTAGTGATCCCATTCCATCCTTTATTTATTGACTATCATATTTCCATTTACTATATTTTGGTCAATTTCATACATTATTTGTAATTAAAGTCTCAATTAATTTACTTATCTTGATTTCATTCCTTTATTACATCACTTATTTCTTTACAAATAAACTAACATTTCAATTCATCCTATTATCTTCATATCTTGTAATTATTATCTTAAACTCATAAATTTAATACTAAGTTTCATTTTAATTTCAATTAACGTAATAATTAAATTTTAAATTTCATTTAATTGTAATTAATCCAATTACTATCATCTTTGGTACCATTTACTTTGGTATATATCCTAATACATTAACAAAACGTTAAATTAAGATTTATTGTAATTGATTGCCAAAGTTTATTTAACACATTAAATAAATAAACAACCTATATTAATTGTCACCTATTTGCTTTTAATTGCATTTAAAAGTCTGTTGCCTATCAACCTAGGTTATTATTCCATATATAACACTAATTTTATTCCATTACTATTTATGATACTCTTGCATTACATACTTCAATATTTCCATTTTCATCTTTATTTCAATTGCATAATATTTAATTCCAATTGCTATAATAATTACACTTATTATAAATTAGATTTCAGTGGAATGATTTATTTGTCTTTCATTACACTACTATATTCAAATATCCATCTTTCCTTTGTATTAACTACCATTTTCATTTTATTATATTTGCCAAATATGTACATTAATTACGATCTATATTCTCAATTAATTTATTTACTTGGTTTCATACTTTTATTACATCAGTTACTACCTTATAAATGAATTTACGTTTCTATTAAATTTACATTCACACTTTCCACTATTATATTAATTATCATTAAAGTAACATTTAATTACCCTTATTTGTAATTGGTAAATTAACTAGTAACAACTACCATTTGTCACCATTATCCCTTTATAATACTTGTATATTTATTCTTCACAAACAATTTCCATCTATCATATTATTTCACACATTAGTACAATGATTACATTTGTTTTTATTATATTCCGTTTATAACTAAGTCAGAACATTTAAATTATTTTATTTAATTGGCATGTTCATTCAAGTTCATTAATTATTAACTTGCATTAACATATTTCCTTAATTTACATCCAATTACTGTTAACAATGTGTTATTTCATTAATTAATTCAATACTTACCTTTATTTTCTCATATTCAATTTATACCTAGGTATAACACTTTCACTACTTCATTTATTAGAATTTTATTCAAATTACAAATAATTAGTTTTAAATACCATTGCCATATTTCATTCTTAGCATTTACTTCAATATAAATTATAATTTTTTATTTCTTTCTATATTTAATTATGAAAATCTTATTAATTTAACCAATTTAATTGTTGAATTTTATGGGTCGTTACATTATAACACTGTAGTCATTTCAAAATAGTTTATACTTCAAAACTAGAATACCATTTCCGTTTCAAATACATCCATTTCTGAAAATCATATCACTTTCAAAGTTATAACACTTTCGAAACCAAAACTTTTGAAATTATAACACGTTGGAAATCATAATACTTTCCCTATTTAGATATATATAATAATATATAAAATAAAATAGACTATAAAATAAAATAGTTTATTCAAAATAGTTAGAATTAAAAATAGTTTCTATTAAAACAATTTATAAAATAAAATACATAAATAGTTAAATATAATTTTTGTAACGACCGTAATTTTTCGATGTTTAAAATTTGTCAATTCAATAAGATTCTGTTAATTAAATCTGGAATAAATAAAAATTTGGAATTTGTTAATGAATTAATAAAGGGAATGAAATGTAAGAATGTTAATGCAAGTTAATAAATAACCAACTTAGTGCAATCCCAATTAAGTGAAATATTTTAAGGTTATAATGGATTGTAATTAGTAAATTGGAAAATAAATTCAAAGTTATATTAATTGATGAAGTAATACGCAATAAACTATATTTGATAAAATCAACGTTAGACAATTAATTATAATATCGGTTTGGAATGATAACTTATAAAAGTAGGATTAAGAGTAAGTGGAAAAAATTATTATAATTTACCGACATATTTTAATCCATTAAGTTGAGTTGGAATCAATTGCAATAAATCTAAATAAAATATTATGTTAATGTTAACTTAGGTAATATTTGGAAATAATGTTAAAGTTATTCATAATAGAACAATTTGTTGAATTGAAATGGAATAAAGATTTATCAGTTTATTCGGATTTGAACTATAATAATTAGATTAATTGCAATTAAATGAAATTAAATATCCAAATATTACGTTAATTGAAATAGATATGAAATTTGAGAATATTAATGTAATAGATCATGAATTTAATTTTTTTCATCCTTTTGGCGACAATGGATTGAATAATAGAATGAAAAGTCAATTAAATGGAACCATTGGATATTAAATTTATAATTTATGAATTTAATGAAATTGAGATTAACATTGGAATTGATAAATTAATCAACTCTAAATTGACATCTAAAATTTGTTTAAGCTATTGTAAATGATTAAGAAATCAAAAATGATAGGAATGGTAAATAATCAAATTTAAACTGAAAAGGTGATTTAATTAATTAATTATTAATTTAATAACTGGAAAATAACCATTTTGGCCATTGACTCGGATTTCGACGAAAGCCATTTTCATCGGATACGTAACGGTGAAGTATAGTAGGATATCAAGTTTAGTAGCGATCGGGCTTGTCGTTTGATTGTACGGGCTCGAAACGCCTAGAAATCAATTAATTAAAATCAATTGAAATCAATTTGAAATAAACCAAATTTTTGCATAACTTCTTCATACGATGGAATATGGACTTGAAACCTATTCCATTGATTTCAAAATATTTAAAAACATTTATTTTGACATATGGCTTTTCGGAGGCAGAATGAGCTTTGGGCCGATATCGTTCAATCAAATCTGATCCGTTCTTTCTATTTTCAACCCTACCTATATAATACCATTTTATAAACCCTAGTAGCCTTTCTATTTCTCATTTCTGCACGTACAGAAACTTCTGTTGCTCCTCTTCCTCAATGGCTGAAAACCCTAGTATTCCCAATCCAATTTCAATTCAAAGTACGACTTCAGAAATCAAACTCCACAAACTAGATCGAATTATATATGGATTTGAAGCACTCGACGAGCGCAAGTCAAATATATGATTTGTTTTTCAATTTGGGTTCTGGTGTGACCGAAAATCGATGAACCGCTCACGGCCGTTCGTAGCGTCTCGTCCAAACTTGTCCGATCTTCGAGTCAATTTGTGGGTTTTGTAGAGTGGACCGAGGGGACTTCATCTATGTGGTTTGTTTCGCGAATTAACGGTTGGATCGAGCTATAAAATTCAAATAGGTCAATATTTTAGGTGGCGGCTATGGGGATTTCTGCTCCATCGAGCGTCGCAAGGGGGGTCGGTGCCTAGAGGAGGCGACTCGGCCTGGGGGAGGCCGCTGCCGGGTTCGACGATCGTTCCAGGTGGCTTCGGTTGATCTGCGTTTGGGCTAGGGTTTCCTCCTGGATTGATTTGCTCGAACGCGTGAGGGAAGCGACTGGGAGAAGGTGCTGACATTTGTAAGAGAGAGGGGTACATGTATTTCTTTAATCTATTTTATTTTTTTATTTTTTTATCATTTAAGCTTCTAATCTTAATAACTTTTGCGTACGAGATCTGATTCACGATTGGTTTTCTCCACTAGGATCGTATTGAAATTTTGGACATTTTGGCGCTGCTTTGAACAAATTCCAAGACTTTTTGAATTTTGGGTTTATATTGGATTTAAATTCAATTTAAATTCAAAAGGCGGGTGTTTTAACCCACTCACGACTTCTAAAATTTCTTATGTTTGTTAAATTGATTTATGATGTGATTTGAAATTTATTTATGACTATTTGGCACGTTTTTAATCATCATCTCAGTTAAATTGAATTTATTGAATTAAATTGTTATTTAATTTATTATTGCATGTAAACTGCCAGATAAATTGTTATTTAATTTATTACTGAATATAAACTGCCAGTAAATGCCTGTTATTTTTTATCTATTCTATATTGTTGTTATTGATTGAATTGGATGATAATTGTGATAAATGTTTCATGATTGATATCGATTGAATGGATGCTGTATTTTATATTGTTATAAACTGCAAGTTGTTATGGATTTTTATTTCATTCGGGATTACGATTTGAAATGATATATAACCGTATTTATAACTTAAATTACGGATTGAAATGAAAAATATCTGTATCACTTGACCATAGGATAGAAAATTATATATAGACACCGCAGATTATATATAAAAATATTTTGAAATGATTTCTATGGTTTTGTAAAGAAAAATACGGGTTATGTAAATATTGATTTTTGATGTTATATAAATGTTATTTTATTATTGATTTTAGCTATGTATAAATTTGTTTTGAAATATAAAATAAGTTAAACAATAAAGTTTGATTTTTTTTATATAATATGGTTAAGTATCTGTTTAAATTATATTGTATATAGAGTTTATAATGACTTAAATAAAATTAAGGTTGGAAGATAAATATGAATTTGATTTTAATTAAAGTATTTAAGAATTATACTCGAATAAAATTGATTTGAAATCTAAATAAAATTGATATTTTAAGTGGTATGATTTTTATAACTTGATTTTGGTTCAGAGTGATTTAAATGAATATCAAGTTGATTTAAATGAATATATCAAGTTAATTAAATTGAAAGAATATCCATTTATTTAAAGTTTAAAGGTTTTACTTAAATGATATTTTATTTATGAAGTAAACAGTTCAAATCTAAATAATAGTAATTGAATTTGATATATATGGAATTATCAAAGAATTAGTTTTGAAATGGTGGAATATTTAAAGCTTTGAAATATATGGAAATTGAAATGGTTATTTGGGGGTTCAAATCTATATTTGGAATTGATTCATGAAATTGAAGAAGTTATTCTATTATATAAAGTAATTTAACATTTAAGCCATTTAAGTGGTGTAGTTATGTTTCAAAGTTATGTTCAAAGTATCATGATTTGAAAATGTTATCTTTCAAGTGTTATGATTTCGAAGTGTTATAACATTGAAAGTGCTATGATTTTTGGAAAGGATATATTTGAAATAAAAATGATATTTTAGTGATTTAAGTTTTAATAAAATGGTATCATATTGGTTTGGTTTTGAAATGGAAATGATATCGTATTTATATGGTTTTGAAATGACCGCGGTTTTATAATAATGTTTGGTTGTTGAAGAGCCTGGGATCGGAAGTTGTCATACTCTCTGCCAACTCCGAAAACCATTTAACAATCGTGCATGCGGCGGAGATTCCAGAATGAAGTAGGATGACGGTGAAGTTCTTTTAAGGTATATACGTGGACCCGACTCCGGTGAGTAGGTATAAGGTGGCTAAAACAGGAGCGATTCTCGGGCCAAGGAGGTAGCCCCTCTTATCGGACATACTCCTTCCATATTATACTCTGATTTATGGATTGATTCAGTGGCCACTTTTGATTTTGATTTTGGGGGTGTGACTCGAGGTGGGCACTAGTAGCTACTACGCGTTATCACCAGCCCGGATGCGTAATTGGTATATCCACCCTGGCATTGCCTTGTGTGCCGTGTCACCTACCGTAGCGCGCCTTGTACGAGTTTGATTTGTGTCGTACCTATGGAGTATCCTCTGGTAGCCTTCTGATCAAGAGGTATTATGATACTGTATAGACTAATGGCACTATTACATGCTAAGGGCTATATGGGTAACCCATAAACGCTATTAAAAAGTAAGTTTATTTTACTAATAGACATTATTATAATAGCGAAATATTACTACATGGTAAATAGTTTAACAGATCCTTAAGAGATATGAATCCCGAACATCTCTTAAGTTACTGCACTCACGTTAGACACTGGATAAGAGATGTCAAATCCCGTAAACATCTCTGATGTCGTTCCACTCATATTTATTTCTGTTGATTTAACTTACATAAGATCTTTTAGTTCTGACTCGAGTGTTTTGTCTTTTCAATTCGCTTGGGCCAGTCTGAGCATTACAGGATTTGAAGACTTTATTTCTGGAGGACAAAGACAAAGATTTTATTATTACTATTATTTACCATTGTTCCACTGCATTGTCATTTATTATTTTGGCACGTGTACCTCTGATTTTGTGTTGTAAAGTATAATCAAATGTTTTGTAAAACAGCTTCATGAAATGTTATTTGATTATTATATTTTGCCATTTCGCTACGAGATTCTGTTTGTTTTCTTTCTTTCCTCCTTTTTCTTATTCATCCCAATAACAATCCGCTCTTTTATATGGTTTGAGTCTAGCATGTGTGGTTATCGTCGATTTAAACCTACAAAAAAGGCAGGATGTTACAATTTTAAACCACTTTATCTAATAAAATAGCTTTCTCAAATGTTACAAATCGATTCAAATCAACTCGAATTCCAAAATTCTAATTTAGTTCAATCTCAATTCTTCAACTTCAATTTAATTCAGTTTCTCAATAAATCATTTCAAATTATATCGATTTCATATACAGATTTGAACCACAAAATAAACTATTTAAATTTCACTATATTTCAAAGCTTCAATATTCAAACATTTTCAAAACTAGATTTGATAATTTCATATATATATATATATATATATCAAAATTTAACTTCGTTATTATTTAGTTTTTAAATGTTTACTTAATAAATCAAATATCATTAAAATAAAACCCCAAATTTCAAATAAACTAAATATTTCTTTCAATTTATTTAAACTTGAAATATCCATTTAGTCATTTTATATCAAAAAACAAGTTAGAAAATCATATCTTAAAACCCTTAAATTCAATATATTTCAAATCGATTTAATCAAACAAAATTTTCAATTAAATACAATTTCCAATATATTAAATTTTATCTTTCCATCCTTAACTTATAGAAATCATTATGGAATCAAATTTAAAAATATATATTTAAGTATACTTAAACATATTGTATTTTACTTAAATCAAACTTAATAAATTTAAAGCTTATTATTAAATCTATTTTATATTAAAACTTATTCATATATTTTCAAATTTAAATGAAACCATATATATTTCCTTTAAAAATCATAGAAATCATTTTAAAATATTTTTATATAGACCAACGGTGTCTGTATATATTTTCTATCCTATGGTCGAGTGATACAGATATTTATCATTTCAATCCGTAATTTAAATATATACGGGTATATATCATTTCAACTCGCAATCCCAAATTCAATTCAAATGCAAATCGCTTGGGTTTGTCATTTCAACACATAACGATTTTCTTCTATTCTACGGATCGTTTGGGTATCCCATAGGTGAATAGATATGATAATAACATAACAGGCACATAACATCAATAACAATATAATATAAACTATAGGATATGGTATCATTTCCCACAGGTGAACAGTTACAGATAATAACATAGATGACAATTTTAAATAACTACAGCAACATATTTCAATTGTCGTTTTAATTGAAGTCAAATTTAATAAATACAAGAACGTTAATCGTAAGTGATTGCTCACCTTTCGAGGCTAGAGATGAATGAGAATGAGATGAGTTACGAATCCAAGCATGAATTTCAAAGCAAAGCTAGATGGACCCGAATTTGACGGACAAGCTTATCAATAGGAATTGACGAGATCGAACCAAAAACTGGATTGATGAAGATCAGTTATATAAGTGAATTGATATAGATATAAAATATATAAGCCTATATATAGATACCATGGTTTATAATTTATGAATAACTATATAGATATGAAACTATATAACCGAAATAAAAATAGAATCCCTTACAATGAAACATATACTCTATATAATTAACTATTTCCAAATATCAAAAATAGCATCAAATCATATTTATAAAGTACCGTATATAATATATATATTGAAATAGCCGTGCCAGTAGATATATATATATATAAAATAATATATAATTTACTACTTCCAAAATCCAGAGTAAGTTATAATATATAGGAAATATATATACAACAGAACCCCAGAACTCACATATGTCTGTTTCTAATTCTATACACATATTCTGCTGTATATTTTTAAACTTACATATATCTAGCAAATAATCTTTAAATATAACTAACAGATTATAAATATATAACATATACTCTAAGTAACCAACATCCTATACAACTTAAGTAACCATACATATATACATGTTAGTTTACTTTATCAGTACATACCTATAAACCCAATTATATAATTAATACATTATAAATGACAAAGTCCAACACACCATATATTTATATATAATAATAAAATACTCACTCCATAAATATTTATCGATATACATGCACTAACAGCTAATATACTACAACATAGCTTTATATTTAACTAACATAGTTTTAAACTATCATCTATATACCGACGGGTTATAAAACTCATATAAGTTCATATATATATGATATACATATATAGCAGATCCAAGAATACATGCAGACCAAAACTAAACAAAATATGCAGACAACTAAATATGTATATATGCACAACTTTTAGAAATCAATACTAAATAAACAATTATTACCTTTTCCAAATTTCCCATATATATGTCCATACGTCCACTTTGAAATATAATTTAGAAAACATACGTATGAAGACATACCTCATTGTTAGCATTCCCATAAACCCATATACATGTAAACTCAGCCTAGAATCATAGAATATATATATATATATCACATACTTAATACATACATATATACATACACACACACACACACGAGCATACACACTACATTTCAAATCAATATTCATAATAGATCAACTCATACTTACCTTATGTAATGTAAATATAAATCAACAGATTGTATATAATTAGTAAAGCTTATATACAACAACCCAGTTGCTCCTATAAATAAATGATGTATACGAACAGATTTTTATATTATATATACACAATGTAACTGCAAAGCGACTGGGTAGGCCACCTCATATAAAAAGTATGTATATTACACTATATTATAAACTTATTAAAATATATATATGTATGTATGTATGTATGTATGTATGTATTGACAAACATATTATACGACTTACACAAATTGTATATATAAAGCAACATATATATGCACAGCTTAAAACAATTATGCAACTCATATTTTTTATTATAAACAAATACTAAGTTATTATATACTTACAAAAAGAAGCTTGAAGAGGCTCGACATGGCATGGGAGTAGGAGGCGGATAAAGGCTTGGTGGTTGAGGCCGGAGCACAAGGTTGTGCATGGCTGGAGCAAGGAACGAGGTGAGTTGTTGCCAGGAAAGTCAATGGTGGACTAGCAGAAAGGGAGAGGTCAGGGTCTGGGTGTGGGGAGGAGTTACGCGGGATGAGGAGGAGAGAGGGTTTGCAGTGTTGTCACGACCCGAACTTGATGTCCGACAAACAACATCAAATTCGTTTCGCAGGAGCTTGCAACACCATTAAATGATAAATAACACAGCGGAAATAAAAGATGATATCACCGATATAACATGAATACAATATCTGATACATCAATTTGATACAATGATAATCATCAACATCAGAGAATATACAACACAAAATATAGCGGAATATGATACAATATGAAATAAGTCTTCTCAGAATATAATACTGCAACTCTGATCCAAAAGGCTCCAAAGACAAAGCTCCAAAACTCCTATCCCGATCCACCATCAAGATTGCACCAAGCTAAGCAAGTTTCGTCCATATCCAAAGACTGAACTAGCTCCAGATGATCTACTGAACCTAATTATCTGAAAAACCAAACTCTAGACTGCCCGTGTGGAAAAAATTTGAGCACCCAGAGTTTAGGAAATAAACAATAAACTCTGGGTCAGTCGTGAGACTGGTGTGAGCAAACAAAACAGTTTGTCTTTAAAACAATCAAAGATTTAAATTTTTATATTCGCAATGCTTTTGAAAAATGAGACTACCATAAGGCCTTCCGCACACACACACACACACACACACACAATACAAACGTAGAATCGGAGGAGATTTCTCCTTATGATAATCAAATCGCTTGATACGCGAATTTCTTTGATATTTTTGCTATAAGTGCAAAGTGTAGAAAAGCATTTCGAAAGTAAAGATATAAATCTTAGCCAACATACGACCATTATCGTATGCCTACTATAGCTACCATCCAAGCAGTGGGGCGCCACCATAAGTAGATGGCAGGTAATACAACTAATACCGTACAAGGCTCGTATTGGATGAATGGATTTTTCCAACAAATGATCAGGCTAAGGAACTTTCCATTGCCACATGGAAACGCCTCTGGAAGGACACCCCGAGAACCAAACCGGATCTCTTCCAAACAAGGCCGGCTACCCCCCTTCCCAGGGAATATACAAAACCTCAGATATGCCACCCCCGGTCCTTTAGGACCTTTAAACGAGAGCTCTCTAACCAACAACATCACACAGTAAATAATATAGTGTGTCTACATGAGTAAGTATCTGGGCTCCATTCCATGATACTACCCTTTTCCAGAAGGAATGGTCATACCCTAGGGAAGCTACCCTTGAAACCTTGCCGCACAATTCCTGTTTCGACCATTACCGGTTTGTGAGGCTCGACGAAGTCTCGTCCACAAAGCTACGCTTTTTACAAAACCCACGCTTTGATCAACAAATGATCAGCAACACTCAGCATGCCACATTACCAAGTTGGGAATATATCACTGATAACCTTCAACTACATAACCTCTAAGGGTGTTAAGCTAAGAGAATAAATTCTCCGCCACCAATGGGAATGTGTTAGAAAGAAATCTACTTTATATCTCAAAATGAAATGTCATACATACATTCTATACAAGTCTGTTCTGGATTTAGAACAGAACCGAAGGCACTTCCAAAGAAGCCCTTGCAATCCGGGTATTCACAATCCCGATCGGACTTCCTATCACTTAGGAAATCTCTATACCGGAGCAACTCGGTGCAGAGACAATCGATAGGTCATCCTATCGTTCTCGCAAATACCCGGTCTTCACCACCGGTCTTCAAATGCTATCCATAACGACGTATCACATATTCGGAATGGGTTATACGACCCAAAGGTCCTTTCCCGGCTAACCCGAATAGTGAGCGCAACATTTAAAACACATGGATATGGAATTTCAATTAAGTCACACTTAATAATTCCAATTTTCTTTCAAGTGGTTTAAACCAATTACCATTTCAAATCCTTTAAACAAAAAGATTTATTTCATAAAGTTCACTCAGTTTCACAAAGATTAATTTACGGATTTCAAAGAAATTTTCATTTCAGTTAGATTAACTCATTTAAATCTTTAAATCAAAGATTTATCTCATAGCTTTCAAAACTGTTTCCAAAGATTCATCCATAACTTGGAAAATCATTTTTAATTCAAACTTGAAATCCCTTAAATACAATTTGAAATTCATTTCTCATATAAAAGCTTTTTATCATTTAGAAACAATAGTTTTATTTTGGAAAAACCCCGATTCCATTTATACAAGTTACAATCTTTGGTTTAATTCAAATTTCCAAATCAATGCTAAAGAAAATGGTTTAAACCCGTATAACTTGTAAAGTCCTTTTTAAATCATAAGTATTGAATATAGAATTCAATTTTAGATTTTTGAATTTAAATTTAAATCTGATTATTCAAGTTTCAAATCTTTATTTGTTATTCAAAATAACTTTTATTCTTAAAATAGCTTTTCAAAAGCTCTTCACATTAAACTTAATTTATTTCCAAAACTATTTGAAATAAAAAAAAATTCAATTTCAAAACTTATTTAAAATCTGTGACTTAACCGATTTCCACGTAAAATCCATATTTGTGTGTGTATAGTGTGGTCCAGAGGTTTTACACAATAGTGCACAGCATCAATCATCACAGATATATCAATATTGATAAGCGGTATAATCCATAACGCTTATCTTCATTCACAGATTCATAGATAAAGTAAATTTATCAATCACAGAGATTCATCATTACGATTCGATGTGGGTTTCGGATAACCAATTGGAATCCAACTCCCTGTCGTATCGAAATTCAAGTGCCGTTTTAAAGGCCAAGGGTTTACAGAATAAAATCACTAATCAAAATCCAACACAGGGTAATTCATATCTCACAGCATCACAATTACAAACAAAACATATCAATTCATTTTATAACAAATCAGATATCCTACATAACAATCCATAAGCAATCATCTTTAATTCTTATTGTAATTAATTCAATTTAAAATTAATTATTTGAGAGTTAATTCCTTAACCCTGTTTAATTAATCAATCAATTATCAATTGATTACTTATTTCATTTCAAATTAGTTAATTAACAAATCAATTCTTAAACAATTATTGAGTCTTAATTACTAAATTTATTACCTTAAATCATTAAGTAAAAATCTAAATTATTAATCAAACTTAATTACCCATTTATTAATTACTAATTACTTAGTTAATCAATTATTCATTCTTAATTCTGAATGAAATTACTTAATTAATTAACTATTAATTCATAATTAAATTACTTAATTCATTACTGATTACAAATTAAAAAAAATATTCTTAATTACTTTCCGAAAATAATCAATTAATATTAATTATTCACAAATTTACATTTTCAAAGAAATCTTCTTTAAACTTTGAAAATCAATTTAATATTATATTGAAAGCTTTAATGGTAATGGAAATTTAATATTTAACTTAAGTTAATTACTTAATTAAAACATTAATTAAGGTTTTAGAAACATTGATATGTACTCACTTAGTCGATTAACTTGAAACAGATTCTTAACTTAAAAATAGTCAACACTATTTACTTTAACATATAAACTTTAAACAAATTGGGCTTAACCCAATTTAGAAAATAACCCGAGCAACCCAGCTTTTTTTTCCGAGTGTTATTCAAGTTCCTCTCCTCCTCTCGTATACTACTTCTTCTCTGTTCTTTTAAACTTAAGTTTTCAAACTGCAGAACTTCCTGACACCCAAACAACGTCGTGCACGCACATAATGTTAAATTGAGTAATGCATTATATATATAGGTCTACACGTTCCTTAATATGATAGTTTACTTCTTCATGCTATGAAACAAAGTCACACTCTCAAATTTTTGTACAAGGTTGCCTATACAAATAAAGAAAGTGTCAGGCTATTGACAAGTACAAGACAAGACTATTATTTCAAAAGCAAGGTATCAGGTTATTAATATATATACAACAATGACAGCTCACTTCCTCTGTGCATTTAAAATCGTCAGGTTATCAACATAAAAGTCAAGTTTTGAACTAGAGCATGAAATTTTCGAAACTTATATGTATTGTTAACAAAAAATACAATCAGAGGTATTAAAACCAAGTTTCTATGTGAATTTCCAAGGTCTCAAAGCAATTCAAGAAGAAGTACATTACCTAAAAGTAAGCAACGCACCTGACAACCCAGACTCAATTTTATCCATTTATCCATACAAAAGTAAGAAGTAGTGCATGCGGGTCCCATTCATGACAATGGCAAGGTGCATGCGTACAAACCAAATAAGTAGCAAATGCTACTATTCACAACAAGTGGATTTGCATTTAGATCCAAATTAATATGTACAATTGCGTAAAGGGAAAGCATGAACTAAACTAAGTAAAGGCACAGGGTGAGGGATGTAATCACTACAGGTATGCCGCAAGCAAGTTTCTTTTTTTTAACAACAAAGCATGACAAAATAAATTAACATGGACGTGCAAACAATGAGTAGGATATAGGACGAACGAAAGCAGGGCAGGGACGAATAAAGGACAAACAGGGCGCTGGTCACGCAATGTTCAAAGTAACGGGATAGCTCATATTTCAACCACTAAGAACAAAAAAAAATCAAGGCACTGGTTAAATTACAGTAAATGGAGATAATCAAAGCCCTGGTTAATTTACACTGAATAATTGAGCGCGTAAGAACCAGCTATAATAGTAGATTATCATATCAACTCACAAACATTCATTATAAAATCAAATGCATGCAAATCAGTACTTTAGTGATAGATCTTGTGAGGTTTAATCTCACCCAGAAATGTTGATGAATGGAGATTTCAATTTGGATCATTAACATGCACAGCCAAACATTCAATCATACATTCAAATCTCTTGCATGCAAATAAGTTTAAGTTTCCTACATCACCCAAGCATACACACAGCAATCAAAAGATTGAGAAAACAAAGTTTACTCACCTTGAAATGTTTTAAAACAGAGAATACCTTTGTTTGTGAAAACTGCAGTTTTCCTTTCTTCTTCTTTTCTTCTGTTTTGTTATTTGCTTTCAGATTTTGTCGATGATAATGTTTGTATTTTCCTTTCTCTGGTTTGTTTAAACTTTCTTGCTGAACGAACAGGGAATGAATATGGATGGTATGTACATATAAAGGAGAACAGGTTGTATATAGGGGAAGGTATCAAGGATAGGCTACTTCTTTTGTTGCTGAGAGGATGGGCATTAAATGCAAATCCTATTTTGGTTTACAAGCTTACTATTTGTATTATGTTTTGTACAGTTTCTTTACTTTGTACCTGTACTTCTTTTGCCTTGTTTTCTTTTGTTGATTGATATTTGAGTTTATAAATGGTGGTGTTTCCTTTTTCTTTTGGTTTTGCTTAAATTGTAGAACGAACTGAAGTGGGGAGTTGATATATATGAGAACGAGTTTACAGGTTAATATTTATAAACAAGCTGCAAGTGATTTAATTAATACAAGTGATGTTATATATATTGTACAAATACAGGGTAATTATTTTCATTGTACGAGTGAGGTTATATTTTTGTACAACATAAGCTATTTTTTCTTCATTGTTGACCAGGCTGTTATATTTTTGTTTACTTGGTGCAGAAAAACCTATATGGTGGCTGATGAGAACACTTTGGGTGCTGCATTAATTACTTTGTCCTTCTTTTTTCTTTTTCTTTTTCTTTTTTACAAAGTTATACTATTTGAATCATGTATGTACATATGTGAATGTACTGTTTCATCTCTAGCCTACATACTTGTCTACGTTTTCTTATTTCAGCTGAGAGATTGTTTCTTTCTTAGCATTTTGTTTACATACTTCATACAAAATTGTTATAGTATATATTTCACTTGTTATTATTTTATAGTTTGATTACCAAACATTAATTTATAACGTATATTTTATTTTATACTTTTATTATCATTATTTTTTAAAGAAAATTCATTTTGAACTTCCAGATCAAACTTTTGTTTATAATTCTATTCAATTGAAAACATTTATTTTGAACTTCAAATCCAATTCAAAAACAAATAAGTATACATTTCTTATTAAATTTGAAAAATTCAAACAAATCCATAATCTAATCCAAAATTTTAAATTTAATTACCAATTAAATTCATCTTTAAAACTGGGATCATTACAAGTGTGGTCTCAGGTTGGAGATGGGAAGAGGGAAGAGGACGACAGTCAAAATGAAGAAGAGGAAAGAACGAATGAAAAGAATGAAGTTATAAAGGCTAATAAAAGATGAACCGTTCAAATTGAATATAAACGTATACAAATTTACACGTTTTGATTTTTGAAACGGTTATGGGATGGCAATGATCACCCTTGGATTGAGGCGAATATTAAAACAATAATTTTATTTTCTGCAGCAAGTTTAAATTTTGAAACTGAAGGAAAATGCAAGGTCACGAATTATGGTACCTATATGACGCGCCGTTTATCGTTTCCATCACCTATCGGACCTTGAAACACAGAAATGAATATACTATGGAGGTCAGCTTGATGAGATGAACAGAACGGTATACAGATATCAGTGGTATGATCATTCGATCAAAAGTCGATAATCGGTACCTGAAATGCTGCTATTTTGTCGAAAATAAGATTGATGGAGCAATAGCAGCCTAAATTTGAAGAAACGAAATGTGATGTCTCGCTCAGCAGATGATTTACAAATTTACTATATAAAATATTCAGATTTGAAAAACATTTTATTGCCATCAATTATTAACTGATATAAATTGAAATAAAGTTGCACGATAAAATTCACTTCCATATTATAAATTGAAAATTTACCATTTTCTATGTTTTATTATACGTAATCCAAATATCAAATTTTTATTTCCAAATTTAATTATTCAATATTTCACAATATTTTAGTTAATTGCGTTATTAAAACGGTTAAAATTTATGGGTCGTTACACCTTCTTAGTCTTTTGGGTGAGTCATCCATGTCATCAAATGATGAAGTTATCATAAGAGGACTTTGGAATTGGATATTCGATGTGATCTATAGGTTGGAATAAAGTAGGTTATGATGTGGATGCATACCAAGGGATCGTAGATAACTTGAAGGTTGTGATATGTGCTCGTAAAGCAGGGATATATGAGGACGCATACTTACGAACCTTGAAACCTAGAGACGGTCTAGTTTGCTTTAATGATGGAAAAGCGTTAACAATTGCATTTATTCGAGCACTATGGGACCACGATGTTGAGCATGCAGGACTGGGCCCGTCGGAAGTAGGGATATTGGTAGATTTTTAAAAAATAATCCTATTTTTGATCTACTGAGCCTATGAAGTTCAAAGGATTATAAGATCCAATACAATGTATTTTAAATAAAATGTTAATTTTATTTTAGTTGCTTAAATGGGTTGGAATTCAATTTATATTTAAATGCCTATTGTAACGAGTGTATCAAATACACGTGTGCATAAGGTGAAGGAGTTATCTTCTTCTATTTACTCATCTTTTAATGTCATTCAAAACTATTCTAAGTATTTAAACACATCTTAATTTTGACTAATATCTTTCGAAATCTAAAACAAACAATTTCAAATCTAGTTTTAGTTACAAATAATTTATAATTTAACCGAAGATTTCACAGAAAAGTCTCTTTTCCAAATTTTAAGATAAAATGGCACATGCATATACAAACATACATACATACACACATACACAAACACACACACGCACCATTGCAAATTATATTTTAAATTTAAGATAACATATGTATATGAGGTTTGTAGTTTTAGAACTTAAAACTAATAGATTGAAAACTAGCTTTAAATTAAGGAGGAACCAAAGTAGGTTTTTCATAAAATTCCACTTATAATTTTTTTTTATCAAAACAACCTTTAGACATATGAAAATAGTAGCCAAAATAATTTACATTCAAAACTAACAAAAACATAAAACATTAAATCAGCTTTCAAAATGGTTTTGATGCATATGTTGTGTATATGATAATTGAAAATTACAAAAATTAATTGAAATTAGTTCCAATAAAAAATAGTTTGGTAATCTCTTTTTAAACATCAAATTTAAAATATCATAACAGATCAGACTACTTAGGCATAAATTAATCTATTAAAGAATGATAGAAATAAAATGTATACATACGAAATGAACAAATAATCAAGAGTGATATAACACGTGTGCGATCTAACTATATTACCATGATGTATATCATAATTGAATAAAATTAGAAATTACCTTGAGATAGCTAAAAATCGCTCCTTGAATCAGAAGAGAACTCTTAGATCTGATTAATTCATCTTCAGATTTTGCAAGGACCTAAAGAACCATCTTTATCTATATTATTTTTACACATTGAATTTGATTTTAGGAAATTTTCTCCATAGAAGCCATGGAATTTCGGCCATGAGAGTGGAAGAGAGAGAGAAGAGAAAAAATAAATTATCACGATAGTGGATCCATCAATGAATGAAAGAAAATATTTTAATTAAGAAGGTAATCAATGAGGATTAAAGAGAGAGACCTCTTTCCTTCCTTTAATTACTCGTTCACTTTTCAAATCCATTTGAAAACTTTTCCAATCCCCCTTTTGGACGGCCAAAACAAGAGGAAAGATGGGCCTCAATTGTCATGACCTATTTTTCCGTACTCTTTGAATCGACAATAAACCACACATGTCCAACTCAAAATGCATGAAAAAGCTGATCATTAAGGGTAGAAAGAAAAATAAAGATAGAACAAAATAGAAAAAAAGAATCTCACACAAATGGAATAACATATGTTATTTCAACAATAATCTATACAGTGGAAGATTTTAAAACATATACCAGAGTCTAACCTAGATTTAGCCTGGACAGTTATGACACCTACCCTTACAAATGCTGACTAATAACAAAACAAATGCAATAGATGCAACGGATGATAGAATACGTTCATATGATGATGAAGATCTCTAGCTCTCCTCTGGAAATTCCAAGCATCTTCAGCTAAGCTGAAACTACTCGGATTTGACCCGAGTATTAAAAATGCCCGGACTAGGCTTGATAAACAGTGTGAGATACTCGAAATTTCAAATGTATAGCTCATGGCGATGTTATCAAAACCTTTGAAAAGAAGAGTATCTCATAAGACCACGCCCACACATAATTACGGACGGGTTTTTACCTTATGATTACTAAGAAACTTTTATTACCAAAATAATTTGATATTATCTTTAATGACATACTTTTGGAAAGCATCTTTCAAATAATTGGAATAAGGTATCAATACCCAGACTAAGTCTAAGGAAATATATCCAGACTAGGTCAAACGGAATATACTGGACGGAATACATGATACCAAAAGAAGCTGTTGAAATGTTTGCAAGTCATTACAGCTATTTTGAGACTGCAATCAAAATCCTAAAGCTCGCATTGGAATTCGATTTTCCAACATGATAGGGAACCTGTGACGACCCACCCCGAGACCCACATTAGTAAAGGGAATTAAGAAGTAATTCTGTCTACTAACGCAGATAATAGGGATGGTTAAGGGCGACCGATATAGTAATGCATTAGCTAAAGACTGAATACGTCGATATTTCTTTTTCTTTACCTCATGGTATCGACATATCCATTATTTAGCTAATACGATACTACTCGGCTATAGGATCTATTCAGAAGCAAAATGAAATAAATAAAACATACATATCACAGAACAGCAGCCACAGATATATATATATATATATATATATATATATATATATAGCTACAAACCCAAACATCAAGTGTCATACACCACTACATAATAGTATGTCCATATTAAATACATACATCACATCCCATAAAAGAATATAGAAAAAGTGTCGATAACAGGTATAACACTAAAAAGAGGAGTCCAATCCATAGTCATGCGTCCTACACAAAAAGAAACATAGATCCAACACAAAAGATCGACTTCCACCTAACCTGCAACTCGGTCTGACCCGAGTGATAAACACACGGGTCAGGAAACTGAATCTTATCGTTAGAAAGGAAATACGATAAGGTAAAGAGAAGAGCTTCACAACGGGATAACATAAGTAGGTATGAACATCTAGGGTTGATATCAAGTAACTTCACTATGTCTCTATGGTGGTTTGCATATACATATACTTGGGTTAATCTGAAGGAATTCATGTATATGATATAAGAGAAAACATTCAAACATTATCCATGAATAAATAAATCTCTCAAGTCGTATATAAATCCCAAGTATAAATCCATAAAATTCGAAATCACCAAAATCCTCAAAGAAATCATATTTTCCTTATTTACATCTATAAGGCTAGGTAAACACATCAAAAATGGTGAAATCGAAATCATTATAACTCATAAAATAAATCTCATATTGGCCAATTATTACATGCAAAAGCATGTTACACGTGCTATTTACCAGTACTGTTCACCATTACGGTACCATATCCATCCCTCGACCGGAATCCTCATCTCGAATTAATCCGGTCTATGACGTCATCTATATTCCCCACGAACACCCGCCATCAAAAGTGATTGGAGCACCTCACTCCAATCGGTGTCCGCTGAGTCCCCGCCATCAAAAGTGATTGAGTCAAGTATTACTTAACCCGATCGGGACTCTAAGTACTGGTAGTTCTCCCAGAATGTGTCAACAACTCTCGGATAGTAACCCGGAAAGTGGTAATGTATGTCTCATACCATACGCTCTCACTTAGCGGTTTTCTAGCCGCTAGTTCATGCCACACTAAGAAATCATCAACATCATCAAAAGAATCGCCTCATGTCATCGGCATATGGTATAAGATGCTAAACCCGTCTCATCTCATCGACAAGTAGAAACTCCATAAAAAAACAACAAACTCATCAAATTCCGTCAAAATCTTGCCTCATATCATTGGCAAGTATATCTCCATCAATATAGTCCTAATCTCGTATATACTCCCGAATAGGAGATCTCGGACTATACGGATTAGCCAAATGGACTAATATAATCTCAAACTCATACCACAATGTGCTTAACATCAAGGAGGAAATCAAACGATTCCTCAAAATCATTTCGGTCGTACAAGTCCGAAATTAACTGATAAAGTAAATACTCAAGTCCCATACCTCGCGGATTTACTAAATCGTTTAATTTATTTTCTTATACGTTCGAAAAAGCATAGTGATGATGAAAATTAATAAGTTATAACATAAAATAATTTACTATAAATGGATTAATTAATAAAATTCATAATAAAATTCTTGCAAATGAATGCAAATGAAATTGTCAAAATCGGACAATTATATCAAAATTTGGGGCTGTCCATGACAGGCCAACAATGAAAACATCAATTTTCCACCATGCAAACTTCGAAATTTCATGAAGCATAAAACACAAAATTTGTAATCCACAGCCTAAGGTTTTCAAAACTTCAAAAATTTCGATATTCCGGTCAGTAACGAATAAGTTACGAGCGAAATACTACTAGAAAAGAAAATTTGCACAAAAACGTCTATTTATTTACTATGTAGATTTCCAGATCATTCAAAAGCTAAAACAGAAAAGTTGTGACATATTTCACAAGGATTTCAGAACATCCAAGATTTTGAAATTCCGATTAGAAACGCAAAAATTATGCCAAAAATACTATTCAGCCAAATATATTTCCTGTGCAAAAACGCTTTCGGTTTTACAACTTTCACAGCAAATACAGAGGTCCAAACGGACTCGAAACTTGATAAAATTTGACATTAACAAACTAGACACAATAAGATTCAAAATGAAACAAAAATCACCTCGATCCGACTTCGGATGAGGGAGATATAAGCATTCAAAGATGAGATATTTCAGACATCAACTATTAAGAACAGAGATAAAACTTGAACATAAAGAGCCAAATTTTCCAAGCATGTGCCAATTTAGTTGCTGTAAGTTTTAAACTTACCTTTGGCAGCAAAAAGAGGAGATTATGAAGCAAATGTTGGAGCAAAGATGAGGTCTTTAGCAAGGAAGAGAAGCTCTAGCACCTGCAGAAACTAGGAAAAGAGGCATGCAAAGAAGAAAAATTACAAAACAAGAATTACTGTAAACGAATATGGATTTCTCCTCAAATTCAAGATAGAGAAGGATGGAGATTACCTTCTTGATGAATTAGCCCCGGAATTCTATTGATTTAGCAAAGAATTTGTTAATTATGGCTAAGGTTTGAGAAGGCAGCCATTGTTTCTTATTTTTGAGCTTCTACCGTTCATTTTCTCAAATGAGCTGAAGGAGGAAGAAGTATACGTACTTCTTTCCTGGCTTTACAAGTTTCTCTAGTGGATATTGGGTTTGGGCTTAACCCAATGACCTATATTAATTTTACTTAGGCAAAAATTTGTTTGAGTTTATTTACACTTATACAATGTTTAAATCTTCATAACTTCTACATTTTTAATCCGTTTTTAATGATTTTGGATGCGTTGGATTTGTTATGTCATCTAATTTTTAATAAAATCATCAAAACATAAGTTTTAACAATTTTGTTATTAAATTTCCATTTATTACTCAATTTATCCAATTTTTCCATAATTGCAAAATAAATTGCAAATTTAATACAATTGGTTAAATAAAAAGATGTTATGCACCCAAAACAAAACAAATACATGTTTAGACATTATTAAATTATTTCTCACATTTTTAATCATAGTTATCATGACTAATTATTTTATTAACTCATTCTTATATATATATATATATATATTTAATTAATAAAATGACAATATTGGCAAACAAGTACAATATTGTACAAATTAGCCAAATGGACTAATATATTCTCAAACTCATACCACAATGTGGTTGACATCAAGGAGGAAATCAAATGATTCCTCAAAATCGTTTCGGTTGTACAAGTCCGAAATTAACCGATAAAGTAAATGCTCAAGTCCCATACATCGCGGATTTACTAAATCGTTTAATTTATTTTCTTATACGTCCGAAAAAGCATAAAGATGATGAAAATTAATAAGTTATAACATAAAATAATTTACTAGAAATGGATTAATAAATAAATTAATGCAAATGAAATTGTCAAAATCGGACAATTGTATCAAAATTTGGGGCTGTCCATGACATGACAGGCCAACAAAGAAAACATCAATTTTCCACCATGCAAACTTCGAAATTCCACGAAGCATAAAACACAAAATTTATAGTCTACAACCTAAGGTTTTCAAAACTTCAAAAATTTCGATATTCCGGTCAGTAACGAATAAGTTACGAGCGAAATACTACTAGAAAAGAAAATTTGCACAAAAACGTCTATTTATTTACTATGTAGATTTCCAGATCATTCAAAAGCTAAAACAGAAAAGTTGTGGCATATTTCACAAGGATTTCAGAACATCCAAGATTTTGAAATTCCGATTAGAAACGCAAAAATTATGCCAAAAATACTATTCAGCCAAATATATTTCCTGTGCAAAAACGCTTTCGGTTTTGCAACTTTCACAGCAAATACAGAGGTCCAAACGGACTCGAAACATGATAAAATTTGACATTAACAAACTAGACACAATAAGATTCAAAATGAAACAAAAATCACCTCGATCCGACTTCGGATGAGGGAGATATAAGCATTCAAAGATGAGGTATTTCAGACATCAACAATTAAGAATAGAGATAAAACTTGAACATATAGAACCAAATTTTCCAAGCATGAGCCAATTTAGTTGTTGTAAGTTTTAAACTTACCTTTGGAAACAAAAATAAGATATTATGAAGCAAAGATTGGAGCAAAGTTGAGGTCTTTAGCAAGGAAGAGGAGCTCTAGCACCTGCAGAAACTAAGAAAAGAGGCATGCAAAGAAGAAAAATTACAAAACAAGAATTACAGTAAACAAAAATGGATTTCTCCTCAAATTCAAGATAGAGAAGGATGGAGATTGCCTTCTTGATGAATTAGACCAGGAATTCTATTGATTTAGCAAAGAATTTGTTAATTATGGCTAAGGTTTGAGAAGACAGCCATTGTTTCTAATTTTTGAGCTTCTACCGTTCCTTTTCTCCAATGAGCTGAAGGAGGAAGAAGTGTACGTACTTCTTTCCTGGCTCCAGAAGTTTCTCTAGTGGATATTGGGTTTGGGCTTAACCCAATGACCCATATTAATTTTACTTATGCAAAAATTTGTTTAAGTTTATTTACACTTATACAATGCTTAAATCTTCATAACTTCTACATTTTTAATCCGTTTTTAATGATTTTGGATGCGTTGGATTCGTTATGTCATCTAGTTTTTAATAAAATTACCAAAACATAAGTTTTAACAATTTTTTTATTAAATTTCCATTTATTACTCAATTTATCCAATTTTCCCATAATTGCAAAATAAATTGCAAATTTAATACAATTGGTTAAATAAAAAGATGTTATGCACCCAAAACAAAACAAATACATGTTTAGACATTATTAAATTATTTCTCACATTTTTAATCATAGTTATCATGATTAAGTATTTTATTAACTCATTCTTAAATATATATTTAATTAATTAAATGACAATATTGGCAAACAAGCACAATTGTACGAATTATCAATTTAATCAAATGTAGTCAATTAACCACATTCAAATTCATGAAATAAAGTAGAAACTTTATTTCACTCATGTCCATTATTTTTATACTCAAATAAGATTATTTTTCTTCTTATTCCCCACATTTTATTTTACAATAAAATGTATTATTGGTTTTAAATTACCAATATGATTTCCCCAACCCAAACAAAATTCCATTAATTATTCCAAATCACTCCAACCATCAAAATAAAGTGATTAATTTATTTTGTTACAATTCATTAGCCCAAAAATTGAAATTCATTATGCATATGATGATTAAACAATTATTTAACAATTTTCTTTGTATTTAACGAAGAAAAGATGCAATTTGACAATAAATTACATTATCGCCAAATCGTACATGTTAATTGAATATAGTTGCATCTATATATTCAAAATTCATGAAATAAAGGAACAACTTTATCTCACACATATGTTTATCACTATTAACACAATAAAATCTTTCTACTTTTATTTTCCCTTTTATTTTACAGTAAAAGGAGAATATTGGAATAAATTGCCAATATTCCTTTAATGCTCCTACTAAATTCCATCAATGACATTTTCCAACTCAAAGATCACAATTAAGTTGTTTACTTCATCTTTCCTTCATCTTAAATTTTCTTCAATCATTTAATTTGAAATAAATCTTATTTTATATTGTTCACCCAAAATTTATTTATATTATATTGTTTATTCCAAATAAACAATATAATTCATCATTTTCTTCCAATTAATTCCAATATTAAATTATAATCTTCATTATAATTTAATATTTACCAGGGTTGTTACAGAACCTCAATAACCACGCATAGCAACTGGAACCCGTTGGTTTTTCTTGCAAGGACTCATACACCACTATTCCTCATATTGCCACACTTCTTGATATTCAGTGGCTTCTCATGCAAGGACTCACACACCACCATACCATACAATAAGGGTCCAATCTGAACACCTTGGTGACCTAGATCATACGCCGCTAGCCACCTTGAGGGATCATAAGCCATTCTCGTCACACTAAGCCTAACATAATTCCCATATCATTTTCGAGATATGAGGCTTGGGAGTGAGGTTACGCTCAACTTAGAAAAAGCCACGCTTTTCATACAAAATCACGCTTTACTTTTCACAAAGCACAATCAACTTAGAATGCCACATTGCCATTCCTTCAATCACCATTTGACTTTTATGAACATACAACCTCTGAGTTTGTATGCCTCTGAGAAGGGTGTTAAGCTAAGAGAAGTTGCGTTCTCCGCCACTACATATGTATGTTGGCAAAAGTTAACATTTGTGATCTTAGCATTTCAATGTCAGACACTCATCCATACAAGTTCGTTCTTGGACTGAACGAAAATGAAGGCACTCCTTCTACCATTAGTAGGGAGTAGTTCTTGTAATTCGAAGATTTCAAAATATGATAGGACCACTCCTATAATAAATTTATCTATACTCGGAGTTACCCAGGGAATGTCAACAAGCAGTCCTTTCGCTCATGAAGATCTCCGGTCTTCAATAATCATCATCTTCAACACGTCTTCACTTTCGAACGTATAAATTGGTTCAAAATGGTTTTCAGATAGGAATCACCCAAATTCAACCCTGGTTCCTTCGAAACCAATTATCCATAAAAAGATGTTTAGTTCATATATGGATACAAATCATCAATCAATTACTTCATCTTTTATTTAAATCAAACATTTTTCTTAGATATATTCTTTTCAGTTTATTCCATTTTCTTTTCAAGAGTATGTGGAATCATTAAGCCACATTTATCAAATCATTTGGTTTATTTAAACCTTTCTTAAATCTTGGAATAATTCCAATTTGTTTCCTCTTCTTCTTAGGAAAACATTTTAACATTATTTCTTTAAAATTTTCATTTAAAACTCCTCTTTAGTCTTGGGAAATACCAAGTCATCTTATTTAAAATCACATTTAAACCTTTAATAAACATTTTCTATTGTCAAATCCTCATTTAAATGGTTTAAAAATGATGTTATGTAAAAAATCGTTATAACAAACCCAAAACCGTTTTATTCAAATCCTTGTTTAACTCTTGGAAAACTCTTCACGTTTTACTTTGGAAAAACCTTTCTAGGGCATCCGGGCTTTCCTTTCGATTTGATCTCCTCCTCGTCTAAAAGAGAAAATAGAGATCAGGTAAATTCATGGAACTAGTTGCTCCATTCCTAATCTTAGTTAAACACCTTGTTTTACCATTTAGATCTCACAAGCGGAGCAAATGCACAAGTCATTTCCGCATACTAGTTTGTTATTACATTCAAGGAAATGATTCCTATTAAGTGTCATAATAACCGTATATTTAAACTCTTTCTAAAAGAATTATAAAACTTCCAATTTATCTTTGAAACACTTAATTATTTATTTAAAAACATTTATAAATGATTATAAAAGGATTCGTAAGTTTAAATTTGTATTCAAAAGTTATAGAAACTGTAGCAGATAAGTGCTGCGAAAAATGCTTAAAACAGCTTATTGATTAAAACAATTTTTTAATGTTTGAAATTATCATCTTCCAATTAAACTATCTTTCAAACTATTTTAATAGATTTATCAAATTTATTTCATATTTTTAAGTATTTAAAAAGAAATTCCTTCATGGATTCCAAACTGCAAAACCGCGATGTTTTTAGAAAATTGTTTTGGACATATTTCAAAATCTAATGAAATCTTGATTTTATTTCTTCATTGGAAAACTATGGATATAATAGTATGCAAAATTCTTATCTCAAAGGATTTTGAGCTATATTCCACTTTGTATATTTATTTAACTTTTTCGGCACGAAATCGCGAATTACTGTTACACAATGCGCCTAGTTCTGACTTGTTTTTCAATTTCTTTCCGAACTTCATTGAAACACTTTTAAATATTTATAAAACATTTATAAATCATTTCAAAATCATTTTAAACAATATTTCCATATTCAAACTCATTTTCCATTTCATTTCATGTTAAAATATTATATAATTATTATATCATTTTTGACCTTTTTAAAATCATTTAAAGGCTAAATCTCTCCACACACATATTATTATGGATTTAATTTAATAATTTGGTTAATTAATAACCATTTATTTTATTATTTATCAAACCAGGTTATCAACCATTTCACAACCATATAATCAATCATAATATCAACCAAGTTATCATCCAATATTAACCGATATTCAACATATTAATTTCTAATTTAACATGTGTATTATCAACTTAAGTTTTATTAAAATAAAACTAAGATTTGAGTACTTACAGTTAGTTACGCTCCACCAAAAAATTTCGTAGATTCACGAATCATTTTTGATAGTACTTCCTTCTTTTTTTCGCTTCGGAGCGTCCGATCTGCTTCCTTTCTTCCTTGGTGCTTTCGGCCTTGCTTATAGGGGAAAGAGGCTCGGCTATGGGTGGCGATGGAGGGGGAGGCCATGAGTTGTAGGGAGGAAGAGAGGTGGTTTGCTCTTGATTTTGAAGTGGATTGATGTCATATACTTGCTTAAATAATTTTTCTCTTCCGCACTTAATATTTTTCCATTAATTTCCTATGATAAGAAGCCATTAGAGAATCTTAAGAAAGGAAGAAGAAGAGAGATTTTGATGTAAGAAAGTGGAGAGCTTAAGGTGGTATTTATACATGAAGTTATTAAGTGAATTTATATTTCTAACCTTAAGCTACTCCTAAATCATGTATTTAATGTAGAAAAGATGGATAAGACATGGAGATTTGAACTATGTACTAAAATGGAATGGTTCCACTTTTTCTATTTTATAAAAATGCTTAAAATAAACTTGCTCCTTTTCCATGCATGATTTGATGGCTAAGTACATTAGTATTAATGAAGAGAAGATGCATGCTTTGACTTGTGTGAGATTTTATTTGAATTTGCAAAAGTAAACTTACTTTGTCATTCTATGATTTATTTAACTTTAAATAAATACTTAAGTTAATTAATTCTTGATTAATATAAGAGAGATGTTTATTTCTTTGTTAATGTGTTTATAAAATATTATTCAAGTTGCAAAACATTTGCATAACTTATATCGATCAAAACGTCGATTTCGACCAAAATATTTTACAGTCACATTTTGACTTTTTTGTTAAACTATTTATTTATGTAAACCAAACTTAAATAATTTTTTCGTGTTTAATTAATTAAAACGAGTGTATTTGTCTTATAAAATAATATAAATCAATATTGAAATTCATTTGCAAAATATGACATTGATTTTGTTAATGCACGATGAAATTTGTCAATGAGTATAACATAAGTATATATATAGTTATCAATTTTTTACCAACCAATTATATAATGACTTTAAAAGCAATTATTTATCCTTTAAAAAAATATTGGACCGTATATTCGATTTTATCGAAAACCGGCTTTTGGCAATTTTGTCAATCGTTATCCCGTTTCTTGGTAAGGTCGTGGTACCAAGGAATTGGCTAGAGACCAAAGACAGTATGTCCCGAATACCTATTATACACAAGTTCCATATGGACGTCAGTAAATTTTATCCAAGTCCAGATCAAGCTACAATTGATATGACATGACAAGCAAAGCTATGAAAGCCAATATTCCAAATTTCGAGTCAATCGGTGTTCTTACGCTCAAGAGTGTTGTGCCTAATTTTGGTACAAACACTTTGGTGCTTTCACTGAGAAAACATAGTTTTTCTCCTGCTCATTGAATCTACTATCGATATCGGATTGCATAAATCTATGGAGAAGATCTAGATCTCAAGTTCAGATTACTTCCATCCCATTTAGATTTGCATCAGATTTAGGAAAGAACTTCACTGATCATCATGGTAAACACAAGGACCACCTCTATTGCTGCAAATCCAAAAGGACGGGATCGACAGAATCCCATGCAACTATCTCCAACTGATCAGAATGCTGCCGTACTATCAAATCCGCAAGACCCTATCGCCAGGGAAGAGTTTCAGGTGCTAATGCAAGAGCAGATACAGAGCCGTCAACAACTTACTCAACAGCTGCGTGCCAACGCAGAATTGACCAATCAACTGAATCGCCAAAGGCATAGGAGATCTAGGAGAGTTTAGGCTTGTTATTCATCTATTGAAAGTTCAGCTTCTTTAGACTGTCATTACAGATTTACGAGCACCCGACTAGATGGGAGTTATACCCAAGATACTAGACATCAGCACGCACTGAGCCTTGGGCAACCAAGAGTTGGCCCGTCCACCATCAGACTAGACCCTCCTCCCGAGGAGGTACTATTCCATATCATGTTACACCCAATCGAGCTACCATCACTGGTGCTGAACAGAGAGTCGATGCCCGAAACCAAACAGATCCTATCCAATGTCAACATACTCCCGAACCTTACATCCCTGAAGACCTAGAACCAAGGAGGAGAGACCTGGATCATCGACCATGTTCGGCCCAGCCTCGCATTGTGGAACCCGACCACACCTTGGCGAAGCACGCCCAAAATATCCAGATGCCAGATATACCGACGATGATACATCAAATGATCCATGAAAGTCAGGGTCTTACTAAAGACGACTGGGGAATCTTCCGAAGTCATAACTCTTTCACTGATGACATACTTCATGCTGAACCACCTCGGCGATTCATGATGCCAACTCTACCTATCTATGAAGGAAGCTTAGACCACAATCGGCATATTTTGAAATAAGAATGGTCGATGAATGCTGCACGAGCTGACGATGCAATTAAATGCCAAAGTTTTTCGATCTCTCTTGGAGGCATAGCTACCATGTGGTTTACCCATTTTCCATCTCGATCTACCTCATGCTTTAATCAGTTGGCGACAAAGTTTGTTGAGCAGTTCTGGATGCATGTAACGAGGCCGAAGGATATTAACACTTTGTCTAGTGTCGCTCAAGCTCCTGAAGAGACACTCAGGCATTATCTAAAAAGATTTCATGTTGCGTGTGCTGAGATTAGCAATCCCAACAATAACTCGATTCTAATGGCACTAACTATGGGGATTGATCCTCATTCTAAATTAGACAACTGGTTGCCGGAAAGCCTCTTGCATCGTTGGTCCATTTCATTCCAAGGCAGCCCAATTCTTGAGAAGGGAGGACGCGAAACAGTCTAGGAAAAAGGACGACGCAAGCCCCAGTGTTAAAGGAATCCAGAGTAATGTAGTTGTTAAACAATCTAGGGAGAGTTTCGAAAAAGTGCGGTTGAATGTTCAAAATAAACAGAATTAACAGATAGGTAACGGAGATTGAAATAAGGAAAGGGATCAGAGTCGTGGTCCATGACGTAGGGCTCCCATGTTTGATAATTACACTCCTTTGAATACGTTGCTAGATAACTTGCACTTATAGACTTGTAATACCATTCAATATAAGAAACCTACCCCAAGACCATCATCAGAGAAACAAATCCAGAAGGGAAAGTTTTGTAGATTCCATGATAGCTACGATCATAAGACTAATGAGTGCCATCACTTGCAAAATCTCATTGAAAATTTGATAAGAGAAAGGAAGTTAGAGTAGTTCCGGGCGCCACAGTATAGAGGCATGGGCCCATCAAATCAAAATCGTGTACCTAATCAGGCAAGATCAGAGGAACCCGCTCATACTGGCGAGAGGTTAGTGATAAATACTGTTAATTATGGTCCCCATCCAGTAGACCGAAGTTGGAAGGAAATGGAGTCATATGCCATTTCTATTAGGCATGCGGACTTCGAGTGGTGTATAGTCTTTAAGACAGGGCACCGGCTAATGACATCGTGTTTCGAGATAGAGATGCTGACAAGGTCGAAGCCCCCATAATTGATCCACTTGTCATATTAGCTCAAGTAGGTCCTGCTTGGATGAAGAGGATCCTAATTGACAGTGGAAGTTATGTTAATATATTGTTTAAGTGAGCCTATGACCAGATGAAGATGGAGGCTAAAGATTTGAAGCCTTGTCAGTCCCGTATTCATGGCTTCAACGGGAGTGCAACCATACCCACTCAAGTGGTGGAATTGCCAGTGGAGTTAGGAACCGGAGAACGCCGAAGAGTCCGGATATTACAATTTGTTATGCTAGACATCGACTCACCATACAATGCTTTCATGGGCCGACCGGCCCTAGCTAAGTTCAGGGCTGTCATTGCCCCATGATGTTTGACTCTAAAGTTCCCCACCGATCATAGAGTTAGAGTCGTTTAAGGCGATCAAGCTGCTGGGAGAGCCTATTATGTTGTTGAGCTACCAGATGCGCAGCGAAAAGAAAAAGGAAAGGGTGTAGAGGAATCCCTCTACGTCCATTTCTTTGAAAATTAACAGCTGATGCCTAGGCCCAGGCCCGGGCAACCCAACCAATTCCAAAGAGATCTTGATCCAAGAGATAATGAAAGTGAAGATGAAAGTAAAGACAGTCAAGCTTCTCCGACCGAACTAACGATCGATGTCCCTATTGACGATAGCGACGACTCTAGAATGATAAAGATTGGATCTCAATTAAGCCAACAAATGCAAGAGGAATTGGTTAAATTTCTCCGAGAAACCTTGACGTGTTTGCTTGGACACATTCTGACATGTGTGGAATCTCCCCGGACATCGCGAGCCACACATTGAAGATTGACCCATGGTACATCCCGGTCAAGCAAAGAAGGCATGGAATGGATCTAGAGAGATCTGCTGCCCTTAAGGAAGAGGTAGATAAGCTTAAATCGAATGGATTTATTCGTGATGCATTGTACCCGGAATGGGTATCTAAACCTGTACTCATCCGAAAGCTAAATGGGAAATGGAGAACGTGTGTCGACTATTCGGACTTGAATAAAGCTTGCCCCAAAGACAATTTTTCACTTCCTCGAATCGATCAGCTTGTAGATTCAACGGCTGGGCATGAACTCTTATCCTTCACGGACGCATATTCAGGCTACAGCCAGATATCCATGCACTTGCCCGACCAGGAGCATAACAACTTCACGACCAATCTGGGACTCTATTGCTACAAAGTTATGCCTTTTGGACTCAAGAACGCTAGTGCAACTTATCAATGATTGGTTAATCGGATGTTCGCCAACCAGATTGGGAAAACTGTGGAGGTATACATGGACGATATGCTAGTGAAATCACAATTCTCCACTAATCACATTAAAGATAGGAGTCAATGTTTAATATCCTCTGAGAATACGGAATGAAGCTCAATCCATTGAAATGTCACTTTGAGGTCGCATCCGGAAAATTCCTTAGGTTTATCGTTAACGCTCGAGGAATTGAGGCCAATCTCGGAAAGATCTGGGCGATCAAAAACCTTGAGACTCCAAGAACAATAAAGCAAGTCCAGAGCCTTAACGGAAAAGTAGCAGCACTGAGCAGGTTCATTTCAAAGTCCACTGACAAATGCATTCCCTTCTTCGACTTGATCCGAAAAGGGAAACAGAACTTTGAATGGACCATGGAATGTGAGGGCGCATTCCGAGCACTAATTCAGCACCTCTCCACATGGCCAATTTTGTCAAAGCCTATCGATCACGAGATATTGTACCTTTACTTGGCAGTATCAAAAAACGCAATCAGTGCTGCCCTAATTCTGGAGGAAAACCGAGTGCAAAAACCAGTCTACTATATATGCAAATGACTAACCGGAACTGAGAGAAATTATCTGAAGCTAGAGAAATTGGCTTATTATATCGTTATTGCCTCAAGGAAGCTCCGTCCGTATTTCCAGGCTCATCATATCACTGTTTACACCGATCAGCCGTTACGACAGGTCCTTGCGCGACCTGAGACGTCTGGTAGGTTACTTAAGTGGAATATCGAACTAAGTCAGTTCAATATCGCCTACACTCCAAGGAAAGGCATTCAAAGACAAGTCCTAGCAGATTTCATAGCTGAATTTACCATCCTAAAGGACTTTCCTGAAACCAGTGAATCTCTCAAATATATCTCAAAGCTGCATACTGATGGTGCATCAAATGATCGTTGCTTGGGTGGCGGGTTGTACTTGAAACTCCTAAAGGTCGATCTATATGCTATGGTTTGAAGTTTGATTTTCGTGAGACCAACAATGAATGAGTATGAAGCCTTAATTGTCGAAATGAGACTGTCTCAGGATTTAAAAGTCACTACTGTGGAGATTTATTGTGATTCGCAACTGGTCGTATGTCATGTTCGGGGGGAGTACCAGGCCAAAAATCGAAGATTAGCTTCTTACCTAGCTCGGGTCCAGGAGATAATAAATTAGTTCGATTACTATGCTATCTACCGCATCCCTTGAGAGCACAATCAAAAGGCTTATTCATTGGCAAAGCTAGCCAGCACAGGTGAAGTGCAACAAATGGAATTCATTGCTATGGAAACATTGTATTCTCCAAGCATTGATCGAATAGAGGCAGATGAGGCATTTGAAGTTGTTCCCGGTAAGGAGTCATGGATGACTCCGTTCAGAAATTATCTTAAGCATGGTACACTGCCAGAGCGCAGGAGTAAAAAAAGACAAGTTCTTCGAAAAGCCTCGCGGTTCACTATTCAGAATGGAGTTATGTATAGAAGAGGATACTCTGTTCCTCTACTCCAGTGTATCGCTCACGATGAAATCAAACGAGTATTATATGATGTACACGAAGGAGAATGTGGCGATCACACCCAGGGGCAAGCTCTTGCTAAGAAAGTACTCCGACATGGATGCTATTGGCCAACCGTGAATAGTGATGCATCGGATTACACCAGAAAATGAGACAGATGTCAAAAACACGCTCGGATTCCTAGAGCCCCTCCTTCTGAAATAACCCAGATGGCCAGTCCATGGCCGTTTGCAGTCTAGGCATTGATATTATTAGCTCTCTACCTCTGGTCAAAGGTGGTGTGAAGTACGCCATCATCAGAGTTGATTACTTTACCAAGTGTGCTGAAGCCGAACCTCTTGCTACAATCATGATGAAGAAGATGATCAACTTTGTAGTCTGCAACATTATCTGCCATTTGGCCTCCCACATACCATCATTACGGATAATGGAACCCAATTAGACAGTGTTGAATTTAAGAACTGTCAACAATTCCACATTCAGAAAAGGATTCTCTGCAGTTGCACGCCTCAAGCAAATGGACAGGTTGAAGCTATGAACAAAGTTATAAAGTCTATTCTGAAGAAATGACTGAAAAAGGCCAGGGGCAAGTGAGTCGATAAAATTCCTATGGCTCTATGGGCTTACCGAACAATCCACAAGTCCACGACCGAACACACTCCATTCTCTCTTTCCTATGGTTTAGAAGCCGTTATTCCAGTCGAGATGAAGTACCTTCTCATCATGTGACTTACTATGATCCGAAGATAAATGCCATACTACTTACTGAGTCCTTGGATTTATTGGATAAGAAGCACGAAGAGGCTGATTTGAATGCAGCCACATATCGAAGTCGAGTCGCCCGATTATATAATACCAAGGTCGGACCCTGAACCTTCGAACTTGGCAATCTCGACCTCAAAATAATCTACCCAGTTCCTTTACACATGAAACCGATGTGGGAAGGGCCATATGTGATTGAATGAAAGATCGAAGATGGCACATTTAAATTGTCGACCGTTGACGGTCTTACTCTGCCAAGAGCCTGGAACATCGACAGTCTTCTTTGCTACTACACATGACGGGCTTTATTTATTTAGTCTACTTTTCATTTGCAATTTTTTCTGCATTATGAAATTTGAATTTGTAATAAGGCAACCGACTTTGCTGTATTTTCTTATTTTAGCAATAAAATGCAATCTCTTCGAGCCAGAGCTATGATTTATTGAATGTGTCATACAAATGACGATGCACGAAGAGCTAAGTTCCATCATATGGTGGGATTTATTCAAATAGGGAGTAACTGTGATATGATCGGCCACTCACTAAGTGAAACCCGAGCTCGGGTGTAAGTCACCACAATGAAGCCAAAAAAGGATTGATACATGACAATCCTTTAACTAACTCTAGTCTCCCAGAGTGCAAGTTGGAGTATAAACTTATAAATGTGGTTTTGAGGAAGGTGGATCCGTTCACCTAACAACCTCGTCCGTATCTGAACCAAGTTCGAGGAGGATGGATCCGTCCATCTAACGACCTCACTTGTTAACTCAGGGTGGATGTGAATCGACCATCCATAATCCTGATAAATCCATCATTTCCGGAGTGCAAACAAGATTCAAACACCTAAACAGACATGACTGACCGTCTGTCGGCCAACTCCAAGTTCCTATAGCACGAACTGGAGTACAAACATCAACTTTAAGTTCCTAGAGTGCGAGCTAGAGTATAAACATCAACTCTAAGTCGTAGAGTGCGAGTTGGAGTATAAACACTAACTCCGAGTTCCCAGAGTGTGAACTGAAGTGTCAACATCAACCAACTTTAGGTTCCCGGAGTGTGAACTCGAGTACAAATGTCGACTAACTCTAGATTTCCAGAGTGCGAACCGGAGTATCGACCGTAATTAACTCTAAGTCTCCAGAGCGCGGATTGGAGAATAAACATCGACTAACTCTAAATCCCCAGAGAGTGGATTAGAGCTTAAGCACAAACCGAATACGAATCGATCATCCGTAACCCAACTCCGAGTCCTCGGAATGTGGTCAAAGTATAAACACAAAACGGGCGTGACTGACCATCCGCAAACTTCTTAGTCCCCAGAGTGTGGACCAAATGCTAAGTATCAAGCAAGTGTGATTGACCACCTAAATAATAATTTAAGTCGTCGGAGCGTGGACATATACTTAAAACTTAAACAGGCGTGACCAACCGCCGACGCACAAATGCAAATCCCTAGAGTGTGGATGTGATCATCAATAAATGAGCGAGTGTGATTCGACCACTCGACCTTCACTTGTTTCATCATCAATTCAATGATGTTAAGCTCAATGTATTGGAGGCAAAATACAATCGCTAGCCGATCCACACAACTCATCCTTGAAATTGGGGAAAGAACCTAAGTGTCGATCACTGAATGAAGTAGTGTAGCATCGGAGCTTAGCTTAGTGTCCAGTCACGACTCACGGCCGTGATTCCAGGACATAACAAATAAACTCAAAACCCGATCCAAAGGTCGAAACTTCACAAGTTTACTGAACAAGAATTCAAATGCTGGAACAGTTAAGAAAATAAATGATAATTGAGTTGAAGACAAAATAGAATTTCATTTCAACTATTTGTGGGAGGAATTTACGTGCAAGTTACTTCCGAAAACCCTACTAGCAGGGGATGAACCTGCATTTATACACGGCCAATATAAAGAATAAGAAGTTCCTATCTACCTAAAAATACACCAAGGAAGCATGTCATTCTTTCTTTTTCTTCAACTTCCTCTTTGGTGTTGAGCCACTGGATCCAACACTTGGTTTCCTCTTCGAAACCATGCCTTTCGAAGGTTGATTCCCCGCCAGGGGCATTATGTCTACCTCCTCGTCCTCCGAACTCACATGGATAGATATGCTTCCAACAGGCAGAGTCGGAGGGGTCGGGTCCACTACAGGAGGCAAAATAGGCATGCTGGTGTCGACAACAGTGCCACCAGGAGATATCATTTGTAACGGGGCTGGACCAGGGCCTTCCATTCCACCTCCGAAGCTGCTGGCCGAAGCAGCCGCTTCCATTTCTACATTAATCTCGGCTATAATTTCTTCATCATGAAGTGTTTGTGCATCGTCAGAAACACTTTCTATTGGGACATAGGAGCTAGTCGATGGCGCTACTCCACTCATGACAAACGACAAGTCAGAAAAAAGGTCACTGTGATGACAGAGAAGTTTTTCCATCATCTGTTCATTGAATGAAAGTGTGCTCCCTTGTACATCATTTGTAGGTGCGGTGGCCGATGTTGTGGTCGCCTCTGTGATGACCGCCTCCTGCTCATGATGCGAATCTTGAGTTGCAGGAGGCACGAAGACAAAGAAAAACTGTTATTAACTATTTCAAGCGAAGCTCCTGATCATAAACAAGCATACGAAATGTTCAGAGTACCTTCCTTAGTTTGACTTGTTGGTGGCTGAACGGCCTCAGGAATTCGCTAGCTAGCGATATCTACGGTTGATCTGGTTTGTAAGCAGGAAGGATTAAGAATCAACCGTAGAAGTCGGTTCAGGCTAAGCCGGCACAAGAGTTTCGGGATATATGTCATGGTGCTGGACACAAGAACCTTCTCCGACCTTCGAGTGCTGAGTACCAAGCTTCTCTTCTCATATGAAATCATGACATCATGGAGAACTTTCCTTTCATCTTCATTCAGCACTCGGTTCTCAAGCTTGAATTCGTCGACCGATTCGCCCTGATGGGCAGCCTTCTCATCTTCTATTAATCATCCCAGGCATTGTATAAATGTGTCGGATAGTTATCAAGCCAGGCTAGTTTTTTGTGCCCTAAGACGTTAGCATTATAGGTAACGAGGAGATCTTCAATGTTAGTCTCTAGCCTGGACTCTGCCAATTGGACCTTCTCCTCGACCTCAGTTTCCACCACCTAGACCTTAGCCGTTGCCGCATCCCGTTCGCCCCGAAGCACTACAGCCTGTTCACATGCCTCCTGGGCTGTGCTATTTGCATCATCCTTCTCCTTGATGATTTCGAAAATTTTGGCTTTAAGCTCGTTGAGTTCTTTAAGAGCAGCAACCCGTTCGGCTGTGACAGTGGTGTTTCGATGGCCCATCTCCTCCACCAGGGTATCCGGTCCTTTTGAGCGAGTTCGGTTTCTAATTTCACTATGGTATTCGATCGCCCAAAGGCCACATTCGATGCTTTCTCTACAGCTTTCCCCCACTCCTTCTAGTGAGTGTAGACATCATGAATATAATCATTCATTGTGTGCTCTGCTTCCACTGGAATTCTCTTTAAGTGAGGGGGGAAGATGAAGTCGTCAAAGCATAAATTTGGAAAATCCTTCTTCAAATGAGAAATTCTAATAGCCCCTTCCCTAATTGGATCAATGATAGCTTGATCATCAATAATGGGAGTTTTGGCCTTATGTTTACGACGCTATGATTCAGGCCTAGAGGTTTGAGAAGATGATTTCTGGCGGGGAGCCTCTATCAGTTGTTTTCTAAAGCACGAAGGTTGTGTAGGGGCTTGAGGAGGAGACCGCGATGGGGATCGATGTCTATAATCCCTATCCCTCTCTCTCTCATGATGTTCTTGGCTTGAATAACCGCGATAGCGGTTTCTATCATCCTCCCTCCGATGGGACAATATGAGCTAGATGACTGCCGCGTAGAGCGAAGACTTCCCAACATAGAATCTTTCTAGTCATTGAATCTGTAAAGAAAAAAGAACAATAGAGTTAGTAATCTCCTGAAGTAAGCAGCTTGTGATCGTAAATCGTGCAGTGCCATGAAGTGTATATGTATTTGCAACCCCCGACCAACCGAAAATATCGGCCACGCTTGTGGGAAGAGACTCGCTTAAGTCTAAAGCACTCTGAAGCTCCTCTAATCTGGCATCATGTTGAAGTGACACATAATCTGGGATTAGGATATCTGCAAGCACTTCGAAAAGGCTCTCCACTTGTGAGGGAGGAGCCTCTGAAATTCTAACATCGGGAATAGGCAAGACATGATTACGGATTTCCATCTTAAAGAATTATGGCGCTTATGCACTGCAACCTTGCCTTTTCTCCTTCCCTCAAGACTTTGAAAACTGATCGAACGCCCGGCTACGGATTCGTCATCGGTAGGTGTATTTTCTTCCTCACCCTCTTCGGTTATTATGATCCTGGATGCTCTATGTTTAGCCATTTCACCGGAGTTGCCCTCAGCGTTCCTTCAAGCCTAATGCTCTGATTTCGCTCGATTAGCTCGATGGTCCTCAAATTTCTAATTGTTAGCACCGAGTCTATGTCCCTTATTTCATTCAGAACTTCTCGAAGGACCCATACTATTTCTTTAAAATGTGCGCCTTCATGTCGTGGGATTCCGACGGTAAAAGGAAAGAAGATATGAGATTCAGCATCAGTTACGAAAAAATTCATGAATTACCGAAGAAAATTGTGACACTTATGTCTGGCTAACCATCGAATGGCGAATCCTGGAGGGCATCGGACATAGAACCATTTTGTCTTAAAATAGACGAGCCTGGTCCAAGAGCCTGTCACCACTTGACAGTTCCTAACCGCCTCCAGGAATGTAAACGAAGGGCTATCTCCCCGACTCTTAACAATAAATAGATATCGGATTTCGATCGGACTCGGAGGTCGAAAAAGATGATCCATGAATACAACGAACAAGCTATGCAACAATGCGTATCCGTTCGGGTGTAGTTGTAAGGAGGTAATTTCGAGAAAAGCCAACACTTCCCGAATATATTGATTGAATGGGGTAAGTGTCCCGATAGTGCACGAGTGCCTGTTAAAGGCAGTAAACCCCTTCGGGGGAGCATGTGGTCTATCACTTGGCCCGAGTGATAAAACGTCGTCCAATGATAGGCCGTGTCTTAGGCATATCCATCCCAACATCTCTTCAGAGACGTTGGATGGCATAAAATCTTATGGGTTTGCAATAAAAGTTGCTCCTGGCAACTCGTCTGGAGCTGGATTGATAACCTCGGCCGCAATGGCCGGCAACTCTATTATTGGAAGAGAGGAACTTTGGGTTTCATGCTGTTGAGAATTTATGGATTACATAGCTAATTAACTCATCAAAAACCATAATTAGACGATATTAAGCTCGTGTGTTCCCTAATTTGAAGTGCATGAGTGTGTTGTGCAGTGCCGTGCTATATATTACTTGAGAAATTCCATAGAGTTTGAAAAAATATTCAAACGACAAGACTTTGAGATTCAATTGGAAGTGACCGTCATCCTGAATTTAAAGACCGATCCAAGTTAAAGTTCGCTAAATTTTTGTTAAGTTACAGTTACATCGACGAGCTTCGAAGGGCAGTCAGATATGCAATGAAACGATTAAGTTTAGTCATGCAAGGTAGAAGCTCGTCGGAGTCAAATATTTGAGTATGAAAAAATTTCTTATCCATTGAGATCAAAAATGGAATCGATCATAGGAGGCTTCATTCGTATCGATCACCAGGAACGTCGTTCGTATATATCATCGATATTAGAGGTTCGTATCGATTGTACGATGGTACTTCGTATCGATCGCTTGGAGGTCACAACGTATCAATGCAAAACCCTATGCTTCGTAACGATCTACAACAACACATTCGTATTAATCACCATACCCAAGATTTCGTATCGACCACAAAAAGTCGATACAAATGCCAATCATCAACCGATCGGGGCGAATGTCCGCTAGCTATCGATACGAAGCAATCTCCTCCTTCGATATGAAATCCTAATATGTCCAGGTCGATACGAAATGCCGATGTGTCTAGATCGATACGAACGTGCCATGCGTCTCCATCACCCTTTCCACTTCTCCTCCAAACACTTCAGACTCCGGTTCCTTCCCCCTTAACCATGCTCCAACCCAATTCCGACCTCATCATCATCATCAGAATTGGCCGCGATTATGGACGAATTGGCGCTAAATCTCAAGTCTTAACATTTTTAATGTGAGATTATGCAACTAATTACCTAGATAAGAGTATCGATGTGAGGGATTAACGAGACGTGATGGTTTAAGGATGAAGGCTATTTTATGTTTCTCAGTTTTTTCTATCGATACGAAGACAAATGTAAAATAATGATGGATGAAAATTTTCCTAAGTCCCAACTATATTTATATGGACTCGAACTCGAAGGGAAACGTTTCTTCTCCCAATGTTAATGATCGGTGCAGACGGTTTTCTACATTAGTGATACGAAGGGCCTAATTCGTATCCATTCACCACCGAACTACAGCTGCAACAGTTAGTAACCATCAATTAAAATTGATTCAAAGCAAGTTATTCATACCTATCAAACCATCGATACGAAATCATTTTTTTCGGCCCTTTACATCGATCCAGGAGAGGATCGACACTAGGGGACATTCCAAAACAACCATAAATTGTTGTTACAAATCAAATTTCACATTGACTTAGGAGAGGGTCAATACAGAATTCTATACAAATAAAACTAATGACGACTCATGAACGTGCAAACGTTAACGAGAGTCAAGCTAACATACATACATGTAAGTCAGACTAACATACAGTTTTTAAAATTCATAGGAATTGAAAATTCTTATGGTAATGATTACAACAATAGACCACAGATCACTATCATACAACACGCTGTTACAACAATATACGGTACAACAATTGGCAGTCAACAGTTCATGATTTATGTTTCTAGCGATCAATCGAAAATTACAACTTCCTACGAGAAGACAACAACCGTTCATATTACAAAAGATCGATCCAAGCTTATGTCTTTCAACGAGAAGACAACAACTTTTCAGCAAGTCAGATGATATTGTTCAGGATGAAGATTGTAACTTTACAAAGCACGTCATGTTCTTACAAGACGTACTTTGGGGCGCAAATGTTATCCCGCCTTTTGGCAAGGCCGTGACACCAATGAATTGGCTAGAAACCAAAGACAATTTGTCCCGAAAATCGGTTATATACAGGTTCTCTATGGATATCGATAAATTTTATCCAAGTCCAGGTCAAGCTACAATTGATATGACATGACAACCAAAGCTTTGAAAGCCAACGTTCTAAATTTCGAGTCAATCAGAGTTTGTATGCTCAATATATGATTGATGCAATCCAAAGAAATCAACTCACACGCATCTGTCTGTTCATATTCATCTGTTCACATCCATCTGTTCGTATCCATCACATTATCTATCTTTCGTATCCATCATATCAGTTGTTCGTATCCATCAAATTGATTCAACTTCATATCGATAAATTGGAGTTAATTCGCGTCGATCCCAATTGCACAGTTCGTATCGATCAATTAACGACCAATACGAATAAAACAACCTCCAGCCATCGATACGAAATAGCCCTCTGCTATCGATACGAAATGGCCTATGAGCATCGATACAAACAAGGCCACGACAACCGATACGAATAGAACAATTTCGATCGATACGAACAAGATTGAGTCAGATCGATACGAACAAGGCACAAACATTGGGAAGACTCAATCGATTCGGCATGAACCTCAGATCGATCATGAAAGCAAGCGCCACGTCAACTGGCACCACGTTCATGATCATTGATACTAAATGTTGATTCAAATAGCATCAATACGAAATGATCGATTCGAATAGCATCGATTCGAAGAGAAGGACAATCAAAAAGCCCAAACCTGCATCGATCATAACTCACAATCTACAAGTCCAAATGCCAACTCACAATCTACAAGTCCAAATGCCACCAAATTTTCACAGGAGCTTACGTACGTCCTCAGCGACATTCACAATCGATCCCGACTCGATTGGATGAAGTTTTGATCGATACGAAGCTCATTTGTATAGATCCCAGATCGTGTGTGAATCACATGAAATCGGTCGCGTGGACCCGTCCATGTGCCAGAAGAGGTCTCCCGAGATCTGAGTGAGATATTTGCATCTTACGCCTATAAATAGCATCCCAAAGCCTACAGAAAAAGGATTTTTAGCTCTCCTATGTCCAGACTCTACCGAAACCATTTTTGCACTCAACGATCACTGTTATACTCGAAATCTACTGTTGTAATCTGCTGTAATTAGCAAGCAAACATCAATAAAATCATAAATTTCATAATGGACGTAGACAATACGCCGAACAACTTTGAACCTTTGTGTTTCAGCGTGTTTTTCTTATCTGATTTTGAAGTGTTTATTAGATAATCCGCTTTTTACATTTACTTCCTTCATTCTATCTCTTTAAATACTTTCGAAGAGTATTGTGCCCAATTTTGATACAAACATCAATATTACGGTAAAAGTTCAAAATTTTTATTCAATTCTAAAAATAAGTTTACCATTCATATTTATTATATAAAACATGATTATTTAAGTTTGAAAATTCCATATTTGAATATTTAAATACATTAAATATTTTATTTTCAAATTGGTAAAATTATGGGTAGTTACGTCAACAATTCCCAAATCCACTTAGTACTTAATTGATTATGTCAACTCAAACCATTCAATATGGAGGATTGTTAATGGGGTAAATAAGAAAATAAGAGAAAAGAAGGAAAATCAAAACACAAGAATCTCATAGCAGAATGACCAAATATAATACTCAAATAAACAGTTCATGAAGCTGTTTTACAAATAACAATATGACTACAGTTTTACAATATATCAGAGGTACGCATACAACTGGAATAAATAAATAATGCAGTGGAATAACATGATGCAGTGGAATAAATATAATAAATAGTGTACGAATCTCTGTCTTCATCCTCTTGAAATAAAACCTTCAACACTGAAATGCTCAGGATGACCAGAGCGTAATGAAAAGACAAAACACCCGAGTCATAACTAAAAGATCTTATGTAAGTTAAATCAAAATAAGTAAATATGAGTGTAACGGCCCCAAAGATATTTACAGGATATTACATCTCCTATCCAGTGTCTAATGTGTGTGCAATAACTCAAGAGATGTTCGGGATTCCATCTCCTAAGGATCCCTTAATCTGTCTACACATGTAATACAATATGCTATTATAATATGTCTACAGTAATTATTAAAATAGCATTAAGGTGTTGCCCATATTCCCCTTAATGCATTTTATAAATGCCGTAGTCCATACAGTATCGTAATTCCTCCGTAAACTGGAGGGCTATCGGAGGGCACTCCATAGTGTACAACACAAACCAAAACTCATAGTAGGTGCGATAAGGATAAATATGACAAAGCGCACGGGCAATGCCCAGGCTGGTGGTAACGCATAGCAACCACTACTGCCCATCTCGAACCACACTCCCATAATCAAATCAAAGGGTGGCCACCAATCAAATCACCAAGTAATAGATATTATTTCAAAGAAGCATGCTCGATAGGAGGAGCTACACCACTTGGCTCATGTATAGCTCCTGTTTTAGTCATTTTAATTATGACCCATAAGTCAAGGCTATCCATCATTGTTCTCTTACTTCATTCAAGTAGATTTAGCTAAACCATCCTACTTCAATCTGTATTCTCCACCATGTGCACAATTGTTAAAGTCCTTTTCGGTATTGGCAGAGAGTATGACAATATCCTATCCCAGTCTCTTTAATAACCAAATGCTTATTTCACACCGGTTCGTTCTTTTACATTTTCAAAACCGATTCATAATTGACATCAAAATATTATATTCAATTCAAAATATCTCTCATTTAAAAACCATCATATTTACTCAAAATATGTCATTTCACTAGAAAATATCATTTCAAATTCCAACGTAGATTATAATATCATTTAACCATATTCGCCTTCAAATCAAAGATTTAAATATTAACAATTCAACCTTGCATCGTTTGAATTTTAGCAATTAATTTAGGTAGTCATAAATAGTTTAAAATAGTTTAAAATAGTTTTAATAGTTTAAATTAGATTTAATAATTTAAATAGTTTAAGGATTTTAAAACAGTTAAAATAGTTTAATATAAAATGGTTTGATTATTGGAAACGGTTTACATAGTAAAATAGTTTTGAAAATATAAATAATCTAAAAGTTCAAATAATAGATTTTAAATGGTTTATATTGACATAATTTATTCTGAAAATAGTATTAAATTGAACTATTTCTTCCATTTCAACAAATCTGGACCATATCCAGATTTCAAATCAACAAAACAAAACTTTTAATATTTCAATTCAAATGACGCTGTTTCGATTTAGTTCCAAATCAATGTGATTTAAATTTCAATTTGAAATTACTTCAATTTCTAAAACATTCATTTTAACTTCAATTTTGATTCAACAATTCAAACCAATGATTTAAATTCACTTCCATTCTTATTTAAAACCATTTCAATTTCAAGCCCAATTTCAATTTACTTATTTAAACCACTAAATCAAATTTAACTTCATCGTTAAATTTTAAGATCCAAATCTTCAAAATAATTCGAATTTCCAAATTAAAGTCAAATATCGATTTTAACTTTACATTCCCAATTTAATTCTTAAACAATTTCTCTTTAACCATTTCCATTTCAACTTTCAAAGCTTGAATTAGAAAATTATTAAATTCATATGAAACTATAATTTATTTCCTTTAAAATAATAACATTAAATTAAAAATCTGAATTCTATATTTTAACCATTTAGTTTAACCAATCTGGTGTCTGTGTATAATTTTATATCCCATGGTCAAGTGATATAGATATATATCATTTTAACCCACAATAGATTTTAATTTTTCGGATACATATGATTTCAACCCGTATCCCGAATCACAATTTCGAAATCCATAAAATCGCTCGATTTATTCGACCCATAACGACTTTCCTTATTCTTTAAGATCGTTTGGGTATCTATCATTTCAACCCATGGTGATTTTCCTAACAATAATTAAAGGAACTGGCAGGGTGGTAACACCATTTATAATAAACATAACATCCAATCATCCAAATGTCAACAAATAAACATCCATCGCAATCATTATTCAAATAAGCCAATAAATCAAACCAATTAACTTGTTATAAATATCAGGTGTTTAACTAGAAATTTATATTCAATATTAATTTAAATGGCAATTAAACTTAATATAAATTCAAATTAATTTAAATTACAATTTTAAAATACCAAACAACAATCAATAAATTTCTAATTACATCGTAAATTTAATTTAACCAACATAAGATGATTTAATATTCGTGAGTGGGTTTAAAACATCCACCTTTAATTTATCGTCGATTAAAAATTCAATCAAGGCCCAAAAATCTGATAGTCTTAGAATCTAGCCAAACTAGTCCCATATTGTTTGGAATTTGATATGATCGTAAGCAAGAAATCGCGGCTAAATCCGAGCTCGTATGAAAAAGTTAACGATGTTAAGTGTTTTTAAAAATTAAAATTAAAATTAAATTAAATAAAGGGCATGAACGTAAATACCTATCTTATCAACCCTAGAACATCGTGCACAAACCCAAACTATATCCATCTGCCAAAACTTTCATCGCGCCTCCCTCAGCCTACACGCCACCGTAGGCCTCGTCACGACCACCCTGACCTTGCCTTGCCACCCCCATCTAGTTCCCTTGGGTCCAATCCACCATAACTCCACCGGTTGCCACACCTAAACCAGGGTTTCAAACCCTAAATCACAAATTCCTACCACTATAGCTAGAAAATCGACGATACAACCACCACCAATCGACTCCGCATGACGATCTCTCCAATACCCACAAGTCAATTTCGCTAATTGATGTTGAAATAAGAAATTCCCAAATTGCAATTAGGTTTTCGCGATTTCGAGACTTTAACCATGATTTATGATCAATTCATGCATTGTTTTGAAAAACGAACACTTGCTATTGATTCATATTATCGAGTGCTTCAAAATGGTATATAATTTGCTACAGTTTGAGGAGCACGAATTTCGACTTGAATTTGAATTTGAATTTGGAAATTTAGGGTTTTTGAGTTGGCATTGGAAAGAAGGATGAAGTAGATGGAAAAATAGTACGTACAGAAATGAGAAAGGCCACTAGGGTTTTAGAAAGAAATCTATTTATATAGACAGATGGATAAGAACGAATGTACAGATCGAATTGGGTCAAAACGATAACAACGCCCCGAAAAGCCCCTTTCGTTTCCGAAAAGAAAGTAGGTCATCCAATATATCAAAATATAGGTTTTCAATATTTTGAAACTCAGTGGAATAGTTTCAAACCCAAATTCCATTATATATAGAAGTTAGATTTTAAAATCAGATTATTTTAATTGAATTCATTTAATTGATTTCTACGCATTATGAGCCCGCACGATCGAACGATAAGTCCGATCGCTACGAAACTTGAAATGCTACAATAATTCACTGTTACGGATCCGATGAATCTGGTTTCATCGAAATCCGAGACAGTGTGCAAAACGGCTAATTTTCACGTTAATTAAATAAATTATTATTAAATTAATTTAATCACTTTCAATTTTTAAAAGCTAACAATTTATCATTCTTAATTACATAGATATTTATAATCTATTAAAGTAAAATTCCCTTATTAAACCCAAGATTTAAATATTTCATAAATTTCAGCGCTCAATTATTACTGTAATAAACCCCAATTAATTATATTTTTAATATTAATCGGATTCTTTTATTTTGATTCTCACTCTTATTATTAAATCATAAAATATCATACGAATATAATTAACATTAACTTATATTTATTACATTCATATTCTACAGTTATCACCCTAACTCATATTAATGCAATATTTCAATTTCATTATTCTATCACTTATCAATTTATTTCCTTATTTATAATTATAACCAAATTAACTTTACAATTATTTCAATTGATTGGAATTACAATAAAATAATTGTCAATAACATACAAAACAATTATTAAACATATTCTAATTATTTTTCTCACTAATGAATCACAAATTTTAATTTCTCACAATATTTGATTTCAAAATCTCATTTAATTTAATAGTTTGTAATGATCAAAAATTACGGATCGTTACACTCTTCCTCACTCAAAACTTTTTGTCCTCAAAAAGTGAAAAGGAACAAGAAGGTATTAAGAAACTAATATATTTTATTTCAAATAATCAATTTTTAGACATATAAACTTACATAATTAAGTATTTTAACGTATCAATTTATAAACAACTAAATCTTTCATATTCAAGTTTTATAAAAGTTTGAAATTATTTTCTCTTTCATAAAAATTTTCTAAGTCTTAAATTTACGAAAAATTTCTATGGAGTCTCCTCTATACAGATAGGTTCGAAAAAATAACAATTCCAGTATATACAAATATATATATAATATTTCAATAATAAAACATCCCAACCATGGGAAAAACAATAAAATATCGTCACAAAATCGTAATTCGAAAACAAACCTACTCGTCAGGCAAACAACTTTATTTTATGAAACCAAAAGCAGTAGCTATTGTTTCCATAAACCTGTATTTCACTTATATAATTCGAAGATTTAAACTTGTGTTAAAGAATAACATTTTTTAGTTGTTTCAAATCAATAGTACAAGCAACATACAATATCATAATTATATGCAAACAAAAAGGAGTACTATCATCATATATGCAACAAAGGAAACAATCACACATCCATAGCAACCAAATTCATGGTTTGTTCAGGTTCAGACACTTCCATCATCCAAGGATGATAAATAAACTATCGAATGTACCTTACACTCAACAGCCTTTGATAATACTTAATTGATTATTCATATCACCTTAAACAATTTAACGTATCATTTTCCAAATATTCCATAAGCCAAACAACAATGAATTTTACGTGTTATTTAAGTTTGTTTTATTGGTTTCATTTAACTTTTTTATTTATTTTCATTTATTCATACAATGTCTTCTTTTTTTCATTCATTTACTTACATAAATTATTTCACATTCAATATCTAAAGTCATCAATAAATCTATTTTTGAAATATTGTGTAAGTTTCCTTGTAATTAAATTCACATTCATTTACTTATATACTTGATTTCCAATTTAAGATTAACATTCATTAGTGAATAAAATTCATACTTAAGTTTCTCTACTTTTTATTCACATTCATTGTTTATATAGCTTGATTTCAATTTAATGATTCATTCAACTTAAGTCTCTTAACTTTTAAATTTACATTCATTCCTTCCTGTATAGTATCATTTAATTTTATGAATCATTTCACCAATTTCTTAGATAATATTCACTTTTTACTATTCAATCTAATTATTAGCATTTCAAAACATTAAATTGTGTTTATAACATTCATTGTACATCTTAGTGTTTCATTTATCATATATGTTTATTTTGTAGCATTTTTGTTACTAAGATTTTACTTGTACAATATTCTATTACATATCTATATTTGACATTTCAACTTTTTAAATATTTTAGGTAAGTTTTATATGTGTTTTTAGAATGTTAGTGAAAAATCATATATTTTTATACAATATTGGATTTATATTGTTGTGAATCTATTCATGTATGCCTAAAATGTAAATTGAAGTTGTAGGCTAAAATTGTATATGTGTAATGAATTTTTGAACGCTGCCTGCATATTATGTGATTGGTAACTTGAGATATATATCGCATGTACGTGAATCTGGAAAATATTAGGTGTAGTAGTCCCAAAATTTAGCATTGGGTAGTAGTAGTCCCTAAAACTTATGAATTATGTCATAGTTCCAGATTTGTAGATTTAAATTACGTATGTAAGAAAAATGTAAATTAAGTTATCACAATAAATTATTGGGATTTAGGTAGTATTTTAATTCATTCGAATGTAGAGGGTTGCAATGTAAATTCCTATAGATTATCAAGTTTAAATTTATAAATGAAAGTGTACCTTTTGAAATGACAAGGAATACGCCAAAAAAAAGACGTATAAAATAAGGATATTTACTATATTTTGTACTGCCGATTTCAATAGCTATGAAAAAAGATGATTCCTTGTAATTCCAATGTAACACAGATTCTCCTTTCGGATAAGACATAGAAATTTGCACGGTTAACCTTTTCTTTGAGAGAGAAGTAATTTCAATGCATTAAAATGTAGAAATCCATAAGGATTAGTTAAAAGATTGTAAATGTGACAATAACAATGGTCTAAGAAAGAAATCAACACACACACACACACGCAATATAAGCAAGATACAAATGAAATAATGAAAAGGTAGGCAAGTAATAATTTAAAATAAAAGGGTATGAAAAGTCCACTAAATAAGGAAGGGAAATAAAGGCTAAAAATGGAATAGAGGTAAAATTTAATTAGTGTGAAAATGGAAGTAAATGGAAAAATATCTTTTGATCTTTTAAGAGTAAGCTGTAAATGATCTTAAATTGAATAAGATGTAAATTCATGAAGAAGTAAAGAAATGTTATTAACAGTGAACATTGAAGGAGTAATAATCAAACAAGTAAGAATGAAAAAACACACATATGCATAGCCTCAAGTTTGCGTTTATGATGGGTTTGAATCACTAAAATTCATAAATAACTTAGATGGATAAAATGCATGGTCATTAGAATAGGCTGGAATGAAAGATCAGTAGTGTTACACAACAAAAATCTGCCCCCACAAGGAGCTACCGAAAGTTGCACATATGTTATACCGATATGGGACATATCCAATTATAGGACCCATGGAATTATATACGCTTGTGTATAGGCGAAGGAATACCCCCATAAGGTCTACTTCAATCTTTTACAAGAGGTATCACCTTGATTGCATTAACCAATCTAAATGGGACGCTGAATAAGAATCGGTTTTATGTCAGTGTTTGGTACCATATTAAGAAGTATGACTTGTACATAGATCAAGAACGTCATCGGTTCTGAGCGGTCAACAAAAAAGACGACAATTACACCTAAATTGGCTACACCTCCTACTAGTGTAGGTTAAGTTTAGGTCATCCACTGTACAGTTGTTTGCTAGTTTTGTTGTTAGGGTCAAGGCTTCATAACCCTTAAGTGAGATCTTTCAAAACAAACAGGGTAGTCTGAGGAGCCGAGTCCTAAGTAGTCTGAGGAGCCGATTCCTCTATAGTTCGTGGAGCTGAGCCATAATAGGAAGCAAACAAGTAAGTAAATCCCCAAGATAAGATAAAATATGACCAAACTATTATGACGTCATTTGGCACTAGGAAGTTCCATAGTATGCACGATGATGAGGACGTGATACTGCATTGATGATAGATCTTGAGTTATATCGATAGTGCTTCGATATACATTTATCTATTTAACCAAATCAATGGTTCATACTTTGGTGGACATGGGTTTTTAGTTTAGCAAAACTTCAGTCCCACAAGGGTGCAGATTGTCACACGTTGGTTGCAAGGAAACATTACGTATGATTCTGCGTACTATTATTCTTTATTATATGGGTTTTAATAGTATTTTGAGATTTGTTTATTGCTCACACTAGACCATTGTTTGACTTGAGGTTTTATGTTTTGCTTCTTATTATCTCGGGTACACTTAAATGAGTAGACTAGATAGTAGACATGAGCAACATGTGGAGCTGTACAGTTGGACTAACATAAGGTGATGCTTTCTTGCATTTATACTTAGGCTTATTATTGCTTATTTTGCTATGCAACACCATAGAGCCTTGACAATGTTCATTTATTTTATTTCGAGACAATTCATTATTTGAGTTTATTTATCAGCTGTATAAACTCTACTACTATTTTACATATCTATATGAATATGTGCACTCTGATTTAGGGTTCATTTAGGTATTACTATCTCGCCTGTTTTATATCTGTGATGATTATTATAATTTATTTGATGCGCTATGAGATGTACAATAGGTTCTGTTACTTTTTTATTTACTTTAAAATCCTTGACAACCGTCCTACATCAACCAAGTAGCATTGCAACATACTGTACAGGTAATTTGGGTACCAAAAGTGTAGGGCGGTCATCATATTTGGTGTTAGAGCTTAGGTGGCGTAGTTGACCTAGGTTGATACCATGATCCATTAGAGATAAAAAGAAGTTATCATTTTAGAATGTATCAAAGTACACGAGTGAGCGTATTTGTAATATATTTTTGTTTCCAAATATATATATATATATTATAAGTCGCATAGCACATGAGTACCATTGATGCAACTTTTCTTTATGAGAGTCCGATTATTCTTATTTCAAATTAAGAATGACCTGACATATGAGAAATGCAACTAGGAACTCCTTTTCTGGAGTTAAAGAGGATGGAGTGGGCTTGGGAGATGCTAACCCCGTTTGTAGATAATATTCAATACCATGATAAGGAAAATGCTAAAAAATGCTCAAACGGCTACTCCAAATGTTGCTAGTAATGGTGGTGCTCAAATGCATGCATCTAGAGCTATGCGAACATAAACAAGGAATTTTCCAGTCATTGTGGAAAATCGTTCCAAGGAGTGATGTCGGCTATGGAAGTGCAGGATTAGTTAGATACCTATGAAAGGATCTTTGATGATTTGAAGTTGAATGGTGCTTTGAGGAGGAGATTGGCTTCTCGACAACTCCAAGAAATAAGAATGAATTGGTGGAATGTTGTAAATGTTTCTACTCCCAAGGACCAGTTGACTTGGGACCGGTTTAAGACTAGGTTCGAGGAGAAATTCATACCGGTAGCTCAAAAGTCGGTTCTGTTCTGTAAATTTGTGGATTTGAAACAAAAGGATATGTCTATCTCTAAGTATGTAGCTGAGTTTTATGCTTTATCAAAGTAAAAGGTGTCTTTTATTGACACTTTATTAATAAAGAATGAAAAGTTTATTATGGGTTTGGGTGATTATTTGGGAGAGAAGCTGGTGGATCACATTGAAGAGTCCTTTAAGAAACCCATTTTGAGAAGGCCCTCCATCATGGGAGTTTGTACCCCAAATCTAAGCCTGATGTTGTTTCTAAAGAAGTGCCAAAGCAGCAACTGGGCGAGGGAGGAAAGAAGGAGCGAAACAACTAGTGGAAACAGTTTTAGAAAAGGGTGCTCAGAAAATAGCCGAGTGCAACCTTATTTGCTATATCTGTTGTGACAAGGGCTATCTAAGTAAAAATTTCAAGGCTGAAGGGAAGAAGTGTTATAGCTACAACATGCTAGGGCATATGTAAAGTGATTGTCCTAAACGGGTGAAGTAGAGGCAAACGTTGAAAGCATATGCATTGGATGTCGTCCCGACTTCATCGAGTGCTCCCTCGATGCATGAGAAAGGGAATGGCATCACCATTCAAGGTATGCTTTATATTTATGATGTTTCCATGCATTTTTTATTCGATATGCGGTCTTCACATTCCTATATATCTAGTGACTTGGTGGATAGGGTAGGATTGAAATCTGTAATTGTTGACCGACCTTTGGTAGCGATAAACCCTGGAAGAGGCTCCACTAGCATATGTATGGTTTGTAGTAATTTGGTCTTACCGAGTCAGTTATTTTGTTGCAATTTTTTTGTTTTGGGTTTTGTGGGGTTCAGTATTCTTTCGGGGATGGATTGGCTGAGGAAATATGAGGTGGTGGTGGATTGCGAGAAGCTATGGGCGACACCTGGGGCTGAGGATGTGTGAAGTTAGAGTTGGGCTGCCTACCAAAAGACGAGTTTATGGTCATCTTTCTATATTCGCTAGAGGTGCCACATGATAAGTTTTCATCTATGCATATCATTAGAGAGTATTCAGATGTGTTTGAGGAAGCGATTGAATTAATGCCGCGTAGAGAGATAGAGTTCTGCATAGATTCAATAAAAGATGCTAGACCGGTAGTTATGCCTTTGAGGCGTATGGTACCTAGAGAGAAGAAGCAATTAGAGGTGCAAGCGAATGAGCTGATGAAGAAGGGGTTCATTTGCAAGAGTATATCTGAGTGGCGCACATGTAACAACCTTCCCCTTCGACCCACGGTCCGGCACCCGAACCGATGCCAAAACCCAAGAACTGAAAGGACAGGTCGTTGGGTTTGAGATAAAATATATATACAATTACTAGCAAAGACATATATCATATATAGTTCTAGCCATACTATCTAATAACTATCTACTTTTAGAGTCTCACAGCGGAAGGAAATAATATCTAATACATCAATGAATACTATAGTCACATCACCACAATATATCTATAATGTCAAGTATTATCTCATATATATAAAGATATAATCTAATCCACATATATAGTCAAATATAGGTACGACACATATTTACGCCACAGATACAATATACAAATAAATTTCCATCCTTGATACCATCACATCTCCAAGCTCCATCAACTTGGATACATTTATTTATTTATTTATATGTGTATATATATTTATGTATATGTGTATGTGTGTGTATAAGAACAGGAGTGGGTCAAACATAAGTCAGGTGAGTGAATCATAATCTAATATACATATACTACAAAAACAATACTATAACATGGTATGAGTCCATCGCTCGATCAACACACGTTATGTTTCCACATCATACCTAACTGTCATATACATCAAATCATATCACATTACATCTATGAGGACTCACTTCCTTGGTCCAGCCTCATGTCCTATAGGGTCGTCTATTGTCCGCTCTCATGTAAATCGCATATAGGACTTACTTCCCTGGACCACCTGAAGCCTACAGGAATGCCTGTTGCCCTCGTGCTACCTAATTGAACTCACACCCTGGACCGTACATATCCTACAAGGTTACTTAACATTCACCTCCTCTACACGGCGCATCAAAGCATTATAGGGGAGCAACGTAATGTTTAGACCACATATTCGTGCCACAAAACCACGTTCGTATCCGTAGACACAATATGGGCCATATATTTACATCCCATACTCGTTCACGTCCGCGTCCATTATCCTACCACAATCCTGCACAGCTACAAACACACACACACATAGGTTCACTTTAAATAATAACCAATTGTTGCACACATTCATTTTCTTTATAGCACCATCGTTCGCCTCACTGCTACCTTAGATCACCTTCCAAAACACAAAAGATATAAGACTTGAGTTGCTTGTTACTATTCATATAGGTCCATCTGGGTCCATGTTCAACATGGGCCTAAACTTGGCCAGCGGTTACCCAGTCCAGCCCACTGGTGGATCGACATACATGATTCCTAGAAGTTTTAGGTTTCATAAGTTTAGTGTTTCATCTTCGATTTTTGCTTCTAACCACCTCCACTTTGCCTTTAGTCATCTAAGAACATACCTAGAACCTAACTATAAGTTTCAAAGTTGGGTTTAATAATTTATTTCCTTAATTTGTTCATATATTCATCAAATTATACAAATTAGTGCAACCCTAGTTTTAACTTTACTGTAGGTTCTAATTTCCCTCCTTAATATCTACTTAATTTGAATTTAGATGTTTACCTACATTATTCTGTAGCATTATAGCCTACATATCATCATTAGAGTGTAATAATTGCATTATATACAAAGAAGAGGATGAATCACTTATTAATCAATCCATATCCTAGCTGTCCAGCCTGCTACGTCTCCTTACTTTATAACTCTACCTCTAAGTCACTGTTGGTATGTAGCCTTGTCCGATAGCTTTGCAACGCTTTCAGTCTTATTAAATTTGGTAGATTTTTGAGAAAGTTATTAGGTTTTGATCTTAGGTGGTTTGAAAGGAAGAAGGAAATAAGGAAGAAAGTGATCGGTTAGTTTTAGAACTAAATATATGTGACTTCTTTAAAGTGGGAGGAGGGAAAATATTGCCTCTCCCTAATTTAAATTTAAATTTTCAAACTCGGCTTTTAGCGCCCGTTAGACCTGATACCCTTTTCACTTATAATTACTTCATACGAACTCCAAACAAGGCAAACTTAGATATGCACGAATCATAAATCCAAGACGGTAGCAATGGCGCCGGTTTTGTTATCAAATTCCAACGTCTAAAAGATGACCATTTTTTGCCCCTTGTTTATATTTAATTTATTTAATGAATTCATTAATTTCAATTATTTTCGTGTTATTCTATTATTAATATTTTATTAAAATATTTATTTGATTTTTAGGGTATTACATTCTCCCACCACGTCCCCGAAATTCTTAGGAAGTAGAAAATATAATATGTTATACATTCATTCGTCAAATATATATAAATCAAGCTAGCAAACATTTCATCCAATTTAAACAAAAAAATATATGGATATTGCTGCATCCCCTATCTAGAGGCCCAAAGCTAAGCATGACGGATGCTGCAGTCATCTATAGTATTAACTTCTAACGACTAAACAGGGCTATGTTAATAGTATCCATAATATCAGAAGCACTTGAATATGAAACAAAGCATAGATTTCCAAAAAAACCATCTTACAGATTACATTTCAGACCACATGTTTCACATTCAAATTACATATTTTCATAATCGTTTTCCACGTTCAGATAAAATATAACCATTACATAAATACGCCAAGAGCGACATATGATTCCTCTTGGTTGTGTACTATATAGACATAACCGTCTTAAATACAACACAGCGGAATAAACAAAAAAAAAACAACAACTCCTAATAGCTATTCGTCGGCCACCTGCTCATCTCCAAAAGCTTTATTCGTCAACCTACTAAAACCTGTAAAGCCTCAACCCTCAGCATAGTCAAATCAATTTTGAACACCCAAGAGTTTAAGGCGAAAACATAAACTTCGATCAAACATAAAGCCTGATGTGAATAATATGATACATCTTGGTTATTTGATATTAAGTGAGACCACGCCGCTTCACGGAATAGGTTTCCTCTCACTAATTTCCTTTTAAAACATATCTTTTGCAAACCATTTTCCTGCAACCAAAACCAGTTAAAACTATAAAGCATTATTATGTAAACATGCATATCAGGTAACAAATGAACTTTCTATTCGAACACTATAGTTTTGTTTGACTGACAACTAACCTTTGGCCGACTCGGGCCCACCAGACAATATAATCAAAATAATCTAACACATGTTAGACAATCCTTTTCTAGACGGTCTGTCCCTAACTATCTATTAAATACTCCTCTTCTGGATGGTCTGTCCCTAACTTAACATCTCCTACGGTCACCTAATCCTAGTGGTTTTGCAGGCTCATCAATAACCTATCCGTATACAAATATATAATCCCTTTTATGTGTATTCATATTTTTAGTCCTACCTACGACAAAGCCCTACACACTATAATTTTAGACTAAATTAGCCGGGGCTAATAACTAATGTATAGGGCGCAACCCTATACCAGTCTCACCTGGTATTCTAATACCTGAGTCATTTTACTTAGGGTGACCTTCCCTTAATTTTTCTTGACAACCATTTCATCTCAAATTGATTTAAAACCTTTAAACCAAGCTTAAGCAAGGAAAATATATATTCTATGCATTACTCAAGAATCACGTTTCCATGTTATATATACTTTACTCAAATCTTTATTGATGAAAACACTTAAACCTTTGAAAGTACCTCTTTTGAATTCATTAGTACCCCTTTCGAAACCAACTAAAACCCTTCTTTCACCTCGGCCGAAAGGCTAAACATTGCTTTTGAAACCATTCAACCTACCTTTTGAAAAATTGAAAAACCATTCCTTAGAAAGAATTTAAACCTTATACTTCCTTCTTCAAAACCTTTAAACATTACCTTTCGAATACATTGAAAAACATTTCCTTTCAAATCTTTCGTAACCATTGGAGAACCATCCCTTCAAAACCTTTCTTTAAAACCTTTCGAAAGCAAAAAAACATCAAACCTTTCGAAAGCCTTTGGGTTCAAGTAAAACATATGGAAAAACCTTTCGAAACCAACTAAAAATTAACTCTCTTGAAACCATTTGGGTTTTAGCTTCAATAGAGAAAATGGGTCATAAAACATTTAGGTTGAAAGCCCTCTTTCGAAAGCACTTCCTAAGCAAAGAAGCGATGATGTCGAAACCAACCTTCTAAAAGCATTAGAGAAGTTGCTAAGTTTTAACAGTAAAGCATACCTTCCAAAACCATTGGCGTTAAAAGAAAGAAAAGCAGCAGCTAGGGTTTCGACCCCATTTGAAAGCATTTACATAAAAAAAAAGGTATAACCCATTCGAAACCATTCCTTTAAAACATTTGACACAGTCGAAAGCCTGCCAAGTTGAAAGCTACACTATCGAAAGCAAAGCGGACGCGTTTTCATTTAAACCAAAGACATGCTTCGACCCCTTCGAAACCTTTGGTATCGACCTAGTGCCTTCTTCCTTAGTCCAATTCACTCTATACCAAGTTATGGATACTATGTGCATTGGTTTCGATGGCATAGAGGCAGCAGTACAGGAGGTTGGAACCCTTGTGTTGAAAGTGGCAAAACATAAATTATGCATGTAAAACTGATTTTTAACCTTTTTAAGCAATCATTTTATCTAACCTGCTTTATTTGTCAAAATCTTATTGGTTGCAAATTTTATTTTCTAAAAACACTGTCAAAATTTCAAAAATAAATTAATTTATTTATTTAAAAATAACCCTTCTCCATTTATAAATATGTAAAATATTTAAGTCTCATACCTTGAATAATTTCATATATTCATCAAAATACTTAGGAAAATTCTACAAAAAATCATTTTTAATTTGTTTTTTAACATATATTAACTCCAGACCAAAAATATTAATAATTTAAAACCCAAGTAATCATTTTCTACACTAGAAAATTAATATAAAATCCACATCAATTAAGAAAATTATGAAAATTGAAATTCATCTCTACAATATCATTTCTGACCTATATCTAAAATCACAAGGCATTTGGATGTCATTAAACAGGGTTTTCACATTAAAAAATAAAACAAAACCTATATGGTTAAAGCATAAATCATCAACAAGCATATACAAACATTTAATCATTCAAAAACATGCATCATCAAGGAAGATAAACCAGATTTAACCTTAAAACCGAAAACACTTATGAAAAATGAGATGTAGTCATTGTTCACCTTATCTTTTGAGATTAAAGATTTGAGATTTGATCTTGATTATGCTGATTTGATTCCTCTTCTTAAAATTTTAGCTATTATCTTCCCTTGAGCTTGTTAATGGTGGTCGGCCTTAACTCATATTTTCGTTTTTGAATGTATGAATGAACATAAGCATCGTACGGCCTAAGGGTTTAGGGCATAAGAATAATGTTTTTCCTATATTTCCCCTTATCTATTTACCTTAGCATTTCATTTTTGTTCTTTAGTTCATGGTTGACATGGCATAGCTACCCCTTATTTAATCACAAGTATCAATCCATTAATCAACTTACATTATTTTATTTTATTTAACAAATTGAATGTCCTAAATAATGTTACTATAAATATGGAGTGCTACAGATATATAATTAATGTAAACAACTTAATGGTATGAATCATGTCATATACTTGCAATTTCTACCCCTATAATGAATAAATGCAACTAATGCATCTTGTATGAATGCGATAAGATGACATATTAGGCATGATGCACAACATCCTAAGATAAGTGTATATATAGGAATGGAAATTCAATCATATGTATAAAATCTAGAAAGCAATTCATCCGACACATCCAAATCCTAATCCTAGAACAATCTAATTAAGTAAATCAAACTGAAAACATATCGAACAAGAGTTGCCAATGAGTAGCCCTCATCTTCTCTTCTGGTTGATATGTACTCTCTATTGGGTTGTTTTCCAATTGGACTCTAACCAATTTCACCATTTTTTTAATGTCGCTTCACCTACGTTTCACAATATAGGTCAGGCCATGAGATAAACTTGGCTAAAACTCCAATTCTATCTCCTCCAATAGACTAGGTACAATTACTATCGTTGGATCATGTGCACATTTTCGCAAATGTGACATGAAACACATTATGAACTTCTGTCATCCTCTCTAGTAACTCCACTCTACATGTCAGATATCCTATCCTTACTATTATTGGAAATGGTCTGACAAATCTGAGTGCTAACTTCCTCGAAGTCCCGAAGCTTACTACTCTTTTTAATGGAGAAACTTTGATAAAGACCAAATCCCCCCTTCAAACTCTAAATCTTTTCTTCTCCCATCTACATGTGATTTTTGTCTATTCTATGCTGGTTTCGTCCTCTTTCTTATAAGTTCTGCCTTCTATGCAGCATCCTAGCCATCTCTGGACCTTAAATAATTTTATCTGTAGACTCTGACCAATACGAAGGTGACTTACATGGCCTTCCATGTAATACTTAAAATGGTGCCATGCCTATAATAGCCTGGTACCCATTATTATATGCGAACTATACTAAAGGTAAATGATCCTTCTAAGACCTTCCAAAATCCAATATACAAGCCCTTAACAAATCCTTAAACACCTGTTTACTCTCTCTATCATCTACCAGTCTACGGGTGATATGCAATGCTTAGATTCAACTCTGTCCCTAATGCCTCATGCAGACTCCTCCATAATTTGCTCATGAAAAGTGGATCCTAGTCGCTCGCTATACTAGCTGGAACTCCATGTAATCATACCACTTCTTTAATATACTGAGTTGCTAAAGCGCTGGTTCTCATACTCTTCGCTGAAATAAAATGTGCACTCTTCATATGACGATCAAATACAATCCATATTCTTTCATTTCCTTTCTTGATCTGAAGATAATCCATCCACAAAATCTATAGATACACACTCCCACTTCTAATGTGGCACGTCTAATGGAAGTAATAGCCCACTTGGCTTTTTCTATTCCTCCTGCACCCTTTGGCAAGTCATACACTTTGCCACATACTCAGCTACCTGCCTTTTCATTCCTGGCCAATAGAACATCTTCTTCACCTCCTGATACATCTTATCTCCTCCTGGATAAATAGTTATCCTAGAGCAATAACACTCACCCAAGACATCCTCTATCAACTCCTTAACCTATGAAACACATAGCCTTCCCCCTCTCCTTAGGTAATCTTTTTGATTTTTAGAGTAATAATCTAAATGACTCTACCATTCACCCCTTCCTAGTTTCTCTTTAATATTAACCCACAACACATCTTGCCCTTGACTTACTCCAACACGATCCATCGGCACAGGTCTAACCCATATTGTTACTAACAATTCAAGTGCATATCCCGATCGAGGTTGGAAATCAAATTATGACATGAACTTCAAATTTCTTAATTCTATAAACATAGCGTTCACCTCTACATATCTCCTACTCTGTCTATAACTAAATTCCCTTTTCCTAAATATAAGAAATCTCAAAATCATATGATGATAAAAATCTATCCACCGCTACTATCTTAGATTCAAATCATTCTAAGAAAATAAATACTTAAGAGATTTATGATCCATAAATAAATCAAATCTCTCGCCCAACAGATTATGTCTCCATGACTTCAACGTAAATACAATAGCAGCCAACTTCAAGGCATGTGTCGGATAACTACTCTCTTGGTTCTTCAACTATGTACTTGCATCTGCTACTATTCTCCCCTTTTACATAAGAACAACACCAAGACCAATAATGCATGCATTGTAGTGCATGGTAATTGGTTTGATACCCTCGGGGATAACCAAAACTGGAGCACTTGTTAACAACTCCTTCAACAGAATAAATGTTGCTTCACACTTTAGACTCCAAGTATAGACCATATTTTTCTTTGACAAACGGAATAGAGGTGCCGATATCTTCACAAAATCCTTAATTAACTTCTGATAGAATCCAGCCAAACCTAAATACCTATAGACGTCTAAATCATTCTTCTACATTCCCATCCCTAATTGCAAGTACTTTCCCTAGGTCTACCACTAATATATCTGTTGATACTACATGCTTAAAGAAATGAACTTTTGGACAACCCATGCCCTAGTGGGTTGAATTTTCACTAAATCAAAAATCCAAGTCCACCAAAGTACGGATCGTTGATTTGGTAGCCTACAAATAAATAAATGCATATCAAAGCACTATTGATTTAACTCACAGCGAAATGGTAAAGTGTAATATAACATATAGTTACTGACCAAGGCTGACACCTTTGAAATCAAGTGTCCTTGTCAGTGTTGAGCATGCATAAGGAAATCTATCCTTCCACTATTCCTGCCTTGTTAGTATCGAGCATTCAAATGTTAGCTTTCAAATCAACTTTTCTTTTAAAGCCCTTTTTCAACAACAAGGATTTTTACTTTTGGGATTTTTAACTCGAACAGTTTATTAAGTTTTTCTTTTAAAAAGTCAATTCTTGTACCAAACATTTCTTTAAAAACACATTTTACAATGTTTCCAAAACATCTTTTACAATTTTAAACAATAAAAACTGGAGTAGACAATGACGCTTGCATCCTATTACTCATTCTATCACCACTTCCAATACTTGGTAAGGTCTTTAATATTATGTGAGGGAGACTTTTTAAAAGATGTGTGCAATTGATGTGCACAAAAATGAAAAATAACCATTTTCCTTTGTTTCGCATTTAATTTCCTATGTTGCTTCTAAGTAGATTACTATCATTATTTTTAATATAACCCGCTCACATCAGTTCTAATTACTAACATTATTTTATATATAAATTTCTAATTTAATTTATATTCCTATTTATAATGTTACTACTATTTAGTTATTTTCTACCTAAACTACTATTATTTAAATTGTTCCTCTTTATACAACTTTTCTCTCGATTTACTATCTTCTTTATTGAACCATTGCAATGTGTTCACCTACTTCTTTATTTTCAGGTTCTAATCTTGTTTCCCGTACTTTTTACTCCATTTTAAACTTATATCACTTACTATTGTCCGCTCCTAAAAGAATTTCACAACTTTAAATTTTCATCTCAGAAAAACTGACGAGTACACTCAATATATTTTTTTCAAAGGAAATAACTTTTTATTAAAACCCCTTTACTGAAATTTCCAATTTAACTAATTTTTAATTTATATTAAAACTTTTTATTTAAATATAACGTAAGTTATATATATATATATATATATTCAATATTTACTTACTTTTTGAAATAGAGTTTCTTTTCCTTTAAATAATTCCTTTGAAAATCATTTCAACTACTGTTTCTTTTTCAAACTTTTAAAGAAGTCCCTTAAAAATCATTTCCAATATATTCTTTATATTTTTTCCCTATATTTTTTTAATATAAATTCTTCTATAGGGGGTTGGACTCATAGTGGTTTTACTTGTCCCTTCTTTTGACTTTTCTTCTTTTCTACTTACTGTATCTTCTCCCATAATATTAAAAATTCGGTTATCTCCTTAAAGTGATTACTGCACACCTTCTTTTGGGAACTTATTTCTTTTGAATATCTACAACATACAGATCCTTACTTTCTCTTATCTGGATCTAATGTACATCATCTAATATGAGGATCTATAATCATTGGGCTATCCGGGCCCAACTAGGGAGTCATGTACTATCCAGCTTCTGGGACTTTACATATGTTGCATTTATGCTCGTTTTTAGTAAACGCCTTTTCATACGACCTATTTTCCATAGGGTAACCGGGATAGGTGTAAATCTTCAAATTTATTTTTTTGGCCAACTCGTAGTCGCATTATCCATCTTTTTTGAATACGGTTGCAACTGTTTCTATAGTAGAAATTTATAAAGTTTAACATATTATATATACAATTATAGGTAAAATACAAATGCGTCCACTCAACATATCCTAATTTTCTATGACCAATTACCTAAGCTCTGATACTAAATGTGACAAACTACACCCTAGTGGGCCTGAATTTTCGCTAAACGAAAAACTCAAGTCCATCAAAATATGGATTGTAGGTTTGGTATCCTGCAAATACATAAATGCATATCAGAACAATATCGATATAAACTCACAATGGAATGATAAATTATAATAAAACATATAGTTACTAACCAAGGCAGATACCTATGAAATCAAGTGTACTTATCGGTGTTAAGCATGCATAAAGAAATCTATCCTGCCACTATTCCCGCATTGCATCAGTACTTTTCCCTCTAAATCTATCCCGCGGGTTGTAATGTGGAGGGGGTCAGAATGACATTTTGGTGATAGGTAAATTACACATTATATACATAACACTGTAGGAATGCAGATTAGGGATCTTAAGGTGGAATTTACACTAGAAGGGGAGGGGTAAATAGTGTTTAATGGATTTAATGGAATTTTTGAAATCTTTTCAAATTAAATACAAACAAATGCAATTCACAAACACAGAGACAATCACAGAACCAAACACAGATGCAAATAGTAAATAAAAGCAGTAAAGGAAAGAACACACCAGAATTTTATACTGGTTTGGAGTTATCCTACATCCAGCCCCACACAATTTCTTGTGCAGATTTCTTTCCAAATATAATGTCGATATTACAACCTCGATTTCAAGGCCACGAGAGATACCCTGTAACATCCCGAAAATTTTGACAATATCAATTTAATAATTTATATAAAAATTAAATTAGTATTGATAATTTTGTTAATAATAATTCAAATTGATTTAATAATTCTTCTTTAATAAATATTTAGTTAGTTATTTTATCTTTAAAGATAATAAATTGGTTTCTATTTATAACATAAATATAAAGTTCATATTGTGAATAAATTAGCATTGTTTTAAATTTAATAAATAAAACATATTTTCTAATTCTAATATTTTTTTGTAATTTGGAAAATTAGTTTTTTATTTAATATTAGCTTTTCAAAGTTATTAAATAAATAAATATTTGTTTAAACTTAGTAAATGAATCATGATTTAAAGTTCTAATATATACATTAATAATTTGGAAATTTTGATTTAATTTAATATTAAGTTTTCAAAACTATTTAAATAAATAAATATATGTTTTTTTAATTGTTAAGACAAAAGTTTAAATGTTTAAAATAATTTTGGCTTGAGTTTTAAATTTAAAATGAATTAACAAAAAGTTTTATAGCTTAATAAATAGGTAATTTATTAATAAAGAAATGATTTCTTTTATAATTATTTTAATTTAATAATGAGATATTTCTAGAAACAATATTAATAGTGTATTGTCTTTATAAATAGATTTTGAATAAAAATAGCAATTGTTGTTTCAAAATTTAATTTGTATTCATAACTTGATTTTTAAATATTAAATTTTGAATTTGATTTGAATTTAAAATCCAAAGTATAGATTTTTTTTTAATTGTTTTGATTTTTATATAAGCTTTATTTATAAGTATAATTTGTTTTTATTTCTTTCAAAAGAAATTTCTATACATATTAAATATTAACTAACAAATTAAATTAGACATAACTATTTTATTAACATGTAAATTAATATACAACTTACTTTTAAATAGGACAAGTGTTGTATTCTTAAGCTTTTATAACAAATGTTAAAATATTAACATATTTAATTGACAAATGTTGAAATAGTTTACAAGTGTCATTTTGTTTTAATTTTTCTTTTATTTAATAAAATCTGAAAATAACCTATATAAGAACACATCTTTCATTCCCATCTTTCTTTTTTCTTCATTTCCTAATCAAAGAAAATTTCAACTTGTTTCTTTTTCACAAATCTGAAACATGAAAACCCAAATTCAAAGCTTTTTCCAAAATCAGTAAATTCCTCATATCAAAGATCAAAACTCCTCATTATCAAAAATCAGTAAGTCCTCTTCAAAATCAAACCTGCATTTTCAAAATACCTGTACATATCTGTAGCCTGCATCTTCAAAAATCCTGCATTTGCCATTTTCAAAACCCAATCTGTAACAAATTCCTCATATCAAAAAGTCTGCATCATTTTTATTTTCAATCTGGAAAATGAATTCTGCATGCCACCTGAAATCAAAAAGGCAAATCTGCATAATTTTTCTCTGCAATCTGGAAGCATGCAGCAGTGTTAAATCAAGCAAATTCAAAAGCATTTTTGTATAGAGGCATGCAAACAGTTTTACAATCTGCAAATTCAAAAAGCCTTTCAATCAGAGGCTCTGCTTCCTTTTAAAACTGTGAGTAATTTAAATCTTAAATTATTAATTAGGTTGCATGCTTGTATGTTTTGATATAAATAAGTATTGTTTGTGTATTGCTAAAAGTGTGATGTGAAAATGTATTGTGTACATGCTGTCTTATTTGCCTGTTCTGTTTGATTTTCCAAGCATAAAATTTTATTAAAATACTTATCTTTTAATTAGTTTTCTGATATAATGAAATTTATAAAGTAATTTTTTTTGATATTTTAAGTTAATTTTTAAAATTTTAAGTAAGTTAAAATATAAGTGATTGTCTCGGGAAACATAAAAATATATCAGTGCATGTTGATTTTAACCAAAATCCAAACATGTTAATTTTGCAATTCAGTATTATAAATCAAAAGCATTAACGAAAACAAGATTTTTAAATCAAAAATCAAGATTTTTAGAAAAGAGTTGAAGGTGCAGATTGGTATTGAACTGAAAATGAATTTTAAGCATTTTCTGGCGATCTTTGAATAGTGGAGTCTCGGGGTTCTGCTGGGTGATGGAGAAGGGTTGGGAGTTGCTAGGAAAATTCTGGTAGATGTTGAAATTTACGGTGGAAGTTGCGGTGGTGGTTTTTCTTTTTAAACCCTAGTTTTTCACTGTGACATTAGAATCGATCACTGTGGTTAGTGTAGTTGATCGAGTGTTGTGGTATTTTGGGAATTGGTAGTTGGCCGTAGTTGAAGTTGAGGCCGGAGGGGATGACCTTCACGTGGTCGGAGCGGCGAGAGTTTGGTGTTGACAGGTTTGGGGGGAAACCTGCTTATGTTTCCAGGTCTTGGAATTTAGGTGTTCGATTTTGATTTCGTGAATGGTAGTTCGATTTGATGGTCGTGGGTGGTTGCTGGGTTGGATTCTGGAGTGCAGCGATCGTCAAAGATGACAAATGGTGGCCGAAGTCGCCGTGCATATGCACGGTGATGAGATTTTCTGATGATGTTTGGTTTAGTTTTGGTACTCGAGAAAATCTCGGGATTGCTCGAAGCAATAGGGTAGTTAACTCGGGGGAGTTGGGTTGAAAACTCGAAGCAGATTTGTGGTGTTTCGGGTGTTTCTGTTTTACGGGTTTTGAAAAAACCTGTAGAATCTATTTTTAATTTTTTTAAACCCTGAAGCTTTTGAATTTAAAGAAGGTTTTAAACCTGATTTTAAATTCAAGTTTGAATTTTGGAATCCAAGTTTAAATCTAAAATCTCAGTTTCAAATAAAAAAAAGTAATAAAGTTTAAAACTTGAATTGTTAGCTTCTTTAAAAATGGTTGAGTAGTTTTAAATTTATAAAAATGAAGCTTTTAAAAATATGAGCAAGTTTAAAGTAAGGTTTAAATCTGGAAAACATATATTAAACATGAATTTCAGTTTTGAAATTAAAAGAAGTTTTTAAATTTGAAAGATTTAAACAAAATGTAAATTTAAATTATTGAATTTTGAAATGGATTTTAGTTTCAAAACTCTTAAGAATTTCTTTTCTAAGACAATCACTTGTTTGTCTTATAATTTTAAAAGGTTTAAATTGCTTAAACTTTGTTAAGTTTAAATTATATTCATTTTAAATTTCATGTTTGAAATGAAATTTCAAAGTAATTTCAAAAGTAATTGTTTCAAATAAATTTGTTTTTTTAAACATAATTAAGGAATGTTTTATCATAAAAATTAAGTTAAGATTAATGTTTTGAACTTAATTTATTTTAATGAGGTAATTAGGGAAAAGTTAGTTAATTTAATTAATTAATTAATTAAGGATTAATAAATATTGATTAAGGGCCGATCAATTTGTAATTAAGATCATTAATTAGATTATTAACTAATGATTAAAGAATTATTAATTAAGTAATTAAGTTTTAATCAAGGTTAATTAATTAAATAATTAAGGATTAATTAAGTTACAGTTTACACTTAATTAATTAAATAACTATGGATTAATTAATGAATAATTAAAGATAATTTAATCCGTAATTAACAATGGTTAATCTAATTTGATTACTTAATGAAAATAATTAGAGAATGGTTAATGAAGGTTATTAACCAAGATTATTTAATAATTAATTAATGTGATTAATTTTTAATAATTAATTAGATTAATTAATTTAATAATAACCATTTGTGAATTGTTTAAGTGTAATTACTAAATGAAAGTAATTAAGGAATTAATTACTTAATGTAATTAATTATGTTAATGTGATTGTTTAAATTGATTAATTAAGTTTAATTAATTTTAAACACTGGATGTTTTGATGATAATTACTAATGTAATTAATGGATTGGAAATTACTTAGTGAAGTAATTGATTGTAATTACAGGATGTAATTAGTTAAAGATGTTTTAAGAATGTAAGTAATTCGAATTAAATTACTTTGTAATTAATCAAGGGATTAATTAAGAAATTAATTAAGGAATAATTAATTTTTTTAATGAAGTAATTAAGTTAGTTAACTACTGTATGTGATTAATCTGGAATGATTAATAATTATGGTTAATTACTTAAGGAAATTCATTGTATAAAGTAATCAATTAAAATATAATTAAGGATCGTTAATTAATATAATTAATGATGTAATTAAATTTGATTATTTATGATTAATTAATCAATTACAAGTGATTAAAGGTGATTAATTAATGTAATTAATTAAGGATTGAGGTAATAAACTATAGTTAATTAATTAATTGAAGTAATTAAATGTTAATTACTGTTTTTGGTTGAGAATAATTAATTTATGAAATTAATTAAGGATAATTACATAAATGTAATTAAGGATAATTAATAAAGGGTGATTAATTAAGGTGATTATTTTAAATGATTAATTAATTGATTGTAATCAATTAAATGGTTAAGTAAGCAAGATTTATATTGATGAAGTAATCAATTTAATTTATTTTAAATTCATTAAAGATGAAGTAATTAATTTAATTCACTTTAAATTAATTAGAGATGGATGTAGTTAATTTAATTCATTTTAAATTAATTATAGTGTGATTAAGTAAATCTTTGCTTATGTATGAATGGGTGATATTGATTGCCTTGAATGGTTGTGATCTCAGAAATGAGATAAGTGACGTTGTGTGATATGAATGCTTTGGTTGCATTGTGATGATAATATAGATTATCTATTGTGGTGATGATATGGATTACCTGTTTATTTGATAATGTTGATTATCAATTGTGATTTATGAGTTATCTATATGTGTATAAATAGATAATTGAATTGTTTTTAAACTTTAAAACAACTTGGACCTAAAAGATGGCGATTTGGATTTTGATGAGAGCGGGATCGAGTTTCCATATTTGGATACCCGAAAACCACATCGATCCAAATGAACGATATGTCGTGAATCTCGAGTGAAGATGAAGATTCAGAGTGCAAGGGTTATCGTCGTTAACTCTGAGGATGATTCCAAAATGAGTGTAACGAGATAATGCCTTCGGTTTTGTTCGAACCCAGAACGAACGTATGGATTGAATGCTTTCAGAACATCGTCAGGTGGACGATGAGCATTCTAAGAGATGTGTTCTCTTAAGGTAATCGTAGCCTCAAGCCTCATCAACCCGGAATGGCTAAAACAGGGGAGGTGCAGCAAGGTTAAGTGGGTCATGCCCAAGTAGGACGGGATTTTCCCTGTCTAGAGGTCCCTTTTGTTCGGCTGTGTGGGCGGTTGCTAGCTACAGCTGCGGGGTTGCCTTGTTCGGAACTGTTCAGTAAAGAATGGTTCCGGCCTTGTGTTGTAGGGGATTGGGAGTGATCCTCGGTACGTTGATCTAGGCCACGTACTATGGCGGGCGGTACCCCGGTATCCCTGCCATTATATGGAATCCAAAATCCAATAAGTGTCGTACGTATTAGTTGTGCCCAACTATGTTGGAACGTGAGATGTAAGCATTCCAGCTATTTCTGTATTTTACTTGAAAACCCTAGACACTATTGTAATATCATCGGATTTCCTTTCAAATGTTTTGGTTAGCGTAAGGTAAAAACTTTTCCATGTTTATGTATGGGAGTCTTACGTGATACCTTTCTTTTCAAAAGGTTTTTAAAAGTTTAGCAACCTTAACATGTTACTCACATCAGACCCATGTCTGACCCGGAGTTTATCTGCTGTTTTCTTAAACTCTTGGGTACTTAAATTTTTACGAGTAGCCAAGTGATTCTGGTTAGCTTTGACGAATTGTGGAGGCGCAAATGGAGCAGGAGGCTTCTGCGTGTAGATATATAGTTTTCCGCTGTGTTGTTTTCTCCGAGTAGTTCTCTTGTGTTGTATTGAGTTGTATAACTAGACATGTGTTTATAACTGTCTAGTATGTGATGTGTAATTTGTGTAACTCTGATAATGGTTGTAAACTATGTAATATTTATGTTATTAATATAATTTATTCGTTCCGCTATTTAGATTCTGATGTTGTTTCTTCTTTCTCTTCTTTCTTTTCTCTTTTCTATCACTTTCTTTCTTTAAGATGTACGATTTTCTGTGGTGGAAAAGTCGGGTCGTCTCATACCCTCTTGCCTTTGAGTCCAGGGCAAACTCTCTTGACTTAACCAGACTACAAGATCACCTAATTGATTTACCGGCTATAATCACACCCAATTGATTTGCGGGCCATAGTCACACCATTTTCGATCATACTTTGATAGAGAGAGACTCGATAAACTTCGATCTTTGATTACAAATGATCCTACAACTCTGAATAGCATTGAGATCTTTGAGAGGGAGTGGCAGAGAATCAAATTAGAGACGATTGAATTTGATTCACTTAGGATTTTGGCAGAGTTTTGTTAAAGCATTTGAAATATAATAAAATATTTGAGTGGAGAAGAAAGAGTAAAAAAATGAAGAAAAACTAACCTAAAATTCATCAAAAACAACTATAAGAGAATAACGGTCATTTCCATTCGTGAAAGGTTATAATGATTAGACACTTCTTTTGGAAATTCAAAATGGGGGTATAGGGATGTCGACATGCCTATATTATTTTCGAAAATTGATTTTGCTTTAAAATGATTTCTACTCTAAAACTTGTCAAAATAATTTCTAAACTTCGTAAACCATTTTAAATATTGTTTAAACTTATAAAAGAGTTTTAGAAAGTAATCTTAAAATATATAATCTATAATATAAAAGTAATATTAAAAACTAAGTATAGACTTCTTTAAAATATATCTTTGAGATTTAAAGCAAAAATATTAAAATCAAGTGAAAGTTTAAAAAACAAGAGATGATTTTGAAATCAAAATATTAAAAGATGATAAGAATAGTTTTTTGAATTAAGGCTAAAAGTATTTAAATTGATAGAGATGACTTTTAGAAAGATAGTTTTTTGAAAAATAGTTAAAATAAATTATTTTGAATATTTCATGGCTTCCATTCCACAAGAGAAGGTCATGAGTTCCATCCCACTATTAAAGCGAGAAGGTGGATTCCATTCCACAATTAAAATCCGAATAAAGATTTTAGTGTTGTTATGAAGTTTTAACATAAATCTAGACTCTATTACTTATATTAATATCCTGAACTCTTGAACACTTGATACTCATGAGTCGTCAGTCTTGATTTCTTCAATCTTGAATTCGTCAGTGTTAAATCTCCATACTGTACAGTCTTCATTCTCGGCACATATATATATATCCTGCATATACATATATATCTAGACAAAGATATTAGTATTCATATTTTATAACAAGTCCTCAGGTTTTTGTCATCAAAACCATCATCTCAGAAACCAACAATCTCCTCCTTTTTGATAATGATAACCTATGTTTAAAATATGCTCCACCAAACTCTGATTCTACTTTGATTCCCCCTTATTCCAACAACTCCCCCCTGATCTACTAACTCCCCCTTAATCTAAGCCTAACTAATAGCATAACTATCCTATTTTATAATTCTCCCCCTTTGTCATCAACAAAAACTAAGACTAAACTACATACTCCCCCCTTAAACTAATACTATGGAACTAAACGCTAATAACAAAGTATAATAAGCGACACATAAATATAATTTTATTATACATGATGTTACATTACACGTATATATGAAATATAGACAAAAATATATACAAGTACACAAAATATAAAAATATTAATATAATAACAATCTAATGAGAGTCCTTGAAAATTGATGACATATGAATCGAATAATTAGGGTAATGGAGAGAAAAGTTTCCATGTTGTTCGATCAAATTACCATTTTGTTCAAAACAAACTTCTCCAATGCAAACAACATTATTGTCCTTGTCCATTTGCGCTTCTTCCTCCTCCTCTTCTTCTTCTTCGTCGTCCTCTAATGGATTATGAATACGTATGTTAGAGGAATCATCTTCAATCATAATAGGTTTTGCATTATTATCCATTAGAAATTTTTGCAAATTTATAAGAATCTTTTCTTGTTTCTCTTGTTCCTTTGCCATCCTTATTTGCATGACTTGTGATTCAGCCAGCATTTGTAGAGAATCCTTTATAATTTCCTCGATCTTCATTACTCGAGACAATGTAGTACGTTGGAATGAATTAGAATTAGGATAAGGGAAGGAAATGGTTGCATTTTGGTTTGATTTAGAAGAGGACGCCATTACTTTGTACTTTCAGAAGTTTATTACAGAGAAGATAAAGTGAGAAGATAGATGAATTCGAAATATTGTAGTTATATAACCACCAAACTGATTTTAGAGGGAAAATCAAAATTTATGGTCTGACCGTTGTATGTCGACATGGGGAGTAGAGGCATGTTGACATGCCTGTGTTATTTTTGAAATCTGATTTTGCTTTAAAATGATTTCTATCCTAAAACTTGTCAAAACAATTTCTAAACTTTGTAAACCATTTTGAATATAGTTTAAACTTATAAAAGAGTTTTAAAAAGTAACCTTAGAATATATAATCTACAATATAAAAATATTATTAAAAACTAAGTATAGATTTCTTTAAAATATATTTTTGAGATTTAAAGCTAAAATATTAAAATCAAGAGATAGTTTTAAAAACAAGAGATGATTTTGAGATCAAAATATTAAAAGATGATAAGAATAGTTTTTGAATTAAGGCTAAAATATTTAAATTGATAGAGATGACTTATAGAAAGATAGTTTTTGGAAAAATAGTTAAAATAAATTATTTTGAATATTTCGTGGATTCCATTCCACTAGAGAATGTCGTGGGTTCCATCCCACTAAAGAGGTCGTGGGTTCCATCCCACTATTAAAGCGAGAAGGTGGATTCCATTCCACAATTGAAATCTGAATAAAGACTTTAGTGTTATTATGAAGTTTTAATATAAATCTAGACTCTATTACTTATCTTGATATCTTGAACTCTTGATACTTATGAGTATTCAGTCTTGATTTCTTCAGTCTTGAATTCATTAGTCTTGAATCTCTATATGTACAGTCTTCCTTAATACTTGAATATATTTATCCTGCATATACATATACATATATATATATATATATATATATATATCTTGACAAAGATATTAGTATTTATGTTTTATAACAAGTCCTAGGTTGCTGTCATCAAAACTATCATCTCACGAACTAACAAACCTAGTTTATGTCAATTGACTTCCATTACATGTTGAGTCTCTTATTTTATTTTTACCTAGTCTTCTCGACTTCTCGTATGCATATGATATGTCCCATCTACCCGAAATAGACCATAATTGCATAAGTATATATATATAACTGTGCATGTGTGCGTGTGTATGTATGTATGTGTATGCATATATATATATATATATATATATATATATATATATTCTATCTGTGTGTGTAACTACCGCAGTCCCTTTTTGGACCAAAATACTGTCCCCGTTATTATCCATAACCCGGCACCTCATTAGGATCCATCATCAACGTAGTATCACGTCCTCGTCGTCGTGCATATAGAGGAACTCTCATAGTGCCTAATAACGGTATCACAATAGTTAGTCATATTCTATCCATTTTGGGAGACTTCCATAAAGGGTTATCTAGCCTTGCCCTTAAAAACCAATCTAGCAAATAAGTGTTGTGGTGCATGACCTAAACATGATCTACACTAATAGGAGGTGTAGCTGTTTAGGTGTAACCCTTGTCTTTCTACTGACCACTCGGGACTAATGACGTTCTCGACCAATATGCAGTTCCTACTCCCTAAGATGGTATCAAATACACACACCGTCGTTGCACCAAGCCCTACTCACCGTCCTATTTAGATTCCCTAATGCAATCAAGGTAATACCCACTTGTTACTACATACCCCATAAAAGGTTGAAGCAGACTGTACTTGTCCTTTGACATTTCGACCGAGGTGAACTTCCTACTTGGATATCCCTCACCTATATGCAAACATATATAACTCCATGGTTCCTACTATTGGATATGTCTCACATTAATACAATGTATACACAACTGCTGGTAGCCCCTTGCGGTAAGCAGACTTCTGTTATGTAACATACTATCCTCGCATTCCAACCCATTTTAATGACTATGTCATTTTTATCTGATCTAAGTTATTTACTAACTTTAATAATTCGCACTCGTCATACCGTATACTTGAGGCTATGTTTAAATATGCACACGCGTGTGTATATTCATACTTGTTTCACCACCAATATTCAACTGTTAATAGTATTGCTTTACTTTTTCGTTGTTTACTTCGTATTCCATTTATATCACTTTAATTTCATTTACCGCTTTCTTTAAAAGATCCAAATATCATTTTCTATTTACTTTTACATGCCTTATTTAATTTCTATTTCTATTTCTTTTTGACCTTTGCCACCCTCCCATTGTTTAATGGACTTTCTATACCCTTTTTATTCACATCAAAAACTTGACTACCTTTTTATTATTTAGTATTTGGTTTCTGTCTTGCCTCTACTATATATATATTAATTAGCTGCTTAAACCATTATTATTAGCATATTTACAATTCTTTAATTAATCCTTATAGATTTCCATATTTTAATGCTTTGGAATTACATTCCACTCAAAAGGAAAAGTTAATACTGTAGTCTTATCGAAAAGGAGAATTTGTGTTATGTTTGAAATTATAAGAAATTATCTTTTTTATAGTTATTGAAACACAGTACAATATACGATAACTGTCCATATTTTATATATCTCTTTTTTAAGCGTATTCCTTATTATTTCAAACATTACAATTTTATTTATGAATTTGAACATTATAATCTATAGAAATTTACAGTGTGACGTTCTAAATTCCAATGAATTAAAATACTACTTAAATCCCTATAAATTATTGTAATAACTCTAATTTACATCTTTCTTGCATAAATCATTAAAATCTTCAAATCTGGAACTATCACATAAATTACAAGTACTATTACTACTACCTATTACTTTCCTGATTCACATACATGCAATATTAAAATTAAGTTATCAATCACAGAATATGTAGGTAGGGTTTATAAATTCATTACACGTACACAATTTTAGCCCACAACCCCAAGTTCACATTTGGGCACACAAGATAGAATTACAACGATATAGATTCAATATTATATAAAAACATATAATTTTCTACTCACCTTTTTAGATTTCCAAATCTACAGACCAATCCCTGTTATTCAGTTTGGTTCCCTTCTTCTCTCTATTTGAATACATATACTAGAAGCATACATATATCTATCAGAAACCTTGATCGGAGAAGAGATATGGGTTTAATTTAGATTTTAGATATGGATTTATAATTTACCTTCGCTTTGATGATTTGATTTGACCCTATTTTTCTTCTCAATTATCCTTTGCAATTCTCCACTTGTATTTACGTATATAAGATAAAACTACATTTAGAATTAAGAATTTGTTGAGAAGAAAGAATGGAAGAGCTTGGCTGTCGCTTCAAAAAATTTGAGAAGGAAAGCAGGGGTTAGGTCTGTATTTATAAGGGTTTGAATTAATGCCAGCTGTTAGATTAAATTATTTTAAATCTGATTCATTTGGCCTAGATTCAATCTGCAGTCGTACTCAAGCAGTCGACTGCTAGAGGTCGACTAGTCCCAACTAGGAATTGATCGATTGCCTACTTTTATCAGGCGTTAATTTATCCCTAATCATGTTATCTTATATATATATTTAACTTATTCGATTAACATTAATTATACTTAAATGTTAAACAACCATTAATGTTAACCACCGCTAGTTAATTACATTTATTTCCTTAATTATATATGTAATTATATATGATAACCTTTTCATTTGTACTACAATCGAAAAACCTTATATATGAAAATTGATCAAAAAATCGCCACAAATCTAACGGTGCATGTTTCGTAGCTAAATTATGATGTTTTATAAATTTTAATTTCGATGTTAGTAATAATTAATTAATTATTATTAACACTACGTGGTGTTACAAACTTCATTTCTCCAGAAGTGAAACTTAAGGAATTTATCTCTCAACTTATTTCTCCTTAGGACATCCACCACATCCCTTAAATGAACCTCATGCTCTGCCTCACCCGTGGAATAAATAAGAATACCATCCATGGAGACAACAATAAACATATTCAAATGCTTTTAGAATACTTTACTCATCAATTCCACAAAATTAGTCGGACAATCATCAGCCCAAATGGCATGACCAACCACTCAAATAATCCATCAGATGTATCGAAAGCAGTCTTTTGGATACTATCTTTAGTCACTCTCGACTAGTGAAACCTAATCACTAAATTAAGCTATAAGAAAACCTTCATCCCGACTAACTGATCGAAGAGGTTGTCAATGTAAGGCAATGGATAACAATTTTCTTTGTAAACTTATTTAGTTCTCGACAGTCGACGCATAACTTGAGGGAACCATCTGTCTTAGTAGCGAAAACGACCGGCCCTTCCCATTTTAAGATACTTATCTAAATAAAAACTTTCTGGAATAATTCTGAAACATTCTTATCCAATTCTCTTCTCACCTTTGGAGCCATATGCCTAAGAGGCATCACAATTGGCCTTGCATCTTTCTCGAGATCAATATAGAATTCCATTTCTCTTCGAGGAGGAGACCAGAAACTTCTTCGAATACATCAGGATAATCTTTCACTATGGGTACACACGATAGCTCTTCCGATGACAAGCTGACCGAATACAAATATGTCTCCATAACATAAATATTAGGCTGACACTACATGATCAAATCAAGTTCATCACCCTTCCTTAATCGAACCATCCTCCGGTGATAATCTAACACTACGCCATAACGAGACGTCCAATCCATTCCCAAAATCGACCTATACCCTGAAAATTTCAGTATATATGCATCATAAGGGAATTCCACACCACAGATGACCAACTTTAGATTATGACATAACATTAGTAAATGGATTGACCCACTAATAGGATTCGTCATCATAACAGATTTGTGCGCTATGTCGGGTTTAAGGGCTAAATTATCAACTAATGCACTTGCTATGAATAAATGAGATGCACTAATGTAAAATAAAGTACGACATGAGAATCAGATAAAATCAGCACACCTTCCATCACAGTCTGCTTTCCTTTCTTTCAAGATGACAGTGGTGCTTTACTAGAGGTTGGAACGACATCTAGAGCATATGCCTTCACAATCCGACCTTCATTTTTAGAGTCAGGCAGTCCCTTTCCATGTATCCAAACTGATTATAATTATAGCACATTAACTTATTTTAAGCTGGGGCTGCTTTATAATCCTTAGCTATGTGTCCCACTAGGTTGTAGTTATAACATTTACCCTTTGAGAGGATTGTCATATAATACTTTGCCTTTAACCACCTCCTTCCTATCTCTAGTTACCTGAGAACTTACCAAGAATAGAACCCTAAGTTTCTAAGTCTCGTTTGATCATTTATTTCACTAATTTATTCATATATTCATCAAATTATATAAATTATTGCAACCTTAATCTATTACTTTATGTTCTAAATTCCTTCCAAGATCCTTATCTGATCCAAATTTAGGTGTTTAACTACATTATCCTACAATATTATAGCTTATATATCATTATTGGAGCGTTATAGCTGTGTTATATACGAATAAGAGGATAATCACTCATTGCAAATATATGTGATCGGTTAGGTTTTGATCATAGGTAGTGTGAAAGGAAGAAGGAAAAAGAAAGGAAGAAGGAAAAAGAAAGAAAGTGATCAGTTAGTTTCAGAACAAAACATATGTGACTTCTTTTAAGTGGAAGGTGGGAAAACTATCTGCTCCCTAAATTAAATTTAAAATTTAAACCCAACTTTTGGTGCCCATTTGACTAAATATCCTTTTCATGCATAATTCCTTTATACAAACTCAGAATGAGGCAAAACCAAGATATTATGCAAATCAATAGAAATGAGACGATTATAATGGCCCTTGTTTCATTGTCAAATTCCAACTTCTGAAAAATAAATATTTTCCCCTTCTTATATTTAATCTAAAATTAATTCATTAATTTCAATTATTTTCACATTTTATCAAGTTTTCGAGTATTATAGTGCACCTGTAATATTTGACGCTAAGGCAGATGGCTCTTTGAAGTATTGTATTGAATATTGTGAGCTGAACAAGGTGACAAGGAAGAATCAGTATCCACTTCCACATATAGGTGGATTGTTTGATTTGCTCTACGTTGTGAAGGTATTCTCTCAGTTGGATATTACAAATGGGATTTCATCATTTTGGTTTAGTGAAGGAGAGTGTGCCGAGTACAGCATTTCATACGCTATCTAGATTCTATGAGTGGTTGGTTATGCCATTCAAGATAAACAATGCATCGACATACTTTGTTGATCTTATGATCTGCTTCTTCAAGGATCAACTAAACAAGTTTGTGCTTTTATTCACGAATGATATTCTTTCTACTCATGGATGGAAGAAGAATTCCAGGCACATTTGAGAATTGTGCTTGAAGTGTTATAGAGGCATCAGTTGAAGGTGAAGTTTTCGAAGTGTCACTTCTAGAAGAGGGAAGTAAGATCCTTGAGCCTCGTCATTTTAGAACAAGGTATTGTTATAGATCCCATTAAGGTGGTATCAGTTCAAGATTGGAACCAACCCAAAAATGCTATGAATATGAGGAGTTTCCTTGAATTAGTGGGATATTATAGACTTTTTATCAAGGACTTCTCAAAGTTAGTAGCACAACTAACCAATTTGATGAAGAAATCCATAATTTTTCCTGAGATGCAAGGTGTGAACATGCATTTGTAAGTCTAAAACAAAGGTTGACAAGTGCACCAGTGTTGACCATTTCGAGCTAGAATAAGGAGATCATCGTATACACGAATGCCTATGGTACCAGATTGGGTGCAGTACTATGCAAGGAGGTAAGGTTGTCGCATATGCTAGTCGACAGCTGACGATGCATGAGAGAAGTACCCAACCTATGATTTGGAATTGGCAGCAATAGTGTTTGCTTTGAAGATACCGAGGCATTATTTGCTTGGGAAAAGGTTTGTGTTATTCACATATTACAAATTTTTTAATACATTTTCTCTTAAAAGCTTCAACCTCCTCGGCAGCGATTATTGCAATTTTTGGCCTCCTACGACTTTAGCATTTCTTATACACCTGGTAAGAGAAATGCAGCCACTGATGCTTCGAGTAGAAGACACGCCAATTTGGGGGTGATATTCCTAGAGTGGACGTAGCTTGAATATATCGGTGGTTATGACTTTAGATCTCATTGTGTACTAGAGCTAGAGATGTTGGCAAATTTGATTATCAAACATACTCTGATTAAGAGGAATGGTACTAGTCAAAGGCACGAATCTTGACTAATAGATATCAGAGCAAAGATGAAGGAAGGAGTAGAGTCTAATGAGATGAGGTAGAATGGACTCAACCGAGATGGTTGGCTCTGTGAGGAAGGGAGATTGTTAACTCCCATTGTGGATGGATAAAGGGATGACATACTATGAGCATGCCATCATTTGAGACTAACTATGCATTTCAATGGTAACAAGATGTACCACAATACAAAGTAGACGAATTATCAGGAAGGGATGAAGAAGGACATCGAGGCATTCATCTAAAAGTGTATGAACTGTTAGTTGGTAAAGACAGACCAGAAAAAGCCAAGTGAATTGATGTAACCACTTGAGATCCTGAGTGGAAGTGGAAAAAAGTTTCACTGGATTTCATCCATGGATTGCTGAGGACCAGAGGAGGTATGATAGCATTTGGGTCATAGTCGATAGATACGAAGATTGCCTATTCAAACCCTAAGTCTAATAGAATGACATCCAAATTGACCGAGTTGTATGTAAAAGAATAATGCGATTTCATGGTGTGCCAAAGAGAATTGTGAATAACTAAGATCTTTTATTCACTTGTGGGTTTTGAAAGAGCTTACAAGAGGCATTAGGGATGGAGCTGCATCTCAATACAACTTATCACCCATAAACGGTTGGCCAGATTAAGAGGGTGAATGGTATCTTGGAGGATCTCTTAAGAGCTTGAATACTTGAGTTTGGGGCTTGTGGGATAATCGTTTGTGTTAATAGAGTTCTCATACAACAATAGTTATTAGTTTAGCATTAGCATGACACCATTCGAGGCATTGTATAGCCGAATGTGTAACACTCCTTTGTGTTGATGGGAAGTGAGCAAGAAACTGATACTTGGGTCAAATATGATCAGAGAGACTTCAAAGAAGATCGAGATCATTTGATAATGAATAAAGGCTGATCAAGATAGATAGAAGAGCTATGCTGATAAGAGAAGTAGATACTTGGAGTTCTCTATTGACGATATGGTGTTTGTGAAGATCTCTCCGTTGAAGATTGTAGTTCGACTTGGTAATAAGGGGAAGTTGGAACCAAGGTTTGTAGGTCCTTTTCGATACTGGAGAGGATTGGGAACCTAGCTTACAAAGTCGACTTACCTCAGAAGATGGAAGGCATGCACAATCTACTCTACGTCTCATTTGCGGAAGTTTATGCATGATTTATGCATGACTATCACAACGGATCAACTTGATGATATCGAAATTGAACTGGAAGCTTCGATACCTCATATGCCTATTCATATTATCGTATGTGGTACTAAACATCTTAGGAGGAAGTTGATGGAGATAGTGAAGGTTCAATGGAGTGAAAGCGAGGGTAATTGTGGGAGAGGGGACCGAGCATAACATGAGGACCACTTATCCCGAGCTCTTTACTTGATAAACTTTCTGTTTATCGCATTTACTTTCACTTTTTTATATCATATAGGATAGATTAGTATCTCACATGCTAGGATAAGAATATTTATATTGATGATTGCATGGTTGCATGTTTGATGCTTGAAATGACAGCTTATGATTGTTAGGTATGCGATTTAATTGTGGCTGACTTTTCCTTGGTCAATTGGGGAATTTAGTGGGTAAAATTCCTAAAGGGGAAGTGTAACAACATGTGTTTTACTTATCAAAGGATTGTAAAATATTGTTTTTAAGTTCATATGAGGTCATATGACTCTATAACTTTGGAAAATGCCAAATAATGAAATTTTCTATCATTGGAATTTTTATCGGATGATTTAGGCACTGAAAATCTTGTAAAGCCTATAACTTTTTGTGGATGCCTAATTAAGGGTTGAAACCACTTTGATTGGAAATGGATGATGGCTTCACTTTCCATAAAGTATTCGAGTAGCCTTTTGGACTTACCATTTAGGAGGTATGACCGTTTTAAATTTGCATGATTTTTGGCCAGATTAATGGATAATTAATTAGGCCCGAATAAGCCTACTACCGTTTCGGGAATATGCCTAATTAGGGATGAGGATTCTATTTCTAATCACTTTCCCACTTCCAAATCTAAACCAAACTTCCATTAATCCGGATTTAACAAAAATCTTCACTCTTCCTTACCTCAATTAGCTTAACATGTCATTTAAGGGTGATTAGCAAGTTGGTTCAAGGGATTATTGTTTGAGAACTTTAGAATTTATGCATCTACTTTCCATCTTTGATTTATCTTAAAATTTGGTTAAGATGGTACCAGGTGAGTGATATTGCTTCTCTCACTATCCTATGGTTATTAATATAGTTAAATTGTGGTTTTTGAAATGATTTCCAAAGTTTAAATATTTTAAATTTTAGACCCAACGTTAATGACACCTTAAAATTGGGTTTAAAAAGAAAAGTTTTTATTTTAACTCGTATTACACCATACCAACCATGTTGGTACTTTATACAAAATCGAATCTTAGATGATATGTTCTCTTTTTGTATTGATTATTTGTATTGCTTGAATATCATGTGGTGTTGTATGGTGGTTGTATGGATTGTTTTGATGCGTGCGTTAGTTGTGTTGCGTAGTGAGGAATATGATCGTCAATTGGTGCAAAGTGGCATCAAAAATGTTCGAAATGTGACGCTGTTGGAATATGATATTGTTTAAAACCTTACGAGGCCCCAAAACAAGTTGCAAGTAGTTTGGAGTTGATTATGTGGCTCAATTTATGGTCGTTGATTATGGTTGATGGTGGTAAAATATAGTCAATGGTGGTTGACTTCATGCTGCAAAAGGCTTTGCTTTGGGTTTTGGAGGTAGGAACTTTGGGTTGAACTAGAAACGTGAAGTGTAGTGGGTTTGGAATAGAAAATTTAGTGGGCTTTGGCGTGGTCAGCATTAAAGAATTACTTTGACTCCAAGGGAGCCAGACTTTGGGTCACATGAAGGGGTGATTCGGGTCAAGCTAAGGTGAGACGTAGGGGAAAATATTCTAGGACTTAGAAAATTTTAGGGTACTTTGACATGGTAGGTATTTACTATGTCAGACTCGAGTAATTTGCGCAGTTGCTTTGAGTCTTGGCATAGGTTGCTTTGGGTTAATTTAAGGCTAGATGAGATAATACAGGGTTTGACACTTGGCCACTTTACCCAAGTAAAAGATGGACCCACATGGTCGTTGACGTATGGATGGTTAGTACCAAACATGTCAAGGAATGAGAAAATCAAGGCATGAATTTTAGGGAGCACAAGTGATGCCTAGGTAATCATGTCATGTGCGTTCGTTCGTTCATTTGGCATTCGATTTCGACAATTGTAGCGCGATGAAGAATGACGATAAACGACGAGGCGGAGGCACTTCGACATAATGGCTTTAGAAGTTTGATATGTGGATTCTACAACGGATGTAGGACATTTAGAAGTGTTCCGATGACGATGACTCGATCGAAGAAGTCATGAGATGATTCATAAGGATGGGTTTGAGGAAGGGAACTCTTGAGTAAAACGATATGGCTACTGTTTGAGTACCTAGAAACCTTGATTTTTCCATTAATCCCTACTAGAGGAATGGTCATACAAGTTATCTTGTATTCAACGCACATGAGTGACAGTGAGGATTATTAGAAGGATGTTATGTGTTCAATGTTTGTTTGTAGCATTAGGGATATTATAGGACATATGTATTATGGAAGTGGATACCTAAACACCCGACGTTGTACATAGGATGTTGTACACTTTATGATGTTAGTAGACTAGCACACATTATCATGTGCTAATCCTTTGGCTGTAGGAATATGTTAAGTATGATTCTTAGGACCATTGTTCTTTACTATATCGGTTTTCATAGTATTTGAAAATTTGTTTATCGCTTATACCAAACTATTGTCTAACTCGAGGTTTTTATGCTTAGCTGTTTACTATTTAGGGTACTCTTAAATGAGTAAATTAGATAGCAGGTATAGGTGAAAAATGGAGTAGTCGGATGGGCTAGCAGGAGGAGATGCTTTCTCATACTTATATTTAGGCTTATTATTTCTTATTCCATTGTGCAACACTATGGTGCCTTGATAATGTTCATTATTTTATTTCAAGGCAGTTTATCATTTGTTCAACTGTATAAACTTTACTACTATTTTGTATAAATGGGTGAACCTATGCAATTTGATTCTATGGTTTATTTAGTTATTACTATATTACTGGTTTTATATCTATGATGACTATTTTATTTCATTTGATGTGCTATGAGATATACGATAGTTTTTGTGATTAATTTATTTACTTTACAACTCTTAACAACCAACCTACATCGATCGGGTATCGTTATAGTGCACTATACAGGTATAATGCAAGCCGAAGGTGTAGAGCGGTCATCACAATATCCTTTGGGACATTTCGAACATCCTTTTATATTGATTATAAAAGATGTCATTTTAAATCCTATATCGAGAATTAAAAAATCAAACTAGAAAATGGTTTTAATATAATTACATCATAACAATCAGTTTATTTATAGTTTTAAAATATTTTATTACCTTTAATGTTCTTTCTTACAAACACATGCTCACTAAATTCCCAACATTCGCATCAGTTCTTCGGTCATATCCAAAACCAACAAATTAAGTATCGCTTCCATGGAATTTGATACAATTGTTTCTTATGAGCAAAAAATATATTCTAAATCATTACTTAGAATTTATGTTTCAACATATACGTACCAAAATTCAAAGTCATATCGGGCGATAATTTTGTGAGTGAAATTCAAGTTAACTGAAGAATGTTGAATGACGCATCTATTACGTTAATTTCAACAATTGAAATTTACGACGTTATTTTAATTAATGTAGCTTGCTATATTCCAGCTTCATTTGTATTTTTCTTAATACATATTTGTGATTAATAAACCATATACCTTTAGGTACAATTACTAAAATCATATTTGTTAATATACTAGGAATCCATTTCGGATTTGTGCATCGTGTCATATGGTATAGTCAATATTCTTCATGGCATATTAACAGCTAAGAAAATTCCTTTCTCAACATTGATAAAAAATTCATAATCTCTTTTAATGTTCATGAATTCTTATTAGACACTAAGGTATTGTGTCTATTTTGGTTTGGTTAATTTTATTTCATCTAATGTAATCGGTTTTATCTTGGATTGTATTCAAATCCATTTTACCACTAATAATTTCTAGAAGAAATTCCTTCATCATGAAGTTGGCATTTCTTGAAACAATAATTGTTTCTCAGTATTACTAAATTCATATTCATGGACGTTTTATGAATACCTATATATAAAAAAGACTTAATTTTTGGTTTATGATATTTACATTCATAACGAAAGTTGACCAACCAATATTGGTCAGTCCCAAACTCTTTTGGCATGGTCCCTACAAGATCCCTTACAAACAAATATTACGTGCAATTTAGTATCTTACGTAACCCATCAACTCCTTACCTAGGATTTATAGGATTTCTTATAAACTTTTATCTAATATAATTTTGGAAACTATGCTTTGATGATATTAATTATAAACTTACATACTTACTCTCAAGTAATGACTTTAAAGAAAGAAGTTATTTGCACCAAAAAGGCACAAACACACCAGAAGCAACTAAAAACACCAAAAATGTATAGATCTAATGAAATAAACGTAAAAGCAGTAGAAAAGACATAATTTTTATAGTGGTTTAACAAATACTCTAGTGAACATCCACTTTAGTTTTTATTATTGATTGTTTTCTCTTTGGATTACAATGAATTCAATTAGATCCGACAATAATCTGACGGATCTCAAATTTAAGAGTATTTGGAGTTTTTGGAGTATTTGAGGAAGAAGATAGAAGAGAAAACCAAGTGCCAGAATTTCATATCCAGTTGCTCAAGGCCTTCTATTTGTAGGAAAATTAGCTAGTAGAACTGGAGGCCCGTTAAACATCATGTGTAGATCCAAGCCAAAGCATGTAGGAGAGAGAAACAGGTCCTAATCACCAAAAGGGACCAGTCAGTACCAAGAGTTCCTCTCGGTACCAATAGATTTTTATGTGTGATTCTTCTCCCTTTCTCCCATCTTGTCTCCTGTCTTTGATTCATTGTGTTGCGAATACTTTATGCGAAAGATTTGAGTCATTTTTGATAACTTCCTTGATACTACTTGTCATTTTCTGCTTTCTTCATGTGAATCCTTGGAATTATTTATCTATTCCTGAGAAAAAGCACTTCGTGACGACTACTTGAGCTTGTACTTCAAGTGCAAGTGGTTTTGGAGGTGCATAATGGAGCAAAAAGCTCTTAGTATCGAGTGGTTCGTCTTGGTACCATGTGGTCCACTTTGCTCCTTTGCTTTTGTTATTTGTTGGGTATGACCTTCTTTCCCTTCCTTAAGCGTTCCCAATTTCATGAATCGTTTCATCTTCATCTCGATGTCTTAATTCCGGTGCAAATCTGCTTGGTCAAAAAACTGGTTAACACTGTTCTGAATCCATTCCTTCATTAGTCCAAATTGCTCGTCTAAGTCCATTCGAATACTGTGAAAATTTTGGTTATAACACTTACCCTCCAAAGTATGCCTTATGAATGTAAGTTGTGCTTTGTTCAAGAGCAAGTTTCTATAGTAATCGACTTTTGGCCGTTAATCTTTCTAACCATTCATCGATTCAACTTGCAGCGAATCATCCGATTCCTTTAGATTTTCCTAAAAATCTAAGTTCATTCCAGACTGTCATAGCTAAGGACTCTAGTCCTTGTTTAAGTGTGAATCATAATCAGTCTATTTTCATTTAGATTTATCATATCGTATATCAAAATCATCCCGTGTTCGTTCGTTATTTATCTATGTTAGTCTGATTACAAGGCATTCATATCATGAGGTCAAGTCAACGTCTACTCTAGGATATCTCATTGGATCGTTTTTCATCCAAATTAGGGTCCAATCTCTTTAAATCCTTTAACATCCAATCTATGTTTTGATCTCTCTATATCATTTAACATCTAATTTAGGATTTGATCTCTTTGGATCATTTAACATCCAGTCTACAATTTGATCTCTGCGGATTGTTTAAATCTGATCTAGGTTCAATCTCTCCAGACCGTTTAACATCCAATCTAGGATTTGATCACTTCACATTGTTTAACACCCAATCTAAGATTCGATCTCTCGGGATCATTTATCATTCTACCAGGATTCGATCTCTCCATATCATTTATCATCCAATCTAGGGTTCGATCCCTTTGGATCCTTGCCAAGTCCATCTGCTCGCTCTCCAGCAAGGGGACTCAATGTCCAAGCAAGTCCATCCACTCACTCTTCGATAAGGGGACTTACTTTTATAAAAGCCAAATCCACTCGCTCTCTCATAAGGGGACTTGCACCTTATGGTCATCGCCCTATCTATCCGAACATGACTACCATGATCAATATCAGTCAACAAGTGATTTTCAAAAATCAAGCATTCAAATCAAAGAAATCAAGCAAACATTCTAAGCGTTCATCTCATACATCCAACTCAGAGCGTGCTTAGAGACCAATCGAGGTACATGTGCAAGCGGTCTGAGGTTATTACTGTCTTATCTATTCAAAAAGAAAAGTAAAACATGTGAAAACGAACCCAACTTCCATCCTTCCCGATCATGAGATTTCCAATATTGACTCAAATCTATGGTCGTATCTGGACGTATTCGTTGTAGACAGTGGCTGCTTCGGCTGCACCATTGTAGCTTGGTTTCTTACGTATTGTTGTATCTGGTTAGCTTAAATAATCTCTTCTATCAAATTGCGAAGATGTCTATATTCATTCATTTCATGTCCAGCTAGCTCATGGAACAGGCAAAACTTCCCAAACCTTCTCTCCTGATCTGTCGGTTCTTTCTTAGTTGGCATTCGATAAGGCATCTTCCCCTTAGTATCTACGTATATCTTCTTTGAGGTTTCAGTTAGATCAGTGTAGGAAGTGAACTTCATTTCCCTTCTTTGTCGCTTCGGTCCTCTAAAGTCATCATCGGCTTTCCATCTTCCTATGTCTTTACCATATCCCGCTCCGAACGATCCTCCATCATCCATAACATTAACATCAATATTATCGCTTTAACATCCTCCTAATGCAGATATCTCTCATGTTCATGATAAAACTCCACAATATCCATCAGTGGATCCCTTTCCAATGCAATTTAAAAGCCGATCTTGCTCGTGACTGTAGACATTGAAGCTATCAGGACCATCGATGGATCTGGCTTATCGATTGTGGCGGTTGCCGCGTTAAATCTTATTAGATAACTTTTCAAGGTTTCTCTAGCCCTTTGCTTTATGCTTGAAAGCGTGATCACATTCTTTGGTCAAGAGATATGAACTCTAAGTTGTATCAAGAACCTATCTACCAATCTGTCCCACGTTCTTATACACCTATTCTCTAACTGTCTGAATTACATAGCAGCTAGCTCCATCGAGTATAGCGGGAAGCATCATTCTATTACCTCTTTAGACGCACCCAAACCTCCATATGTTGGATGTATCTCCTCAAATGAATGGTGGGATATATCCTTCCATTATATAGTTCTAAGGTAGCTTGAAATCGGGAGGATTCCTCACGTACCAGATGTTAGGAGTTAATGGATTCCTATTCACATCCTCCAATCTTGTCTGTAGGTCTGTCTCTCACTATTCTTCTGATCATCTCAATAATCTGATCAACCTGTCCTATAACCTGAAAAGTCTTGACCTAACCCGAGCATTAAAATAACACCTCGATCGGACTATCTCTAAATATCCAATAGGATGAGAATAAGATATAACACAAGAGTGTATGACATATAAGTAAATTCAGATGACTAAGATATAACAAGTCATGGGAATAATTTATCATAGTATTAACTCAAGGTATAGAGATATATTTAGATTACAAACAAAGATTATTCACCAAACGCAGAATTACAAAACAAAGCATGATATCTCTAAGCACACAAAACTAATTACATACCGATTACTTACCTGATCGTATACCAATCATCATATTGTACTCATACTACGCAAACAATGTGGTATAGCCCGAACTAATTTGATACCAAAGATCATACTTGTAACGTCCCGCAAATCCGTACCCCTTGAGTCAATGCTATTCTACAACAATCAACTCAAGTTGTACAGAAATACGAACCATTTGGGTTAAAGAAGAAGAGGTAGAAGAAGAAAAATAGAAAACAATATCAGAATCTAACCATCGCAGCGGAATAAAATATAATAGATAGTAAATAATCTTTACTCAAAATCAAATATGTCTGTTTACATATATTATATCATCAGAGTACAGCAATCACAGCTCACATCAATAACATACAATGGATACACAAAAACTCAAATAGCGGAATATATATATAAACAAGTACGAGAGTACGTATCAACATCCAGCTCGTCTCCTGAGCCCCACAACATCAAATCCTGTATCCTATAATACTCGGTCTGACCCGAGCAATACAGTTAAATAACACCCGAGTCAGTCTGGAATACCAGAGTGAGAAAATCACACTCAATTGATTTTTAAAGTTTCAAAAATCCTTTGAAAACAAAAGCATCTCGTGTGACCACGCCACAAATAAACATGTCGGGTTTTTACCTTACGATATCTAAAACATTTTTATAGAAATCCTCTGATATTATAATAGGGTCTATATACAAATACTTATAAAATAGCCGAAGTTGTTACATTATTAAATTCCAGCTACTAGCCACAGAGTGGGTAATACAAACAAAACTCGTACAAGGCTCGTAGGGAGAATGGATTTCCAACTAATGACTAGGCACTGGGGTACCACCTGTCACAGTACGGGGCCTAGATCACCATACCGAGGAGTACGCTCGCTCCCCTGCAACACAAGGCCGGGACTATCCCTTACTGGATAATCCCGAGTGAGATCACCCCGTGGTTGGGATCAGCAACCGCCCACTAAGCCGAAATAAAAAGGGACATCTAGACTGGAATGACCTCACCCTGCTTGGGTGCTACCCACCTAGCCTTGCTGCATAACCCCTGATTTTCAGTCATTCCCATTTGATGAGGCTTGAGGCTAAGCGTTACCTTTATAGAACATATTCCTTAGAATGCTCATCGTCCACCTGACGATGTTTCGCAAGCATTCATCCATACAAGTCCGTCCCGGGTTCGAACGGAACCGAAGGCACTATTCCTACTACATCCATTTTGGAAATATCCTCAGGATTAGTAGCGACTAGCCCTTGCACTTCATAGCTCCATCTTCGACCATGAACAGGTTTAACGAAACATACAAACCGAATTGAAGTGGTTTTCGAGAAATAAATCTCGATCTCGGTCTCTTCGAAACAATCAGCGCATTTGTCCAATATTGATAGTCGGTGATTTAACTATCAATTAATATTCACAAACAACCATCAACCAATAAATAATTTTATAAATTATTTATTTATCTCAAAAATATCTTCATAAGATATACTTTCACTTTCAAACCCTTTTGAGAATAGTTTTCAAACTATCTCCCTTTCTCAGAATAAATTCCAAGTATTTTCATTTCCACTGGAATCACCAAGCACAAAACTAGATTTCTTTAAATTAATTTAAAACACTTTACTTTAAAAAAAATATTTTAAATCATTCAAGTTAAAATTACTTTGATAATTTGTTACAACTACATACTATATGAGTATTTGAAAATAAGGTTACTTAATAAACTATAAAACTAGATTTATACTTTTTAAGAAAAACAAAATACTAAGTTACTTCTTTAATCATTACTGCTAGAATAGAAAAGAAAATACTTACTTTAGATATTAGAAATAATAAATTTTACAAAACTTGCTTTCTTTTAAAAAAAACAACTTTAAAAAAAACATTTAATTTATATTCACAAATTTACTTTTAAATACATGTACTTGGCCATCCAGAGAAAATTCCAACTTCAATCACTTAAATCAATTTCCCCAAATTGATTTCCAATTCATTTTATTTGAAATAGGTTTCTTTAATTTTTCAATTCATATCGAAATTCATTAGTTATGGACTTATTATTATTGTTGTTATTTTACGTTTGATTTTAAATCCTTTAATTGAAATATACCGATTCCAGACTTTTCCCAGTTTCTTCTTTATTCCTTCAATAATTTAAATATTAAAGATTAAATAAATGTTTTGTTCTATTAAATAATATCATTGAAGTTTCAAACTTCATTAACTTTCTGTTTATTCAAAATTTCCTTTCCATATACAGAATTTTATTAATTAGCATTAACACTGCTATTATTCTTATCCAATTTATTCTTAATTTATTTAAAATTTCTATAATTATTTCACTTACAAATTCTCTTCATTTTATTTCCAAATTCCAATTCTATATATCTTGATAACTTAGTGCACCAGAAAACATTCAGGTAAACCTTATCATCCAATATTCCAATTATCAACAATATTCATCACAGAATATAGAATAATCACAATAGGGAGTATTAAATAATTTAAATAAATTGTTGAGGGATCCAGTTGGATCCCTCCAACCTGTTTTTCCTGCATCCACAGATGTTAGCACAAAAAAAATATATCGATTCAAGAATATTCCATACCATATCACATCAATCAATTTCAACCATTCAAACAATTATTTAAATTTAATCATTTAAATTTAAAGTTAAATTAACTGAATGAGATTAACTCACTTTGATTTTACTGCAATCCAATCCAACTTTCGACTTGTTTCCTTCATAGTTTTAAACCTTGTATAAACAGTCATATGGTTTATTAATATTCGTACCAACCGAAGAATTTAAATTTCCATTTATTAATTGATTTTAAACTGATTTCCCTCCCCCCCCTTTTTTTAAAAAATATATAAAATTTTTGTTAGCAACTAAAATACTTAAATAAGTTTATTAATCAAATTAATCACTATAATGCCTTATTTGAATAACTAATTATCTTGTTGTAAACTAAATTCCCTAAACGAATAAAATTTTAAGTTACAAAATAATTAAATAAATAGATTTTTAAAATACCTTATCTTTGGACTCTGGAATTGTAAAACTAAACAGTAAAACCCCCACTTTTTTTTATAATACACAACAGTAATAATTTTACTGTACAAAAAAAATATATTCCTAACCTATATATTTATAATTTCATGAGTATTAAAATTTAAATTAAAAACAATTCGTCTTATACCTCACCGAACCACCAAGCTCCACAATCCTGAACGCGATCCACCCCTTGCTTATCACGACGTCGACCGTACCACCCTAGATCACTCGCACGCACTCAGTCTCAACCCTAACTGCAACCCCACCGTGACAGCTGCTGAAGCCCCCCTCCTCCAAATCGATAGCCGCTACATCACGCAAAACTTTGCCCCAAGGCTACCGCCGTCACCCTCCAAGCGCACGCGCGAAACATTCCCATGCTCGATCGCGCGACTCTAACAGGAAAGGTCGAACTCGATGCCTACCATCTGCGAGCTGAACGAAGAAGAACAGGCTCGAAGCCGGAAACGTGGCCGAAACCAAGACGCGTGCGGCCATGAATTTGTAAAAAAAACGAGATGTTTATCTTGGTTTTGATTTGAAGGAAAGAGAAGGGTTTCGGCTGTAAAAAACAAGGGAAGTTTCGATTTGGAAAAGAATGAGGCTTCGGCCATTATTGATTTCGAACCGAGATATTTAGTTTTGATTTTGTAATGAAAAGAAGCGACATTATTATTTCCTTTTCTGAACGATGAAGGACACTCGCGTGGTAAAAATAATAACGAAGGGGACAGGGAGACATAATCATACTAGAAGCTGAGAAAAGAAGACAGGATTTGAGGGGAAATTTCAGTGATGGTGATGGGAATTCGGCTGAAGGAAACTTTGATAAATAGGAACATAATATGTTTGAATTTAAATTGTTTCGATACATATTTCAACATGTTTATATATCGTTTGCTCACATAATAACTTCAAATACTACGAAAATTGAAATCCGGAAATAAATCAATAATTTGGATCCAAAGGAACTGGTTTCGTCGAATTCCGAGACCGTGCCTCGGAAGGCTCTTTTAAATTCAATTTAAACGATTAAATTTCAAAACTGACCAATTCAGTGTTAGATTCCATTTTAACACTTCTATTATATTCAATGTCATTGATATAAATTTTATAAGCTTTCAAATTATATTTTTAACACGCTTAAAATCTCAGGTTTCATATTTTATCCAATTCAAATTATTTAATTCAACAATCTAATTGTCAAATAAATTATGATATTCGTAATTTAAGTTGATAATTAACCTTTAAATAATTATAATCAATTATATATTCTGATTTTAAATGCTTGAAAATTCCGGGTCGTCACAATACTCATACCGTAACATAAAATCTCGACCGACCATATGGATCGGGGATATCACAAATCTCGGCCGATCAAAACGATCGGGACAACAATGACTCGAAAAGTCTAGTTTATTATATATTTAAGCTTGGAAAGAAATCCATGAGTATACCTTTTAAGGATTTATCAATCCAACCGAACCCTAAAAGGAATACACTCTAAAGTGCCAAATACTATCACTTTCGTTAATCATTAGAACTTAACCAAAACGTCCCATATCGCATGTTGAAATTCCAATATTTATTAGAAGCTAGTAAATTTCACTCGTTACCGATACCATTGGAAAACCTGAACTATATTCTTTTAAGGATATAGCAACCTCATGCCGCATACCAAAAGAGAATACAACTCTAAAGTGTTAAATGCTTACTCATAGCAATTACAAGAATTTAACCAATGCATCTCATACTACCTGATGGAATTCAAGTATTTGCTAATGGACTAGGAAGTACCATCCAAACATTCTATTCAATGAGTAATACCATATTCGATAAAATGTTGTTCAAAAGCATTTAAACCAATCGATAACACTAAGTTGATTAATAGTACTCCTCACATTGTAGAACTAAAGCTCTTAAAATATGTATTTGATTTTTTCACTATTTAGGAATATTCCATTAACCCAAATTGTTTCAAAAACATATATTTTATAAAACCAAGATTTTATGTATTCCAAAATCATATTTAAAAGTTCCATAAAGTTATAGTGTTCACAAATTATATTCCAAAAACCATATATATATATTCAAGTAGTCATTTACTTCATAAAACCATATTTATTACTTTTATTACAAATCCAAAATTAGTATTTATACACTAGTTTAAAACAACTTAAGTTTATATTTCCAAAACCATCTCTACAATCCATAAACCCATTTCTCAAATCCATAAAACTCTTTCTCAAATCCATAACCACTTTTTACTAATAATAATAATAACAACAAATATATATATATATGTGTGTGTGTGTGTGTGTGTGTGTGTTATTTATTTATTTAAAACTACTTACAAAAGGGATAGCTTTTATGTGGAAATTAGTTTTTGAAATCAAGATATTATAGGAGCTATCTTTTACAAAATGCTTTATTCAATTCACACACATATAGACAAACTTAATTTTATATAAACACAACCAAAAATCATCCAATCAAAGAATCACCAAAATGAATGAACAAAACACAGGAAATCAGAAGCAAAACATCTGGAAAAACTCATCAAACAACCAGGGGAAGAACGAGTATCAACTCAGTGTATCAGTGGAGCAAACAACACCTGGAACTTACATTCCAGGTGCACGACTGGTGGACCGGTTGCCTACGACCGATCCACTAGTGCGACGTCTACAACATAAGTTCAAGGCGTTTATTTCGCCACAATGGCCACCCCAAGCTCCGGCACGACCTCTAAGCTTTCCGGTATCACGAGTTGCATAATAGACCTAAAAGCACACATGCATATAGAGCAAATCTTGAACAAAGCAAGTAAATATTGCTAGAAGAGAAAAGTGATTTTCAGTAATTGCAATTGATAAGATAAATCATTAGGGTATCAATCATATAGAAGCAACACAGAGCAATCAAAGGTGAATTCATTATGAACAGCAAACAATTAGAGTTTTAGAGATAGATGTGTGAGAATTAACTCACCTTTAAGCTTGAATTTGATGACCTAATCTCGGATTCTTCTAAGCAAACATCTCTCAACCACTAACCCTAAATCAAACTTAGAAATTTACAAAAACAAATTACCAACCGTGACCAATACTGAGATTAATAATAGAACTAAACACATTAGAAGATAGAGAAGGTTACCTTATCATGATTTCTACAAGAATTATCAAAAAGCCCTTTGATTTGCACTAGATTTGGGATGGTTTAGGAGCTAGGGTTTGAGAGGAAGAAGCTTTGGATTTTGGCTGAAGTAAAATGAGAAATGAATTGTACATATATCTCATTTCTTACATTAATACCACCTATATTGGCTAAGAGAGTTTGGTTTGGATTCAATTGCAAGGTGTTACTAATTTTCTAAGAGAAGTGTTGCTAATCTGTTCTTATATTATTTTATCACTTATAAAACACTATTTTACACTAAACAAAGTTCTATACAGTATAGATTGATTTCTTACTTTTTACCAAAGTCAATTAACAAGTTAAATCCTCATTTCTAATAATATCGATTTAATAATATTTCCAAATATGAATTGAAATCCTGTCTAAGTAATAAAACTTATTCCTTAAATAAATCAAATCAAATATTTTTAAAACTAGAATTAATTTCACAATTAATTTTCAAAAATCACTAATTAGAATTAATTATCCGTAATTAAATTTAATTAATTATTGTAATTAACAATAGGTTGTTACACTATGGTTGAAAATGAGAAAAGCCTAAAAATCAAAAAGCTTAGAACTAACAATGAGGGAGAATATTAAGACGCCAGATTCAGAAAGCTCTACTATGAGCACGGGATCAAAATGGAGAGAATCGTGTCGATTACGCCTTAACACAGTAGTGTAGCTGAGCATATGAATCGAACTTTGACAGAAAGAGCCAGAAGCATTCGTATACACTCAGGTCTATCGAAGCAGTTCTGGGCAGAAGCAGTTAACATGGCAGCTTACTTGATCAAACGAGGTCCATCGGTTCCACTAAAGCACAAAATACCAGAGGACTTGTGGAGTGGAAAAGAGGTAAAAATATCACATATAAAATCTTTCGGTTGTGTAGCATATGTGCATATCAGTGATCAAGGCAACAATAAGCTTGATCCCAAAACCAAGAATGCACCCTCATCGGTTATGGCGAGAATGATTTTGGCTACCGCATTTGGGATGATGAGGTGATCCATAGTAGAGATGTGATTTTTAACGAAAGAATAATGCACAAAGACCAACATAAAACAGACGCCAACGACTCGTGACCAAGCCGGTTGTAGTAAGTCCTCAGCCAGATGAACTTATTGAACATGGAAGTATGCACCAGTTTGACACACCACAACCTCCTACTCCAGCTCCTGTATTGAGAAGGTCTTCTCGACCTCATGTGCCTAACAAAAGATACAAGAACTATTTGTTGTTGACGGATGCAAGGGAACCTGAATGCTATGACGAAGCTTGTCAAACTGGAGATGCCACCAAGTGGAAGCTTGCCATGAAAGATGAGATGAAGTCTCTTATCTCCAACTAGACATGCGAACTAGCTGAGTTACCAGTGGGAAAGAAGACACTTCACAATAAATGGGTTGTATCGGATTAAAGAGGAGCATGATGGTTCTAAGAGATACAAAGCCCAATTAGCTGTTGAAGGATTCCAACAAAAGGAAGAAGTAGACTACAATGACATTTTTTTTCTTCAGTTGGGAAGCTCAATACTATCATGTCAATATTAAGTATTGTTGCTATTAAAGATCTCCATCATGAACAGTTGGATGTGAGGACCACATTTCTTCATGGAAACTTGAATGAGGAGATATACATGCGCCAACCAGAAGGTTTCTTAGAAAAAGGAACGAAGAACATGATGTGCAAATTGAAGAAGAGTTTGTATGGCCTGAAACAAGCCATAATATAGCCGTATACAAAGTTTGATGGATTCATGCACAAGGAAGACTTCCAAAAGCGCAACGCTGATCACTGTTGCTACTTTAAGAGATATATGTCCAATTATATCATTTTATTGCTTTAGTCGATCATAGGTTAGTAGCAGTTTTAAATATGGATGATATCTGAAGGTTGAAGCAGCAATTTTCAAAGGAGTTTGACATGAAAGAATTGGGTCCAGCGAAGAAGATTCTCGGAATGCAAATCACTAGAGATAAGAGGGTACTTGCAGTTATCTTAGGCAAAGTACATCAACCGTGTTTTGCAGAGATTTAACATGGGCGATGCTAAGGCAGCCAACACACCCTTGGCCAATCGCTTTCGCCTATCCAAGGATCAGTACCCTCAGACGGAGGAACGGAGAAATTTCATGATTGAGATTCCTTATGCCTCGACTAATGGAAGTTTGATGTACGCCATGGTCTGTACGACACCAGACATTGACCATGCAGTGGGAGTTGTTAGTAGGTTTATGTCAAATCCAATGAAAGCTCACTGGGAAGCAATCAAGTGGATTTTGAGGTATCTACGAGGCACCACAGATAACAGTTTGTAATTTGGTAAATGGGCTTTAAAAGCTTAAGGTTACGTAGACGCAGACTATGGAGCTGAAGTTGATCATCGAAGAAGTGTTGCCGGTTATATATTCACTGCTGGAACTACAGTTGTTATTTGGATGTCACGGATACAAAAGATTGTTACTCTATCCACTACAGAGGATGATATGTAGCAGTCACTGAAGCTAGTAAATAGATGGTATGGCTTCAAGGTTTGTTAACAGAGTTGGAATTCAAATAGAAGAAGAATGTTTTGTACAGTGATAGTAAGAGTGCGATACACTAGGCGAAGAATTCAGCATTTCATTTCAGAACCAAGCATATTGGGCTTCGTTATCACTTCATCAAATCTCTATTGGATGGACGATGATGTGTTAATATCAGAGAAGATCGAAGGAAGCAAGAATCCAGCGGATATGTTGACAAAGATGCAACCATAGTCATACTAAAGTTGTGTTCAACTTCAGTTGGTCTGCTAGAGTAAACAAAATCAGAATGACTGATGCTTTGACCAAGGTGTGAAGGTGGATTGAAATTAATCTTCAAGTGGGCAGCAGCGGCCCAGGAAAACAATATGGGACTGCCACCAACCAAGTCCACACCAACCGTGCCACCAACCATCTTCTCACTCTATAAATACACTATCTTCTTCATAAAATACATCCCATCTTAAATTCAATAGTAAGAAGAAGAAGAAAAAAACTTAAAGAGAAAAGGCTTGAGCAAGGTGAGATTGAGTTAAAAATGTTTTGTGATCACTTTGTCACATTCCCCTCAAATAAAAGGTCTGCAGCACCCCAAAAACGTGGACATAATTGGCCGAACTCCGTTATCAAATTTATGTGTTTTACCATTCTGCATTTTACTTCTTTTTCTTCACAATTCTGATTATAAGTGCGTAATTTCCCAACAATTAATAGTATCAGATTACAAAAATGACTGAAAAAATGAATGGAATTTCAACCATAAAGTTCACACTATACAAAAGGCAAGTATATACCATGTAAAAGGGAAAAAAAATCTGAAAACAATTTACAGATTCATCATCTAGTGTATATAGATCATATCTCCTCCTATCAACATATACAAATCACAGTCAGTAAAGTCCCAGCCTTAACGCAACCATCAGTTAGCCTCGAACCAAAAATGCAAAAAATAATTGTTAAAAAATTGATAATTGCAAATAAATTTGGTCGGGCACTTTTGAGTTAAGTCAGCCTCAAGAAACATGTCCTATAACACTCAGCGTATTCTTCAACTCAAACTCTGCAGAGTTATATAGGTCATTTGTCTCCATTATCACCTCATATTGCAGCATTGAGGCTTTCCCTTTTGCAATTTATCCCACATGCATAGCATTTGCCTTGGTGATTGGTAATGTGCTGTCAGGTAGTCATCTATGCACCCAAACTGACAGTACCTTAGGCTGTGAATGTACTCCACCGGCTTCGATTTATTGAATTTCTCCACCCATAGACCCATGCTCACGTCTTCCATTTTAAATAACTGTAAACAAAGTTGCATTAACGGATTTTTTTTTTTTAAAAAAAAAAAGATACTTAGGCGGTAATACATAGTAGTACTAAGGCCTTAGATGGTATACAACATGCTACATATATAAGCATTGGTTTTAATCATGATACGCAAATTTCAAATCTGTTATCTCTCGAACTAAAATTGTCTAACCACTGGAACAGTGATGTTGGACAAGTTGCATTAGTTTATTATTTATTTATTTATGCAATTTTTTTGAATTTGGATACTTAGATGACATCATATGGTTGTACTGCAAGTCTTAGGAAATCTTAAAATCATCTGATTTAAATTTCGTTTCATGTCGAATTTCACCCTTTACGATTCAATTTACATTCCGATTCAAACCTAATTAAAATGCGATTGAGAAAGATTATTCAGTCTATAATAATATATTGTAATTCCAATTTAATGTTTTCTAAACAAAATGAAAATGGAACAAGAAAACTGATTTGTAGGTTTAGATGTAGAAGTTTAAACATCAAAAACAATTTCAAAATATGTACGAATCTTAAAATATGAATCTTTTGAATCTGCGCTTTACGATTTAAATTTCGTTTCAATTTAAAGTTTGAATTTTACAATCTACAATTTAAATCTCATTTTGAAAACCTCGTAGCATACCACAAATCAATGTATGTTTAGTTGTTCGAATCATGCTACACAAGATTAGAACCTGTGAACTCAGGACCAAAGCAGGAATGCTGACACTGGCCAGTTGCATTAGTTACTATGCAAAAATGTTACTCTTTAAGTAAATTTTATATACAAGAGATAAAATGACAAGTGGAACCCACACCACATTGGAACTCACATTGTCAAATCCACTCTTGTATGTAAAATTTATTTGTTATTTTTTTAAGTGAGTGTAGCGAAGTTCTTTACTGTAAGGTGAAATGGATGTGTTAACATGGTGAATTAGCTGCATTATAACATGAATATGAGCGGTAAATGGAGAAACTTACTCGTAGAGTATGATTCTCAAACTCCGACACGATGAACTGTGCAATATCGGCTGACACGATATAACCGGGTCCATTTGCGTAAGGTGGATAATCTTCTTCAGGCCATTCCTGAAAGTATCAATTTTTAGACATCGAAAACTCAAGAATTAAGGGTAATAGCCTTTAAGTTCATAGTTGATATAAGCAGAGCAAGTACCTCGTAGGTTACAGCCCATTTACCATGTCTGAGGGGTTTGTGATAATAATTCATATTTCCCATGTAAAAGCTCATGCCTCTAGAAACTTTCTTGACTTCGTCCATCACTGAATCGATTCTAACGAATGTGTCGTCATCGCATTTCATTATGTACTTGGCAGCAGCTTTTCGAACCTATAATACCATGTCACAATTGTTGGAATTCAACATGGAATCATATATGTAAAATTAAATATGCTATTTTCTAAATAAGTCTAACTAAAGTAATCAATTATGAAACGATGTTTTATGGCTTAAAAGGTATAATTATCATGCAAATAATGGGTAGACATCGCAGTGAAATTTCAATTTGTTAAAGGATTGAACAGGAGACGTCACACTTTTGTATAAACTTGGTGTTATGATCATCAAATTACAAAAGTTTTAATTATTCTCTAAACCTCTTATATAGAGATAATTTCAAATCCAGATTTTATATCAATTCAGAAGATCAAAAGCATATTAATTTTCTTTCAGTTATCATCATTGGATCCAAGTATGGTTTCTGCAAATCATGTTCATCTAACCTATTTCGTCTCGATTAAATCAATATGGATTATCCGTATTTGGTATTAGGGTTTAATGATTTGAGATTGATTCTAAAGAGCATTATTAAAACCAAACAATAACTTTACACCACTTTTAGTGCCTAAGCAAGAAATATTAATGATATACTTACCCCATATTCAAATATGGCGGCAGTCTTTAACACAACGAGATCATAGCTATCCATGTATGGGACAATCACAATATCCCCAAAAAACTCAGCCTCTTTCTTCAATTCTATATTCACTTCCTTTCTTCCATGCTACACCAATGGAAATGAAAAAGAAAATTGTTAAAACATAACATATGTCGTATGGTCAGAATACAAAAATACCAATAAAATGTGCAAAGAGTTTAGCACATTCTTTGTCCAATGGTTCTAGTTTATACTAAAAATAAAACATTTAGTGCTTAGGAAACGAGATAGTTACCAAAGCAACAAAAAAGCGAGCCACGTAATTCGAATTTTGCCTTGCAGTAGACATCCATGATTTTCTAACAGCCATTCTCTCAGCAAAGTGATTACCAGCTGAAAGAATGCCTATAAAAAGTTCAGCAGGTTCACGAGGAAGAGGCGGGGCCTGCCACTCTGGAGACATTTCTAAACTTCTCTGTGGTGCAAAGCTCGGATGTGATGTTGGCAATGAAGCTGCAAATATCGAGTGTACGTCTATATCACCATGTATAGATAGCCCGGTTGCATCCTCAAGAACAAATCCCTATATATGATGACGCTATTAAAAGTTATAATGGAGCATATGCATGCATATGTGTATGAAGAATGTCTGTGTTATCGCATGGAAAAGACCAGAATGTCCTTATTGGGGGTTAAAACTTTTACAATTTTCATTTTTGTGCAATAATGCAGTGAAATCCGTATTATTGACATACGTTCAATTTTCTCGCGTGCGTGCACCAAAATCAAAGACACAAAGAACACTCACGGTTCGATAAGGGAAAGATGTGACATGTCTTCCATCAACGGTTACATGGTAGCCTTCCAACCCAGCACTTAGTGTTAGAACAAATAACTTATTTTCGACAAAAGGATATGGCCAATTCAAGGGAACTTTTTTTGTTCGACCAATTAACCGATTCAACCACCATGCAGTCTTTGATTCTTCAGAGTGCTCGTCGTCGTTGTTGATCCATCTCTCGCATTTTACTAATCCATCAACTGTAAAAGAAATTATTTGCATGGATATTATATGTTGAAATTTATAATATCACATAAAATATATAATGGAGAACTTTTTCATATTCAATTGAAGAAAACTTTATACTTGCTAACTATTGGTTAGTATTTACAAGGAAAAACAATACATAATGTGAGTTCTATTTATCATGTCTTATTTACAGAACAAATTTACTTAATTTACAAATAGAAAAGTTTATAAATCTTAACATAGTAGAGATGGTCATACATGTAACCTCCTGCCCATGTGGTTCCACATACATATTCATCTCTGGTATGCATAGATTTACGAAGTACAAACTAATGGTTTGTGAATATAGCAATTCTCTTTGTAGATACTCAACAACCAGGACTTATCAACTGTAGTATTACTCTCATTTGGTGCATGGCAAAGGCCCAACTTAAATCAAGAAATCCAATGTGTCCATGACTGCTTGTTTATCATACACAAATACCTCAGTACTCAACATATTTTCAAATCATTTATCAATCATTCCTAAAGTTGGATGAAATATTGCTAACACTTAACCTCTAAAAGAATGACATTGTGGTTGGATACCAACTTGACATAACATAAATTAAGAGCTTAAATCATGATTACGACATAAACTTTACAATGTATTCAAATGTAGCTAGTGACAACCATATAATTATTGCTAACACTAGTTTAGTATATTGACAAATCCATCATAATATCTCCAATGACAACAAAAAATCACAGATTGGTTAGAGCATCTCCAACCATTCCCTTGTTAGTAATTTCCAATTCTTCCAAGGTGTGTCATATTAGATTTCAGGTGGAGCCTTGATTCCACCTTGATGCAACAGTGAAGTCACCCGCATGGTGATCTGGACGTCTAGGTTTAAGTTCGAAAATAGTCTCTTCGCAATGCGAGGAAAATATATGTGCATTATCGACCTTTTCAGAGCCCGCTATCGTGCAGGAGGGTTATGCACTGGGTTCCACCTTTTTAGTGTCATATTAGATTTCATCTCCCATAATATAATCCCCATTTAAACTACATGTTGTTCTTCTATAATCATTTTCATTTCCCTTCATTTTTTCAATATGTTCATGTGATATACAATATGCCAAACCTGTAAAAATGTTAATGAAAAATATATGAACTCAAAATAGTTATTTGGATATCGGTTAAGAAATTTGAGGTATTAAATATTAATGGCCCCACTTCCATAAAATGAAGAATGAAAATTCAATTTGGCAAAATGGAGAAGACTATTCACTTGGCTTTCGTTTTGCCAACGTGGAGAACGACTGGATAAGGGTCTCCATTTTGAACAAATGAAGGAATGTTTGGAGATGCTCTAACGTCACAAAAACAACCCAGACAGACACAACATCTAAGTGTCTCCAATAAAAACATATGAACATTCTAAGCACACTACAACATTTACTACAATTTAATTATTTCCTCATTTTACAAGCTCTGCACTACGTTAGTGAATAAAGCACTAACATTTTTCTAAGTGAAAATTATTTCTGCACTTACGCGAATATGGATAAAATGAGCAGAATAAATCGTAGTAAAATTTTGGGCGCAGACAAAAAAGGATAAAAGATATAACAAGTCATGAACAACACGTACCAGTTTCTTCATCAGCCCTGGACTTCCACCCCTCGCACCTCGAAGATGCTCCCCACTGCATACGATAACACGTGTTCTGCTCAATCACTGGCTTCCCTCTCCAGTCCCCTTTCAGCCTTGGATTGTAATGCAGTATCTTCGGAGGCTCCTCTCCATCCACAGTCTTCAACCCCTGCAGCTCAATCATGAACTGCGACACCATCTTCCTCACCTCCTCCTCCTCTCCTTTCTTTTCAATCTCCAGATGGGCCACATGCGGCTTCCCAACAAACGTTATGTGGGACCCAAGCGTCAGACCACAAGGAATCACCATTAAATTCCCTTTCTTCCTGAACTCTTTCCCCGACATCGTGATTGCAGGTTTGCATTTCTCCTCTTTGATTACACTGCTGCTTTCCGTAATCAAAGGTGCGTTCTTCACTTCCTTGAACATCTTCTTGCCTATGTCCCATGCTTCTTTCGCGGTTTTGTGAAGGGCGGAGTAGTTATGTTTCGACTTATCCGCTTCGTACTCTTTGAATTTCAACCCGGATACAAATGATGGCTTTTTCAAAGGTTTCGGGGATTGGGGAGATGGAGAGGCGGTTTGGGTAGAGGATCTGATTAAATGGTAGGGGCGTTTCGGGGATTTTGGGAAAAGTTCTTCTTGGGAACGAAGAGGGTAGGCTCCGCCGCCGGAGGCGGACGAAGGAGACGGTCGGATAAGGAAGCATGCGAAAATGGCGTAGAGGATGAAAAGGCCTAGAAGGACCTGGAAGGTTCGGAGCTTTTTAAGGGATTCGAGCTTGGATTTCTTCATGTTGGTCGAATCTGAAGAAACCCAAGCTGCGGAAGATGAAGATCGAGATTTGGAATATTGATTTTTGAAATGCGGATGATATGGCAAGGACTAAAATTAGAAATTTGTTAGGAAATGAGAGGAGTGGGAAGAGGGAGAGGTTAAGAGGAGGAGGGAAATGAGAGGGAGTTTGTAATTTATGGATTGTTCCAGGGTGGTTTCTGTAAGATATATTTGTTTGAATTTTCTGTTTGACTGTTCGAAGAATAACGATCTCTGATTTGAATCTTCATTCATAGGAGAGAACTTCCGCCCACTGGACGCGCAAATAAAATCCACAATTTATTTATTTTTATAAAAAAGAAAATTAATATTTAAATTAACTTAATGAACGTGTACATGTTCTAGAATCATTTGAGCAAGAGGTCGACAAACTAAAGAGATGAGTGAAATGAGGATCCGTGCTGAGCTGTCGCTTCTCTGGATTTGAATGGCCAGACACTGGTCTTATACCTTGTATTAGCAACTAATTAATCAACTACTTTCAACCTAACATTTAACAAATTTTATTTGTTGGATACTCTGTTTGGAAATAAAATCTAACACAAGCAATTTCAACTATTAAATCTTCCATCATTTACATTTTCTAGGTAAAGACAAAAATTCTAACATTCCATATTTGATAGGTCAATTTTTATTTTATTTTTTTATTTTATGCCTTGATAGTCACTTCCTTTAATTATTTAATTTTTAGTTGGTTTATTGTTTTGAGTGAAATTTACAAACCGCCGAGGCCTTCATGTGCCAAAGCATGCTTGTCCATCCACATGCAATTTTAATACATCTCATCTATACGTATTTTTATGCTTAAAAGTGAACACGAAAGTCACGTTGATGCGTGGATGTTTTACCATGGTATTTCAACTAATTATTTTTATATATGGCTTAATCAACTTGATTGTAATCATAGAGATGAATTGAAGCCTAACACAAGCAGAACGCGTGGTTTAATAACCAAAGAAAGAAAAGTGAAAGTGCGGTGTGTATACAATTATATGTGCTAATATAGTACACACGGATCGTGTAATATGGACTACAATATAAATGCGGAAATAGATGATAATAGCATAGTAAATAAAAAAATAGAAAAATCACACCAGAGATTTTTATACTGGTTCGGAGCACCGTCCTACGTCCAGTCCCAGACTTCTATCTGGATTTTCACTATTAACAACCTCGCTTCACCCGGAGGAACAGGTTTACAACACCCGAGCAACCGAACGGGATTTCACGCCTCTAATACACTGAGGACTTCAACACTTGCCTCTTACAACACAGAGGACTTCAACACAAGAACAAATACAATTGTTGTTGACAACTTGTGTTCTTGAAAACACGGATTTATCACTAGTAGTACACCCTTCCTATAATCTTATCCTCAAAGTATGCGAATGATGTTTTGAAAAGATTAAGGAAAGTATATTACTTATTGAATCAAAAGATATGAAATAGTTTCAATGATTCAATAAATAATCGAGAGCTTTTAGAATGCAGGAGTATGTAGAAAGTAAGTTCAGAGATTAGATTAAAAAGCATATATAATCATGTTGTGTTAATCAACGAATTAGATGAGTTTATATAGATAAGAATGATTGTAACTCTTTGTGAGCAGTTGCCATTAAGAGATATGATCTTTGGTGAAAGGTAAGAGATGCAACCTTTGGAGAAGAGAAGTGTCTTTTGGAAAAATTGCTTTCTGTTTAAAAACGGTCGACAGGTTAAAAAGTGACCAGTAGACAGGAATTTAAATATATATACGTTATGTGCATGTGTGCACGTTCAGTGTGCAAATTATGCAGGAACGGTCGACCGCCTATATTGTGACCGGTCGACCGGTCCCTGTAAAGTTGCACACTGAATGTGCAACTACATTCTAATCGTATATATATTAATTTTCTTGAAAATGCATGATTATTTGAGGATAGATTTTAACAAGTTTATCACTAATATAATATCAAATAATCAATCTACAATCTAGAGTACCATATGTAGCTCTTTATAGCCATAATGATCTTGTTTTGTCGATCGCCTTTAGTTATTTGTCAGAAATCAAAACCTTCATAAAACTTGTGACTCAACATTCTCCCCCTTTTTGATTGATGACAATATATATCTGCAAATCTGAATCTCCCCCTGAATATGTGATCTGTCTTTTTGAATTCTTATATATGTACGTTCCTGCAAACAATTGCTAGCCCTTTCTCCCCCTTTGTCATCGACAAAAAGGAGTAACAGACACTAGAATAGTAGAAGGAGTATGATATGCGTAGCAAAATAAATCATTAAAACAGCCAAAACATAACAGAGTATTCTACAGATCATAATGTCAAACGAAAAATAAGAATAACGACACTATTTAGTACAAGTGTCGATGAATGTTTTTAAAGTGCTAAACCATAATAGAATCTAAGATGAAGCAGATCGCATCTCCTCTTCATCATCATCATCGTCGTCGTTATCATCATCATCTTCTTCTTCTTCCTCATCATTGTTCCCTCTAGATGATTCTCCATGTCCATGACCACTCATACCAGTAGACTCGTCAAATGATGTCCAGGTGAAAACAGGAGCAGCAGGACGTTTTCCTGGGTCTTGTGCTTGAACAGAGGTGGATGTGGAACATGATATAGCATCCCATAGCATACCAAAGAATGACTTGACCTTATTGAAGCGCTTATCAATTTTAGAGTCCATTCGCTTGAGACGTGATTCAAGCAAAAATTGGTTACGCGCAATTGTTTCAAGTGATTCTTTTGTTGATGATTTTGATTTTAATAGTTTCACTTTATCGGAACGAGGACGAGAGGAAGTTGCTCTTTGTTTTCTTGGTCCTCTTTGTTGCCATTCTTCAAAAGACATAATCTCAAGATAAGGTGGAGGAAGCTTCATTCGTTTGATGGTTATTGAATCAATGCATTTTGGTTTTGAGGTTGCAGAATCAGGAGGATTTACTCCGCAAGCTAACAAAAGTCGCATGATATATTCATTGTAGAAGAAATGAGGCCGTGTAGAGTTATTTACCTTGAGAATTTCATCAAAAAGCATGTGTACCCAATTGATTTGGATTTCACCATAAATAGCATAGAGTGCTTTGAAGTTTTCTTTATATACTGCATCATAATTTCCAAGTCTAGGAAAAAGAGAATGCATCAAAACACGATGAAGTAGTCTAGCTGTCGGTCGAAGTCCAATAGACTTTGTGTCATCACTATTGTCTTCTATGAACTGATGACTAGTACTATTTCGAGTGAAGACTTCGCAGAAGGTAGATGAAAACTCATCGCCTCGATTTGGTATACCAAGTATAGAGGCAATTCTAGCATGAGTAAGAAAAATTTGCTTACCACAGACCACAGACCAGATTACTCCGTTTGGATTATCAGGTTGATATTCATCGAGATTCATGTTAGCGTAAAACAATTTAATCATCAAATGATTTATCTCCACATTATTTTCTGAAAAATCTATCAATGGAGTAATGTTGGCATTATTGGCTAACCTCCGAACGCCATAAGCCGTGAAATCATCAAATTTGATAAAAGAGCCTGGATGAAACTTGTAATTTGTCATCTGATTCCATATTGTTACAGCAATCGGACTTTGAAGCCACTTTTTGGCGGAGATGCTTAGAGATGAAGTTTCAGAGGTTGTTCCTTTCTTAGATTTCTTTTGAGGAGGAGCCATTGTATGAAAATTTGAGATTTGGGAATTGAAAATAGGAAACTAGGGTTTGTGATTTTGGGAAAAAGAACAGCTTGAGTCAAAAGAGAAAGAGGGTAGAAGGAAAAATGACGCATAGGTATATATAAAAACTGAAAATACGTCAACCGGTCGACCTATGAAATATGGCCGGTCGACCGTTTTCAACCAGGGAGCAAACGGTCGACCGACTATATATTGGGCGGTCGACCGGTTCTGGTCTGCTGAGAATAATATGTTATTTTGCAAGTTTTTATCATATATCAACCTATATATATTATATTTCATTCTTAATACAAAATATAACCGTTATTACACAAGTGATAGATAAAGATATAATAACTAATATAAATCTAATGAGAAGGTTTGTCATTAGAACTATCGTTGTTTCCTTCAATACGTTTTGACCATGGACTCCATTGTTTCTGAGCTCCTTCATTCTTCTCATAGTTCCGATCCCATGAGTTAGAACTTTTAGATGTTGATGGCCTAGACGGCATTGGTTCATGCACGTCATGCTTGTTGGAACCGCAGAAAAATGTTGCCAACTTTTCTAAAACGGATAATCGTGCTGATGTCCGTTGTTGCTCGTGATAAAGTTGACTTTGCCCATAATGGAGCTGTCTCCGAAGGTCTATCTGATGTTTCTGGTAGTGGTGTATTTCATCGATTTGTGCTTTGGTACGAGGAGAATAGAACAGTGTCCTCTTCACTCGTTTTGAATTTGGAGTTTTATCAGACATACAAGAGCATTGATGATGACAACTTGGTTTTTGTTTTGGTGTAGTAGGAGAATAATATTCCTCCGACTCAGAACTCGTAATAGAAATGTATGATTCTTGAGCACATTTATCACAAATGTGAGCCATAGGGAATGTTGTATAGAATATTATGGTTAGATAAAAAAAATGAACAAAATATGAAATTTTTTGCAAGCTTATATACAAGTTTCTTATGTATAAACCTATGGATGTAAGTTAATGGAAAATTTTAACCAAGAAAACATAAGCAGAAATTTTTATTTTAACTCTAAAAATAGCTTTCCTTTTAAAACTAAAATTATAAATTAAGAAAGGAAAGGACGATCACTAAAAGAAAAGAATGAAAAATTGAGTAAAGAGAATTAACCATTAAATCAAGCAGTGGCTTATATTTAATGTAATAAAAAAAAATTTATGCAAAAGTTATGGTTAAAGAATAACTAAAAAGAAGACGTTCTTTAGAAATTACTTAGTCAAGATTTTTTCTTGAAATTAAACCAAGATCTTTTCGTAATCTAATAAAATTAGATTCGAGCAGAGGCTTAGTAAAAATGTCCGCTAATTGATTGTCAGTATGGACATATTCAAGACATATATTTCCTTTGTCAATATTATCTCGAAGGAAATGATGGCGGATATCAATGTGTTTGGTTCTAGAGTGATTTACTGGATTTTTAGAGAGATTTATAGCACTGGTGTTATCACAGTATATAATAGAATTTGATAAATGAATATCAAAATCTTGAAGTGTTTGTTGCATATATAGTACTTGAGTACAAGCGAGAGCTGCTGATATATATTCAGCTTCACATGTTGATAGTGAAACACAATTCTGTTTCTTACTGAACCAGGAGACAAGTGATTTTCCAATAAAATGGCACGTACCACTTGTACTTTTTCTATCCGTTCGTGAGCCACCAAAATCAGCATCACTATATGATACTAATTCAAATGGACATTCTTTTGGATAAAAAAGACCGAAATCTTTGGTATTATTAAGATAACGAATTATACGTTTCACTGCTCGTAGATGTGATTCCTTTGGATCGGCTTGAAAACGAGCACATAAACAAACACTCATTATTATATCCGGACGACTAGCTGTAAGATAAAGAAGAGAACCAATCATGCTTCGATATAATTTCTGGTCAATATTCTTACCACTTTCATCTTTTTCAAGATGTGTAGTTGTACTCATAGGAGTTGGTTTACCAGATGTATTTTCTAATCCGAAGCGTTTGATAAGGTTTTCACAGTATTTTTCTTGATTGATAAAAATACCGTTTGAAAGTTGCTTTATTTGAAGTCCAAGAAAATAAGATAGTTCTCCCATATGAGACATTTCGAATTCTTTGGTCATAATACTTGCAAATTCTTTGCAGAGTTTATCGTTTGTTGAACCGAAGATGATATCGTTTACATATATCTGGATAACTAGAATATCTTTTCGAGAATGTTTAATAAACAAAGTTTGATCGACTTTGCCTATTTGAAATCCTGAGTTAATAAGATAGCTACGTAGTCGTTCATACCAAGCACGAGGTGCTTGTTTTAAACCATACAAAGCTTTCTTAAGTTTGAACACATGGTCAGGATATTTTTCATATACGAACAAAGGAGGTTGTTCGACATAGACATTCTCTTTGATAAATCCATTGAGAAAAGCACTTTTGACATCCATCTGATAAAGTTTGAAATTATGGTGACAAACAAAAGATAATAGGATTCTAATAGCTTCTAGTCGAGCAACTGGTGCAAAAGTTTCTTCATAATCAATACCTTCTTCCTGATTATATCCTTGTGCTACTAATCTTGCTTTATTTTTGGTGATATTTCCTTGTTCGTCGGCCTTATTTTTATAGACCCATTTAGTACCAATTACTGACTGATCAGTTGGTCGTGGAACAAGTTCCCAAACGTCATTGCGCTCAAACTGATTTAGTTCTTCCTACATGGCAATGATCCAGTAATCATCTGTAGCAGCTTCTTTTGGATTCTTAGGTTCGATATTTGAGAGAAAAGCGACATGACCCATTTGATTGAGTTGACTTCTTGTTCTGACATGTGATGTTATTTCACCGATTATATTTTGAGCCGGATGGTCTCTTAATATTCTTGGTGGTGATTGTAACTCACATGTTTGAGGAATATTCTCAATAATTATTTCCGAGTCAGAATCAATATTTGTGATGATTTGATTGTCAGTGACTATTGATTCGTCATCATCTGATATAGTGCGAGGGTGCTGATAGATTTCATCAAAAGAGACATGAAGTGATTCTTCAATAGTTTTGGTTCGTTTATTAAATATCCGATGGGCCTTACTTCGTTCCGAATAACCGACAAATATTCCTTCATCGGCTTTTGGATCGAATTTTCCAAGCTAGTCTTTCGTATTTAAAATAAAGCACTTGGAACCAAAAACTTTGAAGTATGAGATTTTAGGCTTCCTTTTGTTAAATAATTCATAAGGAGTATTTTTGGTAAGAGGTCTTATGGATACACGATTTAAAACATAACAAGCAGTTGCCACAGCTTCCGTCCAAAAATGTTTTGGTAAGGTGGTTCCATTCAATAATGTTCTTGCACATTCTTGTAAAGTTCGGTTCTTCCGTTCTACAACTCCGTTCTGTTGTGGAGTTCTGGGAAACGAAAAATTATGATATATACCTTTCTTTGTACAAAAATGTTCAAATTCATTATTTTCAAACTCTCCGCCATGATCACTTCTAATATTTTTAACTTTAATCCCTTTTGATTTTTGAATTCTTTTGACGAAAGATTTGAAATGATCGAAAGTGTCACTTTTATTTTTTAAGAAAATTGTCCATGTATAACGAGAGAAATCATCAACAATTACAAGCACATATTGACTGTGATTTATTGATTGAACCCTAGTAGGTCCAAATAAATCCATGTGTAGTAACTCAAGTGGTTGTAATGTTGATATGACTTTCTTGGATTTAAAAGATGATTTGGTCAATTTTCCTAATTGACATGCATCACAAATGTTGTTAACTTTAAAACTCATTTTGGGTAGTCCTCTAACTAGATTGTTTTTGGCTAGCTTGTCAATAGTTCTGAAGTTTATATGACAGAAGCGTTTGTGCCATAGCCATGGATCATTGTCATTAGCCACAAGACACATATCTGAATTATGATTAATATTCATATTCAGAATATATATATTTCTGTCTCTATAACCTTCGAAAACCAAATTATGGTCTTTATCTAAAATACTACACTTATTATTTGAAAATGAAATTATAAATCCCTTGTCACATAACTGACTAATACTAAGCAAATTGTGTTTTAAATTTCTAACTAGCATGACATTAGTAATAAGAGGTAAGTTAGATGTACCGCAATTGCTCACATCGCCTTTGCCGATGATATAGCCTTTTGAATTATCTCCAAAAGTGACGGAGCCACCATCTGAATATGTAATATTTGTTAATAGACTCTTGTCTCCTGTCATGTGCTTTGAGCAACCACTGTCCAATATTCACTTTCCTCTTTTCTTAAATGAGACCTGCAAAAAATAGAATTGAGTCCATGGTACCCACTTTTTATAGGGTCCTAAGAGTTAGGTCTTAGGAGTCCAAACCCATATGGGTCTGGTATCCCCTTTATATATATAATTTTTATTAAAATGCACAGTATTCATGAATTGCTGAATGTATTTGTTCCTAATCAAATTGTTATTTGTTTTAGGAACCCATATTTTGATAGTCTTGACATTTTTCTTTTGAAATTTCACAACTGGTTTTGGTTTGGAATATAATAAACTAAGATTTTTCTTAGCTTCAGTTTTTTGTACTTTCTTCTTCCGTTTATTTCCAAGATGTTTCTTGGTTTCTTGTTTGTTATATCCCAATCCTTGTTTGTCTGAAATAGATTGTGAACTTTCAATTATTTTTGTCAAATTTTCTCGACCTTTGTTAAAGTTAGAAACATTTTGAGTAATGTCATCAAACTTTGTTTGTAAGCTAGCTTTTTCTAGGTCTAGAATTTTGACTTTTGCTTTAAGCTCATGATTTTCAGTAGTGAGAGCATTATTTTTCTCTTTTTGAGCTTCTATTTCTTGACTCAAAAGAGATATTTGAGAGTCAACATTAGATGATGATTCTTGAATATTTTCAAGTTCCTCTTCTAATATTTTCTTCTCATCTTTTAACATATCTCGTTCAAACTCTGCTCTACTTAAATCTGCTTTGACTACTTTTAATTGACGTTTTATGTCTTTATATTTGACTATTAATTCAGCATTAATATCAAGTAATTCATCAAATGTAGGAATTTGTACCTCATCTTCTGTTGCCATAAAACAAACATTAGCTTGTTCATTCTCTGAATCACTTTCACTTTCTGATGAAGATGACTCTGAATCATCCCATGTTACTGAGAAAGCTCGTTTCTTAGATTTGTCCTTCTTATATTTGAATTTGTCATTTTCTGACTTCTTCTTTTGTTCTGGACAATCTTTCTGCATGTGTCCCTTTTTGTGGCAGTTGAAATATTCTATAGCAGATGAAGATGGTTTGTTTGATCCAGGTTTCCTTTTATTGTAACGACTGGCTTTTCGATATTTTAGGAATTTTTTAAATCCTTTCGCAATGAATGCCAAATCTTCGTCTTCAGAATCTGATTCATTTTCATCTTTCTCAACATGAAATGCTACATTTTTATTTTCTTCTTTCTGTTCCTTTCTAGCCTGCAAATTTGCTTCATAGGACATTAAATTTCCTATCAATTCATCTGGCTTCATGACGGAAAGGTCATTAGCTTCTTCAATTGCTAATACTTTTCCTTCCCTTTCACTAGTCAGAGAATGTAGGACTGTTGAAACAACATCGAAATCAGAATACTTTTGTCCTAAGCCAATAAGTGCATGGTGAATAGTTTGAAACCGTGAATACATGTCATTGATTGTCTCATTTGGTTTCATTTTGAAATTTTGAAATTGACTTTTTAGCATGGCTATTTTGGCTTGTTTAACCTTGTTAGTACCTTCATGAGTGATTTTTAGTGTTTGCCAAATTTGATATGCAGTAGTGCAGATACTAACACGGTTATATTCATTTTGGTCTAATGCACAGAACAACATATTTATTGCTCTTGCATTTACGGCTGCTGCCGTTTTCTCAGCTGCAGTCCATTCTGAATAATCAGTTGTTGGATTCACTATGTCTCTTTGAGTGGCATTCCAAGCATCATAGCTATTTGATTGCATAAAGAATGACATACGTGTTGCCCAATAACTATAGTTAAGACCATTGAAAAATGGAGGTCTTTGTGTTGATTGACCCTCTGTGTAAGTAGTGTTTTGAGTGCTAGTACTTACGTTATTTGCCATATTACTATAATATATCAAATAACTGTGTTACGGTTATATGATGACCGTGCTCTGATACCAAATGAAAGTGCGGTGTGTATACAATTATATGTGCTAATATAGTACACACGGATCGTGTAATATGGACTACAATATAAATGCGGAAATAGATGATAATAGCATAGTAAATAAAAAAATAGAAAAATCACACCAGAGATTTTTATACTGGTTCGGAGCATCGTCCTACGTCCAACCCCAGACTTCTATCTGGATTTTCACTATTAACAACCTCGCTTCACCCGGAGGAACAGGTTTACAACACCCGAGCAACCGAACGGGATTTCACGCCTCTAATACACTGAGGACTTCAACACTTGCCTCTTACAACACAGAGGACTTCAACACAAGAACAAATACAATTGTTGTTGACAACTTGTGTTCTTGAAAACACGGATTTGTCACTAGTAGTACACCCTTCCTATAATCTTATCCTCAAAGTATGCGAATGATGTTTTGAAAAGATTAAGGAAAGTATATTACTTATTGAATCAAAAGATATGAAATAGTTTCAATGATTCAATAAATAATCGAGAGCTTTTAGAATGCAGGAGTATGTAGAAAGTAAGTTCAGAGATTAGATTAAAAAGCATATATAATCATGTTGTGTTAATCAACGAATTAGATGAGTTTATATAGATAAGAATGATTGTAACTCTTTGTGAGCAGTTGCCATTAAGAGATATGATCTTTGGTGAAAGGTAAGAGATGCAACCTTTGGAGAAGAGAAGTGTCTTTTGGAAAAATTGCTTTCTGTTTAAAAACGGTCGACAGGTTAAAAAGTGACCAATAGACAGGAATTTAAATATATATACGTTATGTGCATGTGTGCACGTTCAGTGTGCAAATTATGCAGGAACGGTCGACCGCCTATATTGTGACCGGTCGACCGGTCCCTGTAAAGTTGCACACTGAATGTGCAACTACATTCTAATCGTATATATATTAATTTTCTTGAAAATGCATGATTATTTGAGGATAGATTTTAACAAGTTTATCACTAATATAATATCAAATAATCAATCTACAATCTAGAGTACCATATGTAGCTCTTTATAGCCATAATGACCTTGTTTTGTCGATCGCCTTTAGTTATTTGTTAGAAATCAAAACCTTCATAAAACTTGTGACTCAACAAAAAGATGACAGCAAGAAAAGAAGTAACGAAAATTAAAGGGACGTGCATTTTACAATGGTTTAACTATCAATGAATGTTATATCCACTTCTCTGTTACTTTGATGATTACAATTCATCTTGTTTTAAAATTATTATTTTAAGTTTATACTAAAGAGATAGAAGAAAATATTATAGATCATTGGAGAATAATAGCTTCTTAACGTAGAATAATGGGATTCAAAAGAGGTCCTTTCCTTCTTTTAAATGTTTATAGAGGTTTTCAAAGCCGTTGACAAAGAGGGAAATATACATTATTTCCGAATTTGAAATATGTGGAGCCAAAATGTGAAAATTTTGATTAAAGTCAAATTTGATTAAGGGGCCGAAATTCGACCAACCTAAGATGGAGAAGTCATGCTTCAAGCAATTGCATAACTGACCTTCAGGTTTTGGGTGATTGGAGATAGGGTCGTAGAGATACCTACGAGGAGCTCAAGTACGAGTTGTCTTGACTTTAGGTTGATCTTTGGAATAATCAGGATTGAACTAGTGCGGTTGATGCTTGTGGTCGAAAGTTTGCTCAAGCGCTTGGTTTTGGAGTGTGTAGTGACTCGCAGTTCCATACCCTTTGAGTTGATAATAGTTCACTCTTATTCAACCTAAATTGTACGAAAGCGCAAAAAACTAGGGTAAAGAAGAAGAAAGAGATAGAAGAAAATAAATAACAACATAGAATCTCACAATCGCAACAAAACAAAATATAATATATAATAAAAAAAATTATACAAAAGAATCTATAACAGTTTATATACTTACAATCATCAGAGTGCAGTAATCCATACATCAATCTGGACAGTTATAGTAACTTGTCCTCATATAGCGGAAATATAAACTAAGTACGGAGATACGTCTCTGTCATCCAGCTCGTCTCCTGAGCTCTATAGCATACTATCCTGAATCTGTAATATTCGGTTTGACCCGAGCATTATAGTAAAATAACACTCAAGTTAGACTGGAAAACCAGCATGAGAAAACACACTCAATTTGAATTATTAAAGTTATCAAAACCCTTTGAAAAACAAAGTTATCTCGTAAGACCGCGTCACTCATAAAAACAACGGGTTTTCCCTTACGATTACCAAAACATTTTATAGAAAATCAGTGATATTATAATAGTGTCTAAGTACAAATACTTATTCAAATAATTAAAATTGTTACAATTAATTAAATTCCAACATACTAGGCTCTACAAACAAAACCATAAAGGCTTGTATTGGAGAATGGATCTCATACAATGACTGGACTATTGTGGTACTATCCATCATAGTACGTCTCAAGAAAAATGTACCGAGGACCTCGCCGGAATCCCTTGCTACACAAGACCAGCGTACCCTTAACCTGTAAAGACCGAATATGTTATCACCCCAGGTATTCCCACCCTTAAAAAAAATCGAGCACTCCCTTTTTCATGCACAACCATCTCCATCGTTTATATTTTTTTTTCGAGGATATCTAGAAAAGTGATAACATACCCTAGTTGGGTGTGACCCACTTAGCCTTGCTACATCTCCCATGTTTTAGTCATTCCTGGTTGACGAGGCTTGAGGCTAACGTTACCTTTCAAGAACAATTCCACTTAGAATGTTCATCGTCCTCCAATGACGATGTTCTGGTTGCATTCGTCCATACAAGTTGTCCTGGGTCTAGACAAATCGAACCACCATCTTCACTATCTTCACGATCTCCATTCGTAACGTTCAAACCGGATCGAAGTAGTTTTCGGATAATTAAGTCTGATCCAGGTCTCTTCGAAAACGATCGACAAAATTGGCCAATGTTTGATAGTCGGTTATTTAACTATCAATATAACATCCATAGCAGTCACTAGGCCTTATTAAGTTAATCTTCTCAAAATATCTTTACAAAGATATGTATCCCAATTTCTTCCAATATTTAAATATTTGGAAACAACTCGATACTTATCCATAACAGGATATTTTCAAATCATCCAACACTTATAAATATTTCTCAGTTCACTTTAAAATTTCCTATACTCGTCTAAAATCTCAACTACTCATTCTAACTTTCTTTTTATGAACTTTAATTCATTTATGAAGTTTCCATATTTAAATACTTTGAAAATTTCCTTTAAGTCCTAGAGTTGGACTTTAAAATTCCCTTATAGGAATCATCTCCATTCAATAACTCCGTTTACCATCTCGAGGGAATTTATAAGTAATTTTTAAAATCATTTTAAAACTCTGTATATATATAATAAGTGTTATTAAATAATAAAAATTAATTTTTAAGATATGTTTAAGAAAATTATTTAAATATCACACATCATATATGAACATCAATAACTCATTTTCAATTTATTTTTTAAATAAAACCATTCAATTTTCGAAGCTTATTTTTAAAAAAATGGAAATTTATTTCAGTAAATGTTAGATATTTTAGTAATTTATTTTTTCGAAACATGTTGATACTATTAAGCCTTAACTATATAGTTTATTATATAGGAATCCATTTAAAAGCAATTTTAATTCTCGACAATAATTAATTAATATCGATTATAAGTCCAATCAATTTCCAATTTCAGTCTATAATTTCCTCTCGGTTCATATCGTTCTTAACCCTTCTCCCATTCAAAATAGACTCCGTTATTTTTGATTGAACAATTTTCATAACTCGATATAAATCTACTTCGTAAATTTATATTTCCAATTTATCCACCGATAATCATTTTTCCATATTTATAAACATCGTTATAAATTTATAAACTCCATCGAGTCTCACCTGTATATAAAATTAAATCTCATTTATAAAGTCTCATTTTATAAATCCACTTCTTAATAAAATTCCATTTATTTTCAAATCTATCTTTAATATTGATTTCAACTTCTTCTCCATAATCCAAAAATATTACTTAAGAATCTACAATTAAAATCCTTTATATAATCTATTTTAAAATCTCTACTTAAAATATTTTTTCCTTTTTTTCTTGGAATAGTTAAGTACAAATTTCCTTAAAATAATCTAAATTTCAATTAAATATTTTTATATTCAAAACCTCCTTTACATTCCTTAGAATTTAAAAATAATATTTATTGTATTTAAAACACCAAAATTTTAGGCCAGTGCTACTATAGCATCTAAAAATTCACATCGCAACAATAATCTATAACATATTATTCTAACACATCATATATTTTTATATATGAAAAACAATCAATATTAATTTGAGGAATCCAGTTGGATCCCTTCAACCTTTTTCTCTACATCCACAAATGTTAATACAACATAAAAAAACCAATCCCACTTCGAGGGGGATATCGTCGTATATTGGGTCATCCGCTATTATGCGGGGTGTATAGGGTCTCATCCGCCAAATATGCGGGAATATCACTCCTACTACTAATATATATACTACTCTCTATGTGTGTGTATATCAACAGATAATAATTTATAAATTATCCAATCATTCAATAATTAATTTTCAACCATTTAGATTAAAATAGCAATCCAAGATTAGTGAGCTTTACTCACCTTAATTTTTATTTTTTCCAACTGCTCATTAAAGATTAAGTCTACTCCAAACTAATTCTGTTAGAGGACGACGACACAAGTCCAACATGGTTTGTTACATTCAATTTACACCTCATAAAAACAATTACGATATATATAAGTTAATGGATATTTAATTATTATATATATATATATATATATATATATATATATGAGTGTGTGTGTGAAATTAACCTAATTCCATATATTAATTTAAAAAAAATACCTCTGCTGGTCGAGACAGAGTAGAACCTAGCATCATCCAGGTTGCCGCCTTGCCTACCACAACGAACAAAACTCCTCCAACAATATGCGACTCCCTCCTACAGCAGCCTTGACTACAACAAACATGCCAGCATCTCCTCTAGCTCGCTTGCCGCAACGGCTTCTGCTTCTTCCACCTCCAGCGTTGCACGCAACATCACCCATTTGTGATTTTTTTAAACGGCAACGTCGATCAACAAGCCTTTCATCGTCAGATGACGCACCACTAATGTTGAATTCCCATGTCTGCTCACACGCACACGAAACCCCTAAATCACCAACCCTAATCCCACAACCCACTTGCGATTTCAAACCCACCGCCAATCGTCGACCCAGCACGACTCCCTTGTCACCGAGTCGCCCTTTGTCCATCGTACTTTCCCTTCACCCATTGATAATTTTTTCGATGTTGCTCTGGTCATGATTTCAAAGCCGTTATTCGCTCTCTTGTGTGTGTGTATGTTTGTGTATGCCTGCGTTCGAACTTAAGAAGTGGGGAAAAAGCTTGCGACTTTAAAAATTTTCTTTGGGCTCGAACTGATTTTAAATCGAGGCTCTTTTTCTTTCTATAATCTTCGAACTGATTTTAAACGAGAGGAAGGAATATACGTGATTTAATTGAAAAGAAAGGGACGTGATTTAAATGAAAATGTAAAGGAAGCGTATACGTTATAAATTGAGGAAGACGGCTATGATTTGACTTTGACCTATATATATATATATATTCCAAATATCCCACTTTATATATCATGAAATTTTTATTCTAAACGCAATGGAAAATGTTTCGAGTCCTACTTCGTCATATGAAGAAGGTAGCTTTTTGGACCCAATTAAATTAAATTCGATTAAATCATTCTAGGCGTTTTCAGATCATACGACCAAACGGTGAATCTAAATGCTACGAAACCTAAAATCCGATCATGACAGACTATTATGGATCCAATGAAACTGGTTTCATCGAATTCAGAGACCGTCCCCCCGATCGCTATTTTAACGCGTCGATTACATCGACGATTTCCAAAATTTGCGAAGTCGCTTAAATTTCAGTTTTAAGAACTTATTAACTAAAATTACAAATTCAATATTTAAACCTTTTAAATATTCCAAATTAAATATTGAAAATTCCAGGAAGTTACATTTCCCCCTTAAAAGAATTTCGTCCCCGAAATTGCTAAGGTAGAAAGAACGCTCCAAACCCATTAACTTATCAAAACCCACTCAGTTGAAACTCGATATTTCACTTTTTTAATCTTTTCATTCCAACCAAAGCAATTAGTTTTCAATTCTAATTCGAAAGCCCTTTATTCCAATTACATTTTGAAATCATATTATCGTTAACAAAAAAATTTCCAAAATTTTTCTAACACTCTAAATTTTCAAAAATTCTGGCAGAGTCTCCCTTGTACGGAGAGCCTTTTGTAATATGACAAAAGAGATAAAAATGTATACATCAACTCATACGGTTGAAAAACACAATATATATCAATTTTTATATTTTCGTATTATTTAATCCGAAAAAGTACCTTATTTTAGCGTTTTTAGCGAGCGGCTTATTTTATATGCAATTTTGTGCAACCAAAAACTAGCCAAACACCCTCCGAATACCTGTACTTACTCAATTTAAACATGTAAGCACCAATATATGAAATTCGTCAACATTTCACTTATTTAAATTGTTAAAACACATAAACTTCATGACTCAATCATGCCAAATATATATTATAAGCAATTTAAGGTTCCGATACTAATTTAATTACTTTCAATCGACCCATATATCATTCCATTCAATTCGAAATGATTTACAACCAAATATATTGCATTCAATTCATATTTATACCAAACAAACTCATATCTATTCCCAACTGATTTAAAAATCAATTTATTCACTTTCTATTTATTCATAGAATTTTATTTATTTCCGTTCATGTCAAATGCCAGTTTTTCTCCAAAATCGACTTTAGGTCTAACTTGGGAGACTTGGAATTTCTTCGAATCAGCATCTGGTTCGAGTAACGATTGCTCTGAGCACTATTTTTAATGTTTCTAAGTGTCACTTTGAACTAAATTTTAAGAGCAAAATATTCAGCCTTTGTATAAGTCTTTTAACTATTTTCTAGCAGTTTTTCTCTTGATTTTTCTCGATGCTAAAACCAAGTAAATCTTTATATGTTTGTTTTATATCAACGAAACCAACATTTTAGGCTGCAAATGCCATATGTCTTTGATATTAAGCTCTTCGATTAGATATAATTATCTCAATCGCTTTTCATTCTTGAAGTAACGCGTCTTCGGTTACCATAACATAGTGTGAAATGTGCTATAGTGATAGAAAGAATTTCTTGCATCGTTAGATCTCTTCGACCATAACTACACATGAAACTTGTGAAAGTTATATAACATAATTCTTGAGTTGTTGGATCTCTCCAAACACCACTACATTGTGCAAAACATGCCACAATGATATAACAAAGTTTTTGAACTATTTAACCTCTTTGAACATTGCTATATTGTGTGAAATGAGGAATAGTGAAAGAACAAAGCTATATTGAGGCGAATTGTGACTGTTCGAGGTCGGGCGCCATTTGAGGTGAATTATGAATATCAGATTTTACATTCAGATGAGTCTTATAGTTGAAACATCCAACTAATAGAAGCAAGTCTAGATACAAAGAAGAGATACAAAAGCAAAACTAAAACATCGAAGATCTAGCATCTCCACTATAGTGATTTATAGCCATCTCATAGCATGCCTGAGGACCGTTCATGATTCCCTACATATGTAAGTGATTAACCATTTTATTTTGGAGTTTATTACTCATTCTTCATTATGTCAATCAGTTGAAGATAAGCTAATGCCTTGATCTGAACCGTCTTCATTTGATGCAGATGGTGGTTGCTCCTGTTCCACCGTCATTGTTCGCCTCTTCACGTACTGTAACAGCATGTAGTTTTGGATATGTCCTTCGATCTCATCCCTCAAGTGCCTGCAACCGTTTTACTATGTCCACTAGCTCATGGAATAGGCAGTATTTTTCTGATTTCTTTCATTATTGGTTGACTCCCTCCTGATTGACCTTCGATAAGGAACCTTCCTCCTAGTGTCTTGGTAAATTCGTTCTAAAGTCTAACTCAACTCCGTATAAAAGGTGAATCTCAGTTCCTTTCATGGCCGCTTCGGTTCATCAGAGCCATTCTTTGCTTTTCGCTTCCCTTTTTCCTTGTTGAATCTTTCCCGAGCGGATCCCCGCCTTTGACCGCATAAACATCAACTTCCTCGCCTTCCTCTCTTTCAGCCTTTGTGTCTTCCTGTCGTAGAAACCTTTCTGCATCGTGGTAAAACTCTCCTAGATCTATTGGTGGATCCCTCGCCAATGAGTTCTTGAATTCCGTGCCATCAGCTATGCCTGATACAGCTGCCATCAAAACCATGGATAGATCTGGACGATCCACCGATGTTGCCATTGCATTAAATCACATTAAAAATTTCTTAGAGACTCTCCGGTCTTCCGTTTCAGTGTCGTCAAACTCATCATATTTTTGGGTCTCGAGATGTTAACTCTGAATTGCCTGATAAACCTTTCAATTAATTCGGTCCACGTTCTAATAGAGCTACTTTCCAGTTGCCTGAACCATAGTGCTGCTATATCCATCAAATACAAAGGAAAACGCCAGGCCATGACCTCCTCCGACACCCTCAATACTTCCGTGTGCCTCATATACCTTGTTAGATGAACAACATGATCTATCCTTCCATCATACGCCTCTAGTGTTGGTAGCTTGAATTCAGGTGGATTCCTAGCTTGCCTAATTATAGGAGCGAAGGGGCTTTTGTTCACATCCTCCAAATCTTTAATCACCAATCCTCCTCTCATGGCCCGTCTGACCATTTCTGCCAATCTGTCATTATCACCAAGCGGTATTCTTTGTTCGTTGCCTTTGACTTACCCCTTGAGTTCTTGAGGGAATCCTAAAATCTGCTTTCCTAGATGAGCATTCATTTCTCTATCGACGCCAGATTGCATAACATCGCTTGGTATTCCTGCCTGGAGCCAACATGACCAGGGGCGTGCCCCTAGTTCAAGGGCTCTTCCTGATGGCCCCACTCTGTCCTGTATCCTGGTTACTTCATTTCCATGACTCTGGTTTTGGACTTCCTCTGTTCCCGCTGCTCCGTCTACGCGAGCCACATTTCGAGCATTCCCTGCTGCTACGTTCTTTTGATTTTGTACTCTAGCTTGTCCAAACTGTTGGAGTAGGTTCTGCATCATTTTCTCCTGCCTTTTCAATATCCCTTCCTGCATAGCATCCATCATCATCTCCATCTCATCTCTGGTGATGAAAATTGAGGTCTGATTAGCTCCTGAGGAAGCCTCCTGACTTCCTTCATGATAACTCCTCTCCATTCTCTGTCTCCTTGTTGATTGCTTAGCCATGGCTTCACAGATCCAAGTTCCTAAGCCTTCAATTTGAAATCTAAGCTTCAGAATCCCTGAGTGTTAGCGTTCTTAGTGAAAGCACCAAAATGTTTGCACCAAAATTGGTCACAAACACCCAATTGTAATTGAAAGCACCAACTTGCAATCACAGATCATAGATAGAATATATGAAGAGGATATATAAATGTGAAGAACAACAAAAATAAAAAAGAAAGCAGTAAAAAGACAAGATTTATAGTGGTTTGGCATTGTAGCCTATGTCCACTTTGAAGAGTTTGATGTTTATTGATGATTTTCATCTAATTTACAACAGTACAACCAATAACACTTAAGTCACAATGGAGTCTCGGCAGAATAACCACGTAGAAGAGCCAAAAGCCCTTTTTCTATAGGCGTAAAGGTACTATTTATAGGTGTAGATCTAGAAATATCTCCCTCAAAGCTCAGAATACTTCTTCTCACGTGTGGGTGGGCCTACCGGATCGATCTGGGGTTGTTTGGGATCGATCCAGATCTATCTCTACTCTCCTCATATCGATCAAAATTTGTTCCAATGAAGGTACGATCGATCATGGCGGTTTTTCAGTGGATAAGAAAGCTTCTGTCAAAATTTCATGCCATTTGGACTTGTAGTTTTTGAGTTGTGATTGATCCAAGATTGGACTTGCAAGTTGGCTGATGGATGCGTACCGATCCATTTCGTATTAATGACGTGATGCGAGAATCCTGGAGAGATCCACATTTCACGCTTGTAGACCACTTCCCTTTGGTTTGGACCATTCCTTCATATCCATCGGTTGCAAAGCTCTTCGTATCTATCCCTGACTCCCACCTTTATATCGATGCTTCCCGTATGGTTTCGTATTGATGCCAAATTCTTCCCTTCGTATCGATACTTGGTTTGTGGTTTCGTATCAATGCTTGGCCACTTGCTTCTTATCGATTGATTGGCCGATCGATATGAAATACGCAAACGTATGATCGATACGAAATGGGCTGCCGTTAAAAAAACGAACTACGATCGATCCAAGAGATGTTATTGCTTGATGGATACGAAGAGGATGGATTCGAAGTAGATGGATACGAACTCGATGGATATGAACTTGATGGATACAAAATTTATGTGGACCATATGGACATTGTTTGATCTACGACTCTAACCTATTGTAAATGTGTTGCTGACCCAAAGAAAACCTAGTACTGTCCCCAAGCAATGTCGACCTGAGTTATCCCTTGCCGACCTGGAGTGCCATCAACATTGACTCGAAATAAAACCTCTTCTAACCTGAAGTAAGCCCTAAGGTGACTTGAAGAAAAACCAAGCAACCCTAAGCGACTCGACTTTTGTCAATAACCCATATTAAAGTGTCCAGTACTATTTGTCCATCCATTCACCTAAATCAGAACCAACATTCTGACAATCCATCTTCGATCACTATGCAGTCAATTGGGTTAAATCCTCTTGTTTGTTGCCTTGCCAAAAGGCAGGTTAACACATCATATCCCATATCACTGAAGGTATGCTCACACACACCTTTATCCAATTCAGCACTTCCAAAGCCAGTTCCTTTTCTAGTAATACTTTCCTTCTACGATTTATACAGTCTTGGGTCATCTTAGAAAAGTCCATTCCTCTAGCTACCGGTCTCAACTTAAGAAATTCAATCAGCTGTTGCCTTATAATTTCCAACATATTGTAACAAAAAAGAGCATTCATATCCATTTTTTCATCAGTCGGGCAGGGATAGAAATGCCAGTCTCAACATTAACATTTGGGGTTGCCTCCCCTTCTTAGCCATTAGTTTGGGTATTTGCAGTCCCTATACTAGCATTTGTCCTAGCTCCACCTATCATCAAATATTCGCTTCGAGTTTCCATTCTTACCTTGGAAAAAGAAACCGTTTATAAGAAATAGAAGTAAAGACTGAAAATAATAATAGAGGGATAAATATATCCACCTATATCCATATCAAAACCCAAATATGTTACACATACACACATATGTACATACGTATATACGTACATACATACATACATAGCAAATACCCTCCTAAAGATGTTCGTTTACAACTAACTATTTTCATCATAAATTTGTATTTTGCTTCGTTTTACTTAATAATCCCCTAACCAAAGCTTTGATATTGAATAGTAAAATCTTCTGTTTCAAGAACCAAAAATAAAGGCCGCTAATGTTGGAGTCAACGCTAGAATTATTTTCAAACGACAAAATAGGATCAGTTTTTTCCCGCAACATTAGGTAAACAGAGTAGTTGAATATTTTTTTATCACATAACTTGTCTTTATAGTTTCATAATCCTTGAATATTTTTTTATCACATAACTTGTCTTTATATTTTCATAATCCCAAAACATGCCCACATAGGGGTAAATCTAGTAAAAACATAAATAAGAGTGTCATGCCCGACAGATGAAGATGCTGACATGAACATTTAACTTGGTTTATAGTAGTAGAATTCAAAATAACTTTTATTTCCTACTAAGCATTCTACTTCCTTTTTGGAGCTTTTATTTATTTTCCATAAAGATACCTGTCTAATTACCATAAAATTAACCTAACGAATGAGTACCCATGAGTTTATGGAAAAAACATTAATGACAAAATGGAATGGGTTTTCCTCTCACTAAATCAACTGTAGAAATTACATCATATCACGTAATAAATCATCAGGTCATGAGCATAAATATTAGCATCATTTCAAATATATGTATACCCTATACTTAATGCACAATTATAAACTATATCATACATTCATCACTCACATTCACTTGCATCACCTAGATTCTTATTTAGGTCTCAATATTATAGTTATCCTCAAATTTATTTAGTGATCACCACATTAAGTCTTTCTGCCACTAATTTTTATGTTTCTCGAACAACGTCTCCAATTTAATGGCTACTCATTTCATCGTGGAAGCCATTTTGACTAGAACCATGCTGACTCTCTTAGAAGGTTGTATTTAAGCACCATGAATACATTTTTCAAGCATAATTACTAAGCTCAATAGCCCCTCCCAGTCCTAGGAACACTTTTGTCCCATGTTGCCGATAAATTCATTAAAATACTATTGGAACCGAGCCAGCTCACAACGGAAGTTATGGGTTAATTTCAATTTTTTTACCATTTAGGATCTTTATTGGGCCTACAAAGTCTAATTTATTTAGAACATTTCTAAATTTCTTATAAATAAAATCTTTATTTTAATTAAATTTATAAAATGATTTTATATTATTTGATTAATTTCGTATTATATATACATATTTACATGTATCATACACACATATATGTGTGTGCATGTGTAACATATCAATCCGTACAAAGTATAACATGTCTGCGTATGATACTGGGATTTACAACATAATGGATACGTTAGCTCATCCTATATACCAATATATTGTCCAAATGTATGCTGATATATATGTTTAATTTACATAAATTTACAAAATATTACATATATATGTATATAAGTCATATTTTGTACAAATAATTATATATATATATATATATATGTTTGTATGTATATGTATTTATTTATAAAAATATGTATGAAATTTTCATCATTTATAAATTTTACATATAAAATATGATTTGAATTTTTTTGAAGTCGAAAAACAGTATATGAATATATATATAATACTTATATGTTTATGCTCAGATAATATTATAATAATTTTATATGTGTGTATATATATTAAGATTTTAAATTTATACAAAATATATATATTTTAAATATGCATAATACAAGGTCATGCGTAGAGTAATTTTTTTTAAAATTTAAAATGTATTTAGATAAATATCTGTATGGATATTCATTAAAAATTAATAAATAAACTCTTTTATAAACTTAATTTTGAATTTTAAATTTATATTAGTATTCTAAAATATATTTTGTAATTTTAAATATTAATCTATAATTTTATAATATGAAATAATTTTAAATCTAACTTTTTATTTTGGCCTATATTTAAATAATTTCAAAATATAAAAAATTGTTTTTTAAATTTTTGCTAAGAGTAAAATAGGTAATAATTTAATTTTATAAAATATAAAACATAATTCAATGATATATATTAATATAATTGATATATATATATATTGATTTAAATAGTATTTAAATTATATATATCTATGTATGTATTATTTTTTATTTCTAATGACTATAATAAACCTTTAATTTTTTTATATAAAATTATACAACTATATTTTATATAAGCATGATGTAGTATTAAATTATACATGTACATATTTAAATATTATATTTTTAAATTATTTAAAATAATTTTCTTTATTATTAGCCGTGCTGCATTAAAGCATATATATATATATGTCAAAAAATAATTTTTGTAATATAAATTTATCTGTAAACATACAACCAATCCAATTGTGATAATATATATGTATATCGAAACCGTCACTAAACTAACAATATATAAATATATCACATTATATCTAAACATCAATAATCATATATTGGTAAGAAATGGACCTTACCCTCAATGTCTAAATGTACACCTTTAAATGATGAAGTTTACTTCTTGAACATATTTCCAATCTAGTAAAGTGCTAGTCCTTGAACCGATGACCATTGGTTATCGAATGTCACTTGATTTGATTTGAACTTAGAAAATTAGAGAGATAGGAGGGAGAGTTTGGCTATATTTAGAATGAAAATGGAGGCTATAAAGATCATGAACTAGTATGGTTCGAGATACTTATATAGAGGAGAATTCAAAGATATTTTAGGATCATATCCTACAACATCTCCTACTAATTCGCTTCCATCTTTTCCCTCCATCTCAAAGCCTATATTGCACCATGTTATGGCTGCACCAAGCCCCATCGTGGACGAATATGATCAAGCCCTATACGGGCTTTAAACTTATAGCCCGAACAAATATTTTGTATTTAAATCCAATTAGCACCTGTATCGATATCGCATATCGATTAATATATTTATAGCTATTATAAATACATCATAAATACATTTAATAATATTTATTTATTTATCAAATCAAAAACCAAAATTTATTAGTAATATTTTATAAATATTAATTAATTTTGTAACAATTATAGAATTAATTAAATCATTTGGTCAAAGGAGTATTCATGGTTTCAGTTGTGTGACCCGTTAAGTGTAAATTTGGTCAGGGATGAATATCGAATTATTCGAATATTAATGTTCATACGTCACTTAGTAGGTGGTGTGACACTTTTGCCAAATTTATCACTTGATTTTGATAAAATCTAATTTAATTTTGTTAAGCATTACCAGGTTGTAACTTTTATGTACATCAATTATATTCGTCAAAACTATATGACTTTGGACTTATGGAATTTGGTAGTGGCCAAAATTCCAATACAATCCATATTCAACTCTATAGTCTAACACAAAGTCCTTCATTCAATAGTAATAATTATTATTAACTGAACTACTCTAGCAAGAGATTTGACTTTAAGTTGACTTAAGTTGACCATGGTACTAGCCCCATATAACCGAGGAGACGAATTCTCTCTTAAATAGTGTTTCACTTCCAATACTTTCATCTGACATAAATACAGTCACTAAGTGGATATCATGCTTTGATTTGACTATAACTAAAGTGGATCTTTTATATTGAAGATTAACAGTACTCTCAAGTTGAGAGAACTGTGTAAATCAATCACATTGGTATTTTTGTTCAACCTTAGTTATATTAACCAATAGAAAAATCTTGAGTGGGTCATTTCATACTTATCCAGTAACTATCAATATGTAACCTCTTGGTGCCCCAACAATCATGCGTAATACACTACCCAGGTTTTAAAGAGCTTTACTTACTTTGGTCTCAACAGATCCATCGATATCCAGTTTGATGCGTGTAACACCCTATAATAATAAATATAAATTAACTAAATAGAGTAAATAAATAATTATTAGTGCCTAAAAATCGAATTTTTGTAAACATCAAAGTTTGGATATGAAAATTACACCATTTTGTTTGTGGCGATCTTCTAATGAACTTTCATATATATAGTTTTACGATCAAAGTTCAAACGAAAAAATTATTAACATTTGAAGTTTTCAGATCAAAATTAATTCAGAACCATTAAAGAAATAAATGCTAATAAATTAGCATTAAAATAAACATTGAATGAAAATGTTAATGTTAAAGTAAATGACTATGCGAATCTAATTAAATCATCGTTGAAGAGGAAGTAAATAAAAATGGTAAAGTAGTAAATATTAACATTTAAAAAGAAGGAAAGAAATATTATCAACTTAGTGTTTATTGCAACTATTAAATATACATGTAAATTAATAAAATTTAATCAAATTAAATCTAATTAAGAAAGCGTAGAAGGAAATAAATAAATTGAATGTAGAAGGAAATAAGTGAGAATTAATTAACGTTAACTAAACGTTAATAAATATGAAAGTTAATGTTAAACGAAAGAAATTATACAAATACATACGCGAAGTGGGCAACAAAATAATCAATCCACTAGTCGACACCCTAAGATCAATCGGTCTACCATTAGCGGTCGATCGGTAGATGGCAGACAGTTGTGAATTCGATCTAGACCCAACGGCTCGAATTTAATTAATTAAAAATCTAACAAAAGGAATTGATTCATGAGCTTATAAATACAGGCCTTATCCCTCATTTTTTTCTCATATTTCTAAATCAAAGAGAGAAGCTCCGCTATTTTCTTTTCTCCGCAAATTCTAAGATAAATATTTTATATATATATATATATATATATATATATATATGGAGAATAACGAAAAATAAAATAGAAGAAAATTAAGGAGTAAATCAATTCTGCTAAGAAGAGGTAAATTCTAAATCTAAAACTTTACAACTATGTTTAACCCAAATCTATTCTCAGATCGATAATTCTAAAAAACATGTATACACTTTAATACATATTTTGATAGAAGGAAAGAGAGTGAAATAAGAAGAACAGATTTAAATCTGGAGATTTGGAAGCTTAGGGGTGAGTAGAAAATTATATATTTTTATATAATTTTGGATTTATATCATTATAAATCTATTCCTTGTATGCCTAAATGTAAATTTAGGAGTTCTAGGCTTGAATATACATATGCGTTGAATTTGAGAACTATGCATGCATAGTCTATGAATTGTTAACTTTGATTAAATATAACATATAATTAAATCAGGAAAGTAATGGTGAAAATAGTCCCTAAATTTATGAGATAGTTCTTTAATGAAATTGTGTAATAATTTCAGGTTTGTTAGTTGAATATTATATGTAAGTAAACATGAATTGGAAGTTGTTATAAATTGGATTGGGGTTTGAGTTCTATTTTAATTCTTTGGAATGAAGTGTTTTGCAATATAAATTTCTATAAATTATATAGTATTATAATTATGTAGTGTATTATTTGAAATAACAAAGAATGTGCTTAAAAGAAAGATATGTACAAAATAGAGATATTTACTATATTTTGTACCTTCTATTTCAATAATAACAGAATAGATAATTCCTCGTAGTTCCAAAAATAACATGTCCCATTTTAGATGAATTATGGAAAATTATAGTGCTAATGTTACCTTTTGCGAAGATGTAATTTCATTGCATTAAAATATAGAAATCCCTAAACAATAACTTAATTGTCAATCTAACATATATGATTCAAAATGAGTTAGGGAAAAGCAATAAGCAATGACATGTGAATAAAGAGATGAGGAAATAAGAAGTTACAGCAATCAAAGAAAGATAGTTAATAATTGAACAGGAATAGTAAGCTATACCTAAAATGTTAAGTGGAAGTTAAGCAATAAAATATATTTAATCTATTAAATTAGAAATAAACAATAAATGACCATAAATGGCATTAATGAAACAAGAAGTAAGTTAAAATCAACCGATTCCAAAGTTGAATATAAGAGGTGTAGTAAGTCAATAAAATTTATATAGCCTTAAGTATGCATTTATGATGTGTGCAAACTAATATTTAGATTAAATATAAATGACATAGTCATTAGTATGTATTAGAATGCAAGTGTTACACAACAGAAATCTGCCCATCGAAAGGGGCTACCTATAGTTGTGTATACTTTGTACCGATGTGAGACATCTTTAACCGTAGGACCCATGGGATTATACGTTTTTGTGTGGGTGAAGGGATATACCAAAATAGTATCCGCCTTAGTCGAAGTGTTGAAGGACCAAGTATGGTCTACTTCAATCCTTAAGGCATGCGTGTTAAGTAACCAAATACATTTCCTTGATTGCATTAGGCATTCTAAATTGAACGCTGAGTGTAGGCTCACCATTGTGTCAACGAGGTTGGTATCATATACGTGAGAAGTGGGGCTGTACACATAGGTCAAAAGCATCATCGGTCTTGGAGCAGTTTATAAGAAGACTCAGGTAACACCTATATAGGCTAAACCTTCTGCTTGTATAGATTACGTATGGGAAATGCATCGCCTCAAAGTTATTTGTTAGTTTGTTTATTGTTAGGAGGAAAGGCTAGATAACCCCTAGACGGGTCTTTAAGATGAGGTAGAATACAGATAAATAGTTGTGATTCCGTTATTAGGCACTAACGGGAAGATCCATAGTGTACATGGGTAATTCGGTCTAGACACATATGGTGGATACTTGGTGTGGTATAGAATTACGGATACTAGCAGGGAATGTATCTTATTCCACGGGGGGATAGTGGTACATATATATATATACATAAATACCTATATACATATATATGCACATACAAATATACATACATACACACATACACACACACACACACACGTATATAAATATACATATACATACATATGTACGCATGTAGTTCTGTATACCTCGAGTAGGTGGGATGTGTCATACGCGTATGTGAAGTAAAGACGATTACGTTAAAATAGTAGACATAACACGTAATGGAAGATAATCAATATAAACTAGTATTATGTATAAAGTATTTAATTACCAACCAACATTCTGACCTCCTTCTTATTACAACCCACATGATAGACTTAGAGGGACATATATTGGTACAAGGCAGGAACGGTTGAAGGATGAATTTCCGTATGCATACTCGAAACTGATAAGGGCACTAGATATTAGAGGTATTAGCCTTGGTTAGTAATTATATATTTATTAATATCATACTTCATTATTTCATTGTAAGGTTATATCTTTGGTGCTTTAATATGCTTTTGTTATTTATAGGATACCAGCACTAACAATCTATACCCTAGTGGACTATAGTTTTCAGTTTAGCAAAAATTTAGGCCCATCAAGCTGTGAGTTGTTACATTTAGTATTAGAGCTTAGGTTATTCGATTATAGGAATTAGGATACATTAAATGAACATATTAGTATTTTTACTATAAATATCTATATAATATGCCAAACTCTACAAAGTCCAACTATAAAAGTAGTTGCAATTATATTTTGGAAAGGTGGACAATATGACGAGTTGGAACAATAGATGAAATTGAAGATGTATGCCTATCCTGATCACCTTATGGGAAATAGGTTGTATTTGAAGCCATTGACTTAAGAAGAGCATGAATGCGACATATAAGAGGATCTCTAGAACTGGATGTTATGTGACTCCCTTATTGAGCCTGGATTGCCTAATGGTTGTGTTCCCCATAAGATAGTCAATTGATGATGTATGTCAGATCTAGATAGATAGGAAGTAAAGAACTTATATGTTGCAACTATACGAAAGTAGAAATCCAACTAGTTCCCAAAGGAAGTGCGTAGAAATCACTCCATGACGATAACCAGATTTGTAATATATTCTGAAAGGAGATAAGTTAGAAATAAGTGAAAAAGAAGAAAAGTCCAAAAAAAGTGACAAATAAAATCACTCTGAGTCCGACACATATGAAAGAATTTAATAAAAGGTTTGAAAAAAGATACAATATGTTTGAAATGGTTTTCAAAGGATTTATTTAAAAGTAGGAAACTCTATTTTTGAAAATTAGTAAATATTAAAAGTTTTCCACAAAATAAAATATTATTTTATATTTTAAATAGAATTTCTAATTAATATTTAAAACCGTTTAGACCAAAAATATCAGTTAAAAATGTTTTAGTAAAGGGATATTCCTTTTAAAAAATGGATATAAAGCATAGTGTAACTCTGTGATTTTTATGATTTTTTAAATTCGAAGTTTTAAAATTCTTTTAAAAGTTGGGCCATAGGAAATATTACTAGTTTTAAATGAGGTAAATAAAATGGAAGGGTAAGAACACCCGACAGTGTAGATAAAAAGAATATTCCCGCATAAGGAAATACATAGAAAAACATTTGATATATGTTTATACATTAATATGAACTATATAAGGGTAAGCCATTTAATAAGAGCAATATATGTGGGAATTTTTTTACATAATAGAAACATTAGGAAATTTAAATAGAAATAAGGTTAGGAAAATTGATAGTTTCATAAATATGTGTAGTAATTGCACAAATTTTTTAGAAGTCTCCCTTACATGATATTAGAACCTCCACTAAGGCTGGGAGTGGAGATAACATGAGTAATAAGGAAATTATATGATAGAAGTTGGTCTTGTCTACTCTAGTTTTATTGTTTAAAGTTATAAAAAATATTTTAGAAACATAATAAAGTGCATATTTAAATAGAAAAATGGTTTGGTATAACAATTGAGTTTTTAAGGCAAAACCTAGTAAATGGTTTGAGTTAAAAACCCCATTTTTAAAAAAGTATAGTCTTTGTTTTGAAGAGGCCTTAAAGGAAAAGTTGATTTGAATGATAATTCATGTAACAAAAACCAGACTCTTACTATTTGAAAGAAGGAAACAATCTTTTTAAAATAAATTGCTAATGTTTCCTTTTGTACTTAATAGATAAGATTGATTCAGAAATCCTAAATTATGGTTTTAAAAGTTAAGATACATACAAATAAGGTTAGTTAAAATGAGAAGTTTTCATAACCCTTTTGAAAACCAAGGAATTGTTGAATTTAATAAAAAGTTTCTATGTTTATGTTCTTCAGGATAAAAGTTTTGGATTAAGTACTTTATGACTGTGAAGTTTTAATTTTATAAAGAGTAGGGAAAACCAAGCCAAAATTTTAATATTGAGTAGATAGGGATGACTATCAAGGTAAGACAGGGTAAAAGATAAGGCTATGAATAAAATAGTGATGAATTCTCATAAAATAGCAATAAGGAATCCCCGTAGAATATAAAGAATATTGATATGAGCCTAAGAATGTTTCATTAAAAATATGTAAAGACCGTAAAGAACAACATGTAAGGAAATGGGAAATGGTATCAATGTACATCTTTGTGTGATTTAGGGTATACTCGTATGAAAAAATAAAAATGAAGAAAGTATATGCCGAGACAAGGGAATACTATCAAGAGGTTTGGATTAGAAGAATAAAGTAGTATGTTTGGTTGTAATAGCTAAAGTAATGAATGAATCTTATTTATTAAATGCCAAGTTAAGAGATGTGGGTTTTGGTGGAATGGCGTAGAAAAATGTCCATTTTATTTAAGAATGAAGTGATAGGACCACAACATCGTTAATTTCAGTTAATGTTAAAGGGCAATTTTCAATAATTGTTTCTTTCAAATTAATTGGGCTGTAAGCATTAGTTGTCTCTATTTGCATAGAGACGTATATGATATTTTATGAGAGAGGTTCCTTTTTATTACTATGTTGACTTTTTGGATTGACCGCTATATATCGAAAAGTAGAGTAAATAAGAAAATCTCATATAGGTACTTAACTAATAAAAAGTAAGACTGAAAGTTAATAAAATAAGCTTGGAAATTTCTTAAATTATCTACTAAAGGAAAAATAAAATTATGTCCGAAAATATGTTAATATTTTTAGAGATAAATTTTAGCAAGCAGTGGGCAGGGGAATGTGGTTGCAAAACCATAGGTCACTATCCCTAGGGGCGAGCAATCTTTGAATAAACTAAACAAAACAAACCAAACTAGTTTATTTTAGTTGGTTTGGTTTCGTTTTGAAACTAGATTGGTTTCTACTCGGATCGTAAAACAAATAAGTTTGGATATTGGTTTACCAAACTTTTATTATATTGTCAAAAATACTAATGCTGTAATGTTTTTTTGGATTAATTTAGTGGTCTAAATAAATTTTGTCTATCATGTATGCGTCAAAATCACTACTAAAATACATAAGAATACTAAATAAGAATATTTTAATCATATATTTAAGTTTTATTTTAAAGTACAATGAATATTCCAAACATAGTATGTGAATCATTTTTAGTTCGGTTAAATCAGATAACTAACAAAACGAACCAAACTTAATTCGGTTGGTTGGTTTACATTTTTATTGGTTTTAGTTCAGTTTAACAATTTTCATTATCAGACCAATTGAAGGAAAAGTTGGAGTTCGGTTTAACAATTACCATTATTACTAACAAAACCAACCAAACTTAATTCGGTTGGTTTGGATGGTTGGTTTTAGTTCGGTTAAACAACTTTCATTATTGGTTTTAGTTCGATTTAACAATCTCATATTGGCAAATATGAATTTTGCTGTTCAACAGAAATGACAGTATGAAAAAAGGTAGTTAGTGATGAGGGAAAAGCTGTTTTAACTATGAGTTTCTTTTTTGATACTTCGTAGATATGGAAACAAAAACTTGTTTTGAAATAACTATATTTTAAAAAAATTAGAAATAATGTATCTTATGCGACTGTACTTGAAAAGGTTGGAAAAGAATCAGGGGCATAAAAGAAGCTTCCAAGGTGCAACGAAATGAGTACATAATAGATGGATGGAAATATGAAATTCTCCATCAAAATTTCTTTTCCGGCATAAGAGTACAGATTTAGAAAAACCATATTTTAAAAATTTAGGATGTTGAAAAATTGTTTTCTAGGTATTAAATGGTAGGGATTGGATGCAAAATTGGTTGCGCTATACTTCTATTCGTAGAAGTGTAGAAAAGTTTGTGTGCAAGAACAAAGATTTTGATTTTCAAAATTTATATACATATAGAACTGCCAATATATATATTGTTTGCACCATATTTCAAAATTTTTTAAAGAATGCATTTATATAGGATGCGTCGATTTAGAATTATTCAACATACATATCATATGTGCTGTGCATAGTGCACTTGAACACTATTGGTTGCACACTAATTGGAAGGATAGCTTAAATGGTTGCACGTTATGTTAAATGATCCAGTCCTTAAAGAATTCGGGACGAAATTCTTTTAAGGGAGGGAGAATGTAATATCCCGTAAAAGTAAATAGAAATATATTAAAAAAGAGTTAATAAATAATTATTACTGCCCAAAAATAGAATTTTGTGAACATCAAAATTTGGTTTCCAAACTTGCTTGCATTTGTGGCGATCTTCTGATGAACTTTTATATAGAATGTTTTATGATTGGAGTTCAAATGAAAAGTTATAAACGTTTGAAGTTTTCGGATTGGAATTAATTTAGAACCAATTAAGGAACTAAATGTTAATAGCTTAGGATTAAAATAAATATTGAATGCAAATGTTAACGCTAAGTAAATGGCTGTATAAATCTAATTAGATCTGCACTGAAGACGAAATAAATAAAAGTTTACATGGGTAGAGGTAGTAAATTTAACGTTTTAAAAAAATCAATAAATATTATCAACATAGCGTTTATTGTAACTATTAAACTACAAGTAAATTAATAGAGTTCAATCAAATTAAATCTAATTAAGAAAGCATAGAAGGAAATAAATAAATTGAACGCAGAAGAAAATAAACGAAAATTTATTATCGTTAAAACAAATGTTAATAAATAATAATGTTAGCGTTAAATGAAAGAAATTCGAAAATGAATACACAAAAAGGCAACAAAATAAGCAATCCAACGGTCGACGCCCTAGGATCAACCAATCGACTGCTAGCGGTCGGCCGATGAAATTAGAGCGGTCGACCAGTAGATAGTTGGTGGTTGTGAATTGAACCTAGGTCCAATGGTTCAGATTTAATAAGTTAAAATATAATGGATGGAATTAATTTGCGTGCTTATTAATGCTAGGCCCAGCCTCTCACTTTTCTTCTCATATTTTTTTAATCAAGGAGTGAAGCTCTGCCATTTTCTTTTCCACATATTCTAGGAAATATTGAAACTATAAAATAGTACATTACGCACACACTTGTGGAGTATAAGAGAAAATAAAAGAAAAGAAGAATAAGGGGTGAATCAATTATGCGAAGAAGAAGTAAATTCTAAATTTGAAACTTTACAACCACGTTTAATTGAAATCTCTTCTTAGATCTATAATTCTAATAAATATGTATATGCTTTAATACATATTTGGTAGAAGGAAAGGAGTCAAATAAGAAGAATGGATTTAGATCTGGAGATTTGGATGCTTAGAGGTGAGTGAAAAATTATACTTTTTAGATAATATCGGTTTATAACATTGTAAATCCGTTCCTCGTATGTCTAAATGTAAATTTTGGAGTTGTTGGCTTAAATATACATATGCGTTGAATTTGAGAACTATTCCTACAGATTCTATGAACCGTTAACTTTGGTTAATATTACATATACTTAAATTTGGAAGGAAAGGGTGAAAGTAATCCCGAGTTGATGAGATAATTCGTTAATGAAATTGTATAATAATTCCAAGTTTGTTATTTGAATATTATATGTTAGTAAACATGAATTTGAAGTTGTTGTAAATTGGTTTGGGATTTGTGTAATGACCCAGAATTTCACCACATTAATTTCTGGATATTTAATTAATTTTAAATATTCAAAAAATAGGTTTAATAATTAAAATAAAAAATATTTTAAATAATAAATATTGAAGATAAAATATTTTTCAAAATTAGTTTACAAAATTTTTTTTGGTCAAAGTAAAATAAAAAATGTGACTGGAAATTGTTCTTTGAATTTTCGACGTTATAAAATTTGTTTGAAATATTATGAGCTTTGTTCATATTTGAAATAACATTTAAAGGGTTAAAAACGTAAATTAGTTAGGACATATTGGTAAATACATAGTATGCATGCTTAGGTATATAAATGTATATACTAAAAGATGCCCTAAGAGACATGTTTTGACACTTTGGCGACGCAATTACAAAACCTGTTTAAACATGTTTTCTTTGACATGATGAGGGGGGCCGGAACAGGTGGAGGCTAAAATGGCATGTGTGGTGGAAGGTGTTGAGGTAGCAAAACAATGTGGAGGGTAAAGGACAATGGGTGTTTAGGTAATTTACATTTCCACTTATTTATACACAACTTTTTATCTCTCTAAATTTACCTCTTCTTCCACCGATCAAATATCTCTCATATCTTATACAAGTGAAGTTTTTTTTCCAAATCATGTCCAATTCCAGTGGCTACAACTTTTATCTTGGCCACTTTTTCAAATTTCGAGCATAGCTATGTCAAAATATCAATTGTCAAAGTGTTTTTGGACCCAAAATTTAAAGTCGGAAAATCGTCCTTTTTCTTTTGACATATCTTCTTCAAAACTAACTGTAATTGAGTGATTTATTTTTTGAACTTGTAGAGAAATGAATTTTACAAAACTTTTCCACTTTATCACTTTTACATAATTAGAGAGTAAGTAGTCCAAAAACCAGTCGTAAAATAACCTTTTTTGGGGTTCATTTTTGAGAGTTTGATGATTATCCAAAGTCACTCCACCTTACTAAACCAAGTTTCACGTCTTCTTTCAAGGCCGAGCCTACCTAGGGTATTAAGGGTCCAAGACTTTCTTTTGCTTAGTAATGGAAGTGCTAGGTCATACCCTAAGTTAGCGAGAGTTTGGATAGCTTTCGGTAAGTAAAACTACACCTTCTTAAACGAAGCTTATACTAAATTAATATTCATGTTAATAGCCTATAAATGTTTGATGTATATGTGAGGTGATGGTTTGGTTTTTTGTTTGTTTCATGCTTTGAAAAGTTGTCGCATTTGAAAGTTATTAAGCATGTGGTTAGCTATATGAAAGTTGGTAGTTAAAGTTAATATAATTATTAGTCGGTACTTATTATGTGTTGTATAATCATTATTTACCTTATATTATGCCTAAACCATCGCTATGTGATTTGGTTGTATGGCTAATGTCATAAGTTTGTTTGTCGAACTTCCCGTATATCAATAGTTGCTATATCGGCACTTTCGGAAAATCACCTTTTCCTAAAACCATTTGGTTTCATTTTCGTGCTAAGAATTATTTTACAAGTTAAGCAAGATTTTGATTGACGATGTTTACAAAAGTATTCAAGCATTTTAATATTGATTATTTAATTTAATTAATTACTTAATTAATAAGGATTAAGGTTAACTAATTAGTAGTTAATGATGTGTTTTAAATTTAACTAATTACTTGGCTTAAGATTGTTTAAATTAATTAATCATTTTATTTGATGATGTTTAAAATTAATCAACCATTTTATTAAATGATTTTTATGGATAATTAATCATTCAGTAACGATGAATTAAAGCTATTTAATCAATTTGCTAATGATGCTTTTAAATTGACAAATCTTTTTAATAAATGATTTTTTAAAATTATCAATTTGTTTTAACTTTAATTAATCTTTCCTTTATTGTTGCTTATAATTAATAAATCATTTTTAAATAATGAGAATTATTTATTTAATTAATTATTTAAATTTATTAATTAATTGAATTAATTACGTTTTAAAGGTGATTTACCCTTTTTAATCAAAGGTTATTGGAGTTAATTAATCAACTTAATCTATTTAGTTTCAAAGTGAATTTATCAAATTAGCAAGGATGTTTTGACTTTGTTATTCATTTAAATAATGATAATTAATTAACTATTGATTTAATTAATTATATTTTACTATTTAATTGAATTTATATGGTTGAATGTGGTTTACCCTTTTGATTATTTAAAGACATTTGAAGTTAAAAAATCAAACTGTGTGATGAAGTTTAAAGTTAATTAATCAATGTAATAAAGATGTTTTAAGTTATTAAATCCTTTCTAAATTGATGTTTTGAAACTAATAAACTCTTTTAACAAAGTGTTTTAAGGCTAATACATGTAATGTGAGGCCAAGCACGAATTCAGGTTTTTAAAAGAAAAAGTTTGATTCGTATATGGAAATGAATTAATTACCGTAAAGCTCTTCACTTATATGAGAACTATTTATTTGTATACTTAGCACTAAACATCGAAAAAGTAGACTTGTCGCTATTTCGAAAGTTAATAATAATCGTGAGACATGACTTTGAGGTAACACTACCTAGACTTGTCCAGTATTATTGTTAACCAAGAAATAGTACAAGTTGGAATTCGATGAGTGGTGATAAGTATACAAGACTTGATTTTAATATACGATCATTTTATATCCTCGATAGTTGGTTTCTCAGCTATCGATTACTTCAGCTTCTTTATTATCATCATTCTAAGATGATGTGTTGCTCCATTGAGCTTTGATAACCTTTGTCGAAAATGACTAGAACCAAAGAGCAAGTGGGGGCCAAGCTATGTGGGGTTGCTCCTATTGTCGCATAAAAGTTGTTTGAAATATTGCGAGCCTTGTTTATGTTTGAAACAATATTTAAATGGTTAAGAATGTAAATTAGTTAGGACGTATTGTTATATTCATAGTATGCATACTTAAGTATATATATGTATATACTAAAAGATGCCTTAAGTGACATGATTTGACACTTTGGCGACTCGAGTACAAAACTTGTTTAAACATGTTTTTTTTGACATGATGAGGAGTGAGGATTAAGGTGGAGGCTGAAATGGAATGTGCGGTGGAGGGTGTTGAGGATGAAAAACAATGTGGAGGCTAAAGGACAAGGGGTGTTTAGGTAATTTACATTTTCACTTACTTATAAATAGCCTTTCATATCTCTAAATTTTCCTCTTCTTTCACCTATCAGATCCCCCTCGTATTTTATCCAAATGAAGATTTTCATTTTTTCAAATCATGTTAAATTCTAGTGGATACAACTTTTATCCTGATAACTTCTTCAAATTTTGAGCTTAGTTATTTCAAAATGTCAGTTGTTTACATAATGTTTTTGGATCCATAATTTCAAGTCCGAAAATGATCCTTCTTCGTTTGACCATATCTTCTTCAAAAGTAATTACAATTGAGTGATTCTTTTATTGAAATTGTGGAGAAAATAATTTTATAAAACTTTGCTCTTTACTACGTTTAAAAAGTCCAAGAGCAAGTAGTCCAAAAACCAGTTGTAAAATGACATATTTCGGGTTCATTTTTTCGAGTTCGATGATTACCCAAAGTCACTCGACCTTACCAAAACAAATTTCACTTCCTTCTTCTTTCAAGACCGAGCCTACCTAGTGTCTTAAGGGTCCAATAATCCATCTTTATCTCAGGAATGGAAGTGCTAGGTCATTCCCTAAGTTAGCTAGAGTTTGGATAGCTTTCGGTGAGTAAAACTCCTTAAACCAAGCTTATACTATGTTAATATTTATGTTAATAGCCTTTGAATGCTTATTGTATATGTGAAATAATGGTTTGGTTATTTTTTCTGTTTCATGCTTTGAAAAGTTGTCGCATTTGAAAGTTATTAAGCATGTGGTTAGCTATATGAAAAGTTGACAATTAAAATTGACATAATTGTTAGTCAATACTTATTACATGTTGTATAATCATTACTTATTATTTATCTTGTATTTTGCTTAAACCATTGCTACGTGATGTTTGGTTGTATGGCTAATGTCATAAGCTTTTTTGTCGAACTACCCATATAGCGATAATCGTTATATCGGCACTTTCGAAGAATTACCTTTTATCGAAACTGTTTGGTTTCATCTTCATGCTAGGATTTGTTTTACAAGTTAAACAAGAATTTGTTTGACGATGTTTTCAAAAGTAATTAACCATTTGAGTATTGATTATTTAATTTAATTAATTGCTTAATTAATAAGGATTAAGGTTAACAAATTACTTATTAATTTAATGATGTTTAAATTTAATCAATCATTTTGTTTAATGATGTTTAATGATAATTAATCATTCAATAATGATGAATTAAAGCTAAGTAATCAATTTTTTAATGATGCTTTTCAATTAATAAATTGATTTAATAAATGATTTTTAAAATTTATCAACTTGTTTGAACTCTAATTAAACTTTCCTTTATTGAAGTTTATAGTTAATAAATCATTTTTAAATAATGAGAATTGATTAATTATGTATTTAATGTAACGACCCTAGATTTTAATTTAATTTAAATTGATAATTTAAATGAATTTTTGAATTAAAATTGTGAAATGTATAGATGGATTGATGCGAGTTTCCCCGAATCAAATAGAAAATATGTAAAGTCATATGGATTTGAAAATTTGTATATATGAGAATATATATGTATATATTGGATTTTAAATAAATTCTTAAATAAATGATTTTGAAAAATAAATAATATACTTTAGACACAAGTATAGAAATAAATAAATAAATTGATTTAAAAATTTATAAATGATGATAATTTGAGTTATATAAAATATATATAATAAATACAAGACAAAAGTAATAAGAGTAAAATAAAAATAGAAGTAAATTTAAAATGCAAGAATAAAGCAAATACATTTAAGTAAGCAAAATAAAAGTATATATTTTTACATAAATAAACAAATGCATAAATGAGAAACAAAACAAAGTAAGATATATAAACAAAGTAAAATAAGTATTAGCAATAAATGTTTCAAATAAATATATGGTTATAAAAAAATGACCTAGACATACATATAAACTTATATGAAACTTTTATAAAACAAGAAAACAATATATATGTCAAAAACAATATTCATCACAACCTTACATAAACAAAAGTATGCAATACAAAATAATACAAACAAATACAAATATAAGCATAAACAAATACAAGAGCTTGTAAATTAAATCAAGCAAGTTATGTTATATAAAATAGAAATTTATTTAAGTTATTAAAAGCAAAGTAAAAGAAAAGAAAATACAAGATACATTCAAGTATTCAAACAAAAGAAATAACATACAAAGGAAGATTCTCAGCCGAGCAAATGGAAAACAAAACAAAGTGTGAACAAACAAATTAAAATATACATATGCATAGATAAGTACAACCAAAACATAACTAAAAAAATAAAAGTAAAAATACAGTACAATAATATATCAGTATAATATCACTGCAGCTTTTCTTTATAAAGTAACCTTTGATATGAATATGACAGGAAAGTATATATGCATGCACACTTGCAAAATGATGAAGACTAACCAAAGTACATACGAATAGGGGTTAAAATTTGTCTTCAGCCACGACTGTTGTACAATATAAACATCACCCTATACACTACAACATCACCTATAACTTCATTTTTATATACATCACCTTCTCATCTCAGTTTTGTTCACCATTATAAACTGAAGTATAAAGGCCATTCTTTAACTCAAACAATCATTCAACATAAAACATTTTTCAAATCAATCAAAGCCTGACAGTTTGAAGCAAAGAAAAGCTTCAGATCAACCAAACTCTAACCTGTAAACTCCTGGATTTAAACAATGATTTGGAAGGTGAGTAATATATGTGTTTTATTTATTTATTTAAAAGTTGAATTTGTTATATATATATGTCTGTTTCTACATACATATAAACCCTTTGAATACATTTGAACACTGGAAGTACAGATTATTGTTATACAGGTCTTCTGTTTTGAGATTGTAAGATACCAGTTTTTGATAAAAAATTCATTTTCACCTAATCTACTTGATGCTTGGGTTAAATGTTAATACAAGAATTTATTGTTATAGTGTATATTCAAGATTTAAATTTTATTTAAGTTGAATCAACTTAGGATTTTCTCTGGGAAGCAAGAAATTCGAGTACAACTTCCAATAAGTCAAAATTTAAACTTTTTAAATTTCGAATTTAGGTATGCAGTCTGAATTCGTATGCTATAATATGATTTTCAAAGCAAAAATTATAATTTTTCGATCAAAGGTTTAAGAGCAGTTCGGGGTTAAAAGAATTTCTTTGTTTTCGTGATTCTTGATGATCCTCTGAGTTGTAGAGGTCGAGATCATGCATGGAGGTGGAGGAGTCTACGATGCTGCTAGGAAAAATAAGGAGATGGTCGGTAGGTGGTCGTGGTGGCGGCGGTGAACGTTTTAAATTTCTAAACCTAATTTTGACTGGGTCGAGTATTTCGATTGGTTCATCCTCGTCGTGCGATCGAGTGCGGCGAGTTTTGGGGTGATGATGGAGGGAACGTGGACGAGTAGAGGGTCGAAGTTTGAGGCTCTCTAGTGGAAGGGATTTCGAGAACGATGATGATTCCCAGGCTTTGGTGTTTTACTGCATTTTTTGTTCCAGGTTTGTTTTTTTGTGTGTTTGAAGCTCGATTTTGATCTGATCGAAATTTCTTCGATCTGGTTGGTGCTTTGGGGTCTCACGTGTTCGGGTGGGTGTGTGGGATGGACGCGGTGCTCATCGGTGGCCGGAGGAGCGTGGGTAGGTGCACGGTGCATGTGTGTGCACTGGGGAGGAAGAAAGGGGAAGACTTGTGGAACTCAAAGAAAAGGGGGAAGGCGTCTCGAAGTTACGATCGGGGAAGTAGGGCAGAAACTCGAAGGGGCACTCGGGGAGGGTTTCAGGGTTGTATCAGAATGTTTTGGACTTAAACAAATTTTGTGAAAAAGTTTTAGTACTCGGGTTAGTTGGTTAAAAAACTCGAAGCAGGGTGCTGTTTTATCGGGTATGACCCGAAGCAGGCCTCGGGTGAGTAAGTGAAAGCAGCAAACTCAGTTTCAACCAAATTTTTAAACACAAGTAAAAATTTATTTTCTGAATAAACAAATGATATTTGTAAATAAAATATGAAAACAAATAGTAATTAGAATTTGTAAATTCTTTAAATTAAGCCAGGAAAATTTAAAACAAAATTTTAATTAACCTTTTTTTTAATGATTAAATTTAAAAAGAATGATTTAAAAATTTATTTACATTAAATTTTAATGTAACAATAAATAAATTCTTAAAGTATAAGCAATTTTCAAATGACAACTAAGATAAACAATTTATATTAATAGTTTGGAAAAAGAGATTTAGAATGATTTAAAATTTGTAATTAAAATTAATTTGATAAACAATTAAGTACTTAAATAAATTTGAAATTAAGAGTTTGTTGATTATATAAATTAAGTTGATTAACTTTAGTAGACGATTAATTAAAATAATCAAATAAGGGATAATTAATGTATCAAGATGGTAAAGATAAATTAATTTATCATTCAGGATAATAAATCCATGATTTAAAATAATCGATAAAATGATTATTGGGATAATTTATCTCATTCACTTTGATTGGTGAAAAATTAACTATTTGTTGTGCACCGTATTGATATTTCTGTTCTGATTGTGATGCTGTGTGATATAGATTGCCATGTACTACACTGTAATTGTAATTTACTCTGTATTGATATGAAAACCCTGTTTGCCGTAAAACGGCATTTAAACTTCGATGCGACAGGGAGTCGGATTCCAGTTAGTTATTCGAAACCCACATCGAATTGTAATGATAAATCTTTGAGATTGATAAATCAATTTATTTATGAATCTGTGAATAGAGACAAGCGTTATTGATTATATCGCTTATCGATAATTAATATCTCTGTAATGATTGATGTGTGCACTATTGTCCCTTAGACCACACTTATACACACACAATTATGGATTTCACGAGGAAATCGATTAAGTCGCAGATTTTTGAAATAGTTTAAAATTTGAATTTTTAAATTCAAATGTTTTGGAATTGGAATTGGAATAGAAGTGAAAAGCTTTTGAAATGGAATTTCAAAGATGAAAATTTATTTTGAATAACTGGATTAAGTGTTGGAATTTAAATACTTTAATTTAAATTTGAATTCAATATTCAAATTGAATTCTGAAATTTGAAACTAGGGGTTAATGATATTATACTAGTCATTATGAGTTAAATCATTTTTAAAGTATTATTTTTGGGAATTTGAATTTAACCCAAGGATTTCAACTCATATAAATGAATCAGATTTCCAAAATGAAAACTGTTGTTTTCAAATGATAAACACTTTTAGATAAGAACTGAGATTCCAGTTAATTAGGGGAATTTCAAGATTGAATAGAGAAATGATTTTTCTAAGTTATAAATGAATTCTTTTTAAAAACTATGAATTAAATCTGTTTATTTTTAACAAATTTAAATTGATGATTTGTTTAAATCAAATTGAAATGAAATTGTTTTGAAAGCTATAAGTTAAATCTTTGATTTAAAAATTTAACGAGTTAGTCAAATTGAAATGAAAATTGATTTGGAAAATCTGTGAATAAATCTTTTATTTAAAAGATTAAAATGTGAAAATTGTTTAAAACCGTTAAAGGTTGTGAAAATGGTAATTTGTTAAGCCATTTGAAGAAAAGTTTTGGGTAATAAGTTGTGACTTAATTGAAATCCCATATCCATATGTTTTGAAAATATTTTCGCTCACTATTCGGTTTAGCCGGGAAAGGACCTTTGTGTCATATAACCCATTCCGAATATGTGATTTGACGTTATGGATAGCATTTGAAGACCGGTGATGAAGACCGGATATTTGCGAAAGTGATAGGATGACCTATCGATTGTTTCTGCACCGAGTCGCGCCGGTATAGAAACTCCCTAAGTGATGGGAAATCCGATCGGGATTGTGAATATCCGGATTGCAAGGACTTCTTTGTAAGTGCCTTCGGTTCTGTTCGAGCCCGGAACAGACTTGTATGGATTGTATGTCTGACATTACAAATTGAGATATAAAGCCGATTTCTTTCAAATATATTTCTGTTGGTGGCGGAGAATTTATTCTCTTAGCTTAACACCCTTCTCTGAGACGTACGAGCTCAGACGTTATGTAGTTGAAGGTTATCAGCAATATATTCCCAATTTGGTAATGTGACATGCTGAGTGTTGCTGTGAAATGATCATTGTGTTGATTATTTATGATAGGATCATTTATTTGATCGTCTATCTTGGTGATCATTTCTATGATCATTTGTTGACCCAAAGCATGGCTTTTGTATAAAGTATGTTTTTGTGGACGAGACTTCGTCGAGCCTCACACCCCGGAAATGGTCAAAACAGGAAAGATGCGGCAAGGTTATGAGAGGTAGCTCCCTTTAGGGTATGTGCATTTCCTTCTGGATAGAGGTGGTATCATGGTATGGAGCCCAGATATTTAACCTATGTGGTTACTACGAATTTATTACTTTGTGGTTGTTGGTTATCGGGATCCCGTGAGAAAGGTCGTTTACGATCGGGGAATGGCGTGCTCGTGTCAGTAGTTACCCAGTTAGGGGTAACCCGACCTTGTGTTGGCAGAGTTCCGGTTTGGTTCTCGGGAATGTCCTTCCAGAGGCATTCTCATGTGGCAATGGGAAGTTCCTTGGCCTGATCATTTGTTGGAAATCCAAAGAAACAATACGATCTTGTACGGATTTAGTTGTAGAACCTATCATTCACTTATGGTGGCGCCCCACTGTTTGGATGGTAGCTATAGTAGGCATAAATGCGAAATGCCTATGCTGGCTAAGATTTATATCTTTACTTTTGAAATGATTCTTCTACACTATGCACTAGTAATAATATCAAATGTTTTTTTTAATGCGTATCAAGCATCTTTGACTATCATAAGGAGAAATCTCCTCCGATTCTGCGTTTGCATTGTGTGTGTGTGCGGGAGGCCTTATGGTAGTCTCATTTTTAAAAAGCATTGCGAATTGACTTTGAAAATCTTATGTTGAATGTTTTAAAAGATAAATTGTTTTTGTTGCTCACACCAGTCCCACGACTGATCCGGAGTTTATTGTTTTCTTTCCTAAACTCTGGGTGCTCATTATTTTCTACACGAGCAGTCTAGAGTTGGGTTTTTCAGATAGTCAGATTAGTAGGTTATCTGGAGTTAGTTCAGCCTTTGGATCACACCAGTCTTGCCTATCTTTGGCATCGTTATTGGGAGTTCCGAGCTATTACTGGATTGGTTCTTGGAAATGGAGTTGCAGTTTTTGGAGTTCTTCGTTGAAGACTATCTTAGAGTTATTTTGTTCCGCTGCTAGATGTTATCTATCGTTTTCTTTTCCGCTGCTATTTTATTGTATCATGTCTCTGATGTATATTGATATCTATCGGATCATCTGTTGTATCAGATATTGTATCAAAGCTGTATATCAATATATTATTCTTTTATTCCGCTGTGTTGTTTACTTATGTTGTTATAAGCTCCGGCGAATCGGATTTGAACGGTCGAATCTATGACATTCGAATACGATTTGAAGTATGGATGTCGATTTTTGAGCGGGCAAAATTCGAGTCGTTACATTTAATATAATTATTTATATTTAAACTTATTAATTAATTGAAGTAATGACGTTTTGAAGGTGATTTACCCTTCTTAATCAAAGGTTATTGGACTTAATTAATCAACTCAATTTATGAAGTTTCAAAGTGAATTTATCAAAATAACAAGGATATTTTGACTTTGTTATTCAATTAAATAATGATAATTAATTAATTATTAATTTAATTAATTATATTTTACTAATTAATTGAATTAATAAGGTTTAAAAGTGGTTTACCCTTTTTATTATTTAAAGACATTTGAAGTTCAAAAATCAAATTGTGTGATGAAGTTTAAAGTTAACTGATCAATGTAATAAGTATGTTTTAAGTTATTAAATCCTTTATAAATTGATGTTTTGAAGTTAGTATACTCTTTTAACAAAGTGTTTTAAATCTAATACTTGTAATGTGAGGCTAAACATGAATTCGGGTGTTTAAAAGAAAGAGTTTGATTTGTTTATGGAAATGAATTAATTTCCGTAAAGCTGTTCATTTATATGGGAACGATTTATTTGTATACTTAGCACTAAACATCGAAGAAGTAGACTTGTCTCTATTTCGAAACTTAAGAATAACTGTGAAACACGACTTTGAGGTAATACTATCTTAACTTGTTTGGTATTACTGTTAACTAAGAAATAGTACAAGTTGGAATTTGATGAATGGTGATAAGTATACAAGACTTAATTTCCATATGCGACCGTTTTATATCCTTGATAGTTGGTTTCTCAACTATCGATTACTTCACCTTCTTTATTATCATTATTCTAAGACGATGTGTGCTCCATTGAGCTTTGATATTCTTTGTCAAAAATGACTTAAAACAAAGAGCGGGTGGGGGCCAAGCTATGTGGGGTTGCTCCCACTAGGGTATTTTCACATCCACTCTAGATTGGATTTGGTGTTGTGGATTGAGATGTGGATACTCAAATACTCGATAACAGATGGCAGGGTCCAGCTTGGAGCTTTCCGAGAGCCATCGAAGTTCCCAAGTATATTTTTAGAGGCATACTATCAGTAAGGGGAGCACACCCTCCTAGTCATTTGTTGGAAAATTTCATTTTCTTATTTGATTCGAACTTTTGAGTCTATTTTCTTTAATTATAATGGGAGTAGTCAACCACTCTTCGTGGTGTTCAATTATTGGTTTTGTCCATTCTATCGAGTTTGAACAGTTATCTTATTTAGTCCATTCTATCGAGTTTGGACTGCTGTCTTATTTTATCCATTCTATCCAGTTTGGTTTTTTTATTCATACTTTTTCCATTCGTTCAAGTCTAAATGTTGTACTAGTTGTACCCATCATCTATGTTTGGATGTGTTCCCTACTGTTCATTTCCATTTTTGTTATGTTTGGTTGTTATTTATGTAGGAGAAAACCTGTCCCGCGTTAGCAGCGTAGTCCCACATGTTATTGATTAAATACACCACCTTTGTTCATAGTCTTACTCATACTAGACATTTTTCCCGACCCGAGTTGTTTATTTTCCCTAACCTCTTGGGTACTCAATTATATTTCAGTAGTCTGAGCATAGCAAGTTTTTCTTTGGAGCTCTTTGAAGACGACGGGCGAGCATGAGGCTCGTTAGTTACCTAGTTATTTATTTCCGCCGTATGATTATGCAGGTGTATTTTTTATTTTAAAAATATAAAGTCAGAATGTATAGCTGCAAATCTATTAGATGTAGCATTTTTTTATAACTCTGATAACTTCTTATAAGGAGTAACATTTTGTACTATATCATTTTATACCATATGCAACCATCCCGATGTGAGGTTTATCTATTCTGTCTTGTTATGTTCTTTACTTTACCTTAAGGCAACTTATCTTTCGGATGCTTGGACAATGTTACATGAATAACGAGGATGTATTAAATCTCGTTCCCAGGGGTTAGAAATGTGGGTCGTCGTATATGGTATCAGAGCTTAGGTTTAGCGAACCCCTAAGCCCTAGTGGTGTAAACTCTCTAAGGACAAGATTAGTAATATCCTAGGATAAGTCTAAGTGTATAAGTATATATTGGGTGCTTATTTGTTAGTGTTATAAAAAAAAATTATATCGTGTTGTTTGATCCATCGAGTGGTATATGAATTCTGGTCGATGCATCTGATAAGCATTATCGATAGGGATCCTAAACACTTGAACAGGTTTACCAATATAGTATTGTTTCAAAATGGTAAATGAAATAGTTTTACAAATGAATATATTATATATATATAAGAATGATTTTCAAAACTTATATAGTTGTATAATTGAGTTGATTATTTAGAAATGATAATATTTTATGGTTATCATTTAGGATTTGATTAGTTATGCTCGTCCAGTTTGTGCATTAACTATTGTTGAATAGTTCATAAGGAATTTTCTTTAGTAAAATATAGGTCTAGTAAATGGGAATTAGGGAATCTTGGAATGAACCTCTTGTGAATTAAGTTTCAAAGTTTGATTGTAAGGTGTTCGATGAAAGGGTTAAGTTAAAAGTCAACTTTTAATAATGTTAACCTAAGAGTAAACTAGTAATAAAAAGTTGTTTAATATAATCTAAATGGTAGAAAAAATATATTAATAATAATAATAATAAAATGAAATAAATAAAATAAATTGTAGAGGATGAATATTTGAGGAAATTTTGATTATAATAAAGGAGAATCGTTTATTTTTAAGTTTTACTCACATCCAAATTTACTATATCATATATGTGATGCTATAAACTATTTTTGATTTCTTTAATGATAATTAAATTTGTTTGATTAATTGTTTGATTGAATTTCCATTTGAAAAATGGATGTTTAGTAGAAATTAATCTTGATATTCCATTTAAACTATTTAAGTGCCGTTATAGCAATTTTCGCTATACTGTCATTTATTAAGTTTCATTCCAAAACCCTTTTTTGCATATTTGAAATTAAGCTGGTATTTTCACAAATTCATTAATCATTTTGATTAATGATATTTTAAATTAATTAATCATTTTGACTAATGATGTTAAAAATTAATTAATCTTTTTTATTAATGATATTTGGATTTAATTAGTCATTTTAAGTAATGATATTTGAATTTAACTCATTATTTTAGTTAATGATATTTGAAAATTAATAATTATTTTAATTAATGATATTTAAAAGCAATTATTCATTTTAATTAATAATTATTTGAATTTAATAAATCATTTGATAAATAATATTTTAATTTGGTTAAATAATTTAATAAGCGAGTTTAAAATAAATTAACTGATTTTATGGAAGTGTTTTGGAAGTAATTAACTATTTTATTAAAGACGGTTGATTTGTTTATTAAAGAAAATTGTAAATTTGACTAATTATCTTTTGGGATAGTTAATATTGTTTTAGATTTATAAAAGATATTATAAATGTGATTTATTATCTTTTAGGATAATTAATGCTATTTTAAGTTTAATAAAATAGTTTAAATTTGTTTTGTTTTCTTTGGAAAATTTATATGGTTTTATGGTTTTAAAAAGAACATCATAAATCATCTCCTAGGACAATTAACATTATTTGAAATTTATAAAAAGTGTTTAAATTGTTTTATTATCCTATGAGATAATAAATACGTTTTAAATTAATAAATGATGGTTTTTAAATGAGATTTTTTATATAGAATTGGTTATAAATAGAGCCAAGTGTAAATTGTTTAGGATTTTAGTAAACGATGTTTAAAATGACATTTGTTTTGACCCTTGTTTTAATACAATTAGTATTATAAATTTATCTTTCCAAATAACATTGAAAGAGTTTTTGGAAAATATAAATCCTGGAATTGTTTAAAATTATTTCATAAGATTTTCAAAAAAGTAATAGCATTATTATTTGGAAATATTTCTAAAGTATAAATATTTTGGAAATGAAATTTTAAGTAGAATGCTTTTTCATTGAATAATTTGAAGGAAAATATTTGGGTTAGTTTATGGTAATCTAAATAATCTTCTAAATGACGATCAGATGTTGCTTAGACGAATTATGTGGAGTATTTAGTAAATTATTCTCTTTATCATTGTGCAATCAAAATAAATTCAAATCCGAATGAACCTGAGGTGAGTTTTAAAAAAAAAAATGTTTGAAGTTATTTCATAAAAAAACTATGTAGTATACTTTCAAAAATGAGTTTTTAAATTTATAACAGGGTTTTTAATCTTTAAGTTCCCTAAAGGGGAATTGATTTCCAAAATAAAAAGTACTTTTGATAAGAGATTATTTTGATAACTGAATTTTACCCTTAAATAATATATGAGGTATTTTAGCACTGATTTAAATGGGTTAGATTGGATATGAAAGTTTTGATAAAGTTTTTTTTATCAAAATGATAGATATTATTCAAGTATCTAAGCAGTGTAAACTAAATGGTGTTATTGGGTCAGTCCATAAACATGATTCATTATAACACCTTAATGTGAAAAGGTAGGAAGGTTTTAATAGACATTGTTTTATTAAAACTATAGCTTTTGTTTAAAACATGTAAATAGTATTTGTTATTTTGAGCCAACCCATAAACATTGTCCATCTTAACACTCTAAGTTAAAGAGGTCGAGAGGTTGACTTAGTTTTAAAAGACCCAAATTTTGATTTGATCTTTGCCTGAATTATAAAAAGTAAAATAAAATTTATGTTTTGTATATACTCTTAGGATGTATACGGATATTATACATGTAAATAAAGTGGAATAAATCATTATTTGGTGTTTTATAAAGAAAGGATTTTATAAAATATCTTTAAACTTATATGAAAATTTATGAAATAATTCATAAACAATTTTGGCATTGAATAAAATATTAAATGTGAATTTATGTGATTTAGAAAGATTGGTGTAGTCAAGAGACTAATAATTTTAGAGTATAATTATCAATTTTCTCCAAGTAAGTTTGGATAATCTTCTAAGCAATAACCAAAGGCTAATGAGCAAAGAATGGTATGCTTAGATAATTATCTATATTTGGGAAATCAAGAAAGTTTTGGGGCTCAATTAGGAGTTTGTTGTTAATCTTTTGACATTTTAAATAATGTTGAGTGTTAGATTTTTTTTTCCTTATGGAATTTGAATGATTGATTGTGTTAGTTTATTCCTTTATAGAGTTTTGGTTGATTTGTGTGACGATCCGAAATTTTAAGCATTTAAAATCGGAATATTTAATTGATTTTAAATATTCAATAGAGTAATTTTAACTTGAATTCAAATATCACTAATTATTGGGTAATTTAATTATTAAATTAAATTATTTGAAGCTAGGTATAATGTTGAATCTGGAGTTTTAAGCCTGTTAAAAATAATTTGAAGGCTTATAAAATTTATATTGATAGTACTGAAGATAGTAAAAGAGTTAAGATTTGATTCGGAAGTGTTTTGTTAAGTTTTGAAATTTTATCGTTTAAATTGAATTTAAAAATAGCCTTCCGAGGCACAGTCTCGGAATTCAATGAAACCAGTTCCGTTGGATCCGTAATATTGTATTATTATCAAGTTTCAAATTTTGTATTGATCGAAGTTGTTGTGTGAGCATACGACATATAAACGCGTTGAAATCTATATCGAATTCAATTTAAATTTAAATTTATATTTGGTCAACACCAGCTGAAATTATATCAATATCAAACCTTTTCATCACTTCAGCTTTTACTTTCTTCAAGACACTATAGCTTACCCTACACGCAACCTACCGCGTAAGAAGATACCTTTTTTTTCTTTTTTTATCGTCCCTGCCTCCTTTATTTCAAATCGCGAACAGATTTCTAAATAAAGTGAAAATAATGGCCGAGACTTCCTTGCTCTTCATCTATTCCCCCTTCTGTTCGATTTCGAAACAAAAAAATAAAAATAAATTATCTCATAAATTATCTTGTTTGAGGAAAATCGTGGCCAAAGCCACTCGTTACCCTTCTCTTCTCCTCTAAAAAAAGAAGAAAAGAGACTAGATCGAATTTGAATTTGTTCACCCTTGTTCTGAACCGTATGCGATGCTTTGGTTAATAACCTCGAGCTTTCTCCCCGTCCTTCCTCGTACGATATCAAAGTAAATCAGTTCGTAGAACAACTTAAAAAAGGGGAAAGAGAGGGGATTCCGCGATGTTTGACTGGATCGAGCGAGCTGGCGATTAGGGTTTGGGCTCATGTCGCGATCCTCGAAGACATGGCGAAAGCGAGCGCTTGGAGGAGCAAGGCCAGAGGGAGGAACTCGCGTGCGGCGATCGTTGGTGGAGCTTGCCGAATCGAGCAGTTGGAGGGATCTTCGAACATGAGCTCGACTCGAGTGAAATGGTGAAGGCCGTGAAGGTTTCTGGTAATCCTTTAAGCAAGTTATTTTTTTATACCCAAATCAAATTTTAGCTCGAAAAGGAAAATGCAGAAATAGAAGTTACATAAATTTTACAAACAATTTATTATCTTCAATTTATAGATTTACATGTATGTATATTTGTATAGTAAAACAAATTATTATGTTATTTACAAAAATAGAAAAGGTTTACAAGTAGCAAATTATAGTTTGTTATTTGCAAAAGAAAAATGTTTTCACACATACTTATGTAATTTAAATATGCATAGATATGCGGTAAATATATAAAACTTTGGAAATATAGAAATTTATATTAAACTTGAGTTTTAAACTTAGATTATTTTATATGCTATTTGGGGACGAAGGGATGTAAAATACAATTTACTAGGTTATGATTTTTTTAAGGTGATTAATTTGTTTACTAAGCTTAATTGAATTATATAGTTACTAAAGGATATTTTAAATGGAAAATTGGTTTAAACTAAAGTATTAGTTGACTAGTTTATTAAAAAAGGGAAATTGATTGTTCGATTTGTTCGAGCATTAATAAATTTATATAATATTTATAGAAGGTCCGAGTCTTGATGGAAACAAGCTGGTTTGTTGTGGATTACAAATAAAAGCAAAGGTGAGATTAACTCACTCGGTTGAATTTTAATTTAAATTCAAATGATTAAATTTAAATAATTAGTTGAATTGATTGATGTGCTATATTATAGTATATACTATATCATGGAATGCTTGATTTCCCGCATTATATAGCAAATATTATAGCTAAACCCATATACTGCGATGTTCCACTTCGAAGTGGAATTGGTATGTTATGTTGTGCTAACATCTGTGGATGCAGGAAAAACAGGTTGGAGGGATCCAACTGGGTCCCTCAACATTTATTTAAATTATTTAACATTCTCTATTGTGATTATTTGATATTCTATGATGAATTATATTGGAATATTGAATGCTATGGTTTGATTGGATATATTTGGGTATAATGAATCACCAAAAATATATAAATTGGATTTTGGAAAGAAAATAAAAGAAGTGAATTTGTAAGCGAAATCATTATAGGAAATTTGAATGAATTAAGAATGAATTGAAAGAAATGGAAGTGATATTAAAATACTAATAAATAACTACGAGTATGAAAAGAAAAAGATTTTGAATAAAAGAAATTAATGAAGTGAAAAATTAATTGATATTATTTAAAGAAATAAAGAATTATTTTAAAATTCACAGTTTAAATTTTATTTAAAAGAATAAAGAAGTAATTGGAGAAATCTAAATTGGTATTTCAGTAAAAAAAAAATTAAATCATAATTAAGGATTTGAATCTGGAGTTAATGGAATTTGGAATAAATGGGGTTAATTGTAAATCAATTTGGAAATTGATTCAAGTGTTTGGAATTGGAAATTTCAAGAAGAATGTGAAGAGAAGTATATTACTCTGGATAACCAAGTATGTTTTTAAAGTAAGTTTTTAAAAATAAGATAAAGGTTTTAATGTTGTTTTAAAAAAGTATGTTCTTGGAAATTTATTATTTCTAAATGTTTAAATTCTAAAGTAAATATTTTTTTTCAAATCTATTATCGTAGTAATTATTTAAAAGGTAACTTAGTGTTTTGTTTTAAGAGTGAGAACCTAGTTTATATTTTATAAAGTAACCTTATTTTCAAATATTCATATAGTATATATTTTTAATCAATTATTGAAGTAGTTTTAACTTAAATGTTTTAAAGTAAATTCTAAAATAAGTATTTTGTTTAATCTATTATCGTAATAATTATTTAAAGAATGATTTGGTATTTTGTTTAAAGAAGAAAATCTAATGTATAGTTATAAGGTAACCTTATTTTAGTTATTTCTAAAAGTATTATTATAAATTAAGTATTAAAGTAATTTTTCTAAATTAAATGTTTAACATATTTTTCAATAAAGTGTTTTAAATTATTTTTAAATCTAAAGTTTTGTGCTTGGTGATTTCAGTAGAAATAGAAATACTTGGAATTTATTCTGAAAAAGGAAGATAGTTTGAAACTGTTTTCAAAAGATCGGAATTGAAATATATCTTGTAAAGATATTTTGAGATAAATAAATAATTTGGGAAATTATTTATTGTGTGGGATGAATTTGTGAATGTTAATTGATAGTTAAATCACCGACTATCAATATTGGCCAAATGCCTTGATCGTTTCGAAGAGACCGGGATCGAGATTTATTTCTTGAAAACCACTTCGATCCGGTTTGTACGTTTCGTGGAAACGAGTTTGGATTTGAAGATGGAGCAGTGAAGTGCAAGGGCTAGTCGCTACTAATCCTGAGGATATTTCCAAAATGGATGTGGTAGGAATATTGCCTTCGGTTCCATTCGAACCCGGGACGGACTTGTATGGATGAATGCTTTCGGAACATCGTCAGGTGGACGATGGGCATCCTAAGGGATATGTTCTCAAAGGGTAACGCTTAGCCTTAAGCCTCATCAAATGGGAATGACTGAAAATCAGGGGTTATGCAGCAAGGCTAGGTGGGTAGCACACAAGCAGGGTGAGGTCATCTCTATCTAGATGTCCCTTTTTATTTCGGCTTAATGGGCGGTTGCTGATCCCAACTGCGGGGTGATCTCACTCGAGATTATCCAGTAAGGGGTAGTCCCGGTCTTGTGTTGCAGGGGAGCGGGTGTACTCCTCGGTACTGTGATCTAGGCCACGAACTGTGACAAGTGGTACCCCAGTGCCTAGTCATTAGTTGGAAATCCATTCTTCCTATGAGCCTTGTACGAGTTTTGTTTGTACTACCCACTTTGTGGCTTGTAGCTGGAATTTAATAATGTAACAATTTCGGCTGTTTGAATAAGTATTTGTAAATAGACCCTATTATAATATCAGAGAATTTTATAAGAAATGTTTTAGCTATCGTAAGGTAAAATCCCGACATGTTTATTTGTGACGTGGTCTTACGAGATGCTTTTGTTTTCTAAAGGATTTTGAAACTTTAATAATCCAATTGATTGTGGTTTTCTCACGCTGGTTTTCCAGACTGACTCGGGTGTTATTTAACTGTAATGCTCGGGTCAGACCGAGTATTACAGGATACAGGTTATGTTGTTGTGAAGCTCAGGAGACGAGCTGGATGGCGATACGTACTTCCGTATTTGGTTATTATTCCGCTGTGTATCTAGTTGTATGTTATTGATGTGGAATTCTGATGATGTACTCTGATGATGTATGTATAAATAGTTATAGTTTTCTTTCGCGTAAAGATCTGTTAATATATATTATATTTTATCCTGCTGCGTTGGTTAGATTCTGTTGTTGTTTTCTATTTTTTTCCTTCTACCTCTTCTTCTTCAATTAAAATGGTTCGTATTTCTGTTCAACTTGAGTTGATTGTCGTAGAATAGTGTCAATTCAAAGGGTACGGGTTTGCGGGCTGTTACAGTGGTATCAGAGCGTAGGCTAGCGATAACCTTGGCTCTGGTGGGAATTACTCATTGAAACAGAGTCAATAGTACTCTAGGATGAGTTTGAGCATATTAATAGATGTGAGCGCGTATCTGTTAGTGAATATAAAATGATTTTATATTATGTTGATTGGTTTATTGGGCAGTTTATGGATTCTGGTCAATACGAGTAATTAATGTTATTGATAGGGATCTCTAAACACTTGAACAGAACAATTCGACACAGTATTGTTTTAAAATAGGGTAAATGAAATAATTTTACTCAAATTATTTTTGTATATGCAGGAATAATTTTCAGAAATTATTATAGTTATATGTGGATGTTTGGTTGTTAGGGAATGATAGTATTAAATTATTATCACTATTATGAAGAAATCGAATAAGTAATTGAAAACTTACAACCAAAGTTGAAGAATAAAATTTACAACAAAATGGAATTTGAAAATATAGATTATAAATGTAATTTATAAATTTAAATAAACTTCATATACAAATGAGATTATAATTTTGAAATAGAATTCCAGAGAAAATTTGAAATTGAAATGAGATAAAATTCCAGAGAATGTTTGAATATATATTTAAAGGAATTGTAATTTGGAATTTTTGGGAAAATTTTAAATTCCTTTGGGTTTGAAAACGGTTTCCAAAAAGATTTGGAGGAATAATAATATTATTTTGGAAATATTTTGAGTTGCATTTGAAATCTTGTGAGATTTGGAAATTAAAAATATTTGAAATGTTGTTAAAGAGATAAAAGCACTAAACTCTTTCGGTCGCTGGAAAATAATTCTGATGATGATCGCAACATCATCGGTGTTCATTTTCGAGTTTCCAAGAGAGGAATTGCTACCAAATTGTTTTCAATTGGAATTGTTTGCAAAAGTTGGATTTGATTTTAGAAATGCGAAGGATTTTGAATGTAGTTGATTTCAAAGGTGATTTTGAAATCTGGGAAAGTGTTTAAACTCTGGAATCTTATGTAAAATGTTTATGGAATAATAGAAATATATACTTGGCTAAATAAAATGTATAATCCCAGATTAAAAAGTAAAACGTGAATGGGATTGATTATAAATAGATAAAAGTATGGAGATAAATAAGTTTGTGACTTATAAAATTTAGAAGTGTAATAAATAAGCCAAAATGAAATTGTTTTGTATTTTGGGAAATGAATAAAATCCAAACTTAAATTATAAAATAGATTGAACTCCAGTAAAATAGTTAAAGTGATTTTTGAAAAAAAAATCAAAATCAAATATTGGGTATAAAATTGGAAAAAACCAATAGATAATTAATTAGTTAATGAAATTGGAAATGAACTCGAGCATAAATGAATTCAGCTTGGATTGTTGGTGGATTAAATGTAATTGGAAGTGTAGTCGAATATAATAGAATTGGATTATAACAATGATAGACTGTATTGGTGGATAAAAATCCAAGTAGACATAAATTTAAAACTTACCTTGTAATTGATAGGAATAAATTCAGAATGAATTAAGTATGGAAGTTTGAAGTCTAAAGAAATGAGTGAATAAACTAATTTAATTAAATTAGTAAATGAGATTGGTTTGATAACTGAAAATCAAATTAAGGATTTAAATTGGGAAGTTCTTATAGAAAACAAAGTATAACTTGAGTTTTGAAGTTGAAATATCTTGAAGGAAATAAATGGATTAATTAATATTTGAATAAAAGCTTGACTTAGGTAAAATCATGAAATGGTTGTGTCGAGTTTAATGAAATGATCTTAAATAAAACTCGTTTAGTTAATGAAATGAAATGCAAGTTGAATACCAATTTGATGGGACAGATGTTTGGCTTGTAAATATATTATGTAATGAGTTCGTTGGATAAAATAAATTGGATGTAAGTAATGTAGCGTAAACCATTTAAATGGAACAAAATAAGAATAAATTGAGTGAGATGGTGTGTGAATGGATTGAAAGCATTTAAATTTCTGTCGGAACCTTAGAAATTTGCTTATGGAAAGTGTTTAGGGTATATTGCTTATGTTATGCATGTGTTTAGCTATTGAAATGAAGAGAAATGTTAATAAACTTTGTATATTTGTCACTTACATGTTTAAATTGAGTAAGTATAGGTTTTTGGAAGCCGTGTGGCTGGATTTGGTTGTGCTAATTGCTAAAATAAATAAGCCGCTTGCTTAAAATGCTAAATAAGGTATGCCTACGCAATACAAATAGGAAATATGAATTGTTTTTCTGTTTTCCGACCGTGTGGGTCGACGTATATATATTTATACCTCTTGTCAAATTGCAAAAGCTCCTCCATACAAAGGAGACTCTGCCAAAAAATTTCGAAAATTTTGGGAGTTAGAATTTTTTTGAATCTTTTGAAAATTTTCACTAACGACAAATTATTTAAATTTGTTAAGCAAATAGAATTATAACTGAATGTTGAAATTTAATTTAAATTATTTATGTAAAGTAAGATGAACTGAAGATATTGTTCAAAGAGATTGAAGATAGAAAAGGTTTACAAACAACTTTTATTTGAGATGTAAAAAAAACAAATTAGTAAGTGAAATTAATTTAAGGAATGATTAATATAATATCGATTGAAATAAGATGAATTGAATTCAGTGTTTTGAATTGGAAGGTGAATTAAACTCAAGTAAAATTGAAAATGAAATTTGGATAAAAGATGAGAATAAAAGTATTGAGGTTTAAAATTAATTTGCAAATTTAAGCAAATTGAATTTATTTGGAATTGGAATACAAAAAGATTAAAACTGGAAGTGGTGGCAAGGGAAAGTGTGAATAACAATCAAAATAAATGAGAATAAAAGGAAATTGATATAGTTTATAATCAATTGGGGAAAATACGTAGGATGTACGTATATTATTTTATTCGCATAGCTATTTGATCCAATTCGAGCACATAATTTCGAGATAATTTTATCGATCCGAGTTAGGATTTTTCACTTGATTTTCGACGGCGAACCCTGGATATGGATTTTGATTGATTCTAGAGATTCTCTATCATAGTTATGACTATGCAAGGAGAATGACGATTTCTGATCGTGAGACCAGATCTGAGTCCGCACTAGGAAGTCGGGTGGACAATACTAGTTCGGAAGTGAAATTGTATGATCGAGTAGGCAATCAGATTCAGTATTGCGTATGGATGATATATGTGCATCGTATGGGCTTAAGTAAAACAAATATTGAAAATGCATAAAAGAAGTCAATAAAATGTTTTTGAATATTGTGGTTGGATATTATTGCTAAACATGATATGCAGGTATGAAAAAGGGAAAGGAAAATTGGTTTTGATTTCAGATAATAAATTAGAATTGCCCGACCAAAAAAGGTATGTGTTTAAATTTCTATGAAATATGATTGGGTTTTTGGATCTAGCCACTTGCCTTTTTGTTTTCTTTTGGAATTTGGGAGCCCATAGAGGCATTTTGTAGTTGTACCGAGCTAGCCGCGCAAAGGAGACGCTGGCGAATTTTTTTGGAAATTTATGGAGTTGGAAAAATTTTAAGAAAATTTTGATAATTCAAAATTTGGTTTTAAATTGAAACTTGAATGATTGAGAAAAAAGTATTATTTGCAAATTATGGGAGAGTTTGGGAAGTTAGTAAAAATGGTAATGGGTCTTCTATAAAAAGATAGTTGGTAGGATGTTGAATTGTTGGTTTGGGAAAAAGTAAACGGGTATTGGACCATTTTTCCTAACTAGTAATTTCGAGGACGAAATTCTTTTAAGGAGGAAGGAATGTGAAGACAAGAAATTTTTAAGCATTTAAAATCAGAATATTTAATTGATTTTAAATATTCAATAGAGTAATTTTAACTTGAATTCAAATATCACTAATTATTGGGTAATTTAATTATTAAATTTGAAGCTAGGTATAATGTTGAATCTGGAGTTTTAAACCTGTTAAAAATAATTTGAAGGCTTATAAAATTTATATTGATAGTACTGAAGATAGTAAAAGAGTTAAGATTTGATTCGGAAGTGTTTTTGTTAAGTTTTGAAATTTTATCGTTTAAATTGAATTTAAAAATAGCCTTCCAAGGCACAGTCTCGGAATTCAACGAAACCAGTTCCATTGGATCCGTAATATTGTATTATTGTCGGATTTCAAATTTCGTATTGATCGGAGTTGTTGTGTTAGCGTATGACATATAAACGCGTTGAAATTTATATCGAATTCAATTTAAATTTAAATTTAAATTTGGTCAACATAAGGTGAAATTATATCAATATCAAACCTTTTCATCACTTCAGCTTTTAATTTCTTCAAGACACTATAGCTTACCCTACACGCCACCTACCGCGTACGAAGATACCTTTTTTTTCTTTTTTATCGTCCCTGCCTCCTTTATTTCAAATCGAGAATAGATTTCTAAATAAAGTGAAAATAATGGCCGAGACTTCCTTGCTCTTCATCTCTTCCCCCTTCTGTTCGATTTTGAAACAAAAAAAATAAAAATAAATTATCTCGTTCGAAGAAAATCATGGCCGAAGCCACTCGTTTCCCTTCTCTTCTCCTCTAAGAAAAGAAAAGAGATTAGATCGAATTTGAATTTGTTCACCCTCGTTCTGAATCGTATGCGATGCTTTGGTTAATAACCTCGAGCTTTCTCCCCATCCTTCCTCGTACGAAATCAAAGTAAATCAGTTCGTACGAACAACTTAAAAAAAGGGGAAAGAGAGGGGATTCTGCGATGTTTGACTGGATCGAGCGAGCAGGCGATTAGGGTTTGGGCTCATGTCGCGATCGTCAAAGACGTGGCGCAAGCGAGCGCTTAGAGGAGCAAGGCTAGAGGGAGGAACTCGTATGCGGCGATCGTTGGTGGAGCTTTCCGAATCGAGCAGTTGGAGGGATCTTCGAACTTGATCTCGACTCGAGCGAAATGGTGAAGGCCGTGAGGGTTTCTGGTAATCCTTTAAGCAAGTTATTTTTTATACCCAAATCGAATTTTAGCTCGGAAAGGAAAATGCCGAAATAGAAGTTACAGAAATTTTACAAGCAATTTATTATCTTCAATTTATAGATTTACATGTATGTATATTTGTACAGTAAAACAAATTTTTATGTTATTTACAAAAATAGAAAAGGTTTACAATTAGCAAATTATAGTTTGTTATTTACAGAAGAAAAATGTTTTCACACATACTTATGTAATTTAAATATGCACAGATATGCAGTAAATATATAAAACTTTGGAAATATAGAAATTTATATTAAACTTGAGTTTTAAACTTAGATAGATTATTTTATATGCTGTTTGGGGATGAAGGGATGTAAAATACAATTTACTAGGTTATGATTTTTTTTAAGGTGATTAATTCATTTAATAAGCATAATTGAATTATATAGTTACTAAAGGATATTTTAAATGGAAAATTAGTTTAAACTAAATTATTAGTTGATTAATTTATTAAAAAAGGGAAATTGATTGTTTGATTTATTCGAGTATTAATAAATTTATATAATATTTATACAAGGTCCGAGTCCTGATGGAAACAAGCTGGTTTGTTGTGGATTACAAATAAAAGCAAAGGTGAGTTAATCTCACTCGGTTGAATTTTAATTTTAATTCAAATGATTAAATTTAAATAATTGGTTGAATGGTTGAATTGATTGATGTGCTATATTATAGTATATACTATATCATGGAATGCTTGATTTCCCGCATTATATAGAAAATATTATATCTAAACCCATATACTGCGATGTTCCACTTTAAAGTGGAATTGGTATGTTATGTTGTGCTAACATCTGTGGATGTAGGAAAAACAGGTTGGAGGGACCCAACTGGGTCCCTCAACATTTATTTAAATTATTTAACATTCTCTATTGTGATTATTTGATATTCTATGATGAATTATATTGGAATATTGAATGCTATGGTTTGATTGGATATATTTGGGTATAATGAATCACCAAAAATATATAAATTGGATTTTGGAAAGAAAATAAAAGAAGTGAATTTGTAAGCGAAATCATTATAGGAAATTTGAATAAATTAAGAATGAATTGGAAGAAATGGAAGAGATATTAAAATACTAATAAATAACTACGAGTATGAAAAGAAAAAGATTTTGAATAAAAGAAATTAATGAAGTGAAAAATTAATTGATATTATTTAAAGAAATAAAGAATTATTTTAAAATTCACAGTTTAAATTTTATTTAAAAGAATAAAGAGGTAATTAGAGAAATCTATATTGGTATTTCAGTAAAAATATTTTAAATCATAATTAAGGATTTGAATCTGGAGTTAATGGAATTTGGAATAAATGGGGTTAATTGTAAATCAATTTGGAAATTGATTCAAGTGTTTGGAATTGGAAATTTCAAGTAGAATGTGAAGAGAAGTATATTACTCTAGATAGCCAAGTACATTTTCAAAGTAAGTTTTTAAAAATAATATAAAGGTTTTAATGTTGTTTTAAAAAAGTATGTTCTTGGAAATTTATTATTTCTAAATGTTTAAATTCTAAAGTAAATATTTTTTTTTCAAATCTATTATCGTAGTAATTATTTAAAAGGTAACTTAGTGTTTTGTTTTAAGAGTGAGAACCTAGTTTATATTTTATAAAGTAACCTTATTTTCAAATATTCATATAGTATATATTTTTAATCAATTATTGAAGTAGTTTTAACTTAAATGTTTTAAAGTAAATTCTAAAGTAAGTATTTTGTTTAATCTATTATCGTAATAATTATTTAAAGAATGATTTGGTATTTTGTTTAAAGAAGAAAATCTAATGTATAGTTATAAGGTAACCTTATTTTAGTTATTTCTAAAAGTATTATTATAAATTAAGTATTAAATTAATTTTTCAAAATTAAATGTTTAACATATTTTTCAATAAAGTGTTTTAAATTATTTTTAAATCTAAAGTTTTGTGCTTGGTGATTTCAGTAGAAATAGAAATACTTGGAATTTATTCTGAAAAGGGAAGATAGTTTGACAGGTGGTGATCTCACTCGGGATTATCCAGTAAGGGGTAGTCCCGGTCTTGTGTTGCAGGGGAGCGGGCGTACTCCTCGGTACTGTGATCTAGGCCACGTACTGTGACAGGTGGTACCCCAGTGCCTAGTCATTAGTTGGAAATCCATTCTCCCTACGAGCCTTGTACGAATTTTGTTTGTATTACCCACTTTGTGGCTAGTAGATGGAATTTAATAATGTAACAATTTCGGCTATTTGAATAAGTATTTGTAAATAGACTCTATTATAATATCAGAGGATTTTGTAAGAAATGTTTTAGCTATCGTAAGGTAAAAACCCGACATGTTTATTTGTGGCGTGGTCTTACGAGATGCTTTTGTTTTCAAAAGGATTTTGAAACTTTAATAATCCAATTGAGTGTGGTTTTCTCACGCTGGTTTTCCAGATTGACTTGGGTGTTATTTAACTGTAATGCTCGGGTCAGACCGAGTATTATAGGATACAGGTTATGATATTGTGAAGCTCAGGAGACGAGATGGATGGCGATATGTACTTCCGTATTTGGTTATTATTTCGCTGTGTATCTAGTTGTATGTTATTGATGTGGAACTCTGATGATGTACTCTGATGATGTATGTATAAACAGTTATAGTTTTCTTTCGTGTAAAGACCTGTTAATATATATTATATTTTATCCCACTGCGTTGGTTAGATTCTGTTGTTGTTTTCTATTTTTTTTCCTCCTACCTCTTCTTCTTCAATTAAAATGGTTCGTATTTCTATTCAACTTGAGTTGATTGTCGTAGAATAGTGTCAATTCAAGGAGTACATGTTTGCGGGCTATTACAATTTGATTCAATTGAATTTGGTAGATTGATTGTGTGGTTAATGTACCATAGTTTATAAAGTAAAAAAAATTATAAACCAAGTTTTTTGAATTATTGTTTATAAGGACTTAAATCCCGTTACTTTTGAAAATGAGATTTTTGGAATTATTTTTAGGAAAGAGATAATAATTGTTCACTCTAATTGTTGTATTTGGAGGAACCAGAATGCCACTAGATGTTCCATATTGTTTTGATTCTAGAGTTTTACATGTTTTGCTAGGAGGCCCCCATCATAGTTATTTTTGGTTTTGGTTTTAATATATTTCTTTTTGTAGAAATTTCAAAATAAATTTTTGAATATAAGAGCCCAGGTATTTAGTACTAAATTTACCTTTTGATATGGATGCTCAATATTTTATTTAAGGGTATTCTCTTTTATACCATACTAGTTTTGCTGGATAAGTTATATCTGATTAAAATGTTAGATATTTCTAGGATAGTCTGTTTTCTGGGATAGGATTGTGGTAAATTTCGAGGACGAAATTTTTTTAGGGGAGGGGGGCAGAGTGTAACAACCCAAAATTTCACCACATTAATTTCGAATATTTAATTAAATTTAAATATTCAAATAATAGGTCTAATAATTAGAAAAAAAACTTTTAGATAATAATTATTGAAGATAAAATAGTTTTCAAAATTAGTTTAAAAATATTTAATTTGAAGAAAAATCGAAAATGTAAACAGAAACCGTTTTCCAAATTTTCGATGTTTCATCGTATAAAAGTTATTTGAAATGTTGCAATCTTTGTTTATATTTGAAACAACATTTAAATGGTTAAGAATGTAAATTAGTTAGGGCGTATTGGTATATACATATCATGTATACTTAAGTATAAACATGTATATACTAAAAGATGCCTTAAGAGACATGATTTGACAATTTGTCGACTCGAGCACAAAACATGTTTAAACATGTTTTCTTTGACATAATGGAGGGGGGAAGGTGGTGGCTGAAATGGCTTGTGTGGTGGAGGGTGTTGTAGTGGTAAAACAGCGTGGAGGGTAAAGGACAAGGGGGTGATTATGTAATTTACATTTTCACATGTTTATAAATAGCCTTTCATCTCTCTAAATTCTCCTCTTTTTCCGTCGATCATTTCTCTCTCATATCTTATTCAAATGAAGTTTTTATTTTTTTTCAAACCATGTAAAATTCTAGTGGCTACAACTTTTATCTTGATAACTTCTTCAAATTTCGAGCATAGCTATGCCAAAATATCATTTTTTTACGGAGTGTTTTCGGATCCAGAATTTCAAGTACGAAAATGGTCCTTCTTCTTTTGACTATATCTTCTTCAAAACTAAATATAATCGATTGATTCTTTTATTGAAATTGTAGAAATTTTTTTCCTCTTTACCATATTACAAAATCTAAGAGTAAGTAGTCCAAAATCCAATTGTAAAATGATCTATTTTCGAGTTCATTTTTGAGAGTTCAATGATTATCCAAAGTCACTCTACCTTACCAAAATAAGTTTCTCTTCCTTCTTCTTTCAAGTCCGATCCTACCTATTGTATTAAGGGTCCAAGACTCCATCTTTTGCTTAGGAATGGAAATGCCAGGTCATACCCTAAGTTAGCGAGAGTTTGGATAGCTTTCGGTGAGTAAAGCCACACCTTCTTAAACCAAGCTTATACTATGTTAATATTCATGTTAATAGCCTATGAATGTTTGTTGTATATGTGAAGTGATGGTTTGGTTGTTTTTTGTTTCCTTCTTTGAAAAGTTGTCGCATTCGAAACTATTAACCATGTGGTTAGCTATATGAAAAGTTGATAGTTAAAGTTAATATAGTTATTAGTCAATACTTACTACATGTTGTATAATCATTATTTACCTTGTATTGTGTTTAAACCATAGCTATGTGATGTTTAGTTGTATGGCTAATGTCATAAGTTTGTTTTCCAAACTGCTCGTATAGCGATAGCTGCAATACTGTCACTTCCGGAATTTCACTTTTTAACTAAACCATTTGGTTTCATCTTCGTGCTTAGAATTATTTTACAAGTTAAGCAAGATTTTGATTGAGGATGTTTTCAAAAGTAATTAACCGTTTTAATTTTTATTATTAATTTAATTAATTATTTTGTTAATAATGATTAAGATTAACTAATTACTTAGTTAATGATGCGTTTTTAATTCAACTAGTTACTTGGTTAATGATTGTTTAAATTAATTATCATTTTATTTTATGATGTTTAAGGATAATTAATCATTCAATAATGATGAATTAAAGCTAATTAATCAATTTGCTAATGATGCTTTTAAACTAATAAATTCTTTTTATAAATGATTTTTAAAATTTATCGACTTGTTTTAACTCTAGTTAATCTTTCCTTTATTGATGTTTATAATTAGTAAATCATTTTTAAATAATGAGAATTAACTAATTAATTATCTAACTAATTATATCTAAATTAATTAATTAATTATTTAATGGCGTTTTAAAGGTGATTTACCCTTTTAATCAAAGGTTATCAGAGTTAATTAATCAACTTAATTTATGAAGTTTTAAAGTGAATTTATCAAAATAACAAGGATGTTTTACTTTGTTATTCATTTAAATAATGATAATTAATTAATTATTAATTTAATTAATTATATTTTATTAATTAATGGAATTAATAAGGTTTGGTTTACCCTTTTTATTATTTAAAGACATTTGAAGTTCAAAAATCAAATTCTATGATGAAATTTAAAGTTTATTAATCAATGTAATAAGGATGTTTTAAGTTATTAAATCCTTTTTATAACAAAGTGTTCTCAAGCTAATACTTGTTATATGAGGCCAAACATGAGTTCGGGTTTTTAAAAGAAAAAGTTTAATTCGTTTATGGAAATGAATTAATTTTCATAAAGTGATTCATTTACATGGGAACGATTTATTTATATACTTAGCACTAAACATGATAGAAGACAATCAACATAAACCAGTGTTATATATAAGTATGTAATTTAATAATCACTGAAACATTGTTCTAACCCGCTCCTTATTACATCCCATATGGCAGACTTAGAGGGATATGTACTGGTACAAGGTAGGAACGGTGGAAGGATAGATTGCCTTACCCATGCTCGACACCAACAAGAGCACTAGATATCAGAGGTATTAGCCTTGGTCAATTATTATATGTTTATCATACTTTATTATTCTGTAATGAGTTTATACCGATAGTTCTTTGATTTGCTTTTTATATTTACACGATACCGATGCCAACGATTTATACCCTAGTGGACTTGGATTTTCAATTTGTGAAAAATTGAATCCATCAAGGTGCGAGTTGTTACAATACGTCTTGACTAGGAACATTTAAAATGATGTGTATTATAATATTATGATACAATACTCATAGTTACAGCTATTTTAATTACTATCACAAACACACCATTTATGGATTTTTCTATTTAATATATTTTAGTTCAATATTCAACTATTTTTAACACATTATAACAAATATATAAAAGAAGAAGATATATTTATTACGAACGAGAATTGATTACAGAGTCAATTAATTTACAATAAGTTAAATAATAGCCCCTAGGTCATACCCCTAACTTTATCAAATATATCTATTTTAATGTTATCATTCACACTAGAGTTGGAATTTCTGAGTTGGACCCAATGGACATCATAAATCTTGGCATTATACCATATACCACTGAATATAGACTTTCCTAAGCCTTGGCTTCCGGCCATTCAATAACTTCATTACTTGGTATGTTTTCAGAACTTAGGTTCAATTGATTTCATTCATTCATTGGCCTTGTACATTACGCATTCTTTAGATCTTCATGTTTGGATCAAAATCCTTTAATTGTTTAGATAAATCATTTTTATCTTCCTTATTAAATGATAGACTTAATTTCTTATCTTCCGTGTAATGACCCGAATTTCGGGCATTTCATATTTAAATATCTAAATTATTTAAATATTTGAATCTTTGATTAAATGTTATTACATTGATTTAATAAGCTTGTCAATCCACTTTTAAATCATAAATAATGATGGTAAGCTTGTTTTAGAAAAATGTTTATAAAAATAAATACTTCGAGGAATAATCGATAATGTTATCGAAAATCGTTTATTGATGAATAACTTTTAACCGTCAAAAGTTGTTCAAGTTTTTTTTACGTACATTTATTTGCTTAAGAGAACATTAATTTGAAATAAAAATATTTTGCATTAAAATCTTAAGAAGCTTCTTAAAGTTAACTAGTTAGGTGTGAATGGGATGAGAAGATATTTTGATAATCAGCTTTTGAGGACAGTATTAAGTAAGAGATATAAAGGTGTAAAGGTAGCATATAAGAGGGAGGCTCCTTTGTGACCTTTCATGGAAGGTAGAAGGTGATAATGACCTCTTTTACAAACATATAAATACACATTTCATGGTTTCATAATTCACAAAAGCTTGAAATATAATAAAAATTTGGAAATGGTGGAAGTGGATTAACACTAATCCACTTTGTTATTCACTAACATTTTCAAGTTAACTCAAATCTTCACCAAACTCCATCAAACTTTCACCAATACCTTAGAACACCTTATGAAGCATAGATTTAAAGTCAAAAGTGGAAGAAGTTGAAGAAATGGGGGAGTATGGTGAGGCTGTGTGCAATGGAAGAGGAGGGGAAGTGTTGATTGGGTTTAGAAGTGCAAAAGTTGGATATTTAGGAGTTTGGTGATGGTAGGAAGTGTTCTTGAGTTTGATTGTGCTTGAGAATGTGTTTGAATCTAAATGAGCTATCTCACTATCTTAGAATATATATTGTGTATATATGTTGTGTGCTTGAAATATAAAGCTAAAGTGAACATCAACTAATTAAAGTTATAACTTTGGACCCCTCTTGTGAAAAAAACAATTTATATTGTATTACATCACTATTATTACCCTCTTAAAAATGTCGCGTAGCCTTGACTGGATTTTTAAATGGCTTTTTGGATTATGTATTGAATTAAAGTATGTTTGAATGGCTTTTTGAAGCGAGAATATTCATTATAAGTGCACTTTGATATCCCTTAACTTTAACTTGTGTAAATGGAAGTTTCATGAACTTAACTTAGGTTAATTTGATTTGGTTGTTCTCTACACATATTTTGGTACATTGGATAGTGAATGAATGGTTTGGAAAGTGGCAGAAATTATGAAACAAAATGGCTAAAATTGAACCAAAATATGGTTATAAATACACTTTGTAAATATAGCTTATTTTCGGGAATTTTCAGAAATAAATTAAAACAAATCCTTAGGCGTTTATTTCCATGGTATTTAAGTACCCTAAGGGTAGTACTTACTATAAAAATTTAAAGTCTTAAATCCTTCGTTAAAGGGGTTAAAACTAGTCGCAAATATTGTGCTTTTCAATATTATTCTTTAACAAGGTCTTTTAACAACAGTTATAAATGCTGTAGTAACTCGCTTGAGGTTTTAAGCGTTTAAATTTGGTATTTTTCTCTAAACTTTTTGGACATGTTTTCTAGACTTTCGGTATTTTAAAGTTAGTTTGAGGTTTAAATATGTTTTTGATATTTATATGTGAAATTATAAAGTAAAGTGGTTTTAAATTATAAAACATAGTTTTTAATTATTTTCATCAAATTTTAAATTAGTTATTTTCAAGTAATATTTCAATAGATAACTAAAACCTGTTTACAAGTAGTTTCGACATATTTATATAAGTTTTGAAAAAAGTAATTGGCTATGCTTAGCACTAAAAGCCGATGATGTAGACTTCTCTATCTATGAGAGTTAAGATTGATGTTTGAGTAAGGATAGAAGCAATAATGCTCTAACCTACCGACTTCCCTTTTGACCAAAGAATAGTTAAGTTGGAATGTTGAAAATGTGTTAATATTGTTGTTTACTTCTTTGAAAAGGAAATTAACTATGCTTAACACTAAAAGCCGATGAAGTAGGCTTATCTATTTGTGAGTGTTAAGATTGATGTTCAAGTAGGAACAAAAGCAATGGTGCTCTAACCTATCGGCTTTACTCTTGACGAAGGAGTTAAGTCAGGAATGTTAGAAATGTGTTAATCGTGTTGATTTCTTACTTGTTTATGAAAGTCATTAATACAACACTTAACACTAAAAGCCGACGAGATAGACTTATATTTCTGTGAGCTTCAAGAATGAAGTGCCTGGGCAAGACTTTGGTATGTAACCGGTGCTATAACTTACCTGGCTTCACTTTTGAATGAGGGATGGTATAAGTTGGAATGTTGGAAATGAGTAAATTATACAAATCATGGTTTCTATAAGCGATCGTTTTAACTGGGTAGTTGAGTTGTCAACTATCGAACTTAACAAATATTAACTTAGATCTTTAAAAGAATGTTTTAGAGATAAGCATAAGTGGAATGGTTTCAGATTTGAAGTGACAATGTTTAAGAAACATTAATCTTAAACCATTTTGAATGGATTTGTTAAAGGTTCTTAGATCCTAAAAATTGATATTTGGAAGGAAATTATAAGTAAGGAATCATTTGGAAAAGATCGAAGAAACAAAGATTTAAAATAAGAAATCTTGTTAATGATTTGTGAGTATGCTTATGCCATAAGTGCATGAACACGTTTTGAAGTATTGAAAAGTGTATAAATGATAATAGAAATTGATAATTGACGTTTCATTAGGTAAAAGGTGTTTTACTAATAAAAGAGGTTTTAACTAATAAAAGATTAAGTAAACAAAAAAGGATTAGAAGTCGCTTACGTGACTTAATCGTGCTTTGTATGACTTAATCGTGATTTGTATGTATTCGTTTATGGAAAGTATTTATTTGTATACTTAGCACTAAAAGTGGATGAAGTAGGCTTATCTATCTATGATGGTTAAGACTGATGTTCGAGTAGGGACAAAAGCAATAGTTCTCTAACCTACTGACTTCACTCTTGACCAAGGGATAGTATGAGATGAAAATATCGAAATATGATAGTATAGGAGAGTTGGTTTCATATGCTATCATTCTCATTATTGTTGGATATGACCAAATTTGTCAATTCAGTCTTGAGGAGACCAGGATTGGCAATTGTTTTACTTATCGAAAACCACTTTGAGGCTGAGATACGTGTTCAATCTTTTGGAAGTGGATCTATTTGAGGTGCTATAATCCATGTGTGGTTTCGAGATCTGTTCGAGATATGAGAATCCAATTGGAGATTCATGTTCTGTTCGAGTGACGAAGACTCATGTGAAAGACGTCGAACGTGACCTTGACCTCGGAAATGGCTAAAGATTGAGTAGGATGCACAACTTGGGGTTTAGCTAACCCACATCATGGTATTATCAACTTCGTATCTAGAGATACTTAACGATTGTTAGCCGACGGGAGTTAATGATATTTGGTTTACGTTGTTCATGTTTGTGTTCGGATGATGGGCCACTTGTATTTACCTTATGGTATATTTTATCTAGAGACCTATGACAATTGGAAGGTGTTTTCTGATCCTTATGCATGGAGATCCGCTTCAGTTTACTGGAGGCATCTCCATGGAAAATCCAATATGCGAATGTTTCTTATCGGTTTTGACTATACCCTCATCATGCCGTTGAATGTAATTGATGTGACCATTCCAACTATTTTATATATTCATATTCTGTACCTTAGGCATTATTTATTAAATTACCATATGTACTTATTAGATGGTGGTTCTTTTAAGGGTATAACCGTTATAGCATTCCATGCGGCCTCAAAAGTACCGTTATATGCTTGCTACATATTTCTTAAGTTTCTCATACTAGACTTAAGTTTGATACTTGATATTTTTCCTAAATTTCTCACATACTCTTTTGAGTAGTTTGAGAAAGGCAAGTTTCATTGATGTCTATTGGAGCTAGAGGAGAGGAGTTGGATATTTCACTTACCGTAGTATTTTTATTTCCACTGCATTACTATATGGTATATATTAGCAATTGTGAGGGTAGGTTGTTATAACTGCCCATACTGATGATAGTATTTAGAATTATAACTCTAAAATGCCATGTATCTTAGAGTGATAGTTTTATTACTGTCTTTTGATATTGTATGCTCTAATTGCCTAGGTAGATGCATTAGTGTCGAAATTTGACAGTCAAAAAGGCAGGTCGTTATAGCTGGTATCAGAGCTAAAGGTTAAGTAAGAACCTTGACTTTGGTAGGGTATGAATCATTAAGAGATAGAGTAATGGAATTCTATGGCATAAGTTGAGTGCATTATATATATGTGGGCGTATTTGCATTTGTTATAAACGTATGCCTTAAAGGTAATTCCAAATGCGAAAATTAAATATCTTAGATATGGTAACACATATAAATATAAGTTGAAGTGTAATTTAATTAATGTAGGGATTATTAAAGTTTATTTTTTTATCTCTCATCAATTAGTTTAGTTATGCTCGGCCAGTTTATGAGCATTATTGTCCTTTGTAGAATAATTTGACATTTTGACCAGTTTATGAGCATTGTTATTATCCTTTGTAACAATATTATCTTAATATTGCTTGACCAGTTTATAAGCACTATTATCATCATTTGTAGCATTATTATCTTAATATTGCTTGATCAATTTATGAGCAGTTTTACCTTCCTACTTCATTAGTTGGGTAGACAGTATTACGAGTACACTGAAATGAATACCTTATGAATTGAGTTTCACAGTTTGACTATAAGATGTTTGGTGATAATGTTGGGTTAAAAATTGAATTTTGAAAATGATGTTTATTTTAATCTAAATGTAAGATAAGATATTTTGTACATAAATATTTGTGAAAGGGTTTTATCTTAGAAAGTGATTTTATATAAGTATGATTTATAAAATATGGTTTATAAATGAAGAGGATTTAAATGGAAATTTTGAGAACTTAAATATCGATGTCTTTGAAGATGTTTTTCAAAATTTTTGGAAAACTAATAATAGTGTTATTTATTTTGGAAAACTGGTTTATGAGATTAAGATCATGGTACTTAGTAATATTTATGAAGTATGTGGCACAGCTTTGAAAATGATTTTGGTTAAGTTTGAAATGTATGATCGATGTTCATTTTTAGGTTTGAAAGTTGGGGACGCTACAATAGCAGTTTTCTACAAAGTTGTCTTTGTAAAATAGATTTAGAATTAATCCTAAAGTATGATTTGATATACAAAAGTTATATGTATACATTATTATTTCAAAATGACTTGAAATAAAACCTGTTGTTTAGTTCTAAAGTTTTTCTTTAAAGTAATTTGATATGAACTTTTTGTGTATAAAAGTTTTATATGTATACTATGTTGGGTGCCCGAGTGATAATTGTTTGGCCCAGAATAAATGTTAGGACTTTTCATGTTTTCCTTTTTGGGCAAATTGTGTTGAATAAATAATTGAAACTGTTAAGTTATTTTATGGACATATGTATCTTATGCATTAGGATGGTATGGTATGTGCATCATGTCATGATATGTTGTTAGGCAGCTATCATTTGTTAAAATGAAATGGAATTTTCTACTATTTTGGACGGTCGAAAAACTTTCGAATCGTTATAGTACTCATAGTTATGTGTTTTTGAAAATATAAAGTTGAGTCTATATAATGCTTGAATTAAGAAGGTGGTAAGTAAAACAAGTTTAATTTTTTGAATATAATTGTTAAGTAAAATGAATATGATGTTTTGTATATACTCTTAGAAGACAATGGAGTATTATACGAATATGAACTTAAGTATATAATGTTTATAAACTTGAAGTTATGTTTTATTAAATGTTTCATAAATTATTTTAGTGTTAAAAGGATATACTATTTGTTTAGATGAATGTAATAAAAAGAAATTGTAGAGTTAAAGAAACCAATAGGATAAATACGTAAGTTGTACATGGATTATTTTATTCATAGGACTACTCTTGATCAAGTACATGATTTCAAGGTGGTTTACATCGGTCAGAACATGGGTTTTTTTACTAGATTCTTGATGGAGAACACTTGATACAGATTCTTGATATGATCCCAGAGTTTTCTATCATAGCTAATGGATATGTAAAGAGGACGGAGATTTCTAATCAAGGAACCTGAATGGAGTTTGTAATAGAGAGGTGTAATGATCTATACTAGTTTGAAAGCGAATTCTATGTGATCGAGTAAGTGATCATAGTTGATATTGCATGCAGATGGCCCGTACACATCGTATGGGCTTTTGTATAATTGCATACTAAGTTTGGTTGGTTTATGGAGATTTAAGTGATGACCCTTCGATTTGTTATGATGTAGCATCAATAATCGACTAAGTAATAACCTAAGCTTGGTAAGCGTAAGGTACGCTTTGTAGATTGTTTATCGTCTTTGTGCAATGAGAAGGTTTTTGAACCTGGACCATCTGAGAGCTATGTTTGCTAGTGATTGAATACTGTTAAGTGTTAGATAAAGAATTGGTTCAACATTCCAAAACGTTGTTTAAGGTAATATTATTTGGAATGGTCCTAGTAACACTCATGAACTTAAACATACTCATGAGGTTATTAAAATTTCAGGTCACAAGTCCACGGGCAAGATAGGCAAATTGCACAATTGTGATAGTTCATTATTTATTTGACTATGAACGCAAATAGAAAATCCACATATATTACAGTCCTTTATCCATATGTCATTGTGCAATATAGGCTTTATGCAAAGAAAACTTCAATTTAGTCATATGGCTTTATTTAGTATATAAGTTGAAATTCAAGTCTAAGTTCAAAGAATGAAATATGCATGTCCATAGTCCAACTTCAAAGAATAATTCATATGCATGTCCATTTTCAATAATAGTAAAAAAAATATATCGTAAGCATATGTTATGCAATGTTTATTGTCTAAGGTCTACCATGCAAAATGTTACAAGAGTACAATCGACACTAAAATCTCCAAATCAATCTAGGGTTTACAATTTTGAAATTTGAGAAATGAGATAAGAGTTAATCGCCCTCTATTTCAATAACCAATGGGGTCTATTTATAAAGGTTGGGTCCAGTGGCATGGTTGCCTAGTGCAGATAGACATTCGACATCTCCTATGCATTGACAACATTTGACATCTCCCATGCATTGATGACATTCGACAACTCCACTGCACCATTGATATTTGACATCTTCTAATGTTGTTTATATTCAACATCCTCCTATATAGCTAACATTCGATGTCTTGCAAACATTTGACATCCCTTCCTTGTGTAGAAACTCGGTATTGGTATCTATTTAAAGTCTCTTTGAAACGATTAATGTTATAAAGACTCATCATCTTATCTATATGAGTAAATGCTTGAAAAGCTTTATTACCTAGACATGCTTTACAACGGGGAACATTGTAAAAGCTCGATGATAGTTACTGTGTCCAAAGCTTATTTTTCCAAAGAGATATGCCCTCCTCCTCTTATAGTTGGATGCTCGATACTCTTTAACGGGGCATAATCCTTTAGAAGTTCGACATCTTTTGATTATTCAGTGTCTGATACCCCCTTTGAATATAGGTTTAACATCTTAATGCTTAGCATGTGCATTACTTATATTCCCAACATGTTCACTCATTTAGAGACTCGATATCTTCTTATAATGTTAGATGCTTAGTGTCCCTTTTTTGTTACTTGTTTGGTAATGTTCTTTATTGTAGTAGCTTGACACTCTTCTGTCATTGTAGAATCATGTGTTCACTAATTGTTTAGAAGCTCGTTATGTCCAAAATTATATGCTTGACACGTCCGATCACTTTACAAACTTGCCACCTTCATTGCTTAATAAGCTCTAGTTGTCTTCTATTTATAAGTTCGACAACTTCTATATAAGTTCGATATCACTTGTTCAGAGGCTTAATACCTTTATACACCACCTTTAGAGCTTCGGTATTAATGATTTTTAGAGATTTGACAACTTTGATATTATGTTTGCATGGCTTTATATTGCATGTAGTATTTGAATATAAAGCTTCGTTCTTTGTGTGCTTGGCCCGATTGATAGCATAAATATGTTTAATGTTGTCTTGATTGCTTGTTGCATGCAAAGTACACTCATTTGACATTTGGAAGTAGCTATGTATTTTTTTCGTCTTTATGCATTACAAATTCGATATGTCTTTTTTTGAGTCTCGGTATATCATTGATTTGGGATCTTAATATATTACCATAAACTTTTCGGCCTGTCATATTGTCACGCATTTACAAGTTCGATATCTATCTTTGAATGCTCCCTTACCTTGTTATTGATTTAGTTGCTTCTCTTTCCCTTAGTTACTCTTTTGATATAGTAGTGAGAAAATATGCGGATGACATTTTCCCCCTCCTTGTATAAAAAAAGCTTTTTACACTTTAGTGTAAAATTGAGCATCTTCCTACCTTTCCAATTTTCTATAAGATTTTCTCTTCAATCCGGTTCCCCTAAAAAAACATAAAGCAAATGATGACGACTTTCATTATTAACTTTAAATTGAATTTTAGACAAACCCTTTTGAATTTGGTAAAGACGTGGATTAATTTATCTTCTTCTTCATATAAAGGAGCCTTTATGTTTTAGTGTAAAGCTAGGTTTTAATTGGTAAGACTAAAAATCCACTTGATAAGAAAATCATAAATTCAATTAATAAGAAGATCAGAAACTCATCCGGTTAGAAATCCAGAAACCAGATCGATAAGAAATCCATAAATTCCCTTTAAATAAGAATGCCAGAAATCCATTTGGCAAGAAGATCATAAATTCATCAATTAAGATGATCATAAATCCATCTAGTAATAATAACATAAATTCATTTGTATAGTATCCCAGTAATCCATCTAGCATTAATACCATAATTTCATTTGAATAGTAGACCAGCCATAATCCCATTTGAATAGAAGACTAGAAATCCATCTGGTAATAATATCATAATTTCATTTGAATAGAAGACCAAAAATCCATCTGGTAATAGTACATCCCAACTAGTAGAAGATTGTAAATTAAAGCGATAATGGAGATTCCTTATTCACCAGAGTATTTCTGACCAAGAGATTCATAACTTCTTAGATGTCCATATTTGATGACGAGATCCCTAGTTCTGAGTAATAGATCTTGTTCCTTCCTTTCGAGGTTGCCTTATTCTTAACTTATTGTCAGATTGGTTATGCTTCATTGCACTTCCTTTTAGGAGGTTGTTATGATCCATTCTTAGGATGAAGTTTTACTTGTCTGTTCGATTTCCTTTGCCACTCATCACTCTTTAGGTGATGATTTAGACTTTGATTCTTTTCGCCCTTTAACACACTTTGGCTGAAGATTTAGGCCTTAACTCATTTCTTCCCTTATCACTCTTCAGGTGATGATTTAGACTTTAAATCCTTTCACCCCTTATCACTCTTTAGGTGATGATTTAGGCTTTAAATCTTTTCACCGCTTATCACTCTTTAGGTGATGATTTAGGCTTTAATTCCTTTCGCCCCTAATCACTCTTTGGGTGATGATTTAGGCTTTAGTTTCTTTCACCCCTTATTACCTTATAGGTAATAATTTAGGTTGGTCGTTGTGTGTTTAGCTAGCCATTTTAGGAAGAACCAACGTCTTACCCATCCACCCTTTAGGAGGCACTTCGGTCAGGCCTTATAAGCGGAACCGAAGGCTGGTTCAATGCTTTGGCCAAACCATCTTAGGTGGGACCAAAGGCTTACCCTGTCCTCCTTTTGGGAGGTACTCCGGCCAGGACACATAGGCAGGACTGAAGCCTGCAATGCTTTGGCCAAGCCATCTTAGGTAGCACCAAAGGCTTACTCTGACCTCCTTCTAGAAGGTGCTTTAACCAGGCCCTTTTGGCAGGATTAAGAACTTTTATTTTTCCCTTTATTACTTTATAGGTAATGATTTAGGCTTTTCTTTATAGTTCCTTTCCTTCATTCAATTATTGGCTCCATAGATATACTTGTCTTAATTTCTTTATTTATCCATTGTAGGAAATTATATGGTCCAAATGTCTGGCATTCAAAGTACTTGCTATTACATTGCCATCAGGTTGGCATGGTCGGTAGGTCTTTTGCGGGATTACTTTGTGGATAACGAGGGGTCCTTCCTAGTTTGGTCTAAGTGGCCCATCCGTTGGATTTTTGGTATTTTCCATGACCTTTTGGATTACCAAGTATCCTTTTTGGAACAATTTTCTTAATCTTGGAATTATAGTATTTCGATATCCTTCGCTTATATTCAGCTGTTTATATGGCCACTTCATCCCATTATTCATTAATCAGGTCCAATGATTCCTTTCTTAGCTCTTGATTAGGTTAAAAGCATATGCGATTCTCCAATGAGATAGTATCTCAATTTCAATTGGAAGTATCTCCTCACATCCACATATCGAAGAGAATGAGGTATGTCATGTTGTAGTTTTTGCAAAAGCTTGGTATGCCTAAAGCACGAGTGCCAATTCTTTTACTCATTTTCTTTTTCCTTTATCCAATCGCTTCTTAAGGATAGCTTTAGTAGTTTTGTTGGCAGCTTCAACGGCTCCATTAGCATTAGGATGAGCTACAAACAATTATTTTTGATTACTCCCTTCTTGGGGCAGAATATAGTGAACTCCTCATTATCAAATTGAGTTCCATTATCGGATATTATCTTAGGCAACACTATAAACCAGACAACTATGTTTTTAATCACAAATTTTAGTACTTTACCCGATGTTATGTTTGGTAATAGCTCTGCTTCTACCCATTTAGTATAGTAATCGAAGGCTGCTACTACATACTTAGCTCCACCTTTAGATATAGGTAACGGTCCGATTAAGTTTATTCCCCATATGTTGAACGACTATAGGCTTGAGATTCAATTCACTTGGTGGTATATGTGGAATTGTTGAAAATCTTTGACATTTCTCACATCTCTTTACATAATTCATCGCATCGTTAGTCACACGGGGCCAATAAAAACCTTCTCTCACAAACTTTTTGGCCAATTTATGCCATTTGAATGTTGTCCATAGGATCCTTTATGGGCTTCTATCAATAATTTTGCGCCATTTTCTTTACTAACACATCTCAAGTATGTGAGTGAGTATCCTTTTTTGTAAAGTATCCTATCCATCACAGCAAAAGTTGGAGCTTTACGTTTTATCCTTCTAGCTTACTTTTTATATTTTGGTAGCATTCCTTCTATCAGGTACTGGACAATAGGTGTCATCCAATTGTTCCCACATTGGTTTTTTATTTCTGTATGAAGGGTTCCTTCTTGAATGGCATCACTTCCACCTCCCATTTCTTTTCCTTCTTCCATGTGCATCAGTGCTTAAGATCTAGTCGGTACCATTGCTTTATTTTTTGGCTCGGCGGATTTTTCTTCAATACTGGGATTTTGTTGGAAGCCAACATGCATAATTCAGGACTTTTGTGCTCCTTAAGCACTAAACAATTTGGAGAATGAATTGGCTTGGGAATTTTTCCCTCTAGAAACTTGGTGTGTTGAGAAATATTCAAATTGAGTTAACATCTTTAGCACCTTTTTGACATAAAGGATCAATTTGGCATTTTTCATTTGATATGTCTGATTCAGCTGATTAACAATCAATTGAGAATTACTAAAAATTTCGATCTTTGGAATTTTCGATTGAAGAGCTAAAGTAAGTCCCGCCACTATCAATTCATACTTAGCCATATTATTGGTAGCGAGGAAACCTAACGTTATTACGTAATGCAATCATCGTCCATCAGGGGTAATGATTATGTAACATGCACCAGCCCCTTGTTCATAGGAGGCTCCATCAACAAATAATTGCCATTTAGACTTTAAATCCTTCTCCTTTTCCAATTGTTCTTTAATGAACCTTGTGCATTCGTTAATAAAATCGGCTAGGGTCTGCCTTGTAATTGCCACTCGGGGTTGGAACTCAATATCATATTGGCTAAGCTCTATCCCCCATTTTACTAGTTTTTCTAATGCCTCAGGTTTACTAAAAACTTGTTTAAGTGTAAAATTGGTTAAAACCATGATTGGGTGTGCTTGAAAATAGGATCTTAACTTTTGTGCGGTGAGAGTTAAACAACATGCCAACTTCTCTATATCTGGATATTTAACCTCTGCATCTTTAAGCCTTTTACTAGTATACTATTCTAGGAGTTGAGTTTTGTTCTCCTCTTTTACTAAGACCAAACTTACTACATGTTCAGAGATAGCCATTTAGAGATACAAATTTTCCCCTTCTATAGGGCTAGATAGGATTAGAAGTTTTTTAAGATGATCCTTCCATTCTTTGAATGCCTTTTGGCAATCCTCTCCCCATTTAAAGTTTTTCTTCTAAATGATTACAACAAAGGAACAGATGCAACTTTTGGTGGCTTTAGAGATAAATCTCTACAGAAATATTCCGTTTAGGATCATCACATCATTGCTTATCTTAGGTTCTGCCATATCCTTAATGGCTTTGATGTGAGCGGGATTAACCTCAATTCCTCGAGCATTGATAATGTATCCCAGAAACTTCTCAAGTCATATCCCAAAGGAGCACTTTTGCTAATTTAGTTTCATTCTATACTTTCTTAATATCTCAAACAGTTCTTCAAGATCATTTTAGTGGTTAGTTTCCTATCGAGATTTCACTAGAATGTCATCTACATATACTTTCATGTTTCGTCCAATTTTCTCTTTAAACATTCTGTTTACCAACCTTTGATATGTAGCCCATGCATTTTTCAGCCCAAAAGGCATAACTTTATAGCACTAAATTCCCCAATCTATTATAAAACTCGTGTGCTTTTCATCTAGTTTGAACATGAGAATTTGATGGTTATGCATATATAAAAGACAATAGCTTATGTCCGCTTATGGCGTCAACCAATTGGTTTATTTTGGGAGAAGGATAACAATCCTTAAGGTGCGCTTTCTCTAGATCGGTGTAATCGACAAACAGTCACCATTTTCCATTGGACTTTTAATTAACATAGGATTGGCTAGCCATTTAGGGTAATACACTTCCCTGATAAAACCATTCTCAGTTAATCTTTAATTTCTTCTTTCAATGCATTAGTGCGAACTTTATCTAATTGTGTTTTTTCTTGCCGAACGGGAACAATATTTGGATCAATATTTAGAGTGTGGCTAACAAACATTGGGACTATTCCGACTATGTCCAATGTTTCTAGGAAAACACATCTTGCTTGACTGAAGATATTGGACAGTTTTTCTCTTAGCTTGTTGCCCAATTACTGTTTTCTTTGGATTAAGTGAGTCTAAGGTTACCTCTTTTAGGTCTTCAGAAAAATTTATTCTTTCTTGCTCATTTCTACAATCAAATTTAGTAATGGTCTCTTCACTATCTGTTTCATTGTCTACTTAATTTGCCTTCTTTCATTTTCTTTTTGTCGGGGAAAAGTTGAATTTTCTTTGTACATTCTTAGTATTTCCAGTTATTCTCGTCTTCTTATTTGCATTGGATAGTCGGTTTGAAGGACTATCATCCAAGGGCTTCTCAATAACAGTTTTGCTTAACTCACTTCTCTCCAAATCATAATAGGAAACACCACCCCTTTTGAATTGCTCAAGTGTAGGGAAATACAGTTCCCAAAAGTTAAATGTTTTCCTTCTTATTATTTACCAACCATTCTTAGTCATAATTTCACCATTAGATATATTGGTGAAGCAAATGCATCCACTTCATCCAAGGCTAGTCTTTCAAAGATAGCATTGTAGTAGGAAGGTTGATCCATTATTACGAGCATAGTTTCAAAAGTCCTAGAATATGGAGGAATTCTCATTTGCACCAGGAGCTTAATCTTTCCTATTGGAGTAGGTCCTTTGTTGTTGAACTCCAAGACTGGCTCCAACTTCCCTTCTAGAATACCCATGTGGTCGAAAACGTATTTGAAGATGACGTTTACTGCAATCTCGGTATCCACTAAGATATTTGTTACCACATGGAGCCCAATCTGTGAAATTATCATCAACAAATCATTATGCGGGTGACGGACTCCCTTCGGCTCTTGTTGGGTTATTATTAAGTTGGGAATTTGAAGTTGATACCTACGATGTTTAATGATGACTCCTCTGAGTAGAAAAGACTCCATCTCCTACCTCCCTTATATATATGCTCTTGGGCTCTTTGCTGCTTCCAGTGAGATGGGGACCTCTATGGATGACATCTATGAATGAAGTCTGGTTGAGAATCATTTTCTATGAAATTTGCCTTATTGCTTAGGGGCCTTTGATGGTTCCTTTCAGGACTGGTGGGTTTTTCATTCTCCTTGATAAACTACTTCAAATATTCGGACCTAAACATATTTTAGATTATCCCAACTAAATCATGATGTTTGTTAGTTTTTGTTCGTTTGCCTTATGGTAAGCACAATAATCTCTCCCTCCTTGGTTTTGGATAATTCCTTTCCTTGTAGGAAGTAGGGAAGTTACCTCCATCTTTAACCATGGAAAAATATAGAAAATGGGTTTATTCAAAGCTACATAGTTGGATTTTGGGATCTCCTCCAATCTCCCTCTTTTATTTTCATCCCGCCTTGGCTTTTTATTTGGGTGATCACAGCAAAATTGTAATGCCCCACCTCGAGACCAACCTTAGCAAAGAGAATTAACAAGTAATTCTATCTACTAAAGCGGAGAATAGGGCTGGTTAAGGGTGACCATCTATAATTTTGTCTTAAACATCTATTGAATACGTCGATAAATGCAATTTAATTTTTTCAACTCAAGTGGATCGACATACCCAATAAATGCGTAATCCAAAACTATAGGTGGATAACGGATCTATCAGAACAAAATACAATAACTGAATGTAAATCATATCACAGAATAGTAATCAACATCATATGTATACACACACACGCTGATACATGTTCAGTACAATACAATATGAATACAATAATGGTGGTACACGACCACACCATATACATCAAATCAAATGTAAAAACATTAGAGTACGAGGAAGAAATAAACTACTCAAGCGAAAGAAGTGCTGATATCCAACATCAACTTCAAGCTAAGTCCAATAGATGATACCTGAAACAACTCGGTCTGACCCGAGTGAAAACACACGGGTCAGGCTCGCTAAAATCATCAGTTAAACAAAATAATTGATAAGGATAAGTGGGTGGAAGCTATGGTATCCTTTTTTTTGAAGGATGCCATGCCCTAAACAGGGTTTCAACATCATAAGAAAGGACAACATCTCTTCTTGCCAAGTAGAAGAGATAATGATGATAAAGTCATATTTAAGTGGCATAACTGACACTTAAGCAAATGGAACATCGGTGAACAAAGTTTTAAAGATAAGACTCAATAAACATCGCTTTCGCCTCATATCATCGGCGGTATAAAGGAATGTGGATAATGACTTCAAATGATTCAACTACCTTCTTAGAAGTGGTTGTCAATATAACAATACATCAAAGGTACATATCCTTCATATAGAATACAACGCATATGGATGTGCCTCATCTTATTGGCACATCCGAAGGATCATTCAAGGAAATATAAAACCCAACCATAAAAGAGGCATCATATTTATTCATACCTCATCTCATCGGTATGAATATAGATACATCTCAAATCCGTCACTAAAACTCATCATAAAAGATTCTTCATAATCATTTATACTTCATCTCATTGGTATAAATTTATAAATACATCTCAACTCCATCTTAACATCAAGTAGTCTATAAAATCATCAAATCATCGATCCATAATGCAAATAACTCAATCAAAGAATAACATCATAAATGATTTCACCATATATGTATACATCTCCGTTGGCACTAGGATATCAATGTAATAATCATCTAAAGACGGTGAAGTCTAAAACATCAAAACTCAAAGAAATCACGGATTGGCCAAATCCATGATTGCATGCCGAAGTAATGCTACACGCGCTACATCGTGACTAGTACTACTATTTGGTACCATAAACATCGTGACGAATGGAGTCAAATAACATCTTAACATCGTGAACATCGTGAATGACTATAGTCTATAACATCATAATGAATTCCAGTCACAAAGACCCGAGTTAATAACATCGTGATGATCGGAGTAGCAACTACATCGTGATGACTCCAATCGAGTACTCGTGGTCTGTAGTACTAGTAAACATCGTGAATGTGTCTCAACTTCTCGGATAGAAACTCAATAGGTGTTAACGTACGTCCCATACCATACATTCGCCTCTAATGGTTTACTAGCCGTTTGTTGGTACCACACTAGTAAAACATCAAGAAAATATACTCGACCTCGTCTCATTGGCAAGTAAATACAATACTATGCTCGTCTCATCTCATTGATGAGTACTAAGGGCATCATGACTTGTCTCTTCTCATCGACAAGTAAAAACTATCATAATACATCTCAACATCACAAAATCATCATAAAGAAGCTTACCTTATCTCATTGGCAAGTAAAAATAACATCTAGATGGTTATTTATAACCATAATTCCAAATAGGAATTTCTAGCTCTTAATTCATCTCATTTCATCGGCGATTAAGAAACACATCTTAAAATGATCCTTCATCGAATATACTCCTAAATTGGAGTTCTCGGACCATATAATCTACCCACAATTTAATAACATCTTAAATCATCTCAAATAGTTCATCGAAAGGGTTTCGATCGTGTAAGTCCGATATTAAGCGATAAAGCAAATCCATGTGTCCCATACCACATGTCATACTTTACCATTTAATTGTCCTTCTTATACATCCGAAATTCATAAAAACAAGTAATTTTATTTATAAAATAATTTTATTAGATAAATAGAAATTTAAAACGATTTTCTGAAAACGATTATTAAAACCAATATTTGAAATTCCTTTATTATAGGAAATAAATCAATCTTTATTTAGAAAAATAATTAAAAAAATACTATGCAATAATAATTTGAAATGTCCATGTATTTCAAAAATGGTTTAGTAAAAATCGTTCTCGAAAGAAATGAAAATGAAGAGGGATGTCTCAAAACCGATAACTTGAATTTAATACGAATTCAATTCAAATTTAACCCAAAATCAATTCAAATTCCATTTAAATTTGAATTTCAAATTCTTCAAATATAGCTAGCCTACTGGTAGGAATCATAGCTCTCAAAATATCTTAAAAACAACATCAAAACCGAAGAGAATGAGAGCAAAAACGAGCTAATACAATCTAAGGTCAACGATTGTTGTTGTTGTTGTCACTTTGCTCTCTGGACCGCAACATACAGCCATAATTATGACCAAGCGAACTTCAAAATTATAGAAAATACAATGAATAAAACATGTAGCACATGACCTAAGCTTTTCGAAACATCTAAAATTATCAAATTTGGTTAAGAAATGAAGAAGTTATGGTCCAATTCGTTTCGGTTTCAAACATAGATCAAATATTGATTTTGATCTCAGGTTAGCAGTAGAAAAATTAGATTTTGACATAGGTAACCTGAAAATTACAGAAAAGTCAAAACATGAAAGTTATAACACATGATTTATTATTTTTGGAACGTCTAAAATTATCAAAATCGGTTAAGAAATGAAAAGGTTATGGCCAATTTTGTTTCAGCTTTAAGAACAGAGCAAATAATGGTTTTGCTCTCGGGATAACAGTACAAAAATTTGATTTTGACATAGCTAACCACAAAATTACAAAAAACTCAATACATAAAAGTTGTAGCACATAATTTATTCTTTCCGGAACATCCAAAATTTTCAAAATGAGTTAAGAAACGAATGAGTTATGCCCAAAATAATTTCTCATACTTGTGATTGTTGTTGCTGTCATTGTCTCTCAGGACAACAACAAACAAGCACGATTTTGATCAAGTAAACATCAAAATTTTAGAAAATTAAAAACATAAACTTGTAGCATTTTGTCTGTGCTTTCCAGAACATCAAAATTATGAAATTTGGAAAAGAAATGAATGAGTTATGGTCAAAATAAATTATCAGACTTTGTGATTGTTGTTGCTGTCATTTTCTCTCGAGACAGCAACAAACAAGCACGATTTTGATCAAGAAAACTTAAAAATTTTAAAACACTCAAACATAAAACTTGTAGCCCTTTGTCTGTGTTTTCCATAACATCTAAAATTATGAAATTTGGATAAAATATGAAAATGTTATGGCCAAAACAATATGGCAACAGAAAACAGAAAATAACAAAGACGAAACGCAACCTTATTAATACGAAAATTCAACTCAAAACCTTTTTTTGGATAGCATTTGTAAGCTTTTACACTTACCTATTGATTTTCAGTGAATTAGTTAATAAGTAAGAATTTGGAAGCAAGGTTGAGCCTTTAGCATAAGATTGGAGCCCTAAACACCTGAAAATAGAAAAAAACAATACATGCAAAGAAGAAATTGATCAAAACAAAAATTATCCTAAATAATTTTAGGGTTTTAGATGGATTTTAAGATGGAATATGTTGAAGATTACTTTCTTTTATGATTCTAACTTGAATCAGGCTTTTAAATTTGCAAAGATTGAGCTTGGAAGATTAAATTTTGAAGAGGGTAGCCATTGTTTTGTACTTTGAAGCTTTTTCTTTTCTGATTTAGGTTTTACTATAATGAGTTTTGGGAGAAAAGGAACGTACTTCATCATAAAACTCTAGAATTTGAGTTATTAGATATTTACTATACCCAATTAGTCCATTCTCATACTTAGAAAATTATTTAGGCTAATATACATAGGTTTTAAACCATTTTTAACGTAACTTTCTCATATTAACTTCTTTTTACATGAGACAAAATGCATTCTCCTTATTTTAACAAGGCGAACATGATTAACATAATAATTTTTTACACTTAAAAATACTATTTTCTGAATAAACTATTAATTTACACAATAATTGACAATATTGTTATTTTTAGACAAAAAACCACAATTTTAAACAATCCGAGTCAAATAAAAATTATTTCTTAACTCAAATAAGTGTATTAAATGTTTTAACCCTTTTTAAAATATTACAACACTATTTTTCAATCATTAATACACTTCGAAAAATTCATTTTCTTCTCATTTTCCCTTTCTATTCACTATAAAAGGCTATTATTGGAATAAAAGTCCAATACTTTCCATTTTGACTCAATAAATAACTAACATCATTTATTTTCAACCCAATGTCATAAATAAAATATTCTAAGCTTATTTTCTCCCATTTATATTTATTCCAACTATCAATATGTTGAAATAACAGCTTATGAGATAAATTAACTCAAATAAATTAAAAACCCAAGTTTATTCATCAAAACATTGTTTATATAAATAAACAATAACTCACATTTCATTCCTCCAACTCATTTATAGTCACAATATTAAATTATTTTTGCATTATAATTTGATATTAATGGTAATCTCCAAAATCCAGGTTGTTACAAAAAAATTCCTCTTTCTTTCTTTGGCTGGGATTTCTTCTTAGCATGGTACATTTCATCCATAAGGATAAACTTATCAGCCTAGAAATGAAAATCTTGTAGATCCCTACACTCATGGACGTAGAGTTCCTTACAAAAGGGGGTTTGTTCAATTAATCTTGAGTGCAATGCTATTATTTTTCTCTATTATTTATGTTTTCTGCCTTTGGTGCCTTAACGTTGAATCTCTTCAGATATTCATTGAGATACTCTCCCGGTCTTTGTTTGACATTTTCCAGCATACTAAAGTCTTTGCATATGTAGAATTGTGCTAAAAAAATCATATTTTCAAGAGAAAATAGTTTCCTCTCTATAGTGTCTATACCATTTGATAGTGGCTCCTTGAAAAGTTGTAAGAAAGATTCTATAATGTACTACTCCAGAAGCATTTTGAAATCCAGTTGGCTCTCAAAAGAGAAAAGATGGTCATAAGTGTCAGTGCCGTTATACCCTAATGATGGGATTTTGATGTTCGACAGAATTCTAATAGACATTATTTCCTCTTTGAACGGAGCTTCACAAGGATTACTATTTAACCTAGAGTCAAGGGTTCTCTTCCCTTTAAGATCAGACATGTCTTTTACAATATTACTGGAAATCCCTTTCATGCTTCATCATCATGAAAATCCCTTCTAGAGGGCTTGTATTCTTTATCTGAAATTGAGCTGCCTGACTACTTGGAAGATCTTCTTATTCTCCTTTTTATCTTTCTCTTTGACGATTCATCTTGATTTTGTTGTCTTACGAGTTCGAGGAACACACTATCAACCCTTCATTTTGAGTTTCTTTCTTCCTTTGCAGACCCATGATGCTTTTACACTTACCCTAGCTCTTGAATAGCATGGTATTTAGATTCCACTTCTTCTCCTCCTTCAGTGAGCTTTGCAATTTTAGGAGACTACTAAGAAAAAACCATCTCAAGGTGTTCCTAGATTACTGTAAGCCGTTATATTAAATCTTAAATCTTAGCCTTGCAGTTTGTTAGTTTCACTGGTGTCGAAGGTTGCTTAGGTTCCACGTTGTCAGAATTCAATTTTGGTGTGATATTTTCCTCCTAGTTTGTTCGTTGCATAATCTCTTCATTCAGAACATTGACTTTTTTAGCTCTCACTTTTTTTCTGCAATAGAACTTTACATAATTAGTTTCTATGTAAGGGAATAATAGGTTAGAGGTTCGAGCACTCCTTCCAATGCCAAAAATGTTAGACCAAAAATTGGTTCAACATTTCGAAACACTATTCAAGGTAATATTTTTTGTAATGATCCTAGTAACACTCATGAACTTGAATATAGTCATGAGGTCATTAAAAGTTCAGGCCACAAGTTCATGGGCAAAATAGGCGAATTACATAATTGTGATAGTTCATTATTTGTTCGACAATGAACGAAATGGGAAATCCACGTATATTACAATCCTTTGTCCATATGTCATGGAGCAATACAGGCTTTATGCAAAGAAAACTTTAATTTAGTCAAGGACTCAAGTGACTTTGTTTAGTATACAAGTCCAAATTCAAGTCCTAGTCCAAAGAATGAAATATGCATGTCCATAGTCCAAGTCCAAAGAATAAGTAATATGCACGTCCATTCTTAATAATAGTAAAAGATACATATATCGTAGGCGTATGCTATGCAATGTTTATCCAAAGTTTTATGTGCAAAATGTTACAATAGTACAATCAACACTAAAATCCCTAAATCAATTTAGGGTTTACAATTTGGAAAATTTAAAATGAGAAAAGAATTAATCGCCCCACATTTTAATAGCCAAGGGGGTTTACTTTTAGAGGTTGTGTCAAGCGGCATGGTTGCCACGTGTCCATCCAGCTAAACATTCGACATCTCCCATGCATTGATGACATTCAACATCCCTCATACATTGATGACATTTGACATCTCCACAGCACTATTGAAATTCGACATCTTCTTATGTTGTTCATATTCGACGTCCTCCTATTTGGCTAATTTTCTATGTCTTGCCAACATTTGACATCCCTTTCTTGTGTAGAAACTCGATATTTTTTCTATTTAAAGCTGTTTTGAAATAATTAATGTTATAAAGACTCGACATCCTATCTTCATGAGTAAAAGCCTTAACAAGCTTTATCGCTTAAAGATGCTTCAGAATAGTTAATTTGTAAAGGCTCGATGATAGTTGTCGTATGTAAATCTTGTTTTACCAGAGAGATTTATTATCCTCCTCTTATAGTTAGATGCATGATACTCCTTAATGGGGTAGCATCCTTTAGAAGTTTGACATCTTTTGATTATTTAGTGTCTGATATCCCCTTTGAATATAGACTTAACATCTTCATGCTTGGCATGCACACTATTTATATGTCCGACATGTTCACTCATTTAGATACTCGATATCTTCTTATAATGTTAAATGCTCGGTATCCCCTTTCTGTTACATGTTTGGCAACGTTCCTTGTTGTAGTAGCTTGATACCCATCTGCCGTTATAGAAGCTTGTGATCACTAATTGTCTAGAGGCTTGTTACATCCAAAATTATATGCTTGACATTTCTTATCATTTTACAAACTTGCCACCTTTTTTGCTTTACAAGCTCGAGATGTCTATTAGGAAATCAAATCTACGGTTTCGATGACAACAACTATACCATGGAAATCGAATATACATATATATTTACGTATACAGGTACTTGCTAGAGCAACTTCACTAGAAAGACAAGAACAAGGCTCAAAGAACACTACAAGAGAATATAAGTCGATAGGATCAAAGAAGCATAAGAAAAAGAGCACAAAAACTGATATGCACAATATCAGACGTCTGGGTGCACAAGCCAGATGTTTGAAACAATTCTCTGGAACAACAGACAGATTGAATCAGACGTCTGGCAACTGCATTCAAATGTCTGATATACTACTATATTCAAAAATATATATAGTACAAACGTATGAAACATATTCCAAATGTCTGATTTTGAACTCGGATTTTTAATATAAACTTCAACTACCACAGCCGAATAGACATCTCCACTTCTCTTTGCTGCAACTCTTTATCATCAAAAGAAGCAACTGTAAAGAACTGGTTAATGGATGCAACTACTCAAGAAACCTCTCTACAACTATATATATCATCAAGAATCAAGAGAACACATTATCTTACTTACATTTGCTCTCTAACTACATACTCTATCATATATTCTTGATCTCTAGCAATCTATACTTGCATTTCACTCTTCCATATATTCAGTTCTTCACAGACAATACTCTCTATATATATAGTGGAAGCATTTGTACTAATTAGTTAATATCCATATTGTAGAACACAATTTGACAAGAACAACTTTTTGTAACCAAGCCTATTCCTTCAGGTGAAGCATGGGTGTTTGATAGTCGAATTTCGAAAGGGGGCTTCGGGACTGGACGTAGGATGGGAGGTCGGAACCAGTATAAAATCCTGGTGTGCTTACTCTATATTCTACTTAGAGTAATATTGTTTTAGTTATACTTTGTTATCACATATACTTGCATATACACTACACGATCCAACCTGTAGACTTTCAATTGGTATCGGAGCAAGGTTGGATCAAAGTACAGTAACACATTTTTTAATCACTTTAATATGGAAAGTATTTTTCAAGAAGGTCAATCCACACCACGACCCCATTTTTAATGGTTCAAGCTATGCATATTGATCAACATGTATGAGAATTTTTATGAAAGCTAATGTATTATAGATTTGGTTAGCCACTCAAAATAAATGTGAAACACCTGGCGCTGCTATGAACACATGGAATGATGCACAAAAAACCGTAACTTGTTTTGAAATATTATTCGAAGAAAACCTAAAGTATCATACTTTAAAACTTTCGGATCAAAATGTTTTAAACTAACTACAAAAGGTATTTTGGGAAAATTCGACCCGAAGGCCGGTGAAGGAATTTTTGTTGGGCACCCGAGTCGTAGCAAGGCATATAGAATTTTTAATAAACGAAATAACACAATTAAAGAAAGTTTAGATGTTTCGTTTGATGAAAATCTTCTTAACCATCATACTAATGACGATGAAGAAATAATTACAATAACAAATACAACAAATTCTTTTAATAGTGAGACAAATGCACAAAATAATACTTTGGTATCATCTCCTAGAATTCTAAAAGATCATCCAAAAGATAATATCATTGGAGATCTCAATTCTAGAGTAACTAAAAATCAACTTAACCAAATAAGTCATATTGCATTTGTGTCAAATTTTGAACCAAAATATTATAAAGAGGCTTCAGAAGATAATTTTTGGATAATAGCCATGCAAGAAAAATCAATCAATCAGAACGTAATAATATTTGGGAATTAGTACTAAGACTAGAAAATCAATTGGTTATAGGAACAAAATGGGTATTTAAAAACAAAGCAGATAAAAATGGAAATGTAGTTAGAAATAAAGCACGTCTAGTCGCTCAAGGTTATAATCAAGAAGAAGATTTCGACTACGAGGAAACTTTTGCTCCAGTACAAGACTCGAGGCCATACGTACATTACTCTCTTTTGCAAATCATCATAATTTTAAATTATTTCAAAATGGATATCAAAATTGCATTTTTTAAATGGTTTTATTAAAGAAAACATATATGTCGAACAACCTCCATTGTTTGTTCAAGAAAAATACCCCGATCTTGTTTTTAAATTACAAAAAGCCTTGTATGGTTAAGAACAAGCCCCCATGCCTGGTACGAAGGTCTTAAAAATCATTTAATTACATCCGGTTTCTAAATAGGTAAAATCGATACGACTTTATTTGTTAAACGAGAAAATAATGATATTATAGTTACGCAAATTTACGTAGACGATATTATTTTTGGTTCAACTAACGAAATTCTTTGTACTCAATTTTCAAATATTATGAAAAACGAATTTGAAATGTCTCACATGGGAGAATAAAATTTCTTTTTAAGGTTACAAATAAAAAAAATTGAAAATAATATCTTTATTCATTAAGAAAAATATTGTAACGATCTATTACATCGTTTTGAAATGGATAAAACTTCAAGCAAACCAACACCGATGAGTACTAGTGTTCACTTGAAAAAAGATGATAACGGAAAAGATTTTGGTGAAATATTTTATTGTAGTATGATTGGCTCCTTACTTTATTTGACGCTTGCCGACCCGACATTATGATGAGTGTATGTCTTTGTGCCCGATTTCAAGCAAAACCAAAAGAATCTCACCAAAGAGCTGTTAGATGTATCTCATGATGTCTATCTAGTACTAGAGGTTATGGTTTGTTTTACCTTAAGGGATCATCATTTGAACTAGTTTCATATAGTGATGCGGATTTCGGTGGATGTAAAGCAGATCATAAGAGTACTAGCGGAACATGTCACTTTATCGGACAATCATTAATTACATGGTTTAGCGAAAAGAAAAATCGTGTCTCCTTATCTACTTGCAAAGCAGAATATATTTCAACAGCTTTAGCATGTGCGTAAGTGATATACATGCAACAAATACTTACGGAGTTTGGCAAAAATATCAATAAATCGCCAATATATTATAATACGAGCGCAATAAATATATTAAAAAACCCTGTAAATCACTCACGTACTAAACACGTAGATATACGTTATCCTTTTATGTGACAATGTAGAAAAAGGATTTATTACATTAGAATACATAAATACCGAGAATCAGATATTTTTACAAAACCACTAAATGAACAAACATTTGTTAAACTGCAACGTGATTTAAGAATATGCTCTCCTAATGATCTACTAAACTAATACTATATTTTCATTTATTCTATTTTTGGCTAGAAATTTTTACCCACAAATTAAAATTATTAACTCCTTCACCTTAAAAAATTTTAGGTGGTTGTTTTCTGAAATTACCTATGAATAACCTTTAAAATCATGTATAAAAAACTTTTTACAAAACAAAAAGTAAAGAATATATTGATTTCATATTTTTACAACAGAAAATATAAGCATATCTTCCGACAACTCTCATCTCTCCTTCTCGACACCAACAACGGATTGCTCAGCGGATACACCTCATCGCCTTCCTACTCCTACACCAAATCAGAAACCGACATATAGGTGGTCCTCCTACTACGTGGAATTCACTCTCGTTAAAAAGAAGTCCAAAAGATCTCTATTTTCCTCTCCTGGCATCAAGGAGAAAATCGTTGACATACATCACTATTAAAAGCAACAAATAGATCCACAACGAGAATTCTACTTTGAGCAAATGGTCAATGTGCGACGACTAAGTTTCCTAAAGCAAGTAGCGATAAAATTTTGTAATTCATGAAAGAAGGATGTACACGAACCATTTCTGATTCCTTGCAATCCTTTGGATCCCTCTGCCTTGCATCGTACACCTTTGGATCCTTCACCGATGCGATTCTCTGGTTCCCCAAGAACCCACAAACATGGAAATATATGGTCTCCACTCAAGCCATGGAGGGATGACAAGTCTGAAGATCGCAATGCTCCATTGTCATCTAAATAAATTAAATTATTCTCATTGTATTTTTATCTACATGTATTTGTATTCAATTTCAAAATAACAATACTATGTTTTATTAAAATCAAACTCTCTAATAATAAGCAACACCCTTCAAAATTAGGCTATTTTAAGGCAAATTGGTTATTTCAGACGTTTGAACTTTGCCATCAGACGTCTGACAATCTGGTATCACACAAATTTTTAACCATCATGCATATATCAGACTTTTGATAAAACCTTCCAAACGTCTGAAAATTATCTTTTCTTAATAAAAATATAGAAATCGATCTATTTCAGACGCCTGAAATTATATCCAGACGTTTGAGAAAAGCATCTGTCCTACAAAAATAACATTTTCACCTATTTTAGACGTCTGATTCTACAAGCGGACGTTTGATAATTCTCTCGGCCTATCAAAATCTACAACTCGTTCAATTCTAGACGTCTACCACAAACAATCAGACGTATGATTCTTTTTACTGTCTTCAAACTAGGTTAAATCAGACGTCTGATTCACCTTCCAAATGTTTGAAATTCAATCGACACTCTTAAGTGCCCAGGTAACGTCTATTCTTTTACTTCTCTCACTTCGTTTCATTTTATTTCTTCTACAAAATTGACTCCTTATTTCTCAAAAATAATTCCTCTTCCAGACTCGCTCAAATTTGATGGCTCCTAAAACAAAAGCCCCTAAATCTCTAAGTGAAAGCAAGACCAAGCAACTTCATCCAACCCCCAAGTTTACTCTTACGATCAAATTGAGCGATGGATGAATCGTGTGCCATACTCAATTAAGAGATACGAGGATATTCAAAAGAAGAAACTCTATATAGGTCCATTTTATAATTTTCTTAAGTTCCCAATGTATGATTTAGACAAAATGTGTGAAAGTGCTGGATTAGAAACTTTGATATCCTTTAATCCCAATAACATCCAAATTGATCAGCAAGCCATATTTCTTTTCTAGGCTAATTTAGATAGCACAACAATTTGGAACACTGACAACGATGATAATTGGCTATAATCAAGTGTTTATTGCAACACAATAAGACTTACTCCAGGAATAATAGGCTGAACTCTTGGATGTTTCGACACCGGAGAAGATTTATATAATATTCCTGATATGCATCTTAAACCAAGATATAATATCACACATCAAATATGGGAAGATGAAATGCCTAGATTTGAATCTAAATACCTACGATCTAAGAAGAGACTTCTCACTAGAATGATCATCAACACAATCATTCCTCGTCTTGGTAGTCATGAGCATATCATGGAGTTAGAGCACAAGGCTCTATATGCTATATTCAGCAGAACGAGGATTAATTGGGCAAAATTTATATTTGACGATCACAAACATTTAAGGACTCGATCACGCCCATCCATCATCTATCTTGCATATATCATGAGACTTCTACGAACTCACAACATCCCCTCATATTTATTCACTTTTGAAGAGATTTCTTCGAAACATGCATCCATAAAAATTTTCTCGCTAATGCACAATACAACAAAACAGTCTTTTTACAATGGGCAATGCCCGTTGTAATATGGTTTTCGCAACGGGCATGTGCCCGTTGTAATAGGCCTCATTGTAATAGATCCACCACATTTTACAACGGGCAAAGCATGTTGCAGTATACCTTTTTACAACGGGTTATGACCGTTGTAATAGACTATAATACAACGGCCATAACCCGTTGCAATAGACTAACTATACTAGTTACATAGCCTGTTTCACAACATGCATTGACCGTTGTAATAAGCTCATATAACAACTCACATTGCCCGTTGCAAAATAAAGCAAATTAAAAAAAAAATTACAGCAGCATCCATGCAATACATCCATACTAATGCTAAATATTGTCGTAAAATAATTAAAATCACATAAGAAAAGACTAAATGGTAGAGTCATAGAATTCTAACACTCCAAAACTTTAGATAAATTTACATTCCAAATACATAAAGCATTAATACATAACAGTCCGCTACAAATATCATGTTCAAAGTACAATAATGCTATACCAAAAACTTACAAATATCAACTTCTCTGTCATCTGGATACACTCCTACACTCAAACCCCTGGTATTGACACAGTGCATTTCCCTATGCCTCTAACCCACACAAACCATTACTATCAAACAAACCACCTTTGCCAACTTCATCGCACTTATCACCTACATCCACTTTCCCCTGCATACAACTGCTCTATACAATCCTTTATCAACCACTCTAACGCAGCCAATTCCCACTTACACTGAATATAACCTTCACTACCATCAACCTACTGCCTTGTTCACTTCCAATCACCAGAGTGCGCTTCCCTTCAACTTCACTGAACATCGTATACACCCATAAATACAACAACAAAACTTCATTGCCAAAACAGACCCAGCATTCAACAATCAAAACTTCCTTCTTCCTCCTCATTTATCAACCTTCACATCACCAGCCTATATACAACTTCCACAACCAACAAAACAACCAACACCTCAAACTTCCTCACAACCACTACCACCACACTTCTTCCACCCCATCAGCTCATTATAGCAAACATCCTCACATTCATTACCTAATCCCACTTTGGCTACACTTCCACAAACCCACCTCTACTTCATCTTACAAAACTCCTCAATCCACTTCTGCATATTTCAATCATCACCATCAAAAATACCCCCACACTTAAATTACATATATCATTCCATTGTCTTCCATTTGCACTACTTCCTACTGCTACATCTCCCCTCCTTGCTACCTATACACACTACTTCTTCCAACCTCTATAAAAATACCAAACTTCATCACTTTACTTGTATACTTACCTCAAAATTTCCACTGTCCCACTGCCTTATCACAGCCACTCCTCTACCTAAACTTCCCTTGACAACTACTGTATTATTGCTCTTTCATACTGCTACCTCCCTACCTTTCATCATCCTTTCCTCCCTGAACCACTACTGCATCTTTACCACAACAAAACCAATAACCTCCAACTCCACAACTAACCATAGCATCTCCTCTGATTCTCCAAGCTTCTGCCAACTACCTCCTCCACCACTCAACCCATCAACCACTCCTTCACCCCAATATCCATCACCTAACAACCTACGACTACTGCTGCAACTTGCCTGCAATATTATTTCATACCAGGTATCCATGTATTTTAAGGGAAGCTAGCAGTTTGATAAATGATCGCTTATTTAGTTTATCAAGGTCAAGATTCTAACCTTTTTGGTTTGGTTAGCTACAGCTGTTTCCATTTCTTCACACGTTGAAATGAATTCCTAAGGCACAAAAGTGAGCTACATAGAAAATGAATATATTGATGTTAGTTATTAATTATAATATAGTAGAGTAGGCCGCAAAACAAGCTACTAAGTGATTCTAAGATGCTTTAATAACTCAAATCTTGGTGCTAAAAGGTTTAATAAATGGAACATGTGATCATAGAGAACCTGAAATAAGACATCAGTTTCTTATAGCCATTGATGCATGTTGTGATATATACTTGACCATCTAATCAAAACTGGTCAACTTTGTATGTTCATTCTCCCTAGGGAATGTAAGAAAAAATCAACAATTTATATACTAATCTAAAAATACTTAATAAATTAAGAATATGACATTAACTGCAGCTTTAATGAAATGAAAATGCAAATTTTCTGCCCATTTTTTGTTTGGCTTGCGTCGTATTCCATTACAGGTTATAAAGGTCAAATCTTTAGATGTTAAATTTAAAAGAAAAGTTAAGCTGTCTTTTGAAAATTGAATGAAAATGAGGCAGGCATGAGTGGATGCATTTTTATATCATCGGGTATTAAGTGATATGTTTTATATCATCATGTATCCAAAAAAGTGAAAAAACTAAAATTAAAATTATCATCATTCTGATACCAAGAGGTTCATAGGAATTGGTTATGTTTCGTACTAAAGTTGCAAATTTCGTGAATGATCCATTTACACTTTTAGCTCAAGTTGAAATAGAATACACACAGTAATAGACACGAGCTTCTCACAGTAATAGACACAATAACTTGTTATGGCTTGTCCAATGAATTTGTTTCCTAATATTTGCAAAGGGAGTAGATATGACTTTTGCTATATCAACAATTGCCCACTTTATCTTTGATTAATCGATTGATGTTTTGGCATCGCATATGTACTAGAGGCAAATGCACACTACTGTGTTCCTAGACTATAGTCCAGGTTAATGTACTGACCACTAATAAATCCCAATAAGAATTTCGCCCATTTAATCTACCAAAGAGTGGACAACCTTTTCTTTTAATTAATTCACGTTTATAATGGTAACGATATCAACTGCAAAATTATATGTCCTCCAGATGTTTGCCCTCCTTCCAAATGTTCTGTGTTTTTTTTAGCATAATCAGTGGGAGATTTGGTAGCAGTCTGTCTTACAGTGGCATTGGTTGCTTTTAAACAACAAAAGCAACACTATGCTTTGTTATTTGGCAATCTTGAACATTGCCAACTTAGTTGGCTATGTTTGTTCGCACCGAGAATAAATAATATTTATACGAGGACTGTATTTATCATGACACAGCCTGCTAGGATTCAACTATTTTTTAGAAGATCCGGCGATTCGTTTCTCATATGCAATTACTTTGGTTTTACTGGAATGCTTAAATGGACGTTTTTTGGGATATCCTTAGTAAGCTGAGGACCTTTAACTTAAATTGGGATATCCTTGGTAAATAAAACGGATCATTTTCATGCAATAAAAAAATATATAATAAGACAAGCAAAATTTATAAACTTCAGACAAATCAATATATCATATAAGAATTGTTAATTTTTCACATTTTACGAAACTGCAATGAATTTCAAAAAAAGGGTAACAATTAAAGTCATGTTGCAATGATTTTTTTTAAACTTAAAATCATAATGCCTGGATGATATTTAAAAAAATTATAAACATCTGAAAATGAGAAATTAATGTCAGAAAGCAAAAAATGCAATGCATCAATGACTTTTACAAAAGAAAATATGTATTTACTGCAACCAATGTTACCCTACTATAAATAGACAAAATGATTTAAAGTAGTGTTGTATATATTGAATTATGCAAAAGGGTAACCAAAATTAAACACAAAAAAACTGTCAATGAAAAAAAGCACAGTAATGTACGTATTAAGCTAATACGTGAGAATTTCAAGAATGGGTCTGTAATATGTGTCCATTAGCATTGTCTTGAGTTCGAGCAATTTTCAAGTATATAAATTTTATGGATTTGGTAATTATGTGTCCATCAGCATATCTACCTAAATTCATCAAATTTGAAGTTATGTTCATGTATTAATCGTTATTAACAGACAACAAATATTCACATAGAAAATAAAATAAAGTTATAGAGAAAAGAAATCTATCCAGAATCCATGATAATGTGGTAGGTACCAATCTATATATGAAACCATGTACACAGACATGTTTGCTAAATGTATTTACCTGTTATATAGACATGTGAAACCATCTAATACTTTCTTGGTCAGATCCTGCTTCTTTTCAAATATAATGAGTTTCATCAAACTTATTCCATATCTGTTCATCAAACAGCAGTTCACCACCACGTCTTCTACACATCTACATTGCATCGGCTTCATCTCCATATCCAAACCGTCGATAATTTAACCCTACTACACCGCCTTCACCAATCGCGAATTCCCAAAATCGAATACCTGAATCTCCCAATTCAAACTTTCGCCACCAAAGACTTCAACGTAGCAACAATCGATCCAACCTGCAACCTCCAACCTGCAAAAAGTTAAAAAAGAAGAAGAAAACACACAAATTAAAATTATTTGAAAGCAGGGTTATAAAAAAGGAGATTGATACTTGAATAATGAGGAGGCGGAGCGAATCGAAATCGTGAAACTTGATTTGATTTCGCGTTCCCTAGGAGAAGAAATGATTTCATTTGCGTGTCGAAGCATCAGCAACAAAACCCTAGTTTTGGCAAAAGAGACGAACGCCATTTTTCACAAGCGCGGCCGAAGAAAGAAAAGAGAACGGGAGAGTGTCTTATTACTGGATGTTGGGCCAGCTAATATTTTTTTACAACGGGCATGCGACCGTTGTAAAGTTGGCATCTATTACAACGGGCCTGAATGGACCGTTGTAATAGCCTTCTATTACAACGGGCAACCAATGCCGGTTGTAAAAGGAAGTTGTGTATGGCATCTTTTACAACGGACGCAAATGGACCGTTGTAATAGCCTTCTATTACAACGGGAAACCAATGCCCGTTGTAAAAAGGACGTTGTAATAGGGTATTTTTTTGTAGTGGCACTTACCGAAAAATCCTTCGGATTTTGTATCATTTGAAGAGTGGACGCAATGTCACCAAGCCAGACAAGCTGGGCCTCCACCTCAAAAATAACCTGAAGCATCACAAGAAGTGGAGCAACATCGTAGAAAACTCCTCCCCCTCCTGCACCCTTTGATTATACATCCCAGGATGACATTATGGAGACTTGCAAAGAGGCGAATCCAAATGAGAGTGCTCACAACTTAGCTCTCCAAAATCAGCTCATTTTATCTCAAAATAAAAAATTATTGGCTAAGGGCATTGTAGTTTTGAAACATCTTTTGCTTCATGCCTAGCCGCAGTAGAAACATCACTTTCAACTGTATTATCCATTCTAAAGGAGGTTCTTCAAAGGATTCGTGGTCCTACACCACCTTTAGAAGATTGTCCAACTCCAGTGCCTTCTCCTCCTCCTTCGAAAAATTTCAAGCTTTTTGACGAGGAGAAAGAACCTCTCGAACAAACTCAGACATCTCCTATAAAACAAGCTAAATCTTTCATAAATGAAGATAAAGGAGATGATCAAGATAAAGCTTCCCTAAAAGATCCTTAAATTTCGTAGGATTCCAAATTTTGTATAAAATGATAAAAATCTATGAATGTAATCGATTAATGTGATTAACGAAATTTCCTTTTTTGGCATGTTATTTCTATGTATATTTATAATCTTACAATGATTGGTAAATACTTAATGGATTGACGTGATGTCTATAATTAAAAAAAATTATAAATCCTTTTTGATAATGCCAAAGGGGGAGAAATAATAAAGATCACAATAGATAATGGAAAGCACATATTCAGGGGGAGATTTATGAAATTATCAAAATTATATATAAGTACATTGTAACATAGTTGTCATCATCACAAAATGGGAGATTGTTAGGAAGTCAAATCTACTGTTTCGATGACAACAACTATACAATGAAAATCGAATTTACATTTACATTTATATATATAGGTACTTACTAGAGAAACAACACTAGAGGGACAATAACAAGGCTCAAAGGACACTACAAGAGACTACAAGTCGATAGGATCAAAGAAGCACAAGAAAAGAGCACAAAAACCGATATGCACAATATTAAACATCTGGGTGCACAAGCCAGATGTCTGAAACAGTTCTCTGGAACAATAGACAAACTGAACCGGACGCCTGACAACTGCCCTCAGACATCTGATCTACTACTATATTCAAAAATATATATATTATTAGACGTCTGAAACATATTCCAGACGTCTGGTTTTGAAATCGGATTTTAAATATAAAATTCAACTACCACATTTGAATAGACATCTCCGCTTCTCTTCGCTGCAACTCTTCATCATAAACTGAAGCTACTGTAGAGCACTAGTTAATGGATGCAACTACTCAAGAAACCTCTCTACAACTATATATATCATCAAGACTCAAGAGAAGAAATTACCTTACTTACTTATGCTCTCTAACTACATACTCTATCGTATATTCTTGATCTCTAGCAATCTATACTTGTATTTCACTCTTCCATATATTCCATTCTTCACAGACAGTACTCTCTAGATATATAGTGGAAGCATTTGTACTAACTAGTCAATATCCGTGTTATAGAACACACATTTGACAAGAAAAACTTTTTGTAACCAAGCCTATTCCTCCGGGTGAAGCGAGGGTGCTTGATAGTCAAAATTCGAAGGGGGGCTTGAGACTAGACATAGGACGGAAGGTTTGAACTAGTATAAAATCCTGGTGTGCTTACTCTATATTCTACTTAGTTTAATATTGTTTTAGTTATATTTTATGGTCACATATACTTGCATATACACTACAAGATCCACCCTGTAGACTTTCAATTGGTATCGGAGCAAGGTTTGATCAAAGTATAGTAACATGTTTTTGAATCACTTTAATATGGAAACTATTTTTCAAGAAGGTCAATCCACCTTACGACCCCCACTTTTTAATCGGTCTAACTATGCATATTGGCCAACAGGTATGATAATTTTTATGGAAGCTTATGGATTAGAAATTTGGATAGCCACTCAAAGTAAATATGAATCACCTGATGCTGCTATGAACACATGGAATAGTGCACAAAAAATAGCAGCTTCTAATAATACCAAAGCATGAATGTTTTATTTTGTTCATTAGATAGGAATGAATTTTCACATGTCATGTTATGTAACACTGCATATGATATTTTGTGTACCTTACAAATTACACACAAAGGCATAAACAAAGTTAAACAAACTAAAATTTCAAAATTAAAAAAATCAATTTTCAGCATTTAAAATAAAACAAAATGAATCTATAGTAGACATGTACTCTAGATTCCAAACCATTCAACACGATTTAATGGCACTTGGAGTCAAATTCACAAATTTTGACTTAATATCTAGAATACTCAATTCTTTAACTCCAGAGTGGGAAAGAAAAGTATTAGCTATCGAAAAAGCTAATGATCTCTCAATACTCTTAGTTGAAGAATTGATAGGAAATCTAATGTCCTATGAAGCTAATTTGCAGGCACGAAAAAAACAAAATTCGAAGAACAAAAACATAGCATTCCCAGCAACAATCGAAGACTCTGACTTAGACGAAGAAGAAATTGTATAAATTGCCAAAAATTAGAACAAATTCAAGAAATTTAGGAAAATGACTAGATTTCAAAATGAAAAATCAAACTCTACAAATCAAACATCAGTCAAATGCTATGAATGTGACCAATTTGGATATATGAAGAAAGATTGTCCCAAGCTCAACAATGATAAAAAATTGAAAATTTTGAAAAGAAGAAAGCTTTCAAAGTAACATGGGATGACTCGGATTCTTCGTCATTATGAAACAGTGATAGCGATAGTGAAGGAGAATAAGCTGATGTATGTTTTATGGCACAAACTGATGAGGTATGTCCCAAACTTAGCTATGATGAATTATTAGAACTTAACATGGAATTGATGATAAATTTAGACAAATTAAAAAATTGAATAAAGAACATATAACCAAAATTAATAGGTTAGAACATATAGCGACAAGTTAATTGACGAACGAAACTAAAAGAAAGATCATCATTCAATCAACAAATTTGAATCGACGGCCTCAAATTTCCAAAATCCCTAAATTGTTGAAAGAGGAACGAAGGACTAAATGAAAGAAGAAAGCGGCCGATAATATAAAAAGAAAAGGGACATATTTTTATCACTTTTTTCTTTGGGCCGACTTATAATTTCTATTGGGTTTATTTTTAAAATTAGGGTTTCTTGCTTAGTGATTGTTTTTGTTTTTTCATTTTGTGTTTTACTTTTGAACTTTTATAATATTCTAGTCGTGTGACTAGAGGACGAACTACGGTGGTGTAGTTCGAGAATTCGCAACTCAATGGCTGAGTTGTAGTAGAATTTTGAGCGTAGAGTTAGGTTATTCGATAGTGGGTGTCGTGAATTTACGTTTGTAAACATGCCTACTTAATTTCTAGTAGTAACGTTGGGGGCAGCATGCAAGCAGGATTTTACCGAAGCTAGGTAAATCTATGTTGTTCTATTTTTTCTTTTATTATTCTGCTATTATCTGTGCTGCATTTATTTTATATATTTCCACATTAATTTTTAGTATTAGTAGTATCATCCTATTTACCCCACTCTAGGGTGAAATCGATCCTACAGGTGGTATCCGAGCTAGGAACAAAAGCCAATTTTTGTTTTAAAATTTTGATTTTTTCAAAAACTAATTTTTGTTTTAAAATTTGGATTTTTTAAAATAGCTTCTTTTAATAATCCTTTTACTGAGGGTCAATCCATAGTTAGACCATCCATGTTCAATGGTGAATATGCTTACTGAAAAAATAGAATGAAAATTTTTCTGAAAACCATTAATGCTTAGAATATTATTGAGACATGATATAGGACAACAACTATAGTGGTAGATAATCAAGAAATTGAAAAACCGGTGGATAAATGGACAGATCTTGAAAATAAACTACATAATACTAATGTTAAATCTATGAGTCCCATTATTTGTTCATTGGATCAAATTGAGTTTAATCGTATCTCACACATGTAACTGCATAGGAAATTCGGCACACACTTGAAGTGACCCAAGAAGGAACATCTCAAATCAAAAATCTTGCCATGCTTAGTAGCGAATACGAGAACTTCACAATGGCCAAGGATGAAAATGTCAAAGATATGTATGGATGACTTTCCAATCTCCTATACAAATCAAAAGCTCTGGGAAAACCATACACAAAATTGGAAATAGTCCGAAAAATCCTCAAAGTCCTTCCATTAAATTTTGATGCGAAAGTTACAGCCATTGAAAAATCAAAGGATTTGAAACAAATCAAAGTTGAAGAACTCATCGGAAATCTCACTACTTATGAGCTAGAAATAAAATTTAAGGAAGAACGCGAAGGAGGTATACTCGAAAGAAATCAATAGCTCTCAAAGGAACAACAGAAAGTGGCGACGACGACGATGACGATGGAGCAGTTGAATTGGCACTGATAATAAAGAGATTCAAAAAGTGGAACCACAAATATGGAAATCCGGCTCTAAATCAACAACTGAAAAGCAGAATAGTCAATGTACTAGACAACTCAGAAAAGCATGAGATCATTTGTTATAAGTGCAACAAACCTGTCATATCAAGCCTAGTTATCCTCAGAATCGACTCAGCCAAGGAAAGAAATAGAAATGGAGAAGTTTTGCAGCCACTTGGGATGAAACTGATGAAGATGATAAAAGCATTGGCAGTGAGAGTGAATAAGGAAACCTGTGCCTTCAAGGAGAAACAACTGACAGTGATGATGACGAGCCAAGTGAGGTATTAAAACTTACTCACTCAGAATTACTTATATATTTTCATGAAGTAAATGGCTGTTTGAAAGGCTTAGGGAGAAATATGCTAAAATTGAATCATAAAGAGATAGTTTGATGGAATTAAATAAATAGCTCGATCAATTGGTTAAAAACCATCGAAACAAGTGCCCTAAATGTGATAAGTATCCATCATTAGAAGAAGAGATTAAAAAAATCAGAAATTAAAATTAAATCACTTGAAAATGAAATTCCGATTTTAAAAGAAAGTGAAAATACCGGGAGAGAACATTCTATTAAAAAGTGCACTCAGTTATTGAATGAAAATGAATCTCTCAAAACACAAGTCCAACAATTGTCTACAACTTTCGCAAAATTTTCCAAAGGATAAAGATCGTTAAATATGCTATTAAGGAAACAAACTGTTAATACTGTTAGACAAGGACTTGGGTATAATCAATCTGAACATGTTAGAAGTGAAATTAATCAAGTCAAATCTGAGTGCACAATTTGTAAAAAAATTATACACAATCAAGACAATTGTTGGTATAGACCCAAACACGTGAAAACCATACCAATTTGGGTTCCAAAAGGCACGAATATAAAATCCCTTAAAGTCAAACAAATCTAGGTGCCAAAAGGAACAAATATAAATAATCTTGGGTATACTCAAACTTATTTTCCAAAATCTTTTTCCACTAACAACCATGGACCTATAAAAAGAAATAGGTCACAAAAATCTTTTCTCATATGGATATGGTGGCAGGCTAAGGAACAACAACAGTGTTACCTGGATTCTGGCGACAAATCAAAGTTCCTTAGCTTAGTATAAAGGTGGAAAAATCACAATGAGCAACAATGAAAAATTGTCATAAAGGTAAAATAGGTAACGATACATGTATCTTGAACGATATATTAAATGTGAATATCTGCACCATAATCTGATTCAGCCAGTTATGTAATAAGGAGATAAATGGTGATTTTGATTTTGAATTATGAAAATTGTAGGCCAGTTATATTTTTATGCCGAGAACACTATAAAAACCTCTATAGTCTTTGAACTAGTTCATATAGATTCGTTTGGGCTAATGATATTACAAGTTTAGATGATAAGAGATATTGTCTTTTATTGATTTTTGATTACTCTAGATACACATGGATATATTTATTTATCTCACTGCTTCTAGATCCGACACCATGTTCACTATTTTCTTATTTGAACGGTTTTAATTCAAATCCAAAAGAATTTCATTTAAAAGCTATAAAAGATTTTAAGGTATTTGTTGCAACTTCACGATCTGGTCCATGACATCCAACTTATGATAATCTTGAGTCAAAGGGAAATTCAGATGCAGATTACATTGGTAATCTAGTTGATAGAAAAATTACTAGTGGAACGTGATTTATGTTGAGACATTCAGTAGTTGCATCGTTTTCAAAGAAAATTTATGCATTATTTTTATTTTAACTGATTTTCAATTAGTAGACATTTTTCTTATAAAACCCCTTCTAGAAAATATTTTTTTTGATGACCTTTATTTCTGATTAGGCATTTTATAAATTTGATTCTATATTTTTGATTATGATCTTAAATGCCTATGTTAACAAATCTTATGCCCTACTGATTATCAAAAGACAAATAACGACTTAAATTTAAATGATGAATGTTAATATTAATCATATATTATGAATTGAGATGGTATATTTAATAAATTTCTTTAAAATTTTAAACAATATTTATAATAACTATTTATCGGTAAAAATTGGATGACCATCTCTTTTTCTATTATTTTTCCAACGACCATCACTCATCAAAATCCAATATAGTATGTTAGTATTTTAAACGGGAAATTATCCATTTTCATTTATTTTATTTTTTAATAAAAGCATCCAAAGTATTCACTCTCATTTAAAAGTCCTCACGGTTATGCATCGATGAATTACTTGGAAGTTTTGTTTATGTGCTTTCATGCTCATTTAAAAACCTCACTGTTATGCATGTATGGAACACATATCAAAATTGAATATAAAGTAGACAAGTTGATTCTAATTCCATTTAAAAGTCCTCACGGTTATGTGTGGTTAGAAGATGCTTGAAATTTATTTTTTATTAAAGTTGGGAATATTACTAATCCCATTTAAAAGTCCTAACGGTTATGCATGGTTAGTAGATATTCAAATTCCTGATATAAATATACCACAAATTGACACAACGATAAGGTTTTATATGCCGACATCACCCCTATCACTCTAAAGTGGAATATGCGTCTAATAGAGTATTTGTGATTTTTGTTTGATTTTTTATTGAAATTTAATATTTATACTCCATTGGGTATTAATGTTGTATAATGTATATCACTTTATCTCTATTATTATAACACTATTACTCTTTTGCTGATAACAAAAGGGGGAGAGAAAAGTTACGATTTTGGCAAATAAAGGTCAAATATTTTATTTTTTATTTGCATCTAGGTTCATTTGCATATTTTTATTTATTTTCACGCATATATGAAGGGGGAGCTTTGTTGTAGAGAGGAAGAATTCAAATAGGAGGAGCAAATAGAATGATCAAATACATTTAATAGAGTTAAAATCTTAAATATATGTTTGTTATCATCAAAAGGGGGAGATAGTTGAATATGCTAATATATGATTTTTTTTCTTGATGATAATAAACATATATATATATATATTCATTTAAATGTATTTGTTATTGTACTATTTTATTTTCACATAATTAAATAAATATTTGCTGAATAAAGTAAGTAACACAGAATTTTAAATTCAAATAGATATTTTATTCATGCAATTATTTTATTACAATTTTTGAATAATATAAAATTTGAGCTCCCACTATATACACAATTTTCGTTACAATGCAATTTCAAATTATAATACACTTTTTCACTATGCAATTGTCATTTACATTTGTTCCTCACCACACATCACTCATTCACTCATATTTGTTCTTTAACTATATCCCAATCTGTATCCAACATCTGAATTACCTACAAAATAAACACTGACGCAGTAAAATAGTAAAACAAATATTTTTGCAGTGCAAAATAAAATACATTTTTGAAAATATTATTTGCCTCGGTTATTTAGGTGGTTCGTCATAATTTATTTTTGAATTAATCTACACGAATAACTTATGACATGCACAGTGCATCACTGTACATGCCACAAGGCCGTGCACACTGATATACACTTGATAAAATTGCAGGGATAGGTGAGCACAAGGTCAAACCCGAGCCTTGGCTGGATTCAACTCAAGTGCAATACAAATAAAGTCACGACATGAGCACAAGGTCAAACTCGAGCTATAAGCTGGATTCAACTTAGGTGCAATACGAAAAAAAAATCCAGATGAAAGTGTACATAAACCTTCAGACTGTAAACAACACAGGTATAAAGTGACGTACACATGAAGCCGACAACAACAGGTTCAACTAAACCCAGTAATGAAGACTCCGAATAAGAATGTAAGTCAAAAACAACAACAAGACTACAACTCAAAAGGAGCAACAAATACCAGTACAGAATGAATGCAACCGAATACAAGTCCACAAGCTCAATGCACAAACACATAGTTAGTCATATGTACAACAAGCTCCAGACTCAAGGAAATGTGCAACAGCACAGTGCAGTCAGACATCAATATCAATAAGCAACATCGTATACACATATGCGTTTGGTCAGGCAACGCCAAAGTCTGAAAACAATGCAAGCTAACATACATATATGCATGTAAGCAATCAAGCTGCAATAGAGGTTACAACCCAGTACAGTTCAAATGAAAATAAGTTAACTTCAAATGAAAGCAAAATGCAAAGTGACATGCATGAAGCTTTCAAACAGAGACCATAACATATGCATAAGATCATACACATGTATACATATTTGAGTATACACATATATCAAAGAACAGACAAAATAGCCTCGAACAAAAATTGAACATGAATATAAAGAAACTGTTTTCACAAGCTCAATTTCAAGTATACATGATGACCAGAACACAAATGAAATATGAAGTGCAGACCTAGCAACATGAATGCAATGAATCAGCTCGAAGCAAAAACCCAGTACAAATACAAAGCATGCATCAATTAGACAAACTCAAGTATGAACCAGGACCAGTGAACTGTAACGACCCCGGATTTTTATGAATTTAAATTTATAATTTAAATGAATTTTTGAATTAAATTTTTAAAATTGATTATAAATGGCAGCGAGTTTCCCCGATTCAAATATAAAATATATTAAGTCAAATTGATTTGAAAAATTGCATATATGTGTATATATGAGAATATATATATGTATATGTTGGATTTAAAAATATAATCTTAAATAAATGGGTCAAAGACTAATTATAATAATAACAATTAAAATATAAACTAGAAATACAAGACAATAAATGTCGAGTCAAACAAATAAATAAATATAAAAGTAAAACACATTTAACAAATTCTAACAACAAATTAAATATAGAACTCATGTATATTTCAAAATATAAAACAAAAGAAAGAAACAAAATAAAATATATTTGTACATATATAAGTTAAAGTCTAACCAATAACAAAACAAATACATAAATATGCAGGTAATCAAAGTAAAGTGTTGCAGGCTGAAATAAAGAAGTACAAAGAAAAGTAATAAATGCTTTCATCTCTAGCCCAAGACAACATCATCTACCAGCCACCAAGCAAGGGTATCATCAGCCGAGCTAAAAAAATATAGGCAAGCATAAACAAAGTATAAAATATCTACAACATAATAAAATACAGCACATCCTAGCATAGGCTGTAAATCAAACAGAACAAGCATGTAATGCCATCTTCTCAGCATGTATAAAGCAATTAATACATTACACCTCTAGCAATAAATTAATGCCATACCTCTAGTACAATATATAGTATGCATCAGCCCCATATGCAAAAAGAAAAAAAAAAATGAATGAAGTAAACAAAACTAAAACAAAACATAACAATACAAATCAACTCAGCAATGCAAAGATTCAAGATTTAGTTTTAAGGTGAAACAAAGCAACCTAGAACTCCATGCAAATAAGACTCAACTCAGTTTAAACATTAATCAATCAAAACCAGAGAAGATTCTAGCAAAGGCTGTTTAAAAATTTAAAGCAACCTGGTTCAAAGTAGTTCTCTGTTCTTCTCCACTTCAACAAAACCAGGTGAGTAACTCAACCCAGTTTTCTATGTTTATTGAAATGCATGTGAGTAACTTCATATATAATATTTTAAGCTTCAATTTAGTTGTATGGTAAAATCTGAGACTTTGTTGATTGGGTGAGATATACATACATACATACATACATACATATATATATATATATATTGGTGAATAAACCTGTACATATAAATACAGGAACCTCAGAATATAAATTGGAACTGGGAGTGCTCATATATGTTTACTCTTTGATACTCTGAAACCAAAGTTTGATTTCAAAAAAATCATTTCTTCCCAAACTATTAAATATTTGGACTTGAGATCAAAATAGCTATTGTTTGTTTAACCCTGAACTAAATTTAAAAAAATAAATTCAAATTAAAATCACTTGGTATCACCTCTGGAAAGAGATATTTTTGAGCACAACTTCAAATTGATCAAAATTTGAATCTTGAAATTTTCGAATTCAGATACTTAGCTTGAATCTTCACTGGAAGACGTGAATTTTAAAGCTCATATCATAATTTTTAGCGATCTAGTTTGTGAGTAGTTTGGGTTCGTTCGAATTTTGCATTTCGAGTCGCCGAGGTCGGTCTAGTTGATCAGAGGGGTCGGGTTTTTTTGTGGAGATGGAGGAGCCTATGGAGTTGCCAGGAAAAATAGTCGGGGATGCCAACGAGGGCAGTGGCGACAGCGGTGAACGATTTGTGTTTGTAAACCTAGTTTTACCAAGGCTTTGAAATTTGATTCGTTCGACGTCCACAGTGCATCGAGTTGCACGAGACTGGGGGTGATGGAGGCTGGGGTGTAGATGAGGCGGTGGCCGGAGTTGCACGAACTCCAGTGGTTGAGGCGTCGAACACGAGACGTTGACAGGCTTCGAGAGGAAGTCCTGTACTTGTTCCAGGTTTTGGCATTGAACTCGATTTCGATTTTCGTGTGAAGGAGAGAGATTTGGTGGGTTGGAGTGTATGAATGGATGATCGTGGTCGTGTAGATGATCGTGGTGATGGTCAGAACGTCGCACGGCGACCGTGCAAGTGCACGGTGCATCTTCTTGTACCTGGTGAAGTTTGGAAGATGCGTTATTCAATTTTCTCGGGTAATTTAATGAGTGGTCTCGAAGTTGTGAGGGATTTTACTCGTGAGTGACTCGGGAAAGTATTAGATTTGGCTCAGGATTGTTTTGCGAGTGTTCTGTTTCCAAGTTTAAAACCTGACAACAATTATGAGATTTTAAAACAAGTTATCAGATGTTTAAAACATGAATTTGCAAGTTAAATAATTTATCTATTAAAAAAAAATCTGAATTTACATAGTTAAATAAGTTAATTTAAAAGCAATTGAACGTATGAGAAAAATTTGAATTTAAAATAGATTAAAATTGAAAAATTAAATTTGTAGCTGTTTTAAATTCAAATAGTTTGAAATGGAATTTAAAAGTGAATTTGAAACAAAATGTTTTCAAAAGTGTTTGAGAAAAGATAATTGAATCAATTATAAAAATTATGATTTTATCTCAAAGATAGTTCATTAAAATGTTAAGTTAAATTAATTAATGATTTGGATTTAATTAATTAAGAAAGTAAGGGTTTAATTATAAATAAAAGGTTAGTTAATTAATTAAGATAATTAATTAAGAAGAAATGAATTAATAAAAAGTGATAAAAAGATAATTTTTAAGTTTATTTAAACTTAAAATTCATATGTTGAAAAATTATGGTTTATCTTAAATTAATTAAGGATAATTTATTAATGATTAAAGATTGATAAATCAAATGATTAAAGAATAATTAATTTAAGGAAAAATTAATGTATGTGATAAATTAATTAAGGTAATTAATTTGAGGACAATTAATTAATTAAAGGTTAATTAATTTATGAAAGCAATTAAGGGGTTAATTACTAATTGTAATTAAATTTGAATATTTTGATTAAATTAATGATAAAGATAAATTGGTAATTCATGATTTGTTATTATGAGATGATTGTTAAATGGTAAGTAATTAAGGAGTAAATTTCTTGAAATAATGAATTAAGAAGTTAATTAATTATATAATTGGTTCAAGAGTCAATATAATTAATATGATTGATTTAGAATAATTTAATTAATTAAAGTGTTTGATAAATTAATTTATATCAAATGATTTGAATTAATAAACCAGAATGGGATAATAAATTCATAAGTAATTTAAATTTATTTACTTGGAAATAAATTAGATTTGATTAGGATTAAACGATTAATTGATCTTGCTTATAAATGATTATTGGATACTTGACCTTACTTATGAATGATTGTATTGTATGAGATGCCTTGAATTGATTGTCCTATCTGATCTGTGATAGGTTATTCTGTAAATTGTGGTATGTATAATTTATTCATTTATTGATGATACATCTGTATATTATCTGTGAATCTTTGAATGAAGATGAGCGTTATAGCTTATATCGCTTATCAACTATATTTCTATGTTTTAAATCTGTGATGATTGAATGATGTTTGTGCACTATTGTGTTAAACCCCTGGACCACACCATACACACACAATTATGGATTTCACGAGGAAATCGGTTAAGTCGCAGATTTTTGAAATAGTTTAAAATTTGAATTTTTAAATTCAAATGTTTTGGAAATGGAATTGGAATAGAAGTGAAAAGTTTTTGAAATGAAATTTCAAAGATGGAAATTTATTTTGAATAACTGGATTAAGTGTTGGAATTTAAATACTTTAATTTAAATTTGAATTCAATATTCAAATTGAATTCTGTAATTTGAAACTAGGGATTAATGATATTATACTAGTCATTATGAGTTAAATCATTTTTAAAGTATTATTTTTGAGAATTTGAATTTAATCCAAGGATTTCAACTCGTATAAATGAATCAGATTTCCAAAATGAAAACTGTTGTTTTCAAATGACAAATACTTTTAGATAAGAACTGAGATTCCAATTAATTAGGGGAATTTCAAGATTGAATAGAGAAATGATTTTCCTAAGTTATGAATGAATTCTTTTTGAAAGCTATGAATTAAATCTGTTTATTTTTAACAGATTTAAATTGATGATTTGTTTAAATCAAATTGAAATGAAATTGTTTTGAAGGCTATAAGTTAAATCTTTGATTTAAAAATTTAACGAGTTAATCAAATTGAAATGAAATTATTTTGAAGGCTATAAGTTAAATCTTTGATTTAAAGATTTAACGAGTTAATCAAATTGAAATGAAAATTGATTTGGAAAATCTGTGAATGAATCTTTTATTTAAAAGATTAAAATGTGAAAATTGTTTAAAACCGTTAAAGGTTGTGAAAATGAATCATTTTGTTTAAAGATTGAAAATGGTAATTTGTTAAGCCATTTGAAGAAAAGTTTTGGGTAATAAGTTGTGACTTAATTGAAATCCCATATCCATATGTTTTAAAAAAAAAAAAATCGCTCACTATTCGGTTTAGCCAGGAAAGGACCTTTGTGTCGTATAACCCATTCCGAATATGTGATACGTCGTTATGGATAGCATTTGAAGACCGGTGATGAAGACCGGGTATTTGCGAAAGCAATAGGATGACCTATCGATTGTTTCTGCACCGAGTCGCGCCGGTATAGAAACTCCCTAAGTGATGGGAAATCCGATCGGGATTGTGAATATCCGGATTGCAAGGACTTCTTTGTAAGTGCCTTCGGTTTTGTTCGATCCCGGAACAGACTTGTATGGATTGTATGTCTGACATTACAAATTGAGATATAAAGCCGATTTCTTTCAAATATATTTCTGTTGGTGGCGGAGAATTTATTCTCTTAGCTTAACACCCTTCTCTGAGACGTACGAGCTCAGAGGTTATATAGTTGATGGTTATCAGCGATATATTCCCAATTTGGTAATGTGACATGCTGAGTGTTGCTGTGAAATGATCATTGTGTTGATTATTTGTGATAGGATCATTTATTTGATCGTCTATCTTGGTGATCATTTCTATGATCATTTGTTGACCCAAAGCATGGCTTTTGTATAAAGCGCGTTTTTATGGACGAGACTTCGTCGAGCCTCACACCTCAGGAATGGTCAAAACAGGAAAGATGCGGCAAGGTTAAAATGCCCTTTAGGATATGTGCATTTCCTTCTGGAAAAGGGTGGTATCATGGTATGGAGCCCAGATACTTACTCATGTTGAAAACACTTTATGATTGTGTGAATTGATTACGAGCGCTCGGTGAAAGGTCCCAAAGGACCGGGGGATGGCATATTCAGTCAGTTGTTACTCAGTTAGGGGTAACCCGGCCTTGTGTTGGTAGAGATCCGGTTTGGTTCTCGGGGATGTCCATCCAGAGGCATTCTCATGTGGAAATGGGAAGTTCCTTGGCCTAACCATTCGTTGGAAATCCAAAGAAACAATACGATCTTGTACGGTATTAGTTGTAGAACATATCATTCACTTATGGTGGCGCCCCACTGTTTGGATGGTAGCTATAGTAGGCATAGTTCGGAATGTCTATGCTGGCTAAGATTTATATTCTACTTTCGAAATGAATTTTTCCTACACTATGCACTAGTAATAATATCAAATGTTCTTTTAAATGCGTATCAAGCATCTTTGACTATCATAAGGAGAAATCTCCTCCGATTCTGCGTTTGCATTGTGTGTGTGTGCGGGAGGCCTTATGGTAGTCTCATTTTTAAAAAGCATTGCGAATTGACTTTGAAAATCTTTTGTTGAATGTCTTAAAAGATAAACTGTTTTTGTTGCTCACACCAGTCCCACGACTGATCCGGAGTTTATTGTTTCTTTCCTAAACTCTGGGTGCTCATTATTTTCTACACGAGCAGTCTAGAGTTGGGTTTTTCAGATAGTCAGGTTTAGTAGATTATCTGGAGTTAGTTCAGCCCTTGGTCCGGACCAGACTTGCTTAGCTTGGTGCATCGTTATTGGGAGTTCGAACTATTGCTGGATTGATTCTTGGAGATGGAGTTGTAGTTCTCGGAGTTCTCTTTTGAAGACTATCTCAGAGTTATATGTTCTGCTGCTAGATGTTATCTATCGTTTTCTTTTCCGCTGCTATTTATTGTATCATATCTCTGATGTATATTGATATCTATTGGATCATCTGTTGTATCAGATATTGTATCAAAGATGTATATCAATGTATTATTCTTTTATTCCGCTGTGTTGTTTACTTAATGTTGTTATAAGCTCCGGCGAATCGGATTTGAACGGTCGAATGTATGGCATTCGAATACGATTTGAAGTATGGATGTCGATTTTCGAGCGGGCAAAATACGAGACGTTACATTTGGTATCAGAGCTAAGGGTTGAACTTTAGCTTAGGAGTGTAACACATTAAGTAGCTCATTAGAGATAGGATGAAGTAAATCCTAGAATGAGTAATCCCTAAGATATCCGTTTGAATGCCTCAGTAAATTCTCTTACTATTCACTGATAGTGAGTATGAGTGCAAGAAGAGAACGAGATAGGGGACAGGGAAATACGACTATAATTGGTCAATACTCTGTAACAACAGTGGAAATAACTTTCTCAATCTCTTTTTGATTCGTTTCCAAATTCTTTTGATTTCTTCGTGACAGCTCCACAAAGAAGTTTCGGTGCGGTGATGCTCTACGAATCGTTGTAAGAAATTTTTTTTCTTCGTATTTCATCAGTTTCTTATCATTTTTTTTTGATTTAAACCTTAATGAATATGAATTTGAAATTTGAATGAATTGGGAATTTTGAATAAATTAGAAATTTTGAAATTGAGTTAAATTGATTAATAGAATATGAAGGATAAACTGAATTATATCGATAACACGATTTTGTTTAAAACCAAATTTTGAAATTCTGTTGTGATTTCTTGTGAATATCGAAGTCCGTAGAGGGACAAATTAGTATGTATTTTGAGATATTCCGACTTGAGTTTAGAATCCATATCTTGAATTTGAGGAATTATAGGAGATCGAATCTGTCTATCTCCGTGTTGTTTTCGTGCCTGCGAATTTCGAGGACGAAATTCTTTTAAGGGGGGAAGTTTGTAACGACCCCGGATTTTTATGAATTTAAATTTATAATTTAAATGAATTTTTGAATTAAATTTGTAAAATTGATTATAAATGGCAGCGAGTTTCCCCGATTCAAATATAAAATATATTAAGTCAAATTGATTTGAAAAATTGCATATATGTGTATATATGAGAATATATATATGTATATGTTGGATTTGAAAATATAATCTTAAATAAATGGGTCAAAGACTAATTATAATAATAACAATTAAAATATAAACTAGAAATACAAGACAATAAATGTCGAGTCAAACAAATAAATAAATATAAAAGTAAAACACATTTAACAAATTCTAACAACAAATTAAATATAGAACTCATGTATATTTCAAAATATAAAACAAAAGAAAGAAACAAAATAAAATATATTTGTACATATATAAGTTAAAGTCTAACCAATAACAAAACAAATACATAAATATGCAGGTAATCAAAGTAAAGTGTTGCAGGCTGAAATAAAGAAGTACAAAGAAAAGTAATAAATGCTTTCATCTCTAGCCCAAGACAACATCATCTACCAGCCACCAAGCAAGGGTATCATCAGCCGAGCTAAAAAAATATAGGCAAGCATAAACAAAGTATAAAATATCTACAACATAATAAAATACAGCACATCCTAGCATAGGCTGTAAATCAAACAGAACAAGCATGTAATGCCATCTTCTCAGCATGTATAAAGCAATTAATACATTACACCTCTAGCAACAAATTAATGCCATACCTCTAGTACAATATATAGTATGCATCAGCCCCATATGCAAAAAGAAAAAAAAATGAATGAAGTAAACAAAACATAACAATACAAATCAACTCAGCAATGCAAAGATTCAAGATTTAGTTTTAAGGTGAAACAAAGCAACCTGGAACTCCATGCAAATAAGACTCAACTCAGTTTAAACATTAATCAATGAAAACCAGAGAAGATTCTAGCAAAGGCTGTTTAAAAATTTAAAGCAACCTGGTTCAAAGTAGTTCTCTATTCTTCTCCACTTCAACAAAACCAGGTGAGTAACTCAACCCAGTTTTCTATGTTTATTGAAATGCCTGTGAGTAACTTCATATATAATATTTTAAGCTTCAATTTAGTTGTATGGTAAAATCTGAGACTTTGTTGATTGGGTGAGATATACATATACATATATACATATATATATATATATATATATATATATTGGTGAATAAACCTGTACATATAAATACAGGAACCTCAGAATATAAATTGGAACTGGGAGTGCTCATATATGTTTACTCTTTGATACTCTGAAACCAAAGTTTGATTTCAAAAAAAATCATTTCTTCCCAAACTATTAAATATTTGGACTTGAGATCAAAATAGCTATTGTTTGTTTAACCCTGAACTAAATTTAAAAAAATAAATTCAAATTAAAATCACTTGGTATCACCTCTGGAAAGAGATATTTTTGAGCACAACTTCAAATTGATCAAAATTTGAATCTTGAAATTTTCGAATTCAGATACTTAGCTTGAATCTTCACTGGAAGACGTGAATTTTAAAGCTCATATCATAATTTTTAGCGATCTAGTTTATGAGTAGTTTGGGTTCGTTCGAATTTTGCATTTCGAGTCGCCGAGGTCGGTCTAGTTGATCAGAGGGGTCGGGTTTTTTTGTGGAGATGGAGGAGCCTATGGAGTTGCCAGGAAAAATAGTCGGGGATGCCAACGAGGGCAGTGGCGACAGCGGTGAACGATTTGTGTTTGTAAACCTAGTTTTACCAAGGCTTTGAAATTTGATTCGTTCGACGTCCACAGTGCATCGAGTTGCACGAGACTGGGGGTGATGGAGGCTGGGGTGTAGATGAGGCGGTGGCCGGAGTTGCACGAACTCCAGTGGTTGAGGCGTCGAACACGAGACATTGACAGGCTTCGAGAGGAAGTCCTGTACTTGTTCCAGGTTTTGGCATTGAACTCTATTTCGATTTTCGTGTGAAGGAGGGAGATTTGGTGGGTTGGAGTGTATGAATGGATGATCGTGGTCGTGTAGATGATCGTGGTGATGGTCAGAATGTCGCACGGCGACCGTGCAAGTGCACGGTGCATCTTCTTGTACCTGGTGAAGTTTGGAAGATGCGTTATTCAATTTTCTCGGGTAATTTAATGAGTGGTCTCGAAGTTGTGAGGGATTTTACTCGTGAGTGACTCGGGAAAGTATTAGATTTGGCTCAGGATTGTTTTGAGAGTGTTCTGTTTCCGAGTTTAAAACCTGACAACAATTATGAGATTTTAAAACAAGTTATCAGATCTTTAAAACTTGAATTTACAAGTTAAATAATTTATCTATTAAAAAAAATCTGAATTTACATAGTTAAATAAGTTAATTTAAAAGCAATTGAACGTATGAGAAAATTTTGAATTTAAAATAGATTAAAATTGAAAAATTAAATTTGTAGCTGTTTTAAATTCAAATAGTTTGAAATGGAATTTAAAAGTGAATTTGAAACAAAATGTTTTCAAAAGTGTTTGAGAAAAGATAATTGAATCAATTATAAAAATTATGATTTTATCTCAAAGATAGTTCATTAAAATGTTAAGTTAAATTAATTAATGATTTGGATTTAATTAATTAAGAAAGTAAGGGTTTAATTATAAATAAAAGGTTAGTTAATTAATTAAGATAATTAATTAAGAAGAAATGAATTAATAAAAAGTGATAAAAAGATAATTTTTAAGTTTATTTAAACTTAAAATTCATATGTTGAAAAATTATGGTTTATCTTAAATTAATTAAGGATAATTTATTAATGATTAAAGATTGATAAATCAAATGATTAAAGAATAATTAATTTAAGGAAAAATTAATGTATGTGATAAATTAATTAAGGTAATTAATTTGAGGACAATTAATTAATTAAAGGTCAATTAATTTATGAAAGCAATTAAGGGGTTAATTAATAATTGTAATTAAATTTGAATATTTTGATTAAATTAATGATAAAGATAAATTGGTAATTCATGATTTGTTATTATGAGATGATTGTTAAATGGTAAGTAATTAAGGAGTAAATTTCTTGAAATAATGAATTAAGAAGTTAATTAATTATATAATTGGTTCAAGAGTCAATATAATTAATATGATTGATTTAGAATAATTTAATTAATTAAAGTGTTTGATAAATTAATTTATATCAAATGATTTGAATTAATAAACCAGAATGGGATAATAAATTCATAAGTAATTTAAATTTATTTACTTGGAAATAAATTAGATTTGATTAGGATTAAACGATTAATTGATCTTGCTTATAAATGATTATTGGATACTTGACCTTACTTATGAATGATTGTATTGTATGAGATGCCTTGAATTGATTGTCCTATCTGATCTGTGATAGGTTATTCTGTAAATTGTGGTATGTATAATTTATTCATTTATTGATGATACATCTGTATATTATCTGTGAATCTTTGAATGAAGATGAGCGTTATAGCTTATATCGCTTATCAACTATATTTCTATGTTTTAAATCTGTGATGATTGAATGATGTTTGTGCACTATTGTGTTAAACCCCTGGACCACACCATACACACACAATTATGGATTTCACGAGGAAATCGGTTAAGTCACAGATTTTTGAAATAGTTTAAAATTTGAATTTTTAAATTCAAATGTTTTGGAAATGGAATTGGAATAGAAGTGAAAAGTTTTTGAAATGAAATTTCAAAGATGGAAATTTATTTTGAATAACTGGATTAAGTGTTGGAATTTAAATACTTTAATTTAAATTTGAATTCAATATTCAAATTGAATTCTGTAATTTGAAACTAGGGATTAATGATATTATACTAGTCATTATGAGTTAAATCATTTTTAAAGTATTATTTTTGAGAATTTGAATTTAACCCAAGGATTTCAACTCGTATAAATGAATCAGATTTCCAAAATGAAAACTGTTGTTTTCAAATGACAAACACTTTTAGATAAGAACTGAGATTCCAGTTAATTAGGGGAATTTCAAGATTGAATAGAGAAATGATTTTCCTAAGTTATGAATGAATTCTTTTTGAAAGCTATGAATTAAATCTGTTTATTTTTAACAGATTTAAATTGATGATTTGTTTAAATCAAATTGAAATGAAATTGTTTTGAAGGCTATAAGTTAAATCTTTGATTTAAAGATTTAACGAGTTAATCAAATTGAAATGAAATTATTTTGAAGGCCATAAGTTAAATCTTTGATTTAAAGATTTAACGAGTTAATCAAATTGAAATGAAAATTGATTTGGAAAATCTGTGAATGAATCTTTTATTTAAAAGATTAAAATGTGAAAATTGTTTAAAACCGTTAAAGGTTGTGAAAATGAATCTTTTTGTTTAAAGATTGAAAAAGGTAATTTGTTAAGCCATTTGAAGAAAAGTTTTGGGTAATAAGTTGTGACTTAATTGAAATCCCATATCCATATGTTTTAAAAAAAAAAATTCGCTCACTATTTGGTTTAGCCGGGAAAGGACCTTTGTGTCGTATAACCCATTCCGAATATGTGATACGTAGTTATGGATAGCATTTGAAGACCGGTGATGAAGACCGGGTATTTGCGAAAGCGATAGGATGACCTATCGATTGTTTCTGCACCGAGTCGCGCCGTTATAGAAACTCCCTAAGTGATGGGAAATCCGATCGGGATTGTGAATATCCGGATTGCAAGGACTTCTTTGTAAGTGCCTTCGGTTTTGTTCGATCCCGGAACAGACTTGTATGGATTGTATGTCTGACATTACAAATTGAGATATAAAGCCGATTTCTTTCAAATATATTTATGTTGGTGGCGGAGAATTTATTCTCTTAGCTTAACACCCTTCTCTGAGACGTACGAGCTCAGAGGTTATATAGTTGATGGTTATCAGCGATATATTCCCAATTTGGTAATGTGACATGCTGAGTGTTGCTGTGAAATGATCATTGTGTTGATTATTTGTGATAGGATCATTTATTTGATCGTCTATCTTTGTGATCATTTCTATGATCATTTGTTGACCCAAAGCATGGCTTTTGTATAAAGCGTGTTTTTGTGGACGAGACTTCGTCGAGCCTCACACCTCGGGAATGGTCAAAACAGGAAAGATGCGGCAAGGTTATGAGGGGTAGCGCCCTTTAGGATATGTGCATTTCCTTCTGGTAAAGGGTGGTATCATGGTATGGAGCCCAGATACTTACTCATGTTGAAAACACTTTATGATTGTGTGAATTGATTACGAGCGCTCGGTGAAAGGTCCCAAAGGACCGGGGGATGGCATATTCGGTCAGTTGTTACTCAGTTAGGGGTAACCCGGCCTTGTGTTGGTAGAGATCCGGTTTGGTTCTCGGGGATGTCCATCCAGAGGCATTCTCATGTGGAAATGGGAAGTTCCTTGGCCTGACCATTCGTTGGAAATCCAAAGAAACAATACGATCTTGTACGGTATTAGTTGTAGAACATATCATTCACTTATGGTGGCGCCCCACTGTTTGGATGGTAGCTATAGTAGGCATAGTTCGGAATGTCTATGCTGGCTAAGATTTATATTCTACTTTCGAAATGAATTTTTCCTACACTATGCACTAGTAATAATATCAAATGTTCTTTTAAATGCGTATCAAGCATCTTTGACTATCATAAGGAGAAATCTCCTTCGATTCTACGTTTGCATTGTGTGTGTGTGCGGGAGGCCTTATGGTAGTCTCATTTTTAAAAAGCATTGCGAATTGACTTTGAAAATCTTTTGTTGAATGTCTTAAAAGATAAACTGTTTTTGTTGCTCACACCAGTCCCACGACTGATCTGGAGTTTATTGTTTCTTTCCTAAACTTTGGGTGCTCATTATTTTCTACATGAGCAGTCTAGAGTTGGGTTTTTCAGATAGTCAGGTTTAGTAGATTATCTGGAGTTAGTTCAGCCCTTGGTCCGGACCAGACTTGCTTAGCTTGGTGCATCGTTATTGGGAGTTCGAGCTATTGCTGGATTGATTCTTGGAGATGGAGTTGTAGTTCTCGGAGTTCTCTTTTGAAGACTATCTCAGAGTTATATGTTCTGCTGCTAGATGTTATCTATCGTTTTCTTTTCTGCTGCTATTTATTGTATCATATCTCTGATGTATATTGATACCTATTGGATCATCTGTTGTATCAGATATTGTATCAAAGCTTTATATCAATGTATTATTCTTTTATTCCGCTGTGTTGTTTACTTAATGTTGTTATAAGCTCCGGCGAATCGGATTTGAACGGTCGAATGTATGGCATTCGAATATGATTTGAAGTATGGATGTCGATTTTCGAGCGGGCAAAATACGAGACGTTACATGAACAGTGAAAGAAACAAGACCAGACCCACATGCACAACATATGTATATACATGTATGTTCACCCATGTATATACACAGTGCATACATATGTAACAAAGACTCAAATGTATCAAGACATCGAAACCAAACATCAAATGGCACAAGTGCAGCCTCAACAGCGAAGGCCAGTGAGCAAATCAGTCAAGATTCCAAGCATGCAAATATGAAGTATTTTTTGAAATCAGTGTACACAGCTCCACATGAAACCAGACTCCATGAACGTAGACATATACACATACATAAATGTATGTATACAAGTGGAGATGACCAGCATTTAAAGTACAGACAAATTCCAAAATCAAGATGAAGCCTGTGAAACCAGACTAGACTCCAAACAAATGAACACAACAACAGGATTACTAACACTGCAACCAGACACATTTGAATATCAATATAAATCAAGCAGAACAAGACATCACAACATACAAAAATATATGCATGAACACACACACACACACACACGCATATAAATATATATATATATATATATGCCATGGAAACCAGATTCCATCCAAGTAACTAGTGAATTATGATATACAACTACTACAACATGAAGCAGAGTTTACAAATAAAATCAATCAGATAATCAAATGTTGCAGGTTGGACAATTTTCAAGGTAGTAGTTTCAAATCAAGTCAAAGCGAGGTGATAACACTGATTGAGTTAAAAAGCCGAAGTCAAGACCAAAGTAAAACTGAACAATTCGAAGTCAAATTCTCATCTCAAAATATTATCACAAATTCAAAGTGGTTGAAGTCAAATCAGAAAAGAACAGAACCAAATCCAAAGAAAATGCAAGCCGTGGTGACCATGCAAGAACAACAATAAAATATTCTAATTGAATAAGTTCAAACGTATCATATGTATTTAAGATAAATCGAACGGTAGAGAACAATTAACTGATGAATTCAAAAGAAAAATACGAATGAAAATAAAGGGAATCGATCCCTATTTAAACCATTAATGTCATCGGCAATCAGACAATCGAGTTCAAGCATATCAACAAGAGGAATAAAGCAAAATCACATACCACTTTTATCATTCAAGCTCGATGCATTGGAGCAACCGTATGCAAATAAAAGCGACAAGATGATTGATGAAGCAAAATAGAAGAAAGATCATCATTCAATCAACAAATTTGAATTGGTGGATTCAAATTTCCAGAAACCCTAAATTGTCGAAAGAGGTACGAAGGACTAAACGAAAGAAGAAAGCGACCGATAATATAAAAAGATAACGGGACGTATTTTTTTCACTATTTTCTTTGGGCTGGCTTATAATTTATATTGGGCTTAATTTTTAAAATTAGGGTTTCTTGTTTAGTGTTTTTTTTATTTTGTATTTTACTTTTAAACTTTTATAAAATTCTAGTCGTGTGACTAGGGGATGAATATGATGGTGTAGTTCGAGAATTTGCAACTCAGTGGCTATGTTATGGCTGGGTTATGAGCTTAGAGTTAGGTTAGTCGATAGCGGGTGTCATCTAAGTGTGTAAGCGTCTAAATACTTAATTTCTAGTAGAAACCTTGGGAGCGGCACGTTGGCAGGGTTTTGCCGAAGCTGGGTAAATCTGTGTTGTTCTATTTCTGCTTTTATTATTCTGCTATTACCTATGTTGCAATTATTTTATATATTTCTTCATTAACTTTTATTATTATTAGTATCACACTATGCACCTCCCTCTAGGGTGAAATCGATCCTGCAGTTTCTATTCAAGGGACCTTATCGGAGTTCGCACTAGGGAGGTTGAGTGAGCGATACTATTTCGAAAGAAAAGTTTATATCCAAGTTAGTAATCAGATCTGATAATGCGTACAGATGATTTGTGTACATAATATGGGCTTAAGTATTTTTTATATACTTTATTGTATGGCTTAGTAATGTTTAGGGAGCGATTTTCAATTTTTTGGGGGAGCTTAGACAATCTTCTAAGCAATAAGCAAAGGTTTATAAGCGTAATGGTACACTTATAAAATTATCTATATCCTTTGATGATCAAGAATATTGTGAACCTAAGCAACATTCAAAATCCGGTTTGTTAGTCTTTTAACATTTTAAATGATGTTAAGTGTTAGTTTATTTCTTTATCGAATTTGACTTGATTGATAGTGTAATCATATATACTATGGTTTATAAAGCCTAAATTTATAAATAAAGGAATTTCTATATTGTTGTTTATTAGGATTTAAATCCCGATGCTTTTGGAAAAGTGATTTCGAAGGAATTTATGGAAGAAATAATATTATTATTTTAAAAAACTTTAGTGAAGTGTTATTATTTCAAGATATTTGAAAGGAGTTTTTGTGAAGTGGTTTTTCAAATATTTTTTTATGATTAAAGTTGGGAGATTGAGAGTTTTTCAATTTGGAATACTCGCCATGTATATTTCTTTACTCTGGTTATTTTTTAAGAGGAACTAGAATAACACTAGATGCTCCGTATTGTTTTGATTCAAGAGTTATACCACGCTTCAGTAGGAGGAATCCCCTCATTGTCATAATTTATTTTGGTTTTGATATATTTCTCTATAGAGGAACTTGAAAATATGTTTTGAATATAAAAACCTAGCCATTTAGTTCTGAATTTATCTTTTGAAAAGATTGGATGCACATTATTTTATTATAGAGTACACTCTGTACTTTTTCTATATATGGTTGTCATATTACTTTTGCTTGCATATGGCTTTATATCACACTAGATTCGCATGTAGATTTATATCATGCCAGTTTTTGATACGTGAAGTTTCATTATTATTATTATTAATTGCATCATATTGCCTTGTTACATATTATTGTTATATTGTTTATGTTGTTAGTGTATTGCACTTTTGTCAGCATGATTCTCTTTTGGATTATGTAAGTATAAGATAAGTATAGGGAAGCAAGAGATTACTATTTGATTTCTTATGCACCGGCATTTTCATCGAGATAGTAAGTTGCTTGCCAAAAACCAAACACAAAAGAGGTATGCAGTAGATTTAACAATTAGTGATTGATACATGATTTTATTCCCCCGATATGGGAGGCCACTTTTGGGCTTTTGTTTTCTTTATTGATTTGGGACGGTTATGGCGAGTTGTAATTTTTTCGGATCTAGCCACGCAAAGGAGGTGCTACCAAAATTTTCCATAACATAATGGAATTAAAAGCCTGGTAATCATTTTAATTAATAATTTTTTAAGCCTAAAAATGAGAGGACATTTTCTTCCTTTGGAAACTTCGGGGACGAAATTCTTTTAATGGGGAGAATGTAACATCTTGAAAAAATATAAATAATTTATATTCAAATATAGGGATTTTTTAAATATTTGAATTATGAATTTAATATCAATTAAATGGATTTAATAGCCTTACTTAACTCCTTTTAACTAAAAAATAATAATGATGAAAACTCATTTTGTAAATTTATTTACAATAATAAACGGTTCGAATAAATAACAAGAAAATCAATTATTAATAAAATGACTTCATTTTTAGTTATCTATTTTCAAATAAATTTATAGGATTTTCCAATAATTCTTAATTTTGAAAATATTTAAATTATTGTTTGACTTATTTTACGAAAAACGTTGGTATTTTGAAAATTCATAGAATAAGGTTACCGGCATATTTTATTGTCGTTTTGTGAACATTTCACATTGTTACGCGATGATTGTATTTTTGTTTTTGTCATTCAAAGTTTGTACGCAAACAAAATTCTACGTAGCTATAACATCCCGTATCTAGTGACAAAATACAGTAAAGCTAATTGTATCCATAATATCGAAAGCACTTGAATATGAACAAAACCACAGATTTCAAAAATAAAATTTTACTGATTACATTTATAAACAAATTCATATCCAAGTTACATTATCCAATATCATTTCCCAGGTAAAGATTAATTATAATCATTACAAAATTATGCCAATAGCGACATATGACGACGCCCCCTTGGTTGATCAAAGAAATATAGTCATATCTGACTAATACACAACAAAAATAAACAAGGCAATATATAACTCCTAACTAGCTATCCATCAGGCACCTGCTCGTCCTTGGAAGTTTTATTCCCTAAAGCGACTAGAACCTGAAAACCTTAACCTTCAGCCTACTCAAATCAATTTTGAGCACCCGAGAGTTTAAGGGGAAAACAAAAACTTCGAGTCAGACATATAGCCTGGTGTGAATAATACTATTACATCTTGGTTTACTGATATTAAGTGAGACCATGCCGCTTAGCGGAACGGGTTTCCCCTTACTACTATCCTCTTTAAAACATATTTGCAAATCCTTTCTTGCAACTAAACTGGTTAATCAAACTGATATAATAATGATAATAGAAATAGCAATGTCTGTTACGCTAAAAAAGATAACTTGATGAACTAACTATCCACAAGTAATAAACGGACTATATATCTGAAAACTGGGTCGACTGCTCGCATACTGGACTAACAGTCTGCAAACTGGACCAACTATCCGATCAAAATGGACTATCTATCCGAATCATTTTTTTAGGGTTAACTACCCTTTATCTTTTTCCTTGAAAACCTTTTTTGAAATGATTTAACCTTTTAAATCATACTTATACAAGGAAAATATATTCTTAGATTTACTCTAAGCTATTTTGCCATGTTACATATACTTTATTCAAAATAATGTTGATGAATTTTAATGAGAATTGACTACCCTTCCAAAACAAATTAAAACCTTTTTTAACTTGAAAAATACTTAGACTATATTGCCTATTAAATGCATTCGAAACCTTTGCTTAAAATCTTTAAATAACACTTTCGAAACCCTTGATGGTAACCCCTTCGAAACCATTGAAAGTGACCCTTTCGAAACCATTAAAAGCCTTTCGTTTGAAAGCTTCAAAATATTAGACATCCCTCTTTAAAACCTTTAAATATTGCATTTCGAAAACATAGGGAAAACCTTTACCTTTAACCCTTTCGAAACCCTGGGGAACCACCCCTTCAAAATCATTCATAAAACCCTTTCGAAAGCATTAAAAACTAAACCTTTCAAAAGCCTTTGGGTTCAATTTAAAACATATGGAAACCTTTCGAAACCATTCAAAATTTTACCTCTTTAAAACCTTTGAAAACCGTCTCGGTTGAAACCATTTGGACCACGCCTTTAAGTAGAGCAAAATGATCAGAATCCATTAAAATCGAAAGCATTTGTTTCGTAACCATTTAAAACTGTCTCTTTCAAAATCATTTGTGTTTTATGTCAATCATAGAAAAAGGGTCTTTAAAATATTTAAGTTGAAAGCATCTGTTTCGAAACCATTTCCTTAGTAAAGAAGTGATGGTTTCGAAACCATCCCTTCGAAAGCATTGGAGAAGTGGCAAAATTATAGAAAACAAAGTACCCCTTTGAAACCATCTAAGTCAAAAGGTAAAAAGGAGGCAACAAAAGGTTTCGACTTAGTCGAAAGAAGTTATTTAAAAACAAAGGTGCAATCCAATCGAAACAATTTCTTTTAAATCCATTTGACCTAGTCAAAAGCTAACTATGTTGGAAGTTACTTATTCAAAAGCCATTTAGTCGAAAGCAAGCAAGCGCATTTTTAATTTAAAATCAAAGTGATGCCTCAACCCGCCAAAACCCCTGGTTTCGACTATATATATTTTGCCTTCTATCCAATTCGCTACGTACCAGTATATTGATACCATGTGACTTGGTTTCGATGGTGTTTAAGGCGGAAGGACTTAGTTAAATGCTAACCAAGGCAGAAGTAGGTGCCGAAAGCACAAAACAGTAAAAACATGTAGCAAATAGTTTTTTTTCACCTAACCTTCTTTACCTGTCACATTTTGATTGGTTGCCTTTTTCTTTACCACTAAAAAGTGCTGCAATTTTCACAAGTAACTATTTGAATTATTTGCAAAGAGCCCCTTCTCCTTTTATAAATACAGAAAACATTTAAGTCCCATACCTTAAATAATTTTATATGTCCATTAAAATACTTCGGAAAATTCTACAAAATTCCAAAAAATCTCTTTCGATATGTTTTCCAACGTATAAAAATTTCAAACCAAACCTTATGTTATTTAACGTAAATAATTTATAATCCAAATTAACATTTTTTTACTAGAAAATTCATATAAATTCCGAAAAAATTCAAAAAATTCTGATAATTGAAACTCATATCCAAAATATCATTTATAATCTTCATAAAAATTCACAAGGCATTGAGATATCATTTAATAGGATTTTCACCTTAAAACATATCATAAATTCAACATGAACTACCATAATTCATCAACAAGTATATATAATCATTCCATCATTCAAAAATAATGGCAGTCAATGCAAAATATTCGAAATTCATTTTAAAACCAAAAATAAAAAAAAATTAGATGTAAATATTATTCACCGTAGCTTTAGGGATTAAAGAGATCGAGATGTGAATGGATTTGATTTGCTTAAACTTCTTTCTTGGCTTGTCTTAATCTTCTTCCTCTTTCTTTTGTTAATGATGGTCGGCCTCTTTTAAAAATTTTGATAAAATGAAATGAACATGTATAGAAATACATGACCAATTTTTAGGAATATAGGAATGACCTCTTTTCAATTTTACCCCTCCTCTATTTCAATTAAACTCTTATTTTAATTCATACGTTCAATGGCACAGCTACTCTTTGATTACATCAAATCTCAATCCCCTAATCAACACATTATTTTATTTAATTTAATTAATAAAATACCTAAATAATTTTATCGAAAATATGGGGTGTTACAGTAGAATCGTATAAGAATTTACTAAATAAACCAAATGTAACGACCCGTATTTTAATCACTTTGATTTTGAATATGTAAAATATTTTTTAATATTTAAATAATGGATTTTATAAGTCAAATAAACCTTTTTTAAGTAATAATTAATGACGGTGACGTTGTTTTAAAATTAGGTTTACAAAAATTACCAGTTCGGAGAAAAACAGAAAATATGACCGAACATTGTTTTCGGGATTTCGATTTTTCATCGAACGAAATTTATCAGAATGTGTTATATACACTAGAGTATATATGAATACACATAAACATATGACATATGCTTGTGTTAATAATGATATTAGATTAAAATAAGCTTAAGAAAGCACTTAAGATAATAAAGTAGAAATTCGATTTTTCTTTTTAATATATATAAACACACACACACATATATAAACACATAAATCAAGCCAAGTACACTACGAAAAGGTGGAAGTGATGGAAGTACGTAAGAGGGGAAAGGGATAACGTGTGGAGCAAGGTAGAGAAGGGTGAGGTGGAAAAATGTTAAGGAGGGTAAAGTACTAAGGGCAAAAAGGTAATTTTCATGTGTCATTTTATATAAACACAACTTCAAATTTTCCATTACTCATTTTATTTTATTTCCTTCTCTTCCAAACTTTTATATCTTCTTTTTCAAGCTCCCTTCTCCACATCCACGATTCCTTAAAATTTCTAAAATTAAAAATTCGCTCTTTTTCTTTTAAAATACTTAAATTAACTTCAAAAAAAACATATATTTCTTCTCTACTCCTCTTATCTCCAAAAATAAACCATAAAACTCCACTTTGTGCTTATGGAAATTATAGAGTGATCAGAGAAGAAAAGGAGGAACCTCAATTTGTTTGTGAAAAATGCGGGGTGGAATTTTTTGATTCTCGGATACGAAAAATATCAAATGTGATACATTAAACTCGCATGTCCAGTAACTCATGTGTGGTATTTGGAACACCTTCTTAGTTATATCGCGAATTGCATCATGGCCGAGCCCAACCAGCCTTACGCTATCCACCTCCTTTTGGTCTTAAAGTTGAGATTATGCAAAAGGGAACACCGTCCGGTTGTCGTTTACAAGTTTGGTTGAAATCAGTGCTCGTTTGTGTGAGTAAATCTCACCTTTTTAAAAAGTTTTAACCTTTATGATTATGGTGAAAATATATGGTAATTAGTTGTGTTTATATGTGTGGGAAAGTAATGATTGTTGGCTTGGTTACCACTTTAAAACGATGACATCCTTGATAGTTAGTAAGTGACTGAGATTAGTCGAAAAAGCTTAAGTAAATCATATAAGTGATGCGCTCTATATGTTGTATAGTTGTTATTTTATTTTGTCTATATTCCCATACTTACTTTAGATGATGCATGGATAAATAGATGATATATGCAAGTGTTTATAAAAATGCCTATATAGCGACTATCGCTATATTGGCACTTTTAAAAATATCATCTCTTTTGAAATCTTTTGGTTTAATCTTATGCTTGAGTTTTTACAAAGTTAATCAATTATTCAAATAAGGACATGTTTAAAGTTGAACAATCATTTTAGTATTGATATTTAAATTTAATTAATCATTTTAAATAATCATTATTAAGGTTAATTAATTATTTAAATAATGATGTGTTTAAAATTAATTAATCATTTTATTGATGATGTTTAAAATTAATTAATCATTTTTAACCATTGTTGTTTAAGGTTAATTAATCAATTAAATAATGATGTATTAAAGTTAATTAAATATTTTGTTATTGATGTTCTAAGATTAATTAATCTCTTTAATAATAATCTTTATGGTTAACTAATCATTTTAATATCGATGTTTTAAAGCTAATTAATCACTTTAATAATGATGATTAAAGTTAACTAATTACTTTAAATAATGTTGTTTGAAGTAATTAGTCACGGTTAAAGCTAATTAATTATTTTAAACAAAGACGTTGACGTAATTAATCATTGATTTAATTTAATTAATCATTTTTGACAGTGTTGTTTAATGTTAATGTTTGAAATGTGAAATCCCAGCACAATTTCGCTTTTAAAAGTTAAAAAGTTGACTCGGCTATGGAAAGGATAAGAAATTTAATTCCCGTAAATAATATCTATTATATGGAAATTCTTTAGTCATACTCTTAGCACTAAACGTCGAGGTATGAAAACTCATCCCTATCTTGAAAGTTAAAAGTGTCAATGAGGCAATGCTTAGAGGTGGCACTGCATTCACTTGCTTGACTTCATTTTCAACCAAGAAATAGTACAAGTTTAAAATCGACGAGTAGTGATAAGAAAATGAGATTTAATTTCCATATACGATAATTTTGAATATTCTTGATAGTTGATCTATTGATTATCGATTCAGCCTTTTCTTTTGTATCGTCAATATAATATGATTTGTTGCTCATTTTAAGAGCTGATATCCTTTATCGAAAATGACTAAACTCAAAGAGCGAGTGTAAGCAAAGCTATATAGGGTTGCTCCAATTAGGGTATTATCACATCTACTCTAGATTTGTTTTGGTTACATGCACATTAAGATGTGAAATCCTTGGATTCTCGATAAAAGTTGGTCCGACTTGGACATGTCCGAGAACCATCGTAGTTCTCAAGTATATTCTAGAGGCATACTTTTTGTAAGAGGGGTGCACCCTCCTAGTTATTTGTTGGAAAATTTCCCTTTCCTTACCATTGATTCAAACTGTGACGCCCCACCTCTATACCCGCGCTAGCCAAGAACACTACGGTGTAGTGCTGTCAACTAGCCCGGAGAATAAGGCTGTTGAGGAGCGGCCATCAATAGTTAGGCCTTACACTAGTACTGGTTATCTCGATAGGAGTGATATATATAAAAATTCGTAATTTTTCATCCCTGATTTATTTTCTCCCATCGACATACCCCAATACCAGTATAAAACGAACTACGATGGTTCATAATAGTTTAGAACAGTAAATATAAAATATTACACAGATAATATAATGCGGAACACAAATAAAATAGAAAGTCTCATATATACAATAACTGATGTCAGTTACAATACATTTGATACAATACATATGACACGGTACATATGATACAACTACCACGGTCGACTCAAGAAGTTACATATACAAGTACATTAACGTATATAATATACATGAATACATATCTTCCTATTCAATTTTACAGACTACTACAAATGACGACGACTACTCCAAAAGATATGAAAGAACTTCATAGCTCTAGCAGCAACCCAAAGCAGAATATCTACAACCTGAAATACTCGGTCTGACCCGAGTATTAGATTCAAAAGAAAATAATACTCGGGTCAGTCTAATTCAAACTCAGTTATTAGTGCACAGAAGCAATAATAATTAAATAACGAATAGACGACAGTAATTAAACCAAATCAGGATGCAATTCAGAATATAGAATTGAAATGAACAAAACAGTTCAAACCATTGAAATATCAATTAAAATATTAAGTCAAGTAGGGCTGCAGTACACGCACGCGTGCACTGCCTCGCCGCTACAGCATATGAACTACGCAAAAGATTAATAAATCAAAAGCAATTAGAATATCAATAAAAGCAATACTGTGTGGCTGCAGTACACGCTTGAGTGCACTGCCTCGCCACTACAGTATATAATATCATCACTACTTCAAATATTAACAGCAATCGAAACTACAGAGGTCAAGTCACGGCTATCATGACTCAACACAACAACAAACAATATGAAACTTATAGTGCGACTGGCCAGAGGTTCAAGTGCAAGTCCATCATCAAAATGTAGACTGCCATTAAACGGACCCAATTACTCAAAGCAACTAGGAGCCAGAGTAGTGTAACTTTTAAATCAAGTGCTCAAGATAACATGCCTCGAAAAACAGGCTATAAAAGAGGCAACCAAGTGATGTGCAAATGAATGTATCAGTGGCCGATGCAAGTGCATACTCAAATTAAGGAGGCAGTAGTGAAACTGCAATTACCAAAGTGAAGCATGAAAACCTCAATATGCAGAGAACTGCAATTTCCAAAATGAGGCAAGAACTAATGTACATGAACATTAAGGAGCACAAAATAATAGTGCAACAGCAAGTAACAGGATACAAAGGGCAGTGACCCATACACTGATGACCAGGCAGCAAGCATATATTCAACGAGGATGAATATCAAAATGGCACCAGTACATTTTTAATGCCACAAGCCCAAGTGCACAACTAAATGAAGGATGAATAAAGACTCAAGTCATATGCAGTGAAAACCGAGGCAATGCTCAAGTGTATCAGCAATTTAAAGTGCATCTGAAATGGATCGAACAAGTACGACAATTAAAATATAATGCTTTTCCAGAATGAAACTACAGTTGAAACAAACTAATAGCCATGAAATTAAACGGTCAAGCAACGACAACACAAGTGCCGAACTCAACTGGACAGCATAAGTTAATGGCTGCAATGCTACAATAAAATCAACATGTATGCAACAGTGAGTTGAATTGGACAGTACAACTCAATCTCAACAATGCAATGGCCATAGTCAAATGATCATGTGACCGTGCAGTACAACGATTCATGTGGAACAATAAAACTTAGGGAAACCAGAAACTAACAAAACCAAGTGTACCACAGTGGAACCCCAAACCAAACAAGAATAAGACTTCAAATATTAACAGCAATCGAAACTACAAGCACACAAAAGATCAAGTGCAGATATGAAACAGGGATAAACAACCTATACATGTATTGTGAAGACAACTACACGTATCAAGTTGAGTCAAAGCCAAACAACCGAGCATATATACGGTTCGATAGGACAAGGCTAAAGTCGAACAAAACAATGGCAATACTCAAGTGCTACCCAAAATCAAGACCGAGGTCACGAAAGAAATCAACATCGTCAAATAAATTCAAACGCAATCAAACAGTTTAAACAGTATACCCTTGAGTATACATAAAACAATTCAAACTCACGCATGAAGAAAATTAACCAGATCAGACTCCAGAAAACCAAAGGCTGCAACTTCAGCTACAATTGTATGAACAAAATAATCTGGGTCGAAACAGAAACTCAACTGTATATAAGTGCTCGTAAAACACAAGAAGTAAATAAAGTAAGGAGTGTCACGAAACCCTCAAGTTACTGTTTTCCATAATAGAACTCGAAGTAACCACAATGCAAACCAGAAAGGAAAACCGCGACCATGCTACAGGTGTGACAAGTCAGTATCAACAGAGTAACCATAGCCGAGTTTTAACAAAATCAAACAATTCCAGGTGGACACAAATGGTCAAAGTCCATTGAATACAGTTCAATATCAAATTAATGGTGATGGCCGAAGTCAACATAAAATACCAGCGACTTCGAAACCGTGGTGAACAGTAGGAAATCAAAACAGAGTCAACCAAGTAACACGAAAGAATAAATAGAACAAGTCAGTGAAATCCTCAACAACAAAAAATCAAATCGAATGGCCAAGCACAGTTGAATTAGATGTGAGTGGTAGCACTCACCGTGTCGACGAATTAAAGGAGCAACCGAATGTCGAAGCAAGCAACGTTAGCCCCACAAGAACGAACGAGGAAGAGCGAAGCCCTAATTTGGAGCAGCGGAACGAACACGAGACGATGCCGCCATTTACTTTCTTATTTTCTTTAGGGTTCGGTTTCGAAAAATGAAAAGAGAAATGGGGGAAACGGGTTATTAACCCTTAATAAAATCATGGCAACAAAGACATGGGCCGAACTATTTTTTAAAGCCCAATAAAGAAATGGACCACTAATTATTTTCAAAGCCCGTCAATCTCATTAACAATTTATAAAATAATTTCAACTCAATTTAATTACTTCAATTGGCAAATAAGCAACAGTATTTATCGTTTAAAAGTCGATTATCAATCGATGCAAATACCGGGTTGTTACAGACTCCCCTCCTTAAAGAAATTGCGTCCTCGCAATCTTAAGGAATAAATGGACAAAAGGTAACAACCATAAGAGCATGAAAGAGTAAGCTTGAACGTGTTTGCTCGATGAATTCTCTGGATTCCAAAGTGAAATCCATAGGATTTGAGAACCACTGAACTTTCACGAGAAAAACATCTTTATTTCGAAGGTGCTGAACCCCCGAAGCATTGATATGAATAGAAGGTTGCTCAAGAATAAAAATCGGAAATCCTTAAGGCATTTCCGTAATTGGAAGACGTGGAAAACGTCATGAATAGCAGAAAATTGAGCCGGTACACTGGCGTAGTACAATATAAATGCCAAAGAAATCTTTTAATTTCCTAAAAGAAATTCACAAATTATCAACAGAATCTAATTATCAATAGATAATTCAGAAATCTCAAATCGCAAATATTCGATTATCAAAAACGATAATCAAATCAACAAGTATTCGATTATCAAAATCGAAACTCAATCTTAAATCACAAATATTCAATTATCACAAATGATAATTAAAGCTCAAATATCTAATTATCACAAGCGATAATTAGAAACAATAAATATCTGATTATCAAAAACGATAAATCAGAAATCACAAACATCCGATTATCAAAACGATAATCAGAAATTACCACAACGGTAATCAAATTTCAAATCACAAATATTTAATTATCACAATTGATAATTAAATCACAAATATCTAATTATCACAAACGATAATTAAATCTCAAATATCTAATTATCACAAGCGATAATTAGAAACAGCAAATATCTGATTACCACAAACGATAATCAGAAATCACAAATTTTTTTTTTTCAATTAACGAGTCCGAAATTAACCGAAATAGCAAACGCACATGACCTATAACCACGAGTTTTACTAAATCGTTTAATTCACTTCATCGTTTCCTTGAAAGTGCAAAATTGTGTATTTTAAATAAACAACATTTTACGTTCTCAAACGGACAAGTCCGGAATTAAGCAAATCAGTAAAAGAAAGGGGTCATAGTCCTCGATTTTACTGAAATGTTTAATTCGCTTCCTCATTCTTTTGAAAGCGCAAATCGTAAAAATTTTAAAAATAATTTTTAAAACACGTGATTAAAACAGCGACATCAGTAGCAACTTCGATAAGTGGATTTTCATTCATCAAAAATGTCACAAGAATCTTCTCAAAGATAGGAAGGGATATCATACCCTAAACTTGTATTCATAACAAGTCAATAACACACGAATTCACCAATGCACAAGAATTGATAAAACTTATCAATAGAAATCACGAAAATTGGTGAAGCACAAATTCTAAAAATCTACACAAGAAATCCAGAAATCACAAGATAAGAGTATGAGAACTCGAATGGAAGTATGAAAACTCGAACGGAGTATAAAAACTCGAACGGAGTATAAAAACTCGAACGGAGTATAAAATCTCGAACAGAGTATAAAAACTCAAACGGAGTATGACATAGAATAAAAGATATGGCATAACATAAAATATCCATAATGACATACTACTATAAGTATGTAAATAATGATCAACAGGAGATCAACCGACATGAGGTATGGAATAAATATGAAATATCCATGCTGACATACTACTATAAGTATGTAAATAATGATCAACAGGAGATCAACCGACATGAGGTATGGAATAAATATGAAATATCCATACTGGCATACTACTATAAGTATGTAAATAATGGTCAACAGGAGATCAACCGATTAGAGATAATTCAATATCACAAGAATCTTCTCAAAGATCCAAAGAGGTATCATACCCCAAATTTGTACTCATGACAAATTAATAACATATGAATTCACCAATGCACAAAAATAGGTGAAGCATAAAATTTCCAGAAATCAACATAAGGAATCTAGAAATCACAGAAAAAGGGAAAGAGGCCTATCACATGACGGTCCGAAGACCAAGGGGAGCTACCCCACATGTGTGAATGGAATCACACAGATTGAGGTCAAGACTAACCAAAAAGCAGAAAGGTATGTGTGAATGGAACCACACAAGTGGTGTCTAGTCTGACCATCAGAACGATCATCATGATCAACGAGGTGTGTCAATTACATTAAGCATGTGTGAATGGAATCACACAGATTGAGGTCAAGACTAACCAAAAAGCAAAAAGGTATGCGTGAGTGGAATCACACAAGTGGTGTCTAGTCTAACCTTGCAATGAAAGAGACATCGCGCAATTGCTAGTCTAATTCATAAAGCGATCATCAAGATCAACGAGAAGTGTCAATTACACTAAGCTAGTGAATATAAAAGTTTAGCTTCATGTCCCATAACCACTAGCTTAACTTAAATATTTACGAACAAATTGTAGATCTTCACTAGAAAAATGTCACATATGGTTCAATCGAACAAGTCCAAAAATTAACCGACGAAGTAAACGCAAGCGTTTCATACCACTTGTTTTGCTAAGCCGTTTAATTAGATTTCTCATACGAGTGAAATAAAGGTTTGTATATACTAATAGATTGGAAAACGGTTTAGGAAAAGATTTTGATATTGAAAATAGAGTTAAAAACATTTTGATAAAAGAATTTTGATATTTACTACTAGTATTAAAACGTTTATATATTTTTTTAAAGTGACAAATCACAAAAATGACTGTAAAAACAATCAATCACAAGAATTCACATACGAAGGCGTGAATAGAATCCAAAGAAATCGATACCGAATTCATCGAAAGGTATGTTCACAAAAATTCCCGAAGAAATGGTCATCAAAGTTGCTAATAAATGATAGCAACAAATCGGGAAATTAACAAGAATCGATTAAATTTGGAAACCAAATCAATTCACTAAAATTCACATTCGAAGACGTGAATAAAAACCAAAGAATTCGATTCTTAAATCCATCAAAGTAGGAGTATACAAAAATTCCAGAAATAGAAGTTATCAAAGTCGACAAAGAAGATAACATCTAATCGGAAAAGAAGAATCGATTAACAATTGGAAAAACAAAGCAGAACGAGCATAAATGCATAAATGACTTTAACAAAAATAAAAATCAAGTCAATGTCGAAGTCAACAATTAATGGCCATAATAGAGTACAAAACGATTCAACATCATCATCAAAGGACTCAACGGCAAACAAAGTCAGAGTCTTGGAAATCAAGAATTTAGAAATTTCTCAAAAACAAAGTGACCGAAGTCGAATGGAATTCAAGAGGAGGAAAACATAAAATATCAAGTTCAGAATTGCTGAGATTCGAACAAAATCAATCATCGGCTAAATCAAATCAAAGCCGAAAACACAAGAATCAAAATCAAATGCATATGAATAGGCGTTAGGAATTCATACCTAACAATCAAAGACAATCATATGCAATTATGAGAGATAAAACGTCAACAAATAGTTGTAACATATGTACTATCTAAGTTATGTTTTATATTTGTTCTAAACCCAAGGCTCTGATACCAAGCTGTGACGCCCCACCTCTATACCCGCGCTAGCCAAGAACACTACGGTGTAGTGCTGTCAACTAGCCCGGAGAATAAGGCTGTTGAGGAGCGGCCATCAATAGTTAGGCCTTACACTAGTACTGGTTATCTCGATAGGAGTGATATATATAAAAATTCGTAATTTTTCATCCCTGATTTATTTTCTCCCATCGACATACCCCAATACCAGTATAAAACGAACTACGATGGTTCATAATAGTTTAGAACAGTAAATATAAAATATTACACAGATAATATAATGCGGAACACAAATAAAATAGAAAGTCTCATATATACAATAACTGATGTCAGTTACAATACATTTGATACAATACATATGACACGGTACATATGATACAACTACCACGGTCGACTCAAGAAGTTACATATACAAGTACATTAACGTATATAATATACATGAATACATATCTTCCTATTCAATTTTACAGACTACTACAAATGACGACGACTACTCCAAAAGATATGAAAGAACTTCATAGCTCTAGCAGCAACCCAAAGCAGAATATCTATAACCTGAAATACTCGGTCTGACCCGAGTATTAGATTCAAAAGAAAATAATACTCGGGTCAGTCTAATTCAAACTCAGTTATTAGTGCACAGAAGCAATAATAATTAAATAACGAATAGACGACAGTAATTAAACCAAATCAGGATGCAATTCAGAATATAGAATTGAAATGAACAAAACAGTTCAAACCATTGAAATATCAATTAAAATATTAAGTCGAGTAGGGCTGCAGTACACGCACGCGTGCACTGCCTCGCCGCTACAGCATATGAACTACGCAAAAGATTAATAAATCAAAAGCAATTAGAATATCAATAAAAGCAATACTGTGTGGCTGCAGTACACGCTTGAGTGCACTGTCTCGCCACTACAGTATATAATATCATCACTACTTCAAATATTAACAGCAATCGAAACTACAGAGGTCAAGTCACGGCTATCATGACTCAACACAACAACAAACAATATGAAACTTATAGTGCGACTGGCCAGAGGTTCAAGTGCAAGTCCATCATCAAAATGTAGACTGCCATTAAACGGACCCAATTACTCAAAGCAACTAGGAGCCAGAGTAGTGTAACTTTTAAATCAAGTGCTCAAGATAACATGCCTCGAAAAACAGGCTATAAAAGAGGCAACCAAGTGATGTGCAAATGAATGTATCAGTGGCCGATGCAAGTGCATACTCAAATTAAGGAGGCAGTAGTGAAACTGCAATTACCAAAGTGAAGCATGAAAACCTCAATATGCAGAGAACTGCAATTTCCAAAATGAGGCAAGAACTAATGTACATGAACATTAAGGAGCACAAAATAATAGTGCAACAGCAAGTAACAGGATACAAAGGGCAGTGACCCATACACTGATGACCAGGCAGCAAGCATATATTCAACGAGGATGAATATCAAAATGGCACCAGTACATTTTTAATGCCACAAGCCCAAGTGCACAACTAAATGAAGGCTGAATAAAGACTCAAGTCATATGCAGTGAAAACCGAGGCAATGCTCAAGTGTATCAGCAATTTAAAGTGCATCTGAAATGGATCGAACAAGTACGACAATTAAAATATAATGCTTTTCCAGAATGAAACTACAGTTGAAACAAACTAATAGCCATGAAATTAAATGGTCAAGCAACGACAACACAAGTGCCGAACTCAACTGGACAGCATAAGTTAATAGCTGCAATGCTACAATAAAATCAACATGTATGCAACAGTGAGTTGAATTGGACAGTACAACTCAATCTCAACAATGCAATGGCCATAGTCAAATGATCATGTGACCGTGCAGTACAACGATTCATGTGGAACAATAAAACTTGGGGAAACCAGAAACTAACAAAACCAAGTGTACCACAGTGGAACCCCAAACCAAACAAGAATAAGACTTCAAATATTAACAGCAATCGAAACTACAAGCACACAAAAGATCAAGTGCAGATATGAAACAGGGATAAACAACCTATACATGTATTGTGAAGACAACTACACGTATCAAGTTGAGTCAAAGCCAAACAACCGAGCATATATACGGTTCGATAGGACAAGGCTAAAGTCGAACAAAACAATGGCAATACTCAAGTGCTACCCAAAATCAAGACCGAGGTCACGAAAGAAATCAACATCGTCAAATAAATTCAAACGCAATCAAACAGTTTAAATAGTATACCCTTGAGTATACATAAAACAATTCAAACTCACGCATGAAGAAAATTAACCAGATCAGACTCCAGAAAACCAAAGGCTGCAACTTCAGCTACAATTGTATGAACAAAATAATCTGGGTCGAAACAGAAACTCAACTGTATATAAGTGCTCGTAAAACACAAGAAGTAAATAAAGTAAGGAGTGTCACGAAACCCTCAAGTTACTGTTTTCCATAATAGAACTCGAAGTAACCACAATGCAAACCAGAAAGGAAAACCGCGACCATGCTACAGGTGTAACAAGTCAGTATCAACAGAGTAACCATAGCCGAGTTTTAACAAAATCAAACAATTCCAGGTGGACACAAATGGTCAAATTCCATTGAATACAGTTCAATATCAAATTAATGGTGATGGCCGAAGTCAACATAAAATACCAGCGACTTCGAAACCGTGGTGAACAGTAGGAAATCAAAACAGAGTCAACCAAGTAACACGAAAGAATAAATAGAATAAGTCAGTGAAATCCTCAACAACAAAAAATCAAATCGAATGGCCAAGCACAGTTGAATTAGATGTGAGTGGTAGCACTCACCGTGTCGACGAATTAAAGGAGCAACCGAATGTCGAAGCAAGCAACGTTAGCGCCACAAGAACGAACGAGGAAGAGCGAAGCCCTAATTTGGAGCAGCGGAACGAACACGAGACGATGCCGCCATTTACTTTCTTATTTTCTTTAGGGTTCGGTTTCGAAAAATGAAAAGAGAAATGGGGGAAACGGGTTATTAACCCTTAATAAAATCACGGCAACAAAGAAATGGGCCGAACGATTTTTTAAAGCCCAATAAAGAAATGGACCACTAATAATTTTCAAAGCCCGTCAATCTCATTAACAATTTATAAAATAATTTCAACTCAATTTAGTTACTTCAATTGGCAAACAAGCAACAGTATTTATCGTTTAAAAGTCGATTATCAATCGATGCAAATACCGGGTTGTTACACAAATCTTTGATTTTTTTTCTTAATTACATCAAGAAGTAACTAGAGCACTTCTCGATGTTTAATTATTTGTGTCTATTCTCTAAGTTTGGAATTTTGATCTTGTTAAAGACGATTCTTTCAAGTTTGGGTTCTGTTTTGAATTGTTCCTATTACTTGTGGTTGGATGTTGTTATTGTAAGGGGAAGCATGTTTTTCATTTAGTGGCATGGTCTCACATATTGTTCTTTATTTCTACTAGTTTTTAGAGGTTACTAACACCAGACTTATTATCTGATCTGACTTGTTTGTTTTCCTTAAGCCCTTGAGAACTCTATTATATTTGAGTTGTCTGAGAGTAGTAGGTTTCTTTAAGATGATGAACGTTGAGTAGGAGGCTTCATATCTATTTAGTTATCCATTTCCGTTATTATATTAATCTATGTATGTGCATTTTGGATCATCAAGTGTAAATGCAGGGTGTATAACTGCCTTGGCTGATAGTTGTAGTAGTTTTGTGTAATTCTGATAACTCAATGTCAAGAAGTAACCTTATGTACTATATTATTGTTATATTATATTTAACCATTCCGTTGAGAGATTTTATGTCTTGTTCTTTTATTTTACCCCACGACACTTCGCCTTTCGGATGCTTGGGCAGCGACACACAACAACGAGGATGTGTTGAGTGACATTCTCAAGGGTTACAAAAGTGGGTCATCACAGTTGGTCTCAAAGCTTTGGTTGAGAAAACACCTTTGCCTGATTGTGGTACAGCTCCTTACAGATAGGGTAAGTGATGCCTAGAATGAGTTAATCTTGAGAGAGCGTATTTGTAATTTTATAAGTCCTCTAAAGTATCGTTTTAGATCCTTTGGGTGTTGTTTCCTTAAACCATATTGAACCCATTCTTTCATTCTAAAGATACATATTATTTGTTCGGGTCATAGAAGATGGATAAAAGAAGAGGAGGAAGGAGTGGATCTGGAACTAGCATACATACTATCGGCTGAATACCTAGAAATGCTACTATGCATGCCGCAGATCCGGTCGAGGAAGTGGTACCGAAATTTTTTCCTCCTACGAACTTCACGGTTTTGTGCAAGAATTTTTCCACTTTAGGAGAGAAACCATTTTATGGAACTAAAGATATTATTGAAACGCAGACATTTCTTAGATCTTGTGAAAGGATATTTGGAGGTCTTTGTTTGAATGATGAGAAACGGCTGTTGGCGTCATGACAACTTCAAAAGTCGGCGATGGATTGGTGGAATCCGGTAACGGTTAGTACTTCGAAGGAAGAGTTTTCTTAAGATCGGTCCAAGGAAGTTTTTGAAGCACACTTTATACTTGAAGTCGGAAGGACACTGTTGTTTAGGAGTTTCCTAAATTTGAGACATGGTGATATGACGAAGGCGTAGTATGAGCATAAATTTAATGCATTGTCCCATTTCAGACTTGGATTGATGGACACACCGATAAAGAAAAATGATATGTTTATGAGTGGGATGCGATCAGAGTTATAGAGAGAAATGACCATCATCTTACGGGTTCATTCACCAATCTTATCAGCATAGTTTTGAGGTTTGAAGCTCTTGATATTAAGGAAGGAGTCAAGAAGGGAGTATTTTTGGTAATTAGTGCCAAGTCATTGTTAGTTATACCAGTTGGAGGCAAGCTAAATTTCAAGCGCAAGTTTATGGGGAAGAAGCAGTTGGTAAGAAAGAAACTAGGAGGTGGAGTTCCAACACAGAAGAAGCAGCTCAACATGGCCAACATTCTTTATTTCAAGTGCAACAAAATGGATCACTTTGCATCCAATTGCCTGACTACTACCTACCACAGTTGTCACAAGCAAGGACACATGAAGAATGAGTGCTCTTTTCCAAAGAAGGGGTCGCAAGGACAGGCTTTTGCTATAGAGGAGATACCATCAACTTCTTCAGGACAGAAGGAAAAGCTGGTGTTGCAAGGTACATTATCCATCTGTGATATTCCTATAAGAGTATTATTCGATACGGGTGCTTTCCATAGTTTTATTTTAGTTGATCTCATTGATAAACTTAACCTTAAATCCATCCTTCTTAGTAATCCTCTTTGTGTGTCAAACCTTAGTGGGAGTCTGAAAATCTTGACATTATGTCTAAAGGTGCCTATTTCTTTTCTAAATCGTCTCTTTTATTTTGACTTGTTTGTCCTTAGATTCATGGCTTTTGGAGTGTTGCTAGGAATGGATAGGTTATCTAAGTTTAGAGTTGTCATGGATTGTGTTAACAGAATGGTCATGGTAAAGGATGCAGTAGGAAGAAGCGTTGATATATTGTATAAAGAGCTTAATGAGTTAATGAGCAATTCTATCTATTCCCTCGAAGTAGCTAAAGAAGATTTTAGGGATATATCAGTTGTTCGAGATTTCACCGATATTTTTGATAAATCCTAATGTTTATCTCCTCGCTGTGAAGTGGAGTTCTGTATTTATTTGATTCTAGGAACCAGACCTATTACACAACCCCTTAGAATGTTAGCTCCGAAAGAGAAGAGGGAGTTGGAAAGCCAAAAATTTAGACTTGTTGTTGAAGGATTTGATCAGGCATAGTACCTCGAGTTAGGGGTTTCCAGTCATCTTTATTAAGAAGGAGGATGGTTCTTTAAGGTTATATGTAGACTACCGAGAGTTGAATAAAAGGACTATCAAGAACAAATACCCTTTACCAAGGATCGACAACATGTTTAATCAGCTCCACGGCGCTCAAATATTTTCCTAATTGGATCTTGCCATCGGTTTTCACCAATTAAGTGTAGCCAAAGATAGTTTGCCTTTATCATCTTTCAGGACTCTAGATAATTTCTACGAGTGGTTAGTCATGCCGTTTGGGCTGACTAATGCACCCGCTTACTTTGTGGATTTAGTAAATTGTGTATTTCGAGGTGCTCTTAAAAAATTTGTTCCCGTCTTTATTGATGACATTCTCGTCTATTCAAAGACAGAGTAGAAGCACAAGCACCATCTCTGAATCATACTAGATACCTTAAGAAGCCATGTGTTGAAGGCTAAGTTTGCTAAGTGACATTTCTAGAAATTTCTAGAAACCCAAAGTTATGTTTTTGGGGCACATTGTTTCGGGAGAAGGAGTATCAATGTACCAAGCTAAAATTGTTTAGTTCAACACTGGAAGAAGCCCAAAAATGCGATGGAATTTAGAAGTTCTTAAAATTGGATGCTTTTTACTGTAGGTTCATTAAAGATTTCTCAAAGATTGTTTCTCGTCTGACGAAGTTAACAAAGAAAGATGTCAAATTCGTGTGGATACCTAAGTGTGATCAAGCATTCAGTGAATTGAAGGAGAAGTTGACTAGCGCTCCTGTTTTGACTATTCCAAATAGGAGCAGAGGTTTAACCATGTATATGGATGCTTGTAGTATTGGTTTGGGAGCAGTTTTGATGCAGCATGGGAAGGTTATTGCTTATGCAAGTCGAAAAGGTGAAGCAGCATGAGAAAAATTATGCTACGCATGATTTGAAGCTTTTAGCTGTTATTTCGCACTTAAGATGTGGATGCATTACCTTATAGGTGAAAGGTTCAAGTTATACACGAACCAAAAATCCTTAAAATACCTCTTTACATGTAAAGATTTGAATTTGAGGTAGCATAGATGGTTGTAGTTTCTTGCTTCCTATGATCTGGAGATTCTTCATACCCTTGTGAAAGTAAATGTTGTTTTAGATGCGTTAAGTAAGAATGTAGAGATGGTTGCAGATTTAGAAGTTCAACCAGTATTAATGGAGAGGATTGCATCTTGTATGGAGTATGATACTATCTTGGCTTGACTTAAGGAGGATGTTCAAGTAGGCATCATTTCTACTTTTGAGATCGATCCTGTGGTATTGAAAATGAACGAGCACATCCCCATTCCAAATGTTAATGGGTTTAGGAGAGAAGTGTTAACCGAATTCCATCGTTCAAGGTTATCTTTCCATCAAGGAGTGACTAAGATGTTCAGTGATATGAAGAGGGTATTCTGGTGGAAGACATGAAGTGAGATGTTTTGATTTTTGTGAGTCAATGTGAAAATTTGCTAGTAGATTAAGAGCGATAAGCAGAAGTCAGCTGTACTGCTTCGGCCACTTGATATCCTGAAGTGGAAGTAGGAGTAGATCTATATGGACATTATTGATAGGCTTCCTAGGTCAAGAAGTGGAAACGAAGGTATTTACGTTATAGTCGATTGACTGACCAAGAGTGCTCATTTCATTCCTAATAAGCTGACTAAGACTGCTACAAGTCTGGTAAGTTTGTATATGAAGGGGACTATGAGACTCCATGGCATTCCTTATAGTATTGCAAGTAACTGAGACTCGATATTTACCAGCAGATTCTAGAAGGGACCGTGAACTGGCTTAGGGACCAAGTTAAGTTTGAGTATAACTTATCATCCCCCAAACAGATGAGCAGAAAAGAGAGTGAACTGGATCTTGGAAGCTTTTTGCGAGCATGCATTCTCGACTTTGGAGGTTCTTAGGAAGATAATTTACCCTTGGTCGAATTCACTTACAACAACAACTATCAGGTTGGTATCGTCATGGCTCTTTTTGAAGCTCAATATGGCCATCCATGTCGTTCTCCTTAATGTTACATTGAGTTTGGTGATAAAATTGTTCTTGGTCCTGACATGATCTTCAAAGCCAACGAGAAGGTAACTAATATTAGAAGAAAGTTAAAGGAAGTGCAGGATCGAAAGAAGTGTTATGTGGGTCAAAGGCGCACGGATCTTGAGTTCTTAGTTGGAGATTCGATGTTTGTGAAGGTCTCTCCGTTGAGAAGTGTTGTGAGGCTTCCGAAATCAGGGAAGCTAGCACCTCGATTAATTAGCCCTTTTAACATACTGGACTAGATTGGTAGACTTGCCTATAGAGTACAATTTCCAGATAGGCTATCAGATGTGCACAACGTATTTCACGTATCTCATTTACGTCAGTACGTACACAACCTTTCGACGATAGTAGAACCGACGCAACAAGAGGATTTGGAAGTTCAGCCTAACCTCATCATTCTTAGGCAGCCTATTTGTATCATTTCTCATGATAAAAAGTGATCGGTTACAAAGGATGTGAATCTGGTAAAGGTTCAGTGGAGTGGGGATGATCGGGATTGTACTTGGGAAGCCGAAGATTATACTGGGAATTCTTATCCAGAATTGTTGTCATAGTCGTTTGTTCTTTATTGTATCTTTTTAGTGTACAAACCAGTATTGTGATGGAGTCACGTTCTTTGTACCAGTTTGATTGGATGATATCATTTCATATCTTTTGGTATCTTTAGTTATGTATGGTAAATTTCAAGGACGAAATTTCATGTAAGGAGGGAAGGATGTAACAATCCATAATTTAATCACTTTGAATTTGAATATTTAAAATACTTTTACATATTTAAATAATGGATTTTATAACTCAAATAAATCTCTTTTAGGTAATAACTAATGATGGTGTGTTGCTTTAAAATTTGGTTTACAAAAATAATTAGTTCGGAGAAATATCGAAAATGTGACTGGAAATTGTTTTTCGGGATTTCAACTTTTCATCAGTTGAAAGTTATTGGAATGTGTTGTGTACACTAGTTTATATATGTACACACATAAATAAATCACATATGCTTGTGTTAATAATGGGATTAGATTAAAATAAGCTTAGGAAACACTTAAGATAATAAAGTAGAAATTTAAATTTTCGTTTTAACATGTATACATGCACACAATATATATATATATATATATATATATATATATATATATATATGTATGTATGTATGTATGTATGTATGTATGTTTGTATGTATGTATATACATATAAACACATAAACCAAGACAAGTACACTTCAGAAAGGTGGAAGTGTGTAAGAGGGGGAATGGATAACTTGTGGAGCAAGGTAAAGAAGGACGAGGTGGCAAAAATTTAATGAGGGTAAAGTACTTAGGGGAAAATGTTAATTTTCATGTGTCATTTTATATGAAAACAACTTCAATTTTTCCATTAATCATTTAATTTAATTTCCTTCTTTTCCATACTTTTATGTCTTCTTTTTCAAACCCCCTCCATGTCCATGACTTCTCAAAATTTCTCAAATTAAAAATTCCCTCCTTTTCCTTTAAAACACTTAAACTAGCTTCCAAAAACACTTCTATTTCTTCTCTACTCCTCTTGTCTCCAAAAATAAGACACAAAACTCCACTTTTGCACCATGACCGAGCCCAACCAACCCTAGGCCGAGCCTAATCCACCTCCTTTTGTTCTTAGAGTTGAGGTTTTGCAAAAGGGAACTCTTTTAACCTTTATTATTATGGTCAAAATATATGGTTATTACTTGTGTCGCAATTACTTGTATTTATATATGTGGGAAAGTATTGATTGCTGGCTTGGTTTCCACATTAAAAAGATGATATCCTTCATAGTTAGTAAATGACTTGAGGTTTATTGAAAAAGTTTAAGTAAATGATATAAGGGATGCTCTTTGTATGTTGTATAGTTGTTATTTGCTTTTGTATATATGCCCATACTTGTGTCATGTGATGCATGGATAAATAAATGATACATGGAAGCGTTTATGGAAGCGTCCATCTAAGGACTATCGTGGAACTTTGAAAAATATCATCTCTTTTGAAATATTTTGGTTTAATCTTATGTTTGGGTTTTTACAACGTTAATAAATTATTCAAATAAGGATGTATAAAGTTAAATAATCATTTTAATATTGATATTTAAATTTAATTAATAAGTTTAAATAATCATGATCAAGGTTAATTTATTATTTAAATAATGATGTATTTAAAATTAATTAATCATTTTATTAACGATGTTTAAAATTAATAATCATTTTAACTAATGATGTTTAAGGTTAACTAATCATTTAAATACTGATGTATTAAAGTAGCTAGACATTTATTAATGATGTTTTAAGATTAGTTAATTTCTTTAATAATAATTTTTAAAGTTAATTAATCATTTTAATAATAATGTTTTAAAATAAATTAATCATTTTAATAATGATGTTTTGAGGTTAATTGATCACTTCAATAATGATGATTAAAGTTAATTAATCATTTTAAATAATGATGTTTGAAGAGATTAATCATAGTTAAAGCTAATTAATTATTTTAAATATGCCGTTTGAAGTAATTAATTGTGGTTAAAGCTAATTTTTTATTTTAATCATTGATTAAAGTTGATTGATCATTTTTGACAGTGTTGTTTAGAGTTAACATTTGAAATGTGAAATCCTAGCACAATTTCGTTTTAAAAGTTAAAAAGTTGATTTGGTTATGGAAAGCATAGGAAATCTAATTTCTGTAAACGATATCGTTTGTATGGAAAGAACTTAGTCATGCTCTTATCACTAAACATTGATGTATGGAAACTTCTCCCTATCTCGAAAGTTGAGAATGTTGTCAAGGCTATGCCCAGAGGTAACACTACCTTCACTTGCCCAACTTCGTTTTCAACCAAGAAATAGTACAAGTTTGAAATCGACGAGCAGTGATAAGAATATGAGATTTAATTTTCATATACGATCATTTTTAATATTCCCAATAGTTGATTTATTGACAACTGATTCAGCTTTCTTCTTTGTGTATCGTCAATATAAGACGATTTGCTGCTCATTTTAAGCATTGACATCCTTTATTGGAAATGACTAAACCCAAAGAGGGAGTGGAAGCAAAGCTCTATGGGGTCGCTCCCATTAAGGTATTGCCACATCTATTCTAGATTGTTTTTGGTTATAGGCACACTAAGATGTGAACTACTTAGATTCTCAGTAAAGGTTGGCGCAGTCTGGGTTGGATGTGTCCGAAGGCCATCAAGTTCTCGAGTATATTCCAATACTTTCGGTAGGAGGTTGCACCCACTTAGTCATTTGTTGGAAAATCTCCCCTTCCTTGCTTTTGATTCATACCTTTGAATTTGTTTTTTTAATTGCATCGAGAAGTGACTAGAGCTATTCTTGATGTTTAATTATTTGTGCCATTCTCCTAGTTTGGATTTTTTATCTTGTTTACGCCCTTTTTCTTTCAGTTTTTGGTTTTGTTTTAAATTGTACCTATTGCTTGTGCTGGATGCTATTATTATGAGAGGAAACCCATTTCGCTTTCGGCAGCGTGATCTCCCATGTTGTTGTTTATTTCCAATCATGTTTAGAGTTTACTCATACCAAACTTACTATTTGACTCGAGTTGTTTGTTTTTCGTAAACTCTCAAATGCTCAATTATATTTGAGTAGTCCACGAGTAACAGGTTTCTTTAGGTTCTTTAAAGATGATAATGGACGAAAAGAAGGCTCCACATCTATTTAGTAATATTTTTCCACTGTTATGTTTATCCATATATGTGTACTTTGGATCAAAAAGTGTAAAGGCGAGGTGTATAACTACCTAAACTGATAGTTGTAGTACTTTTGTGTATCTCTGATAACTCTGTGTTAACGAGTAACCTTATGTACAGTATTATTGTTGTATTATTTTACCATTCCAATGTGTAATTTTATGTTCTATTCTTTAATTTTTACCCCATAACAACTCTCCTTTCAGATGCTTGGGCAATGACACGCGAACACCGAGGATGTGTTAACTGTCGTTCTTAGTGGTCAAAAAGGTGGGTCGTCCACCAACCTCCAAAATACGATTTTTCTCCATTCTTCCCATTTTCTCTCTTCTCTCTCTCTTCTCATTTTTCAATTTTTGGTAGAATATTTTCTAACCTAGCCTCCATTATCACAAATTAAAATCAAAAGCTACAAGCCACATAAAATCATAAGATTTGATTCATTGTAGTCATGTGGTCGTAGGCTTCTAATCTATGGTCTTAAGTTTGGTTAAGGTGGAGGCTGTGGTTGCTCGACATGTATGGTCGTCTACTAGGGTTAACTATTGTAGGTGATTGGAGAGGAGATGGTCAAATCGGAGAGTGGGAGTGTGTTTCTCGTGGCAAGATGAAGTGGTGGAGGAATTTTCAAGTGGTGCGGCGCCTTGGAGAAAATTGCGACATTCACTGTCACATGTTACGGTTTTCAATCGCTATTCTCTGGAAGTGATCGAATTTAGCATGGTGGTGATAGGTGCAAAGAGGATAAAAGGTGGAGTTCGTTGGAATTTTCCATGGCCGCTTTCATTGAGAATCGAAGGAGAAATTTTGGACGGAAGAATCAACATTTGAGATTGGTGTACATGCGTGTGCATATGTCATTGTGCATTTGTATTTGGAGAAGATGGTGAGTTGAGCTAATTAAGTGATTACTGTTAATTAATTAATTTACTTAATTCTATTTCTTGTAAACTCAATAACTTTTCCGTACAAGATCGAATTTGGATGCAATCTTTTACATTGGACTCGTATCGATGTTATCTATGCATTAGAAATGGATTCATTGAATTTGAAGCTAACAGAATTTTTAGCAAAAATTGAACTTTATTCAATCTTAGATTAAACCGGAATGCGAATGCATCAACTGGAATTTTGGTGAATTTTACTCACCTCTAAATAAACTATGTGATATCTATGTTGTATAGATTATTTTTAAATGCTTGGATGATAGTTTATATATTGTTGTTTGATTATTTATTTGGATTTTTTTTTTGAAGCGGATGACATAAATAACCATTGTATTGCAAGGTGCAAAAAATAAGAGCAAAGTCAAAATGTACGTAGTGAATAGGTCGCTACAGAGAACTTTGAAATACACATACATATGTGTGATTTATATGGGACTTTTGTAGAGAGAACCTAAGGGTTTCTCACCAAAAATGATTTATTTATATTCTTATACTGCTTATATTGATGTTTGGTTGAAGTATTTATGACATACTATTTGATTTGCGTAAGTGTCGTTATAGCAGTTATCGCTATACTGACACTTATGAAATTTCTTCTCCTTAGACTTTTGTGCCTGGTAAACTTGTGCTTGTGTTTTTATAAAATAAATGTTTGGTCATATTTTTTTCTCTTTGAAAGTTGTTTAAACTATATTTTCAAGTACTTTTGAGAAATTTGAAATCAAGAGTAAGCATTGTTTAAAATTTATAAAAGGAGTTATAAATTCGATTAATTTCCTTCGGGATGATTAATGTTGTTTTAAAATTTATAAAAAAAGGTTTTAAATTGGATTAATTTTCTTTTGGTATAATTAATGAGGTTTTAAATTTATAAAAGAGTTATATCAATCATCTTTCGGTATGATTAACATTGTTTTAAATTTATTAAGATATTTTAAATATATTTATTATCTTCCAGGATAATTAATGTTGTTTTAAAGTTTTAAATGATAGTTTATAATTAGGAAAATCTTTAAAAAAGTATGTTTAAAGATAAAGCTAAGTGTAAATTGTTTTGGGTTTATATTAAATAATATTTTAATGACGTATTTTTACCCCTTTTTAATACACTTAGACATATAATTTTCTCTTTAAAAAGAATATTTAAAGAGTGTTTTTAAACTTCCTTTACAAACATTTGTGATGTGACAATCAAACACAAGTGTGAGTCAATTTTTTTAAAAGTTTGATTTATTTGCTAAAAATATTTAGTCTTAGACTTAGCACTCAATGTTAAAGGAACATTTGCTAATCTTAAAGTTAAGAATGCAGTCATGATAAGGTAAAAAGCAACACCACCCTTACTTTTCTGACTTCATTGTTTTCCTTGAAGTAGTGTTAGTTTAGGATCGATGAGTTGTGATAAGTGTAAGATATTTAATTTTCAAAAACGAACATTTTGTTATTCTCGATAATTGATTTCTTGACTATCGATTCGGCTATCTTCTTTGTATTCGTCGATTCAAGATGATTTTCTTGCTCGTTTAGGGCATTTAAACTCTTGATATTCTTAAAGTTGAGAATGTTGTCATCATAATGTGGAAGCAATGCCACCCTTACTCGTCCAGCTTCGTTATTTTCCCCAAGGTAGTATCAGTTTGTTTTTCGATAGTTTATTCATCGAATATGAATTTTGATATCCTTCTTTGTGTTTCGTCATCCTAAGATGATTTCTAGCTCGTTTGAGCGTCAGTATCCAACACCGGTGAACTAAAACCAAAGCAAAGAGTGGAAGTCAAGCCACATGGTCGCACCTTTTAGGGTATTTTCACATCTATTTAGAGAGGTTTCGACATACATGCATTGATAAGAAATATTCGGATGCTCGCATTAAGTGTACAGGGTCTAGCTTTGAAGTTCCCGAGAGTGATGTGTGCGCTCTCAAGTATATTTTATCTACATGAATAGTTTTGGTGTAGGAGGGCACACTACTAGTCATGTTAAATAAATGCATTCTCCTTGTTTGAATAGAACCTTGAGTCAATCCATTCTTAATTGCATCGAGAATTGCCTTTGAACTCTTCTCTATGTTTAATTACTTTTGTCCTTCCTTTAAGTTTGGATTTTGATCTTGTTTATGCCCATCCTTTCTTGTTTCGATTGTAGTCTGGGTATGTTTTCCATTTCTTCATGTAAGGATGTTGTCCTTGTGAGGTAAAAACGCAATCTGTGTTTAGCGGTGTGGTCTCACAGAATTATCATATGTTCCCCATATTTCTTGAGTTTTCTCATGTTGGTTTTCCAGACTAATCCTGGTGTTATTTTATTATAATGCTTAGGTCAGATCGAGTTTTTCTAGGTTGTTATTGGTGGGACATATGGCTCATAGAGTAGAGCTAGATGTTTGCCTGTTGTAATATTTTCATTTTCCACTGTATTATTATGTATACCCATCAGTATTTGTAAGGTCAGGAAGTCATAACTATCCAAGTTGATGAGGTTTGTTATTAACTTTGATATATGTTATATCTTGGAGTGACAACTTTTACTGTCTGTTTTATATTATATTTTATCATTCCACTGTGAGATTATGTTTTCTATATTCTTTTTCTTTTTATTTATCCTAACAATCTACCTTTCAGCACTTGGATGCTCGACATTTGAATACCTTGATTGTATTAAGTGACCACTTTCGTGGATCGGAAAGGCGGGTCGTTACACAAATCTTCGACAAACTCCACCAAACATTCACCAATACCTTACGACGTCTTTAGAATCTTAGATCTAAACTCAAAATTGGAAGAAGTTAAAGAAATTAGAGGAGCATGATGAGGGCTTAAGCAATGGAAGAGGGGGAGAGGTGTTGCCTTGTTTTAGAAGTGCTAAAGGTTAGATCTATAGGAGTTTGGTGATTGTAAGAAGTGTTCTTAAGTTTGGTCGTGCTTGAGCATGTGTTCAGCTTGGATCTAAGTGATTTATCTCACTATCTTGCAACTATATATTGTATATATAAGTTGTGAGCTTGAAATATAAAGTCAAAATGAACATTAACTAATTAAAGCTATAACTTTGGACCCTTCTTGCTTTTGGAAGCAAATGACAACTTTATATTTTATAACATCACTTTTATTCTTAAACAGGTAGCATTGTATTGAATTGATTTTTAAGTAGTTGTCTGGATGTGTGTTCAATTGGAGTATGTTTGAAAGTGTTTGAAGCGAGAATAGTCGCTATAAGCGCACTTCAATATACGTTAATTTTAACTTGTGTAACGGAAGTTTCATGAACTCAACCTGGGATAATCTAATTTGGTTTTTCTCTACACATATAATGGTATATATGTAAGCAGAGAAATGGTTTGAAATGTTATAAAATTATGAAACAAAATGGCTAAAGTTGAAGCAGAAATGTGGTTATAAATACGCTTTGTAAATATAGATTTTTTTACGAATTTTTATAAATAAATTAAAAGATATACGTATAGGTTTCTTTCCATTATTTTTAAGTACCCTAAGGGTAGTACTTAGTGTAAAATTTTAAGTATCAAAATTATTTGTTAAACTAATTACAACTAGTCGCAAAGATTGTGCTTTTCAATGTTGTTCTTTAACAAGGACTTTTAACTTTAAAAATGATATTTAAATTTGGTATTTTTCTCTAATATTTTTATAGATATTTTCAAGCATATTTTGCAGTATTTTAAAGTTGGTTTTAGGTTTAAATATATTTCTAATATTTATATATAAATTTTGGAGCTAATGGGGTTTTAAATTATAAAACATAGTTTTTAATTCTTTTCATCAAATTATAAATTAATTATTTTCAGGTAATATTTTACATAGATATTTAAAACCAATTCAAATGTATTTTTTGAGTGTGTATATATATGTTTTTAAAAATGCAATTAATTATGCTTAAAACTAAAAGCTGACAAGATAGCCCTCTTTATATGTGAGAGTTAAGATTGATGTTCGAGTAGGGATGGAAGCAATAGTGATCTAACCTACTGATTACCTTCTTGACCAAGGAATAGTTAAGTTGTAGTACCATAAATGTTTTTAGTCCTGTTTTTTCTTACTTGTTTGAAAAGGAAAATAAGCATTCTTAACACTAATAGTGGACGAAGTAGGCTTATCTATTTGTAAGTATTAGTATTGTGTTCAAGTGAAGACAAAAGCAATAGTGCTCTAACCTATTGGCTTCCTCTTGAACGAGGAAAAATTAAGTCAGGTATGTTGGAAACATGTTAATCGTGTTGATTTCTTACTCGTTTATGAAAGTCATTAATGTTATACATTAAACTAAAAGCCAATGACGTAGAATTATCTATTTGTAAGATCCAACAATGAAGTGTCAAGGCAAGGCTTTGATATACAACCATTACTCTAACTTACCTGATGTTTACACAAAAAGTTAGTACAAACACCTAATAGAGATTTGTGCAGAGAAACAAATGAAGAATATTGTAACGATCCCGGTTTTGAGACAAATTTAAATTGGTAATCTATATAAATTTTTGGATAAAAATTGTAAATTAATTTGAATTTTTTCAAAATTAAATAATTTATTTGTTTTTTGATTTATATATGTATATAAATTTATTATAAATTGAATTTGGAATTGAAATTCTAAAATAAATATTTCAAAAATAATTTGAATTTGAAAACTCTATATTTTAAATTAATAAAAGTTTGTCTTCCAATATTATAATGTGTATATATGTATACTGATTTGGAAGATATGTTTTGAATAACAGATTTTCAAAAGCTTTATTATATATGTGTGTGTGTACATATATCTTTTGAAATAATAATGGTTCGTATATATGTAGGGATATATTAGCTTAAGTTTAAAATTTGAGTGAGATTAATAAAAGACTAATGTTCTTTCTTTTAAAATTATATATGAACTCAGTATAAATTGTAAAAATAAAAGTTTAAAACAGAATACATTTTCTTAGTATAAAAATAAACATAAGAAAACATATTACATAATTTATAATAACATAAAGGTTTAAAACAAAAGTTATAAATTAAATAAAGTAGAGGTTTAAACATAAAAACATTTAGTTTTAACATTTGTAAACTTGAGAATTCTTGCTTAAACAAATGTAGCTATTTTATCATAGCAAATAAACAAGTTGCAGTTTGTTTCTATTAAAATTTAAAAATATAAATAATATAGAAACCGGGCTTCAAAACTTCTTATCTTCATTTGTGAAAAATCAAAACCTGGAAACCTAAAATGAAAATAGAAAAAGAAAAAAAACTGGAGAAGAGAATCAAAGGAAAATCAAATCTGAAAGCAAATCAGGAAATAAAATTCAAAACAAAGGCAAGTTGAATCAAAAACCAAGATCAAGTTCAAAACAAAAATGAAAACCTAGAAACAAGATCCAGATCAAAAGAAAAAAATCAAAATCTGAAACAAGATCAGTTTGCAAACCTGTAAATAAATCAAAGATCATCTCAACAATCAAGTAAAGATCAAATCTCAACATCAACAAACATGATCAGATTCAAGCTTCAGATCTAAAACCAGGGCCGTCCAAATCAAATTCAAGGTTCCAGGTCAAATAATATAAAGCATGTTCTCTGTTTTGACATTCCAGGTGAGCAAACTCACTTATATCTACCTATATCCATTAATATTATGATTGATGCTTGAAGTATGTTATGGAAATGTTTGTTTAATATGCATGTATGTTTGAATATATAGATAATTATGGGTGTGCATGTCTGTGTATAAACATATACAGGCCTCTGTTGTATTTCCAGACCCAAGAACAATCTATGAAAAATTCATATCTTCCTTCCCAGGCGAAACTAAGCTTTGATCTTTAAAAAGAAATTGTTTGTAACATTAAAATTTCAATTTTAAAAATGGTGTCAAGTGTATTTATTGAGTAAATATTTTAAAATTGGAAAATTACAGTAATGAACATTTTATATCAGAAAAATCAAGTATCATAATTTCAAGTTTTGGTTATAGGAACAGATTTACATTTGAAAATAATGAATTTTGATGTTAAAATCTTAATTTTTAAGTTGAGGAGGACTGAGATATTTCGAGTTGAATGGAATTGATAGATTCATCAATTTCCATCGATCGGCGAAGGGAGATGGGTCGTGGTAGATACAGGAGATGGCTGGAGGGTTGTGTCACTCGGGAAAAATAATGGGAGGATTTATAGATCATCGATATGCTTGGTTATCAACGATTTAGGGGTTTTGGACGCTATTTGGTAGCCGTCATATCTCGAGCTCGTGCTACGTCCATGGTGGATCGGAATCGATGAGACCAGGGCAGATCGATGTGTTAGGATGTGATGCAGCTTTGGGTTTACCGGTGTAGTCCCATATGGTCGGGGTCATCGGCAAAGGGTGATTGTGTCGATCGAGTTTAGGTACCAAGTAGTGTTGGGTACACTCAATTTTGGTTCTAGATGAGTTCGACGTTTCTGGGTGTTGGAGCAGATTGCTGGGGTCATCGGTGACATGTGGAGGATCTCGGTGACGACCGGAGATGGTCGAAGCTTCCATGCATGTGCACACATATATGGTGTAGCTGAAAAGGAGGGATGGGGGAAGAAGAGTTGACGCTCGAAGTTGATCTCGAGGTTTTTGCATGGTGCCTCGTGTATTTTATAGGGTAACCCGCGAGTGTATAACATAGTTTTAAAATTTAAAATAAATAAAGTTTAAAAAGAAAAGAAAATGTTTGTACTCGAGGATTTTGAGATTTAACTCGAAGGAGTCTCGGGTAAACTTGCAAATGATTCGGGTGAAAAACCAAAGTAGTCTCGGGTTCAAATGTATATCAATTTTGAATTTAAATTTAAACAAGTTTTCATTAAATTAAGTTTAAACATATTCTTCTTTAATTCTTTTTAAAAAAATATATTTATTTTGGTTTTGGAATTTGTTAAAGGTTTAAAATAAATTATTTTAAATTTATTAAATTTAAGATATTTTATTATATACATATTATTTTGAACTTATTTTTATGTTTTATTTTGGTTTTGGAATTGGTTAAAGGTTTAAAATAAATTATTTTAAATTTATTAAATTTAAGATATCTTATTATATACCTTTTATTTTAAACTTATTTTTATAAGTTTGTTTAAATAAGTTTGAACAATGTCATGTAATAGTTTTAAGTAACTTAAAGGGTTATAAGTTGATTTGTATGTTATGCAATTTATTTCAAAGGTTTATCAAATAAACTTGAATTAAATTAATTGATGAATAAAGACAATTAGATTATCTTTTAAAATAATTAAGGTCTTGAGTAATTTCTTAATGAAGTATAAAAGATAATGATAATTAATTAATTAATTAATTAATTGTTGATTAATTAATGTAATAAATTAAAGGATAATTGTGTATTGATTAAAGGTTAATTAATCAAGTAATTAAAAGGATGATTACTTAGTGTAGTTAAATTAAAGGTTGACTAACTAATGTAAGTAATTAAGAGTAATTAATTACTTAAAAATAATTACTTAATGAAAGTAATTAAGGATAATTAATTAATGATTAAAGGTTGATTAATCAAGTGATTAAAGAATGATTCATTTATGTGATTAATTAATTAAGGTAATTAATGTGAGGATAATTAATTAATTTAAAGATTAATTAATTAATGAAAGTAATTGAGGGATGATTTATTAATTAAGGGTTTATTAATTAATGAAATTGATTAAGGATAATTAATTAGAGAATAATTAAATAATTAAGGGTTACTTATTTGATGATTAAAGGTTGATTGATTTATTAACTAAGATTTATTAATTAATGATTAAAGGTTAAGTAATTTATTATTAAAGGTTAATCAATAAATGATTAAAGAATGATTAATTAAAGGTTTGTAATTAATTAATGTTAATTAACGAGGATTGGTAATTTATTCATAAGTAATTAATCTGGTTAAATTAATTATAATCAGGTGATTAATTGTCTTACTTATGGATATTGGATTCTATTGAATGTTTTGAATTGTTTGATATCCCTGATATGAGATGTTCTGTATATGAATTGTGTGAATTGTGTTGTGAACTGTGATTTATTTATCCGTGATGAATTTACATATTTATCTGTGAATCTATGAATGAAGATAAGCATTATGGGATTATACCGCTTATCGATATTTTTGTGCTTGAATTGATTATGGTTGTTATATGTTATTGTTGTGTGTAAAACCCCTGGACTACACCACACACACACGACTATTGATTTCATGAGGAATCGGTTAAGTCATGGATATTTGAATTTAATATTATTTTATTCAAAATAATGAAACGGTTTTAAAAGTTGAATTTTGAAACCAAAATGATTTGGAAATGGAATTGAGTTAAATTTGAAAAGCTTTTGGAAAGGAAGTTTTGAAATTGAAATTTTAGTTCGAAGAATATATGTCTTATTTAAGTTTTGAAGTTATTTTGGAAACTATGCTTTGAAAGGGTCATACAAGTTATAATATATATATATATATATATATATATATATATATATATATGAATCTAGAATTATTTTAAATAAATTGTTTTGGGAGTTTGAATTTAATTCGAATAGAACTTGCCGATGATACGGTAGTTCTTTGATTTTCTGGTTTAGGCTATAACTTATGCATATTTGATCGGATTTTTTCCGAAACGAAAAGCATTTGTTTTCAAATGATAATTGCTTTCATATAAAGAAAGAACTTCCGGTTTTTGTTGAAAGGATTTCAAGTTGTGATATGTTTTGAAAGCTTGAATAAATTTTTGATAAAGGTTGGTGAACATTGTTTTAAAATTGAAGAGGATTTTAAAAGGGTGATCTTTTGTTTAAAAGATTAAAAGTGGAAAATTGTTTAAACCATTCGAAGGAAAAGTTTTGCGTAAAAAATTATGACTTAACTAAGATCCTAATATTTCCATATGCATTTTAAAATAAGCACTCTTTATTCAGTTTAGTCAGGAGAGGACTTTATGTCATATAACCCATTCCGAATAGTGATACGACAAAATGGATAGCATTTGAAGACGGTGGTGAAAACCGGGTATTTTCGAGATCGATAGGATTACCCATCGAATGTCTCTACACTGAGTAGCTACGGTATAGAGATCTCCTTATGTGATAGGGAGTCTGATCGAGATTGTGAACACCCAGATTTGTAAGGGCTTCTTTTAAAGTGCCTTCCGTTCCGTTCGAACCCAAGAAGGATTTGTATAGATGTATGTCTGACATTACACTTTGAGATGTAAAGCTGGTTTCTATCAAATACATGTCTGTTTAGTGGCGGAGAATTTATTCTCTTAGCTTAACACCCTTCTTTGAGACGTACGAGCTCCAAGGTTATGTAGTTGATGATTACTAGTGATATATTCCCAAGTGAAAAGCGTAGCTTTGTGGACGAGACCTCATCGAACCTCACACCTCGAAATGGTCGAAACACGAAGAACGCAGCAAGGTTATGATGGTCGCGCCCTTTAGGGTATATTCATTTGCTTCTGGATAAAAAGTGATATCATGCTATGGAGCCCAGATATTTAGCTTATGTGGTTGTTGTAATTTTTTATGTTGCGAGCTCTCGGATAAAGGTCCGTGACGACCGAGGGATGGCATACTGGTGATAGTTAGTTACCTACTTACAGAGGTAACCCGGCCTTATGTTGGCAGAGCGCCGGTTAGGTTCTCGGGGTGTCCCTCCAGAGGCTTACCCATGTGGTGAGGAAGTTCCTTAGCCCGACCATTGTTGGAAATCCAATCAAACAATACAAGCCCTGTACGATTTTTGTTGTAGAACTTTCCATTTAACATGGTAGCTATAGTAGGCATACTATAGTGGTACGTATGCTGGCTAAGATTAATATTATACTTTTGAAAGGTTTTCCGTTCTATGCACTAATAACAATATCGAAAGGATTTTACAAATCAAGCAGGTTTGACTATCATAAGGGGAAATCTCTCCCAAGTGTGTGATTGCATTGTGTGTATGCCAAGAGACCTTATGGTAGTTTCATTTTCCAAAAAGCATTGCGGATTTCTTTTGTATTTCCTTTTATTTTGTTTTTGTTCAAGATAAATTGTTTTTGTTTGCTCACACCAGTCCCTAACTGACCTAGAGCTTATTGTTCCCTTTCTAAACTCTAAGTGCCCATAATTTTCCATACGAGTAGCCTAGAGTCAGATTTTTAGATGGTCAGAAAAAAGGTGTAGGTTTTGGCAATCTTCGAAGTCTTTGGATTTGGAAAATCGCTTTGTGCACCGTACTTGCTTAAGTTCAGCATGATAGGATTTTGAGCTTTTGGATTGGGTTTTTGCTTTGGAGCTTTGGAGACGGGATGCAATCTATGGAGCTGTTTTCGTAGTCCAAGCAAGTTGAGGTTATGTTTCTGCTATTGCATTCATGGAGTTGTATCAATGATATATTGTTTTTCTTCCGCTGTGTTGTTGTACTTAATGTGTTACCAGACTCAACGTTTGTATCTGCGACATTCGAATACGGGTGAAGTATTTGGGTGTCGATTTTCGAAGGTCGAGTCAGGGTCGTTTCATTTGGTATCAAAGCTGAAGGTTGAGTAAGAATATTGGCTCAGGAATATAACACATTAGGTGACTCATTAGAGATAGGGTTATAAATTCCCTAGAATGAGTATCCCTAAGATGTTTTGTTCGTATGCCTTAGTAAATTCTCTTACTATTCACTGATAATGAGTACGAGTGCAAGAAGAAGACGAGATAGAGGACATGGGAGTACCACTACAAATGATCAATACCCTGTAACAACAAGGAAAAAACTTTTTCCTCGATCTCTTTTGATCATCATCCGATATCAATTCTTTGATGGCTTCCTGGCAGCTACAAGAAGGAGCTTTTGTGTGGGGTGGCCCTACGAATCTTTGTTTATATTATAGATAAGTATCTATCTCGTATTCTCGTCATCCGTTTTCTATCAACTTTTCATTTTTAACTTTATTGAATTTGAAATTCTATTTAAAATGAAATGGTTAACAAAATATGAAGTCAAATTGGATTGTATCCATTTATCTATTCTTTGGGGTCCCGATTCATTCTATGAACGGTTAGTTATCCCTTCAGACTAACCAATGCCATTGCATATTTCGTAGACTGATGACCCGAGTATTTCATAAAGTATCGTATGTGTTCGTTCTCATAATTATTGATGATTCTGATTTGGTAAGCCAAATATAATAGATATTCAGTTTGATCTGGTAAAATATTTCTCTATCTGTTCTTGTTTGCCTCCCTGTATAGCAAATTTGGGGATGAAATTTTCTTAAGGGGGAATCTATAATGATCCCGGTTTTGAGACAAATTTAAATTGGTAATCTATATAAATTTTTGGATTTAAATTGTGAATTAATTTGAAAATTTCCAAATTAAATAAGATATTTGTTTGTTTATTTATATATATGTATTTAAATTTATTATAAATTGAATTTTGGAATTGAAATTGTAAAACAAATATTTTAGAAATAATTTGAATATGAAAACTCCATATTTTAAATTAATAAAAGTTTGTTTTCCAATATTATAATGTGTATATATGTATATTGATTTAGAAGATTTGTTTGAATAATAGATTTTCAAAAGCTTTATGTTATATGTATATGTATTTATATATATCTTTTGAAATAATAATGGTTTGTACATATATAGGGATATATTAGCTTAAGTTTAAAATTTGAGTGAAATTAATAAAAGACTAATGTTCTTTCTTTTAAAATTAAATATGAACTAAGTATAGATTGTAAAATTAAAAGTTTAAAACATAATACATTTTCTTTGTATAAAATAAACATAAGAAAACATATTACATAATTTATAAAAACACAAGGGTTTAAAACAATATTTATAAATTAAATAAAGTAGAGTTTAAGCATAAAAACATTTAGTTTTAACATTTGTAAACTTGAGAATTCATGCTTAAATAAGTGTAGCTATTTTATCATAGCAAGTAAAAAAGTGGAAATTTGTTTCTCTTAAAATTTAAAAATATAAATAAAATAGAAACCAGGCTTCAAAATTCTTATCTTCATCTGCTAAAAATCAAAACCTGGAAACCCAAAAATTAAAATAGAAAAGAAAAAAAATGGAAAAGAGAATCAAAAGAAAATCAAATCTAAAAGCAAATCAGGGAATAAAATTCAAAACAAAGGCAAGTTGAATCAAAAATGAAGATCAAGTTCAAAACAAAAATAAAAACCTGGAAACAAGATCCAGATCAAAAGAAAAAAAAATCAAAACCTAAAACAAGATCAGTTTGCAGACATGTAAACAATTCAAAGATCATCTCAACAATCTAGTAAAGATCAAAGGTCAACATCAACAAACATGATCAAATTCAAGCTTCAGATCTAAAACCAAGGCAGTACAAACAAATTCAAAGTTCCAACTCAAATAATATAAAGCATGTTCTCTGTTTTGACATTCCAGGTGAGCAAACTCACTTATATCTGCCTATATCCTTTGATATTATGATTGATGCTTGAAGTATGTTATGGAAATGTTTGTTTAATATGCATGTATGTTTGAATATATATATAGATAATTATGGTTTTCCATGTCTGTGTATAGACATATACAGGTCTCAGTTGCATTTCCAAACCCAAGAACAATCTATGAAAAATTCATATCTTCCTTCCTAGGTAAAATTAAGCTTTGATCTTTAACAAGCAATTGTTCGTAACATTAAAATTTCAATTTTAAAAATGATTTCAAGCGTATTTATTGAGTAAATATTTTAAAATTGAAAATTACAGTAACGAACATTTTATATCAAAAAAATCAAGTATCATAATTTCAAGTTTTGGTTATAGGAACAGATTTACATTTGAAAATAATGAATTTTGTGTTAAAATCTTGATTTTTAAGTTGAGGAGGACTGAGATATTTCGAGTTGAACGGAATTGATAGATTCATCAATTTCCATCGGTCGACGAAGGGAGGTGGGTCGTGGTTGATACTGGAGATGGCTGGAGGGTCGTGTCACTCGAGAAAAATAATGGGAGGATTTATAGATCATCGACATGCTTGGTTGTCGACAATTTGGGGTTTTTGGGACCTATTTGGTCGCTATCGTATCTCGAGCTCGTGCTACGTCCATGGTGGATCGGAATCAATGAGACCAGGGGGATCGAGGTGTTAGGATGTGATGCAGCTCTGGGTTGACTGGTGTGGTCCCTGATAGTCGGGGTTGTCGGCGAAGGGTGATTATGTCAATCGGGTTTTGGTACCAGGTAGTGCTGGGTACACTCAATTTTGGTTCTAGATAAGTTCGACGTTTTTGGGTGTTCGAGCAGATGGTCGGGGTCATTGGTGACATGTGGAGGATCTCGGCGATGACCGAAGATGGTTGAAGATTCCGTGCATGTGCACACATATCTGGTGTAGCTGAAAAGAAGGGATGGGGGAAGAAGAGTTGAGGCTCGAAGTTGATCTCGAGGTTTTTGCGTTGTGGCTCGAGTATGTTATAGGGTAACCCGCAAGTGTATAACATAGTTTTAAAATTTAAAATAAATAATTTTAAAAAGAAAAAAATGTTTGTACTCGGGGGTTTTGAGATTTAACTCGAAGGAGGTCTCGGGTAAACTTGCAAATGATTCGGGTGAAAAAACGAAGTAGTCTCGGGTTCAAATGTATATCAAATTTGAATTTAAATTTAAATAAGTTTTCATTAAATTAAGTTTAAACATTTTCTTGGTTAATTCTTTTAAAAATTAGGAATGTTTTATTTTGGTTTTGGAATTGGTTAATGGTTTAAAATAAATTATTTTAAATTTATTAAATTTAAGGTATTTTATTATATAGCTATTATTTTAAACTTATTTTTATGTTTTATTTTGGTTTTGGAATTGATTAAAGGTTTAAAATAAATTATTTTAAATTTATTAAATTTAAGGTATTTTATTATATACCTATTATTTTAAACTTATTTTTGTAAGTTTGTTTAAATAAGTTTAAACGACATCATGTAATAGTTTTAAATAACTTAAAGGGTTGTAAGCTGATTTGTATGTTATGAAATTTATTTCAAAGGTTTATCAAATAAACCTGAAAGAAATTAATTGATGAATAAAGATAAATAGTTTATCTTTTAAAATAATTAAGGTCTTGAGTAATTTCTTAATGAAATTTAAAAGATAATGATAATTACTTAATTAATTAATAGTTGATTAATTTATGTAATAAATTAAAGGGTAATTGAGTATTGATTAAAGATTAATTAATCAAGTAATTAAAAGGATAATTACTTAATGTAATTAAATTAAAGATTGACTAACTAATATAAGTAATTAAGGGTAATTAATTATTTAAAAATAATTACTTAATAAAATTAATTGAGGATAGTTAGTTAATGATTAAAGGTTGATTAATCAAGTGATTAAAGAATAATTCATTTATGTGATTAATTAATTAAGGTAATTAATTTGAGGATAATTAATTAATTTAAAGGTTAATTGATTAATGAAAGTAATTAAGGGATGATTTATTAATTAAGGGTTTACTAATTAATGAAATTGGTTAAGGATAATTATTTAAAGAATAATTAAATAATTAACGGTTACTTATTTAATGACTAACGGTTGATTGATTTATTAATTAAGATTTATTAATTAATGATTAAAGGTTAAGTAATTTATTATTAAAGGTTAATTAATAAATGATTAAAGGATAATTAATTAAAGGTTTGTAATTAATTAATGTTAATTAACCAGGATCAGTAATTTATTCATAAGTAATTAATTTGGTTAAATCAATTGTAACCAAGTGATTAATTGATCTTACTTACGGAGTATTGGATTCTATTGAATGCTTTGAATTGTTTGATATCCTTGATATGAGATGTTCTGTGATATGAATTGTGTGAATTGTGTTGTGAACTGTGATTTATTTATCTATGATGAATTTACATATTTATCTGTGAATCTGTGAATGAAGATAAGCGTTATGGGACTATACTACTTATCAATATTGTTGTGCTTGAATTGATTATGGTTGTGATATGTTATTGTTGTGTGTAAAACCCCTGGACTACACCACACACACAACTATGGATTTCACGAGGAATTGGTTAAGTCCTAGATATTTGAATTTAATATTATTTTATTCAAAATAATGAAATGGTTTTAAAAGCTGAATTTTGAATCCAAAATGATTTGGAAATGGAATTGAGTTAAATTTGAAAAGATTTTGGAAAGGAAGTTTTGAAATTGAAATTTTAGTTTGAAGATAATATGTCTTGTTTAAGTTTTGAAATTATTTTGGAAACTATGGTCTGAAAGGGTCATACAAGTCATACAATATATATATATATACATATATATATATATATGAATTTAGAATTATTTTAAATAATTTTTTTTGGGAGTTTGAATTTAATTCAAATAGAACTTGCCGATGATACGTTAGTTCGCTGATTTTCTGGTTTATATTGTTAAAGGCTATAACTTGTGTATATTTGATCGGATTTTTTTCGAAATGAAAAGCATTTGTTTTCAAATTATAATTTCTTTCGTATAAAGAAAGAACTTCCAGTTTTTGTTGAAAGGACTTCGAGTTGTGAATTATTTTGTAAACTATGAATAAATCTTTTGAAAGATTGGTGAACATTGTTTTAAAATTGAAGAGGATCTTAAAAGGGTGAATCTTTTGTTTAAAAGATTAAAAGTGGAAAATGTTTAAACCATTCGAAGGAAAATTTTTGGGGAAAAATTTGTGACTTAACTAAGATCCCAATATATCCATATGCTTTTTAAAATAAGCGCTCATTATTCAGTTTAGCCGGGAGAGGACTTTAGGTCCTATACCCATTTCTAATAGTGATATGACGAAATGGATAGCATTTGAAGACGGTGGTGAAGACCAGGTATTTTCAAGAATGATAGGATTACCTGTCGAATGTCTTTGCCCTAAGTAGCTACGGTATAGAGATCTCCATATGTGATGGGGAGTCCAATCAGGATTGTAATACCCAAATTTGCAAGGGCTTATTTTGAAGTGCCTTCGGTTCTATTCGAACTCAGGACGGACTTGTATGGATGCATGTATAACATTACACTTTGAGATGTAAAGCTGGTTTCTATCAAATACATATCTGTTTGGTGGTAGAGAATTTATTCTCTTAGCTTAACACCCTTCTCTGAGACGTACGAGCTCAGAGGTTATGTAGTTGATGGTTACTAGTGATATATTCCCAATTTGGTAATGTGGAATACTAAGTGTCGCTGATCATTTGTTGATCAAAGCATAGATTGTGAAAAGCGTAGCTTTATGGACGAGCCCTCGTCGAACCTCACACCCCGAAATGGTCGAAACAGGAAGAATGCAGCAAGGTTATGAGGGTCGTGCCCTTTAGGTTATGTCCATTTCCTTCTAGATAAAAAGTGATATCATGGTATGGAGCCTAGATATTTAACTTATGTGGTTGTTGCAATTTGTTTGCTGTTGAGAGCTCTCGGATAAAGATCGGTGACGACCGAGGGATGGCGTACTCGTGACAGTTAGTTACCTAGTTATAGAGGTAACTCGGCCTTGTGTTAGCAGAGAGCCGGTAAGGTTTTCGGGGCGTCCCTCCAGAGGCGTACCCATGCGGTGAGGAAGTTCGTTAGCCTGACCATTTGTTGGAAATCCAATCAATCAATACGAGCCCTGTAGGGTTTTAGTTGTAGAACCTGCCATTTAACATGGTAGCTATCAATGCTTTCGAAAGGTTTTCTACGCTATGCACTAATAATAATATCAAAAGGATTTTTCTTTTCAAGCATGTTTGACTATCATAAGGAGAAATCTCCACCAAGTGTGCGATTGCATTGTGTGTGTGCCGAGAGGCCTTATGGTAGTTTCATTTTCCAAAAAGCATTGCAGATTTCTTTTTTATTTCCTTTTGTTTCGTTTTTGTTCAAGATGAACTGTTTTTGTTTGCTCACACCAGTCCCATGACTAACCTGGAGTTTATTATTCTCTTTCTAAACTGTTCGTGCCTACAATTTTCCATACGGGCAGCCTTGAGTCAGATTTTCAGATAGTCAGGTAATAGGTGTAGTTTTTGGCAATCTTCATAGTTTTTGGATTGTCAATCGCTTTGTCCACCGGACTTGCTTAAGTTCTACATGATAGGATTTTCAGCTTTTGGATTGGGTTTTTGCTTTAGAGCTTTGGAGATGGGATGCAATCTATGGAGCTGTTTTGGTAGTCCAATCAAGTTGAGGTTATGTTTATGCTATTGTGTTCCGCTGTGGTATATGTATATTTGCTCTGATGTTGGATAAATTGTTGTAAAGATATTGTATTCATGGAGATGTATCAATAATATATTATTTTTCTTCCATTATGTTGTTGTACTTAACGTGATATAAGCTCCGACGAACTAGACTCAACGTTTAAATCTGTGGCATTTGAATACGAGTGAAGTATTTGGGTGTCGATTTTCGAAGGTCGAGTCAGGGTCGTTTCAAATATTAAATGAAAATAGAAAATTATAGCAATAAAATAATAAGAGATAAGCAAACAACAGAGACTACAATTTGTAGTGGTTCGGCGCTATTTGCCTACGTCCACTTTGAAGGGATAGGTTTACTGATCACTTTGTAAATTGAGTACAACATGGATCCGATGAAAATCCTTAGTTACAATAGAATACAAAGTAATAAGCAGTGTAAAGGTCCTGAAAATGACCTATCAAGCTTGTATTTATAGAGGAAGACTGTGAAATATCTCTTTGAAAATTCGGCAAAAGAATCTCCAAAACCATATGGGCCCATAGGAGCGATCGCATGGCCCAAATCCCAAGAAATAGGGATCGGTGCCAATCCCTATTTTGGAGAAATTTAGGGATGTGATCCTAACGAGAGCTTCTTCATGTTGTAATATGCTTAGCCACCAAGTTTCATGCCAATTAGGTTAGTAGAACTTGAGTTATTGCTTGATCTTTGCTACAATGTGGGTTGTCACTTGATTTAGACCTACCCCTATGGAGGAAAGAGGGCAGATCCCTCTTGCTTAGTCCTTTTGAGATGCGTTACCTAGGGTAGTCTCCCTAGGGTCCCCACATCTTGTTCCCAAAATTTCATGTGCAATAGACTTATGAATCTTGAGATATTGATTGTTTTCCATTGAGTTGCATTTGTTTGGCTGAAATAGGCTGATCCCCATTATTCATAGTGATTATAGTCGATCCATAATTAGATAATTCTATATAGCATATCTCTTGATTCCGTTCGATAATGGCTTCATATTACCATTTGTACTTGACTTCTGGATCTCACAATCATCGCTCTGGACTTACTGGCCTTAATAACACTCGAATTTAACTTGTCCAATCAGTTCGGATATAACTGGATCAAAATACTCGATAACACTTGCCCCCAAAGCACGTCTTGTGTTGAACATGACGTACTTTGAATCCAAGCAAGTTAGATTCACCAAAATGAAATCCATCCAGTTTTCTGGATAGTCGCTATTGTTCGGTCAAATTATTTTTCCAAAGTGTTGTATCTCTCTATGACCGTCATGATGCATGGTTGATTTCCAATAGTATAAATTCAGGATTACATTCCCTCAGTCGATATCTATGTCCGGCTCCATGAGACTAGTAAGTTTACGCTATCTGATCCAGTCTCGACCTTGAAAGCTTTAGGTTTGAATTCAATTTTTGTTGATTTCAAAAATTGAGATTTTAGAATATATATATGTGCACGTTCAAGTACACGTTCTTGTCATTAACACCTGGACACGTTTGCTTGCTTATGGGTCATTGCTAATTTTTGTCGAATTAGATGTAATTTCATTGCTTTTTACATTTATTTACTTTATATAGTTTTTAGGTACAGATTTGCATGCACATAAGGTTCGTAACCGATCCCTACTTTCTTTCTCTTTTTTATAATAAGGATCAAATTTTTTTATAACCAATCCACTTTTCCTCTTTTTTTTATATACGTCGATAGGGATTAGATAGATCCCCATTGGGTAGGGGTCGTACCCGATCCCTCTCGATGTTAGTGACTTGCTGTTTTTGGCTTCACGGAGAAGCTCAAAAGTGTCGATCCCTCTAGCCTCATAGATAAACTAGCGTTTTCCTCTCCACCCATCGCTTTATTTCATTTTACTTTCATTCACCTTTATTTTCTTCAAGACCGAACCCATCTTCCCTTACCTTAGAACCAAACCCTTCATACATTCATCAAACCAATCTCATTCCTTCGAATCAAACATCATCTCCTTCATTAGACTCGCCATCATTTCTTTCTCTAGACTACCACTCCATCTTGAATCCGAATCCAAAATGAAAATATCCTCTTAAGCAACTCACATTCTATATATTTAGGTAGGTTTTCTTGCATTTACCTTTAACTTATGGTGAGATGATGGGTTTGATCATGTTGATGGATAGGTCAGAGCTTGATGTGTATGGAATTGTAATTTTGTAGTTAGATAATAAGGGAGATGATCGATATTGTTTATGGAGGACGAGGCTCATGGATTAGGCGAGGGATCGATTGGAGGATGTAGGTGAAGGAGAGAGATCGGTCTTGCGTGTTGCTTGTGGGGTCGGAGTGAACGTTTGAGGGAATTGTGAAAACATTCAAGTAAAGGGGTCGGTACTGAAGTTTGAGGAGGAAGGGGTCAGTTGCATTGTTAAGTAGAGGGATCAGTTGTTTACTGACGTGGAGAGGAATCAGTTGTTCGTGAAGTAAAGAGGGAACGGTGTTGGTGTACTCAATAAGGGATTGGTTGTATTGGTTTAGGCATAGGAATTGGTGGCAGAGTGTTTGAGGAGGGGTCGACTATGGGCTTTTCGAGAGGGACCGATTGTATTGTTAAGTGGAGGGATCGTCTATGGGGACTTGGCCAATTTTAAGCCTTTTGAATTGAACTTGAACATTTAAGCAAACCAATCCTTATTCACTTGCACGAACAATTAGAACCAATCCTGTCTTAACGAACTTGAACATATGACAATAACGAACAACATAACTTGCTTATCCAACTTTGAGTTTGAACAACTAAACTACTAGGATTTGAACTTGAATTAAATCTTAACATATGGACTTCAATAATGGACTTCACACTTTGATATGTCGATAGTCAATCCCAAAGCTTACACAACCGATTAATCTAAACGCCAGTTCAAACGATTAGTGATGGCGATCACTCTGGTTGGAATCCAAAGTCTCTTGCACTTGCTTTTGCTTTTAATTTAGAACTATTTGTCTTTGCACTGCACAACATTGCACCGCACAACATTGCACCACACTAGTTTACACTTAGCACAGGGGGACACGTTAATTTTTCTAATCTCGATTATCTACAGAGTTTAGTTGACATGGGCTCCAAACATTTAGCGCGTTTAGCTGCAATATCTTTTGGAAAACCTTCACAGCACAACAATCCAGGTGTCGATTCAAGTTCTATGACTGTATCAGGTAGACTTTCTCCTAAACATCAAACTGAGCAACCGGAGATTCCGACCTATTTGTTGACTTTTTTCCCTTATGTTCCCGTCCTTCTAGTGGAAGAGATAAATCATGCCCCTGACACTATAGAGGGTGCTATATTTCTGGATAATCCAATGGATTCCCGTGCCTCCATAATTGGTGAGGCTGCTCTCCGTAGGTTGTGTTCTAAACATGGAATCCTGTTTGGAAATGTTTTAGTCCCTTTAGTGAATAACAGGGCTCATTTGCCTCTAGAGGGGTATACGACATGCAATAAATTCATGGGCTAGGTAGGATGTATGCCACCTTTTAATTCTTTTATCGAGAGATGCTAAATTATCTTGGGATAACTCCTGCTCAGCTGCATCCAAACAACTATGCTTTTCTTCATGGCACTTTCTTGCTATTTATGGATGTTCTGTTCCACCCCATCTCCTAAAGACGTTAGGTTTATCTACAATTTTAAATAACAGACAGGAAGCCTTTCTTGTACTTTTTTCGAGCCTTCGCCCAACTGTCAATTTTTGGCGGGTGCTTGGAACGAGCTTGGTATCTTTAAACATGAATTGTTCTATGTTCGTTGCCTGCCTGGCTTCGCGAGGCAATGGTTGGAAGGACGTAGGTGTTGTCTTGACTTTATTCTCAAATTATTTAGCCCAAGTCATATCTTGAACTAACTAATATTTCAAAAATTTATAGGTGTCCATCCATGTCCAGAAGACGATAGTTTATCAAGGGCTATTTCTCCAATCCGTGCCACCCCAGTTGAGGATAGAGACATCAGGTCCCTTGCAACTGATGAATAGCTATCTCTTTTTGGGACGTTAGAAGAAGATCGCAGCATTGGGCTTTTAGGGAGCATTTCCCCGCCATGGAATGATATGGAATAAGAAGGTGACACTTGTAGCCCTGTCGTGCCCCCAGTTAAGGAGGCTCAAGACGATGCCGAGGAAGGTGAAATTAGAGGTGATGAAGCCAACAAGTCTATTGATGTTGATGCACGTTCAAGTAATGCGTCTACGGTCAAACCATCACAAAGCATGCACCTCATGTGTCAACAAGGAGAGGAAAAAAGCTCGCTTATAAACTACATAGGATAAAAACCGCCAAAGAGCCCGAGTTCATCATCACCTTTACTGAAGAAGGGTCTTCCTTAGCCTTTAGAAAGTTTGATGGAAGGATACTCAAATCTACCAGTCCCAGACGACATCGAAACTTTTGATTTTCCCAACATTAGTGTTAGGAGGCTTAATTCTTCCACCAGGACTAGTGATGACATTCTTCCAACCAGCAAAGGGGAAAGTCACTCCTATGAGCAAGGCTATAGGAATTGGTCTATTGGGAGGGACAATAGGACACTCACAATCAGGCACACTTCACTGCACGATTTTTGTCTATCTTTTATTTGATTGTCACTTACACACTTTTGCTTGACTTGCAAGTGCTATGTCTCATTCTCATGCCTTCAATTTCTTGAGGGGCTCATCAACACATTATGGATCTAGTCATAGTCCAGACTCGGGCAGGCATCGAGAAAGGGATGACATCTAGAAAAGAAGCCATTGTTCAAGGGAGTCATCATCCTTCAAACACATTTCCAAATCTTAATTATCTCATCATGAAGTTAAGCCCAATCCTTCTCTACATAGTGATGATCAAACCTCTTCATATGTTCCCTAAATTGTCGTGCCACCCAAGCGTCATTTAGGTTCATCTGGTTCTCGACAGTTTCATGGGTGTCGATCGAGCCAATATTCTATTTGTTACTTCTGATCCAAATTTGACAACTATAGCTCCTAAAGCCTCTATAGCAGAAAGATTGGCCGGACTTAAGGTCAATTTTCTAAAAATTTGCTTTGATGGGCTAAAGTTCTTCTTTCTATCCATACAATTCCAGGGAATGCTAAAGCGAGTTTACTTGCATGCGTCAATGATATTTTTGTGTAGCATGAAGCATTCCAGCACTTAACTGAGAAAATCTCTGAGGTGTCTACTGAGAGGCAACATGAAATCGATCGCTTTAAGCTGGAGGCAATCCACGATAAAGACATGATCAAGCACCAAGATGATGAGATCATGAAGTTAGCCATAAAGCTAGTTGCGACAAAAAAAAAAGAGCTAAAGAAACATCCAAAGAGGTTAGTTGTCTGGAAATGGCTCACAAAAAGTAGCTAGATGATTCCCATAGCTGTAGTGGTGTGCTTGCTCTGGAGAAGGATATACTTCAAAAAGAGTAACACTCTCTAGCCTACCGCATTGAGGAACTCGAAGAACTACTTAAGAAAGAGAAGGAAGAGAAATTTGAAGCTTAGGAGGAGTCTTAAAGGTATTGTGAAGAGGCCATCAAGGCCTGGGAGCTGAAAATTAAACTTGCTCAAATTGAAGTCTTTAAGGAAGATGCAAAGGAAGCTAACCGCAATGAAGTTAGAGAGCAAATGAAGGCCTAGTTAGAGGATGCTAAAGAGGCTGGACGGAATGAGATAAAGGACGTGTTCGATCCTTTGATCGTTGAATACAATGCTAATGTCCTATCCCATCATGAGTTCAGTTTTTTTGGAGAGGGCTATCTCGAATCGTTTGTCGAGGCTTGGGGAAATATTATTGAAACGAGGAGCCTTGGCAAAGCTTATTTGGACGAGGAGAAACTGGTATGGGAGATCCTTCATAGGAATGAACCTTTAGATCATGCCGTCACAAGGCTTCGATACTTTGATATTTTAGCACCTTCTAGCAAAGGGAAAAATGTCGCTGAAGCTTCGGAGTCTGATCCCAAAGGTCCCCCCTTTACTTCAAACAACTAGAGCATTAGTTTCATCTGGCCCAGAGTAGGATTTGAGCTATGATCTGTGCATACCCGATTATCAGTCAAAGGTGCTGACCCCCATTCAAGAAGGAAGCGCTCCGACAACAACTGAAAGTCAGTTGGACACTTGTATCCCACTCCGTTCTCCATTATGCGAGAGGTTTCATTCCTCATGCCTAATATTTATGTGCTTATTTTCTTGTTCCTGTGAATATGTAGGTCTTCCTGTCCTTATTCAAATTCCATGAAGTGGTGCCATTGTGAAGCCAACTGACATTTACTGAAATTCCAACGGCCACCAATATTCTTAGGCCCAATGCTTAAGTTATTGGAGCACTTGATTATGAAAAGGATAATGATCATCCACTACCAGATGAATCTGATGACATTGTGAACACGGGTACCTCCAAACACACTAATGACTTGAAGGAGCACGTCGAGAGGAAGGGGTTATCAAAGAAGAAAGCCAAAATTAAATACACTGATGCAGACATCGATGATCCAAACCTTATCCCACTGCAAGTTATTCCACCAGTCGGGTTTTCTTAGAGAACTCCCTCCAACTTCTAAAAGTTCTCCTACCAAGGGTGATAAAGGATCGAAGAGAAGGACATGCGGAAGATCAAGCCGGTCTACTCCTAAGAAATCAAAAGAGAGAAAGGGCAAAAGAAGTAGCCATCACTTCGGCTTAGTTTGTATATCTATTTTTTATCTTTTTTGTTGGTCGTGTATATATATAGGATTGGCCCCTACTTTTGAATAAACTTGTACTGCAGTTTCCAAGTTTAACATGTAAATAAAAGTTCATTACTTTCGGTTGAACTCTTACGCGAACTTGCTTAAGTAGTCAAGTTATTACCTTTCCATTCAATGTACTTATAATTCTTTGCTTGTTAATTTGGATAATTGTTCATTAATATTTTACTCAAGGCCTCCATGTGGTCATGGCCTCAAGTTGTATAAAACACTGGGCTCGACCCCTAGCGTTATGCCGTCGAATTCGACGGTCTATGTGATTATAATCATGCCTCCAATCTCGCCTTAACAAAGTTAGGTAGTGGATGCTCGAACTCCATCCTTAGTGATTTTATACTCCTCCTTTCGGTTTCAGGTAAGATTTTGGGGAATAGTGAGTGGTTGAACCATGCTCATCTATTTGTTTATACTCATATCCGCACTCTGGGGATAAGAGTTATTTGGCAAGTGATTGGATCGCACCCAATTTGTGTTTATACTCACATCCACACTTTAGGAACTTAGAGTTATTTTGAAAAACAGCCTGACCATACTTTCCTTAATTGATTGATTTGCCCCAAAGTTTCGGGTTAGACGTAGCAAGCGAATCATTCATGTCACGATCGCTTTAGATTCATGTCTGTCCCATCGCTTGGTAGGATTAATTTGATTATCAGATGATTAAGTCACATCCGTTCCTCATTACGTACTCCATCATCGGCTTATGAGTGAGAATCATCGAATGAACGGTCAGACCACTTTAATTTTATTTATTTCAATCGCGAACTTATGTAATCAGCTAGCTATAAACACTAGGAACCTGGTAGGACATGTCAATATTAGTTAGTCGAGCATCGTAACTAATAGTAGTGCTATAACAATCACAGATATGAAGGAAATTTCGAACTTTATTTGCCAAATGGAAATAAATGATATAATTTGTCTTATTACATATATTGAAAACCAAATGCTAAAGAAAACTTGGAAATTAACTAAAACTGAATGAAAAAGAATAAACCAAGTGAAACAGCATCATAAATGCTCGTTATTCCATGCTCTTAAGAGTGTGATGCCATCAATAGTAGCTACTTGAAAGTTTCTTCTCCAAGCCTCTATTCAATGATATACCTTCCTTCCCAAGTAGGATTCATGTGCGATGGATTGAAAAAAAACCCGTTTCAAGAGGAGATCTTCGATTTCAAAGGTTATAGGTCAGACATTAGTATTATTGTATTGGGCGACTCGTTGTCGATGTGCGGCTGCCCTTAAAAAAGCTGCTTCGCTTCTCATCTACATAGTATAGGGATTGTAAGATGAGATCTCTATCGTTTTGGGATCGTAGTACGTTACTCGATGAGAAGGGACTTCGAGTTTAACAGGAATGACGGCTTCAGAGCCGTAAGTAAGGGTAAACGGATTATGGCTAGTCATGGACTTGTGGTAATTCTGTAAACCCATAATGCCTTTGGGAGTTCATCCACCCACTTGCCTCTAGTCTTTTCTAAACGTTTCTTCAGAATGGACTTTATTATTTTGTTCACAACTTCAACTTGTCTATTTACTTCAGGATGAGAAAGTGCCGCAAATCTCTTTTCAATACGATGCTGACGTGAATTCAGTGATGCCAAATTGGATTCTATTGTCAGTTACAATGGTTTGTCGAAGATCAAAATTACAGATGATGTTCCAAACAATGAAGTTGATTACTTTCTTTTTCGCGATCATAGCTAAAGGTTCCGCTTCAGTCTATTTGGTGAAGTAATCAACTGCTACAATGGCGTACTTTACACCACCTTTTGAGATCGGTAAGGAACCGATAATGCTCCATAAGGAAAACGGCCATGGACTGACCATTTGTCTAATTTCCATCAATGGAGCTTTTGGAACATTTACATACATATTGAATTTATAGCAACACTTAGCATAATCAATGGCATCTTGGTTGACAGTTGGCCAGTAATACCCGTAACGGAGTATCTTCTTTGCAAAGGTTTGTCCCCCAGTGTGATCGCCATATTCCCCTTCACGAACTTCCTTCAAAAATAATATTATTTCATCATAAGAGATACATCGGAGCAGGGGAACGGAAAAAATATTTCTAAACATAACTGAATGATATATCGTGAAGCATTATGGAGAACCTGTTGCATTTTATTCCTCCGCTCGAGAAGGACTCCCTGTAATAAATAGTCTTTAATCGTAGTCATCCATGACTCCTTCTCAGGATCTGCCTTTAGCACCCAGTTGATTTCCATTTGATTTATGCTCAGAGCATCTAGTACTTCGACTAGAACCAAGCCCACTTGTTGTGCATCCTCGGTGCTAGCAAACATTGCTAATGAGTTGGCTTCTTTGTTTTGATCCTAGGGAATGTGCATGATGTAATAATTTTCAAAATCAATCATTTGCTCTTGAATTTGGTAAGTTACAGAGCGAGTCATTGTCCTTTAGCCTAATAATCTCCCCTAACTTGGTTTACCACCAACTAGGAATTGCAAAAGATTTTAAGAGATTTTACTTCCAGTTCTCTAGAAATTTGAGTCCAGCAACCAGAGCTTCATATTCGGCTTCGTTATTTGTGGCAAAGAAGCCAAGCTTCAAAGCGTAGAAAATCGGTCAATCCTCTGGAGTTACTAGTACAACTCTGGCTCTAGAGCAACGATCGTTGGAAGCTCTATTCATATACATTTTCCATTGGATGGTAGGGGTTTCAATGCTTTTTGGGAGATCATCCTATGCAATGAACTCAGTTATAAAGTCCTCCAGTGCCTATCCTTGAATGGCTTTCCGAGGAAGATAAGTAATGTCAAATTAACTCAGCCTAATGTTCCACTTGAGTAACCTTGCAGACGTCTTAGGTCGTTGTAGGACCTGTCATGCCGAGTGATCAGTGTAAACTTTGATAGGATGAACCTAAAAATAAGGATGGAGCTTTCGTGAAGCAATCAACAAGCAGTACGCCAATTTCTATATCTTCGGATAGTTCCTTTTAGCTCCTATTAATCGCTTGCTAAAATAATCGACTGGTCTGTAGATTCAACTCTCCTCGCGAAGCAGTGCAACATTTATAGCATGTATTGACATGGCCAAGTAGATATATAAATCTTCATGATCCACTGACTTTGACAAGATGGTAGGCCTCTCTAAATAGTTCTCCAATGCTCGGAATGTGTCTTCACAATCTCGTGTCCATTCAAAGTTCCTTTTCCCTCTTCCAATCAAGTCGAAGAAAGGATGTATTTATCGGTAGCCTTGGAAATACATCAACTTAGGACAGCAACCTTTTCATTTGTGCTCTGTACTTGTTTGATGATCTTTAGCGCTTAGATGTTGTGAGTTGCTCGAATCTTCTTGCGATTATCTTCGATTCCACGAGCATTGAGGACGAAACCTAAGAATTTCCATTATGCAACTCCAAAAGAACATTTCAGAGGATCGAACTTCATTTTGTGATATCTAGGATATCAAACATTTTTTCTATGTCTCCAATGTGGTCGCTTGATCGTCATGACTTTATGAGCATATCATCCATGTTTACCTCCATCTTTTCAATTTTATCTTTAACATTCAGTTGTCCAAGCATTGATAAGTCGCTCCAGCATTCTTTAATCCAAATGGCATTACAACATGTAGTACAATCCAACGTCGTTAATGAAACTGGTGTGCTCCTAGTCAGTAACGTGCATCGGGATTTGATTATATCCAAAGTACGTATCCATGAAAGATATTAACTCATGTCCTGCGGTTGAGTCCACCAGCTGGTCAATTCTTAGAAGGGAAAAACTGCCATTCGATCGTGATTTTATTAAATTCAATTAGTCAATGCAGGTCCACTATTTTCCATTCACCTTTCTCACAAGTACAAGATTAGATACCCATTTAAGTTAGATGGCATCGCGAATAAACCCATTGCTTTTGAGCCTATCCACCTCCTCCTTAAGAGTGGTAGAATTCTCCAGATCCATGCTACGCCTTTTTTGCTTCATCTGGACATGTCTCGGGTCGATGTTTAATGCATGACTTGCAATGGCAGGTGAGATTCAACACATATCAAAATGAGTCCAAGCAAACACATTAATATTTTCTTAGAGAAAACCATCAAGTTCTTTCATCATCAAGGGGCTGGGCCATGATTCGATCTTTAGGACCCGTGACGGATCATGGCACTAACCGTGATGTCAATCATTAGCTTAGTCGGTGCAGCCTTGGTCTTTTTGGGCTCCTCCTCATCATCCCTCAGGTCTATGTCTTTATAGAACCGACTGTAGTGCCCGAGCCAAGGCCCATGTGCTGGTTGTCAATTTTCGGTGGTATGAATGCAGAGAGACTTGACCACATCCTTACCTTTCTCCTTCTGTTGAGCATCCCTCAATTCAGCCACATAGCAGGCACGTCTGGTCGCCTCATCACCAAGAAAAACTCCAACACCAATATTAGTTGGGAACTTTAAAGTCAAACACCATGGGTAAGAGCTGCCCAAAATTCAATAAGGGCCAGTCGACATAGAAAAACATTATATGGAGAGTCAATATCCAAGACAAAAAATGGCAACATTCATACTCTCATGTAGTCACCTTCTCCTAACTCCACGTACAATTTGATGTAATCAATAGCTTTAGTCACAACACCGTTAAAGCCATGAATGCGGGCTTTAGATAGTTTCAAGTCCTTGGTTTCCATCATCATTTGGTCGTAAGCCTTTTTGAAATCTATATTCACGGAACTTCCACAGTCAACCAAGATGCTCCTCACTAAGGTAGGGCCGATCATGATCGAAATTACCATTAGGTCGATCGTTGGTGCTACCACCTTATCTGCATTTCTATTTCTGAATATAATGTTATCTATCATTATACACTGCAATTTTGTCAAAGCCCCATCTTCTGTACTTGAACAATACCCAAAGTACATATGCTTAATTACGCCAGCATAGCGCTCCATCTCGTGCCACCTCTATCAACTGGATACGGTCCATCGACTATTGTACTGATTCCCATATCTCAATAGATCTCGAAACTACAAATGGATTCCCATATCTCAATAGATCTCAGGATCACATAAGGATTCATCAATAGATCTCAAAATCAAACATGGATACCATGCCATAATAAGTCTCAGAATCACACATGGATTCCCTTGCTTCAATAGGTCTCGGAATATCACACGGATTTCCATATCTCAATAGGTCTTGGAATCACACATGGATCCCCACATCCTAATAGATCACGAACAACTACATGCGTTCGAGCCTCTCAAACAGATCTCGAATCTCCACATAGATTCCAGCATCATGAACCAATTACGAAGCAATCACGAACAAATCATGAAGCAATTGCGAACCTCTTCCAAAGCATAGAACATATATGGTTTTGGAGTGGTTACGTTTTCAAGTCATCCCATATAAGTACAATCCCCTGCTTACTGAGTGCTCCAAAACCAATCGATTGGTTTCTCATGAATCTCAACCCCAGTTCTGTGGGAAATAAACATACATACATAAGAGTGCAGATCATCTCCTAACTGTTTAAGCAGATGGATTTTCTTACCATTCCGTAGAAGAGAAAAACGAGTTTATACATACAGTATAGTATCACTGAAAATAACAAAACCATATACGTGTTTCTTCTAGATATTTCAAAAGTATATTCAGTCAAATCAAATAACAATGAAGATAATCACATACGGGAAACTAATTCTTGTACACTTCTCATAAGCAAGTGACACACAAATCATGTTTGAAACAAACAAGCACGATCAAGTTATATAAACGACTCCTAATCCTTTTTTTAATTAATCTTCCACTATTAATTAAAATCCTCTTTTATTAGTAAAACTCATTTTTACTCAATAATCCCTTTTTTAAATGACACCCCATTTATTAATTAAACTTAACTATTTAATTAAAAAATCACTGTACATTTTCAACACATTTCAACACTCCCTAAAAGTATCCATATACTTATCTCAACTATGTAAGTATATTCACAAATCAATTTCAAACGTCTTAAGACAAATGTTACTCAAACACTATCACCACAAAACTAAAATGTAACATCCCCCTACTTGAAGCCCAAAACTAACGGCTACGGATGATGCAGTCATTCATAGTTATTAATTCTTAATGACCAAATACGGTGATATTAAATATGTTGATACATAAAAACACAAGAATATGGAAAAAAGTTTAAACAACAAACAAATTCCACATTCCATTTCCAAATATTCCAAATTGATTACATAATCCCAGTTTGCAGACTTCGTTCAGATAACATTACAAAATACGCCAAGAGCAACATATGAAGATGCCCCGTTGGTTGATCAAAGTATACAAATAGGCAAGATAACCAACTTTCCTTTTCAAACAAAACACATAGCGTAAGTAAAAGAACTCTAATAACAAGCTTGCCTTCTACATGTCCTTGGAAGCTTTATTCTTCTAAAAGAACACCTGGAAACCTTAACTCTCAACCTACTCAAAATCAATTGTGTTCCGTGAGTCTAAGGAGAAAAAAAAACTTCGAGTCTGACATAAGGCTTGGTATGTGTAATAATTTACCATCTCAAACAATTTAGATATCAGGTGAGACCATGTCGCTTAGCGGAACGGGTTTTCCCTTCACTAGTATCCTAAAACATTTATAAAACCATATACAATGCTCCTGCATCCAAAATTGTTAAAACATAATTTCACAAACTTTATGATGATATGAAAAACAAGTAAATCGAATCTGGATTACCCTTCCCTGTTCATTCTGAGTATCTGTCTCAATTATAGTTTCTAGGATTACTATTAACCTGTTAAATGTTTATGGACTAGCTGTCCAATTTCATGGTTTTTATGAGATCACTAAGAACCTATTGGTAACTTCAATATCATACCTCTTATCCTAGTTTCCATGGGCTAACTAGGAACCTATTGACTAACTGTTAATATCTTAATCTGGATATAGTTTTCATGGGCTAATTATAAACATACTATCCCCAGTCAGTATCAAATCATAGTTTTCATGGGTTGACTATGAACTTAATGGCCCCTGCCATTATCTTCCATTATACACAATTTTTATGGGCTTACAGTGAACCTATTTGCCCCTACCAATATCTTTAATTAAGATTTTAACATTTTTTAAATTATATCCACTACTGGGTCAATTTAACAAGTTATTCGACCCTTCCCCAAAGTATCGATATGGGTTAATTACAACGTGAATAAGTATATGAAGAAGTAATACTTCTAAAATATTTAGTTATGCTATGGTATTCCTTTTTAAAAGTGAGAGTGGGTTACTTGTTTTGAAACTTTAAAACATCACCTTTGAAACTTTGGATGATCTCCTTCGAAAGCATAAAATTCCTTTCAAAAGATAATAAACATACCTTTCTAAGTCCTTGTTAAATATTCACTTTCAAAACCAATGGTTCCATTCGATGGTATCAAAATACTCTTCAAAGCATAGCTTCGAAACAAATAAAAGTATTCTATGGAAAGCATTGGGTTTACTCTTTAAGAAAAACCTTTGGGTCAAAATGAACATATGAGAAAGTGTCTCTTTCAAAACCAATTATAAAATGTTTTGGGGAAAAAAGTTGATAGTGTCGAAAGCATCCACCTTTTAAATTAAAATTTCAAAGGATAAAGTTGAAACCCCATTTCGACTCCATTTCCTTCGAAACCCCAACCCATTGAAAGCATTCAGGGATAAGGCTTAGTTTTTGATTAAAATGAAGAGAACCCTTCGACATCATAGATGGATTCAATACAGTCGAAATGAGAAATTTGCAGCTGGTTTTTGACTTGGTCAAAACCATCCTTTCAAAAGCTTTTATTTAGGGAGAAAGGTATCCCTTTTGAAAGCTTTTTATAAAGTCCCTTCCGAAAGCATGACTTTCGACTATGCTGAAAGATTCAAGTAAAACAAAACAGGAATTTAACTTTTGAAAACAAGCTAAGGTTTCAACTTTATAGGGTATTGACTTAGTCGAAAGCCCTTCAAAAACTAGGCAGGTGCTTATCTTTCTAAAAGTGAACCTTGGTTTCGACCCTGACGAAAGCATTGCTTTCGATACCCTACCTTCCACTACTTCTAATTCACTTTGTACCAATACCCTTGATACCATGTGCATTGGTTTCGACTATGAGGGTTTCGAGTGGAATGGTTTCGACAGAGATGGAGTGGAGGTAAAGGAGTTGAAAGGTGCTTCCTAAAGAGGTGGAATTTCCTTTTTTTGAAAATGCGGATTTATAGCTAAATATGGCCATTACTTTATAACTAACCTGCCAATTGTAAATCCTTGATTGGCTACTTTAAAAGTTTTCAAATGCTTTACCATTAAACCGCCGCATTTATCAAATGTAAATCTAAATAAATTTAAACGGTTATGCATTTCCATTACAAAATCTAGTATTTGCAGATTAGTCCTTCTCATGAAATAATTCATTTCCCTTAAAAAATCAATTAGGATATATCCCCAAAAATCACAAAAGTTCAATTTTATCATGTAATAAAACATATTAAAATTTTAGACCCAATTTCTTGCTGAAATACTCGAAATAAAATTTTAGACCCAATTATACCATATTTTCCTTTAGAAATTCATAACAAATTTTCTATAGCTTGTAAATGTCGAAAAATCAAAACCCATCTCCAAAAACATGTATTATTTAACATAAAAAATTTCCATGGCATTCTAAAATTATAAACTCTCGATTTTACTCTAAAACCATGCTAATTCAAATACAGTTGAATTAAAATAAATCAACCATAGTAAAACTCAAGCATATCATCAACCATAGCATCAAAAAAACGAATTTAATCATAAATCAAAAAACATATATATATATATATATATATATATATATATATCCATTGAATAAAATAAAGATGGTATGATAAGGAATTTGAGAATTGTTGTTGATTAATCCTTCCTAGCTTTGATCCTTAGCTTCAAATTGAATTTTCCTCTTTGTTAATTGTCGGCTATATTTTTGTCTTTGATTTGCATTTGTGAACGCGAGAAATGAAATGTGAATGGGCAAGGGTAAGAAGTGTATAGCCGTGTATGATAAGGAGGCTATTTTACTAATATGCACATGTGTAATTTAATTAGTTTAATAACCCAATTAAAGCTCATTTACTTTATTAATAAGCCCGACCTTATATATGGTTTATTTAAATCTCAATTCCCTTATAATTATTATTCTATTTAATTATCTAATTAAATTTCTCGAATAATGTTATCAAAAGTTAGGGATGTTACAGACCCCTTTAAAAAATTTCATCCTCGAAATTCAGTAAGGACTAAATACTGAACATAGCAATCATCTGTAACAACTCCTAACAACCATACTAGTCTAACTGACTAGCAACTATCTATATAAATATAATATAGGCATAACGTCAAAGAAGTTCAGGATAAGTATCTCTAATCCTATCCTCCGTCTCCCAAGTACAGTCCTTCTCATTGTCGCTCCATTGAACTTTCACCAACCTGACTGTCTTATTCCTTAATCTTTTCACATCTCTAGCTACAAACCGAACTGTTTGTCTAACGAAAGTCAAATTAGTCTCTACTACTAAGTCTTCCAACACTGTCGGAGGAATAATAGTCTCTGGATCATGCACATACTTGCGAAGATGAGACACATGAAATACATTATGGCACCTACCAAACTACTCGGCAACTCTATTCTATACGCGAGCTTTCCAATCTTCTCTATAATCTGGAATGGAGCTACATATCTTAGGGCCAACTTCCCTTACTTTCCAAATCGCACCACACCTTTCATAGGTGATACCTTAGTGAAAACCTTATCTCCAATTGAGAATTCTATGTCCTTACGCCTCTTATCTGCTTAACTCTTCTGTCTTGACCGAGCTTCCTTCACCTCTCCTTGGATTAACTCAATCTTCTCTGATGCCTCCCTGACCAAATCTATACCCAAGACTAATCTATCTCCAGTCTCCAACCGACATGTTAGTGATTTGCAGGGTCTTCCATACAAAGCCTCGAAAGGCTCCATTCCTATACCAGTTTGAAAAGTATTATTATAGGAAAACTCAACCAAATGAAGATGATCTTCTCAAGATCCACCAAAGTCCTATACACAAGCTCTCAGTAGATCCTCTAGTACTTTTTTGACCCTCTCTGTATGTCCATCTGTGTAAGGGTGATACATAGTACTCATATTAAGCTTGGTACCCATCACTTCCTATTTACTCTTTCAAAATTCACTAGTGAACAAAGCATCTATATCACTGATTATACTACTAGGAACTCCATGCAGACCAACCTTGTTCTTAAGGAACAACTTCGCTAAAACAGGTTCCGTTTGGGTTGACTTAAATGAAATAGGCACTCTTGGTCAATCTGTCCACTATTACCCATATATTTTCATTACCTCTGTTTTACCTTGGCAACCCATCTATAAAATCCATAGATATTGAATCCCATTTCCAAACTGGAATCTCTAAAGGCTAGAGCAACCTTCTCAGTTTTTGATGTTCATCTTTCACTTGTTGATAGTTTGCACACTACCTAACCTACATGCTAACATCCCTCTTCATGCCTTCCTAATAGTAGCTCCTCTTTATATCTTAATACATCTTGGTCCCTCTAGGATGAATCGTAAACTTGGACCATTGACATTCTCTACGAATTTCTTTCCTTAAGTCCTACACATTCGAAATACGAAACCGTCCCTTCTTTCTCAGCCATCCTCTCCGGTCAAGGCTAAAATTCTTTAGATCATCGATCTCAGTTCCAACCACCAACTTTCTAATTATCTTAGACAACACTAGATCCTCCTTTTTCTTAAAAGCAATTTTTTTTCTACCAATACTGTCGAACTTCTAAACAAGACAACCTGCGAAACTTTGTCTCGAACCGGTAGTCGATATTAATTGCACATTACAGCTGACTATTGCTTCTAAATGTAGATGACATTCTTACAGGTTCACTATAAGAGTAGATTAGAATGTCATCTACAAATGCCAACACAAACCTATCCAAATACTCTTGGAAAACTCGGTTCATAAAATCCATAGCTAGTTCGAAATGTTGTCAAATGAATACTGCCCTCCACCACTCTTAGATAATGAAAAGCTGACGCCAAGTCCAACTGGGAAAACACTCTGGCTTCACTCACTGGATCAAACAGATAATCTATTCTTGGAAAAGGATACTTATTCTTGGTTGTCCTTTCGTTTAACTTATGATAGTCAATGCACATCCTTAATGACCCATTCAGTTTCTTTATGAACACCACAGCCGCTCTCCTAGACGAACTGCTTGGTCTAATAAAACTCCTTCCTTATAGATCCGCTAGCTGCACCTTCAATTCCTTCATCTCAGTTGGTGTCATCCTGCTAGGTGGCATACTTACAGGTTCAGCTCCTGGCACAAGATCTGTTCTAAACTCAACAGCTCTTTTCAAGGATAGTCCGTTGACTGGCTCAAAGACATCTGCAAACTCTCTTGCTACCTAAACCTGACTTAACTCATTTCCTACCTCCATAGCATTAAGCATAGCACTAACACTCCGGTTACTATTCATTACTGAGAATATAACTCGGTTATGACTACCAGGGTGTCTCAATGATATTTCCCTATCATGGCAAAATATTCTAGCCTCATACCTACCCAACCAATCCGTATCCAAAATGATTCCGATATCTACAAAATCAATGACATACAAATTGCAGGTAAACTTAAACCCTTTTGTACTCAATAAACCCATTTTTACTCAATAAACCCTTTTGTAAATGACACTCCATTTATTAATTAAACTTCGTTATTTAAATAAAAAATCACTGTTCATTTTCAACACATTTCAACACTCCCCAAAAGTATCCATATACTTATCTCAACTATATAAGTACATTCACAAATCAATTTCGAAGGGCTTACGACAAATGTTACTCAAACACTGTCACTACAAAACCAAAATGTAACATCCCCCTACTTGAAGCCCAAAACTAACGGCTACGGATGCTGCAGTCATTCATAGTTATTAATCCTTGATGACCAAATACGGTGATATTAAATATATTGTACATAGAAACACAAGAATATGGAAAAAAGTTTAAACAACAGACAAACTCGACATTCCATTTTTAAATATTCTAAATTGATTACATAATCCCAGTTTGCAGACCTCATTCAGATAACATTACAAAATACGCCAAGTGCGACATATGAAGATGCCCCGTTGGTTGATCAGAGTATACAAATAGGCAAGATAACAAACTTGCCTTTTCAAACAAAACACATAGCGGAAATAAAAGAACTCTAATAACAAGCTTGCCTTCTGCATGTCCTTGGAAGCTTTATTTTTCTAAAAGAACACCTGGAAACCTTAACTCTCAACCTTCTCAAAATTAGGTGAGTATCCGAGAGTCTAGGAGAGAAAAACTTCAAATCAGATATAAGGCATGGTATGTGTAATAATTTTCCACCTCAAACAATTTAGATATCAGGTGAGACCATGTCGCTTAGCGGAACGGGTTTTCCCTTCACAAGTATCCCAAAACATTTATAAAACCATATACAGTGCTCTTGCATCCAAAATTGTTAACACATATTTTCGCAAACTTTATGATGATATGAAACACAAGTAAATCAAATCTGGATTACCCTTCCTCATTCATTCTGAGTATCTGTCTCAATTATAGTTTCTAGGATTACTATTAACCTATTAGATGTTTATGGACTAGCTGTCCAATATCATAGTTTTTATGAGATCACTAAGAACCTATTAGTAACTCCAATATCGTACCTCTTACCCTAGTTTCCATGGGCTAACTAGAAACATATTGACTAACTGTTAATATCTTAATCCGGATATAGTTTTCAGGGGCTAACTATAAACCTACTAGCCCATGTCTGTATCAAATCATAGTTTTCATGGGCTGACTATGAACTTATTAGCCCTTGCCATTATCTTCCATTATACACAGTTTTTATGGGCTTACAGCGAACCTATTAGCCCCTACCAATATCTTTAATTAAGATTTTAACATTTTTTAAATTATATCCACTACTGGGTCAATCTAACAAGTTATTCGACCCTTCTCCAAAGTACCAATATGGGTAAATTACAGCGTGAATAAGTATATGAAGAAGTAATACTTCTAAAATCTTTAGTTCTGCTATGGTATTTCCTTTTTAAAGTGTGAGTGGGTTACTTGTTTTGAATCTTTAAAACATCACCTTTGAAACTTTGGATGATCTCCTTCGAAAGCATAGAATTCTTTCAAAAGATAATAAACATATCTTTCTAAGTCCTTATTAAATATTCACTTTCAAAACCAATGGTTCCATTCGATGGTATCAAAATACTCGTCAAAGCACAGCTTCGAAAAAATAAAAGTCCTCTGCGGAAAGCATTGGGTTTACTCTTTAAAAAAAACCTTTGGGTCAAAATGAACATATGCAAAGCGTCTCTTTCAAAACCTATTATAAAATTGTTTTGGGAAAAAAGGTCGATAGTGTCGAAACCATCTAGTCGAAAGCATCCACCTTTTAAATTAAAATCTCAAAGGATAGAGTTGAAACCCCATTTCGACTCCATTTCCTTCGAAACCCCAACCCTTTGAAAGCATTCAGAAAAAAAGGCTTAGTTTTCAATTAACACGAAGAGAACCCTTCGACATCGTAGATGGCTTCAATACAGTCGAAATGAGAAATTTGCAGCTGGTTTTTGGCTTGGTCGAAACCATCCTTTCAAAAGCTTTTATTTAGGGAGAAAGGTACCCCTTTGAAAGCTTTCTATAAAGTCCCTTTCGAAAGCATGACTTTCAACTATGTTGAAAGCTTTAAGTAAAACAAGATAGGAATTTAACGTTTGAAAACAAGCTAAGGTTTCGACTTTATGGGTTATCGATTTAGTGGAAAGCCCTTCAAAAACTAGGCAGGTGCTTATCTTTCTAAAAGTGAACCTTGGTTCGACCCTGACGAAAGCATTGCTTTTGATACCCTACCTTCCACTACTTACTATTTCACTTTGTCCCAATAACCTTGATACCATATGCATTGGTTTCGACTATGAGGGTTTCGGGCGGAATGGTTTCGATTGAGATGGAGTGGAGGTAAAGGAGTCAAAAGGTGTGTCCTAGAGAGGTGGAATTTCCTTTTTCTGAAAATGCGGATTTATAGCTAAATATGGCCATTACTTTATAACTAACCTGCCAGTTGTAACTCCTTGATTGACTACTTTAAAAGTTTTCAAATGCTTTACCATTAAACAGCCGCATTTATCAAATATAAATCTAAATAAATTTAAACGGTTAAGCCTTTCCATTTACAAAATCTAGTATTTGCAGATAAGTCCTTCTCATGAAATAATTTGTTTCCCGTAGAAAATAAATTAGGAACAATCCCCAAAAATCACAAAAGTTCAATTTTATCTTGTAATAAAACAAATTAAAATTTTAGACCCAATTTCTTACTGAACTACTCGAAATAAAATTTTAGACCCAATTATACCATATTTTCCTTTAGAAATTCATAACAAATTTTCTATGGCTTGTAAATGTCTGAATATCAAAACCCATCTCCAAAATCATGTATTATTTAACATAAAAAATTTCCATGGCATTCTAAAATTATAAACTATCGATTTTACTCTAAAACTGTGCTAATTCATATACAGTTGAATTAAAATAAATCAACCATGGTATAACTCAAGCATATCATCAACCATAGCAACAAAAAAACGAATTTAATCATAAATCCAAATATATATATATATATATATATATATATATACATTGAATAAAATAGAGATGGTATAATAAGGAATTTGAGAATTGTTGTTGACTAATCCTTCCTAGCTTTGATCGTTAGCTTCAAATTGAATTTTCCTCTTTGTTAATGGCCGACTATATTTTAGTCTCTGATTTGCATTTGTGAAGGTGAGAAATGAAATGTGAATGGGCAAGGGTAAGAAGTGTATAGCCATGTATGATAAGGAGGCTATTTTACTAATATGCACATGTTTAATTTAATTACTTTAATAACCCAATTAAAGCTCATTTACTTTATTAATAAGCACGACCCTATATATGGTTTATTTAAATCTCAATCCCCTTATAATTATTATTCTATTTAATTATCTAATTAAATTTCTCGAATAATGTTATCAAAAGTTAGGGATGTTACAGACCCCTCTTAAAGAATTTCATCCTCAAAATTCAGCAAGGACTAAATACTGAACATAGCAATCATCTGCAACAACTTCTAACAACCATACAAGTCTAACTGACTAGCAACTATCTATATAAATCTAATATAGACATACCCTCAAGGAAGTTCAGGATAAGTATCTCTAATCCTATCCTCTGTCTCCCAAGTACAATCCTTCTCATTGTCGCTCCATTGAACTTTCACCAACCTGACTGTCTTATTCCTTAATCTTTTCTCATCTCTAGCTACAACCCAAACTGGTTGTCTAACGAAAGTCAAATTAATCTCTACTACTAAGTCTTCCAACCCTATCAGAGGAATAGTAGTCTCCGGATCATGCACATACTTGCGAAGATGAGACACATGAAATACATTATGGACGCCTGCCAAGCTACTCGGCAACTCTATTCTATACGCGAGCTTTCCAATCCTCTCTATAATTTGGAATGGACCTACATATCTTAGGGCCAACTTCCCTTACTTTCCAAATCGCACCACACGTTTCATAGGTGATAACACTAGATCCTACTTTTTCTTAGAAGCAATTTTTTTCAATCAATACTGGTCGAACTTCTAAACAAGACAACCTAAAAAACTTTGTCTCGAACCGGTAGTCGATATTAATTGCACATTACAGCTGATTAATGCTTCTATATGCTTTCACTCCGCTTACATAGTTAATACCACATTCTGATGTTTTCTGCTAAGAGCATCAGCCAATTTATTACTTTTCCCCGGTGTATACTCTGTGCCAAAAGCATAAGCAGCCAAAAAATCCAGCCATCTCTGCTGCCTCATATTCAACTCCTTCTGGGAGGATAAATACCGTAAAGACTTATGATCGGTATAAAGCTCAAACCACTCCCCTAAGAGATAATGTAGCCAAATCTTCAATGCAGAGATCATAGTTGCCAACTCCGAATCATGAGTAGGATATCTAACTTCATGCGATCTAAGCTGCCTAAATGCATATGCAATGACTTTACCATTCTGCATCTACACTATTCCTAATCTAGTTCCACATGATCAGTATACACCACCAATCCTTGATTTTCGTTTGGAACTACTAGCACGGGTGAAAGGGCGGTGTGTATACAATTATATGTGCTAATATAGTATACACGGATCGTGTAATATGGATTACAATACAAATGCGGAAATAGATGATAATAGCATAGTAAATAAAAAAATAGAAAAATCACACCAGAGATTTTTATACTGGTTCGGAGCACCGTCCTACGTCCAGTCCCAGACTTCTATCTGGATTTTCACTATTAACTACCTCGCTTCACCTGGAGGAACAGGTTTACAACACCCGAACAACCGAACGGGATTTCACGCCTCTAATACACTGAGGACTTCAACACTTGCCTCTTACAACACAGAGGACTTCAACAAAAGAACAAATACAATTGTTGTTGACAACTTGTGCTCTTGAAAACACGGATTTGTCACTAGCAGTACACCCTTCCTATAATCTTATCCTCAAAGAATGCGATATGATGTTTTGAAAAGATTAAGGAAAGTATATTATTGAATCAAAGGATATGAAATAGTTTCAAAGATTCAATAAATAATTTAGAGCTTTTATAATGCAGAAATAAGATCAGAGATTAGATTAAAAGAATATGAAATCGTTATTGTTTAATCAACGAATTGGATGAGTTTATATAGATAAGAATGGTTGTAACTCTTTGCCATTAAGAGATATGATCTTTGGTGAAAGGTAAGAGATGCAACCTTTGGAGAAGAGAAGTGTCTTTTGGAAAACTTGCTTTCTGTTCAAAAACGGTCGACAGGTTAAAAAGTGACCAGTAGACAGGAATTTAAAATATATACGTTATGTGCATGTGTGCACGTTCATTGTGCATTTTACACAGAAACGGTCGACCGTATGATTACTAACCGGTCGACCGGTTCCTGTTAATTTGCACAATAGATATGCAATGCTATAAAACGTATATATATCGATTATATTGAGGTGCATGATTATTTGAGGATAGATTTTAACAAGTTTATAACTATTACAATATCAAATAATCAACCTATAATCTATACTAACATATGTAGCTCTAATGACCTTGTTTTGTCGATCGCCTTATTTGTCAGAAATCAAAACTTTCATAAAACTTGTGACTCAACATTCTCCCCCTTTTTGATTGATGACAATATATATCTGCAAATCTGAATCTCCCCCTGAGTACGTGATCTCTTTCTCTTTGAATTCTTATAAATGTATGTTCCTGCAAGCAATTGTTAGCCCTTTCTCCCCCTTTGTCATCGACAAAAAGGAGTAACAGATACTAGAATATGATATGCATAGAATGAAAAATAAATTATTAACACATCAAAAAACATAACAGAGTTTACTACAGAACATAATGTCAAATGAAAATCATAAATAACGACACTATTTAGTACAAGTGTCGATGAATGTTTTTTAAAGAGCTAAAACATAGTAGAATCTAGGATGAAGCAGATCGTATCTCCTCTTCATCATCATCATCGTCGTCATCATCATCATCTTCTTCTTCCTCATCATTGTGCCCTCTAGATGATTCACCATGTCTATGACCACTCATGCCTGTAGACTCGTCAGATGATGTCCAGGTGAAAACTGGAGCAGCAGGACGTTTTCCTGGGTCTTGTGCTTGAACAGAGGTGGATGTGGAACATGATATAGCATCCCATAGCATACCAAAGAATGACTTGACCTTATTGAAGCGCTTATCGATTTTAGAGTCCATGCGCTTGAGACGTGATTCAAGCAAAAATTGGTTACGTGCGATTGTTTCAAGTGATTCTTTTGTTGATGACTTTGATTTTAAAAGTTTTACTTCATCGGAACGAGGACGAGATGAAGTTGCTCGTTGTTTCCTTGGTCCTCTTTGTTGCCATTCTTCGAAAGGCATAATCTCAAGATAAGGTGGAGGAAGCTTCATTCGCTTGATGGTGATGGAATCAATGCATTTTGGTTTTGAGGTTGCAGAATCAGGAGGATTGACCCCACAAGCTAACAAAAGTCTCATGATATATTCATTGTAAAAGAAATGAGGCCGGGTTGAGTTATTTACCTTGAGAATTTCATCAAAAAGTATGTGAACCCAATTGATTTCGATTTCACCATAGATAGCATAGAGTGCCTTTAAGTTTTCTTTGTACACTACATCATAATTTCCAAGTCTAGGAAAAAGAGAATGCATCAAGACCCGATGAAGTAACCTGGCTGTCGGGCGAAGTCCAATAGACTTAGTGCCATCGCTATTGTCTTCTATAAACTGATGACTGGTACTATTTCGAGTGAAAACTTCACAGAAGGTAGATGAAAACTCTTCGCCTCGATTTGGTATACCAAGTATAGAGGCAATTCTAGCATGAGTAAGAAAAATTTGCTTCCCACAGACCATAGACCAGATGACGCCGTTTGGATTATCAGGTTGATATTCATCAAGATTCATGTTGGCGTAAAATAATTTGATCATCAAATGATTTATCTCCACACTATTTGCAGAAAAATCTATCAATAGAGTAATGTTGGCATTATTGGCTAACCTCCGAACTCCGTATGCCGTGAAATCATCAAATTTGATGAAAGAGCCTGGATGAAACTTGTAATTTGTCATTTGATTCCATCTTGTTACAGCAATTGGAGTTTGAAGCCAATTTTTGACGGAGATGGTAAGAGATGAAGTTTCAGAGGTTGCTCCTTTCTTTGATTTCTTTTGAGGAGGAGCCATTGTTGGAGGATTTGTGATTTGGGAATTGAAGAATGGGAACTAGGGTTTGTGATTTGGGGTAAGAGAATAGTTTGAGTAAAGAGTGAATGAGGGTAGAGGGAAAAGTAACGTATAGGTTTATATAAAAAACTGAAAATACGACAACCGGTCGACCTACTGTTTTTGGCCGGTCGACCGTTTTCAACCAGAGAGCAAACGGTCGACCGGCTATAACAGGGGCGGTCGACCGGTCTTGGTCTGTTGTGACATTTAAGTTTATATTTCTAGTTTTTATCGTATATCAACCTATATATATTATATTTTATACATAATACAAAATATAACCGTCATTACAAGAGATAGATAAAGATATAATAACTATATATATTAGTCTAATGAGAAAGTTCGTTATTAGAATTATCGTTGTTTCCTTCAATACGTTTCGACCATGGACTCCATTGTTTCTGAGCTCCTTCATTCTTCTCATAGTTCCGATCCCATGAGTTAGGACTTTTGGATGTTGATGGCCTAGACGGCATTGGTTCATGCACGTCATGTTTGTTGGAACCGCAGAAAAATGTTGCCAACTTTTCTAAAACAAACAATCGTGCCAACGTCCGTTGTTGCTCGTGATAAAGTTGACTTTGCCCGTAATGGAGTTGTCTCTGAAGGTCTATCTGATGTTTCTGGTAGTGGTGTATCTCATCGATTTGAGCTTTGGTACGAGAAGAATAGAATAGTGTCCGCTTCACTCGTTTTGAATTTGGAGTTTTATCAGACATACAAGAGCATTGATGATGACAACTTGATTTTTGTTTTGGAGTTGTAGGAGAATAAAATTCCTCCGACTCAGAACTCGTAATTGAAATGTATGATTCTTGAGCACATTTATCACAAATGTGAGCCATAGTGTATGTTGTATAGAATATTATGGTTTGATAAAAAGAAAAGATGAACAAAATATAAAATGTTTGCAAATTTATATATAAGTTTGTTATGTATAACCTATGGATGTGAGTTACTGATAAATTTTAACCAAGAAAATATAAGCAGAAAATTTTTGTAAGTCTAAAAATAGCTTCCTTTTTTTAAAAAACTGATTTTATAAGATAAGAAAGAAAAGAATGATCACAAAAAAAAATAAGTAAAGTGAATTTAACCATTAAATAAAGCAGTGGCTTATATTTAATGTAAAAAATATAGTTTATGTAATAGTTGTAGTTAAAGGATAACTAAAGAGAATAACTAAAGAATAACTAACAAGAAGATGTTCTTTTAGAAATTTCTTAGTCAAGATTTTTTCTTGAAATTAAACCAAGCTCTCTTCGTAATTTAATAAAATTAGATTCGAGCAGAGGCTTAGTAAAAATGTCTGCTAATTGATTGTCAGTATGAACATATTCAAGACATATATTTCCTTTGTCAATATTATCTCGAAGGAAATGATGACGGATATCAATGTGTTTGGTTCTGGAGTGATTTACTGGATTTTTAGAGAGATTTATAGCACTAGTGTTATCACAGTATATAATAGAATTTGATAAATGAATATCAAAATCTTGAAGTGTTTGTTGCATATATAGTACTTGAGTACAAGCAAGAGCTGCTGATATATATTCAGCTTCACATGTTGATAGTGAAACACAATTCTGTTTCTTACTGAACCAAGAGACAAGTGATTTTCCAATAAAATGGCATGTACCACTTGTACTTTTTCTATCCGTTCGTGAGCCACCGAAATTAGCATCACTATATGATACTAATTCAAATGGACATTCTTTTGGATAAAAAAGACCGAAATCCTTGGTATTATTAAGATAACGAATTATACGTTTTACTGCTCGTAGATGTGATTCCTTTGAATCGGCTTGAAAACGAGCACATAAACAAACACTCATTATTATATCTGGACGACTAGCTGTAAGATAGAAGAGAACCAATCATGCTTCGATACAATTTCTAGTCAACATTCTTACCACTTTCATCTTTGTCAAGATGTGTAGTTGTACTCATAGGAGTTGGTTTTCCAGATGTATTTTCTAATCCGAAGCGTTTGATAAGGTTTTCACAGTATTTTTCTTGATTAATAAAAATGCCGTTTGGAAGTTGCTTTATTTGAAGTCCAAGAAAATAAGATAGTTCTCCCATATGAGACATTTCGAATTCTTTGGTCATAATATTTGCAAATTCTTTGCAAAGTTTATCGTTTGTTGAACCAAAGATGATATCGTCTACATATATCTGGATAACTAGAATATCTTTTCGAGAATGTTTAATAAACAAAGTTTGATCGACTTTGCCTATTTGAAATCCTGAGTTAATAAGATAGCTACGTAGTCGTTCATACCAAGCACGAGGTGCTTGTTTTAACCCATACAGAGCTTTCTTAAGTTTGAACACATGGTCAGGATATTTTTCATGTACGAACAGAGGAGGTTGTTCGACATAGACATTCTCTTTGGTAAATCCATTGAGAAAAGCACTTTTGACATCCATCTGATAAAGTTTGAAATTATGGTGACAAGCAAAAGATAATAGGATTCTAATGGCTTCTAGTCGAGCAACTGGTGCAAAAGTTTCTTCATAATCGATACCTTCTTCCTGATTATATCCTTGTGCTACTAATCTTGCTTTATTTTTGATGATATTGCCTTGTTCGTCAGCCTTATTTTTACAGACCCATTTAGTACCAATTACTGACTGATCAGTTGGTCTTGGAACAAGTTCCCAAACGTCATTGCGCTCAAACTGATTTAGTTCTTCCTGCATGGCAATGATCCAGTAATCATCTGTAGCAGCTTCTTTTGGATTCTTAGGTTCGATATTTGAGAGAAAAGCGACATGACCCATTTGATTGAGTTGACTCCTTGTTCTGACATGCGATGTTATTTCACCGATTATATTTTGAGGCGGATGGTCTCTTAATATTCTTGGTGGTGATTGTAACTCACATATTTGAGGAATATTCTCAATAACTATTTCTGAGTCAGAATCAATATTTGTGATGATTTGATTGTCAGTGACTATTGATTCGTCATCATCTGATATAGTGTGAGGGTGCTGATAGATTTCATCAAAAGAGACATGAAGTGATTCTTCAATAGTTTTGGTTCGTTTATTAAATATCCGATAGGCCTTACTTCGTTCCGAATAACCGACAAATATTCCTTCATCGGCCTTTGGATCGAATTTGCCAAGCTGGTCTTTTGTATTTAAAATAAAGCACTTCGAACCAAAAACTTTGAAGTATGAGATTTTAGGCTTCCTTTTGTTAAATAATTCATAAGGAGTATTCTTGGTAAGAGGTCTTATGGATACACGATTTAAAACATAACAGGTAGTTGCCACAGCTTCTGCCCAAAAATGTTTTGGTAAGGTGGTTCCATTCAATAATGTTCTTGCACATTCTTGTAAAGTTCGGTTTTTCCGTTCTACAACTCCGTTCTGTTGTGGAGTTCTGGGAAACGAAAAATTATGATATATACCTTTCTTTGTACAAAATTGTTCAAATTCATTATTTTCAAACTCTCCGCCATGATCACTTCTTATATTTTTAACTTTAATCCCTTTTGATTTTTGAATTCTTTTGACGAAAGATTTGAAATGATCGAAAGTATCACTTTTATTTTTTAAGAAAATTGTCCATGTATAACGAGAGAAATCATCAACAATTACAAGCACATATTGACTGTGATTTATTGATTGAACTCTAGTAGGTCCAAATAAATCCATGTGTAGTAACTCAAGTGGTTGTAATGTTGATATGACTTTCTTGGATTTAAAAGATGATTTGGTCAATTTTCCTATTTGACATGCGTCACAAATGTTGTTAACTTTAAAACTCATTTTGGGTAGTCCTCTAACTAGATTGTTTTTGGCTAGCTTGTCAATAGTTCTGAAGTTTATATGACAGAAGCGTTTGTGCCATAGCCATGGATCATTGTCATTAGCCACAAGACACATATCTGAATTATGATTAATGTTCATATTCAAAATATATATATTTCTGTCTCTATAACCTTCGAAAACCAAATTATGGTCTTTATCTAGAATACTACACTTATTATTTGAAAATGAAATAATAAAACCCTTGTCACATAACTGACTAATACTTAGCAAATTGTGTTTCAAATTTCGAACTAGCATGACATTAGTAATAAGAGGTAAGTTAGATGTACCGCAATTGCTCACATCGCCTTTGCCGATGATATAGCCTTTTGAATTGTCTCCAAAAGTGACGGAGCCACCATCTGAATATGTAATATTTGTTAATAAACTCTTGTCTCCTGTCATGTGCTTTGAGCAACCACTGTCCAATATCCACTTTCCTCTTTTCTTAAGTGGGACCTGCAAAAAATAGAATTAAGTCCATGGTACCCACTTTTTATAGGGTCCTAAGAGTTAGGTCTTAGGAGTCCAAACCCATTTGGGTCCGGTATCCCCTTTATATATATAATTGTTATTAAAATGCACAGTATTCATGAATTGCTGAATGTATTTGTTCCTAATCAAATTATTATTTGTTTTAGGAACCCATATTTTGATAGTCTTGACATTTTTCTTTTGAAATTTCACAACTGGTTTTGGTTTGGAATATAATAAACTAAGATTTTTCTTAGCTTCAGTTTTTTGTACTTTCTTTTTCCTTTTATTTCCAAGATGTTTCTTGGTTTCTTGTTTGTTATATCCCAATCCTTGTTTGTCTGAAATAGATTGTGAACTTTCAATGATTTTTGTCAAGTTTTCTCGACCTTTGTTAAAATTAGAAACATTTTGAGTAATGTCATCAAACTTTGTTTGTAAGCTAGCTTTTTCTAGGTCTAGAATTTTGACTTTTGCTTTAAGCTCATGATTTTCAGTAGTGAGAGCATTATTTTTCTCTTTTTGAGTTTCTATTTCTTGACTCAAAAGGGATATTTGAGAATCAACATTAGATGATGATTCTTGAATATTTTCAAGTTCCTCTTCTAATATTTTCTTCTCATCTTTTAACATATCTCGTTCAAGCTCTGCTCTACTTAAATCTGCTTTGACTACTTTTAATTGACGTTTTATGTCTTTATATTTGACTATCAATTCAGCATTAATATCAAGTAATTCATCAAATGTAGGAATTTGTACCTCATCTTCTGTTGCCATAAAACAAAAATTAGCTTGTTCATTCTCTAAATCACTTTCACTTTCTGATGAAGATGACTCTGAATCATCCCATGTTACTGAGAAAGCTCGTTTCTTAGATTTGTCCTTTTTATATTTGAATTTGTCATTTTCTGACTTCTTCTTTTGTTTTGGACAATCTTTCTGCATGTGTCCCTTTTTGTGGCAGTTGAAACATTCTATAGCAGATGAAGATGGTTTATTTGATCCAGGTTTCCTTTTATTGTAACGACTGGCTTTTCGATATTTTAAGAATTTTTTGAATCCTTTTGCAATGAATGCCAAATCTTCGTCTTCAGAATCTGATTCATTTTCATCTTTCTCAACATGAAATGCTACATTTTTCTTTTCTTCTCTCTGTTCTTTTCTAGCCTGCAAATTTGCTTCATAGGACATTAAATTTCCTATCAATTCATCTGGCTTCATGACGGAAAGGTCATTAGCTTCTTCAATTGCTAATACTTTTCCTTCCCATTCACTAGTCAGAGAATGTAGGACTGTTGAAACAACATCGAAATCAGAATACTTTTGTCCTAAGCCAATAAGTGCATGGTGAATAGTTTGAAACCGTGAATACATGTCATTGATTGTCTCATTTGGTTTCATTTTGAAATTGACTTTTCAGCATGGCTATTTTGGCTTGTTTAACCTTGTTAGTACCTTCATGAGTGATTTTTAGTGTTTGCCAAATTTGATATGCAGTAGTGCAGATACTAACACGGTTATATTCATTTTGGTCTAATGCACAGAACAACATATTTATTGCTTTTGCATTTACGGCTGCTGCCGTTTTCTCAGCTACTGTCCATTCTGAATAATCAGTTGTTGGATTCATTATTTCTCTTTGAGTGGCATTCCAAGCATCATAGCTATTTGATTGCATAAAGAATGACATACGTGTTTCCCAATAACTATAGTTAAGACCATTGAAAAATGGAGGTCTTTGTGTTGATTGACCCTCCGTGTAAGTGGTGTTTTGAGTGCTAGTACTTACGTTATTTTCCATATTACTATAATATATCAAATAACTGTGTTACGGTTATATGATGACCGTGCTCTGATACCAATTGAAAGGGCGGTGTGTATACAATTATATGTGCTAATATAGTATACACGGATCGTGTAATATGGATTACAATACAAATGCGGAAATAGATGATAATAGCATAGTAAATAAAAAAATAGAAAAATCACACCAGAGATTTTTATACTGGTTCGGAGCACCATCCTACGTCCAGTCCCAGACTTCTATCTGGATTTTCACTATTAACTACCTCGCTTCACCTGGAGGAACAGGTTTACAACACCCGAACAACCGAACGGGATTTCACGCCTCTAATACACTGAGGACTTCAACACTTGCCTCTTACAACACAGAGGACTTCAACAAAAGAACAAATACAATTGTTGTTGACAACTTGTGCTCTTTAAAACACGGATTTGTCACTAGCAGTACACCCTTCCTATAATCTTATCCTCAAAGAATGCGATATGATGTTTTGAAAAGATTAAGGAAAGTATATTATTGAATCAAAGGATATGAAATAGTTTCAAAGATTCAATAAATAATTTAGAGCTTTTATAATGCAGAAATAAGATCAGAGATTAGATTAAAAGAATATGAAATCGTTATTGTTTAATCAACGAATTGGATGAGTTTATATAGATAAGAATGGTTGTAACTCTTTGCCATTAAGAGATATGATCTTTGGTGAAAGGTAAGAGATGCAACCTTTGGAGAAGAGAAGTGTCTTTTGGAAAACTTGCTTTCTGTTCAAAAACGGTCGACAGGTTAAAAAGTGACCAGTAGACAGGAATTTAAAATATATACGTTATGTGCATGTGTGCACGTTCATTGTGCATTTTACACAGAAACGGTCGACCGTATGATTACTAACCGGTCGACCGGTTCCTGTTAATTTGCACAATAGATATGCAATGCTATAAAACGTATATATATCGATTATATTGAGGTGCATGATTATTTGAGGATAGATTTTAACAAGTTTATAACTATTACAATATCAAATAATCAACCTATAATCTATACTAACATATGTAGCTCTAATGACCTTGTTTTGTCGATCGCCTTATTTGTCAGAAATCAAAACTTTCATAAAACTTGTGACTCAACAACGGGTGCATTGGTAAACAAATGCGTTAACTACGGAATGCTTCCTCACATTCTTCGGACCGAACAAATCTCACTGCCTTCCTTGTTAGCTTAGTTAAAGGTGCTGCTATCTGCGAGAAATCCTTAATGAATCTTCGGTAGTAGCCAGCAAGTCCAAGAAAACTCCTGATCTCAGTAACTGTCTATGGCCTCTTCCAATTTTTCACGGCTTCGATCTTATCTGGATTGACTGAAAATCCTTTTTCTGAAACCATGTGACCAAGAAATTTTACCTCTTTCTTCTAGAAATGACACTTGGTAAACTTCGTCTTTAGCTGATTCTGCCTCAACGTCTCAAGTATCACTCTAAGATGAACTTCATACCCTCTCTCTCTCATCCCTAGAGTAGATTAGAATGTCATCTATAAATGCCAACACAAACCTATCCAAATACTCTCGGAAAACTCGGTTTATCAAATACATAAAGAAAGCAGGTGCATTCATTAATCCAAATGGCATCACCAACCACCTATATGAACCATACCTAGTTCAAAATGCTGTCAAATGAATAATGTCCTCCGCCACTCTTAACTAATGAAAACCTGTCGCCAAGTCCAACTGGGAAAACACTCTGGCTTCACTCACTGGATCAAACAGATAATCTACTCTTGGAAAAGGATACTTATTCTTGGTTGTCCTTTCGTTTAACTTGTGATAGTCAATACACATCCTTAATGACCCATCCAGTTTCTTTACGAACACCACAGCCGCTCTCCAAGGCAAATAGCTTGGTCTAATAAAACTCCTTCCTTATAGATCTGCTAGCTGCACCTTCAATTCCTTCATCTCAGTTGGTATCATCTTGCTAGATGGTCTACTTACAGGTTCATCTCCTGGCAGAAGATCTGTTCTAAACTCAATAGCTCTTTTTAAGGATACTCCACTGACTAGCTCAAAGGCATCTGCAAACTCCCTTGCTACCTAAACCTGACTTAACTCATTTCCTACCTCCACAGCGTTAAGCATAGCACTAGCACTCCGGTTAGTATTCATTACTGAGAATATAACTCGGTTATGACGACCAGGGTGTCTCAATGATATTTCCCTACCATGGCAAAATATTTTAGCCTCATACCTACCTAACCAATCCATACCTAAAATGATTCGTGTAACGACCCAGAATTTTTATAAATTAAAATTTGAATATTTAATTAATTTTAAATATTTATAAGTGAATTTATAAGTCAAATAAATTTTTATTTGAAATTATTGGATTTAATTGGATAATTTAATCGATAATTTAATACGTTAAATTATGGAAATAATTGAAAATATGGTTAAATATGATTGTAAATAATTTGGAAAATTTTATTTAATCATACTGGAGTTATAGAAATATTTTAGAACTTTTAAAATCGAATTAAAAGTTAATCTGTGAAAATTGAATATTTTAATATTTAATAATCGACTGTAAAATAGTCAATTTTTGAACAGTCTCAGAATTGAACGAGACTAGTTCCATTGGATCCGTAATAGTTAGTTATTACCGGATTTCAAATTTCGTGTCAATCGGAGCTATCGTTTGATCGTGGCAGCTCGAAACGCATCGATTTATTTTTAATTTAAATTTGGCGAGTCAAAATAGCCATTTTTCAAAAAGTCTCGGATTTCGACGAAACCAGTTTCGTCGGATCCGTAATGTGATATTATTGTAAGGTTTCAAATTTCAAGTCAATTGGATTTACCGTTTGTCCGGTACAAATTAAAACGCCTAGAAATCGACTTAAATCGGTTTAATTTTAAATCGAGCGTTTATAGCCGTATCTCACACATACGATGGAATTAGCTTACGAAACCTATTCCATTGCGTCCGGAACGCGGAAAAACTTTAGAATCGCCTGTCGGAACGTGAGAATTGGAGTTCGTTTGCATAAGTTGTTAAAAAGAGAATTTTATTAATAAAATAATATTAAACAATTATATAAACGTTCATAATTAGCAAAACCCTAATCATTCTTGTTCCAGCCGCCTCCTATATTGTTCATGGCTGAGAACGTCTCGTCTTCTCCCTCTCTTTTCTTCCAATCCACAAATCGAAGTGAAAAACTTCCAACATGAAGGTTGGAGAGCATCCCGAGGTCTCGAGATCCGACGGTAATGATCGAAATTGGAGGCTCGATGGGGGAGATAGGAGGCCGCGTTCGTGCTTGCGTTTGGCACGTTTTCCCAGGCCATGAGCTGACCGAGCTGTGCCTTCCTCTGGCCGTGGATGGAGCTTGAGATGGCGAACGTCGTGGCACCTTCTGATCGCGTTCAAGTTCACCGAGGAGATCGCGATATGGAACCCTAGATGTGCATTGATGGGTTTCTTGGTTCGGCTTGTGTCCTGTAGATGGAACGAGAGGGAAGAAGTTAGGGAAGTGCGGTCACGATTTCTGGGGGCATGATCCAAAGACTGAGATTAAAAGGTTAAGAAAATAATAAAAGAAAGTTGATTTTATTCTCTTATAAACGCGTACAAACTTTAAAAATCAATATCTTTTGCATGCGAGATCGGAATCGCGCGAAACAGGAAGCGTTGGAATCATATGGACGGGCACTTCGCGATGCAACTGGTTTGGAAGCGATTGGAGTCAGTAAAAATTTCGGGTATAATTAAACGCGTGTTTAATTATATTCGAAATAAATCGCTAAACTGGGAATAAAACCAAGGTGAGAATTTCTCACTCAATCGAATAGATTTCGATTTTATTTTAAATAGTTAGATTTAAAATATTTGAATGCATGTTTGAATGATGACTGTAAATTATTGATTGTTAAAATAGACATTATGCGCCGTTAGTAAGCGGATGTTATTTAATATAAACATATACCGCGAATATTTCATAAACAGTGAAATTGGTATTATATATAATATCAATATATATATATTGGCATATGTATATATTGCAGTTGTTGATTTCCCGCATTTTTTTGTTTAGCGGATGAGACCCTATTACGCCGTTATTAAGCGGATAATATTTATTAAGAACATGTACCGCGATAATTTCGTACTGGAGCGAAATTGGTATTGTGCTAATGTTTTTGGATGCAGGGAAACAGGTTGGAGGGATCCAACTGGATTCCTCAACAGTTTTTATTTTATTTCAGATATTTTGATATTTGATGGATTATCATATCGATATATGATATCGTTGTAGTCGTGATTGACTATTTGGTGTGTAGCATCATTGGACCCAGATTTTGGGATTTTAAAATGATTTTTAAAGTGATTTTGAAAATATACTATATTTTTGGAATTGATCCATTATAAATAAATAAACGTTATAATTTTTAAAGTTATAAAAATTATGGTTTTTGTGAAATATAGTTAAAAAGCTGATTTTTAGAAATACGATTAAAAGTCGATTTTTGAGAAATATGAACTAATGATTTTATAAAATAATTTAGATTGGATTTTTGAATATATGATAAAAGTTTAAATTTAGGATTTATAAAATTTGATTATTTTATAAATCGAAATGATGAAATTATAAAGGAATTTAAAGACGTTTTAGAATAATAATATAAACTGATTTATATTAAGAGATTTATAAATGGATATTTATAAATTGAAATATAGACATTATAAAACGAGTTTTTATAAGTGTTTGAATGTAGTGAATGAATGAAATTTATAGAATTATAAACTGTGAAGTTATAAATGAAATTTATAAATAGTAAGATTTATAAATTTGTGAAGTTAATTGAAGAATAGATTTGGTTAAATAAATGAATCTTATAAGTTATAAGATTTATAATTATGAAGTTTAAAAGAACGATCTTATAAAATAATCGTTTTATAAGTATTTAACTTATAATATGAACGTTTAGTTTATAATTTAGTTATAAATTGGAATAGGTTAATAAAGGAATTTATTAAAGGAAGTTTTTATAAATAAATAGAAACGGAATTTATAAACGTTGTTTTATAAATCCGCAAACGACTTATTTTGATAAGTTAATTGTTATAACCTATTAATGGAGTTATATTCACATTTTTAAATAGTGAATAATCCTTTAAAATAAATTGAATAAAATGATGAAATTTGTTAACGAAGTATGTTCACGATCTTTGAATAGTGAATAATACGTTAAAGAAATTGTTTTAGATATGATGTTTTAAATAGAATTAAAACGATCTAACGATGGTTTAAAATGTGTTGAGATTCGAAACCATAGATTTCAACATTTATTGTTGAAATAGACGTTTTCGAGAAATAAAAGGAGATTCGAAACCATAGATTTCAACATTTATTGTTGAAATAGACGTTTTCGAGAAATAAAAGGAAATGTGGACTGTAACACTGTTGTTATAGTAAATGATTTCCGAAAGGAAATGTTTTGTATAGTATTGAGATTTATATATCTATTTTAATTTCGAATCCCTATACTAGTGATTTTGGGTTGTCGTAACGATGTTTTACGTAACATTCGTTTTGGCCCAAATAAATATGTTTAAGAGAATGATTTTCTTAAAGAATGAATTATATACTTAATTCGATTTAAGTATATTGAATATTTTCCAAGGTTGAAAATAAAAAGTTTTGTGAATTACTTATGAATAATAAGTATGGAAATGTTTCCCAATATGAAGTGAATAATTAGAATTTATCTTTTTCTGAAGATAAATTGAAATGAATTATTGAAATCGCATATGCATGGATATCTTGAAATATAAATTCATTATGGAATTTATATGTGAAAGTGAAACTTGTTAAAAATAAATATTGATTTATTTTTGAAGTGTTGAAATTATATATCTAGTAAAGATATTTTGGAAAATAATAATTTGGAAAATTATTTGGAATCTGGTGATGTGTGCATATCCAGTGATAGTTCAATAACCGACTATCAGTATTTCCCTTTGAATGGGTATTTGATGTGAATGGATTGAATTTGAATGCACACTTATTTTTGAATAAGCGCTCACTATTCGGGTTAACCGGGAAAGGACCATGGGGTCGTATAACCCACTCCGAATATGTGATACGTCGTTATGAATCGCATTTGAAGATCGGTGTTGAAGACCGGATATTTGCGAAAGCGATAGGATGACCTGTCGATTGTCTCTGCACTGAGTTGCAACGGTATAGAGACTCCCTAAGTGATGGGAAATCCGATCAGGATTGTGAATATCCGGATTGCAAGGACTTCTTTGTAAGTGCCTTCGGTTCTGTTCGAGCCCGGAACAGACTTGTATGGATTGTATGCCTGACATTACAAGTTGAGATATAAAGCCGATTTCTTTCAAATATATTTCTGTTGGTGGCGGAGAATTTATTCTTTGCTTAACACCCTTCTTTGAGACGTATGTGCTCAAAGGTTATATAGTTGAAGTTATCAGCAATATATTCCCAGTTTGGTAATGTGACATGCTGAGTGATGCTGAAATGATCATTGTGTTGATTATTTGTGATAGGATCGTTTATTTGATCGTCTATCCTTGTGATCATTGTGTTGATCATTTATTGACCCAAAGCATGGCTTTTGTATAAAGTATGTTTTTGTGGACGTGAATTCGTCGAGCCTCACATCCCGGAAATGGTCAAAACAGGAAAGATGCGGCAAGGTTATTAGGGGTTGCTGTAGCTCCCCTTAGGGTATGTGCATTTCCTTCTGGAAAAGGGTGGTATCATGGTATGGAGCCCAGATACTTACTCATGTTGAAAACACTCTATTTATTATGGTGTGATGTTGGATATCGAGCGCTCGGTTGAAAAGGTCCTAAAGGACCGGGGAATGGCGTGCTCGTGTCAGTAGTTACCCAGTTAGGGGTAACCCGGCCTTGTGTTGGCAGAGTTCCGGTTTGGTTCTCGGGGATGTCTTTCCAGAGGCATTCTCAGTGGCAATGGGAAGTTCCTTGGCCTGACCATTTGTTGGAAATCCAAAGAAACAATACGAAACTTGTACGGTTTTAGTTGTAGAACCTGCCATTTAATATGGTAGCTATTAGTAGGCATAATATAATGGTACCTATGCTGGCTAAGATTTATATTCTACTTTCGAAATGAATTTTTCCTACACTATGCACTAATAATAATATCAAATGCTCTTTTTGAATGCGTATCAAGCATGTTTGACTAACATAAGAAGAAATCTTCTCCAAGTCTGCGTTTGCATTGTGTGTGTGGCAGGAGGTCTTATGGTAGTCTCATTTTTAAAAGCATTGCGAATTGAATTAAAAATATTCCTCTTTTTGATTTTTAAAGTTAAATAAACTGTTTTGAGTTCTCACACCAGTCACATGACTGACTTGGAGTTTATTGTTTTCCTTCCTAAACTCTGGGTGCCCACCAATTTTCCACACGGGCAGTTAAGAGTTAGGTTTATCAGGATATTCTGGATATTCTGGAGTTGCTGGAGGCAAGCTGGATGGCATGGCGTATTATTTATATAGTATTTCTTTTTCCGCTGCACTGTTTATTGTTGTATGTTGTTGTACACTCTGATGTGATGATATGATGTAATGTAATGTATAAAATGTAATAACTGATATAGTTCTTTGTTTAAAGATTATTCATTTATTATTATATGTTGTTCCGCTGCGAATTGTGAGATTCTGTTGTTGTTCTTTCTCCCCGTTCTATTTTCAAAATTCTTCTATCTTCTATTTTTCAAATTCTCTGTTTTTCTAATTCTCTGTTTTCTTCTATTTTAAAATGTTCTACCTTCTTTCCTCTCTTCTCTCTATTTTCTATCTTTCTATTTTCTTTCTTCTTTTTCTCTCTTCTTTCTTTTCTTTTCTTTTTTTTTAAACCCATAACATCTCGGTTTTTCGGCAACGAAAATCCGTTACTGTTACAATTCGGATATCTACGAAATCATTAACATACAAATTGCAGGTAAACTTATGAGCTAACAAGTCAACTTCTAACTGGTCACATCTTAACCATAGAGTTGCATACCCTCCTATTGGATTCGAAACACTTAAGGAAGTAACAAGGCATGTGGGTTATAAACATAAATCTATCAACCAAACACTAAGATATAAATGAATGTGATGTACTGATATCTAAAAGTACCCTAACTGGAATACTCTAAATCAAAAGCGTACCTTCCATCACAGTCTTTCCTTTATCAGCCGCGATAGGCCTAGCTAGTCTTGTAGCAAAAACTTTTTCTTTGTCCTCCCTAAATGGCTATGAACACTTATTTTTGCAATGCCTAACTTGATCACAGTTGAAGCACTTCGCTTTCTTCTTACTTGCGGCTTTCTTCTCATTTCCTATTCGGCATTCATTAAAAAAGTGACCCTTTTTGTCACAATTATAGCAAGCTACCTCAGCCTTTGGCTTCTTAATAGTATCTCCTATCTTGGCTCCCTTCTTTTCAAAGAACTTCCTTTTCTTCCCCTAAGAACCTTGAGTTTCCACTGATTTCTCTTTAGCAAACTCAGCAAGTAACTTCTCATGATGAATGGCCATCTCCACCACTATATTACTAGGATTATGGACATGTGTCATGGTCATTCTATAAAGCTCAAGCCTCAATCCTTGAATGAGACTCTCATTCCTTTTGATGTCAGTATATATAACAGCATATCCACATCGAGAAAGCTTTTCAAACTTAGTAGCATACTCGACTATTGACATAATGCACTAAATCAATAAACTTCCTCATAAGCTCAGACTTAGCAAACTCAGATATAAACTTCTACTCAAATCTTATTTTAAAATTAGTTTAACTTAATTTCTCTTTCGAAACTCCGGCAGTGAAATTATTCCACTAATGCAGTGCTGACATCTGCAACTGTTTAGAGGCCAACCTTCTCTTTTTCCTATCATTCTGGCCCAAGTTAGTAAATGTACACTCACAATGCAATAGCCAATTCTGAATCTCTATGAAACTCTCCATACCCAAGAATGGCTTCCCTCCCAAACTGGTGTAATCTCTACTCAGCAAAGCATAATTATTCCCAACTGGAGACATAGGATTAGCTCCTCCTACATTTCCAGCAACATCTGTAGTAGCTCCATCTTGCATCAAACTAGTGAAGAACTGATACATCACCCCCATATCTACTGGTGGATTTCCAGCACTCACATTGGCATCGGCATTTTGATTACTAGCATTAGCCTGTCGACCTGGGTTCCTCCTGGTAATGGGTCGAGCATTTCCATTGGTTGTAATGCTTCCTCCATCGAGATTTCCTCTTCCGTTTCTTGCTTTCATATCTCCTTTCTCATAAATCTTCATACCGGCCTTAGTAAGATATAGAAAAACGATCTAAGAGAGTGGGAAATATGTACTTACATATAGAACTATATATAGCAAACAAGTATATTACCATAGCGTTAACCTAAACCCTAATCCTATTATCATATTCATTGGATTATGTTTGGAAAAACTTTTAGGTTTAAGTCTCTTTTATAGTTTCATAAACCTATGCTCTGATACCAACTTGTAACATCCCCCTACTTCGAGGCGTAGAACTAACGACTACGGATGTTCAGGTCATCCATAGCTATTAATCCTCGGCGATCAAATACGGCGATATTAGATACATTGATACATAGAAACACAAGAACATGGAAAAATATTAAACAGCAAACAAATTCCATATTCCATTTCTGAATATTCCAAATTAATCACATAATCCCAGTTCGCAGACCTTGTTCAGATAACATATAATTATTATAAAATATGCCAAGAGTGACATGTGAAGATGCCCCTTGGTTGATCAGAGTATATAAATAAGCAAGATAACAAATTTGCCTTTCCAAACAAAACACAGAGCATAACTAAAAAAACTCTAATAATAAGCTTGCCTCCTGCACCTCCTTCGAAAGCATAAGATTCTTTTCAAAACATAATAAACATACCTTTCTAAGTCCTTGTTAAATATTCACTTTCTAAACTAATTGTACCTTTCGACGGTATCAAAATACTCTTTAAAACAAAGCTTCGAAAAAAATAAAAGTACCATGTCAAAAGCATTGAGTTTACTCTTTAGGAACATTCTTTGGGTCAAAATGATTATATACGAAAGCATCTCTTTCGAAACCAATTATAAAATTGTTTTAAAGTTGATGTTGTCGAAACCATCTAGTTGAAAGCATCCATCTTTTAAATTAAAATATCAAAGGATAGAGTCGATACCTCCTTTCGACACCATTTCCTTCGAAACCCCCAACCCTTTGAAAGCATTCAGGAAAAGGGCTTAATTTTAGACTAACATGAAGAGAACCCTTTGATGGCATAGATAGCTTCAATACAGTCGAAAAAAGAAATTTGAGGTTGGGTTTTAACTTGGTCGAAACCATACTTTTGAAATCTCTTATTTAGGGAGAAAGGTACCCCTTTGAAAGCTATTTATAAAGTCCTTTTCGAAAGCGTGACTTTCGACTATGTCGAAAGCTTTAAGTAAAACAAGACAGGAATTTAACTTTAGAAAACAAGCTAAGATTTTGACTTTATAGGGTATCGATTAGTTGAAAGCCCTTTAAAAATTTGTCATGTGCTTATCTTTTTAAAAGTGAACTTTGGTTTCGACCTTGGTGAAAGCATTACTTTCGACACCCTACCTTCTGCTACTTACCAATTCTCTTTGTACCAATACCCTTGATACCATGTGCATTGGTTTAGACTATGACGGTTTTGACTGGGTTGGTTTCGATTGAGATGGAGAGGAGGTAAAGGATTCGAAAGGTACTTCCGAAAGAAGCGGAATTTCCTTTTTCTATAAATGCGGATTTATAGCTAAATATGCCCATTACTTTATAACTAACCTGCTGGTTGTAACTCCTTGATTGGCTGCTTTAAAACTTTTCAAATGTTTACCATTAAACCGCTGCATTTACCAAATACAAATCTAAATGAATTTCAATGGTTAAGCCTTTCCATTTACAAAATATGTAATTTGCAGATATGTCCTTCTTTTGAAATAATTTATTTCCCTCAGTAAATTAATTGGGAAAAATCCCCAAAAATTTCATTTTATCATGCAATCAAACTTATTAAAAGTTCAGACCCAATTTCTTTCTGAAATACTCGAAATAAGTTTTTAAACCCAGTTATACCATATTTCCCTTTAGAAATTCATAACAAATTTTCTATAGCTTAGAAATTTCTTAAAATCAAAACCCATCTCCAAAATCATGTATTATTTAATAAAAAAATTTCCATGGCATTTTAAAATTAGAACTCTAAGTTTTACTCTAAAACAGTGCTAATTCACATACAATTGAATTAAAATAAACCAGCCATAGTATAACTCAAGCATATCATCAACCATAACATCATAAAAACGAATTTAATCATAAATCTGAAAACACACACACACACACACACACACACACACACACATATATGTGTATATATATATATCCATAGAATGCAATAAAGATAGTATGAGATTATTATTCACCTTAGGTATGATAAGGAATTTGAGAATTGTTGTTGATTAATCCTTCCTGACTTTGATACTTAGCTTTAAATTGAATTTTTCTCTTTGTTAATGGCCAACTATATTTTAGTTTTTGATTTGCATTTGTGAAGGTGTGAAATGAAACGTGAATGGGAAAGGGTAAGAAGTGTATAGCCATGTATGATAAGAAGGCTATTTTACAAATATGCCCATATGTAATTTAATTAGTTTAATAACCCAATTAAAACCCATTTACTTTATTAATAAGCATGACCCTATAAATGGTTTATTCAAATCTTAATCCCCTTTTCATCGTTATTCTGCTTAATTTGTCTAATTAAATTTTTCGAATAATGTTATCAAAAATAAGGAATGTTACACAAAACCATTTCACTTATGATTATCTTTAAAACATTCTTTTTAAAGATCAATTTTACACTCATAAGTATAATCAAAACGGGTTAAAGGCAAATGTTACAAACACATTGCAACAATAAACCCAAAACCAATTCATACTTTATATTCTTTTTTAAATTCCATTATTAAAGATCTACGCATATTCCGAACTCATTTAACAATATTTTAACACTTTAAAATAGTATCCAAGGGTTTAAAAATAAATGTTGCTAAAACATTGTTTACGAAAAATCCAAAAACGCGTACTATTCCGTTATCTTTTAAACTCCATTTTAAAGATCCAATCACTTTTCAAAAATATAGTTGAATGGGGTAAAACAGATATTGCATAAACATCGATACTAAGTGTTAAAATGGAGTGTTATATCTTTTAAACCACTTAAAATGGCCATTTGCTAGTAAAATCTATTTTAATCGATATTATAAGTATTTAAAGTGGAGCATTAAAGTGGATTTTAATTGATTCTAAGTGTTTAAATGGGGTAAAACAGATGTTGCACAAAAAATCCACTTTTATACTTTCCATTTACTTTAAAATATCCATTTAATGTTCTAAGTACTTCTCCATTTTATTAAACAATGATATATACCTGTTAATTAATTTTACAAGATAATCCATTATAGCATAAGTGTTATAATTTAAAAACTCGTTTTAAATAAATTTATAAAATATTAAACTTCCTTTTTAAAACTTCTAAATATATTAAAATATCTTTAAAAAGATAGGTATTTACATATACTAATTTATTCGTAAAATTAAATTATTAATAAAATACAATAAACCTTTTGTAACATATTATAATATAAAATCCTTTTATTTCCTAAATCAAACCTTTAACAATTTCTAAAACCATGTACATACTAAAATTATACTTTTAAAATACTCATACTATATTTTAAACCATTTATTTAAAACACCATTTAAAACCTATTTTCTAATTTAAAACTATCTCTTTATAAATCCATAAGTGATTTTCTGAAATATATTTAAACCTTGATTTTTTTCCCCATAATAAGTACGCTAAAATTACTTATTAATCAATATAAAGAAGATATATTCCAAAGTAAACTTTAAAATCACATATCACAGCGATTTCAAAGTGCATCTATCATGACTGTTTCGCTTCTACCATACAATTTCCATAAATGCCAAACCAATTTCTTTTATGCCTAACACAACAAACTATATGTAGAGCTCCCCAATATATTTGCACATATATATATATATATTTCCACAATTTCCATAATTTATCCAATTTAACATATGCCAAAATATTAGGGATTTCAAAACACGTTTATACTCAATAACAATGTTCTTACTTGTTTTACAAAATAATGCGGGGTCTAAAATTAATAACTTGCATTGTTCATTATATAGTTTATACTTTTAATACAACAACAATTCTATATACAATAATTGTACAATCAACTAGTGAGTAAAACTTACCCAAGCTTTAGTTAACCCTTTAGCGTTTTTGAGTAGTCCAAAATCCAACACCGTTCGATTTTCACTAAAATTCCTATAAGCTCCAAACTCGATGAATCTAACTCCATAGATAATCTCGATACGAATGCAACAGTGAAGACGGCGCCGTAATCGGACCTCGTATGAACAAGATATGTTCGTTAGAACATCATGAGATTAATTAAACTATAATTAACTAATTTGTTAAGCAATTAGACTAATTACCTTCTCGAACCCAATGCGATATTAACCGTAGCCCTTCATTCAAACACCTACTGCCACCGCACTGCCTTAGGTGGTAGCTATAGTCGTCCTCTATCCAACGCTGTCGGTTTTCCCCCTCCCATCGCTTATAATCTACAAAGGAACCCATTAACGCTGCCTTTGTCAAAGTCAGATCCCGACTGTCTCAGGTCGAACCATGGAGATCTCACAGGTCATCTTGCTCTTCTCATCAAGGCGCACAACCCTCTAGTTATAATCTAAGCCTAGAATGACCTTGATAGTCGTGGATGATGGCGGCTATTGGATTCGACGGCTTGGATGAAGGTTTAAAAAAATGAAGGAAGTGGGGGTCCTTTTATATAAACTTTCCAACACTATTCACCTCACAAAATCTCAACTTTCAAAGGAGGATGCTCACCGGCATTCCTAGCTAATTACCCTATTCCGAACATAATGAAACTAGTATCGGGACCCAATTCCATTATATATAGACGTTAGCATTTAAAATCAAATTATATTATATTTTAATTCCTAAAATTAATTGTTATGCGTTTCAAGCTCCCATGACCACATAGTACGTCTGATCGTTAAGAAACTAGACGGAGCATAACTATCCTTTTTTTCGAATCAACAGCACTAGTTTTGTTTTTAATTTGAGACAGTGCCCTAGAATGATAATTTCACATATCTATTAAAACAAATAATTATTGAAACAATTTTAATCACTTTTACTTCTAAATTAAAAGTCAATTATACTATTCTTATTTAAGCAGAATTTAAATAATCTTTTGAAAATTTTATTCACATTATATCCAAGATTTGAAATATTTAAATAATTCCAATATTTAATTATAAACTGTTCAAAAATCCGGGTCATTACAATCTAGATATGAAAGATAGTTTTCGTATATATACCAAACATTATGTATAAAATAATAACTGTTTTTCATCACTGAATTAAAATAAATATATTTTTATTTTGTTATGAATATTAATTATAAAATAAATTTATAATGGTATTGTTTTCATAACATTAGCAATTCATTAGTAATAGAAAATATAGAAGTGTCTTAAATTTCAAAAATTATTTTGGAATTATAGGCTAGGTCATATCTTCAAGAAATAATTATTAGATCGTATAATTATGAACAAAACAACATTGGTGAATTATATCTTAAGTTATGAAGGGCAAAGCACTCATTAAGTGGGAGTGACAAAAGAGTTTATGAACTCTTCAGATTAACGCATATAGATGTATTCATTCCAAGGTTTATTGATACTAAAATGGATCCACTTACTTCATTAAATTCGCCGACGAATTTTCATAGACATGAACATGTGTTTTTACATATAAGCAGTATATCTTTGTTAAGCTTATAGAATTGAAAACCGATGTAGAAAACAAATTCAAAAGAAATAAAGCAGTTCAATTCAATCGAATATGTGAATATACTGGAAAGAGTTTCCAAAGTACCTAAAAACAAATAAAATTCGATCTCAAAGTCACTTCTCCGTATGATACATAACGATGTATCAGTAAGGAGTAATCAAACCTTTTTGGACAAAGCACGACCAATGATAAATGAAGTTAACTTCTTTCTATAAGGATGTGTACGTAAGTGCAAGTGCATAAGTTGAATTTAATTTCATATAACATAGTTTGCAAAATCATATAAGGTATGAGTTGATAAGAAACCCCTTTGTGTCTTAGGTCAACGAGTTGATAGGTTGTATGAGTCAAAAGGCTGCACGTAAAATTTCTTATGTAGATCACCCCAATGATGTTTAGACCGACCAACAATGGTTGAATATTTTAGTTATGAACGTAAGTTTTGTAAGCTCAAAATTCAATCAATTATATGAAAGTATTGGATACGATCCAAATACTTTAACATAGAAACTAGTTATATAAGTTGAAACGAAACTAACCAAGCCTAAAAAGGAGATAACTCATTAGGATGTCTAAAAATAATTCTTGCCCATTAAAGAGATATTATGAGTTTCTTATTAGTGTCGAGAAAGGATTGAATCTCCTTGATTTTTAATTAGCCATAAACCATATCTACTATATAACACGATGCGTAAATCCAGAACAGATTACATTATCAAAATATATGTTATTGATATTTGTACCCAAAGGGATATGATCCATCGGCCATAGGTGTTCTTCCAAAGGAAGACTTGTATGGTCGGAATATAGTAAGAAACATTAATGAGAATAATCTCGTAAATTTCAATTGTTGAAATTAGTTTAGCAGATTCGCCATTCAACGTGCTTGAGTAATTCGGATTCAACTTGCAAAATTATCACCCAATATGACTGAATTTTGATACATCTTTGTAGGAGCTAAAATTCCTAATGATGATTTAGAAAGACTGCTTTCACATGATAACCAAAATGTCACATCACCAGTTGAAGCGATAACCGAGTTTATAAGTGTCAGATAAGGACCAAGAACTAATACGATAGTTTCATTCAATAAGCATCATAATTAAGCAAATATTTTGCCAAGAAATCGATAGTTTGAGTATTAGTCAAAATACAAAGGATGCATACGTCTGTAAGAATTAATGTTAAGATGTACTAAAAATATTTCTAAAACTATAAATAAATATGCTAGGATTGTCTCAAATGATATACATAAACATCATAGTAAAATGTTAGACATGAAGCATTTGTGATGGATTCCTTACACACTGGAAAAATGAATTGTCATATATGATATGTTGTTTATATATCACAAATTGCTTTTATAATTAGTGCATTTAGTGAATGTCAAATTCGAGATTACTAAATGGTGGTTGAGAGTATTCTCGAGTATTAATGAAATACTAGAGAATTTTTTTATAGAAATAATGAATTTCATAAGTGAAATCAAATATAGTATGTCCATCCAAAGTTCATGTTTAACCTTAGTTAAGAAGCTTTAAGTTGAAAATGTTCCAAACAAAAGCCGGTTACTGATTCAACTGAAAGGCTAAGTAAGTCGCCTAGAATAGCACAACAATAAATGCCATTTAAATATAAATGCATAAATTTATAACGGTTCCATAAGTGATTCCAAAAATTAAGAATCCTATGACATTGTTTTTTGATAAAACGTCATGATAAACACATGCTTCAAAAGTTCCACATCATAAAGACATTTTATCAATGACAGAAAGATGTTGACTTGTAGCATAGATAATAATAAAACGATATAGCAGACTGTTCACTAAAGGATGGCTCGCTTAGTTCTGAACTGATTGGAGGAATGATATTAAGATTCCATAATTAACTCCTAGTGCAAGTAAGAGATTGAAGGATTTTATGGTGTGTCTTAGGTGCAGTTATGTATTTTGTTACATATGCCTAACTCTATGGTCAATCTTGTTCATAGTAATAACATGTTTCCTTTTATATACTTTATTATATTATGATATAATTAATTAAATAATTAACTAAAAGTATATAATAAGAAAATCCTTAAATGGTATATGTAATTATAGTTGCAAATAGTTGCAATTATAGTGCTAAATGAAAAAAATGACATTTTATTTTAAATATTCCTGATCAAGATATTTTGAGAAAAGGGTATCGGTTGATCCATTAAGACTAGAGTGCATAATGCTCTCTAAAGGTTGGAAAGTGTATTACTCATGGCCGACAAGGTGCACCAAGGCGTTATGTACTTATTGTTAGATAACTATAGGAGGACTCATCAAAAAGTTTCTTGTTGGTTAGTAACACAGTCGAACAGGAAATCTCACTATAATGATGTTTTATAATTCCCTCCACTTGAGAATACTATGGAACTTCAACGTGAATACACAATTTTGATTATATTTAAATCATGATATGACAATCCATCAAGTGAGCATATAATTTAGCAAGACTAGCCTATTTTATAGTGGATCGTCCACTTATTAGTAATTATAAACAAACTGTTACAAAGAGAAACAAAGAACAACAAAGGAAAGATAAAAAGTGAAAACGGAACAAATAAGGAATTAAACAGGCCAAAAATGAGAATCAAAATAGCCTATATTAAGGAAAACTTAATCAACAAGTTTTGAGTGCTTCATACCCTATTCAAAACATTCTGAAAGTAATGAAGATATAGAGTGATGAACACCCCTAAAGTGCCTAAGATTTCTTTTTCCCACAAAGAATATATCATTTTCTCCAACAACTTCAAGAGGAGAATAGCTTTGACAGTATGCCATTGTGTACCATTAAACAAATTTACCCAATCAACATAAGGATTGCGAGTGGGACAATGGAACTTGTGTGCAAGGATCCTTTTCCATAAATTACAAACATAAATACATGAGAAAAACAAGTGAGTTACATTCTCATTGTAGCATATGCATAATAGGCAGTTAGAATTGGAAAAATTCGCTTAGAAAATAGATTATCCTGAGCGTGCATCACATTATTTAAGACATCCCAAAGAAAAATATTCCTTTTAGGCTTAGCTTTGTCACTCCAAATTTGCTTGAGCTAAGGAAACGTACGTGTTTGGTGAAATGTAAGCATGGCTGATATACGGTAGAGATAGAATATTTTATATTGGAATTCTAGACGGTGAGTATAGTTGGGTATGAGTTAAATCATTGGAAATGAAGCACTATTCAGTAGCAAATTCGCCTCCTCTGCTGTATAAGGTTAGTATCACGGTCAACTATGATCAACTCAAATTCAAATCTCTAGCTAAAGTAGTACAGTCGATAATAAATGTTATTGTTGAAACAAGGACTTTGTTTTTGGAGAAACTGATTTGAAGGTGGATTATATTCAAATTTTTACTAATACAAAATTCTATATTAATTTGACCAAATTTTCATACCACTAGCTAAGCCGATATGTAAATGTTAATGTTTGAGTTGTTCAATATTAATCGCTGAATGAATTCACACCTTCGAGGTACATAACTCATTTGTGATTTCTTAGAAAAACCACATGATTTAGTTAGCTTATAAAATATTATAAATTAATTAATATTTCATAATGATTCATTATTAATTTATTTTATGTTTTATGTGTTGTTAATAATTATTTGAATGTGTATAAAAAAGTTATATATGCACGTATCGATATATGATATCGGTATTTATTTAAATAAGTTTTAAATAGGGATAATTACTCAATGGGCTTTTGAAGAAAAAAAAATCTTGCAAGGGCAAACATGGTCGCCTTATTAGGATAGATGAAATGCTTGGCTTGGTTGAAAATTGATTAGAAATGAACGATGAAGTTTTAGAGTGAGAATGAGAAAGATTTTTATTCTCTCACTATAACAAACACTCTCATTTGTTTTTCCTTTGCATTTTTTTCTCCTTTTCTCCATCCATGGACGCCGGCTCCTAGATCCATTCATGGCCAAAAAAAATTGTTCCTCTTACCTAAAATGAAGTTAAATAAAATTAAAACAAGTGGTTCATTTGGTTCCTGCAAAAGTAGTTGTTGATTCTATGAATTTAAGGAAAACATATTAGTGTATTACAAAGATCTTGATCTACTTAGGTAATTATTTATATCTTATTTACATATGTCATCATCCCTTATATATCTATTTGTATTGCCAAATACCTTTTCAAATGATTTATTTTGTAATTGAAATTAATTATGAGTTTTTGATTTGTTTCCAAAAAGTAAATTATTGCAATTACAAAAGTATAATACACACACACACACATGTGTGTGTGTATGTGTTTGAATTAGACCATAATATTTAATGTAAGTCTAGATTTAAAGTTTTTTAAATAAGGTTAATTTTTGAAAAATAAATTTATTTATGACATATACATACTTGACACACATACATATAGATGTAGGCACATACATATTTAATATTTCATGTCATGGTGGATTATATTGTATTAAAAAATAAAGTTGTTGTATATACATATGTATATTTAAATTTGAAATGTTTGATGTTTAACTTTATTTTTCTCCTATTATTTTTTATTGGAACATAGGTGACAAAATAATGAATTTAAATATGAATTTGAAATTTTTATAGTTATTGGGACAATTTTCGTCATTATACTGTTTTATGACGATTTGGATTATATATTTATGTAATGTTCTAAATCTAATATTATTTACCTAACATTTTGATTATGAATAATTATGGAAACATATTTATAGTTTCATCTAGAGATTAAATTTGGATCTAATTAGAAGTTTATAAAAGCGAAGGTTGAAAGACCTTTCCATTTCCTCTTTAATTAACAAAACTTTTATATTTTAATTATATAGATTTACGTTCCTAACTATATGCATGTGTGTATATGTTAATATGTGTGTATATACAAATAAAAAATTGGCAATACAATAATATATATGCATAAAATGTATAAATTATATATATATATGGTACTTTTAATATGTGTATACAAACCATATATATATTAAAGTTCATTTAAGCATATGTATATACTTAGGCATTTATATTCCTGGTGTGTGTGAAATTATCAAGTACATATGTAAGTATAATATATATGTATATAGGTAGACATAAATCCTAATATATTTTAATCTTTTGATTATACTGAACTCACTAAAGTTTGGATTTTCAAAATCCTTTTATGACTTTAGGTTTATTTGATTTCTTTGAAAATCATTTGAAAAATAGCATACCTCAAGATATGATAGGGTTACTAAAGAGGTGCTTCAAAATATGGGTGCTATTGAACCTTCCTATACACACAAAAAAAAAATTCTAAAATCTATATGTATATATTTATATTTATACATTATACGCGGATGTATAATTATATTAAATCATACAAGTTATATTCATCCGCTTCACATATGTATAATTATATGTCTTATGCTTATACATTCAGTATGTCACGCACCTATTAGAATACGTCATTTGCTTGCACAGATATATATTACTGATATTTGTTATCCATTTATGTACATTGTCACAATTACCAAAATCTTATTTTTAAATAAAATGGAATTTTAAAACCTTACCCAATATAATAATACCTTCTAAATATATTAAATGTGATTTGATATAATGCTTAATATACACCAACACATGATAAATGTGTTTAACTAATTAAAGAATTGTTTTAACGTTCACCCCCTGATTGTCTGGTGTCAACTGCACTCAAACCAACAAATAGCTTAACTGATATGCATATTAACTGCTCAAAACTATTAGTACCTTAGGCATTGATTTTGATGAAAATAACCATATGACAGTATATAAAATATAGATACTAATGTTCTTATCAAGTCACATATAGTATATATGCAGAATATTTGATACATGTTGATTAAGAAGATTGTACAGTATCAAAAGATTCAAGAGGCTGATATAGAGATTCAATGAGTTAGAGATTAAAAACTCATGAGTATTGAAGAACTCAAGATATCCAGATAGGATATAGAGTCATGGATTACTGTTAAAAACCTAATAGCACTTCTTTGATCTTTCTCTATTCTTCTTTTTAAATAGATTTTAAATATTCTAAATTTCAAAAATGATTTTAAAAGAATTCTTGTTTTCAAAATGATCTCTCAAAATAAACTTCAAATTATTTTTAACTTCTGATTTTACAAGATTATTATATTTTGAAAAATTAAGCTTTTAATTATTTTATTTTTTAATTATACTTTTATTCTATTATGTTTCGTTATAGTTTTGATTTTATGATTTCTAAATATTTATAACTCTGATTTTAAATATATTCACTCATACTTCATATATATTATTTCACAAGCAACACATATTAAAACATTTATATATTTAAAAATATTTCAAAATAATTTTGTTAAGTTTTATGAAGTTTTAATATGATTAAAATATGTGTAAACTATGTTTAAATAAGTTTACAAAGTATAAAAATATTCTACGTATAATGTATAACATCTTCAAAACATTTTTCAAAAATAAGTTTTCAAAATGTAAAGGGATATGTCGATATACCCTCACCCTATATGTTGACATATGGACCGATTTTTTTCAAAGTTCAAATCTGTATTGAAGTGTCTTTTCATCGTATCTCTTCATGAATGGACATGACTATTGTTTCTCTATAAATTGGGGTTAAATTAACGAATTTTCTATAACTACTTTCTCATATTTTATCCTCTTTCACTTTCTTTTTTTTAAAAGAAATTCTACTCAAATTCAACTCCATTGATTTGATTCTCTGTTGACTACTTCCTGATATCTCTCAACTATCTCACTCAAAAAATATCAAAGCGTTATTCAATAGGTTATAGGATCATTTGTATTCAAGGTCAACGATCTGCCCCTGTAAAACTCTATCAAATCATAATCGTATATTGGTGCATGTGATTGTAGCCTGTGTAAATCAATTGGGTGAGCTTGTTGACCCGAAAATTCGAGTGGGTGTGCTTATGTCCCTTGTAAATAAAGTGAGTCCACTAGAGCTCGAAAAGTCCTGAGGGTGTGTCTCGTTGCCTTGAAATCGAGATTGTATTGAATTTGCTATTTTGAAAGAAATCTATATAGGGAATTGTATAGGACCGGATGTAGGGTAACTCTAAATCAGTATAAAATCCTAGTGTGTTCTTTCCTTTTTACTTTTACTGCATTTAATTTACCTATGTTTGAATATGTGATTGTTAATTGCATTGTTTAAACTATAATCTTAAAAGAAAACAAAAGGATTCACATGAATTAAAAAACACTGTTCACCCTCCCCCCTCTAGTGTTAAATTAGTCTTAAGATCCATCTTACGCCAAATAACATTTAGTATCGAAGCACTGGTTTTCAAAGTATTCATTATTTTGAGTTTTGAAAAAAAATTAATGGCTAACAACACTGTTAGTAATACCATTAGTGGCACTATCAATTCACTTGTTAATGATTCCTTTATGGAAGGATATCTACTATTTTAGACTTCCAATTTTTAATGGCAGTGATTACACATACAGGTCATGTAGGATGAAAATTTATTTATGGTCAATTGATCTAGATATTTGGGACATGACCCAAAATGAGTACATTGAGTCTGGGACTAATTTTTCAACTTGGACCGTTGACCAAAAGGAAGTTGCGCAAAGTAGTTCTAAAGCCAGAATGTTTTTTTTTGTTTTGTACATTAGATAAAAATGAATTTAATAGAGTATCTATTGGTAAGTCTACATTTGAAATATGGAGAACATTGCAAGTCATACATGAGTGCACTAGTAAAGTCAAACAAAGCAAAATTTCTATGTTAACTAATTAGTCTCGATTATTTAAAATGAGTCCAAAAATGAGTCCATTTCTGATATGTATAGTATATTTCAAGATATAGTTCATTCATTAATCGCACTTGGTAAAAAAAATTCTGAAGAGGATCAAGTTAGAAAAATTCTCGATTCATTTACTCCTGATGAGGACAAAAAGATTCTTGCAATTGAAGAGACTAATGACATAAGCATTCTGAAAATTGAAGAGTTAATTGGCAATTTAATGTTGTTTGAAGCACAAATGAAAGCGGGAGAGAAAGCAAGGCAATAGAGAAGACATCCATCGCTTTTAATGCCACAATAGATGATCTGGATTTAGACAATAATGATGATGAGGAAATTGCCTTCATGACAAGAAATTTCAGAAAAGTTCGGAAGTACCAAAAGATGAATAATCTTAGGAGATATGAGAATATAAATCCTGAAAGTGGGAATGGAAGCGGAAATGGTGTTAGATGTTTTAACCGCAATGAACCTGGCCTATAAAAAGAGACTGTCCACAGCCTGAAAAACCGAAAAACACATCAAATACTGATACGCCCAGAAAATGGAGAAGGGCTTATGGTGCAATACTAGACGATTCAGATACCTCCTCAAGTGATAATGCATAAGATACAGGGAATGCTAATATGTGCTTCGCAGCGATAATTGATGAGAAATCTGGAGAAATGGAACAAAAATAGGTACGCATTTAAATAAGTTTTTTGTATTTTTGTTGTTGTTGATTGCTAGGAATAACATAGAAAAATAATAAAATTGGATGAGTATTGTGTGTGTATATTTAAATATTATATATACACATATATGTATATATATTAATAAAAATATTAAATAAATATAAAATATTTTTATTAATTATTTACGATATATATTAAAAAATTATTATAAGTATAGATAAATAGGAACTATTTATTGAATTCCTATTTTTAAATTTTTTGACTTATATGTTGACATACCCCATAGGTATATGTCGACATATGCAGGCAGATTTTGAATTTCAATTTCAAATTCAAACTTTGAATTTCCCTCCACTTTTTCACCAATCCCTGCGTCTTGAAAAGATATTTCTTGACCAGAGAACATATCATTTGATTCTTTATTTATTTACTCTACCTCAATCCATTCATTTCAATTTAATTTTTAAATTAAAAAATCATTAACTCTCTTGTCTCTTCAAACTATTCTTCGGTGGTATCCTCAAGCAATACTCCATCAACCATGGGGCTTTTGTGACGACCCGCACTTTCAACCTTTGAAAATTGGTATCCAATACATCACCCGTATTCAAAAGCCGAAGATTCAAATGTTGGAGTCCGGTTTGCTGGAGCTATAACACATTAAATGATAACAACACATCGGAACAAAATAACTTTCGTTAATACACTACATGGATTACAACATTCTACAACAAGAGAACATCATCAGAGATCTATATATATTACACAACAGCAGAATACAACATAACAGCGGAAAAATAACATGAACGCGGCCTTCCAAGAGAGTTCAACATACTGCATCTCCATATCCAAAGCTCCAAAGTCCAAACCAAAAATCTCAAAACCAAAAGCTTCCAAAATAAAGACTTCCAAATCCACGTCTACTTCCTTATTTAACTCTAGAACCTACTGATAACCTGACTCTAGGCTGCCCGTGTGGAAAATTAGGGCACCCAGAGTTTAGAAAAGGGAACAATAAACTCCGAGTCAGTCATGGGAATGGTGTGAGAAATATAAAAACAGTTATTTGTACAAAAAGAAATCCCTTTATGCTTTTTGAAAAATGAAATAATCATAAGGTCTCCCGGCACACACTCAAATGCAATCGCACACATGGGGAAGGTTTCTCCTTATAGAAAACATGCTTGATATGCAAAAATCCTTTTGATATTATTTTTAGTGCATAGTGTGGAAAAACATTTTGCAAGTATAATATTAACCTTAGCCAGCATACGTACCATTATACTACCATGTTAAATGGAAGGTTCTACAATTGAAATCGTAAAGGGCTCGTATTGTTTGTTTGGATTTCCAACAAAAGGCCAAAGTTAAGGAACTTCCTTTATCTGAATGGGTACGCCTCTGGAGGGACGTCCCGAGAACCTAACCGGATCTCTGCTAACACAAGGCCAGGTTACCTCTGTAATTAGGTAACTAATTGTCACGAGTATGCCATCCCCTGGTCATAACCGACCTTTATCGAGGCCCCACAAATTGCAACAACCACATAAGTAAAATATCTGTGATCCATACCAGAATACCACTTTTTATCCAGAAGGAAATGCACATACCCTTAGGGTCGTGAACCCCATAAGCTTGCCGCATCCTTTCTATTTTGACCATTTCTTGGGGTGTGAAATTCGATGAAGTCTCGTCCCACAAAGCTACGCTTTACACAAAAGCCTTGCTTTGATCAACCAATGCTCAACACTTAGCATGTCACATTACCAAATTGGGAATATATCACTAATAATTATTAACTACATAACCTCTGAGCTCGTACGTCTTAGAGACGGGTGTCAAGCTATGGGGAATAAATTCTCTCCAACCAAACAGAAACGTATTTGATAGAAAACAGCTTTATATCTCAAAGTGTAATGTCAGACATACATCCATACAAGTCCATCCTAGGTCTGAATGGAACAGAAGGCACTTCGTCCAATTAAGGAAAGAAGTCCTTGCAAATCCAGATATCCCCAATCTCGTTCGGACTCCCCTTCGCATAGGGTAACCTCTACACCGGAGCAACTTGGTGCACAGATAATCAACAAGTAATCCTTACGCTTTCAAAAATACCCGGTCTTCAATCACCATCTTTAATGCAATCCTATTTCGTCGTATCATTATTCGAAATGGGTTTTCGACTTAATGTCCTCCCCCGGCCTTTCCGAATAATAAGCGCTTATTTTAAAACATATGGATACATTCGGATCTTAGTTAAGTCGCAACTTATTTCCCAATATCTTTCCTTTTGAATGGTTTAGACAAATTTCCATTTTTAATCTTTTAAACAAAAGATCCACCTTTTATAATTTAATGCAGAACATTATATTCACACAGCAATTCATCACAGATAAATAATTTACATTTATCACAGCTCAATCCAAAGCAATTCATATTACAGAATATTACAGATTAACATACTAAATCAATCCAAGCATTCAATATAATTAATCATCCATAAGCAAGATTAATTAATCACATAATTTATAATTAATTTAATTAACCCAAAATAAATTAATTATTTATGAATTAATTACCTAACTCTACTTAATTAACATTAATTAATTACAACCATTTGATATTATTTTAATTAATTAATGAAAATTAATTAATCTTCCATAATTACCCATCTTAATTAATTATCCTTAACTACTTACATTAATTAATTATCCCTTAATTAATTACACTAATTAATTAACCTTTAATTAATTAATAAACCCTTAATTAATTATCCTTTAATTAATTATACTTAAATCATTAATTGATCTTTAATTATTAATTAATTAACCTTTAATTATTAAATAAATTAATTAGTTATTCTTTAATTACTTACATTAAGTAATTATCTTTTAAATAATTAATTATCCCTTAATTATTTACATTAATTAATTGACCTTTAATTAATAAATTATCATTTAATTAATTTCATTAATTAATTATCCTTTAGTTATATTAATTAATTATCCTATAATTACTTAATTAATTAACCCTTAATTACTTAAGTCCTTAATTAATCTAAGATAAACCGTTATCTTAATTAATTACCTAATTTTTATTTAGATCTTAATATTTAATAAACCTTGTCATTAATTTATCATTAACAAATGAATTAAAAACATTTCATCTTCTTAATTAACTACTTAATTACATTATTTAAATTTATTTAAAATAAACTTAAGAATAAATTATAAATAATGGACATATAAATACATACCTTAACTTAATTAATTTAAAGTAATTCATTTTAAAACCTTTAACTAATCCCAATCTTAAATAAGATAATTATTATATAATAGAATTAATTAAGAAGTTGTTTAACTTTAAAAACTTGTTTTATTTAAAATTAAAAACTGTTATTCAAATACCCGAGTCTAAACCATGTTTATCCCGAGCCCAAACCCGAGAAAACTCCTCCTTCTTATTTTAAAACTTTGTTTTGACTTAAAATTTAAAACCTTATAACATCATGTTAACCCACATGAACACCCCGATACAAAACTCGAGCCACAATGTTACTTCCCCGATATCCCTCTCGAGACTCCACCTTCTTCCCCGAGTACCAAAAAAACACCCAGACACAACGTTCACGCTTGCACCGTGCACACCGATCTGGTCACCTTCGACCATCTGTGTGACCTCCAACAAGGTGCTGATGACCTCGCTGACGAACCCATCCGCCCAGATCATTGATCGACTCGGCCAAGCGAAATCGAGCTACTCGAGCACCTAAAACCCAAAACTTGATCAATAAAAGACATCTCGCGCCACCTCCTACAATCGCCTGGGGACTCGCGATCACGTCCAGAGTTGCGACACTGCATCACGCTTCTAATCCCCCACCTACGATCAACTCCGGCTCACCCACGACGACACATGAACCATGAATACAACCTCGACCAAATCAGGCTACAAAACCCTAACTCGACGTCGCCAAGCCCCTTCGACCAACTAAAAATCCTCCATTTTTCCCATGACCCTCAACACACAAGCTACCTCCAGCCCCAAGCACGACGCTCCTCCACCTCCCAATCGTCGAGAATCAACACAAACCCAAAAACTGTTCAACTTACAAATTCTCCACGATTTCAAGCTTAAAAATCATGAAAATACCTTTAAAAATCACCATATCTAAGTACAAATCAGATTATAAAATCAAAACGTCAAATCCAGACGTTTTATTTCTGAATTATATTTGATCATCACTGTAATTTCTCATTTTTGAAATAATTAATCAATATATACCCTTGAAATTAATTTTAAAAATAATATTACCTTCATACAAACACTTTCCCTTTAATGATCATAGCCAGAAAAAGATTAGAGAAAGAGAATTTGATTTTTGAATCTTGATTTAGTCTGTAATTTTAGAACAGAGGCATGTTGCCTGAATACAGCCATGCACACTACATATATACAAACATGCAATCATATTTTACATCCATACAAACATTTTTCACAACATTATTTCCCAAATTTATCACATGCATCAAGTTATAAACAGATCCAAGTTTTTAAGAAAATATAGTTTACTCACTGTTTGATGTTAGAACAGAGGATCTGGAAAATCAGGAAATTGTTTTTGAATTTTGATCTGAAACTTGATTAGTTGCTTGATGCATTTATTTGCTTGAATTTGTTGAATCTATGCTTCAGGTTGAAATCGTGAAAGAGGTTGTTTGCTTTAGATTTTATTTCTTTTCTCTGGTTTGTAGTTTTCTTTAGTTTGGTTTTGAAATTATCAAAGAAAATGAGAAAGGAAGGAGTAGAGGGGTATATATAAATCTTGTTTTATTTTATTTTTAAAAAATAAAAGAAAATCAAAAATATGACACTTGTTCTTATGCATGTTATCTTTAGCTTACATTTGACTATTGATTGTATTTAATGTTTTAAATATGTTTTTTCATATAATTTTATATTATATTTCCTATTTTTGTTAAATATATTTACTTTTATTTATACTTATATAACTTCAAAGAAAAATGATTTAAAACTAATTATTTACTAAATAAAAATCATATATACATATATATATATATATATATATATATATTAATTTTTAAAATATAGAGTTTTAAATCCAATTTATTTTTAAGATATTTATTTTTGAATTTCAAATCAAAATTCTATTTACAATGTATTTATACACACATATATATAAACAAACACATATCTTATTTGTTTTGGAAAAATTCAAGTTAGTTCACAAATTAATTCTAAAAATTATATTAATTATTAAATTAAATTTCGTTTAAAAACGGGATCGTTACAGACTCCCCCTTAAGAAAATATCGTTCTCGAATTTGATAGACAGGGAGACAAACAAAGAACATATGAACACATAAAAAGATAGAGAAATGGCTTACCAGATCAAGCTGAAATATCCACTCAACACTTGGGATAGGACTACTGCATGCTTTCCACTATTTCCCAAATACAATCATTCGGATCCCCACTCCTTCACATGGCCTGTCATCCTTTCATGAAACTTCTTGTTCATCCCTTTAATAAATCTGTCATTCTTCTTAAGAGGGGTATTCATCAATTCACGTCCAAATCGGGATAACTCATTGAACTTATTTAAGTATTCCTCAAAAGATAGATTCCTTGCTTCAAATCGGTAAACTCCTGATACATCTTGGAAATACCGGGAGAAGGCATATAATGGTGCTCAAATACTTGCTTGAATCTATCCTATGTAAACTCATCCTCCGATTCGGCCAAAGTAATGGTCTCCCACCATGCCAAAGCTTCTTCCTGGAGTTGCCAGGAAGCCATCAACCTCCTTTGATCATCATCCAATTTCAATCCTCTATAAATCCTCTCATAAGATCGAATCCAAGCTTAAGCTTCTATAATAGTCTACGTACCTTAGAATGGTTTCCCTCCAAGTCTTAAGAAATTCCGATATAACTCTACCAGATTTGGCTGGGGTTGGATGGGAAGAGTTGCTCCTTCCAATACTGTTGTTGCAGGGCCTCGACCATTTGTGTGGTACTCCCTCTTCCCCTACCTCGTCCTCTTTTTGCACTCATTCTCACTATCTGTAAATAGTAAAAAAATTGATTTAGGCATACGGACGAGATATCTTAGGGAATATACTCATTGTAGGGCATTTCTAACCCTACCTCTAACGAGTCACCTAATGAGTTATACTCCAAAGCTAAAGTTCTTACTCAACCTTCAGCTCTGATACCAAATGTGACGACCCGCACTTCAACCTTCGAAAATTGGCTTCCAATACATCACCCGTGTTCAAATGTCAGAGATTCAAATGTTGGAGTCTGGTTCGCTGGATCTATAGCACATTAGATGATAACAACACAGCGGAACCAAATAACTTTCATTGGTACACTACATGGATTATAACAATCTACAATAAGAGAACATCATCAGAGATCTATATATATTACACAGCAGCAGAATACAACATAACAGCGGAAAAATAACGTCAACACGGTCTTTCAAGAGAGTTCAACATAGTGCATCTTCGTATCCAAAGCTCCAAAGTCACCAAAAAGCTCAAAACCAAAAGCTTCCAAACCCTCCAAATCCACGTCTACTTCCTGAACTAGCTCCAGAACTCACTGATAACCTGACTCTAGGCTGTATGTGTGGAAAATTAGGAGCACCCAGAGTTTAGAAAAGGGAACAATTGTAACAACCCGGTATTTCGTACCGATTAATTATCGTCTCTGGACGATTACCTTTCCCAGCTAATTGCTGTTTTGAAATTTTTAAAACCAGTTTGAAACTCTTTTGAAAATTTAATAGTGGTCCATGTTTCTTATTTTTTTTAATGGGCTTTGAATTCTCGGCCCACGTTTTCAATTGTTGGCCGTGATAATTCGCTGAGTAAACCCGTTCCCCTTTCATTCATTTCTCTCATTCGAAAACCCTACCTCAAAACGAACGAGCGAATGGCGGCTCCAAAATCGTTCGTCCCTCTTCTCCAAAGCTAGGGCGCGTTCAGAGTCGAAGATACTGGCTTCTTCAATTCAGTCGAATTCGACTTCATGGTACTGGGAGTCTCCGATCGATCGATCGCTTCAGCAGCTAGGGCTTAACTTCGTTTGATTCTTCGATTTGCTTCGGCCTCGACTTCGACAGCTTCATTCGTGGCAGAGGTGAGTAAATATTATTACTCACATCCAACTGAAATCATTCCACTTTGTTTTCTTATTCTGTTTTCAATTGTCTCGGCCTCGTCTTGATTTTTTTTGTTATCGATGTTGATTTTGTGACCTGATATTCTCGGCATTGATTTTTGTTTGATTGTTTTGCTGAGATGTTGATTTCGTGACCTCCACTGTCTCGAATTCTTTTTGATGATATTGATTTTTCTTGTGGACTTCGTATTTTCTGTCTTCGTTCTCTCATTGTGCCATGTTTGTTGTTTGCATTGCATCACCACTGTTGCAAGCGTTCTCTGTTCATACCTATATCATGCTTGTCGATGCCGTTGAGCTTTTGCCAAATCAGGTGTACTGACTTGAGTCTGGTTTGTTTGGTGGAAATCGTTCTGGTGTAATTGTACAATTGTGGCCTCATTTCAGATCACCGATCTGTACTAGGTTGCATTAAATTTAGGCATACTTGGTGTCTTGATTTCATTTTTAACTCTACTGGAATTAGTTATTGTGATGCCGTATTTTTGGTGTCTACACTCATTCGACTTTATGTTTTGTTCACCTGATGGCTTCAAGCCTGATCTACTTTGTTACCTGAATTTGCTTAAGTATATGTAGAACAGTTACATATTTGGATTTGCCATGTTGAAGTAGTTTTGGGTGCTATCATTTGGTAGTTGCTGTTAACATGCATCACTGGTGCATGTTGTCGTGACATTCCCTCATTTTGGTACAATCAATGTGCCACTGCCTGGTGGTTGCCTTGCCCACCTGTAGTACTGCTTTATGTCAAACTTGATGATGCCTTTATAGTCTGTTTACGGTCAGCACTTCACTGCCATTATGTCATCCAGTTTGTATTTATATTTCATCAATGCTTGTTGTTTGAACTGCTGCACTATATGTTGTGGTTGATTCATTTATGCATCTCTGACTTTCCCACTTACTTCTTGACCTTTAGCACTATTTTTAGTGCAGCTGTGTTATTTAGTTCACTGTATCATATAATATTTTCTAACCATTGCTTGGCTTTGTAGCCTTTCACATCGGCTTGCACTAGAATGTGCAGCCTAGTAGCTTGCTGGTGATTTTCTTGTGAATGCAACCTTGTTGCAGCCTTGCCTTGTATTCGCAAGGTGTGTACATTGCTATGTGCACTTATGTCCATCCTTGCATTTGACTGTATATTAAATTTATAGAATTGAATCCGAGATGTCGCAGTCTCTGTTTTCTGTTAGTCATTATGAACTATGGTTGAGACTTAGTTACATATCTTGACCATTTTACTTGAACTACAGTTGTGTTGAACCCGACTCTTTCTTGGGTTTGACCCTGTGTTCGTTGGCGAGTTTCCACTAAGTCTTTGTGAAATTCCTCACTGTTGTGACGAAGCAGTGCACGCGTGCGTGCACTGCAGTCACACAGTAATGACAGTTTTAAATTGATGTTTTAATTTCTTGAATTGTTTTATGTGTTCAATTCATATTCTGGAATTGATGTTTTTATTGGGTTTCCAAATCTTAATCGATTTCATTCGATTCTATTCATGTCTTCGTAAGTGAATTCTTGTGATTGATTGTTTCTACAATCATTTTTGTGTTTCATCACTTTTTCGTGATTTTCATTGATGTGTTTTATCAATCTTTGGACATTGGCGAATTTGCATGTTATCACCTTTCTAGGTGAACTTGGATCTTTGAGAAGATTCTTATGATATTGATTTATCCATTGTTGATGTTTTTCAATTGCATACTTATCATAGTATGATTTTATGGTTATTATACAGTTATGCCATACCTTTTATCCTACATCATGTCATCTGATATTTTCAGTTAGACTGACCCGGGTATTATCTTCTTTTGAATATAATACTCGGGTCAGACCGAGTATTTACAGGTTGTAGATTTTTAGCTTCGGGTTGCTGCTTGAGCTATGAAGTCCTTTCATATCTTTTGGAGTAGTCGTCATTTGTAGTAGTCAATGTAATTGTATAGGAAGATATGTATTCATGTATGTTATATACGAAAATGTAATTGTATATGTAACTTCCTGAGTCGACTGTTGTAGTTGTATCACATGTACCGTGTCAAATGTATTGTAACTGACATCAGTTATTATATATATGAGACTTTCTGTTTTATCTGTGTTCCGCATTTATATTTATCTGTGTTATTAGTTTATATTTACTGTTCTAAACTATTACGAACCATCGTAGTTCGTTTTATACTAGAATTGGGGTATGTCGATGGGAGAAAATAAATCAGAGATGAAAAATGAAAGAATATATATATTTACATATCACTCCCATCGAGATAACCAATACTAGTGTAAGGCCAACTATTGATGGCCGCTCCTCAACAGCCTTATTCTCCGTGCTAGTTGACAGCACTACACCGTAGTGTCCTTGGCTAGCGTGGGTATAGAGGTGGGGCGTCACAGCTTGGTATCAGAGCCTGGGGTTTAGAACAAATATAAAATGTAACTTAGATAGTACATGTGTTACAACTATTTGTCGACGTTTAATCTCTTGTATTTGCATATGATTGTCTTTGATTGTTAGGTATGAATTCCTAACGCTTATTCATATGCATTTGATTTTGATTCTTGTGTTTTCGGCTTTGATTTGATTTAGCCGATGATTGATTTTTGTTCGAATCTCAGCGATTCCGAACTTGATATTTTATGTTTTCCTCTAATTGATTTCCATTCGACTTCGGTCACTTTGTTTTGAGAAATTTCTAAATTCTTGATTTCCAAGACTCTGACATTGTTTGCCGTTGAATTCTTTGTTGATGATGTTGAATCGTTTTGTACTCTATTATGGCCATTAATTGTTGACTTCGGCATTGACTTGATTTTTATTTTTTGTTGAAGTCATTTATGCATTTATGCTCGTTTGGTTTCATTATTCCATTTGTCAATCGATTCTTCTTTTCCGATTAGTTGTTGTCATCTTTGTCGACTTTGAAAACTTCTATTTCTGGAATTTTTGGATATTCCTACTTTGATGGATTTAGAATCGAATTCTTTGGATTTTATTCACGTCTTCGAATGTGAATTTTAGTGAATTGATTTGGTTTCCAAATTTAATCGATTTTTGATTGTTTCCCGATTTGTTGCTATCATTTATTAGCAACTTTGATGACCATTTCTTCGGGAACTTTTGTGAACATTCCTTTTGATGGATACAGTATCGATTTCTTTGGATTCTATTCACATATTTACATGTGAATTCTTGTGATTGATTGTTCCTACAATCATTTTTGTGATTTGTCACTTTAAAAATATAAATGTTTCAATACCAGTAGTAAATATCAAAACTCTTTTATCAAAATGTTTTTAACTCTATTTTCAATATCAAACTCTTTTTCTAAAACCGTTTTCCAATCTATTAGTATATACAAACCTTTACCTCACTCGGATGAGAAATCTAATTAAACGACTTAGTAAAACAAGTGGTATGAAACGCTTGCGTTCACTTCGTCGGTTAATTCTTGGACTTGTTCGATTGAACCTCCTGTGACAATTTTATTAGTGAAGATTTACAGTTTGTTCGTAAATATTTAAGTTAAGCTAGTGGTTATGGGACATGAAGCTAAACTTTTATATTCACTAGCTTAGTGTAATTGACACTTCTCGTTGATCTTGATGATCGCTTTATGAATTAGACTAGCAATTGCGCGATGTCTCTTTCATTGCGAGGTTAGACTAGACACCACTTGTGTGATTCCATTCACACATACCTTTCTGCTTTTTGGTTAGTCTTGACCTCAATCTGTGTGATTCCATTCACACATGCTTAGTGTAATTGACACCCCTCGTTGATCATGATGATCGTTCTGATGGTCAGACTAGACACCACTTGTGTGGTTCCATTCACACATACCTTTCTGCTTTTTGGTTAGTCTTGACCTCAATCTGTGTGATTCCATTCACACATGCGGGGTAGCTCCCCATGGTCTTTGGACCGTCATGTGATAGGCCTCTTTCCCTTTTTCTGTGATTTCTAGATTACTTATGTTGATTTCTGGAAATTTTATGCTTCACCTATTTTTGTGCATTGGTGAATTCATATGTTATTAATTTGTCATGAGTACAAATTTGGGGTATGATGCCCTCTTCGAATCTTTGAGAAGATTCTTGTGATATTGATTATCTCTAATCGGTTGATCTCCTGTTGATCATTATTTACATACTTATAGTAGTATGTCAGTATGGGTATTTCATATTTATGCCATACCTCTTATCGGTTGATCTCCTGTTGATCATTATTTACATACTTATAGTAGTATGTCATTATGGATATTTTATGTTATGCCATATCTTTTATTCTATGTCATACTCTGTTCGAGTTTTCATGCTCCGTTCGAGTTTTTATACTCCGTTCGAGTTTTCATACTCCGTTCGAGTTTTCATACTCTTATCTTGTGATTTCTGGATTTCTTGTGTAGATTTCTAGAATTTGTGCTTCACCAACTTTCGTGATTTCTATTGATAAGTTTTATCAATTCTTGTGCATTGGTGAATTCGTGTGTTATTGACTTGTTATGAATACAAGTTTAGGGTATGATATCCCTTTCTATCTTTGAGAAGATTCTTGTGACATTTTTGATGAACGAAAATTCATTGGTATTATATTTTGATGCCAATTATTTCGATGAAATTTTGACGTATGTCGAAGTTGCTACTGACATTGCTATTTTAATCACGTGTTTTAAAATTTTGTTATTCTTCAAAATATTTCAAAATATAAATCAAAATTGTTTTCAAAATTTTTACGATTTGCGCTTTCAAAAGAATGAGGAAGCGAATTAAACGTTTCAGAAAAAAATCGAGGACTATGACCCCTTTCTTTTACTGATTCGCTTAATTCCGGACTTGTCCGTTTGAGAACGTAAAATGTTATTTATTTAAAATACACAATTTTGCACTTTCAAGGAAACGATGAAGTGAATTAAACGATTTAGTAAAACTCGTGGTTATGGGTCATGTGCGTTTGCTATTTCGGTTAATTTCGGACTCGTTAATTGAAAATTTGTGATTTCTGATTATCGCTTGTGATAATCAGATAATTGAGATTTAATTATCGTTTTGATAATTGAATATTTATGATTTCTGATTTATCGTTTTTGATAATCAGATATTTATTGTTTCTAATTATCGTTTGTGATAATTAGATATTTGAGATTTAATTATCGTTTGTGATAATTAAATATTTACGATTTAAAATTTGATTATCGGTTGTGATAATTAAATATTCGTTGATTTATGATTTCTAATTATCGTTTGTGATAATTAGATATTTGTGGTTTAATTATCGTTTGTGATAATTAAACATTTGCGATTGAGATTTGATTATCAATTGTGATAATTAAATATTTATGATTTCTGATTATAGTTTTTGATAATCAGATATTTATTGTTTCTAATTATCGTTTGTGATAATTAGATAGTTGTGGTTTAATTATCGCTTGTGATAATTAAACATTTGCGATTTGAGATTTGATTATCAATTGTGATAATTAAATATTTGTGATTTGAAATTTGATTACCGTTGTGGTAATTTCTGATTATCGTTTTGATAATTGGATGTTTATGATTTCTGTTTTATCGTTTTTGATAATCACATATTTATTGTTTCTAATTATCGCTTGTGATAATTAGATATTTGTGGTTTGATTATCGTTTGTGATAATTAAACATTTGATATTTGAGATTTAATTATCGCTTGTGATAATTAGATATTTGAGATTTAATTATCGTTTGTGATAATTAAATATTTGTGATTTAAGATTGATTTTCGATTTTGATAATCGAATACTTGTTGATTTGATTATCGTTTTTGATAATCGAATATTTGTGATTTGAGATTTCTGAATTATCTATTGATAATTAGATTTTGTTGATAATTTGTGAATTTCTTTTATGAAATTAAAAGATTTCTTTGGCGTTTATATTGTACTACGCTGTTGTTCCAAATTATTCGTGGCACACCTATGAAAGGTGTTGTGCGTTTCAGTCGGTCGGGAAAGTTAGTGCCTCGATATATTGGGCCATTTCCTATCACTAAACGTATTGGTTTCTTGGCTTATCGCCTCTTATTACCGGCTCAATTTTCTGTTATTTATGACGTTTTCACGCGTCTTCCTTCTACGGAAATGCCTTAGGAATTCCGATTTTATTCTTGAGCCCGGTATTATTGAAGAAATTGAAATTTCACCAGATTTGACTTTGAGCAAACATGTTCAGGCTTACTCCTTCATGCTCTTTATGGTGAACTTCCTATTTCAAATTTCTTCATTTTGTGATGATATGCTTTTATGGTTGTTACCTTTTGTCCATTTATTCCTTATGATTGCGAGGACGCAATTTCTTTAAGGAGGGGAGTCTGTAACAACCCGGTATTTCGTACCGATTAATTATCGTCTCTGGACGATTACCTTTCCCAGCTAATTGCTGTTTTGAAATTTTTAAAACCAGTTTGAAACTCTTTTGAAAATTTAATAGTGGTCCATGTTTCTTTTTTTTTTTAATGGGCTTTGAATTCTCGGCCTACGTTTTCAATTGTTGGCCGTGATAATTCGCTAAGTAAAAACCCGTTCCCCTTTCATTCATTTCTCTCATTCGAAAACCCTACCTCAAAACGAACGAGCGAATGGCGGCTCCAAAATCGTTCGTCCCTCTTCTCCAAAGCTAGGGCGCGTTCAGAGTCGAAGATACTGGCTTCTTCAATTCAGTCGAATTCGACTTCATGGTACTGGGAGTCTCCGATCGATCGATCGCTTCAGCAGCTAGGGCTTAACTTCGTTTGATTCTTCGATTTGCTTCGGCCTCGACTTCGACAGCTTCATTCGTGGCAGAGGTGAGTAAATATTATTACTCACATCCAACTGAAATCATTCCACTTTGTTTGCTTATTCTGTTTTCAATTGTCTCGGCCTCGTCTTGATTTTTTTTGTTATCGATGTTGATTTTGTGACCTGATATTCTCGGCATTGATTTTTGTTTGATTGTTTTGCTGAGATGTTGATTTCGTGACCTCCACTGTCTCGAATTCTTTTTGATGATATTGATTTTTCTTGTGGACTTCGTATTTTCTGTCTTCGTTCTCTCATTGTGCCATGTTTGTTGTTTGCATTGCATCACCACTGTTGCAAGCGTTCTCTGTTCATACCTATATCATGCTTGTCGATGCCGTTGAGCTTTTGCCAAATCAGGTGTACTGACTTGAGTCTGGTTTGTTTGGTGGAAATCGTTCTGGTGTAGTTGTACAATTGTGGCCTCATTTCAGATCACCGATCTGTACTAGGTTGCATTAAATTTAGGCATACTTGGTGTCTTGATTTCATTTTTAACTCTACTGGAATTAGTTATTGTGATGCCGTATTTTTGGTGTCTACACTCATTCGACTTTATGTTTTGTTCACCTGATGGCTTCAAGCCTGATCTACTTTGTTACCTGAATTTGCTTAAGTATATGTAGAACAGTTACATATTTGGATTTGCCATGTTGAAGTAGTTTTGGGTGCTATCATTTGGTAGTTGCTGTTAACATGCATCACTGGTGCATGTTGCCGTGACATTCCCTCATTTTGGTACAATCAATGTGCCACTGCCTGGTGGTTGCCTTGCCCACCTGTAGTACTGCTTTATGTCAAACTTGATGATGCCTTTATAGTCTGTTTACGGTCAGCACTTCACTGCCATTATGTCATCCAGTTTGTATTTATATTTCATCAATGCTTGTTGTTTGAACTGCTGCACTATATGTTGTGGTTGATTCATTTATGCATCTCTGACTTTCCCACTTACTTCTTGACTTGTAGCACTATTTTTAGTGCAGCTGTGTTATTTAGTTCACTGTATCATATAATATTTTCTAACCATTGCTTGGCTTTGTAGCCTTTCACATCGGCTTGCACTAGAATGTGCAGCCTAGTAGCTTGCTGGTGATTTTCTTGTGACTGCAACCTTGTTGCAGCCTTGCCTTGTATTCGCAAGGTGTGTACATTGCTATGTGCACTTATGTCCATCCTTGCATTTGACTGGATATTAAATTTATAGAATTGAATCCGAGATGTCGCAGTCTCTGTTTTCTGTTAGTCGTTATGAACTATGGTTGAGACTTAGTTACATATCTTGACCATTTTACTTGAACTACAGTTGTGTTGAACCCGACTCTTTCTTGGGTTTGACCCTGTGTTCGTTGGCGAGTTTCCACTAAGTCTTTGTGAAATTCCTCACTGTTGTGACGAGGCAGTGCACGCGTGCGTGCACTGCAGTCACAAAGTAATGACAGTTTTAAATTGATGTTTTAATTTCTTGAATTGTTTTATGTGTTCAATTCATATTCTGGAATTGATGTTTTTATTGGGTTTCCAAATCTTAATCGATTTCATTCGATTCTATTCATGTCTTCGTAAGTGAATTCTTGTGATTGATTGTTTCTACAATCATTTTTGTGTTTCATCACTTTTTCGTGATTTTCATTGATGTGTTTTATCAATCTTTGGACATTGGCGAATTTGCATGTTATCACCTTTCTAGGTGAATTTGGATCTTTGAGAAGATTCTTATGATATTGATTTATCCATTGTTGATGTTTTTCAATTGCATACTTATCATAGTATGATTTTATGGTTATTATACAGTTATGCCATACCTTTTATCCTACATCATGTCATCTGATATTTTCAGTTAGACTGACCCGGGTATTATCTTCTTTTGAATATAATACTCGGGTCAGACCGAGTATTTACAGGTTGTAGATTTTTAGCTTCGGGTTGCTGCTTGAGCTATGAAGTCCTTTCATATCTTTTGGAGTAGTCGTCATTTGTAGTAGTCAATGTAATTGTATAGGAAGATATGTATTCATGTATGTTATATACGAAAATGTAATTGTATATGTAACTTCCTGAGTCGACTGTTGTAGTTGTATCACATGTACCGTGTCAAATGTATTGTAACTGACATCAGTTATTATATATATGAGACTTTCTGTTTTATCTGTGTTCCGCATTTATATTTATCTGTGTTATTAGTTTATATTTACTGTTCTAAACTATTACGAACCATCGTAGTTCGTTTTATACTAGAATTGGGGTATGTCGATGGGAGAAAATAAATCAGAGATGAAAAATGAAAGAATATATATATTTACATATCACTCCCATCGAGATAACCAATACTAGTGTAAGGCCAACTATTGATGGCCGCTCCTCAACAGCCTTATTCTCCATGCTAGTTGACAGCACTACACCGTAGTGTCCTTGGCTAGCGTGGGTATAGAGGTGGGGCGTCACAACAATAAACTCCGAGTCGGTCATGGGACTGGTGTGAGAAACATAAAAACAGTTATTTGTACAAGAAGAAATCTGTTTATACTTTTTGGAAAATGAAACTACCATGAGGTCTCTCGGCACACACTTAAATGCAATCGCACGCATGGAGAAGGTTTCTCCTTATAGTAGTCAAACATGCTTGATACGCGAAAATCCTTTTGATATTATTTTTAGTGCATATTGTGAAAAAATATTTTCCTAGTATAATATTAATCTTAGCCAGCATACGTACCACTATAGTATGCCTACTATAGCTACCACGGTAAATGGCAGGTTCTACAGCTGAAATCGTAAAGGACTCGTATTGTTTGTTTGGATTTCCAACAAATGGCCAAGGCTAAGGAACTTCCTTTATCCGAATGGGTACGCCTCTAGAGGGACGTCCTGAGAACCTAACCGGATCTCCGCCAACATAAGGTCGGGTTACTTCTGTAACTAGGTAACTAACTGTCATGAGTATGTCATCCCTCGGTCGTAACCGACCTTTACCGGGGCCCCACAAATTCCAACTACACATAAGTAAAATATCTGGGCTCCATACCAGAATACCACTTTTTTCAAGAAGGAAATGCACAAACCCTTAGGGTCGCGAATCCCATAACCTTGCCCCATCCTTCCTATTTCGACCATTTATCGGGGTATGAGGTTGATAAAGTCTCGTCCCACAAAGCTATGCTTTACACAAAAGCCATGCTTTTGATCAACCAATGCTCAGCACTTAGCATGCCACATTACCAAATTGGGAATATATCACTAAAAACTATTAACTACATAACCTTTGAGCTCATACGTCTCAGAGAAGGGTGTTAAGCTAAGAGAATAAATTCTCCACTACCAAACAAAGATGTATTTGATAGAAACCAGCTTCATATCTCAAAGTGTAATGTCATACATACATCCATACAAGTCCATCCTAGGTCTGAATGGAACCAAAAGCGCTTCGTCCAATTAAGGAAAGAAGTCCTTACAAATTCGAATATCCCCAACCTCGTTCGGATTCCCCGTCGCGTAGGTAATCTCTATACCAGAGCAACTCGGTGCAGAGACAATCAAAAGGAAATCCTTACGTTTTTGAAAATACCCTATCTTCAATCACCGTCTTCAATACAATTCCATTTCATCGTTTCATTATTCGGAATGGTTTTCGACTTAATGTCCTCCCCCGGCCTTTCCGAATAATGAGTGCTTATTTTAAAACATATGGATACATTCGAGTCTTAGTTAAGTCACAACTTATTTTCCAATACCTTTCCTTTTTAATGGTTTAAATAAATTTCCATTTTTAATCTTTAAACAAAAGATCCACCTTTTATAATTCAATGCAGAACATTATATTCACACAGCAATACATTACAGATAAATAAATTACATTTACCACAGCTCAACCAAAGCAATTCATTTCACAGAATATTACAGATTAGCATACTAAATCAATCCAAGCATTCGATATAATTAATCATCCATAAGCAAGATTAATTAATCACATAATTTATAATTAATTTGATTAACCCAAAATAAATTAATTATTTATGAATTAATTACCTAACCCAACTTAATTAACATTAATTAATTACAAACCATTTGTTATTATTTTAATTAATGAATGAAAATTAATTAATCTTCCATAATTATCCATCTTAATTAATTATCCTTAATTACTTACATTAATTAATTATCCCTTAATTATTTACATTAATTAATTAACCTTTAATTAATTAATTAACCCTTAATTAATTAATTAACCCTTAATTAATTATCCTTTAATTAACTAATTATCCTTAAATCATTAATTAATTAATCATTAATTAATTAACCTTTAATCAATAATTAATCAACCCTTAATTATTAAATAAATTTATTTAGTTATTCTTTAATTACTTACATGAAGTAATTATCCTTTAAGTAATTAATTATCCCTTAATTATTTACATAATTAATCGACCTTTAATTAATAAATTATCCTTTAATAAATTCATTAAGCAATTGTACTTTAATTACATTAATTAATTATCCTATAATTACTTAAGTTAATTAATTAACCCTTAATTAATTAAGTCCTTAATTAATCTAAGATAACCCATTATCTTAATTAATTACTTAATTATTATTTAGATCTTATTATTTAATAAACCTTGTAATTAATTTATCATTAACAAATGAATTAAAAATATTTCATCTTCTTAATTAACTACTTAATTACATTATTTAAATTTATTTAAAATAAACTTAAGAATAAATTATAAATAAAGGACATACAAATACATACCTTAACTAAATTAATTTAAAATAATTTTTTTAAAACCTTTAACTAACCCTAATCTTAAATAAGATAATTGTTATATAATAGAATTAATTAAGAAGTTGTTTAACTTTAAAAAACTTGTTTTATTTAAAATTTAAAACTGTTATTCAAATACACGAGTCTAACCCGTGTCTATCCCAAACCCATACCCGAGAAAACTCCACCTTCTTATTTTAAAACTTTGTTTTGATTTAAAGTTTAACACCTTGTAACATCATGTAACCCACACGAACACCTCGGTACAAAACTCGAGCCACAATGTTACTTCCCAGAGATCCCTCTCGAGACTCCACCTTTTTCCCCGAGTACCACAAAAACACCCAGACACTACTTTCACGCGTGCACCGTGCACACCGATTTGGTCATCTCCGACCATCGCTACGACCTCCAACAAGTTGTCGATAACCTTGCTGACGAACTCATCCACCCAGATTGTCGATTGACTTGGCCAAGCGAAATCGAGCTACTTGAGCACCTGGAACCCAAAACTTGATCAATGAAAAACATCTCGTGTCTCTTGAGGCCTCGCGATCACGTCCAGAGTTGCATCACTAATCACGCTTCTAATCCCCCACCTACGATCAACTCCGGTCCACCTACGACGACACACGACCCTTGAATACAACCTCGACCAAATCAGGCTACAGAACCCTAACTCAACGTCGCCAAGCCACTCCGACCATCTAAAAATCCTCCGGTCATTTTTCACACGACCCTCAACACACGAGCTACCTCCAGCCTCATGCACGACGCTCCTCCACTCCCCAATCGTTGGGAATTGACACAAACCCAAAAACTGTTCAACTGATGAATTCTCCATGATTTCAAGCTTAAAAATCATGAAAATACCTTTAAAAATCACCATATCTAAGTACAAATCAGATTATAAAATCAAAACGTCAAATCCAGACATTTGATTTCTGACTTATATTGGATCAGCACTGTAATTTCTCATTTTTGAAATAAATACTCAATATATACCCTTGAAATTATTTTCAGAAATTATATTACCTCCATACAAACACTTTTCCTTTAATGATCATAGCCAGAAAAAGATTAGAGAAAGAAAATTTGATTTTTGAGTCTTGATTTAGTCTGTAATTTTAGAACAGAGGCATGTTGCCTGAACACGGACATGCACACTACATAAATACAGACATGGAATCATATTTTACATCCATACAAACATTTTTCACAACATTGTTTCCCAAATTTATCACATGCATCAAGTTATAAACAGATCCATGTTTTAAAAAAATAGTTTACTCACTGTTTGATGTTAAAATAGAGGAGCTGGAAAATCTAGAAATTGTTTTTGAATTTTGATCTGAAACTTGATTAGTTGCTTGATGCTATGATTTGCTTTATTTTGTCGAATCTATGCTTCAGGTTGAAATTGTGAAAAAGGTTGTTTGCTTTAGATTTTATTTCTTTTCTCTGGTTTGTAGTTTTCCTTAGTTTGGTTTTGAAATTATCAAAGAAAATGAGAAAGGAAGGAGTAGAGTGGTATATATAAATCTTGTTTTATTATTATTTTTAAAAATAAAAGAAAATCAAAAATATGACACTTGTTCTTATACATTTTATCTTTAGCTTACATTTGTCTATTGCATGTATTAATGTTTTCAATATTTTTTATATAGTTTTATATTATATTTCCTATTTTTATTAAATACATTTACTTTCATTTATACTTATATAACTTCAAAGAAAAATGATTTAAAACTAATTATTCATTAAATAAAAATCATATATACATGCATACATATATATTAGTTTTTAAAATATAGAGTTCAAATTCAATTTATTTTTAAGATATTTATTTTTGAATTTCAAATCAAAATTCTATTTACAATCTATTTATATATATATAAACAAACACATATCTTATTTGTTTTGGGAAAATTCAAATTAGTTCACAAATTAATTTTAAAAATTATATTAATTATTAAATTAAATTTGGCTTAAAAAGGGGATCGTTACAGCTTTCTAAGAAAACAAAAGGCTATTTTTTCAATGATGAAGAAGTCAGGCAAGCTTATATAAATTATATGTCTTTCGAAAAGTTTCTCCCAGAAGATTTGCTATTTTTGAAGATTTTCCTACTTATGATCTGTTCAATCTTTTTTTACAAAATAAAATTCTTGGTTTAATCGATGCTTCTCAAAATGATTTCGTTTATTATCCAAATTTAGTAAAAAAAATGTTTTATGCAAATTCAAAAGGATAATTTTATGATGGGTACAAAGAAGTAGTTTGGACTAGAGTCAAGGGAACACAGTTGCTTTAAATTGTGATATTTTGGGTCAAATTCTCGAATGCAAATCTAGTGGAATGGACCTTTCAACTTTTTTAATTGATTTTCAAAACTGTGAAGTGATTCATGACATTTTCAAAAGTGATGATGACTATGAATTTCAAAAAAAACTTGCATCCAAAAGCAAGAATTTTAGGCCTTCTTTTGCAACAGAGTATCACTCATTGAACGAATAATTATAGTATCCCGACTCAAAATGTTTGCAAAGTTTTTTTCATCATTTATGGTCAATATAACATAAATTAGTCTCAAGTAATTTTGGACAAATTTTTTTCTAAAAATCTTTCTAAGCATGAAAACACAATATTTCATGGTGTGTATCTCACTGGAGCTTTCATTTACTTCGGTGTTGGCCTCAAAGGGGAGGAAACCATTCCTCGAAAAATATTTGACAAGGCCAACATCTCACTTATGCATATTTCACCCTTTTTCAAGCCTTATGAAACGCTTGCAGAAAAGGAATAAAGATTGGCTTGGGAAGAAGAGCAAGATATAAGGGAAGAGGAGGTGGAGGAAGATGAAATGGAAATTGTAATGACCCATAAAATTTTAAAGGTTTTAATAACACAATTAACTGAAATTTTGTGAAATTTTAAATAAAAAATTTGAAAATAAAATTTTAATATTTGAAATACGTCTATTTAAACATAGCAAATGGAAATTTTTTATCAAATAATATGGAAATATATTTTATTGTGTAATTTTATTTAAATTTAGCAGTTAATATTAGATGATAATAAAATGTTTTCCAAACCTGAATAATTTTATATAATAAATTTGTAAATCATCTTCTGAGTAAGACATCATATTTCATTTCGTCAAATTTGTAATTCTCCAGCCCCGTTTATTTTATTTTCGGCGTTTCAGCAGCATTTTCGGTACCGAATATCAAGTTTTGATAGGATGATCGTATCACTAATATTTGTGTGCCATTCTATTCGTATCGTCATGATGATCTCTGCATTATATTCATTTGTGTATTTCGAAGTTCGGTACGCGGTGAAATCTATGAAAACGGTTAATCGTATCGACACCCAAATTTGAACTTTTGACATTCCGTGTCCATTCTAACATTCAAACGGCTAAATTTAGTAGCCACTGTCATTTATCATTTGCAGAATAAATGGCCAGCTGTTATAATTCCATCATTCAAATTTATTATTCTCCGGTCCGTTTCTCTGCCTCTTTGTCTCGTCTCCGGTCACACTATTGAAATTTTATAATATATACAATTTTATATAGCAGAGAAAAGTTTGCCTGCATATCTTCTATTCACTCTAAGGATATAAGTTTATATATTAGCCTGACCCATCTTCCTCCCATTTGTCTTGCTCATGCCTTCTAGTTGTGCCATAACAAGATCAAGTTTCCGCCAGCCATCCCCATGCTCGGCCTCCTCTCCCCTCTCCGTCAATTCGAACAACCCGAAGACTTCCACATCACCTATGCACAACACCACATCTTGAGACCATCATCGAAGCCTTCAACTCAGCAACCATCGTAGCCAGCCTTCCTATGCTCATGCCCGCCATTTCCATGCTCGGCCTTCCCTTTCAAGCAGCGCACAACCACTCGTGCCTAAATCATTCAAGCCGAGTCTCCTTCTTCTTTTCTTTGCAAGGGTATTCTATATATTGTTTTATACATAGTTATATATATATATATATTTGAATTTATATGGATTATATTTATATGTGTTAGTATATATATATATGTTTATAATAGTAAGTTTCATTAATAATAATAAAGTCAGTTATATTTGAAAGTTTTTTATCTTATGTTCTTTTTGATCTTTTACACATGCGAGTCTTGATTTTAGAAATATGTGTATACATTCCCTATATATATAAAGTCATCTTGCAAATAGGTCTCAGCATTGTTTTCTTTAAACTTGTATACATTTATATATGTATTTCAATATGGGTGTTTACTTGATATACTTTTTATGTTTTCATTATAAAAGTTTATATAAAATTTATATGTAGATATATATAGTTATACTTGATTTATTATATATATATATATATATAATATTTTGATTGGTTTATGTTGGGTTAATAATGGCCATGTATAAGACTTATATGTGTGTGTGTGTATATATATATATATATATATATATATGTATGTATATGTATATTATATATGTTAGCTTATTCCATATACGATACGTTTTAATTAGTATACACATTATATAAAGCCAAGTCTGCGTATAGGATGTATTATATATATATAATTGCAATAGCAGTTTACATATTAGTTAGATATGCCTGAGTATACGTGACATACGTATGGGTTTACATGATTCTTGATTTGTTTTGTAAGTTATACATATTATATTAATATATAGTGTCTGCATATTAGCTATGTGTAGCCTGCATAAATACGTGTATATATTATAATCAATATATGTAAGTTGATTTATATACTAGTACTATATTTATACTTGATTCGGTTGCACCGGTCCAGTGAAAACACGCCCAACACTTGCCCTCCAAAGTGGGGCATATGCCTGCATATGCCGCGCTTTGTTTTAGCTTGGACATTCTCATCCGGTCTTGTGTGCCGAACCAATTGGTCCGGTCATTGATATTTGCCTATAAGTATGGGCATTATGCCTTTGTTATTCCTTACCAAGTGAGATAGCCGAACCAGATTTTCCTGCCGAACCAACCATATTGCCGAATCACGCTTGACTACCGAATCAGGTGATTGCCGAATGAAGTTTTAACCTTGAACTGCCGAATGAGTCGAGTGCCGAATGAACTTAAATCTTGGGGTACCGAATGATACTCGGTGACCTTAAGTACCGAATGAACTCAAGCCATGAATTACCGAACGCGTTTGAGGAGTACGAGTGCCGAATGGACTTTAGTCCCGAACTACTGATCGAGCCTTTATGTTTTGAACTACAAATGAAATTCTAGACTACATACATTTGCATGTTTATATCTTCCGGTCTAACGACGTTCTTTTTTATGTTTGCAGATAAATGTCTCATAAAGTGTTGGGCGTGTTTTCACTGGACCGGTGCAACCGAATCAAGTAGGGAAAGCACCATCGAACCAACCTACTTCCTCATGCTACCGAACCAACCTACTTCCTCATGCTACCGAACCAAATTTCAACCAACCATCACCGAATCACTCACCACCGGACCAAGTCCCACCGAACCAAACTCCAACCAACCATCAACGGACCAAGTTCCGCCGAACCAAGGCCTTGCCGAACCAACTTTGCCAGGCCAGATTGCATCAGCCCAGGCCCACCAGCAGCTATATACATCCAAGACCCCTGCCCCCAGCCTCACTCTATAAATAGAGGGGCAGGGGTATAGCAATGACAGACAAGTTTGAGAGCTCAAGCACGGATAGAACTTTCAAACAACTTTCAGATACTTGTAATCAAAGCTTTGTACTTGTAATCTGAACAGAAAAGGAGAATAACATATAAAGTGGACGTAGGAACATTCTGGCCGAACCACTATAAATCTGTGTGTCTTTTACAGTTTAGTCCATCTATTTTATATATTTGCATAAATCACCCAAATCACTAAGAACAACATATAATCAACTAAATCATATGACTTGGAGGTGCTTGCCCATTTTTTGTGCAAATATTTTTGGTGCTTTTACTGAGAACAGGAGCTTGAAGCTTCAGCTTCTCCCACTTAACCCTTTTGCTATCAGCATCGTTCATTGCTTGGAAAACATGCCTCCTAGACGAAAGAAAGATGCTAACAAAGGAAAGAACATCGCAACTAGCAGTATCCCAGATCCAGTAATCAGAGATCAAGACAATCGTCCGGTTCCAACAGCAAATGGAAATCAGGCAAATCCGACAGCCCCTGCTACAGAACAACCAATTACAAGGACGGATCTGGACAGGGTTGTGGATGAAGTAACTAACCGCTTCGCATCTCAACAAGAAGCCTTGGTGGACCAACTCATGTCACGCTTAAGGGATGCTGAAGAATCCAACCGCAACACTGAATCATGGGGCGAGTCCCGGTCTGGAGGATCCGGGAGACGACAAAGGTCTTTCTTCTTCGAAGAGGCTAACCACAGAAACAGCTGTGGTAGGAGCCGAACCCGGACTCAACCCGAGTTTCGACCCGAGGAAACATTTGGAACCGAACCCAACAGGGGAGGTACCAGGCAGGGGTCGGATGTAGCTGAGCCTGCCATGCTACCTAACCATGGAAACACCAATGGACGGGGCCGAGCTGGAGTCCAGCCCGAAGTTGGACCCGAGGAAGTGCTGAGAACAGAACCCGGCAGGGGAAGATCAAGGCAAGGGCCAACTGTGGCTGACCCCGGCGTGCCCCCGGAAGACCAGAGGCAGCCATTGGAGAATGTTAGGAGTGATAGATGATACCATCCCTACAGGTCATCTGGACGGAATCAATCCCGCTGGGAAGAACCAAGCTCATTTCTATCTGCTCCAAGTTCTGATGAAAGGATGGCGCGATTGTTCAGAGAGTGCGTCCAACGGGACCAAAGGGATCTGAGGATAGGCGCTAGGGTAACCAGCCCCTTCACCTGCAATATCGAAACTGCCATCACCCCTCGGGAGTGGAAAATGCCAACAATGGAACCTTACAAGGGAACCTTTGACCCCGTTGTACACTTGTAGAGATACACACAGCATATGCTCATGAGCGGAGCAACAGAGAGAGTGTTGTGTAAATGCTTTCCACTATTCTTGGCAGATCTAGCTACCTCCTAGTTCTGCCATCTACCCTAAGGGTCCATCAGCTCATGGGAAATGTTGAAAGAAAAGTTCATCAGCCAGTTCCGCATTCATTTGGAACAACCCAAGGATGCTTATTCCCTATCTGATATCAAACATAAATCCAGAGAGACGGTGCAACAATATCTAACCCGATTCAACGCCGCAGCAGTCGCAGTCCAAGATGCCGACGAGAAACTTATCCTAATGGCCCTCTACAGTGGTGTGCATCCGGATACTAAGTTTGCTAGGAGATTAACGAAAGAAAAGCCAGCTACCTTACCCGATTCTTCCACGAAGCCGGGAAATATATGAGACTTGAAGACGCTGCCATTGAAAGGTAGACAGGGCAACAAACCAAGGCAGCTCATGGCAACACAACGACAGTAGCAAAGGACGTTCGAAGAAATGACTCCAGAGATAGTGTTGGGGGCAAGAAGGGGGAAAAGCGCTTATATAGGCCAGGACCGAGATTTGACTCTTACACTCCTTTAAATGAAACAATCGAAAACATCTTCTTGGCCACCCAAGACGAAGTTAGATACAAGCGCCCCCGCACAAGAAGGAATCAGATAATGCAATTAAGTCTGGAAAGTTCTGCCGCTTCCACGAATCTCATGGGCATGACACCAATGAATGTCATCATCTCCGGGACTTGATTGAAGAACACATCAGAAGGAAGAGACTAGAGCACTATGTGAAAGCTCAGAGCAGGACTTCAACTCCTGCCAATGAGAAACCAGGGCTACCCCTCCCGGAAGTAGGCGGAGGAAATCGCAACACCAGCGGCTCCAGTCAAGAGAAGATAGTGGTCCTTACCATATCAGGAAGACCACACATCGCTGACAGAAGCTGGGCAGAGATGGCAAGATACGGTAAGTCACTTAGAAACAATGAAGGCTACGTTAATTCTGTTATAGAAGAACGCCACCCGAAATGGAAAGAGAATGATGACATCACATTCAGTAGGCGTGATCTAGAGGGAAGGCAGTACCCTCACATGGATCCTATGGTCATCTCTGCCTGGTTCGGTCCAGCCGAGGTTTTCCGAATTCTAGTAGGCGCTGAAAGCTCAATAAATATCCTATTCAAGCATGCTTTCGACAAAATGAAGCTGTCAATGAAGGATGTGTCTCCCTGTAGCAAACCGCTACATGGTTTCACTGGAGATGCGAAGATGCCCCTCGGGCAACTGGACCTCTTTGTCGAAATAGGAAGTCATCCCCGCTCCGTTGTGCGAAAACAAACATTTGTGCTAATAGAGAACCACTCAGCCTACAACGCATTTTTGGGAAGACCAGCCTTGTCTGACTTCCAAATTGTCCTAGCCCCGTGGTGCCTGAAGATGAAATTTCCAACGGATGACGGAATAGGAGAAATAGAGGGAGATCAAGACGCCGCTCGAGATTGCTATGTGACTGAACTTCGCAATAACCGCAGGAAGGATAAAGGGAAGGATGCAGAGACTTCTCTCTGCAAGAAAAACTTGGAGGCATAGCAATTAAAGAAAGCCCCTCCTCTTCGATATACCAGCGATCCTTTCAACGAATTAGACGCCAGGGACAAGGAGGAGGAGGCCACCACCGAGCTTGCAAAGGCTATGGAATTTGTATCTGTAGACAAACACGACCCAAGTAGACTGCTGAGAGTCGGGTCTCAGTTAAGAGCAGAATTGAAGGATCAACTCGTCGATTTTCTTCGCCACAACTTGGATGTATTTGCATGGACGCACGCTGACATGACTGGAATCTCCCTAGACGTAGCATGCCACATACTGAACATCGATCCCACCAAGGTGCCAGTAAAGCAGAAAAAGAGAAGCATGGGGGCAGAACGATCAGCAGCCCTCGAGAAAGAAGTAAAGAACCTACTTGCCAATAACTTCATACGAGAAGCCATCTACCCAGAATGGATCGCCAATCCGGTACTGGTAAAGAAAGCTAATGGGAAGTGGCGAACATACATCGACTTCTCCAACCTAAATGATGCTTGCCCGAAGGACTGCTTCCCACTCCCCCGAATCGATCAACCCGTGCACAACACAGCCGGACACGAACTCTTATCCTTTATGGAAGCATACTCAGGATATAACCAGATCCCTATGCACGCCTCCGATCAAGACCACACTAGTTTCATCACTGACCGGGGATTGTACTGCTACGGAGTAATGCCTTTTGGACTTAAAAACGCCGGAGCTACTTACCAGCGCCTCGTCAACAAGATGTTTGCGGAATTAATAGGACGAACTATGAAAGTTTATGTGGATGACATGCTGGTAAAATCAAGGAAAGCCAACGATCATATAAACCACCTGGATGAGATGTTTCAAGTACTTTGCCAATATGGAATGAAGTTGAATCCTCTAAAGTGCTCCTTCGGAGTATCGTTGGGAAAGTTCTTGGGATTCATCGTCCATGCCAGGGGGATTGAAGCAAACCCCGAACAAGTCCGGGCTTTGCAAGATATCAAGATACCATCCACTCGAAGAGAGATGCAAAGCCTAAACGGGAAAGTGGCCGCCCTAAGCAGGTCCATCTCTAAAGCAAACGACAAATGCATCCCTTTCTTCGAAGCTCTAAAGAAAGACAAAGGAAAGTTCGAATGAACTGACAAATGCTCGACAGCCTTCCTTAACCTAATCGAACACCTTCAGGGACCACCAGTACTCTCAACTCCAAATGAAGGCGAAGAACTATACCTATACCTTGTTGTATCGTCCCATGCTTTAAGCGCCGCTTTGGTGAGAGAGGACAACCGCGCGCAGCGGTCCATATACTTTGTAAGCAAGAGATTTACAGGGGCAGAAGCCAGATACCCTAAACTTGAAATGCTAGCATATTGTTTGCTAATCACGTCACGGAAACTGCGACACTATTTCCAATCTCATTCCATCAGAGTTTTAACCGATCAACCGCTAAGGCAGGTACTCCATCGCCCCGACACTTCTGGGCGACTACTTAAATGGTGCATTGAACTGAGTCAATATGATATCACCTACCACCCTCGCACCGCCATCAAGGGACAAGCCATGGCCGATTTCATTGCCGAATTCACTACCAACGAAGGTAAAGATCGATCTGAAATAACAAAAATATCAAGTGGAATCTCTTTGTAGATGGAGCATCAAATGAACAAGGCTCGGGGGCAGGTATTGTGATAATCACCCCTAGGGTAAGGAAGCTGCACTATGCCCTAAAGTTGGAATTCGCTGCAACCAACAACGATGCAGAATATGAAGCAGTGATAGCCGGATTAGAACTTGCCCTAGAGATTGGAGTCGGTTCTTTATGTCTCCATAGTGATCCTCAACTTATTGTAAATCAAATACTGGGAGAATTCCAGACTCGAGGAGAATGACTCACGGCATATCTAAAGAAGACCAAGCTGCTGCTCAATCAATTGGATCACTATTTAATCAAACACATTCCACAAGGAGAGAATCAAGAGGGCGACGAACTGGCAAAGCAAGCTAGCATGAAGGACGGCACCACTTTCGGAATAATAACCATCTCAAAGCAACTAGCCCCGAGTTTCGAGCAAGTGAATCTGATAGCTGCAATCGAAGAGGAAACTTGGATGACTCCCATCCGGAAGTACTTACAAAGTGGCACACTGCCCGACGGGCGTAGCGAAGTTAAGAAAATCTTGAGGAAAGCTTCCCGCTACACAATACAAGAAGGCATCTTCTATCGGCGCGGCTTCTCTAACCCCTTATTAAGGTGTGTCGCTGGAAGGGAAGCCAAAGAAGTCCTGTCCAACATCCATCAAGGAAGTTGCGGAGATCACACTGGAGGGCAGACTCTAACAAAGAAAATACTGTGATATGGGTATTACTGGCACACTTTAAACAAAGACGCCTTAAACTTCGTCAAAAGATGTGACAGATGCCATAAATTTGTTAAGATTCCTCGACTACCAACAAATGAGATTACTCAAATGACCAGTCCTTGGCCCTTTGCGGTATGGGGAATTGATCTGATTGGCGAACTGCCGATGGGCCGAGACGGAGCCAAATATGCTATAGTGGCAGTCGACTATTTCACCAAATGGGTGGAAGCGGAACCTTTAACTAAAATATCTTCGGCAAAAGTTATTAACTTCTTGATCAAAAATGTTCTATGCAGGTACGGGGTTCCGCTCAAAATTATATCGGACAATGGACTTCATATTGACAGCGAGGAGTTCACCGACTGGTGCCGAGAGCACGGAATTCACAAAAGCTTCTCATCTGTGGCTTATCCCCAGGCGAATGGACAAGTCGAAGCTGTCAACAAAATTCTCAAAACTCTGATCAAGTAGAAGCTTGAAAAGTCAAAAGGCGCTTGGGTGGATGAACTTCCTACGGCACTTTGGGCCTACCGCACGTCTTTCAGAACATCAACAGGGCATACTCCCTTCTTTTTGGCATACAGATCGGAGGCCATGCTCCCAGTTGAAACTGTAGTGCCCTCCCACCATAGGATCCACTACAACTCAGAAGAGAATGAAGAACTCCTACACATGTCTTTGGACCTAATTGAAGAAAGAAGAAATGATGCAGCACTTAAAGCGGCAGCTCACAAGCAAAAAGTGGCAGCACGATACAACTCCAAAGTCAAGCACCGCAGCTTACGAGAAGGAGATCTTGTTCTCAAACGGATCTTCCGCGCCCCGGAGCGCTAGATCCAATCTGGGACGGACCCTATGTAATTCATAAAGATCTCCACAATGGAGCTTATATTTTGTCAACAGTGGACGGAGAGGTGTTCCAGAGGGCATGGAACATCCAACACCTTCGTCGATACTTTTATTAACTTGTACTGCCCATATGAAGTGAATTAACGAAGAGAATCAATGGACGTAGGCATCTTCGTGCCGAACCACTTTAAAAATATTGTCTCTTTTTAACTTGTTCCTTTATATATTGGCTGCTTGTTAAGCTTTATCCTTTTATGTTGAACAAAATCCTATATAATGGCATTTCCATTCTTGACACTTCACGGCACAACCTCACCTGGACAAGACCTAACAGGTACTATACGAATCTATGCCCTCGTCAATGAGACACTTTTGCTCCAGCATCCCTCTGCTGCGAGTTAACTCATTGCTTGCGATGGCCCTCAAAGCCAACTGTAATGAGCCGATCATGAGCCACCGAGAAGGCCGACTATAGCCGAGGCAGCTCATTAAGGCATTCGGCTCGCCGATGACTGTGAACCGATTATAAGCCCCAACATATGGTGTGGCGAGCCAGGGGCAGTTCACAGTTGACGATCGGCACCCACGCTAGCCGGCCACGGTAAATCGAATAATACCCACGATTACGGGCCATAATGGCCCGGGTAGTTACTGCGCACGATCTCGGCTCCGATGTGTCTTAAGTACGGCTGTGGTAAAAAAGAAAACTCCCCGCGGAGGCGTAAGATGGGTGACGAATGTCTCCAAGACCCACAGCTAGGGAAAGTGACTACAAAACCCGTTTGCCACGAACTTAAGCACATCGAAGGCCTTCCGTGATTGGAAGTTTTACTATTCCTTATATTTCCATTTTATTTATAAAAACTTTCCTCCGATCCTCTATATCAACCCTTAAAGTACAGGACACCAAATAGGATGCACTCGCTAATGGGAATGAGAACTCTTAGTTGGATGACGGGTCACTCAACCCGTATTCGATCACACAAGGCATTCAAAGCTACCATCTACAACTAAAAATCGAAAGGGTGGTACTTTCTTCTCTTGTATACAAATAAGTAGCTCTGATATATTCACACATCACATTAACATTGCAAGACATGAAATTATACTTTAAGCAAGAACTTGACATCAAACACAGTTGAATCACTAGCACATGCACAGCTATATTTCTTATGCAACACATCAAAATAATGACAGCATCCAAATATGACAGAATCAGCTTATGTTATAAAATTACATGTAAAAAATAAAGTCGTTCGTTGCAATGACATAATTACAACCTGAAAATACATTAATGTTTTGGAGCTAGTATATACAGGAATGTCAAGTAAAACCAAAAATATACGGATCAGGCCAAAATAGTCGGCAGCATCAAAACTTCATCTCTATCCTTCCGACCCCCCAAGACCTACTTGACCGCAGGATCAGAGCTCCCATCATGCTGACCAGAGGTCCCACCTGTCCAATTCAGGAGAAGAATCTATTAGATAAACGATAAGCAACCAAGCTATGAAAAGGCTAAAAGGGGAGACTTACCAACATCCGTTCCTTAATCGTCGTCTCCCAACTGCATGCCTACCTCCTCGGCAGCAAGCAGCCGCATTCCCTCCTTCACCGCCACTTTCTCTTCCTTAGTAAACTGGACCGTAACCACATCCATCCTGAAGGCCATACCACCCTCCTTATCCGCATCAGCCTTGGCCTCTTCCAGAGCCCGAAGATAAATCCTTGCCATGATCCGGGGATAGTCATCCATCCAGGATAAGTTGCCCTGCTTCCAAGTACAGAAATACATATCCTGGAGCATCTCGTCCATCATCCCCTCGTTTTCCTCGAACTCCCTCATCCGGACTTCAGAAGCCAACAGCTTTGCAACGGCAGCATCCCTCTCCGATCGGTATCGCGAGCGGTCAGCCTGAAGGGATTTCCTCATCGCCTCCATCTCCTCCTTCAGCTTGGCTTGAGCAAGCCGCAGCTTCAAGCTTCTCAGATAACTCCTCTACCCGCTCGAGGTCCGCCTTCCGAACATCGTCTACCGTTGCAATGGCTATATCGATCCGTTCCTTGCAGATGGCCTCCATTTTTCGCAGCTCGGCTCTGCTAGCCTCTTCCATAGTTTTTTTTAGCCGTCTGGAGGTAGCCTCGTGCTGAAAGATTTGGATGGCCTGATCGGCAAGTTGCTTAGCCTAGTCGGCAATCACTAGCCGCAATCTTATGTTGGCACTCCCAATTTCCTCCCCAGCCTTGACCAGTCGAGCGTGATGCCCCATCAACTTCCTGGTCTCCTCAGCCACCCGATCGATGTTTGCCTTGGCCTCATCCCCCATAGTCACAATCCGAGTGGTCAACAAGTCGAGATCCAAAGACTTAGCCTCATCAAGCACCCTTACCATAGGATTGCGGGGTAGGAGGTGCTCATTGGTAACCTCATCGAAGGAAATATCATGAGAACTCGGGTCCAGATCTGGATGACCCGCAAATGGTTACGAGCCAAGCCGGGACGATCAACATGAGTAATGGTAGTATTCTCTAATGGATGCGGAGATTGTATGGACTCGGTATCCTCCCATGTGATATCATGAATAGGCTAGGTTGGGGGCTGAGGTCCAAGTGAAGGTTCGAACATGGAGCGCCTCCTTTTTCTCTTTTGAATATCCTCTTCAATAACTCCGAGAAGAGGACGATAGCCGACTACATCCCCGGAACGGTTGTTCGAAGGCTTCGGTTTAGCAAAAGCTCTAAGGAGTTTGAATTGCTCGAGGCGGTGTCGAATGTCTGATGTCTTGGCCGCCTTACCCGTTCCTGGAATAAAAACCAAGTGTTACAAGCATGCATGGGACTATAATCCAAGAAACATGTGAAGTTAAAAGAGGAGTCAAAAATTCACCTTGAACCGCCGGAGTTGCCCTAGCTGAAATGCTCTCAGAAGATGGACTAGCACCAGTCCCGGCCTTATCAGTTTTCTTCGGTTTGTTCACCAAGGCCGACCCTTCCTCCAACCCCTCAAAATCTTGGCGGAAAGCATCATCCGTCCACTCTTGAATCTCACCTACTTGCCCAGGGGTCAAGGCACCAACGCCACTACCACTTTGTCCTTCGCCACCATTACCACCATCATCTTCTCCCTCACCTCCGCTCTACTCCTCGCCTCTTTCCTCCTCTCCACTTTCCTCCTCCGGAACATCTGTGCACGTGCTGGGAGAGGGTCCATCAGTTTTCTTGAGCTTCTTCCCCCCGACAACTAGAGGTATTGAGAAGGGTTTCCTCTTGCTGCTCTTTGTCGTGGCCCCTCCTTTGGATTTAGCAGCTCTTTCCTTAGCCGTATCCCTCTGCTTGACCACAGACTGACGTGGTAGAATCAAGTTGTGTCCCAGGAGAGTGGCATTCCTGATCAGGTAAGAAGCTGGCCTATCCCTTCCCGAAATGGCTTCTATCTTCGCGGCCATCTGAACCAGGTGATCGTTCTCCACGACCGCAAAGCCACCTGTCGCTAGCAAGAGATAAAAACACATAAGAAGAAGCATTGCAGTCAAAACGGAAATTATAAACAAGCTTCAACATACAGCCGGAGTTGAAGCGACGGATAGAAACAGAGTCATCCTTGACGAAAAACCATTCTTTCTTGAACATGCTGAACTTCGAATATAAGTCCAGGATCGGCTTGAAGGACACGGCCGGTTACAAACTAATGTATAGAGACCCCTTCTTGTAGCCTCTCAAGTTGTACAAATATCGGATCTCCCGATTGGAAGGGGGACGCCCGTATTTTCTCTGGAAAATGATGAATAGGCTCACCAGGATAGCGTAAGAATTGGGCTGAAGATGGAAAGGGGCCACCTTTAGGTAGGTGATGAAGCTGACTATCCAAGCATTGATCGGGGGAATGGCCCCGCACATGCAATGGTACCTACTATAAGCGAAATATCCTTCAGGGGGGTTGTACGGCATCACTCCTCCCCGAGCAACAACATACACGCTCTATCAATCCCAAAGGAGCGAGAGATAACATCAAGATGCTCCTCTTTGAGGGAGCTAGGAAAGCAGTCAGGAGGAGAGTTCAGGAGCTCCTGAGGGCCATATCCATCCACTAGTGATCTCGGTGTGGGCCCATGTCGCCCTGATTCCGGCTGAACTGGGGGCACGACGTGGGGCTCTCTTCTGTCCATAGATTTCTTTTTATCTGATCGAGTTCCCACTTTATGAAACATTTATCTGCAAACACAAAAAAGAACGTCGTTAGACCAGAAGATATAAACATGCAAATGTATGTAGTCTAGAATTTCATTTGTAGTTCAAAACATAAAGGCTCGATCGGTAGTTCGGGACTAAAGTCCATTCGGCACTCGTACTCCTCAAACGCATTCGGTAATTCATGGCTTGAGTTCATTCGGTACTTAAGATCACCGAGTATCATTCGGTACCCTAAGATTTAAGTTCATTCGGCACTCGACTCATTCGGTAGTTCAAGGTTAAAACTTCATTCGGCAATCACCTGATTCGGTAGTCAAGCGTGATTTGGCAATATGGTTGGTTCGGCAGGAAAATCTGGTTCGGCTATCTCACTTGGTAAGGAATAACGAAGGCATAATGCCCATACTTATAGGCAAATATAATGACCGGACCAATTGGTTCGGCACACAAGACCGGATGAGAATGTCCAAGCTAAAACAAAGCGCGGCATATGCAGGCATATGCCCCACTTTGGGGGGCAAGTGTAGGGCGTGTTTTCACTGGACCGGTGCAACCGAATCAACTTCCTCATGCTACCGAACCAACCTACTTCCTCATGCTACCGAACCAACCTACTTCCTCATGCTACCGAACCAACCTACTTCCTCATGCTACCGAACCAAATTTCAGCCAACCATCACCGAATCACTCACCACTGGACCAAGTCCCACCGAACCAAACTCCAACCAACCATCACCGGACCAAGTTCTGCCGAACCAACTTTGTCAGGCCAGATTGTATCAGCCCAGGCCCACCAGCAGCTATATACATCCAAGACCCCTACCCCCAGCCTTTCTCTATCAATAGAGGAGCAGGGGTACAGCAATGGCAGACAAGTTTGAGAGCTCAAGCACGGATAGAACTTTCAAACAACTTTCAGAAACTTGTAATCAAAGCTTTGTACTTGTAATCTGAACAGAAAAGGAGAATAACATATAAAGTGGACTTAGGCACATTCTGGCCGAACCACTATAAATCTGTGTGTCTTTTACAGTTTAGTCCATCTATTTTATATATATGCATAAATCACCCAAATCACTAAGAACAACATATAATCAACTAAATCATACGACTTGGAGGTGTTTGCCCATTTTTTGTGCAAACAAAACGATACATACCCGAACGATCTATGGAATAGGAGAAATCGTTATGGGTTGAAATGATAAACCTAAGCGATTTTCATTTGAACTGAATTTAGGATTACGGGTTGAAAAGATATATGCCCGTGTATATTTAAACTACGAATTAAAATGATAAATATCTGTATCACTTGACCATAAGATAGAAAATTTTATACAGACACCGTTGGTCTATATATAAATATTTTGAAAATGATTTCTATGGTTTTGGAAAGAAATATATGGTTTAATAAATATTGATTTCAAGAAATTATATATAAATGTATTTTATAAAGTTTAAATTCTTGATTTTAAAATTATAGGTTTCGAAAATTTTAATGGTTATAAGTTGGTTTTGAAATTATATATTTTAAGATTTCACATAAAAATTTACTACTCTTAAAAATATATAAATTAAGTATTAATATAAAATAAGTTTAATAATAAGATTTGATTAAATAAAGTTGATTTTAAGCATTATTTAAGAAATTTAGTTTCAATTAAAGAGTTTATAATAATTTTTAATAAATTAATGTTGGAAAGAGAAACATAAATTGGTTTGAGATTGAATTTATTTAAGGGTCATAATCAAATAAGTTTGGTTTGAAATAAATTAAATTTGAGATTTCAAAGATATGATTTTATAACTTGATTTAAATGAATATTTTCAAATTTACATAAATTGAGATGGGATATTTTGTTTATTTAAATTTTTAATTTGAAGTTGTATTTAATTGTTATTGAAATGATTAAGTAAATATTTCAAAACTAAATAATAGTAAAGTGAATTTGATATATATGAAATTATCAAATTTAGTTTTGAAAATGTTGAATATTTAAAGCTTTAAAATATAATTGAAATTGAAATTGAAATGCTTTATTTTGTGTTTCAAATCTGTATTTGAAATTGATATAATTTGAAATGGTTTATTTAGAAACTGAATTGCATTGATATTGATGAATGGAGATTGAACTAAATTTGAATTTTTGAATTCGAGTTGATTTGAATCGATTTGTGAAATTTGAGGAAGCTATTAAAGTATATAAAGTATTTTTAAATTATATTTAAAACTATTTATGTACTATATAAATTATTCTGATATAAACTATTTTAATATAAATTATTTTTAATATAAACTATTTTAATATACTAATTATTTTAATATAAATTATTTTAACTTATAACTACTTTAATATAAACTATTTTATTTTATAAACTATTTTATTATATATATACTATTATTAATACCTAAACTGTTTAAGTGGTGGAAGTTATGATTTCAAAGTTATGAATTTGAAAGTATTAGTTATCAAGTATTATGATTTCAAAGTATTATGGTTTCCAAATTATAGTGTTTCCAAAGTATTATGATTTCCAAGTGTTATGATTTCCAAAGTGTTATGGTTTTAATAGTGTTATAATTTCGAAAGAGTTATAATTTTGGAAAGAGCTATAATTTTGAAAATAGATATATTTGAAGTGATAATGATATCGACTGATATGGTTTTGATATGTATATGATATTTGTAGTTTGGAAGTATGGTATTTTGAAATTACCACGGTTTTATAATAACGGTTGGTTGTTAAAGAGATCGGGATCGGTTATTGTCATACTCTCTGCCAATACCGAAAACCACTTTAACAACAGTGTACATGGTGGAGATTCTAGAATAAAGTGGGATGGTTTGGTGACGATTCTATATGGCATTTACATAGCCTTGACTTCCATAAGTCATCTTGATGCGGCTAAAATAAGAGCCAAGCCGGGCCAAGTGAGGTCATTCCTCCGATCGGACACATTTCTTCGATACCATTCTATTGCTTTTGTGATTTGATTGGGTGCACCCTAGGGATGTGTCACAAGTGGACGATAGTAGCTGATGCCACCATTCCGGATACGCAAATGGTATATCTACCCTAGCATTGCATCGAGTGTCGTTTCACATGCCCTATCGTACCTTCTACGAGTTTGTTTTGTGTCGTACCTACGGAGTTCTCCCAGATAGTCCACTTGTGAATGGAGTTTACAATATTTGTATCGACTACGACATAATAAAATGTATTAAGGGGAATATAGGCAATGCCTTAATGCCATTTTAATAGTTTACTTTACTATGGACACATTATAATAGCGTACATTACTACAAAGTAGATAGTTTAACGAATCTTTACCCAAACATCCTTTGAGTTACTTGTGTTTCAGTTGATATTTAGCTTGAGTTGGATTTATTGATATAAGAATGTTAATATTGACTTGAATGTTTTGTGTTTTGCTTTACGCTCGGGTCATACTGAGTGTCACAGCATTTGAGACTCACCTTTGGAGTTGGAGCTTCGCTTGGAGATCCATCTATCTATTCAGCTTTCAGTTATTCAGTTGATTCCAGTGATGTGTTCAGATTTTTGTTATTTGACTATTGTATTGATACTTCTATGTATTCAAGACTTTTTATATCTTGTTTAACTCTGTTATATATATGTGTGTGTGTGTGTGTGTGTGTGTGTATAGTAGCTCCATGAACTACTATTCCTTTGTTTCCGCTCCTTATTATTATATTACTCTATATCGGTGATTCTATGATTGATTTATTTACTATATATGTTGATTTTTGCCAAACATAAATTAACAATCTGATATTTTGAGCAATTCAAGTCTGACATGTATGGATGCAAATGTCAAGAAATAGCGGGTCGTCATAGTTGGTATCAGATGTGACGTCCCACTTTGAGACCCATATTAACATAGAGTATTACAACATAACACCATCTACTAATGCAGATAATAGAGCTGGATAGGAGCGACCATGTATAGCCTTGTCTTAACTATCTTAATACGTCGATAAGTGCGATTTATTTTTTTCTCAAGTGGATCGACATATCCAATAAATATTTAATACAAAACTATAATGGCTAACAGATCTATCAGAACAAAACATAACAACTCAAATGTAAGTAACATCACAGAACAACAGAAATGCATACATATGCATAAGTACAGATACAATCACTAGTATAATCCAAAATGATACATCAAATGGTATGACGACCACAACCCAAACATGGGTCAAAAGAATATACATCAGAGTGCCAACAAAATGGACTACACAAAAAGCTATAACAAAACGAGCTAGCAGAATAGTTCATGCAGAAGGAGAATATGCTAAGTCCAAATATACCTAACCTGAAACACCTCGGTCTGACTCGAGTACAAAATACACGGGTCAGCCTAGCAAAAAAAATAAGTAAAATGTGATAGCAGAATAATAGAACATAAGAGCATAGTGATATTCTTTTTAAACAAGAAGAAACGATAAGAAAGCTAACCATAGACATATGGAGGATACGCATCATGTATGGCATATATGGTTACACTAGGTGATAAAACATTATTGCTTCAATAAGCACAAAACACAAAGGAGACGGAAATTCTCATGAATCGCTAAAATGTAGCATGCCTCATATCATCGGTAATTCAAAATATACAAAGGATATAAATATCACAAACGAAGCCAAAAAGGCAGACACAAACACGAATGAAGGCATCACAAGTTTCCACATGGTAATCGCTATGTATCGAGTGGTTCAAAGGACTGACTCCGAAAGGCGATACTCTAGGGAAATATAAATATCAATGAAACAAAAGATGCATGTGCACAAGCCCAAAGACGACAAAACCGAAGGCACAAATCGGAAGGCACAAATCTGAAGGCACAAATCCGAGTATCTTTCAAGTGGTGACGAAGGACCAACTCCAAAAGTGATACTATAGGGCAACAAACCATAGTGGCAAAGTTCGGGAGGCCCAGTATTGGACGCCACTAACTGGCAATATGTGTCATAAACTCTCAAAAAGGAACCTGAGAAGTGTTAACATGCGTCCCCTACCACCCATCGTACTAAATGGTTTACTCACCGCTAGTAAATTTCACACTCAAAGCAGTAAAAGGTTCACCTCATGTCATCGGTAGATTGACCCGCAGGCCAAAATGATCAATCAAATAGATTAGGAATTAACTAAAAAGATAAACGCACATGTTTATAAAAGCGTTATATCCAATCATTTAATTCTCCTTACTCTTCGCTCGAAGTGAAAAATTATGTGTTTTATATAGAAATTAAGTTAAAGAAAACGAGTTTTAGGAACGCTTCGAAATCACTTTAGAAATTGTCCTTGAAATTCTCTTGTTATAGAGTATATAATTTTGATACTTAAAAAAAAATATAATAATAATTTCAAAAGCCCATTTATTTGAAAAACATTTTTGAAACACATTATAAAAACCATGTATGAAATCCAGAAAGAAATGTCAAGAGAACATCGAAATAACGGAAATTACACCAAGTATTATCCGTTTAAAACAAGCTGCGACTCAATATTTGACAGTAGGATTGAACAAGTTACCAGTGTCAAAATGACTATAAATTCTACCGAAATGTAGTTCAACATTCTTATTTCAATTTTCAAAAAGAATCAGTCAAATCCAATTTGAAGTGAAGAATCTGTGTCGTTTCAAAGTTGGACTAAAATAAGGTTAAATCGCTGAATTCCAACATGTTGCGGGTTCAAGTTCGACAGCAGTTTCAAAATAGCAAAAGTACCCGGACTATCATAAAATTTAGCAGGACTATAATGCAACACCCCTACTTCAATCTGCAAAAATAATCACTCAAATCAAATTTGAAAGGAAGAATCAGTGTCGTTTCAAAGTTGGACTAAAACAAAGTTAAATCGTTGAATTTCAGCATGCTGCGGGTTCAAGTTCGACAGCAGATATATATAAGTTAACATGGTCGGAATAGCGTAAAAATTTGTAAAAATAAAGTTTCAACATTCTTTAGTTTAAACTGCAAAGATAATCGCTGATTTTCGATGAGATACAAAGAAACTGCGACGTCTCAAAGTCGAACTCTTGCCAGGAAGTGAATACACAAGAAAAACAAAGGCCAGCGGCTTGTTTAGCCAGTTGTCCTTATTCAACCCAAAATTTAACAAAACCCAAAACATGAAAGTTATAATAGACAATCTATGCTTTGCATAACATCAAGAATCGTCAAATTTGGACATCAAACGAGAAAGATATGCTCAAATTATCAATGACATTTAGCATAGAAAATTTCGGTTTTACAATGACAGGGCATCAAGTTTACATCAGGCTTTTTGACCCTCTATGCTCATTATTTACGAAAGTGTTTATCATGAAAGTTGTCACACTCTTTTTAAGCTTTTTGGAACTTCAAAACAAATCCTAATTCTGATTTAAAATGAAAGAGATATGTGCAATTTACTAACAGCAAATCGCAAATGAACATGCAACAAACACAATTGAGATTTCTTACCTTGAAATCTCAATCTAAGCTAGAAATGTGAGCTTTCAACTCACCTTACGATTTATTGGCAGCAAACTAGTAGACTTAGCAAGTAAAGTAATGAGGCTTTTGTCTTGGATTGAAGCTAGAAACATGCAGAGTTTGATTTGCTACCCATTTTCTCATTGATTTTTAATTAATTTAGTGGTTAGATTTGGATTTAGGGAAGAAAACATTATTTGGGTTTTAGAGCTTTCTAGGTTAGAAGAAGAGAATGAAGAGGATAGAATACAAGGCTAATTTCAAAAATGAGATAATGGGTTTGGAATGAAGAGAATGTGAGCTTTCTCAACCATTTTTCTATGTTTTAAAATGCTTTACTCTATCAAATTTGTACGTAATAATTTTGTAAAATGAACATATCATAAAATAAATTATGTTACACTATAAATTAGAATATTTTCTACATTTTAAACCATTAAAATTTTATGAACAGCATTTTATTAATTGTTTCAAATAAAATTTCCATAAACACCAAAAATAGATTTTTGCTCAAATTCATTGTTTATTCAAATAAATAATTGATAAATCAATTTTCCACTCACAGGTAATCACAAAACTGCGGGTTGTTACAGACTTCCCCTTAAGAAAATTGCGTCCCCGCAATTTCTATATTGGAAGTTATCTATAACATCTATTTCATCACAACAAGATTCAAATCAAAAGATTGGATCATAGATATTCAACCTCAACAGAGGATGAAAGGATCAGGACATGCTTGGAAAATCCTATGGTTTTCCAAGTGCAATACTTAAGGTTAGCGGACCATAGAATTTCATAAGCGGAACATTCTTATTTCGAAGGTGTTTAATCTTCGAAACAACTAGACGAATAGAATTCGGCACAATACACAAGTCGGTGAGACTTGTGATCATGCAACACAAGAGAATTAAAAATCGAGATTAAATCTCGAAGATACAACGAAATTAGGTTACCTGGAACATATTATGAATACCCAAAACTGAACAGCAAATGATGCATGAAAGCAATCGAACCAAGGCATTTAGTAATAGTAGATGGTCCTATATAACTAGGGGCAAACTTTTCGAATATACTGAAACGCACTTAACACCTTTAAAGGAGTAACACAAATAAGCACAATCATCAAAAGAGGATTCAACAAAAGATATGTGGTATTTCAAGCTACCACCATAACACATGATTGTATGAATACAAGTCATCACAAGAATCGCACTAAGGCAAGACACACAAGAATGGATTACAAGAAATTTTCTTAAAAATTTGTTATAAGAATTTTCACTCAAATCCATTTTTTTTATACACAAAACTCAAGCTTCAATACTTGAAAATTTTTAAAGTCTCTTACTTAAATTTTCAATCAATCATCTTTACTTTAAATTTGAAGTAAATTAAATTAGAATTGTTCCATACTCTAATCCAAAAACAAATATACTACAATAAGTAATTTTTTTCCACTAAATTTATCAAATTTTAAACCATTTTACTTTATGATTTAAAAGGACACTTATTAGACCCTTCATCGATGGCTCTAAATATTCACTAGTTAAATTTTCTCAAAATTTTTCTAAGTATTTAATTTTTCAAAAAATTCAACAGATTCTCCTTTCCATAGAGAGCCCTTTACAATTTCATAAATATGAATTATAGATATACATTGACCAAAAGGTCGGAACACAATATATATTTTTAACACATAAATACTTAGCAATTCATACCTTTCATTTTTCGTTTAAAATGTGATCATGCTTACTTTTATACTTACTATTTTGCTAATTAATCATTCAAATATCCTCTTGCACCTGCACTTAACTTATTGAAACATATTAGCATGCACTTATAAACATATGAAGCATTAAAATCATAGTTTAAATAGGACAACAATTCAAAAATTCAAAATTTTCAAATTCAGGTCTGCTACAGAGACTCAGGCTTTTGACACAGTAAAACTCATAATCCAAAAATACTCATAAAATAAAAGTTATTCTACTCAATCCAAGTTTTCCAGGATTAAAGATAATCAAAATCGGATTTACATTTTGAAAGTTATGCCCAATTTACTTTCAGCTTTAAACTAAGAAATTATAAAAGTGGACAGAGATATCCATCGGTTTTCAAACTCATTTTTGAATAACCAAACTGTAAAATTTTCAAAAATGATAAAAAGATGATTTCTAGCTTACTGAAAGCACTCTCTTTTGCAAAAATAATGGACGCATTTGGATTTGTAAATCACACGTTATCGCTGTTTTAAAATAGCACTTTTCAATCAAAATTTTCCGACACAAGACCTTTTATTGTCAAAATTTTCAAACCATTATTAAATCCAAACCGTATTATTTTAGATCAAAGTCTTTTCTCTGAAACATTTATTACATGATCCTTTTCTCCAGAAAGCTAAGACATATAAAATTACACTATAATACATACAAACTTTCAAAAGGGTTTACAAATAAAACTTTTTCCCAATTAACAAACAAGTCATTTAAAAGAAGACTCGTATTTTAATAAAGATGATTACTTCCTTACTTTAGTAAGAAAGAACTATCTATCCAAACTAGACTTTGGAATTACATACTGATTTTTTTTATTGCTTTCACAATTAAAAATCTTACCTTGTTGCTCTATTTATTATTATTTCTAGCTATTCACAAAAATTTTCATTTGATAATAAATGATTCTTTTATTTTTAATTTTCTCTTAATCTACAAAGCTAAAGATTTATTTTATTATTACTAAGAACTAGCCAAGGTTGATACTTAATTCAAACTTGTTTTCAACTGAACTTCACAAATACATGATTAACAAGTTTTTAACACTATTTAAATTCATAACCAAACTTACTCTAATGGTTTTTCTCCTTATTAAGTTTCATGCTAATTCAAAAGCACCAAATTAGCATTTTCTTAAATTTTCCCAAAGACATACTTTTTTCACTTGTTATTAATCAAATGATTAAATGTTTAAACAAACCTTTATAATTATCCTTTTACTTTTTACTAAACTTCATTCTAATCAATATTTTCGTTTTTAAACAATTCATTTTCTTAATTTGAATACTTTGTTTTATTAATCACTATCACATGATAGTTTCATCCAATTAAGGTATTTCCTTAATTAAAATTATTTGCCATATATATAAATTACCATAAGGTAATATTTTCCAGAAATACTTTACCCAAAAGCTTACTTAAACATTTAAATTTTTCCATGTATGTAAACTTCCACAAACATGTACTATAACCAATAATGAATACAAAACATATTCAAATTTTCCAATTATCTATTTATAAAATGATAACATCTAACTAATAGATTTATAGTGAATGACATTATCAAGGACTGCAAAGTTGACCAAGGTCAACATTGCCTCTCCATTTCCCCCTATGTCACACTATTTTCGTAAGTCCTTAAGTATAAATAAAATACTTATCTCAAATGGCAATTTAGAATTTTCATAATCTTTGTAATGTCTATAAATTTTTTCATTCAACATCCATAGGAGTAAATATTATTTATTGCCATTTCAAAAGCATGTAACACATCGCCCTGTAAGCATTTAGGAACTCATATCGATAACGCTAATCAGATGCATCGACAGTATTCTTAAAATACTTATTAGCCAATTGACACAAGAAATTATAAAACATGTTTTGATTTGTTAAGGAATCTTAAACTTGATTGTAACAATGTTTTTTTCAAAACATAAAACATTTTCTAATTATACAACCATACAATCAATTCATAAAACAATCAAGTTATATATATAAGTATATCTCTTGTTAGAAAGATTTTCTATTCACGTGAATGCTTTCTTTCCCAAAAATTCTTTTAGTAATTTTACTTCTTTAAAATGCATCCATGAAATTCTTAAACATTAAATTTTTATTTCATTTTAACCTTTGGTTGATACCACATATGAATTAAATTTCATTTTCAAAATTTAATCTTTCTAATAATTCTTGCGGTAGCTACAACTTAAAGACACCGCAAGTTCTTATCATTAGCATTGAGAATTCTAGCTCTCAATTATATCACCTACTCAATATTATTTCAACAATTACTATGCTAACACACATTCATGCATTTATCAACCAAACAAGCATTTATTAAAAACAAAGCATTAAATGTGCCCAGCAAAAACTGTCACACCATTTCCATTGCGCAACTCTAATCAATAAGGATCAAAACACATAAGTTAAATCTAAGCCATATAAGGTCTAATTTCTACTATTTTAAAAATAGAAATATTTAAACCCTTATAATGTTTTCAAACTTATTATCCATTCTAAGAAAATGAAAAGACTGAAGGCACGATTGAGGAATATGATAGTAGGAAACTATATTATCACTTGTTTTATACTTGGATGTACTGTAATATGTATTTCCATTCTGCATTTATCATATTTTATTCTGAGCTCTACTTTGGTACCAAGCTGTGACACCCCACTCTGAGACCCATATTAAAAAAGAGTATTACGAGATAATACCGTCTGCTAATGTGGAGAATAGAGCTGGATAGGAGCGACCATCTATAGCCTTGTCTTAACTATCTACTGAATACGTCGATAAGTGCTATCTATTTTTTTTCTTGAGTGGATCGGCATATCCAATAAATATTTAATACAAAAATAGAATGGCTAACAGGTCTATAAGAACAAAACATAATAACTCAAATGTAAATAACATCACAGAACAGCAGAAATGCATACATATGCATAAGTACAGATACAATCACTAGTACAATCGAAAATGATACATCAAAGTGGTATGACGACCACAACCCAAACATGGGTCAAAATAATATACATCAGAGTGCCAACAAAAAGGACTACACAAAAGCTATAACAAAAAGAGCTAGCAAAATAGTCCATGCAGAAGCAGAATAGGCTAAGACCAAATGTACCTAACCTGAAACATCTCGGTTTTACCCGAGTATAAAATACACGGATCAGTCTAGCTAAAAAAATTCAACAAAAGGTGATAGCAGAATAATAGAGCATAAGAGCATAGTGATGTTCTTCTTAAGCAAGAAGAAATGATAAGAAAGCTAACCATAGACATATGGAGGATACGCATCATGTATGGCATATATGGTTACACTAGGCGATAAAAAAAACTATTACTTCAATAAGCGTAAAATACAAAGGAGACGAAAAATCTCATCAATCGCTAAAATGTAGCATGCCTCATATCATCGGCAACTCAAAATACACAAAGGATAAAAATATCCCAAACCAAGCCAAAAAGGCAAACACAAATGCCAATGAAGGCACCACAAGTTTCCATAAGTTAATCGCTATGTATCGAGTGGTTCAAATGACCGATTCCGAAAGGCGATACTCGAGGAAAATATAAATATCAATGAAACAAAAGATGCACATGCTCAGTAAGGTATACACAAGGATCCGCAAGCCCGAAGGCGACAAACCCGAAGGCACAAACCCGAAGGCGACAAACCCGAAGGCATAAACCCAAGTATCTCTCGAGTGGTGACGAAGGACCAACTCCAAAAGTGATACTATAAGGCAACAAACCATAGTGGCGAAGGTTTGGGGGCCCAGTATTGGTTGCCACTAACTGGCAATATGTGTAACAAACTCTCGGAAAGGAACCCGAAAAGTGTTAACGTGTGTCCCATACCACCCGTTCGCACTGTACACTTTACTAACCGCTTGTAAATTTCACAGTCAGATCAGTAAAAGATTCACCTCATATCATCAATAAACTAGACCCGTAGGCCAAAATGATCATACAAAAATATTAGGAATTAACTGAAAAGATAAACGCACGTGTTCATAGCATGCGTTTTATCCAATCATTTAATTCTCCTTCCTCTTCGCTCAAAGTGAAATTTTTTAAGTTTTATATTGAAATTAAGTTGAAGAAAACGAGTTTTAGGAACGCTTCAAAATCGCTTTAGAAATTTCCTTTGAAATTCTCTTATTATAGAGTATATAATTTTTATATTTAAAAATACGATAATAATTTCAAAAGCCCATTTATTTGAAAAACATTTTTAAAACACATTTTAAAACCCGTGTATGAAATCCAGATAGAAATATCAAGAGAACATCGAAATAAAGAAAATTACACCAAGTATTATCCGTTTAAAACAAGCTGCGACTCAATATTCGACAGTAGGTTTGAACAAGTTAACAGTGTCAAAATGACTTGAAATTATGCAGTAATGTAGTTCAACATTCCTACTTCAATTTTCAAAAAGAATCATTCAAATCCGATGTGAAACGTAAAAATCTGCCTCGTTTCAAAGTTGGACTAAAACAAGGTTAAATCGTTGAAATCCAGCATGCTATGGGTTCAAGTTCGACGGCAGTTTCAAAATAGCAAAAGAAACCATATTGTCATGAAAATTTGCAGGAATGTAATCCAACACTGCTACTTCAATCTACAAAAATAATCACTCAAATAAAATTTAAAACGAAGAATCTGCGTCGTTCCAAAGTTGGACTAAAACAAGGTTAAATCAATGAATTTCAGCATGCTGCGGGTTCAAGTTCGACAGTAGATATATACAAGTTAACATGGTCGGAATGATCTGAAATTTTTAGAAATAAAGGTTAGCTTTTGTACTTTAAACTGAAAAATAATTGCTGAGTTCCGATAAGAAAAGAAGAATCTATGACGTCTCAGAGTCGGACTCATGCCAGGAAGTGAAAATACAGGAAAAACAAAGGCCAGCGGCTTGTTTAGCCAGTTCGCCCCTATTCAACCCAAAATTTAACAAAACCAAAAACATGGAAGTTATAGTAGATGATCTATGATTTCTAGAACATCAAGAATCGTTAAATTTGGACATCAAACGAGAAAGATATGCTCAAATTACCAATGCCATTTAGCACAGAAAATTTCGGTTTTACAGTGACAAGGCAGCAAGTTTACATCAGGTTTTTTCGACCCTCTATGCTCAATATTTACGTAAGTTTTTAACATGACAGTTGTCACATTCTTTTTAAGGTTTTTGGAACTTCATAAAAATTCTAATTTTGATTTAAAACGAAAGAGATATGTGCAATTTACTAACAGCAAATCACAAATGAACATGCAACAAACACAATTGAGATTTCTTAACTTGAAATCTCAGTCTAAGCTAGAAATGTGAGTTTTCAACTCACCTTAGGATTTATTGACAGCAGACTAGTATATTTAGCAAGTAAAGTAAGGAGCTTTGGTTTTGGATTAAAGCTAGAAACATGTAGAGTTTGATTTGCTACCCATTTTCTCCTTGATTTTAACTAATTTGGAGCTTAAATTTGGATTTAAGGAAGAAACCATTATTTGGGTTTTAGAGCTTTCTAGGTTAGAAGAAGAGAATGAAGAGGATAGAACACAAGGCTAATTTTAGAAATAAGATAATGGGTTTGGACTCAATATCCAACCCAATAAGCAATGTTAAACACTTAGCCAAATTTTCTAGTTTTCTCAACCATTTTTCTATGTTTTAAAATGCTTTACTCTACCAAATTTGTACATACAATTTTGTAAAATGAACATATCATAAAAAAAATTATGTAACGCTATAAATTAGAATATTTTCTACATTTTAAACCATTAAAATTTTACGAACAACATTTTATTATTTGTTTCAAACAAAATTTCCATAAACACCAAAAATAGATTTTTTGCTCAAATTCATTGTTTATTCAAATAAACAATTTATAAATCAATTTGTCACTCCAAATTATTATTATTAACCCTAATTTAATTAAAATCACATTTTAATTTATTAACAGGTAATCACAAAACCACGGGTTGTTACATTAGAGCTCTGGTTTTAGGCCAAACTTAGCATATATAGTAAATTTAATTACGGAATCACTTTCGTTCGAGCTTGAGTCATTCCTCTTTGTTTCAGATTTTCTTTGAATTTTTGGAACTTCCCCCTTAGTTCCAAAATCCATTCTTTCCTCTCCTTATTCGTATTTCTTGATTATGGAGCATCACATAGCTCCACTGAATAAATTGTAAAGGGGTGAAACTCCTTTACAACGAGCGTTGATTCACCGGAGGTTCCTATATCATCTGTTTAGATGCTGCTATCTTTTGCTATGCCCAAATTCTATCTCTTAAAATCAAAAGTTGATTTTCCTCAGAATTTCGCATCAAACTGATACTTAAAGTCACAGTTAACCTGGTTAACGTCGCCCGCGATTAATATCATTATATCCATCTTCCTATTTTGAAGTTTAATTATTTATCTCCCATTCAAGCCAATCTTCCTAGCAAGAATTCTGTTTGATTATGGTTCCCTTGGATTTGGATCTCTACCTTGTTTTGAAATCCATTCTTGAATCTTCGAGTGAGGGGGTATATTTATAACTAAAATTAAATATTTTATATATAGTGTTGTTTGGGTTGTTAATGTTGATTTGGGGTTTCGATCAATTCGTCTGATCAATGCTATTGATAGAAATTCTAAAACACTTGAATAGGGGAAACTGAGATAATTTTGTTTTCAAATTTGGTAAATGGATAATTTTGTATAATTATACTATATATATATGTATAAATTTTGAAATTAAAAAGTTAAATAAATTGATTGTTAGAAATGATAATATTGATTATCATTTATTGTTTTGCAAACACTGGCAATTGCAACATGATAGATAAATGAAATTATAAAACATGGTTTATAAATTGATTTGGATTTGAAATGAATTTAAATTAAAGATTTGAGAATTCGATTTCCGGTATTTTAAAAAAAATTGATTTTTAAAAGTTTTGGAATACATTATTTAAAGTATTTTCAAATGAGAATTGTTTCCAAAGAATTTTTAATGAAGTAAATCAGTACTCTCCTCATTTTTCGCTGGAAAATAATTTTCGGTGATGACTGCAGCATCATCGACATTCATTGTCAAGTCTCGCAGTGGAAAAACCATGTAGCAGCTTTTCTACACATTGTTTTGGACAATGAATTTTGTTTGAATTTCTGGTGTATAAATTGGTTTATAAAATATATGTATATAATTATTTCAAAATAGTTTGAAGTGAAACCGGGAATTTTCATCTTAAGTTTTATATTAAGAAATGGTTTCAATTATTGAAATAAAGTGGAATTTTTGAATAGTGGGATTGTTTAAAATGAGAAATGAAACTGAAACAACCTGAAATAGTTGAATTTGAATAAAAAAACGTATTTGTATAATACTAAATTGCATTCTAATATATATAACTTGCCTAAAATATTTAAAAAGTTAAAATGTTATGGTATAATAAAGGGTTGTACAAGAAGAAAACTTAAGTAATAAATTGTTCAAACCAAAATCTGGCTTAATATAAATGTTGTGAATAAAAGAAAATTTGTATAGTGTTTAATTACACCTAGAAACATTAATATAACTTATCTCGAAAGTTTAAATATAATTGAATGTGACTGGATAGTATACACTATGATATAAGTAATAGGATATCAAAATGATATGTTGTTAAGGGAATTTACTGATAATAACTTTGATAATAAACTGAATATTAAAAGGGGAAAATTTATTTTTTGAACAATAAATGGGTATAACAAAGGTGTACACCTAATATATGTTGCAAAATATATTAAGTGAAGTAAATTATATGAATAGAAAAAAGAAATGTTGATAAAATAAAAGAAAATCAAACTTCAAATTGAATGACTATTTATTTTTTGAATAAAATGGATTAAACCAAATTACTGAATATGGATTTATCTAAAATTGAAATCTTTATGATTTTGAATTGTTGAGTTGAATGTTGAGGCGGAATTGACTATGGTTGATCTAATAAATTTAATAAATGAGTTAAATAAAACAAATTTTGTTGTGAAATTTTTTGTAATAAATGTTAATAAATTTAAAACAAAATCAATTGAATGAAAGCATATTAAAATGAAATCAATCAAATGTGAACACCATAAATTTGACTGATTAAATAAAATGAATTGAAATTAATTAATTAAATATATACCAATTTGAAAATAAATGAAATTTATATGGTTTGGAATTAATGGTTTTATCTATTATTTTATATTTTAGATTTATTTTCTCTCTGGTTGTTTCTATTCTCCTACCTAGTTCCTTTTCGAGGACGAAAAGTTTTGAGGGGGGAGGGTAACGACCCGTAGAATTTTAAAGGTTTTAATAACGTAATTAACAGAAATTTTGTGAAATTTCAAATAATAAAATTTGGAAATAAAATTTTGATATTTGAAATACGTCTATTTAAACATAGCAAATGGAAAATTTTCATTAGATAATATGGAAGTTTATTTTATTGTGTAATTTTATTTAAATTTAAATCGGTTAATATTAGATGATAATAAAATGTTTTTCCAGACCTGAATATTTTTATGTAATAAATTTGTAAATCATCTTCTGAATGAGATGTCATATTTCATTTAGTCAAATTTAGACTTCCTGTTTATCTTATTTTCATCGTTTTGGCAGCAATTTCGGTACCGAATATCGAGTTTTGATAGGATAATCGTATCGCTGATATCTATGTACCATTCTGTTCATATCGTTGTGTTGATCTCTATAGAATATTCATTTGTGTATTTCGGAGTTCGGTACGCGGTGAAATCTATGAAAATGGTTAATCGTATCGGCACCCAAATTTGAACGTTTGACATTCCGTGTCCATTCTAACATTCAAACGGCTAAATTTAATAGCCATTGTCATTTATCATTTGCAGAATAAATGGCCAGCTGTTATAATTCCGTCATTCAAATTTATTATTCTCTGGTCTGTTTCTCTGCCTCTCTGTCTCATCTTTGTTCACACTATTTAAATTTTATAATATATACAATTTTATATAGCAGAGAAAATTTTGCCTGCCCATCTTCTATTCACTCTGAGTATATAAGTTTATATATTAGCCTGACCTATCTTCCTTCCATTTGTCTTGCTCGTGCCCTCCAGTTGTTCCACAAAAAGATCGAGTTTCATCCATCCATATGCTCGGCCTCCACTCCCCTCTCCGTCAATTCGAACAACCCGAAGACTTCTACCTCGCCTGTGCGCAACACCACAACTCGAGACCATCATCGAAGCCTTCAACTAGGCAACCATCGCAGCCAGCCTTCCTTTGCTCATGCCCACCATTTCCATGCTAGGCCTTCCCTTTCAAGCAGTGCACAGCCACTCGTGCCCAGATCATTCAAGCCGAGCCTCCTTCTTCTTTTCTTTGCAAGGGTATTCTATATATTGTTTTATACGTAGTTATATATATATATGTATTTGAATTTATATAGGTTATATTAATATATGTTAGTATATATATGTTTATAGTAGTAAATTTCATTAATAATAATAAAGTCGGTTATATTTGAAAGTTCTTTGATTTTATGTTTTGTTTTTTTTATATTTTATACATGCAAATCTTGATTTTAGAAATATGTGTATACATTCCCTATATATATAAAGTCAACTTGCAAATAAGTCTCAGCATTGTTTTCTTTAAACTTGTATACATTTATATATGTATTTCAATATGGATGTTTACTGGATATACGTTTTTATGTTTTCATTATAAAAGTTTATATAAAATTTATATAAATTTATATATAGATTATATAGTTGTACCAATTGTTTTTTTTCTGTACATATATATTATTTTAAATTGGTTTATGTTGGGTTTATAATGGCCGTGTATAAGAGTTATATGTATATACATTAATATGTATATTATATATGTTAGCTTATTCAATATATGATATGTTTTAATTAGTATACATATTATATAAAGTCAAGTCTTCATATAGGATGTATTATATATATAATTGCAACAGCATTTTACATATTAGTTAGTTATGCCTGAGTATACGTGATATACATATGGTTTTACATGATTTTTGATTTTCTTTGTAAGTTATGCATATTATATTAAACATACAATGTCTGCATATTAGTTGTGTGTAGCCTGCATATATACGTGTATATATTACAGTCAATATATGTAAGTTGATCTATATACTAGTACTATATTTATATTGTTAGTATAATGGTTATAAAGGTTACTTTATATATACATACGTTTTGGTCTGAGTGTTGTGATTCATGTTTTTTTACAGAGAGCATTATTATGAAATAAGATATAAATTTATAGTTTATCTAAGTTGTTTATATCTTGAGTCTTAATGTATTTTAAATATAATAAGTTTGAATTATATATATATATATATATATATTGTATTAGTTTTAATAAAGTAATGATAATAATATTATATACATTTTGTTTTTGTTATATCAAAAATTGATTTTGATTCTTGATTTTCAATTTATTACTTGTCCATCGAATTCATGCAAATCTTCCTTTGCTTTGAAATTCGTGCTTCGATTCGTATCTCATCTCATTCCGTTCTCTCTAGCCTCGAAAGGCAACCAATCACTCATGATTAACGTACTTATATCTATTAAATTTGATTTTGATTGAAATGATAATTGAAATATGCTGCTGTTAGTTATTTATATTGCTATATATATGCTATTATCTGTTCACCTGTGACATTTGACACCATTATCTGTTATTTATATTGATGATATATGTCTGATATATTATTATCATATCTTTTATCACTATGCAAGTTCCCTGTTAGTATAGAATTCTCTATGGGCTGAAATGATACATGCCCGAACGATCTATAGAATAGAAGAAAATTGTTATGGGTTGAAATGATAAACCCAAGAGATTTTCATTTGAATTGAATTGGGGGTCGCGTGTTGAAAAGATATATACCAGTATATATTTAAACTACAGATTGAAATGATAAATATCTGTATTACTTAACTATAGGATAGAAAATTTTATACAGACATCGTTGGTCTATATATAAATATTTTGAAAATGATTTCAATGGTTTTGGAAAGAAATATATGGTTTAATAAATATTGATTTCAAGATATTATATATAAATGTATTTTATAAAGTTTAAATTCTTGATTTTAAAATTATATGTTTTGCAAATTTTAAAGGTTTTAAGTTAGTTTTGGAATTATATATTTTATGATTTTACGTAAAAAATTATTATTTTTATAAATATATAAATTAAGTTTTAATATAAAATAATTTTAATGATAATATTTAATTAAATAAAGTTGATTTTAAGTATTATTTAAAATTTATATTTTCAGTTATATATTTTATAATAATTTTTAATAAATTGATGTTGGAAAAAGAAATGGGAATTGGTTTGAGATTGAATTTATTTAAGGGTCATAATCAAATAAGTTTGGTTCGAAATTTATTAAATTTGAGATTTCAAAGATATGATTTTATAACTTGATTTAAATGAATATTTTCAAATTTACATAAATTGAAATGGGATATTTTGTTTATTTAAATTTGTAATTTGAAGTTGTATTTAATTGTTAATGAAATGATTAAGTAAATATTTCAAAACTAAATAATAGTAAAGTGAATTTGATATGTATGAAATTATCAAATTTAGTTTTGGAAATGTTGAATATTTAAATCTTTGAAATATATTGAAATTGAAATGGTTTATTTTGTGGTTCAAACCTATATTTGAAATTGATATAATTTGAAATGGTTTATTTAGAAACTGAATTGAACTGAAATTGATGAATGGAGATTGAATTAAATTTTAATTTTTGAATTCGAGTTGATTTGAATCGATCTGTGAAATTTGAGGACACTATTAAAATATATAAAGTATTTTTAAATTATATCTAAAACTATTTATATTTTTTACTTTATAAATTATTTTGATATGAACTATTTTAATATAAATCATTTTTAAAATAAACTATTTTTAGTATAAACTATTTTAATATACTAATTATTTTAATATAAACTATTTTAACTTATAACTATTTTTTATAAACTATTTTATTATTATATACTATTATTAATATCTAAACTGTTTAAGTGGTAGAAGTTATGATTTCAAAGTTATGAATTTCAAAGTATTATGTCATCAAGTGTTATGATTTCAAAGTATTGTGATTTCCAAATTATAACGTTTCCAAAGTTTTATGATTTCCAAGTGTTATGATTTCTAAAGTGTTATGGTTTTAAAAGTGTTATAATTTCGAAATAGTTATTATTTTGGAAAGAGCTATGATTTTGAAAATAGATATATTTGAAGTGATATTGATATCGTACTGATATGGTTTTGAAATGTATATGATATTTTGGGTTTTGAAATATGATATTTTAAAATGATTGCGGTGTTATAATAACGGTTGATTGTTAAAGAGACCGGGATCGGTTATTGTCATACTCTCTGCTAATACAGAAAACCACTTTAATAACTGTATACGTGGTGGAGATTCTAAAATGAAGTATGATGGTTTGGTGATGATTCTATATGGTATTGACGCCACCCTGACTCCGGTGAGCCAACTTGACGTGGCTAAAACATGAGCCACGCGGGGCCAAGTGAGTTCATTCCTCCGATTGGACACAATCTTTGAGACCATTCTGTTTCTTTTGTGATTTTATTGGGTGCACCCTTGGATTTAGGAATGTGTCATGAGGTGGGTGGTAGTAGCTGTTATGCGTTACCACCAATCCGGATATGTAACGGTATATCTACCCTGGCACTGCCTCGAGTGCCATGTCACATGCCCTATCGCGCCTTCTACGAGTTTGTTTTGTGTAGTACTTATGGAGTGCTCCCAGATAGCCCACTCGCGAGTGGAGTTTACAGTGTCTGTATAGACTATAGTATTATAAAAATGTGTTAAGGGGAATATGGGTAACGCCTTAACACTATTTTAATATTTTACTTTACTATAGACATATTATAATAGCGTATATTACTACATAGTAGATAGTTTAACGGATCCTTAGAGGATGGTTATCCCAAACATCTTTTGAATTACTTGTGTTTCAGTTGATATTTCACTTGAGTTGGATTTATTGATATAAGAATGTTAATCCTAACTCGAATGTTTTGTGTTTTGTGTTTTGCTTTACGCTTGGGTCAGACCGAGTGTCACAATATTTGAGACTCACCTTTGGAGTTGGAGCTTCACTTGGAGATCCATCTATCTATTCAACTTTCGGTTATTCAGTTGATTCTAGTGATGTATTCATACTTTTTTTATTTGACTATTGTATTGAGACTTCCGTGTATTCAGGACTTTTGTTGTATCTTGTTTAACTCTGTTATATATATAGTAGCTTCATGAACTACCATTCCTTTATTTTCGTTGCTTATTATTATATTACTCTGTTTCTATGATTCTATGATTGATTTATTTACTGTATATGCTGAGTTTTTTCAAATATAAATTAACAATTTGATATTTTGAGCAATTCAGGTGCGATATGTACGGATGCAAATGGCAAGAAATAGCAGGTCGTTAAAGAAATCGAGAAGGAAAAACAAGAAGAGGAGGAGGATGCTTCCTTTGAAAGTATCAGTATGTTATCTAATCCATCCAACAAATATCTTCTCAAAATCTAGAGAAGATCATTCACAATCAAAGGAAGCTTAAGAAATCATTTTTAAAGAAGATTACTTAATTTTTCACCAAAATACATAAATTCTTTGGAAAGGTCATTTGCAAGCTTGGTGGTTCTCCTTCATCTCTATCCACATCTTTCTAGTTGTTTATTTAAGTTACATATATTTGTATTTGGATGTTCTAATTTGAGTTTGTGTTAATCTTATATATCTTTCTTCTAGTTCTAATGTATTTCATGTACTCATCTTTATTATCAATGAAATTCTATTTCCTGCTGTTATAAAATGTCTGGAAAGTCATATAAGTATAATAGTGTAGGCCAAATATAATAGAATGGTAAAATAAAGTTGTCTTGAAAATATAGTGCATATGTCGACGTATGCTAAGCATGTATGTCGACATATAACGGCCAGTTTTCAAGAAAAATTAAAACTAAAAATAAAATAACTATCAAACACCTACTCATTTCAAATAACTTCTTACCCTTATATATGTATGTATGTGTATCTATTAACTCTCGAAAGTCATCATTTTCAATCTCATTATTCTCTCTTGTTGTATATAAACTTATCTCTTCGATAATTGCTTATCCTCATCAAAAAATATGTGAAATCCTGAATAAACACTTGACTTGTTCAAAAATATTCTTACCTTTATTCTAAAAAACTAGAAACACTTAGAACTAACTCAAATGCACATGATTAAAGAGCAAGCGAAGCACTTTGATATCATACGATGGATGATTTCTCCACTTATCAAAGATGAACCAACTAACAATCCTGAAACTACCCTCAGCAAAGATGATGAAGATTGGAATGCTATCAAAGCGGATCCAATTTTCAGATTCGATAGATAGGTAGAAATTCCTAGGGAAGTCTAGAGATTGATTAGTTTGAACTTAAATAAGTAAGTATATTAATATGTTACAATATTGGTTTGTGTGGATTGGATTGACTTTGTGTGTATTAACTAGATTTGATTTGTTGAATTATATGATTGATTGGATTGATTAGCATGATTTACTTGTTTTATCTACCTAATCAAATGTATTGATTAATGTTATTAATATAAGTTATTTATGTTATCACTCTTATATTCTATTATTACCTTTTCTAATTGCTTTTATATCTCAATACTATATATATCATGTCGTAAATTGGTTAGGGTTTTTTAAGTTAGATTTTTGTTGATGATAAAGGGGGAGAAATGTATAAAACCTAGACGTAGATTAATGGGGAGTTTTGTAACTTAGGAGGAGTTATATCATATTTTATAAACATGATTTTCATCATAAAAAAAGGGGAGACTGTTAGTACCTTAGGCAATGATTTTGATAACAACAACCATATGACATTATATAAAATACAGATACTGATGCTTTTATCAATCTATATATAGTATATAGTGCGGAATATTAGACAGTTGTTGATTAATAAGACTGTACAGTATCACGAGAAGAATCAAAATGCTGATATAGAGATTTAAGAGTCAGAATTGAAGACTTGTGAGTATTGAAGAAATCATGATATCAAAATAAGTTATAGAGTCATAGATTATTATTAAAACTTTGATGGTACTTCTTTGATCTTTCTCTATTCTTCTTTTCAAATGGTTTTTAAATATTCTAAATTTCAGAAATGATTTTAGAAAAATTCTAGTTTTTAAAATGATCTCTCAAAATAACCTTCAAAATATTTTTAACATTTGATTTTTCAATAGTATTATACGTCGAAAAATTAAGTTTTTAATTAGTTTATTTTTGATTTTATGATTTCTAAATACTTATAAGTATATTATAATATTTACAGCATTGATTTTAAATATATTCACTCATACTTCATATATATTATTTCAAAAGAAATCATATTAAATCCTTTATATGTTTGAAAATATTTCAAAATAATTTTATAAAGTTTTATTAAGCTTTAATATGAACAAAATATGTATAAACTAAGTTTAAATAAGTTTACAAAGTATAAACATATTTTACAATGTATAACATTTTCAAAACATTTTTTAAAAAGGTAAGTTTTCAGAATGTAAAAGGGATATGTCGACATACCCTCACCCTATATGTCGACATATGGACCAATTTTTTCAAAATTCAAATTTGAATTGAAGTGTCTTTTCGTCATATCTCTTCACAAATGGACATGACTGTTGTTTCTCTATAAATAGGGGCTAAACCAACGAATTTTCTTTAACTACTTTCTCTCCATATTCACTTTGTTTTTTTTCCCGAAAGAAATTCCTTTCAAATTCTTCTCAAATTCAATCACAATCCAATTCAATCACAATCAAATTCAATTCCACTAATTTGATTCTTTATTGACTACTCTCTCATCTCTCTCACTCAAACAAGATCAAAGTGTCATTCAAGAGGTTATAGGATCATTTGTATTCAAGTTCAACGATCTGTGTCTGTAAAACTCTATCAAATCATAATCGTATATTTGTGTGTGTGTGTGTGATTGTAGCCTGTGTCAATCAATAAATTGGGTGTGCTTCATAATCCATAAATTTAAGTTGATGTGCTTTTGGTCCATGTAAATCAACCAAATCTACCTAGAGCTCGAAAAGTGTGGAGGGTGTGTCTTATTGCCTTGAAATCGAAATTGTATTGACTTTGCTATTTGAAAAGAAATATGTACAAAGAATTGTACAGGACTGGATGTAGGGTAACTCCGAACCAGTATAAAATTATGGTGTGCTCTTTCCATTTTTACTTTTACTGTATTTATATTCATTCGTGTTTGAATATGTGATTGTTAATTGCATCGTTTAAAGTATAATCCTAAAAGAATTCAAAAAGATTCACAAAATTTAGGAAACACTATTCACCTCCCCCCACTCTAGTGTTAAATTAGCCTTAAGATCCATATTCCGTTAAATAACAAAAACTATATATTATCATTGTATTCGTTTATTTTTCATACTTTCGTAATTAATGAAATTTTAAAAAAATTACATGTTAACTCAAAATTAACTCGCAGATGCGGATACCCGATATCCGAAAATAATTTAAATGACTCCTCCAAATCTTGATCAAGTAAAATTCACATAGACCAGAAATTCTATCTTCAAACTCATTTGGGTCCACTGGACCTGGAATCCTAGGCCTCGTCCAAAATAAATTCGAGTAAAGGTGTTGTAGCAGGTCGCACCCAATTGCACCTGGACTTCATAGTTCCTATAGTGGGTGCGAAATCACAAGACATATAATAAAACAATTTTAGTATTCATTGTAATTACATTTTATTTCTTTTTCTATTGAAAAAAATTGTTGGGAAAAAAATAAAATAATACTTAGAACCAAACTATCAGATAAATAAGTTAATATTCAACATAAAATAGCTGGTAGTTCTGAAGAGGTAAATAAACACATAAGCTAGTGAAAAATTTTCATATTCTATATATATAAAAGTTCTTTAATTCATGGAATTCAAATGATTCCAAGATTTTACTATATGTTTGCCGAACAAAAAAACATTTTGAATTTCCTATAGAAACTGACTTTGCTAAAGAAAAGACATTTATTGCAACTAAATTTCTCTTTTGAAATATGTTTCTTCCAAGAAGGTGGGATATTTAGCTACATTGCTGATGATTTCAGGATTTACGTATTTCCTCTTATCAAATATGAAGTTTTTCAGCGTTATATTTCCATAGTTTTTCACTCATGACGAAATCAAGTGATTTTTGGGGTTGAAAGTTGTGTTTCTTAGAGAGGAGAGAGAGTGTATTTGATTTGGAACAAGATAGGTAATATTAACTGACTTTTTAAAGCGATGAAAGGCTTTCTTCTTATGCGGAGAAGCCATTAATTTTAGAAATTAGTATTATTTAAAGGGTGCGTCTGGCATACATCTCTGATAAGGTTTGCAAATACACAAAACATCTTTCCGTTTTTTCAATAAGTTTTCGGTTCCTTTTTTCAAATCCACGGGCGCAAAAAAGACCCAACGTTTTTAACATTTCAAACGTGTATAATTTTCTATAGAAATATCGGATCAGCATACGGTTTTTACCAAAATATCAAAAAAATTATGATCTTTAAAATGAGATCAATTGTTGATACCAAAAAAAAAATCATAGTTACAGTGAGGGTGCAATTATTCTATATATATTTGCAGAGAATTCTACAAATTTTGAACATCATCGATTTTTCTTCAAATGTGCAACTATACCATATAATTTGCAGACTTGTCTGCAATTATTGCATATATTTGCAGACATTTCTACAACTATTGCATATAACTTCAAACAATTATGAAATTATTACATATAGTTGCTGAACTGTCTACAACTATTGTGTATAATTACAGACATTTCAGCAATTATTTCATGTAGTTGTTGAATTGCCTACAACTATTGCACACAATTGCAGACATTTCTGCAATTATTGCTTATAATTGCTGAATTGCCTGCAACCATACCATATAATTTCAAAAAAATTGAAAAACATAAATTTAATTTTTTTCCCACGCTACGCCATGTAAACTCCCAGCTAACTCAGCGGAGTTGGATGCACAAATAGCTTGTCCCGCCGTTGTTTTTACATATGCACAACGCCACTCGTTAGAAAAGATAATAAAATTTGGGATTTAATGGTGAAAATGGTTTGTTAGTCCGTCATTTCTACAAAAACATAGTACGTTTTAAAGATTGATAATTAATGGTATGCAAATTTTAATTATGGATATAAGAATAACATTCATATATGAAGAATCAACGTTGGTGCAATGGAGGAGAGGGTATTGTAGAAAAAATAATTGTAGTATTTAAAAATAGGGATGTAATTTATATCTTTTTTTATGAAGATGTTTTGTGTATTATGTTTGATTTTAGGAATGTGCTCCTTATTTTCACTTATTTAAAATATAGGGAACCATACAAATATTTAAAATTTCTAAACTGTAAATATTGGTAAAACTCCGCAAATATTTGAAGTTTTCGAACAGTTCAAATACTAAACTGCAAATATTTGTAGAAATCATTACAAATATTTGCAATTTTTCAGAAAAAATCAAATAAAAATTGTTTTGAGCATAGGAAAATGCAATTAATATTTAGATTTAATAGGGTAAAAAAAACCTTTTTTTTACCAAAATTATGAATAAAAATGTAATTTAAAACATGTTTTTGAAAAGGATTTTTTACCTATCAAATCTGAAAATTGAGTAGCAGAACCAAATTTTCATTAAAATAAATTGATATTATTCTTAGTGATCCATATGGATCTCTAGGTGCTAAAGTACTTAACCGATCATAGAAAATTAATTTTACTTAAAAATCCATAAATGATATATTTTATTCAAATATGACTATAAAAGGACTGTATTAAGTCAAAGTCAAGGTTTATATGTGAGCCACACGCTATTGTGGATATTAGTACCTTAGGCATTGATTTCGATAACAACAACCATATGACATAATATAAAATACATATACTAATGTTTTTATCAATCTATATATAGTATATAGTGTGGAGTATTATACAGGCGTTGATTAAAAAGACTCTACAGTATCACGAGAAGAATCAAGATGCTAATATAGAGATTTAAGAGTCAGAGATTGAAGACTCATGAGTATTGAAGAAATCATGATACCAAAATAAGTTATAGAGTCATAGATTATTATTAAAACCTTGATGGTACTTCTTTGATGTTTTCTATTCTTCTTTTCAAATGGTTTTTAAATATTCTAGATTTCAAAAATGATTTTAGAAAAAATCTTGGTTTTAAAATGCTCTATCAAAATAACCTTCAAATTATTTTTAACATTTGATTTTACAATATTATTATACGTTGAAAAATTAAGTTTTTAATTAGTTTATTTTTTTATGATTTCTAAATATTTATAAGTATATTATAACATTTATAACATTGATTTTAAATATATTCACTCATACTTCATATATATTATTTCAAAAGAAATTCAAATTAAATCCTTTGTATAAATAATTTTATGAAGTTTTATTAAGTTTTAATATGAATAAAATATGTATAAACTAAGTTTAAATAAGTTTACAAAGTATAAACATATTTTACAATGTATAACATTTTCAAAACATTTTTTAAAAAGTAAGTTTTTAGAATGTAAAAGGGATATGTCGACATACCCTCACCCTATATGTCAACATATGGACCAATTTTTTCAAAATTCAAAGAATTGAACTGTCGTTTCGTCGTATCTCTTCACAAATGGACATGACTGTTGTTTCTCTATAAATAGGGGTTAAACCAACGAAATTTCTTTAACTACTTTCTCTCCTCTTTCACTTTGTTTTTTTCCAAAAGAAATTCTTTTCAAATTCAATCACAATCAAATTCAATTCCACTAATTTGATTCTTTATTGACTACTCTCTGATCTCTCTCATCTCTCCCACTTAAACAAGATCAAAGTGTCATTCAAGAGGTTATAGGATCATTTGTATTCAAGATCAATGATCTGTGTCCGTAAAACTCTATCAAATCATAATCGTATATTTGTGTGTGTGTGTGTGATTGTAGCCTTGTCAATCGATTGGGTGTGCTTGATGATCTAGAAATTTAAGTGGATGTGTTTGTGGTCCATGTAAATCAAGTAAGTCTACCTAGAGCTCGAAAAGTCTGGAGGGTGTGTCTTATTGCCTTGAAATTGAAATTGTATTGACTTTGCTATTTGAAAAGAAATATGTATAAAGAATTGTATAGGATTGGATGTAGGGTAACTTCGAACCAGTATAAAATTATGGTGTGCTCTTTCCTTTTTACTTTTACTGTATTTATATTCATTCGTGTTTGAATATGTGATTGTTAATTGCATCCTTTAAAGTATAATCCTAAAAGAATTCAAAAAGATTCACAAAATTTAGGAAACACTATTCACCTCCCCCCACTCTAGTGTTAAATTAGCCTTAAGATCCATATTCCGTTAAATAACAAAAACTATATATTATCATTGTATTCGTTTATTTTTTTATACTTTCATAATTAATGAAATTAAAAAAATTGCATGTTAACTCAAAATTTTCTATTTATGTTTTTAGAATTATTATCGCTAAAGGATAGGATAAATATACGATATTTGTCTATGTATGCAGATGCGGATACCCGATATCCGAAAATAATTTGAATGACTCCTCCAAATCTTGATCATGTAAAATTCGCATAGACCAGAAATTCTATCTTCAAACTCATTTGGGTCCACCGGACCTGGAATCCTAGGCCTCGTCCAAAATAAATTCGAGTAAAGGTGTTAAAGCAGGTCGCACCCAATTGAACCTGGACTTCATAGTTCCTGTAGTGGGTGCGAAATCACAAGACATATAATAAAATAGTTTTAACATTCATTATAATTACATTTTGTTTCTTTTTCTATAGAAAAAAATTGTTGGGAAAACAAATAAAATAATACTTAGAACCGAACTATCAGATAAATAAGTTAATAATCAACATAAAATAGCTGGTAGTTCTAACTAGTCTTGAAGAGGTAAATAAATACATAAGCTAATGAAAAAATTTCATATTCTATATATATAAAAGTTCTTTAATTCATGGAATTCAAATGATTCCAAGATTTCACTACATGTTTGCCGAACAAGAAAACTTTTTGAATTTCCTATAGAAACTGACTTTGCTAAAGAAAAGACATTTATTGCAACTAAATTTCTCTTTTGAAATATGTTTCTTCCAAGAAGGTGGGATATTTAGCTGCATTGCTGATGGTTTCAGGGTTTATGTATTTCCTCTTAACAAATATGAAGTTTCTCAGCGTTATATTTCCTTAGTTTTTCACTCATGACGAAATCAAGTGATTTTTGGGGTTGAAACTTGTGTTTCTTAGAGAGGAGAGAGAGTGTATTTGACTTGGAACAAGATAGGAAATATTAATTAACTTTTTAAAGCAATGAAAGGCTTTCTTCTTATGCGGAGAAGCCATTAATTTTAGAAATTAGTATTATTTAAAGGGTGCGTTTGGCATACATTTTTGATAAGGTTCGCAAATACACAAAACATCTTTCCGTTTTTTCAATAAGTTTTCGGTTCTTTTTTTCAAATTCACGCGCGCAAAAAAAGATCCAAATACCCTTTACGTTTTTAACATTCCAAATGTGTATAATTTGCTGTAGAAATATCGGATCAGCATACCGTTTTCATCAAAAAATCAAAAAAAAAATGATCTTTAAAATGAGATCAATTGTTGATACCTAAAAAATCATAGTTGCGGTGAGGGTGCAATTATTCTATATATTTGCAGAGAATTCTACAAATTTCGAACATCGTCGATTTTTCTTCAAATGTGAAACTATACCATATAATTGCAGACTTGTCTGCAACTATTGCATATATTTGCAGATATTTCTGCAACTATTGCATATAACTTCAGACAATTATGAAATTATTGCATATAGTTGCTGAATTGTTTACAACTATTGTGTATAATTGCAGACATTTCAGTAATTATTTCATATAGTTGTTGAATTGTCTATAACTATTGCACATAATTGCAGACATTTCTGCAATTATTGCTTATAATTGCTGAATTGTCTGCAATCATACCATATAATTGAAAAAAATTGAAAAACATCAATTTAATTTTTTTCCCGCGCTGCCTCATGTAAACTCCTAGCTAACTCAGCGGAGTTGGATGCACAAATAGCTTGTCCTGTCGTTGTTTTTACATATGCACAATGCCACTCGTTGGAAAAGATAATAAAATTTGTGATTTAATGGTGAAAACGTTTTGTTAGTCCGTCATTTCTACAAAAAGTTAATACGTTTTAAAGATTGATAATTAATGGGATGCAAATTTTAATTATGGATATGAGAATAACATTAATATATAAATAATCAACGTTGCTGCAATGGATGAGAGGGCATTGTAGAAAAGATAATTATAACATTTAAAAATAGGGATGTAATTTATATCTTTTTTTTAGGAAGATGTTTTGTGTATTAAGTTTGATTTTAGGGATGTGCTTCTTATTTTCACTTATTTAAAATATAAGGAGCCATACAAATATTTAAAAATTCTAAACTGTAAATACTGGTAAAACTCTGCAAATATTTGAAATTTTCGTACACTTCAAATACTAAAATTGCAAATTTTTGTAGAAACCATTACAAATATTTGCAATTTTTCAAAAAAATCAAATAAAAATTGTTTTGAGCATAGGAAAATGCAATTAATATTTAGATTTAATTTGGTGAAAAAAAAACTTTTTTACCAAAATTATAAATAAAAATGTAATTTAAAACACGTTTGTGAAAAGAAGTTTTTATCTATCAAATCTGAAAATTGAGTAGCAGAACCAAATTTTCATTAGAATAAATTAATATTATTCTTATTGATCCATATGGATCTCTAGGAGCTAAAGTACTTAACCGATCATAGAAAATTAATTTTAGAAATTAGTATTAGTTAAAAATCCATAAATGATATATTTTATTCAAAATATGACTATAAAAGGACTGTATTAAGTCAAGGTCAAGGTTTATATGTGAGCCACACGCTATTGTGGATGTTTAATAGTCCAAGTTCTTGTGTTGTATCAAATATACAATCTCCTATATATAATAGGCGGTCCCTGTAAATAAATGCTAAATGTGACAAACAGAAGTATCATAATCACTACTCAAGTCGAAAGTGTTGTATGGTTTACATCCCCGTATGACCTAATGCCTACCACTTTGGAGAAAGCATTTCAATAAATAAATAATAATGAAAAATCTCTTCTGAAACATTGAATAACTTTAAAAATAACAATTACTTCAGAGATAACTTATTAAACGATATCTTGTCCAAGATACTAACTTACCAATTTAGCGAGAACTTTTTAATTTGGAAAACAAAATTTATAACACCAAGTAATTACTTCAAAAATAACAATTATTAATTATTAATTTGCAATGAAATAAAAACAAATAACCGATGTGTAACATTTACAACAATAACAGCTCAGTGAATAAAAAAAGCTAAGGATTCGGCAAAGAGTTCAAAACTATTCTTTTTATCATCAATGTAAAGATAATACAAAAGCAATACTTCATCAGAATAACACCGTAACAAAAGAACCAAAAATAACACGAAAGCAACATGCGATGCAAATTTATCGCCCGAGATATAAGCACAAAAATCAGTGCATCAAAAGAAAAATAAAACTGCACCAAACACGGAGCTTGAAGCTACACAAGCATTTGAAAATTTTCATCATATTTCATTTACAGCAAAACAACAATATCTTAGACATAACACCTCAAGATAAAACTTATACTAGTATACGCGCAGACATAACACTTTGATATAAAACTTATACCAGCATAAAATACTCGTTAACTAGCTTCAACTATTTAGTAGTATATAACCCATCACATTTGCCTAGCGTAATATGCATGGGTTTAAAAAAATCTAAATAAAACTAAAATATGTAACCCTCCCATGTTTAAACATATATTAACATAAGCATACTTGTGAAGGATAGACCATAGGTTAATGATTCAAAATCAGCAAAAGCAAATTTTCACGTTATATCGATCGAAACTGCCGTTCTCTAACAAAATGTAGGAGATGCTGATTTAGAAGAATTGACAGATGACTGCTTAGAATTCGAAAATATTTTAGCTGGTCATAGCCACGCGCTTCACGTCTTCCTGTTTTAAGCAAAAGCAGAAAATCATCATCAGCAATATGGAATAACACAGTAAATTGGTAAATAAATAAATTGGGAGTTTGTGTAAAAAGAGTTTATGACATTTTTGCTTTTACTGTTATTTTATGTTTTATACTCTGTTTGTTAATTTCCGTAAATTTGAAACTGTTATCTGTATCTTTGCTTATAGCAGCAAGTCCATGGCCAAAACTATTAAAGACCATCTTAAGGTAAAACCAAGGTTCAAAATTCCAATTTTCGTTCCGGTCATTTTCAATTATCAAATTTTGAAAATTCAATTATAGCTCCAGTGCTGAATTTCAAAGTGTTTCGGAATTTTTGTTTATAAATACACCAATAAATACTATAAATTTATATAGACGGTATAATAATTATAATTGGAAGTGGACATGCAGTTTCGTGTAATTGTAATTTAGCAAGTCACAAAATAAACAAACCTCAATTTTATGTTTCACTACTCAGATATAACAAAAGCCCGAAAACCAAATGAAAAACAGTTTCTCTACCCAGATATAACAAAAGCCCAAGAACTAAATAAAAATAAACGCAAATCAACTTCTGAGCAATCTCTGATTTTAGTTCCGATTCCATTCTCTTTCACCAAATAAAACTTGTTTATAAACCCTACTAGATCCCAGTTTTCGTTCCTAGTTTTTTTGTAAAAATGTAGTCCTTAGTCTAGAAAAAAGAATATAGAAATAGAATTAAGGATCCCATTTTGAATGAAATATACATATTTAAAATAGAATAAGTAAATTCTAAGTAAATGGGATTTTCAAATATTTGTTGCCACTATATCAAGATGGTCCATGGCACATGCCTTTTCAAGCCTTCCTCTAATTCTATTGTTTATGCCATTGCGCTGCCTATACAGGTAAATTGAGTGTTTTTTTAATGATTTGTGACCAAAACGTGATTTTGGGGAATTCCGGCCCGTTTCAAGTCAGAACCGAACCGGAATGGTTGGAATTCCAACGTTCCGGCCAGCATCTCAAACAATGGGTAAAACATTAAGAAATGGAATAACAAGGGGTTTTGCGCATCAGACCCCTGTTTTTGATTTAGATATAAGAAGTCCTTGTATCAACAATTCTGTTAATCAGGTGTCTGGTCTTTGTAAACCAGAAAGCACAAATTAGTTTGCAATTTTCTAATATAAAGTACAAATTAACTTATGTTTTCCGAAAAGTTTTTTAAAATAAAAAGATCGAATTTCTTTATTCGTGAGTAGTTATTATTGTTATTTACATGTATTTTTATTTGAAAAAAAGGGTAAAAAGTGCAAGTCAACTTGTGTTTTCTATTGGAAAAGTGCAAATTTATATATTCATACATTGCTCCATGAACCTTTATTATACTAACATAAAAAACAGGAACCAGTAACTATTTTGCTAATATAGAAAGAAATGGGTAACTAACCATAAGTAACACATTCTCTGCTTCAAGGTCCCTGCAAAGTTTGGTCAGTTGTTCCACCTCACTTTTGAGTGCAATATTCTCGCTGCTCAGTTCATTTACCTTCTTTGCCAAGTCATCACATTCTTGCTGATAACAACGTGAAAAATAACAGAAGTGGAAATTAAATCAGTGGATAAAGATGAAAAGCAGCAACCTACAAGAAATGTTTTATTTCAATGCAGTAAGCAATATAAAACTTGAAAAGTTGATGCATACATGGCTAGGGTTTACTTTTTTTTCCTTCTTTTTTTAGATGCCTATACAATTAATAAGTTCGGAACCCTTGATTATCCCATGAAAATTATTTAACTAACCCCAAAAAAAACACGAAGAAGAAGAATAGCCTATCCAAACAGCCGTAAATCTTCAATTTTAACAAATAGTAAAATGGATGAAGAATGACAAGCCACGCTACATTCTATCTAATATGAATTGTAAGAGCAACCAAGTAACCGTTAAGAGAAAGAATCCTCTTCTACCCCAAAATCATGGAAACAAACATCTATTTCTTGCAAGGTGAGGTTTAAATATATAAATTTCTACATAAAATTACTGTTGCTAAGCATGTTAGTGTAGTAGTGGCTTTAGGACTAGCATACAGACACAAAAATTGCATGCCTACATTATTTTGATGCAAGCCTTAATAATAAAGAATGCATGTGTAAACCATGCACACATATAACATATGGTTGCATATATGTGTAAATGGTAAACATTCAACTTATATAAAGGATGAAGTAAACTTTTGCACAGACGACTGGGAAGTAGCATTTATAAATAGAGCTGATATGATGATACAACACATATCCATAACCAATCTGAAACCACTTCTGTTCAGGTAAAATGACGAAGTGACCTGGCCCATCAAGTCTTTATCCTTTTTGTGTGATGATCATATTTCATTTTTATCACATATTTGAAAACCCTAGTTTAGGCTATATTTCAGGAAACACATATGTCTGGCGCCATCATTACTAGAGCTTAGTAAGGTTTAATGTTGAACATGCCAATACATGTACAGTCAATGTGGGAATGTACAATGAAAATTTTAGGCTAGATTTCAGAAAGTCAATACCTGTTTACGCATTCTCGATCTTCGGGCTGACTCTCTGTTTGATTGCTTTCTTCGCTCTCTCTTCAATTCTTTCTCATCCTGAATAGTAGAACACTGAATATATTGGAATGATGATGGAACATAAAACATCAATAGTAGCACATAAATCTGTATCAAGCTGTCATGAAAAGAAAATGTAGTGCAATTTAGTGTTTTCTCTGACCCTAGGCATGTGCTGACCGCTCCATGTGTTCATACTCATATTCAAATTGGACTGAGGAACAGGTAAAGTTGCTCTCCCAGGAGCTGAAACCGGGAGTTTTGACACAGTTCTTTGCCTTCTCCCACTATAATATGATTCAGCACTAATACCATTGTTTTGAGCATCTTTACTGGGATCTGCAGCTTCCCCTGTGAAGGGAAAATAAGAGAAATTAACCATCTTGGTACTGCTTGTTATAGCTTCAGGTAATATAAATATTGTGTATTTTTAACATAATAACAAAGTTACCTTCTGGGAATGCCTCATCCAATGTTCTTTTGTGAGCAGCATCCTGATTATAATAAGCAAAGCCAACATGAGTAATGTACAGTTCCACCAAATAAAGCATATCTTTGGGGGTTGACTCAGTATTGAGCTTAACACCTTAGTTAGATTTTTGTCTCACTGATAATCATTTAAGACAGTGTAGACTGAATAGGTTAGTAAGCACACACATGCCAACAATAGCTAATCAGTGATGATATCTATCGAACTTGTCAAGGTTCCACAAATTTCTAAGAAGGTACAGTTTGATAAAATGGCATAAGTACTGCAGTACCATTGTGTTCGATCGGTTCCACATTAGACGTCAGAAATTGCACATTGGATGTAAGAGTCAAGTCACAGTGTGTGACGTACTGACCAAGCAATGGAAAATGAACAGTGGTGCATGAGCTTATATCCAACACAAAGAAGGGCATCTGCCATAATCTTTTGAAATGCACTTTTTTTTTAAAATAATAATAGTTTTTTCTTAATTTAGAGAAAAGATGGAGCAAAATGTAGAAAAACAAACATTTTTCACCATTTAAAAATTGACCAACCGACCGACTGTTCAGTCAGCCGACTTGTGGGTTTAATTTCATTCATTCATTCTGTCCACAACATACAACCAATTGTATGTCCAAAAGGGCTCGGACTTTGAACAAATGATTCGATGTAAAAAAATATGCATCTTTTATTGGTTTAGCAATGTGAAACTTTTTTTTACTGTTCATTTCTTATTGAGTCCATATCCTTAACGTAAGTTTTTACCCTAACGTAAGTTTTTGTCTTTAAATGTTGAATTTCAAATTGAGTTCCTACATATTACATCTAAATTCACATTTCGACTTCTAGCACGGTCCAACGTACCAAAAAACACATTCATTGAACCACGGTTCACTCACTGCTATGTCTGAAAATGCACTCTTAAACTGAAGGTCATGACATTTAAAGTCCCTATGTAGGATGCTATGTCAACATCGTCACCAATTCCCATATTAAATATTTGACAACCCCAACCCAAAGTGATGGAACCCAAGCTGCACTAATCCAATCTGTAGAAATACCTTTATAATTATTAATCTGAAATTATCACACACCTGTGATTCGTTCCCATTGTCTCTTGAATTAAATGAACCATTGCTGCCACTCTCACCACCACTGCATCCATTACACAAAATAAGCTAAGAACTCACAGAAAGTGCACAGAGCGGTAGTTCAATTACTTGCTAGTATGAATATATCGTGTAGTAAAATGGTCAGATGCAGCGTTGGGTGCTTGTCATTATTATTACAATGGTGCACCAACAAGGCAGCCAAAGTTCTTAATATTTACATATTGAAACTTATGACAAAGTATCTTGAAAGGAAGAGGTTCAATAGAGTTATAATATTTAAGACATCATATAGTTATGTACCATGTACTAAAGTATAGTGCAAACTCATATTTCAAACTGGGAACCTCATTTGATCAAGACAAAAAGAATGATTACTATGCCTGTCACCGATGTGGGCAGAGACTGACAATGTTGTATCTATACTTGAATCTAGAAATCAGAAACTACATCCTAATCCCTATCTATATCCAGAATTCCAGATACCTGAAAATTCATATATGTATCTGTAACATCGGATATTTACAGGAAATTTTCAGATCTCTTAAAAAAACTATTCAAAAAATTGAAATGTGCAGTGATCCAAAAAGTGAGTTCTAGAACAGTTTCTTTCCGCAAGAACACGGTTTTTTCATATGAATTGCAGCTCATCATCTAAAAATTGAAGTTTTTAATAAAAGATTGCAATTTTCTCTTAAAATGCAGTTTTTGAAGAAGAAGAAATTGCAGTTATCTGGATAAAATTGCAGTATTCTAACAGTAATTTTTCAAATCATGTACCACTATCTGCGCCGATATCTGAAAATCATTTGGATATAAAATATACGCTGCTTTTTGAATTTTGAATACATACAAATTTTTCAATGCGAACGCGATTTTCAAATTTTTTTTGTATATTTATTGACAGACATAACATTGCACATATATGCTAGTTTATCTGTTTTGAAAAAATACTTAAAATTCAAACCAAAGATTACTCTATTCTAAACACTCGCCTATGAGACCCATATTCACCAGCCGATCCAGATGTGCCTTTACCTCCATCTCCCTTCGGTTTCCCACTCACTTCAGCTGCTGGGTAACCTGAAACCTGCATATTCATTACGTATTAATATAGTTAAAAGCAAACTTCACTTAAATCCACTTTTCTAACATATTATGTAAACCCCACCATTGCCACATTAGGGTGTGCATACACAGGATGGTACATCGAAGAGTATGGAATCGGCGTCCCATATGGCGACATCATTTGCTACAAAACATTGCAAAATCCAAATCATCGGTATATAAAACGTGAATAATAAAATTGCAGCCAGTTGGATCAACCAAATAACATATTTTAACAAACGCTATCGTTTACAGGTAATCGATTGGAGACATTTTCACTTAGGTAAAAACACGTGAGGAGATAAACTCGATCCAAAAATAGGAATACGGCAATTTGCCCCTAATTCAACCCCAGAGGTATGACGTAAAATATTCTACTTGCAAATCCAACAATTACAGTTAATTTGAAGGAAGCAAATACAATTGAGGTAAATTAGTGTACAAGAGAGACACCTGAGGGCCCCACATGGGAGGGGGGTAAAAGGGAGGAGTGCCGCCAGGGTAGTAGACGGCGGGGTACGGCGATATGGCCACCGAAGAGTCCGCCTGTGACGTGGAAGCAACTGATTGGTTCGGCGGTTGCGGCGATTTTGTAGGAGCTACTAAGTTTGTTGATGCGGTATTCTCCTCCGCTGAGGCCATACGATGAGGTCACCGCTTCGTAAGAAGCGCGAAAAGAAACAGGAAAAGTTAGCAGAAAGAGGCGTTTGGTTTGGGAGGCAAGCGGACCGCTGCCTAGGGTTTGAGTGTTATGACGAGGCGAGGAAGAGGAACACGTGGCCTTTTATTGCTGGTAAGTTTATTGGGCCCTGCGTTTTGCCAATATGACCCAATTGATTAATGCAGTGCTTTTGGTTTTCGCCCCTGTTTTGCTTTGAAACCTGTGTCCACGTATGCATTAGGTAAATACTTTATTTCGGTAAAGGTTTTAGCAATACTCAAAACTATCCGAGCATGATGATATTAAAAATGAAATCATCAACCACGCAACGTTAAATAGTTGTGGCATGATATGTATTGATAGACTTAGGGGCGTGTCTTAGAAGAATTATGTAATTTGTTACATATATCTAACTCCTTGACTAATCTTGTTCGAAATGAAGATATTTTCTTTGTTGTATATTTGATTTAATGTGGTTATATTAATTAATCGCTTTAATTAAAAGTCTATTAATAGAAAATGCATAAATAATATGTTTTGTGATGGTGGTTATAAAGTGTCGTAACTGTGAGTAATTTATCACAATGAAACAAATGTACCATTTTAAATGTTGTAGTCAAGATGCATCGACAATGAATATCGATGTATCCGTTGAGACTAGAGTACGTAATTGCTCTTCAAATGTTTGACAGTGTATTACTCATAACTGTTGTGGACACCAAGAAGTTACGTACTGATAGTTATTGGATAATTATGGAGTGACTCACTCGATAGTTTTCTGTTGGTTAATATAACTAAGCTCAAACAGAAAATATCGTGTGTGGCTAATTTACGCAGTTCTTTCGACTTGAGAAAACTGTTGATCTTCAATGTGAAAGCTCTGCTTTGATTATAGTTAAATCGTGGCACGGTGTCCATCGAACGACTATAGTTTGGTTGAGTGGAAGCATTAGAAGTGAAACACTATTCAAGAGAACATTCGTCTCCTCAGGTTATATGAGGTTAATATCACGGTCAGCTGAAGTCAGCTTAAAGTCAAAGTCTCTGACTAGAGCATTTCGGTTAATAATTATTATTATTATCGAACTAAGGACGTTGTGTTTAGACTAAAAGATGAATGTGGATAATATTTGAATTTTGACCATTACCATATTCCATAAATCCAAATTGATAGTTTTGACAAAGAGAATTGGTGTAAATAATTATCACTATTAGGTACCGCTTATAATAAGTAAAACTAAATTCTATCAAAAGATGTGTAAGCAATAAATTTGGTCAAAATGTCACACCGTATGCTAAGTGACGTATGAACATTAATATTCAAATAGTTCAATATTAATCATTAACTGAATTTATACGTTTGAGTGGCACAACCGTAATGATGAATTCTTTGAAAAACCACATGATTTAATTAATTTACAAAGTGTTGTAAATTAATTAAATTAATTGATATTTGAGAAATATTAATTATTATTTATTTGATGTTTGAAAGTTTTTGTAGTTATTTTAACGCATTTATAAAAGTTATATTTACGTGTATTGATATACGATATTGATGTAATTTAAAGATAATTGCATGACATGATTTAAGAAAATTTTATGAAATTTGATGACATGATTTATGAAAATTTTATGCCATCTGATGACATATTTGTGAAAATTTTATATCATTTGATGACATACACGTAAAGAAAGGATTGGAGAGAGAAACAATCAGGTGAATTAAGTAGGGAAGTTTTAATTAAAGAATGAGAAAATTTTCATTCTTTCACATAAAATATATTCTCTAATTCATTTTATACATATAATTCATTGTTTATCTTCCATGTTCTTTCATTATGGTACCTATTGATTGTCATGATACCTATTAATTATCATTAATATGTTGCATTAATTAAGTTTACTAAAGGGAGATTGTATCAGTCACACTTGTCGTCCCTCATTTATTTCCATTTCAATTTCTATACAAAAACCATTGAGATTATTCTTAGGGGTTTTGGACGAAAGATTCCTATTCTCAAAGCTCATGCACAAAAAGTCTCTACTAATAAACCCATGTAAATTAGGACCATGTTTTTTTTATTTTTTATCAAATTGTCCTCTTCTAGAAAATCGGTCCAGCATTGTAATCAGCGGCAAAAGTAGCATAAATTAGTCAAAAACTAAAAACAGGGACCAAATTTTCATAATTTATTCGAAAGGGACTTTTCTTCCATCATCTTCAAATTCTAGGGACTTGACAGCCGTTTCTTGTTGTTCTTATTTATTTTATTATGCATATCAATTACTATCGACTATGCACGCTCCCTCTATGTTGCACTTACACAATATTTGCTGTGAATATATGTTTACAATTCATGTCATATTTATATTAGTCATTAATGTTATTTTATTAATCAATTATTTAATTAAATTAAGAGAAGGAAATGAAAAGCTTCATTCTTTACTAAATTTATAGTCCCTAATGAAGGAAATGAAATATTTCCTTCTTTAAATACATTTATGACTCATCATTAATTGAATAATTTCAATATAGGAAATGAAAAGTTTCATTCTCGAAATAAATTTAATAAGCTACCGTTGCACACAGATATGTGCATAAGAGTATATTTAATATACTCTAATTTACATGCATATAAAATTAACGTATAATTTTATTTATAATATTAAATAAAATATTGATTTTATTTGAATAAAAAAACTTAGAAAAGTTCTAGGTATATTTAGACTTCATAGGCCCATTAAAGATCCAAAATAGCTATAAAAAAAAAATTCACTCATTTCTTCCGCTGTAGGCTGGCTCGGCTCCTTCATGTATACATGTATATGTATGTATGTATATATGTATGTGTGTGTATGCATATGTGTATATATGTGTGTGTATGTAATGTTCGATTGTTGTGTGCTTCAATAATGGTGGATTTTGGAGGTGAAATTACATAAATAATTTTAGTGATATATTCAAAATGCAACAAATGATAATTAAGAAGACAACTAATTGTTTAAAATTGTGAATAGTTAATAATTAAATAATGTAGAGGGTTAAGGAGGGACAAATAACAAGACATATGATAGAATAAAGTAATTTCTTATAATTTACTATTATTTAATAGATTCAAGATGTTAAATACAATATTTTACTAACATATACATATATGTATGAATGTATGTATGTATGCATACGTATGTGTGTATATGTGTGGACACACATAGGCCCAACCCAATTATATGGCAATCAGGACAATTGCCTAAAGCATCCCCTACTCAACAGCAACTAACATGCATGTGCGAAAAAATAAAAAATAAAATAGCAAACAAAGAAAACGCATAGCACAAATGGAAATAAAATGCACGTCAAAAGGAAAAGGGAGAAGTAGGTAGGCGCAGGTGTGTTTAGAGAAAAGACGGAGAAGTGGAGATCGACCTAGGCAAGTAATTCAATTATTTTGAGTTCAATTAGGGAATAACTAATGATTAACTAGGATTTTAGTTTTGTCGATGATAAATTTGTTTTAGGTAGCTAACAAGCAACCATTAGCTTAATCAATTGAAAGGGGGGATAATTTAATGAATTGAAGTAAGTAGAATTGGAGCAAAGTTTGAAGTAACTGGTATCTTTTTCCCCTTCATATTCCTATCTATGATAAATTAACAACTCATGATATGCTTCTTTATGATTTTGAATTTGAACACTTATCTATTCTATTATATTGCATGAAAGCTGAGTTCAATCTATATGTCCTTTCGTTTCCACTTTTCTGAAAAATTCATAACCTGCCACATGTTCAGTTATCTATATCTATTTTTATTACATCCTTAATTCAAGCAGTGTTTTCTTCATATTTTGGCCATTCTCGATACTTATCCATTCTAATATATATCCACTTATTAATGTTCAGATGTTTTCATTTCCTTAACTTTTTGCCCACTTGTTGATATCGTTCCCCGTTATGATTATTATGTTATACAAATGATAGTCAATCGTAATTTTTTACTCATTAATCCTTAATCCAAAAGCTCATATATATTCTTTCATATAAAAAAAAAATCAAGTTCTCATAATTATTTTCTCGTTCAATATCAATTCAAATTCTCATCTCTTGATAATTCGAGCATTTTTCATATATTTTAGCCTCTTATTTTTTCTCCCTCTCAAAATACCTCATTCCAATGAAAATTCACCAATAAATGTTCATTTATGTCAAAGAGTTACCATCCTAACTTTTTTTCATCTACCTTTTAAAGTTATTATTTGATAACATACGCGCTTCTTTGTCATCTTTATCAATTTTATTTTTTATTCAATCGTCAATGGAATTAATTTTAATTATTTATTCAATCTCATATCAAATTTATTTATCTCTCAACTTTTTTAATCTTTAAATGCTTAATTATCACAATTTATAATCATATTTTCTAATAAAGCCAATAATATTCTACTCTCAAAATTTACCGAACATTTACATTAACTTCGCTCTCATTTGTGATAATGTCTTAACATAATAGTATCTTACATTTCTACTCTCACCCTCCATTACAAACTAATACAACATATTTCCTCCTAACACTTCACATGTCGATAACTTCAACATTTTTGGTTCCAAACTACCAGTTTATTTTTCTACTTTAAGAACATCATGTGTTCTCCTGATTTTTTTATTCCTTTCACTAGTCCATTATATGAGAAATTCGAGTTTTCATAATTTTTTCCCTATTAAATATCAATCAAAATGCTTGAAGCATTTATTTTACTATTTTGACCCTTTTTTTTTCTCCTTCTTGGCACTATCCATTCCAATATAAATTCACCACTTCATACTCATAAGTTATCATCCCTAACTCTTTATCACTCACTTGATAAAATTATCGACAATTGCATTAATGCTTCTTTATCATGCTTATTAATTTTATTTTATATATAAGGTTCAGCAGATTATTTTTTATTCTCTTAGGTCTCATTTTATCCCATGTCAAATCTATTCTATTGTATCTTCTATATAAAGGTAATATAAAGGAGAATATATTGCCACTTTGGTTCTTTTCTCTCATTCGATCTCAATTCATTTCCTGAATTATCCTTGATTCAACAATTATTTTACATTTCTCCCCTTGGGTATATTTATATTTTAATTATTCACTCTTGCAATTCATAATTGATGGAATCTCAATCATCATATATTCAATATTCTGGAACAGAGAATATGTTGCCACTTGGGTTCTTTTTCTCCCATTCAGTCTCAACCCGTTTCATGAATTCTCCTTAATTCAATAATTATTTTACATTTTCCCCTTAGGTATATTTATATTTTAATTATCCTTCTTGCAATTCAAAACTTATGGAATCTCAAACATCATATCAACATGTTTTATTTATCATCTAAATTGGAGCGATTAATTTCTAATTTTTACACATTCAATTTAGCTAGAAGTTCATGCTTTTTCTCTTGTCTTCCCTTCCAAAGCACGTAGATCTAATTCTCACATTACAAATCCATTTGTTCATGCACTGTGTGGCCATCAATTTTCTATGTATTTGTAGCAAACCAGATTTTTCGATGTTTAAATTTTTTATATTTAAATGGTTTGAAATATTGGATTTGGAATTATAGTTTAGCTAGTAGGATTTTAAAACTGAAATTTTAAGCGATTTCGCAAAATTTTGAAAATCGTCGATTTAATCGACGTGTTGAAATAACGATCTGGGGCACAGTCTCGGAGTTCAATGAAACTAGTCTCATTGGATCCGTAATAGTGTATTAATATCTAATTTAAAATTTCGTAGCGTTTGGAGTTACCGTTTGGTCGTACGGGAAATAAACACGTTGAATTTAATATCGAAAATTCAATATAATAATTGGGTCTAAAAAGCTATCTTATCCATACAATCGAATTAGGACTCGAAACAATTTCCATTGCTTTTGGAATATGGGTATAACATTATAAATACCTAGCAACATACCTTGATAGGGGTTCGAGATTTTGAGTTGCGTAGATCGAGATATTTTGAAAATTTAAAACAATTTATTTTTATTTGATTGGACTAGGCTGTCCCTTCTTTCATTCGGTCATTGTACCCCTTTCCTTGTCAAACACGTTGCATCCTTTCTTTATAAATCACGTCTTCTCCTTTCAAAAATAAAATCTCATTCGTTTAAACAAAAAAGGAAACGCGACTTCCTCTCCTTCTTCAATTCGAAATCAGTTAATAAAAAATATACAATCGCGGTCGTCCCTGTGGTTCGAGCGCGAGGGGATGGCTTGGGCGCAGCAGACATGGAAAAGGATTAATGGTCGAGGCAGGGCATCCTCCTTCGAGTACGCGATGTTTGTGGTGGGGAGGCGAGTGGAGGGCGAACGACTGGGGTATTGGCGAGTTCGAGGAAGGGGCGAAGTTTCGACATAAATGGTGAGGTCTGAGTGCATATTTTGGCAACTAAGGCAAGGTTGCGAGCGTCGCGGTGATCGCCTAAAGGAAGGAGCGGGTTGCTGGTGAAGGCTTTGGTTTTGGGTCTCATCGGTATGGAGATGAGTTGGAAAGGGCATTTAAGGCGTAGGGTGGTTACAGTTAGAGGTGTTGCGACTTGAAGAGGGATGAATGTCCGATGCAGTGATGGACTTGAATTGACAACTGTGGGAGGCTGGGGTTGATTATAGGCTATCAGAGATTGGCATAGATTTGGCTGCTTAAGATCGGTGATGAGTTGAGTATGATGCATGAGTTACTGATGTCGATAGTGGTACAGGAGATAGTCAGGTAAAATCTTATACTTGATTATGTTAAGTTAATTATATTAATTCGTTTAAAAAGTTCGCTGATTTCATATCATGCTCATTCGAGGTCCAAAAATCATTAACAAATCCAGTTTGGTTCGTAGCTGTGGAATCTACGCAATAAGACTGGTTTGGGATTTTTTGGAGTCCACTGGATTTTTTTAAATTAAATCGAATATTGTTCGATTTAGTTTAAAATCAAAACGTTCGAAAAATAAAAATCAAGGTGAGTAAATCTCACTCTTTTTGGATTTCTGGAGTTAATTTAAATAAATTAATGGATGCTTGGTTGAATTTATAAATTATTGTCGGTTTGGATGAGACTACTATAGTAGTATATATATTAGTAGTTTGGATTGATTATTCTCACCTATTGGAGCGAATGAGGCCCTATGCGTCCCGCATAATATTGGATGACCCTATATACCATGATATCCCCTTCGAAGTGGGATTGATATTTTTATGTTGTATTAACATCCGTGGATGCAGGGAAACGGGTTGGAGGGATCCAACTGAATTCCTCAAATTTATGTTGATTGTTTTTCATCTATAATAATATATGATGTGTTAGAGTAATCTGTCATAGATTATTCTTGTGATGTGAATTATTGGATGTTATAGTAGCACTGGCCTAACTTTGGTCTTTTAAATACTATAAATATTATTTTTGAAATTTGAAAGGATTTCAAAGGAGATTTTGAATATAAAAATATACATATAGAAATTTGGATTATTTTTAAGAAATTGATTTGGATAAAAACAATAACTGATTTTGGTTTGTATTTAACTATTCGTAAAAATATTTAAAATAGAGATTTTAAATAATTTATATAGAATATTTTTAAAACAATTGATCTTTTAAACGATATTTCTAGAAAAATGAAAAGGGGTAAAATCGATATTTTAAATAAATTTGTGAAATATATGGAATTTATTAAGAAATGGATTTATAAAATGAGATTTTATAAATGGGATTAGTTTTATAAACAAGTGAAACTCAAAAGAGTTATAAATTTATAAACGATGTTTATAAACAAGGGAAAATGAAAAATTAATTGATAAATTGGAATATAATTTCATAGGGTGAATTTATATCGAGATATGAAAAATAAATTTTCAGAAAAATAGTGAATTCTATTTTTGAAAAGTGAGGAAGCTTAGAAAAATCGAAATGGGATTGATTCATGGTAAATTGAAAGGGCTTTATAAATTGAATTGGTTATTAGGATTTTAGAAATATATTTATTAAGAGGTAAAGTTTTTTATTTTTAAAAAGGAGAATTCTATTTATTTAACTATGTATTTTTAAGCTAGTTAGTATTGGAATATTTCGAAAATGAATTTTTCAAATATCTAGTATTAATTAAAATTAAATTCTAATTTTTATAATCGGTTTGAAAATTGATTTGTTGTCTGAAAAATGGATTTTTGATGTTTATATAAAGTGTTCAGTATTTTTAAATAATTACTTGAACATGTTTTTAAAATAAATTATTATTCTTTTAAATACTTATATATATAGTTTTGTAATGATTGAGATTTAATTATAAATCTTCTCGAGAATTTGGAGACGGGGTTTATTCAGTAGATGGGATTTATAGGAGAAATTCTCAAAAAAAATGGAATTTTGGGAGAAGTAAGAAGTTTTTTGAAATAGTTAAATAAAAATGAACTTCAAAAAATGGATTAGAGTTCATAAAATAAGTTAGAAATGAATATTTGGAATTTTAGACAAGTGTTTGACTTGGATGAAGGAAATTAATTAAGGAAACCGAAACTTACATAATTCGTTCTAAACGAGTTAAGGAATTTACAAATAAATTTGTAAATGATTTTGACAAATTAGAAAATAAATGGAATACTTCCTAATTGTTGAACCTAAAAATGGAGTCGGAAAAATATTCTAAGTACTGGAAAGGTTTGGGAATATTCCATTGAAAATATAAGGATTTGAAATCGTTTCAAATATTGGAAATTTTGGAAGGGATTTGAATACATATCTTATAAAGATATTTTGAAATAAATTTTGGAAAATTTATAATCAGGCCTAATGTCTGCTTATGGATGTTTTTTTTGATAGTTAAATAACCTACTATCAATTTTGGCCAAAGTCGTTGATTGTTTCGAAGAGACCAGGATCAGATTTGCTTGTTGATACGGTTCACGCATGATAGGGGGTTCTCGCTTCATGTTAGGTAGCGAACGGATGAATCTTACCCCTAAATGTCCTTGAGTGGTTGGTTTGTAGTCAGGAGGCTGCCCGTAAAAGCAAATTCAAGGTACCATTATAAGCTATGGCGGAAAGTCAGCTGTCGATGGTTGAAAAGCCTAGACCTTTACATTTGGTATTAGTGCTGAAGATTAAGTGAGAACCTTGGCTTTGGTAGGGATTACTCATTAAAGATTAGGTCAGTAGTGTACTAGAACGAGTTTGAGCGTATCAATGGATATGAGCACGTATTTGTTAGTGAATATAAAATGCTTTATATTGTGTTGATTTATCTGTTGAGTGACATATAAATTCTAGTCGGACAGTGGGGCGCCACTAAAGCGATAGGAGTTTCTAAATACTTGAACCAGGTAAACCGACACAGTATTGTTTTGAAGTGGGTAAATGAATTATTTTACCCAAACAATATTTTGATATAAAAGAATAATCTTCTGAAAATTATTATAGTGATGTGTTTCCTTGTTATTATATAATCAAAATAAGATTATAAAATTGGAAATGGTTTATATAACCAACTGAAAATTGTGTAAGTATGAATTATGCAAATGGACAATAACCAAAATGGATTCAAACCAGAATTTGGGAATTTAAAACCCCGGAAGCTTTAAGAAATGTTTTAAATGGGTTTGAACTAAGCATTTGGAAAATTAAATCCCGGAGATTTTTGGAAATATTTTCCAAAGTGCTTGAAAATATAACCAACTGAAAATATTATTATTATTTTGAAAATATTTTTGAAATATTTTTTTAAAAATAGATTTGAAAGTGATATAGCACCGAACTCATTACAGTCACTGGAAAATAATTCCGATAATGATCGCGACATCATCGATGTTCATTTTTGAGTTCCTAAGTGACTGATTACTACCGTAATGATTTGATATGGATGTTTTTGTTTGGTACAAGTGTTGTTTTGAAAATTTCGAGGGGAATTTGTATTGGGTAAAACCAAATTGGTTTTGAAAATTCCAAAGAATGGTTGTTAAAAACCAAGAAAGAGCTATGTATATTATGATTTCAAAATGATTTGAAAAAAATACCGATGTTTGAATTCTAGAATCCTTAATTAGATCAAGAAATAAGTTTTTGAATCAAAACTTTGAAAATGGAAATTTCACTATGAGATAAAAATTTAACTTATGCAAGTTAAATAAGTTAAATTGGTAAAAAAAGGAAATGGTATGGATTTGAATTTAACTTAAGCTAAGTTAAATAAAATTGAATTGGATTTGAATCGAATTGAAAATAAAATTGAGTTGGATTTGAATTGATATTGAATAGAATTGGATATAGAGTTTGAATTGTAAAGTGGTTGTATACTATGAGTTATAGGTAGTGAATGGAATAAAAATTTCAGTGGAAAAGAAAATTTTGGAAATGTGAGAAATAAGTTGTGTAACTTATAAAATCAAAAAGTGAAATAGAAAACCACAATAAAAATAGTTTGATATTTTGGATAATGAAATGAAAATCCAAATTTGAATTAAAAAATAAATTTAAACTCAAGTCACCTAAAAGAAGTGATTTTTGAGATAAAAATCAGATATTGAGTTATAAATTGGAAGTGAACTAATTAGATGAATTAATTAGTGGATTGAATATGAGAATGGGACTTATCTCGGTTGAATAAATTGGATTGTGGATTAAAAGTGAATATTGAATATAGAATTGGAGTTATAAAATGAAATTCGACTTAAATATAAGCGAATTAAATATAATTTGAAATGTTTTCGAATAAAATAGTAATGGATTGAAATGGTGATGATTTACGTTATAAATAAATTCAATTTAAGTGTAAATCGATTGAATATGGCCTTGGATATTGTTTAAAATGAATTTAAGCTTGAAGTTAAGTTTGAAGTGGATTGGATGAATGAACTAATTAAATTAATTAGTAAACGGAATGGAATTTGATTGAATAAAGAATCAATCTAAATTTAAATGGGATTTGGTTGCAAGGTAATAAACTTAAGTTATATGGTCGAAATAATATAAACTAAACGGATTAACTTAAGTAAATATGTTTGAATGAAAGCTTGGTTCAAATAAATTTGTGAAAATGGTTATTAATGAAGTAGCATGGAATTATTCCAAGCTAAATAATGTGGATGTGAATGGAATGTAAATGAATTGATTGAGAATCGAATTGAAATGGAGTAACATTGGATATAAATTGATGTGAAATCAAGTTAAATTTGCTATAAGCTTAAATGGTTATTTATTTAAATGAATATCGCCGAATTTTCATGAAAGTAAATTGTCGTTTGACGTAAACAGAAGTAAATAAAATTCTGCGAATAATTGAAAAGCGAATACATTGATTTTGAAATCAATTTGGAATCTATATGAATTTGTTTGCTACAAATATGAAGTGAATGTAGGAAAATTTAGTTACTAATCGTTAGAATTGAATGAAATGGTATATAGATCAATTGAAAGTAATTAAATTGGTGTTGGAACTTTGTAATTGCTTATGATTATATGTTAGAATGCATAGTTTATGAAATCTATGTGTTTTAACCATTTAAATGAATGAAATGTCATTAAATTTCATGTTTTTGGTACTTACGTGTTTAAATTGAGTAATAGGTATATGGGGCTGTTTTGCTTGATTTTGGTCGCGCAAAATGCATATAAAATAAGCCGCTCGCTTAAAAATGCTAAAATAATGTACTTTTTTGGATTAAATATTGCAAAATATATAAATGTTGATATATATTGTGTTTTTCGACCGTGTGGGTCGATGTACATATTTTTATCTCTCTTGTCATATTGCAAAAGGCTCTCCATATAAAGGAGACCCTGCCAATTTTTTTTAGAAATTTAGGGTGTTAGAAAATTTTTATAAATTATTGAATTTTTTTAAAGACAATTTGATTTTGAATTGTAATTAGAATAAAGTTTTTTGGAATTAGAATTGATAACTAATTCTTTGGTTGGAATTAAAAGATTAGAAAGGTGAAATATCGAGTTTTCACTACGTGGGTTTTGAATAAGTTAATGGGTTTGGAATATTTTTCTACCTTCGCTATTTCGGAGACAAAATTCTTTTAAGGAGGGAGGAATGTAACGACCCGGATTTTAAAACGTTTAATTTTTGTATATTTAAATGGTTTTAAATATTGGATTTGGCATTATAATTAAGTTAGTAGGATTATAAAACTGAAATTTAAGCGATTTCGCAAAATTTTGGAAATCATCGATTTAATCGACGTGTTGAAATAGCAATCTGGGGCACAGTCTCGGAATTCGACGAAACCAATTCCATTGAATCCATAATAGTGTATTATTGTCGGATTTCAAATTTCATAGCGTTTAGAGTTATTGTTTGGTCGTACGCGATACAAACGCGTTGAATTCAATATTGAAAATTCAATATAATAATTGGGTCCAAAAAGTTATCTTCTCCATACGATCGAATTAGAACTCGAAACCTTTTCCATTGCATTTGAAATAGGGGTATAATATTATAAACGCCTAGCGGCATAGCTCGATAGGGGTTTGAGATTTTGAATTGCGTAGATCGAGATATTTTGAAAATTTAAAACAATTTATTTTTATTTGATTTGAATAAGCTGTCCCTCCTTTCATTCAGTCATTGTACCCCTTCCTTGTCTAAAATGTCGCACCCTTTCTTTCATAGATCACGTCTTCTCCTTTCAAAAAAAATAAAATCTCATTTGTTTAAACAAAAAAGGAAACGTGACTACCTCTCCTTCTTCAATTCAAAATCAGATAATAAAAAAAAAATGATCGCAGTCGTCCCTGTTGCTCGTGTGGAATAACCCAGAATTTTGGTTATTTGAAATTAGAATACTTAATTGATTTTAAATATTTAGAAGTTAATTTTTAGCTTGAATTTCAAATATAACCATTTATTGGATAATTTAATTATGGAATTAAATAATTGGAAATTGGCTAAAATATTGAATCTGAAGTTTTAAGCTTGTTAAAAATAATTAAAATTTATATTAATAATACTAAAGGTAATAAAAGTTTTAATATTGAATTTAAAAGTTATTTGTTCAGTTTTAATATATATCGTCTAAATTTACATTTAAAAATAGCCTTCCGAGGCACAGTCTTGGATTTCAACGAAACCAGTTCCATCAGATCCGTAGTAGTGTATCATTTTTGGATTTTAAATTTTGTAACGTTTGGAGTTACTATTTAGTCGTATGGGATATAAACGCACCTGAAATTTATATCGAAAATTCAATATAATAATTGGGTCCAAAAAGCTATCTTCTCCATACGATCGAATTAGGAATCGAAACATTTTCCATTGCGTACGGAATAGGGGTATAACATTGTAAATGTCTGGCGGCATGCCTCCATAGGGGTTTGAGATTTTGAGTTGTGTAAATTGAGACATTTTGAATTTTATTAATATATGTTTATATATTCTAGTCAAATCCGTCTTTTCTCTACAACCTAGGACTCTGATTCACCCTATTCGAACACGCAAACATTTTCGAACATGCTTTCCTTCTCCTTCAAATTCACGTCGTTCCTTCCATCTAGATTCAAAACGAAAAACGCATAATTTAAAAAGAAAAAAAAATGGAAACTCGGGAAGAAAAAGGGAAATCGAAAAAAAATGGAAAATTCTCAGTTTAAAATCGAACCGCATCTTGCCTCTTTCCCTTTTAGTTTGGTATCGAAATTCCTTCATAACCTTAAAAAAAAAGAGTAACAATTTGTGATGGAGGGCCACGCGTGCATGAGACAAGTGAGACGATTCTGCCTTGCCAACAGCGGCGGCGTATGGGAGCGGAAGGCTTAAATTTTAGATGGTGATATCGCGATTTCATGGAGGTGGAAATTGTCAGTCGGGATGTGTGGTCATGGCCGTGATGAGATGCGAGCAGCGTCACAAGGAAAGGGGAGCGGGGTGATACCTAGCACTGCCGGTACAGTGGTTTCTCGGGAGGCGCTGGAGGATGCAGGCGAGCGTGAAAATTAGGGGTCTATGGAAAAGGTAGTTGCGAGACGACAAGGGTGGTAGTGCTGCTATGATGGAAAGGCGTGGGTCTGGGCTTGGAAATAGTGGCATCTTGACCTGGGCGATGGCTATGGTTGTCGATGGTCTGGGGGTGGCAGTGGAGATGTCGAGCCGTGAGAGGCATATAGCATTTATTTATTTTTTAAATTTATTTTGATTAATGTGAATGGGTTTAATTACAGAAAAAATAAATATATTTTATAGTTACATAAGTTTTTGTTATAATAAAATCGTTAACTTATAAATATCGTAATTTATTCATACAAGGTTGAAAATTACAAAAGGGTGGTGTTGGATTCGTTATGAAGTAGGCTTTGAAAAAATAAAATTGGTGGGATATTTTTGAACTCGGTCGGGATTTTGGTTTTTCGAAATCTAGATGTTCGGAAAGAAAATAAATCAAGGTGAGTTAATCTCACTCGATTTGGATTACTGCAATAATTTTAAATAGTTAAAATTAACTACTGATCGGTTGGTTGAATTTGGTAAATTAATATCAAATTGATGTGACATTATATATATAATAGTATGTTTATATTGAAGTGATTGATTTCCTACATATATATAGCGGATGATACCCTATGCGCCCCGCATTATAGGGGATGACCATATATATCGTGATATCCCCCTCGAAATGGGATTGGTATTTTTATATTTTTTCAACATCCGTGGATGCAGGAAAACAGGTTGGAGGGATCCAACAGGATTCCACAAAAATGTTGAAATTATTTTCATATTTAGTGATATGATTTGTTTGAATAATCTGTGGTAGATTATAGTAGAATTTTGAATTTATTGGATACTATGGTACTGCTGGATAGATTGTTGGCATTTTATATACAATAAATATGAATAGTGAATTTTTTTAAGAAAATAAAAATAGAATTTTAAAGAAAAATATTAAAGTGAAGTTGAATAAATTAAAAGAAATGAATTTGGGGAAAAATAAATAGTTCGATTCAAATTTGTATTTATTAATTTAGAAACAATGTAAATAGAGACCTTGGAATATCGTAAAGAGAGATTTTTGAATAATGTAAATAAAAAGTATTTTTAAATAATAGAACTTAAGCGATATTGAAGTATAAAAAGGATTTATTTTTTAATCGAGATTAAAATAGTTGGAAGAATGAAAAGGGGATTTTTGAAAATAAAATATGGGATTGTCGCGCTAGATCTTAAATAAGATTTTAAATTATAAAATGGGAAGTAGAATCAGAATGTAGTCAGTTTTGGAATACCGTTGAGTTATTTGGGAAAATTGATTTAAAAATGAAGTTTAAATTGGAAATTGATTTAAAATTGATTAGGTATTGTGAAAAATAGTTATAAACGAGAAATGAGACCATGGAATTTATAAAAAAAGGTTTATAAATAAGGTGAAGTAATTATCAGTGGATGAATTGGAAATATGAATTCGCGGTGAGGATTTATAAGGAGATGAGTAAATCGGTCTAAAAATAAATGGTAGATTTATTTTTAGAAATATGAAAAATGATTACGGAATTGGGATGTTAATTGAATTGGAAACAAATCGAAAGAGATTTATAGATGATAGACTGGCTATATTGGAAGTGGAAAATATATTTTACCGAAGAACTGGGTTGTTTTGAAAGATGGATTTTAAATTTTAACTAGACATTTTAAAAGTGTTAAAGAATATTTCAAAAAATTAATTATTTAATTTTTTTTTAAATTTGCTTAAAGTATATTTAAATATTAATGAAGTTAGTTTATAGTTAGTTAATTATTATTTAAAAATTAATCGGTACTATTATTTTAAAGGGATAAATTATTCAATATTCAATATTTTTTAATAACTTTTATTTTAAAGAGTATACGCCAAAAGTTTTACGTAGAGATTACTATAGAAATTTCATAAGTATTATTTTGAAAATTATTAAACGAAGTTTTCGGGAAGTAATGGTATACTCGCATGGCGGAATCGGAGGCAGTGAGTGCCTGCTATTACGTCTTGAATTTCTATAAGATAGAGACGCAAACCATTGAGCTGTGAATCCATGGTTTGATACCGCAATGGTACTTTCCGTGTTATTTTTAAAGCGTTTTCAAATATTTCCTTTAAAAGGGATAGTTTGTGAGTTTACTAAATTCGATAAGATAAGTGTGTGTGTATTGGATAAAGAGATTTAATTTATTAAAATTAAATTAAAAGAGATTTGGAGTTTTTTAATGGAAAAAGAAGTATTTGGTTGAATGATTGTTTATTTGATAGTTAAACGACGACTATCGAATTTCGACCCAAAATATAACTTTAGGAATATCTAGGAGAAAAGGCGGGGATTATATGGTACAGTTACCGTTCGAGGCGCTATACTGTACATATAAACTCGTTTTGTTCTTCTAGGACGTTTATAAGGAAATCCATCCAAATGGTTAAGAGGTGAACTCCGATCTTACTTACGTCGTTTTATTTCCTAAAGAACCGGAGTTGAGTTTATCAGAAAATATCGAACGTTGTTTCGAAGAGACAGGGATCAGATAAATTATTCGAAAACCACTTCGATCCAACGAGTACGTTTTCACCGTGAAAACAAGAACTGGAGTCAAACATGGAGCAGTAAAATGCAAGGGATAATTGTTGCTAATCTTAAGGATTATTCCAAAATGGATGTACTAGAAGTAGTGTCTTCGGTTCCGCTTGGACCTAGAACGGATTTTTATGGATGAATGCTATCAGTACATTGTCATTGGAGGACAGTGAGCTTTCTAAGTGGAAATTTCTTAAAAAGGTAATTGTAGCCTCTAGCCTCATCAATCGGGAACGACTAAAAAGCAGGGGAGATGCAGCAAGGCTAAGTTGGTAGCACCCAATTAAGGTATGTTTACCTCCTTTCTAGATACCCTTGGATATTATTACTAGGATTTATAGAAGGAGCTCGGAAAAGGGTGCGAACACCTGAGATGATAGCATATTCAGCCTATCCAGGTCAGGGATAGTCCGGTCTTGTGTTGCAGATGATCCTGACGTGGCCCTCGGTATGCTGTGCTAGACATGTACTATGACAAGTGGTACCTCAAATGCTTAGTCATTCGTATAGAATCCATTTTCCAATAAGCGCCACACAGTTTTGATTGTGCCCAAATATGCTGAAACGTGAGATGCAAGCATTTCAGCTATTTGAATAAGTATTCGTACTTGGACACTATTATAATATCAAAGGATTTGATTTGAAATATTTTGGTTATCATAAGTTAAAAACCCGTCGTGTTTATTTCTGGCATGGTCTTACGAGATACCTTTGATTTCCAAAGTATTTTGATCATCTTAATAACGCAATTTGAGTGTGTTTTCTCACGTTGGTTTTCCTGATTGACTCGGGTGTTATTTTATTATAATGCTCGGGTCAGACTGAGTACTACAGATTTAGAATTGGATGCTATGTAGCTCAGGAGACGAGCTGGATGGCGAGGATGGATTAACCGTAACTAATTTATATTTTGCTGTGTATTGTAGGCTGTATATTCAGCTTTTATAAGGACAAGTTATTAAAACTGTCCAGTATTGTGCTATTGATTCGTGTTGTACTCTGATGACGTAATGTATAAAAAGCAGTAATAGTTTTTTCTGTATAAAGATCAGTTGTTATCTATTATATATTGTTCCGCTACGATTGTGAGATTCTGTATTGTTATTTCTATCTTCTCTACCTCTTTCTTCTTTTCCCTTATGATTTGGTATTTCCGGCATTCGATTGTTTGTCATGTAATACAGTGAACGTATTGATGTTGATTTTCAAAGATCGAAAATCTCGGCTTTGACACTTGGTATCAGAGTAAAAGGTTGAGCGAGAACCTTGGCTCTAATGTGGATTACTCATTAGAGATAGGGTCAGTAGCACCCTGGAATGAGTTTGAGTGTATTAATAGATCTGTGTGCATATTTGTTAGTGAATATAAAACTATTTTAAATTATGTTTATTGGTTTTGAAATTTTTTTTTTAAAATTAGGAAATAGTGGTGATATTATTTGGAGAATATTTTTGAATTAAAATGGTTTTTAAAGGAATAAACGCACTGAACTCACTTCAATCGTTGGAAAATAATTTCGGCGATGACTGCAGCAGCATCGGCTTTCATTTTAGAGTTTTCAAGGGAGGAATTGCTGCCTAAAGGTTTGAACTAGAGTTTCTTTGCAAAACTGGTTTGATTTTGAAATGCTTAAGCAATTGTTTAAACTTTGGAGTTTGATCTAAAATGTTTTATGGAATATAAGTAAGTTTAAAAACTTATAAGAATTTGAAATTTGTTTAGAATAAAATTTAATTAAGAAGAGTAAAATAAAAGTAAGTGCGATAATAGAATAAATTAGTAAAGTAAACCAATTAAATAAAGTAAATTGGAAGAAATTGGCGAATAGAATATTAGAAAGTTTGAAAACTTATAAAAGTTTTGAAATTTGATTATTGGAAGGGAATTAAACTTAAGTTAAAAATAGTGTGAATTAATCGGCTGTGTAGCTCCACGCTACACACCCGTTTGCATCAAAAAAAAAATAGTGTGAATTTTGAGAAATTAAGCCTAAGTAGGCCAAATGGAAATAATTATCGAAATAGAATTTATTAAGTTTGAAATAATTAGTGGATGAACAAGTTAATTTAATTTGTAAGTGAATAAAAATTTAAATTAAAGCCTAAAGATTGAAATGATATTTAATCTGAATAAAGTGAAACTGAAGGATTAGTTCGGTGGACTAAATGAAATAAAAGGTGGAAATTAAATTTGATTGAAAATAAATTAGTAAATGGAAGGTAAACTAAATTCAAATGGAATTAAATTTAATTTTGAATAAAAATGGGTATAAACACAAGTGATGAAGTGGAAATAAATATAAGGAGTTGTATAAAATAATTATGTTAAACTTAAGAAGTTGATGGTGAAGTTTTTAAGTAAAATTGGTATTGGAAAAATATATTGAGTAAGTATTTGAATGAAGATTGAATAAAAGTTATGAAAAAGGATAACTGTGAATAAGTGAATGAAAATTAAAATGAGTGAGAATAAAAGAATTGGATATAGCTAATAATCAATTGGAAATTAATACATAAGTTATACGTATATTATCTTATTCGCATAACGATTTGATCCAGATTAGGGCATAGAATTTCGAGATAGTTATATCGATCCGAGTTGGGTTTTTTTGGCTTGATTTTCGACGGCGAACCCTGGATATGGATTTTTGATTGATCCTGGAATTATCTATCATAGTACTTGGCTATGCAAGGAGAATGACGGTTTCTAATCAAGAAATCAGATCTGAGTCCGCACTAGAGAGTCATGTGAACGATATTAGTTCGAAAGTGAAATTGTGTGATCGAGTGAGCTGTCAGAGTTGATATTGCATACAGATGATATGCGTACATGGTACAGGTTTTGGTAAAATAAATACTGGAATTTTGAAATTTGCAAAATAAAATGATTTTGAATTGTATGATTGAATACTATTGGTAAGTAGGATGCAGGTAATTAAAAGCAAAAGCTAAGTTGATATCTTCGATTTCAGAAGTTAAATTTGATTGCCCGACAAAAGGTATGTATTTAAATTGCTGTATGAAATTCGATGGTTTTCTGATTGAGCCACTTGGCTTTTTTTCCTTTGATGATTTGAGCCCGTAGAGGCGTTTTGTAGTTTTTCGGCTCTAGCCGTGCAAAGGAGATGCCGGCGAAACTTTTCGAAAATTTAAGGAGTTAGAAAAATTTTGAAGAAAATTTTGAAAATTTAAAATTTGGTTTCAAATTATAATTTGAACGATTGAGGGAATAATTTTAATGTAATCTATTAATGGGATTGGAAATTAGTAGAGGTGATAAAGTGGTTTCAAAAAAAAATTGTTTTCTAAAAATGGTTTAAAATTATGTGGTTTTGGGAAAATAGTTAACAGGTTTTGGACTATTCTTCTTGCGTGACAATTTCAAGGACGAATTCTTATAGGGGTTAGAAATGTAACGACCCAGAATTTGGTTATTTGAAATTGGAATATTTAGTTGATATTAAATATTTAGAAGTTAATTTTTAGCTTGAATTTCAAATATAACCATTTGTTGGATAATTTAATTATGGGATTAAATAATTAAAAACTGGCTAAAATATTGAATCTGGAGTTTTAAGCTTGTTAAAAATAATTTAAAGGCTTATAAAATTTGTATCAATAATATTGAAGATAATAAAAGATTTCAAATTGAATTTAAAAGTGATTAGTTCAGTTTTAAAATATATCATTTATATTTACATTCAAAAATAGCCTTCTAGGACATAATATCGGATTTCAACAAAACCAATTTCATTGAATCCGTAATAGTGTATTTATATCGGTTTTAAAATTTCGTAACGTTTGGAGTTATCGTTTGGTCGTACGGGATATAAAAACACTGAGATTTATATCGGAAATTCAATATAATAATTGGATCCAAAAAGCTATCTTCTCCGTACGATCGAATTAGGAGTCGAGACATTTTCCATTACGTTCGGAATAGGGGTATAATATTATAAACGCCTAGTGGCATACCTCAATGGGGGTTTAAGATTTTGAGTTGTGTAAATCGAGACATTTTGAATTTTATTAATATATGTTTTTATATTCTAGCCATATCTGTCTTTTCTCTACAACCTAGGACTCTGACTCAACCTATTTGAACATGCAAATATTTTTGAACACGCTTCCCTCTTCCTTTAAATTCACATTGTCCCTTCCATTTGCATTCAAAACGAAAACAGTACAATTTAAAAAGAAAAAAAATGGAAGCTCGGGAAGAAAAAGGAAAATCGAATAAAAATGGAAAATTCTCAGTTTAAATCGAACCGCATCTTCCCTCTTTCCCTTTTAGTTCGATATCAAAATTCATTCGTAATATAAAAAAAGAGGAACGGATCCTAATGGAGGGCCACGTGCGCACGACGGAAGCGAGATGATTCTGCCTCGCCAACAACAGCGGTGTATGGGAGCGGAAGGCCTGAATTTTAGATGGTGATGTCGCGGTTTCATGGAGGTGGAAATTGTCGGCAGGAACGTGTAGTCGTGGTTGTGACGAGGTGCGGGCAGCGTCACAAGGAAAGGGGAGTGAAGCGATAGCTAGCGCCACCAGTACGGTGGTTTCTGGGAAGGCGGTGGAGGGTGTGAGCGAGCATGCCTAAAATTAGGGGTCGATGGAAAAGGTGGCTAAGGGGCGACAAGGGTGGTCGTGCTACTATAATGGAAAGGCATGGGTCACAGCTTGGTGATCGTGGCGTCTTGGCCTGGGCGATGGCTGTGGTTGTCGACGGTCTAGGGGTGGCAGTGGAGGTGTCGTGCCATGAGAGGTATATAGCATTTAATTTTTTATGAATGGGTCTAATTACAGAATTTTTTTTATAATTATATAATTCCTGTTAAAATAAAATTGTTAACGTATAGATATCATAATTAATTCATACAAGGTTGAAAATTACAAAAACGGTAGCGTTGGAATCGTAATGAAGTAGGCTTCGAAAAAATAAAATTGGTTGGAGATTTTGAAGTCAGTCGGGATTTTGGTTTTTCGAAATCTGGAAATTCGGATAGAAAATAAATCAAGGTAAGTTAATCTCACTCAATTTTGGATTACTACAATTAATTTTAAATAGTTAAAATTAATTATTGATTGATTAGTTGAATTTGATAAATTATTATCAAATTGATGTGATATTATATATATAGTAGCATGCATATATTGGAGTGATAGATATTCCCGTATATATATAGCGAATGTGACCCTATGCTTCTCGCATAATAGCGGATGACCTTATATACCGTGATATCCCCTCGAAGTGGGATTGGTATTTTTATATCGTTTTTACATCCATGGATGCAGGGAAACATGTTGGAGGGATCCATATGGATTCCACAAAAATGTTGAAATTATTTTCATTTTCAGTGATATGATTTGTTTGAATAATCTGTGGTGGATTATAGTAGAATTTTGAATTTATTGGATACCATGGTGTTGCTGGATAGATTTTTGGCATTTCAAAATACCATAAATATGAATATTGAAAAAAAATTAAAAGAAAATAAAAAGGGGATTTTAAAGCAAAATATTATAGTGAAGTTGAATAAATTAAAAGAAATGAATTTGGGAAAAATAAATAGTTCTATTCAAATTTGTATTTAACAATTTCGAACATTGTAAATAGAGATTTGGAATATCGTGAAGAGAGATTTTTGGATGTAAATAAAAGTATTTTTAAATAGTAGAACTTAAGTGATATTGCCTAAGTATAAAAAGGATTTATTTCTAAATCGAGATTTAAATAGTTGGAAGATTGAAAAGGGGATTTTTGAAAATAAAATATGGGATTGTCGTGCTAGATCTTAAATAAGATTTTAAATTATAAAAAGGAAGTAGAATCGGAATGTTGTCGATTTTGGAATACAATTAAGTTATTTTGGGAAAATTGATTTAAAAATGAAGTTTAAATTAGAAATTGATTTAAAATCGATTAAGTATTGGGAAATACAGTTATAAATGGTAAATAAGACTAAAAGGAATTTATAAACAAGGTTTATAAATAAAGTGAAGTAATGATTAGTGGATGAATTGGAAATATGAATTCACGGTAAGGATTTATAAGGAGATGGGTAAATCGGTTTAAAAATAATTGGTAGATTTATTTTTGGAAATGTGAAAAAGGATTATGGAATTGGGATGTTAATCGAATTGGAAATAAATCGAAAGAGATTTATAGATGATAGACTAGTTATGTTTGAAGTGGAAATTATATTTTTCGAAGAACTGGGTTGTTTTGAAAGAAGGATTTTAAACTATTAACTAAAAAAATTTAAAATGTTAAAGAAATTTCAGAAAATTAATTATTTAGTTGTTTAAAAATTTGCTTAAAGTATATTTAAATATTAAAGAAGTTAGTTTATAGTAAGTTAATTATTATTTAAAAATTAATCGGTATGATTATTTTCAAGGGATAAATTTTTCAATATTCAATATTTTATAAAAACTTTTATTTTATAGAGTATTCGCCGAAAGTTTTACTTAACGAACACTACAGAAATTTCATAAGTATTATTTTGAAAATTATTAAACAAAGTTTCCGGGAAGTAATGGTATACTCGCATGGCGGAATCGGAGGCAGTGAGTGCTTATAGTCATGACTTGGATTTCTATGGTATAGTTATCGTTTGATGTGCTATACTGTACGTAAAAACTTGTTTCTTTCTTCTAGGATGTTTATAAGGATATCCGTTCACTAACGGTTAGGAGGTGATCTCCGATCTTATTTACGTCGGTTTATTTCCTAAAGAACCGAGGTTGTGTTTACCTAAAAATACTGATACCAGGATCGTATAAATTATTCGAAAACCACTTCGATCCAAGGAATACGTTTTTGTAGTGAAAACAAGAACTTGGAGTCAAAGATGGAACAGTGAAGTGTAAGGGCTAATCACTGCTAATCTTGAGGATTATTCCAAAATGGATGTAGTAGGAATAGTGCCTTGGGTTCTGTTCGGTCCTAAAATGGACTTGTATGGATGAACGCTATTGGTGCATTATCATTGGGGGACAGTGAGCATTCTACGTGGAAATTCCTTAAAAAGTAATCGTAGCCTCTAGCCTCATCAACCAGGAACGACTGAAAAGCAGGGGAGATGCAACAAAGCTAAGTGGGTAGCACCTAATTAGAGTATGTTTATCACCTTTGTAGATACCCTCAGATATTATTACTACGATTTATAGGTGATAGCATATCCGACCTATCCAGATCGGGGATAGTCCTATCTTGTGTTATAGGGGATCCTGGCGTGGTCCTTGATACGCTGTTCTAGACGTGTACTATGACAGGTGGTACCTCAGTGCCTAGTCATTCGTATGGAATTCATTCTCCAATAAGTGCCGTATGATTTTGATCTGTCAAGCTATTCTGAAATGTGAGATGCAAGCACTTCAGCTATTTGAATAAGTATTTATACTTAGACACTATTATAATATCAGGGGATTTGATATGAAATGTTTTGGTTATCATAAAGTAAAAACCCGTCGTGTGTATTTGTGGTGTGGTCTTACGCGATACCTTTGATTTCCAAAGGATTTTGTTACCTTAATAATGCAATTTGAGTGTGTTTTCTCATGCTGCTTTTCCATACTAACTCGGGTGTTATTTTATTATAACGCTCGGGTCAGATCGAGTATTACAGATTCAGAATAGGATGCTATGGAGCTCAAGAGACGAGCTTGATGGCAAAGACGTATTAACCGTAACTGATTTATATTCTGCTGTGTATTGTAGGCAGTATATTCAGCTTTTGTGAGGACAAGTTATTATAACTGTCTAGTATTGTGCTTTTGATTTATGTTGTACTCTGATGATGTAATGTATAAAAGCAGCAATAGTTCGTTTTGTATAAAGATCAGTTGTTATCTATTACATATTGTTTCGCTGCGATTGCGAGATTCTTTGTTGTTGTTTCTATCTTCTTCCACCTCTTTCTTCTTTTCCCCAACGATATGGTATTTTCGGCATTTGATTGCTCATCATGTAATACAGTGGACGTATTTATGTCAATTTTCGGAGGTCGAAAATATCTACAGTGACATCAAACCTGGGGGGACATCGTTGGCGGCAGACGCGGAAAAGGATTGATGGTGGAGGTAGGGTTCGAGTACGCGTGTTCGCGACAGGGGAGCGATTGGAGGGCGAACGACTGGGGGTATTGGCGAGTTCGAGGAAGGGGTGAAGTCATGACATAAATGGTGAGGTCTGAGTGCATCTTTCGAAAACTAGGGCAACGTCACGATCGTCGTAGTGATCGCCTAAGGGAAGGAGTGGGTTGCTGGCCATGGCTTAGGTTTTGGGTCTCATCAATATAGAGACGAGTTGGAAAGGGCAGTGAAGGCGTAGGGTGGTTATAGTTACAGGTGCTGCGACTTGAAGAGGGATGAATCTCCAGTATAGTGATGGACATTGATTGACAACTATGGGAGGCTGGGGTTGATTATAGGCTATCAGAGATTGGTATAGATTTGGCTGCTTAAGATCAGTGATGAGTTGAGTATGATGCGTAAGTTACTGATGTCAATAGTGTTACAGGAGATAGTTAGGTAAAATTTTAAACTTGATTATGTTAAGTTAATTGTATTAATTCGTTTAAAAGTTTTCTAATTCCATATCATGCTCATTCGAGGTCTAAAAAACATTAACAAATCGAGTTTGGTTCGTAACTGTGGAACCCAGGCAATAGGACTGGTTTGAGATTTTTTGGAGTCCACTGGATTTTTTTTAAATTAAATCGAACATTGTTCGATTTAATTTAAAATTGGAATGTTCAACAAATAAAAACCAAGATGAGTAAATCTCACTCTTTTTGGATTGTTAGAGTAAATTTAAATGAATTATTAGATGATAGGTTAAATTTATAAATTACTATCAGTTTGAATGATTACATTATATATCGTAGTATATATGTTAGTAGTTAGATTGATTATTCATGCCTATTGGAGCGGATGAGACACTATGCACCCCGTATAATAGCGGATGGCCCTATATACCGCGATATCTCCCTTGAAGTGGGATTGGTATTTTTATGTTGTATTAACATCTGTGGATGTAGGAAAACAGGTTGGAGGAATCCAACTGGATTCCTCAAATTTATATTGGTTTTTTTCATATATAATAATATATGATGTGTTAGAGTAATCTGTTATAGATTATTGTTGTGATGTGAATTATTAGATGCTATAATAGCACTGGCCTAACTTTTGGTATTTTAAATACCATAAATATTATTTTTGAAATTTGAAAAGATTTAAAAGGAGATTTTAAATATAAAAATTTCATACAGAAATTTGGACTATCTTTAAGAAATTGATTTGGATAAAAACAATAATTGATTTTGGTTTGTATTTAACTATTCGTAAAAATATTACAAATAGAAATTTTAAAAAATATATATAGAAGATCTTTAAAACGATGGATCTTTTAAACGATATTTCTAGAAAAATGAAAGGGTGAAATCGATATTTTAAATAGATTTGCAAAATATATGGAATTTATTAAGAAATGGATTTATAAAATGAAATTTTATAAATGAGATTAGTCTTATAAACAAGTGAAACTCAAAGGAGTTACAAATTTATAAACGATGTTTATAAACAAGGGAAAATGAAAATTTAATTGATAAATTGGAATATAATTTTGTAGAGTGAATTTATATCGAGATATGAAAAATAGATTTTGGGAAAAATAGTAAATTCTATTTTTGAAAAGTAAGGATGGTTTGAAAAATCGGAATGGGATCGATGTGTAGTAAATCGACAGGGATTTATGAATTGAATTGGTTATAGGGATTTTAGAAATATATTTTATTAAGCGGTTAAGCTTTTGATTTTTAAAAAGGGAAATTCTATTTATTTAACTATGTTATTTTAAGCTAGTTAGTATTGGAATACTTCAGAAGTGAATTTTCAAATATCTAAAATTAATTGAAATTAAATTCTAATTTTTATAATCGGCTTTGAAAATTGATTTGTTGTCTAAAATAATGGATTTTTGATGTTTATATAACGTGTTCGATATTTTTAAATAATTACATTAACATGTTTTTGAAATAAAATATTATTCTTTTGAATACTTATTTATTTACACACACACACATTATAGAGAGAGTTTCGTAATGATTGAAATTTAATTATAAATCTTCTCGAGAATTTGGAAACGGGGTTTATTCAGTAGATGGGATTGATAGGAGAAATTCTCAAAAAAATGGAATTTGGGAAGAATTAAGAAAATTTCTGAAATAGTTAAAAAAAATGAACTTCAAAAAATGAATTAGAATACATGAAAGAAGTTAGAAATGGATATTTGGAATTTTAGACCAGTGTTTTGACTTAGAAAATATTAAAAGAAATTAATTAAGGAAATCAGAATTATAGAATTCGTTCAAAATGAGTTAAGGAATTTACAAATAAATTTGTAAATGATTTTAGAAAATAGGAAATAAATGGAATACTTCCTAAATGTTGAACATAAAAATGAAGTTGGAAAAATATTCTAAGTATTGGAAAGGTTTGGGAATATTCCGTTGAAAATATAAGGATTTGAAATCGTTTAAAATGTTGGAAATTTTGGAAGGGACTTGAATATATATCTTATAAAGATATTTTGAAATAAATTTTGGAAAATTTATAATAAGGCCTGATGTCTGCTTATGGATGCTTTACTGATAGTTAAATAACTGACTATCGATTTTGGCCAAATTCATTGATCTTTTCGAAGAAACCGAGATTAGATTTAACTATCCATAACCTCTTCGATCTGATTTGAACATTATGACTGGATATCGTGAAGATATGTAGATCGTGATTCGGTTTGTCTAGACACAGGACAACTTGTATGAACGAATGCTATCAGAACATCGTCATTGGAGGACGATGAGCATTCTAAGTGAAATTGTTTTTGAAAGCTAACCGTAGCCTCAAGCCTCATCAATCGGAATGACTGAAAATCAGAAGAGATGCAACAAGGCCAAGTGAGTGACACTCAATTAGGGTATGTTATCACCTTTCAAAATATCCTTGGATATATTATAAATTATGGACATGGTGGTGCATGCAAAAGAGCTCTCAATAAGGGTGGGAACACCCGAGATGATAACATATTCGGTTCTATCCAGGTTAGAGATATGGTCAGTTTTGTGTTGTAGGGGATCCCAGGGAGGTCCTCGATATATTTTTCTAGATGTGTACCATAATAGGTTGCACCCTAGTCCTAGTCATTATATGGAATCCATTCTCCAATAAGCATCGTACGGTTTTGATTGTGCCCAACTATGCTGAAACGTGAGATGCAAGCATTTCAGCTATTTTCTATTTACTTTGTTTAGACATTATTATAATATCAGACGATTTCGATAGAAATGTTTTGGTTATCATAGGGTAAAAACCCATCATGTTTATGTGCGACGTGGTCTTACGAGATACCTTTGTCTTTCAAATGATTTTGAAAAGAGTAATAATTCAAATTGAGTTTGTTTTCTCATGCTGGTTTTCCAGATTGACTCAGGTGTTATTTTATAATGCTCGGGACATACCGAGTATTACGGATTCAGGATAGGATGCTATGAAGCTCAGGAGATGAGCTGGATGACAGAGTCGTAATTCCGTACTTGATTTATATTCCGCTGTATGAGAACAAGTTATTATAACTGTCCAGATTAATGTATTGATTGTTGTACTTTGATGATTGTAAGTATAAAACAGTTACAGATTCTTTATATAAAAATTTGTTATTATATATTATATTTTGTTCCGCTACGTTTGTGAGATTCTACGTTGTTCCATTTTCTTCTACCTCTTTCTTCTTTACCCCTAATGATATGGTATTTTCAGCACTAGATTGCTCGACATGCTATATAGTGAACGTATGATGTTGATTTTTGAAGGTCGAAAATCCTAGGCCATTACAAGATGTCTCACTTCTTTGAGCTAGTAATCCTTTGTGTTTCTCTTCAATTGTGGCGTAAAATTTCCTAATCTTTATACGATAAATTTTTTCCATTCAATTCAAATTCCAATGTTGGTGGATTTGTTGGGATATTATTCATTATTTGCATGTAAGTGGTAGATTTCTTTCTTCCATTTGGTTTTTTGTCTGCTCTATTGTTCTTTTTGAATGCAATTATGCATGATTCCAATTTTATTTCTTTCTTCAATGAAGAAAACTTCGTAAATCAGGCTAAAACAGAAAAGGGAAAGTATGATACAATAAATCTTTTTTGATTAAGTGATATAATAAATCTTTTTTGATTAAGTGATTTTCAATTATATTAACATATAAAACATTTCGTAAATCAGAATAAAACATAAAGGGGAAAGTATGATATAATAAATATTTTTTAATTAAGCGATTTTCAATATTATTATGATTAATTTTTATTGTGAATTTATTTTATTTAATTTTTCCTAAATATAGACTGTTGATTAACTTATTTCATTTTATCTAAACAAAGGGAATTTATCCACTAGAAGTTTTAAAATTTTATCTTTGAAGTCATTGTGGATAATTCACATAGATTAAATGTGTTTTCACTTCAAAACCACACAACATTAATATTATTTAGGTGATGCCCTAAATTTTGTCATTCTTCACTTATTAAATTGAAGTTTTTCGCCCACCTTTTGTAAAACAAACAAATAAATTTATTTTTAGGAACTCTTCATTTCTCTATGTAGATAATTCATTATGGACTAAATGTGTTTTCACTTCAAAAAATCAACATTGATTTTATTTAACGATTCCCTTAAATTCGATCCGCACTCATTAAAATCAGAATTTCCATGCCTTTTGTGTGCTGGAAAATTCAATAAATATACAACATGCCATAAACCCTTCATGTCTCTAAATCAATATTTTGTTACATTCATGCTATCAATGATCTATTAATACACATATCCGTTAAGTTTGTTTAATATATTTATATAAAAAATGTTTAGTCTTTGAGCTTAGATTTTACATTGGACCTCTTCTTCATCTTTAAACATTTATTGAAATTTTATTTGGAATCCCTTTCATTTGTAAAATAAACCATAACACATTAATTGTGTATATTTTAACTCTTTACCACCATTGAAATACAAGTCCTACACATTACCTTATGACATTTCGCCTTCTTTAAATTTATCCATAATTATGATGGTTTTTGCGATAGTTCATTATATATTATTTTTTTATATTCAAAACCACAACATAAATATTATTGAGTTGTTCCCCTAAACTTTGTCCTTCACTTATTAAAACCAAGATTGTCACTTGCCTTTAATAAGCTAGCTAAACAAATCAATTAATTTGCAGCATACCAAAAGCTCTTTATTTCTCTAAAAGATTATTACATCAATTATATCTATCATCTATTGAATATTCATATATGAAAAGTTCCACTTAATATATTACATAAAAAATGTTTACCTTTAAGCATAAACTCTACATTAAAGCCCTTTTTCCTCTTTAACGTTTATTGAAATTTTATTTAGGCATCGTCCTCATTTGTAAAAATAACATATTGTTCATAAATAACTTTAAATAGAAAGGATCATATGAAATAGTATTACTATATGAACACCATATAATTTAAATGAGTTAAGTGTTACTGTCCTATTTAATTTGAAACCAAAATAACTAAAGAATTAATTATAATTAATTACTTTTTATTATAATTAATTAAATGATATAGTTAACATATTAATCATCTTGAATATTAATTAATTAGAAAACTATTATTTAATCAATATTTAATATGCATTGTATGTTCAAACTTTCTTAGTGTAAAATAAAAAAACTATAAGTATTCAAGAAGTAGTAGAGTAGGGATTCACTGTATATCATTAGTGAGTACTTAGCTTTTCTTTAGAACATTTAGCAAAAATGATATAATAAAAAAAATTAGTATATAATTTAATTCAGTTATCTTACCATAATCTTATTAGAGTAATATTTATTTACGCTTCTAAGATAATACTAAAAGCGACAATACGAAACATGATTACAATTTCTTGCGTTACACGCATAATTGTACTTGATTATAAATATTACATTAACCGGTGTTAGAAATCTATATATAACGAGAATACCTGGTTTGGAGCTTTGAAAATTACATTAATACCCTTGCTGTACATTAATTAAAAATAAAGCAACGGGAGAATAGTTCCATCCTTACTAAAAATAAAACTAATACGTTTTTTCTTTTACACGTCCAATCGGACGTGCCATACGTACTAGTATAAAAAAAAGTATCGCAATATTTGTACTAATTCTAGATTGATACCCTTAATGAAATTCACGATCTACATCTAATTGGTATTTTAGAGAAAATCCATGGCCAATAATTGGTGCTATGATGTTATGAGAAGAGTATAAAGTTATGAATATTAAATACATTAAAAAAAAGACAAGATAAATGTGAGAAATTATTGAATAATGATGGAATTTAAGTTAAAAATATATTTGAATATAGAGCTAGGTATAAAGTGGAAAATGTAGTGATGCGTATTTGCTGAAAGATGAGCGATATGAAATAAGTTTCCATTAAGTTAGTCTTTTGAAGAAATTGCAGGAACACAATGAAGATTTTATTGGACATAATTGATAGACGAGTGTTTTCTTTTTGCTATTTGTGAAAACAAACGTATAACTTATGACCGAGTAGTTTATGGTTTCTACAAATTTTAGTTCATTATATAATGAACGTTCTTTCACCATAAATTGTTATCCACTCCTTCCACTTCAAAAAAAAATTCTTGGGTAATAACATGTTTTATAATATATTTTTTGTTTTCAATAATATTGCTAATTTAGTTTGTCATTTAACAAAATAATGTGTAGAAATTGTTAGACTTACTATTATTTAAATCGACAATGATTTTGTTATGATAATATAATTAATTTTTCATAGTTCGCCGCATCATGCGTTTTTCCTCTATAATGTTTACTTATTTTTCATCACCAATAAATTGTTATCCAAATTATTTATATGTGTATCCATAAGTATTATGTATAATGGCGATTGATTGTTTCACTTTGAATTACATTAATTATTGTATTATTTCAATTATTATTCTCATGCTAATGTTTTAAGTAAAGGGAAAAAATTGTGTGGTTGTTTTAAAAATTAGACTTCAAAGCTACTAATATTATTAGATTCAATTTGTATCAGATAATGTCAAAATTGTAGCGATGCAAATGTTAAAATGGTTTTTGTTTAAACCAAGTTTGAAATGCTATTTCACTATAGCATAGTTGTACATGAGATTTGAAACATTATTATCGTACCAAACTATACATATCTAAATATGGGATGAATGCGTGATGAATAATACATTTCTTATACAAAAAAAATAAGTGGAGGCAAGAAGTTGCAAAAAATTTAGTCTCCAGGACAGCAAGTTCGTTTTTTAGTATGAGGGACACTTTATAGTGTGAATAGAAAATGATAGTTGCAGCTATCATTCTGTGAGTTACACTAAAAGTTGCCTTTCATCCTAAAAAGCAAAAATATGCCCCTCAAACTAAATTTTTCTCCAATATGTTCTCTGAGCCTAAAAACCCCGGGAAAAATTTGTTGTATAATTCTATTGAGCATTAGAAAGATATGTTATCCTTGAGGTTTCACACTTGTGTGCTTCACACTTACGTAGTAAATTTATCAATAAACTTTTGACAATTTAAAAACAAAAGGTGGAATCCAGTGCACGAGGCTTTGTATTCATACATGGACATATGCTTTGTCTTCATGCACAACTAAAAAGAATTTTAAAATGTTCAAGTACTAAATTATTTGGTGAATCCTATGTGTATAGCACGGGTTTGCACTACTTTATTATATTTTACAAGGATATTTATCTATCACCTTGTTTAGCTCTAAATTCTTAATTCTTACGGTGTAGGCTCAAATTTCACAATAAAGCCCATCGGTTATTTTCAATATTTATTAAATATTTACATTAACTTCGTTCTCATTTGTAAATATTTCCTAATAAAATAATGGTAACATTTTCCAGTCTCCCACTCTATTAAAAAATGTCACACATTTCCACCTGACTCAGTACCTTCTTATAACAATGTTCAAAATCATAAGATTTATTTTTCTACTTTAAAACATTATTATTGCCTTATTTAGAAAAATTCCTTTTAGTAAAGTCAGATTCTTCTCACCCATTGCACATCAAATTAATTAGCTAAAATGTCAAAAGCCTTCATTTTCATAACTAGATTCATTTCCATTTGTTTTGTATTATATTATTAAGCATAATAAAATAGTAGCATGCAAAAGAAGAAATCCTGACTTGGTGAACAACTAAGATGAAGTAGAAGCTCTAATCTCCTCTAATCATTTGTATAGTTCTCAAGCAAGTTATATTTCCTATTTATCAAAATCAAGGCTTCATGTTGTTGTTTTTTATTTATAACATATTTTTTGTCGCATAAGATTTGTTAAATTATGCGCACTCGAGGGTTCTAACACACCCCTTCCAGATCAAAGAAATTAGTTTATTAAAAAGGCCAAAATCTTCTTTTTTCCTAATTTAAATCCTTTCCATTTATTATATATTTCATTATATCTATATGTTATATTATTATAATGTTAATTTAAATATGTGATCAATTTTGTTATGAATGCTCTCATTTATACCGATGTTATTATATACGTTTACTTTTTTCCTTTCCTCACCCGCCTACTTTCTCATCCACTAATACTTTAGTGTATTGCTAAGGGAATCTCGATTTACCCTTTCTATTACCATTTCTAAAAAATAACATTAAAACTCACTTATGTACTTCTTAATACCAAAAAAAGACATTCATTTTTTCATATACTTAAAATGTAATCGTAACCAACAACTGAAAACTCAAATTTGATAAACACTAATCCATTATTTTGCATTTTTTCTATCAATTTTACATTTGATTAGAAAATCATAGTTAATATGATAATTCTTGAACCTTAGTTTTATAATGTAGAAGATTTCATTTGAAAACTCTTTCCAAACTGTAACGACCCGCTATTTTTAACTATTCGCATCCGCACATGTCGGACTTAAATAATTCAAAATACCGAATTGTTAATTTTAAATTTGGCAAAACTCAGATATACAATAAATATATAATCACAGAATCACAGACACATAGTAGTAATATGCAGCGGAAGTAAAAGAGATAGTAGTTCATGAAGCTACTATATAAATATATAAGATACATCAGAGTTAAATAAGTTACAACAGAAGTCTCGAATACAACAGTCAAATATAAGAATCAGAATACATCACTGGAATCATCGAATATCTGAAAGCTGGATAGATAGCTGGATCTCCAGGCGAAGCTCCAACTCCAAAGATAAGCCTCGAAAGCTAGTACTCTCAGTCTAACCTGAGCGTAAAGCAAAAACACAAGACACTCGAGTCAGGATTAATAGTCTCATATCAATAAATCTAACTCAAGTGAAATAGCAATCGAGATACAAGTAACTCAAAGGATGTTGGAATAACCATCCTCTAAGGATCCGTTAAACTATCTACTATGTAGTAATATACGCTAAATAGATAATGTCTATCAGTAATATAAGATATCAAAATAGTGTTAAGGCGTTACCATTATCCCCCTTAACACATTTTTTATAAGCATCATAGTCTATACAGCACTGTAAACTCCACCGTAAACTGGTGGGATATCAGGGAGTACTCCATAGGTATAACACAAAACAAATTTGTAGTGGTCGCGTATATGGTAATATATGTATGACAAGGCACATGAGGCAATACCCAAGGTAGTGAAACTACCGTTCGCCTGATCCGGACTGGTGAGAACGCATCGCCGCAGCGATCGCAACACCGCGAAACAACACTCCTGAAAAGTACGAGGGTGCACCAATCGATAACAGGTAATGAGTAGTAGTTACGAAGAACTGTGTTCGCTCGAGGTGGCTAACCCCATTTGGCCCGGCACGGCTCCTGATTTTAGTCATTTTCAATTTGACACAAGTGTCAAGGCTATCCATTATCGTTCTCTTTCTTCAATCATCACGTACATCATTCCAACCACTTCATTCTGGATCATCACTCCGCGTATAGTTATTAAAGTGGTTTTCGGCTTAGATAGAGAGTATATCCATAACCGATTCCGGTCTCTTTAATAACTTTCGTAATTATTACACCGATTGGTCGTTTTGTAAATTTCAAACCAAATCAAATTCAATTTCAATTTAAATTCGAAAATCAACATTTCGTTTGTCTTTCTAAATCAATTTCCAAAATTTACGTTTCAAAACTTCCAAATTACCATTTCAAAGTCTTACAATTCAATTTCAACTTCTACTTAAAACCATTCAAATATTGATTCAAGTTCGTATATAAATTTCATTCCGAAATCATTTAAATTGTTTAATTTTCATTCAAATCAATTTAAATTCATTAATCTATTTCATTCCATATTCATTAAGTAAATTTGTCATTCAAAACAACTTCTATTTAAATTCCAATTCATTTAAATCAATTACTTACGTTCAACTTCATTATATCACAACATCAAATTGAAATAAATCAAATTCGTCAAATCAATTCTTTAAATTCCAAGTCTTACGTTAATTTGAATAAATCCCATTCATTTCAATAAATCACATTTTATTTCTTGTTAAAGAAATTCTATTTTCACTGATTTATTGACTTCGTTACAAATTTCAAACTCAATTAATAAAGAATTAAATTTCACATAATCGAGAAGTTTCAATTTCGCTTATTAACTTACTTAAATAATTTTTCCAAACTTTAATAAATAAAGAAACTCAATCTCATTTATTAACGAAGTTCAAATTCACTTATTCAAAAGTTCGATTTTCTTGTCAAAGAATTCAATTTTATTTAATTATAAATTAATTCAATCTTATTCAATTATTAAATAATTTCAATCTTAATTATTAATAATATCAAACCTAAATTTCAAACTTGATTATAAATTCAAACTTTATTGTTAAATCATTTCAAACTTAATTCAATGAATAATTCCAAATTTAGTTGTTAAATAATTCATTTCAAAACAACGTTCTTTCATCGGTTATTACATTAATATTTGTTTCAGATTTCAATATTAACATTTTCCTTTTATCAAAATTTACGTTTCAATTTTATTTCAAAACCTTATTATTCAAATAAAATCTTTATTTTATTTCAAATCATTGACCAATCGGGTTTATTTAATTCTCTATCCTAAGTCAAGTTCACTTTGGGTATTTATCATTTCAACCCGATTCCAATTCAATTCAAAAATCAAAACATAACAAAGGGAATTTGCAGCGTGATAACTGGGATGGTGTCAAAGTAAATAAACAAGCAATAACAACAATCAATAACAATCCAATAATCAATTCAAATAATCTCGAAATAATCGTATTAATTCGCATTGTTGTTTGTGCAAATTAATATAATTATTTCTAGAATCTACACTATCATTTCATGTAGATTAATGATTATTACATTACGTTTTCTCCCACTTGCCGTTCAATTACAATTAAAAATTTAATACTACAACAATTAATCCAATATACGTTCAAAGGTTCAAAGTATAATTTATCAAATTCTACGTGTCAATTAACTTAAAAATTAAAAGGGGTCATATTATTCAAATTAACTAATCAAATTCAACACATATGTCGATTCACATTTTTAAACTATCCTACGTCAAATTAAATTGCATAATATTTATCACCTTATACATTTCAAATTTACATCCAATATAAACAACAAACAATCAATCAATTATCAATCAACTGTATTATCATCGCATAAATAATTTACAGATAATGGTGTCAGATGCCATAGGTGAACAGATACAGGTAATAGCATATATAACAGTGCAATATAACAGCAGCATATTTCAATAGTCCTTTCAATTGAAATCAAATTTAATAAATAAAAGAATATTAATCGTGAGTGATTGCTCACCTTTCGAGGCTAGAGATGCACGAAAAGATGACACGGATACGCACACTGATATAGTCATAGGATTTGAGTTACGAATCCAAGCAAAGCAAATCGGCACGAATTCAACGATCAAAGCTGATAACAGAAATCGATTGAACACATCAAAACGAAATCGATAAAGAAAATTGGTATAAGTAAACTTTTATATACAACTAAAAAAAAAAATTATATTTAGAGTTCAACACGACAAAACTATATTTCAAAAATCATTTCCTTTTTCTTATAACACATTAAACTTATATTGTCAACAAATCATAGACACATCATATATATGATATAGATACTAATATATAAACCTCCATAGCCTATATGTAACAAACGGCTAAAAATATTTGATAGCACTATTCATAAAATAATAGCTATATAAAGTACTATGTTATTTATAATAAAGTAATGAGCATGGTTAGTACGATCACAGGGGAAAAGTGGAATGGCTGCAACAACTTATACGCATGCAGCTTGATATTATAAATTTCAGAAATCTCAAAATCAAAAAAAATAAAATAAAATAAAAAATCATGACACCCCGAAACTTTTCAAAC